>OZ025294.1:91822226-93272226 GCA_964019185.1 Maratus speculifer | reverse complement strand
ATGTTTAAAAGCTAACAATCTTTTGTATATAATATTTTATGTCATTGATAGTTGATTCTTTTCAGCGGAAAAACCGAAAACATTTTTCACGGTGTGAAGTAAAGTATCCCATTCATTTTTCTGATGAGACGAGTTAAGGTGTCTAACACCGATAAAACTGCTGAATGTTAAGCTATTTTTCTGAAGTATGGAAAAGTTTATCTTGACTTTTATTAATGAGGTTGTTTTAGGAATTTTTTAGTAATTTAAAACCATTTTTACTATGGTTAATGTGCCTTTTAACATACTGGTTAGAAATTCTATCTTTAAAAAATGCACCTTTGAAACTGTTCTAAACAAAATAGTTAGAACTTTTAGAAATTGTGTTTATGTACTACAAAAATACTATTTTTTTAAGTGTTTCGAATTTTTACACAAAAGTTTATTAGAAGTATATTATATATAAAAAAAAATGTCGAAAACAAATGTTAGAAAAAAATTACAATCCATTCAATATTACATTTTAAACACATTTTTTTATATTTATTTAATAAAATTATTTGTATTGTTAAATTAAAAAAACAACTACTTCAATACAAGTTTGAAATGCACAAATGAAAAATTTAAGAGACATTTTTTTAACACGGCTGCCAAAATCTCTTAAAACCCGCTTATTGACGAACAAAAGGGCAGAATTGTAATGTTGTTTTCTTTGCAATTTAAAAAAAAATCTAAAAGAAAAAAAAAATACTAGATCAGGAATTGAATTAAAAATTTACTGTAAAATTTCATCTGCATTGAAAAACAAAGAAGGAAAACAAAGAATAAAAATGTAATTTAACAAATTTGTAATTGTAATTTAACAAATGTAATTTATTTGTAAAACCATATTTCTAAGACTAAAATTTTAGACTTATAAATAAATTCTATATTTAATAATAACAATAATAATAAACATCATGTTTATGATGATCAAAACGTGGTTTATTTAATAACAGAATATTACATTACGAACTCCTAGGATTAAAAATTAATATTCCTGTGTTAATCTTATACAAATTTTAAATGAAATTTTAGTTTTACAATAATCAGTACTGCAAAATTTTAAACTTCTAAACATCAACACAGTTTCAATTTTTACACCGTCTTATAGAGAAAAAAAGTACTTTGAAATGCAAATTGTTTGAAAGCTGTATCTCAATTTGTTTTTAAGTTATTTACTTTTTATAGTTTTTTTTTTTTTTTTTTTTTTTTTTTTTTTTTTTTTTTATTCGTCTTAATGACAACAGGAGTATTCCTTTTTGGACATTAAACATGGACCAATTAGAAAACGAATAAAATAGAAAACAGGAGTTTTCCATTTTTGGACATTAAACATGACCAATCAAAAAACGAAAAAGATAAAATAAGTTGCAGGATTCATGAAATAAAAATATTTAGATATACTTCAAATTTCTCAATTCTCTACCAAGGAAAAAACTATTTTCCAAATATTAATAATAATAAAAAGATTATTTTTAACATGACATAAAAATTTAATTATGTATAAGACTTAAGAATATTAATCATAACAAAATATTCTTAAACTGTATTGTGTTTGTAGAAGTACATTAATTTAAAAAATGCTTTTATTGCAGTGAAGCCTACAGCTTAGTAAACGCATATATATGAGTTCGCAACAGATGATTAAGGGCACATGAGACACTTCGACAAGTAAAATGAAACAGATTTTGCGATACATTTAAAATTATGTATAACATATGCAGCCGAGTCTGTCTATAACGAAACTCCATACATCGAATTTCTCTATATAACGAATTTTTAGTAGGAACGTTTCCCTTTTCGCATGATTACATTAAAAATTGTCTCTATATAGCGAAATATCTATCTCCATATAACGAATGTTTTCATAAATTGGTCTTAATTTATTCAGTTTTAAAAAGCTTGGAAATCATATGGAATCAATTTTCCATCACTTATTTTTGATTTATCGTCAGTGCTGAATTTTTTATATATATATTACTTCTCCTGTTCTTTAAATCCAACGAATTCATCCCACCTCCTACACACCTTTCCACATACTTCTCAAAACAGAGTCAATTGGATTGATACACACGTAAGAGAGGAATCAATGAGAGGCACATAAGAGAAGCCTTCAAATTGAGGAAAATGTTAACTACAATTTTTCATTCCTTGCTAAAATCTAAGCCTTTTTTTTTTTTTTTTTTTTTTTTTGAGAGCGTGACAATTTTAAAATCAAAACAACAAAAAATTACAGATCTCTTCGTCTGAAATTAATGCAAGTCTTCCTTATTTTAATTTTCATTAAGCTTTCAAATAAATGTTTGTTCTCTTTTTTGAAACAACTTAAATAATTAAGAAATAAAATGTTAGGTTAATACTTAATTTTAAAAATTTCAAATTCTTAATTCAAAAGATCAAAAATAATGTTTGTTCAAATTTCACACATTTAATACGATTTTTAACATCACTCTCTATGCATTGAATTTTTTCTATATAACGAATTTTTTACTGGAAAGGTGGATTTCGTTATATAGAGACTCGACTGTATATATTTTTTTAAAATAGAGTTCCCCCCCCCCCCCCCGTAAATATGCATTTTATAGACCATATGTAAATCAAAAGAAATTAATTTAATGCATTCTTTTTCCAGAACTAATTAATTTTTTAGATTTTTTTTAACAATATGACTGCTTGGTGCTGTGCATATATGACATTATCATTGAATCTTGGAGGTTGGAAGGGTGGGGGGGGGGGTGTCACATGATTCCGTATGATATCTGTAGGCGGAGAGGGGATTGTCTCTTGATATCGATATCATTTCTGATGCAACCAAAATTCTCTCTTATGTTTGCATTCTTTGCTTTGGTTAAAAATAATATGTTATCTTATTTAGTCTACTATCTACTTTTTATGAAAATACAAAGTTATTAAAATCATTAAATTATTATAAAATTATTTAATTCTAAAATCTGGAATACCCCCACGTTTGACATTCCTATTATTCTTTATATCTGTATGATTATAACGTCACGATTCGAGAAATCATACGTGAAGTATATTTTAAATGAAGCTTGTGTCTACTAATAAATAAATAATAATAATAATAAAGTTAACAGAACAAGTGGACAACAGAAGACCACTTGTTTTGTTAATGAGAATTTCTATCAGACACCCACTACTTCTTCTTTCGGGGCAAGTGCAATGACACTTTATGACTGCTGAATGTATTATCAAACAAAAAAATATTACAAAATATTCTTGAATAGTAACTATTTCTTCTATTTCTTTTCAGTATTATTTTATGTAAAGTGGGATTTTATTGATTTCTCTTCATGTCAATCGATGAAGTATACGGGAAAAAAATATCAACAGTTTCATATATCACTACAGACATAAAAAAACATATATATTTTTTAAAGTTTGGCAGCGATATATTACCCAATGGTTGGGGGGCGAAGGTTTGAGGGATGATAACATATTATATAATAAGGAGGGGGATCCAAAATTTTTAAAAAGTTGATAACGTTATATTTGCACAGCCCCTTTCGTTCTAAAAAGCCTGTTGAATATATCATCTTTAATTTATTATTATTACTATTATTATTATATTACTTGAGAATTATAAGAAGAAATTGAGATAAAATAAAAAATATTTTACTGAAAAATCTTGAAATTTCTAAAAAAAATTAACAACATAGTTTTTATTATTTTGATGAATTTTTCACCCAGATCTAAAATTTTTGAAATTTTTTAAGAAACAAGTTGATTACATAATTTTTCAAAGTTTCATCTGTTTATATATGATAGAATTTTTAAAAAATGGGAAAAACCATAAAAAACCACATTTTTAAAAAAAGGCAAATGCAATACACAGAGACACTGCTTAAAATATATTATTTAAAAATCTTACAGCATCATAACGTTTTGCTTCCATAATCATTTAGCAGCATTATCTTATCGCTCTATTTTTTAACCGATAACTTAAATCTAAAAAATTTGAACAATTCTATGTCCCATGTGTTCTTAATTACAAAGTCCAATTATATGAACATATATTTATGTATAATTTTAATATATATGTTTATTCGAATTCAAAATGTTCGTTTAAGATCAAGAAAGTTGTTTCATGAGTATCAAAATAACAATCCACATAGAAATACACACACACACACACACACACACACACACATATATATATATATATATATATATCTATATATATATATATATATATATTGTTACATAATGAATATTAAGTAATTATTCTTCATCGGTCAAGTACATATCAAAATTTGCAACAATTTGTACTAAATGAAAGTATCATACTTATGTCTGAAAAGATAACTGCACTACAGAATACAGAGCCTAACACTTTAGATCTCATAGTCACTTCAATGTGAAATGATGTGAAGAGGAAGAATTAATCTAAGAAACAACGATTAGGAGATACCGCAATAATAAATGAAGCATTTTGGTTTGTGCAATGGAGAATAAAATTTTAAATATTATCTTAGGGTATAAGACGGTGCTTTTAAATGGAAGTAATTATGTTCGGCCGGATACTTAGAATGAAATGAAAAGTAAAATATACGTTTGGTAATATCCACTGCGATGCCCCTTTACGAAGTCAACTGTATAGAGTTCCCTTGAGTATCATTTTAATCGGAAACTATTAGAAATATTTTTGATTGATTCCGGTAAGTATAATTTCTAAAAATTCTTCAAGTTATAAATTCCAAAACATATTTTGCTTCTTGTAGATTGTAAAAGGTGATAAGATGAATGAAAATATTATTTGATGCAAATGATTTGTTAATGAAAATGAAACGGAAATTTTTAAAAAATATATAGAGTAGTTTTCTTTGTTATTGTCAATTGCCACTTACTTCATACTTTAATTAATTTTAATAGATTCCAATAATTTTCATTTGTTTATTTAATTTATTTATTTTTTGAATTAATATATATGTTTATTCAAGTTCAAGATGTTTAAGGTCAAGAAAGTCGTATAATGAATATCAAAATAACAATCTGTATTTAAAAAATAATTATTGTTACGCAATGAAAATTAAGTAACTATTCTTCATCGGTCAAATACATATATAATTGTTGAATTAATTTATGATCATACATAATTATATAATCATATATTTATGTATAATCTTAATGCATATGTTTCAAGTTCAAAATCTTTGTTTAAGATCAAGAAAGTCGTTTCATGAATATCAAAATAAGAATCTATATGGGTGATTCTCAAAATAGGGGACAATTTATGTCTTTCGGCATACAAAAAAATTGAGAGGTTTTCTGTCATGTTTTTATATTTAGATATGTTTGTCTTAATATTATTCATTATTTGCACTCAAGAATTACTCACTTTTTAGTTAAAAACACCTTAAAATAACAGAATAAATGTTCAAAATGTCATTAGCATGGATGTCCACAGCAGCTGTGCCTTGTATATACTAGCGTTTTCAAGAGTTAATATCATGTTTATAAAATAAAACAAATGTTATTCTTTCTTTAAATTATTCAAGAAGAGGATTTATCCAATAAATTTCTTTTTAAAAATAAGATTATAGTATATAAAAAAATAATTAAAGTTTGTCCTCCATATTCTATTTTCAAAACAAGGTCATACTATAACAGCTGGTTATCAATCAAAATTTCATTTTCACACATGACAATAGTTTGAAAATATAAAGTTTGTCCCTAGCAACACATAGCCATTTTATCCCAGCCTGAAAACCCCCAGCATGTATTGTATTTTAAGAACAAAAGTTGAATATTAGGGGCGTACATCAATTGTATGTCATTAGAATGGATAATAATTTTTATGTTTATTTTATAATTAAAATTTTTAGTTTACTTATTTGCATAGGACTTTTGTGTTTTAAAAAGCCCCAGAAAGGACTATTGCATTGTGATTATATTATGGCTCATAATCTTATTTAAATTAAAATTTGTCATTAGCATGGACAAATATCAGTGTCATTAGCATGGTTTTTCTGTCCATGCTAAAGACTCCTATGTGCATAAATGTAACCATTGCTTATATTTTATCTTTTATAAAGTTTTATTTTACATATAAATTTAGGTATTACATTTATTATCCCTAAAATATGCATTAAATCTGTCAGAAAATCACTAAGACAGCTTCTTACATTGTTAGTGTCAGAATGTTGCTCATGTAAACAAAGTTTGCTCTTTGGTAATGTTTTTATTCTCCTTATATGTATATATGTAAAAATGAAAACCATTTTTTGAAAAGGAAGGCTAATAAATATAGAAAAAAAATATTTAAACAGGAAGAAAATAAAAATTTCTTAATATATTTATTCCATGCAATTTGTTTTGTCATTAGCATGGCTCAAAAATATTAATTATTTTTTTTTAAAGTTAATTTTTAAATATTTAGCTCTGCTGACTACATGTAAAGTATACCTAATACTACATTAACAACACCTATTTTTTTCAGAAATTTTGCTAACAGTATTTTTTTTTTAAGATTTCACTTTTGAAATTGTCCCCTATTTTGAGAATCACCCATATAAAAATAATAATTATTGTTATAAAATGGCAAGTAATTATTCTTCATTGGACAAGTACATATCAAAACTTGCAACAATTTGTATTAAATGAAAGTATCGTACTTATATCTGAAAAGATAACTGCACTACAGAATACATAGCGTAAAACTTTAGATCTCATAGTCACTTCAATGTGAAATGATGAGTGAAGAGGAAGAATTAATCTAAGAAACAACGATTAGGAGATACCGCAATAATAAATGAAGCATTTTGGTTTGTGCAATGGAGAATAAAATTTTAAATATTATTTTAAGGTATAAAATGGTGCTTTTAAATGGAAGTAATAATGTTCGGCCGGATACTTAGAATGAAATGAAAAGTAAAATATTCGTTTGGTAATATCCACTGTGATGGTCCTTTACGAAGTCAAATTACGAAGTCAAAGAAGAGGTCCCTTGAGTATCATTTTAATCGAAAACGATTAGACGAATGTTTTGACTGATTCCGTTAAGTATAGTTTCTTGAAAT
Organism: Maratus speculifer; assembly: GCA_964019185.1. Taxonomy (NCBI): domain Eukaryota; kingdom Metazoa; phylum Arthropoda; class Arachnida; order Araneae; family Salticidae; genus Maratus; species Maratus speculifer. The sequence continues at coordinate 93,265,165 of OZ025294.1, read as the reverse complement.
TCTTCCAAGTTATAAATTCCAAAAGATATTCTGTTTCTAGTAGACTGTAAAAGGTGATAATATGAATGAAAGTATTATTTGATGCAAATGTTTTGTTAATAATAATGGAACGAAATTATTAAAAAGTTTATTTTGTTATTGTCTATATCCTATTATTTCGTACTTTAATTAATTTTAATAAACTTCAAAAACATTTTTTATTTGTTGATTTAATTAATTTATTTGTTGAGTTAATATATACGTTTATTCTAGTTCGACATATTTGTTTAAGATCAGGAATGTCTTATCATGAATATCAAGATAAGAATCTACATTAAATAAAATAATTATTGTTACATAATGAAAATTAAATAACTATTCTACATCGGTCAAGTACATATCAAAATTTATTGAGTTAATTTATGATTATACATAATTATATAATCCTATATTTATATATAATTTTAATATATAAGTTTATTCAAGTTCAAAATGTCTGTTTAAGGTCAAGAAAGTCGTTTCATAAATATCAAAATAACAATCACATAAAAAAATAATCATTGTTGCATAATGAAAATTAAGTAATAATTCTTCATCGGTCAAGTATATTTCAAAATTTGCAACAATTTGTATTAAATTAAAAGTATCATACTTATGTCTGAAAAGATAACTGCACTACAGAATACAGAGCCTAACACTTTAGATCTCATAGTCACTTCAATGTGAAATGATGAGTGCAGAGGAAGAATTAATCTAAGGAACAACGATTAGGAGATACCGCAATAATAAATGAAGCATTTTGGTTTGTGCAATGGAGAATAAAATTATAAATATTATCTTAAGGTATAAGACGGTGCTTCAAATGGAAGTAATAATGTTCGGCCGGATACTTAGAATGAAATGAAAAGTAAAACATCCGTTTGGTAATATCCACTGCGATGGCCCTTTACGAAGTCAACTGTATAGAGGTCCCTTGAGTAACATTTTAATCGGAAACGATTAGGAGTATGTTTTAATTGATTCTGGTAAGTATAATTTCTAAAAATTCTTCAATTTTTAAATTCTAAAGATATTTTGTTTCTAGTAGACTGTAAAAGGTGTTCTTGTTATTTCCTGATAGCTTGAATGTTGTATCTCCTCTTTTCCTGCTATCCTGTTGACTAGAAACCATACATTATATTATATATATATAAAACCATTAATTGTAAACAATATGAACCATTTAAATTTCATAGAATAAAATCATATTGAATATGAGGAAAAAATAAATAAATAAATAAAATGAATATAATAGAAATTTGTAGAACCAAAGCAGAATTATCAAGCTAAAAATACTTTGGAATTACAAATGAAGTGTGTGGTTTCATTTTCGTATTAGCCATGAAAAAGCAAAATACTACGAATTTGGGGCTACTGACACACACACACATATATATATATGTGTGTGTGTGTGTATGTATATATAATATGCAGATACGTAAGCCTCACTGTGGACTGTCTGTATCCTGCCTATACTCTTTCTGTTTCTTTAATTCTTATTTCATCCATCGAAAGTTGTGCTCTGCTAAATTGCATTACTGTAGAAAAACATTTAGATATACATACACAAAATACAAAAATTTCGAGAATTTATCTAGAGCCTTTCTATGCAAGTTTTTTCAATCAAATTTAAATTACATATCTAATGTAACATATCTCTCATAATCTATTTTTAATCCACCATTCAGGAGCAAAATCGACCCAAATTAAAAATTACAATGTGTTTACACATAAACAGCAGCCAAATAATGTAATTAGCATGAAGAAAAAACTAATTCTAGTTTGAAAATATTTTAATATATAGCACTAACTAGTTCTTTTTTTTTCTTTTTTGTATTGATGATTTTAAAATATCCATTTATTTTCATTTTTTAGAAAATAATAAATAAAGAAATATTTTTAAGCTACTTTTAATTTTGATTAAAAAATACGTTATGATCCTTGTATGTATCCATCTCTCTCTCTCTCCCTCTCTCTCTCTCTCTCTCTCTCTCTCTCTATATATATATATATATATATATATATATATGTATGTATGTATTATGCATATTATTCATTCATTTATTTATTTTGAAAAATTGTCTAAGATTTCTCGATGACACTTTTCAAAAAATGTGCAAAATGCAACGCCTTTTCTTGACTTCTAAGAAAAATGTGTAAATTAAATATTGTAAAAGCTAAACATCAAAATGTAAAATAAAACTCGGCGGTTTCTTTAAATAAATTACAGAAATATTTCTTGAAATTGCAAATTAGTGATGCTTACTTTTTATTTTTATAGTTTTATTCATTTATCTTTTTCATTTGCTAAAATATTTTTTTTTTCGTAAAACTTACTATTTTTGTATATTTCTCTTTTTCTTTATTATTTTTTGAATTTCTCAAAAACATTAATATACTTTAAAATTAAAATTACAGAGAAGAATGTTTTTTAAGTAGATATTTCATCCCGAAATAATATATTACATGCATTTTCAAACGAATAATATGATTCAAACTAATATTTTTTTAAGATCTCTAGAAATCCATGTTGATGTTTATTCCAGTTAAAATAATAATAATAAAATAAAGTATGATAGATGCAATATATTTTAATAAAGAAATTCCCAAAATAATTTAATAAAATAGCAAATACGTTTTTTGTTTTCTAATAAAAAAAGAGATAGCGAAACGAATTGGTTTTATTTGGAAAATATATATAATATAAAAAACGCTTTTCACATTTAACAAAACAGGAAAAAACCAATCTTGAAAAATCTGTTATGCCATGATTTTGAAATACAGATTTCATGTTTTTGGATACCCATTTCCATATATATAATGTAATATTTATAAATTAAAACTAATCTCAGAGTTAATTTAAAAAATGAAAATGGCACACCGCAAATTAGCAGTATTAAACTGCTTCATATTAATATTCAAATTTTATTTTTTTATTATGCAATTGTATATAGATTTTTTTTGTCCTCTAACAAATTTTAATAATTATGCCTTGTCCAAAACGCAGCCCAATTGAAGAGGTTATATAATAATAATAATAAATAAAATAATATTATTGATAATAAAGACTCCACGTGATTTAATTTTATCAAATAGTTCAGTCTTAAAAGAAAATGGTGAAGAATTTAGTAAAAGATAAAAGAAAGAGTTCACTAAAAGGAAAAAGACAGCAAAAAACCAACAAGGCTGGCACTAGCTAACACATTTTTATTTTATTTTCACACACACACAAAAAAAGATTTTTATAGTGCATATTATATGTATATTGCAATATAATAAATACTAGCTGATTCGCCCGGCTTGCCTGGGACCTTACATATTTTCAAACAAATTGCGAATATTTAAAATCTCCACTCATACTAAAATAAGAAAAAAAAATTAAAATTTACCTCAAGAATATTTTAAATTCTAGAATTTTTTAATTTTATCTGAGTGAACACAGATATGTTTTTCTGTTACGAAGACCATGTTTTGGAAAGATAAAGAAATACGTTGATTTTAGCTGTTTTGAACCGCAAAAATAATGCAATAATTGAATTATTTTAAAATTCCTTTCTTCAATGAGACCTATTGCATACAAAATCTTCTGTGAAATGCAGTCGTTAAATACCAAATTTACAGTTTGATCTTATTGGCTGGCTGTTTCGGAAACGCGGATTGATCGCGAGCTGCAAATAGCCTCTAACCAGACTGCTTCGTTGCCGTGGATTGGTGGAAAGTTGCAAACATTCTCTTACCCAGTAGGTTTTAATAAATAAATAAATATATATATATATACATTGAATTTTAAAAATCGGGTTGCGAGGTGCACATTCTGGTGTTAGCACCCACACATGAAAAAAATTTCAGAGAATTGGGTGTTATAATTTATCCATTATCTGCAGTCAGGCAGGCAGACAAACAGACATCTCTTATTTTATATAGATAGATAGATTATTTCAGAAATAGTGGTGCAAATAGAATATAAAGATAGTTGATTGTGGCAGTTTTCGTTGAGCTGCATTTATCTGTGTGACGTCATTATGCACAGAAAATAGCTTCGCAGACAGAGACTGAAAGGATTTCAAATATACGCAACTTATGAATGTTGTGTTTACAGGGTTCGTAAGGGTCCTGGAATTTCATGACGGGGGAATTTTTTTATACCAGTATTTCCTTACAGAAAATCTTCATTAAAAAAGACGAAATATCTTGTCTTTAAGCTATATTTACTTTTGTATACAGAAATTCTGGTATTCTCCCTGAAAAAATAATGGTACCCATACAAATCGTGATTTATCAATAAAATGAATGTAAATTTTTGAGCTGTTTTGGAAAATAAAGAATGAAATTTATGCCGAAAGTACTCTCATGCCTCATTCAACTTCTTCATATCAATATGGACATTTTTTGTAGTTTTTGTTTATTATTTAATTATCTAAGGATTTTTAGGTTCTATAACACATTCTAATCATTAGGACTATCAGAATTTAAACATTTTCTAGAATGATTATACAAAAGAAAAAAAATTGTGTACTAGATCATAATTCTTATTCGGAAATGAAGATGTTAATAATTTAATAATTATACGGAAAAGACGAGCAGGTAGAAGGCTGCAACTGACTAACATATTTTATTTTATACTTGTCATTTTATTTAGATATATATTTAATTTTTTCTTATTATATTTGTGATTGTTCAATTATTACATAAGCAGTAAAAAGGGGAGGACGACAGTATCTCCTTATTTGTGTGACAAAGAGGTGTTTAGGGGGTTATGAGAATTCTTACATAAGTGTTAGACAACTCAGCATCTATAGTTAGACAAATAAAAACAAAAGAACATGATTTTGATGAGCATTCAGCGGATGTTGACCAATTGGAGAAAAAAGATATGGAGTAAACAAGGACTAAAAGCGAGGTAAAAATCCATCCCAATACTACATTGAAAGTTTAATCACAGACAATGCACAAACACGGATTCAAAGATCTTGAACATCGTATTACAAATGTGAATACGAAACACATAATATTCCTTTATTTTTGTCAAAAATTTTAGTTATGTGCTTAAAATGTTGTATCTTTTTACTGAATGCCAAACAAATAATATATTAAAAATTATTTTGTATTCTATGAATTCATTAATGCGATAAATGATAATATATTAAACCGGTTTTGTTTTCCTATGATATTACATTCTTTGTATATCGGTTTATGTAAATTGCAGAATTAATAATGTAATTTATCTTTCAGAGTAATTTTTTTATCGCAACTAGTTAAGATGTCCGAATGTCATAAAATCTTACGTAAGCAAAGGGAGGAGAGCCCAGCGTTTCCTTAAATTTCCTTACAACGGTTAGAGAGGATACAGAATGATCAAACATACGCTTACGTAATACTTGAACCCTTGAACTGTCCCTTTATCATCCACATTTGCAAAACTTTAAAAGAAATATTTTACAAATAACACTTTTTTAGAAATAATTGAACAAATCTAGTTGAGAGTGTGAGCCCTGTATTTAATTTACGTTTATTATTTGAGCGTTGTCGTAGATTTTTAAAGCATACATGATTTCATTTTTTTTTTTTTTTAAATCAAGACATCGACTTTTGAACTTTATATGTATACACTGTTCTCTTAGACAGAAATAGATCCATATCAGTCTTGCATACTGCGAATCATGAATGGATAACTCTAAAATCAGTCATCAAAAACGCATACCAATTCCTTCAAAGATTTCTGATTTTCCTGAATCCCGGAGCATATTTATCTTCAATATTATCCGTATCTCCCGTTTCCCACAAAATGAAAAATAACTCCAAGAGTATCATCCTTACCGAAGAAATTTTCATAGTCAATAACGAAAAAAATAATTCAAAAATTTGGCGCATCAAATTCCCTATCCACTTTCAAGAAAAGGGAAAAGGGAAAGGAAAGACCTGAGCGATAAAGGGGACGCATCAGCGAGAAGTAGAGGACAGGTTAGAGCTTGGAAGGCCAACGTCATCAATCAACTTACACTTTCCAGGATCTGTCGGGAAGCCTTCAGTTCCCAGAGGCGCCAGTACCTCATAATAGTTGGCCCCAGCTTCCGTTACCTAATTTGTCATCATTCACAAGAGGGGCGGATAAAACGCGTCGAAAGAAAGGGGCGTGTATTCCACCTAACACCTTCAGCTTCGGATGAAAAGATTTCTTTTCTGGATATGGTATCACGGCTTAGGTAAATGAAATGTTTTACAAGGAGAGTTATAAGGAAATGAACGTGTGTATTATGTTTATAAATACAATAAAAATATATAAATACTTTTACATATAAAACCTAAGTAACTCAGGTACTACCATAACAATAATTCATTGAAACCAGTATTTATACTGTCTTTATGAATAACTAGTAGTTACCCGTGACTTCGTTCACATAACATGTAAAGAAGAAATAATTGATCAATCAAGCAAAAAATTTCGATGATGAAAAGCAGGTGTAATTAACTTTTTATCGCGAATTTATGGTAAAAAACGTCTGATGATCCCTATTTGCTATTTTTTTTGTTGTTTAAAATTTTCCTGTCAGCGATTAATACTAATAGATAGAAACATTCTTGAATATTTTTGTTCAGCCCTGTAGTTTTCCAAGTGCCTTTAATACACGAAAGTATCTTTCTAAAATTTAGTTCAAACTAAAATATTCCTTATTACTATCTAAATTACATTTTCAGAAATTATCATACGAAGACAACCTTGTATCCAGTTCTTTGCGGGACCCTGTATATCATTTTATATATATACTACTAACATTTCTTAGTTTACTGAATGCAGTTCAAAATGAAAATGCATATTTTATTTAAAAACCACATTTAAGTAAATTACGCTCATATTCAGTAACCTTTCCGAGATCTTTTGTGTAATCCTGTATATCTAAATTTAACTATTTATACTATTACCATTTATACTCTCCATTTAATATGCATACTGTCAGGTTCCTAGAAGACATCTGCCCTGAATTAGAAAGGAATAACATTTCCTTATCTGAATATTTTATGTATTGTGGGTTGTGTATCCGTGAAGCTTTCGAAATACCTTTCTTTCTTTTCTTATAATGACAAATGACAGGTGGTTATCCAGGCGCAGGTGTGCGGATGACGCACTCGTTGCTGAATGAAAGTGATGACCACGGGGCATGGCTCAGCTGTCATTTAGTATTTAAGTGATGTGTAAACAGTAGATGTCATGACTCAAGGTTGGTATGCGGAATTGAACCAATGGAGGAACTCTAAGAGGCCCTGCTGGGGGAAGGAAGATCTCTGACAAGGTCAACTCTGGACTGAGAGGTTAGACAGTTCTCGCTTGGCGTTGAGACCGATAGGTCGCTCAGGATTTGTGGTCCTGTTGGATAGTGTATATTTTGAGCGTGGGACAAGGCGTCCCGGTGGATAGTGTTATAGGCCGAGAAGTCAGGCCTAGTACCCTTGTGTATTGAGATTCTGCAGTAATCTCTGATAAAGCGTATCGAACGTGCGTTGAGTGTGAGGAAGAAAGTGTAAGCTGAACGGTACACAACCAACGTTTAGTGTAGTTAATTTAATGTTGAACCGGATCATCTATATCCGAGTTGTAATTGTAGATAGTTGTAAATATTGTTTCTTGTGTACATATCTATATCTTAAATAAACTGTTAGTTCAGTTCATTAACAGCGTCAGTGTTATTTTACCCAATCCTCACAGCAGGTGACCGATATCACCCATTAATATCGGTGGTGGCAGCTAAAACTACCTAGGACATTCTTCAAAGTTTTGTGGACTGAGAGGAGCGTCCGACAAATTGGTGGCAGCGTCGGGATAGAATCGCCTGAAACCAGTGACCAGCGAGCCGTGTTGCAGTCTGTTAATGCCAGAGTATCCAGTGGAATTCTTGTGTGGTCGTGCCATATCGTCGAGTATGTGCTAAAGCATCGTGCCGGATCGTCGATTGTATGCTAAAGTGTCGTGCCGTATCGTCGAATGTGTGTAAAGTGTCGTGCCGTAGCGTCGAATGTGTGTAAAGTGTTGTGCCGTATCGTCGAGTATGTGCTAAAGTATCGTGCCGGATCGTCGAGTGTGTGATAAAGTATCGTGCCATATCGTCTAGTGTGGACTAAAGTGTTGTGCGTATCTTTATTAGAAAGAACTAAACTGAACTGTTGTGCCATATTACCGCTACATCGTGGAGCTACCTGTGATTAGAAAAGTAATCCAGCAAAGAAAGTATAAGGTAAGGTGTTTTGATCATATCTTTCTTCTGACATCTCGAACCAAATTGTATTGTTGTATAATTAATAGTAATTTAAGTAAATTGTCTATGTAATTTATGTGCAATGAAATAATTGTGTTCAGATTGGTGTAAAGAATTAGTAACCATATTGCTATTGTTTTAAAGAAAGGTCATAATAATTTGAGATGATAATGATATGCTATTTATAATGATATTAGTGAACTAAATTAATGCATTAAACCTAAATTATTGTTAAAGTAATTGTTAAATGAAGCAATACTGTTTAAATTTTAAGAGTTACATTATCAAAATTCTAAGCAAATGAAAATTTTAATTGGCCAATACTAGTGAGAAAAAAAAAAAAAAAAAAGGCTCAAAAGAGAGCCATAGTGAAAAAAAAGGCCCAAAAGAGAGCCATAGTGAAAAAAAAAAGGCTCAAAAGAGAGCCATAGTGAGTAAAAATAAAAGTAAAGATTTTCAGTATATTTGTTTTAAGTGTAAGAACCAGTACTGAGTTCGGAAATATTTTATGAGGATAATTGTAGAAATTTATATATGCATGTTGTACAATTTTTCTTTATGTGGATTTCTTGATTGACATCAATACTTCTATTCAATATCAACGTATCATTATGATTATGTAAATTGTATGTTGTTATCTAAGTGTATACATTGAGACCTATATTGCATAGTAATCAAATCGAATTATTGTTTTACTTTTTTGTTTTATTGGAAGTAAATTGTGTGATATCATTGGTTGAGGAAAATTAGAGTATTCAGTAGGTTAATTAGAAATGAAATGTATTGATTATCTGAAATGGTATTAATTAGTATAATAAGTGGAGAAATATCTGTACTAAGTTAGAAATTTCGGAAATATTAAGTTCTTAGGTTTAACTATTCTTGTGGGGTGGTTATAACAATCGGTGAAGGTATGGCTTTCTTATTAAAACTAAAAAAGGTTGATCTTCAGGGGATAGCCGAAGAATTGGGTGTTGAATTCGCGGAAGATGATACCAGAATTCAGCTTAAGAAAAAGATAATGGACAGTGATGAGTATGACGAGGGGGTTATTAAGGAATTATCTGACACTATTGTTGCAGAACGATTAGAACAAGAAAAATTAGAGCGCGAAAGGTTAGAAAAACAGGAAAAGTTAGAACGCGAAATATTAGAAAAACAGGAAAGGTTAGAGCGCGAAGAAAAACACGAAAAGTTAGAAATGGAGAAATTGAGGATGGGACATGAATTAGAAATGGAGAGACTAAGGGTTCAAGGTTCGGCAAATAATTCTAATGTTAGGGAATCTAGTAATGAAAGTAACATCGAAAAATTGATCAAAAGTGTTAAAACTCTATCTATCAAAGTACCAGAAGGGACTGAGGGATGGAATTTATTTTTCAACAGTTTAGAAAGGGCATTCCAAACGAAAGATGTACCGGAAAACCAGCAGGCCGAAATTCTACTAAATATGTTAGGAGATAAGGCGGATAATTTTTTTAATTTATACCACTAAGGAACAAATGGAGAATTATGAGGAATTAAAGGAGTTAGTCCTAAGGGAACATGAGCCAACCCCGAAGGCATGTTTAGAAAATTTCCGGAAAGCTAGGAGAAATCCGAACGAAACCCATGTATTATTTGTATCGCGTTTAATAGCTACGTGGGAAAATTATTGTAAAATTAGAGGTGCGGACACTTATGAAAAGGTCAACCAGTTAATAGTTACTGATAAGCTAATGAGTACGCTAGATGAGGATACTGCAGCATATATTAGTTTAACTCACCAGGGTAAATGGTTAGAAGCTCCTAAAATTGCTAAAGAGTGTGATAATTATTTTGATGCTAAACATAAGTCTTATGCGGTTACACATAAAAGCTTTAAAGGTAAAGATAAGTACGTAAACAATGAAAAAATGAGACCGAGGGAGGATAATAAATTTAGTGGTAGTTGAAGGCAAAATGGTAGTTATGAGTGTAATTCTTTTCCGGATAGGAAAACAGAGTTTGAGAAGACGAATGATGCTTCAGGGCCTAAATGTTTTAAGTGTGGTTTGAGAGGTCATTACCAACGTTTTTGTAATAAAGTGGGTAATGAGGGAACTAATAATGGCAATAAAGGGCGAGACCAGAAAGCAGGTGTTCATAAGATTATGGTGAAAGAAAATCAAGAGTTACCTAATGGGGCTATTGTGGCTAGAATATCGGCAAAAGCCGAGCAGAAAACTAATATTATTGGTGAGAAATTAAATAAACTTGAGAAAATTGAAGTTAGTGTTAATGGGCAAAAAGCAAAGGGATTGGTTGATTCTGGATGTGAGATTAGTGTTGTTCATAAAGATTTAGTACCGGAAGAGAAATTAAAGGGAGCGGGTAGTATTTATTTACAAGGGTTATTTGGTGAAGCTGTTAAATCACCGTTAGTTAAACTACCGCTGGCTATTCCGCAATTCGGGCAAACTAATATTATTCATCAGGAAGTACTTTGCGCAGTAACTGATAATATTAATGAGCAAGTAATTTTACATCCCGAGGTGATTAATGAGTTGTCAGGTGTCAATCTTGAGGAGCCATTGATAGAGTCCGAAGAATTAAAAAGTTCCGAAATTATTATTGATAACTCGAATGAAAAGGAAGATGTAAGTAACGATAGCTGTAATGTTTACGTAATAGACGCGAGATCACAAAATGTACAAAGTCAGGATCCAGAAAAAACGGAAACGGAGGAAAATAATGAATCTATTGTTAGTAACTCAGATATGTTTAAGAAATCCCAGTTGGAATGTAAAGAATTAGAGAAAGCTTGGGAATTAGCTAAAAAGGAAAAAGGGGATTATTATATTGTAAACGGATTATTGTATCATAAAGAGAAATTGTTAGGCGAAACTATAGCGCAATTAGTAGTGCCCAAGGTAAGAAGGGAAGAAATCTTAAAATTAGCGCATTCATCGGTATTTGGAGGGCATCATGCAGCCAAGAAAACGTTGCAGAGAATAAGGTATTCTTTTTATTGGGAGGGAATGGCAAAAGAAGCTAAACAGTTTTGTGAATCATGTTTAGAGTGCCAATTGACTAGAGGGGTTAAAGTAAATGATAGAGCTCCTATTTCCCCAGTGTCGCGGCCGGAACTTCCATTTCAGGTTGTTAATGTTGATTTAATTGGGCCTATTGATCCTAAAAGTTCACAAGGGCATCGGTATATACTGACTTTAATTGATCAGCATACCAGATGGGCGGATGCGATCCCTCTAAAAAGTTTAACTGCTAAAACCGCGTGTGAGGCGTTACTTCAAATATTTATGAGAACAGGAATTCTTAATGTAATTGCCTGCGACAATGGAACCAATTTTACTGCTGACTTAACGAAAGAATTTGAGAAAAGATTAGGTGCTAGTCCAAGATTTTCGACTCCACAGTATCCACAGTCCAACGGACTTGTGGAACGATTTAATCAGACTCTTAAACGTATGCTACATCATACGATTAGGGAAGAAGGAAAAAAATGGCATGAACAAATACCATTTATATTATGGGCGTATAGGGAAGTCCCAAATTCTACGACGGGAATCGCACCTTTCCAGTTATTATATGGTAGAGCGCCGGAGGGTCCGTTATCGATTCTTAAGTCGTCATGGGCAGGAGAAAATAAGGGAGCGCAGTTAGATACTACGCCGATTCATGAGTACTTGGATAAACTTAAGAACCGCTTAGAAAGAGCCGCAAATGAGGCAAAATTGTCGTCTGAGGTTCAACAAAATAGAATGGCGTATCATTATAATTTAAGGTCAAAAGAAAAAACGTTTGAGGTAGGCGATAAAGTTATACTGTTAATCCCCGATTCGACTAATAAGTTATATTCTAGGTGGCAAGGGCCGGCAACTATTGTAGAAAAACGAAACCAGCATTCGTTTATTGTTGAGTTAGCCGACGGGAGTAGGAAGCATGTGCACCAAAATAAGATAAGAGAATTTATCGCTAAATGTAATATAGTTAATATTGTTTTCGAAGGTGATGAGGAATTTGGAGAAGTTGGGGAAATTCCTATTTTGAACCGGGATCAAGAGATAGAACGGGATATTGAGAGGTTTGAAATAAAAGGGCTATCTAATAGTCAAGTCAAAGATTTAAAGTCCATTTTGAGGGAAAATAAAGAAGTGTTTATGGGTCCTGTACGACCAGCGGAAGTAGGGGAACATCGTATTGATCTGAAACCGGGTGTAGAAAGGAAAAAACCAAAGTTATATAGCGTGCCGGTAGCTTATAAAGAGGAAGTGGATAGGCAGATTCAGGAGTTATTAGAATTAAATCTAATCGAACCGTCGAATGCTGAAATTAGCCATCCAATTGTTTGCGTTGCGAAAAAAGATGCAACTGTCAGAATGTGTATTGATTACAGAGCTTTAAATTCTGTAACGCAGGTTCCAACCTTCCCGATGAAAGATTCCCAAGAAATTATGTATACCGCAGGGGCGGCTAAATATTTATCTTCAATAGATTTATTGAGGGGTTATTGGCAAATTAAAATGGCTGAGGATTGTAAACCTCTGACAGCTTTCACGACGCATAACGGAACTTATCAGTGGCGTACAATGCCTTTTGGATTATCAGGGGCTGCTGCTACGTTTCAAAAAGACATGAATGAGGTTCTCCAAGGTCATCGGAGGTATGCAGAAGCATATATTGATGATGTCATCATTTTCTCCGATACCTGGGAAGAGCATTGTGAGCATGTCAGGGCTGTCATTGAAGAGTTGAAAAATAGAAATTTTACGATTAGACTAGACAAATGCAAATTTGGAGAGAAATTGACTAATTTATTAGGTCATGTTATTGGGGGTGGAACTCATGCACCTGATGAGGAGAAAATCGGAGCAATAAGGGACTTAAAGAGACCAAAGACTAAAAAGGAAGTTAAATCAGTTTTGGGATTAATGAGATTCTACCGATCTTATATTCCAAATTATGCTGAGATAGCTATACCTTTAACCGAATTAACCAAAGGAAATGTCAAAAATACTGTACCATGGGATGAAAGGGCAGAAAAAGCATTTAATACTCTTAAAGATGAGTTGTGTAAAGTGAAGAGTTTGGCTACACCTATCGTAGGCCGGGAATATCAGCTTCACGCCGATGCTTCCGACCTTGCAGTAGGATGTTGTCTTACTCAAAAAGATGAAAAAGGTCAGTTTAAACCTATAGCTTTTGCCAGTCAGAAATTGTCAGGGGCTCAGCGTGCTTGGCCGAGTATAGAGAAAGAGGCTTGGAGTGTTCTCTTCGGGTTGCGGAAGTTTGAAAAGTGGACTTATGGATCTCAAATTGAGGTCATTACCGATCATGATCCATTAAAATTTCTCACGGAAACAACCCCAAGGTCGCCCAAACTCACTAGGTGGGCTCTAGCCTTGCAACGCTGGAACCTGAGCATTTCTCATCGTCCCGGAGTTCAACATTTGAATGCTGATGCAATTTCGAGGCTACAGAGAAAGAGCTGGGAAGAACAACCAGTTACTAGCCCATCAGTATCAATGTCAAAATGGTAGACAACCTTAAAGGATGTCATCACATGTCTAATTTTTTTTGTGTGTGTGTAAATATTTTTTTTAAGTTTTGTGTTTATAATAGTAAATGAGCATGTGTGTTGTTTATGCAATAGTAGTATTAGTATAAGGTTCAGTAGAGATGTCAGTAGAGAATGTTCAGACACCTGAAAATGCCTATGTAATATTTAGAATGAAGAAATCTGCAAAAAGACTATTGAACTCTTCCGTAATATTATTATATGTTTGGGGAAAATTAGCCATTAAGAGGCATATTTTCCGCTAAGGTGGGGGGTGTCAGGTTCCTAGAAGACATCTGCCCTGAATTAGAAAGGAATAACATTTCCTTATCTGAATATTTTATGTATTGTGGGTTGTGTATCCGTGAAGCTTTCGAAATACCTTTCTTTCTTTTCTTATAATGACAAATGACAGGTGGTTATCCAGGCGCAGGTGTGCGGATGACGCACTCGTTGCTGAATGAAAGTGATGACCACGGGGCATGGCTCAGCTGTCATTTAGTATTTAAGTGATGTGTAAACAGTAGATGTCATGACTCAAGGTTGGTATGCGGAATTGAACCAATGGAGGAACTCTAAGAGGCCCTGCTGGGGGAAGGAAGATCTCTGACAAGGTCAACTCTGGACTGAGAGGTTAGACAGTTCTCGCTTGGCGTTGAGACCGATAGGTCGCTCAGGATTTGTGGTCCAGTTGGATAGTGTATATTTTGAGCGTGGGACAAGGCGTCCCGGTGGATAGTGTTATAGGCCGAGAAGTGAGGCCTAGTACCCTTGTGTATTGAGATTCTGCAGTAATCTCTGATAAAGCGTATCGAACGTGCGTTGAGTGTGAGGAAGAAAGTGTAAGCTGAACGGTACACAACCAACGTTTAGTGTAGTTAATTTAATGTTGAACCGGATCATCTATATCCGAGTTGTAATTGTAGATAGTTGTAAATATTGTTTCTTGTGTACATATCTATATCTTAAATAAACTGTTAGTTCAGTTCATTAACAGCGTCAGTGTTATTTTACCCAATCCTCACAGCAGGTGACCGACATCACCCATTAATATCGGTGGTGGCAGCTAAAACTACCTAGGACATTCTTCAAAGTTTTGTGGACTGAGAGGAGCGTCCGACACATACATTTAGCAAAACTTAAACGCACATATCATACTTCAAAATGCATTTCATCCATGTAACAGTCATCATCCATGATATACAGTATTTCGGATAGAATATATAATATTTGAAATCTTTTGTGTGTCCCTGTAAATGCTATGCACTTCGTATTATGCTTGAAATAACTTACATTAAGCCTCAGCAACGTATATCAATTTGATTATACATGAAATCGTTTACCATAATTAAAATATGTCGGAAACTGTTCCTCCCTTTATTCTTATGCAATGGAATTCTTCTGTGTTACCCTGTAAATGAATAGTAAGTGCCCTTTTCACTACATACTTTACAAAATGCATATTTTAGTGCACTTTGTAAATGCATATTAATTTGAATATGTTTCACAAGGCGTAGCATTGTTAAATTTTATTAAAACGACTTTTCCCCATATTGCTGTAATGTAAGGAAATTTTTTGACTATCCCTGTAAATAAACTAATCATTGTAGAAACTTCATTTTCAATAGGTATTCGTGCTAGGTAAACGTTAATAACGTCCAAAAATTTCATGGAAATCTGAGTATATTTACGAAAGTTGGAAAGCGACCAGTCAGACCGACAAACTGAAAGCATAATAGTTTTTCAACTTGTTCGAAAGTGTTAAAAAATCGAGCCAAAAATATATTAATCAGTGATTTTATTTTCCGCCTTTTCCCCACAAAAAATTTCTTCCATTGATAATTATGAGTTTTGAATAAAAATATTCATTTGTATGTAACTTATAACTTATTAATTAGTATAAGTAAAAAATATTTCTGATTCATTTTAAATATGACGTCATTATTTATCTCGCTCCATTAGCTACTGATATTCATACCCCTTGTATTTTTAACGAATGCTATAAATTACCTGTTTTATTTCAACTATGGCGTAACATTTTCATAAGTGAATCATTTTATTAAAAATATAATTCTTTTTCATTCTTTTTACTTTTAATTTATGTCACCATATTTTACACAAAGATTCCCATTAACTAAACAAATATCCTTGTTAAATATATTATAAAAAACACACCTTTTATTTTTATTTGAAACATGACGTCATATTTATTTTCTTTTATATTATTTTATTATAATTTTTCGCTTGGAAGTTTTTTATTAAAAATTCATTGCCGCTGAAAAATTATTATTCCAATTTTTTATTTTCTTGGCAACAGGAAAGGAAAATGGTTAAATTTTATCTGAAAAATGCCTATTGATTTTGTATGAAAAATAATAAAATTTTGAATTATTAAGGAAAATATTTGAATAGAATAAACAAAAATTAGCCTCTGTTCATTCCACTCCTATAATCTATCTATATGCAAAGATTCAAAGACATTAATCCATCCGTTTTGAAGCCAAGTTCATTCCAATTTTTCGGACACACTTTCACATTTATAATATATATAAGGATATAAGGATTAACATGGAAAATGAAATCCTATTATAATCATTTGAAGTTTGAAGTGATATAGAAAGTATATTAACAAAATTCAGAAAGGAAAATGGATAAATAGACAGTAGAAGGCTTTTTTATATCATGGGCTACTCATATTGGGATAGTTTTATGTTTTATTTTAATTATGTTAATTATATTATCGTAAGATACCATGATTTCTTGCATCTATTTTGTGGACTATTCCACTTTGAGCCCCTTTTGGCATAGATTACCCTAATTTCCTGCGTATAATCCGCGGATCAAACAATCATTTTTAGACCCAGAAATTTTATTAAATAAAATATAACTTTTCAGATCGCCGTAAATATTTGCCTTCATTTACGAAATAAAATTTCTGGGTCGGAAAAGAATTGTTTGATCCGCGGATTATAGGCAGGAAATTAGGGTAATTTTATTTAATAATAAAAAAATATAGATTTTTTTTCATTTTATATGTACCTATATTACAAGATATATTCGCTATTTATTACAACTGCCTACTATTTGTTTATTACAACAACCTTTAGAACAAACTTCGACAGAATAAAAATCGCATTACAGTTTTCTTTTATTTATTTGAAATTCTTACAACCGAAATGTGAGCCCCCAATATGAAACTTCATTTTATTAATAGATTTTCGTAGTCCCATATAGTTCGTTTTAAGGGAAATTAATTGTATTTAATATCACATTGAAATATAAAAGCAGTCGGTTTTAATTACGTCTATTAATAACTATATAAGAATAATAAATATTCTACACCGAAAAGGTAAGAACTTATATTATAAAAAATTATTTTGCTTTTAAGAAATCACTTTAATAATAAAACATTTAAAATTTTTTAAAAATGTTATGTTTTTGTTATTAAATGTTTTATTATTGAAGCGACGTCTTAGAAGCAAAGTAATCATTTATAATATAATGTCTTACATTTTAGTTGTGGAATATGTATAATTATTGATATACTAGCGGCCTTCGCCCGCTACGCTGGTCGGTTTGTCTAAAGAAAACTTAAAGAACGCGAGATATAAATGCTATTATATTCGAAAGAGTGTACCATCATTAAAATGTGCTTTAAACTATTTTTTCTATTGACCGTAATGAGATGGAATACTTTTGATTGGCCCTGTTATTAAACTATACATCTGATTTTCATAAATTTTTAATTGATTTGGCAAAATTATGCAACAGTTATATATTTTAAATCTCAAACGATTTGATTTGATAGTTTTTGCTCTATTATATGTGGACAGATGGACGGACGGACGAACAGACTGAACGATGGCTATAACTTGGTGTAATCCTGTGCAACGTATATCAATTTCATAAAATATTAAATAGTTTAATACTATTAAAATGCGTACCAAACAATGTCTCAATATATAATAATGTAATGGAATACCTTTGTGAGGCCCTGCAAATTATTAAGAAATATTATTTGCACCACAGATTGTACAGAATGTATACTATAGTATATACTTCATAGATGCATATCAACTTTATTATGTTCGAAAGAGGGTAAGTTTCCCCTTTGACCGTCATGCATCGGAATCCTTTTGATTGTCCCTGTAATTGAACTATGCATCCGATTTTCATGAAATTTGAAATGACTTGACAAAATTATGTAAAAATTATATGTTTTAAGTTTCAAACGATTCGGTTGGGTAGTTTTTGAGTTGTTATATGCGGATGGACGGACAGACAGACGAATAGGCAACTCGGGATCCCGGCATTTTTTTCTTTCAATTCAAAACAACAGCGAAGTTTCTCTGTTTCCGGGATCGGAGGAGATAGCGTCAGATACATACATACAGTCGGATTTAATAGTGTAGATATCTTTATAAACTATTTAAAAATCATTTTTTTCACCATCTTGAAAAATCTAGTAAATTGCTAAAATGGATTTTTGTGGCCAATTTCGATTTTTTGCCAGTCGCGCCAACAGAACATGATACGGAACTCTTTCCCAAATATTATATATGCACCGAGATACCTAATTGCCATTATTTTGCCTGACATGGTGACTTGGCTATTGTTGTTCATTTACTGAGAAATTTTCTATTTTCTTTTTTAAAATTATATAAATAGTTTTGTTATACATAGTTATTGCATAAAATATCGTTTATTTATTATTTCCTCTTTTTAAAATAAAAGAAAATACACTCTCAAAAAAACTTCCGTCTTTTCACAGAAAATGCACTGGCAGCACTGCTGCCAGAAATTGTCTGTATATTGACGATTTTCTGTTTATTTTTTTCTCTGTCAAAAGAGGAAAAATATCCGTCACTTGAAAAAAGTTTGGAAAAAATCAATGCGGAAGAGGCGGGGATCGAACCAAGGACCCCAGGATTACCAGACCAACGCTAATCCACGGCGCTACGGCTGCTCATGATGCTTGTGCGTTAAAATAGAACTCTTCATTTCATATGGTGTGGGTTGGTGTATTTCGTTAAAAAGCTTTTAATTATGAAGTTAATCTCGGAAAGATTTCATCTTTAATGAAACTGTGGCTGGGTTTTTTTTACGTTTAGTATTAATATAGTATAAAAATGTGAATTTTAAATATATTACGTAGAATGTTAGAGAAAAAACATGGATGTTCTATTTGTGAGAATTTTTGAACGAATAAAGAAAGTAATTGTTATTTATTTTTAAATTCGAAAACATTTTTGTCTTTTAAAACTAAATTAGACATTTTAATCAATAGAATATTTTTGTTTTTCATTTTAAAAATAAATTCGAACTTATTACTAACAGACCCAATGCGCATGCGTGCTGGATAGAAACGGAAACTTTTCCTAATTTTTCGACGCTCGGAATGAACTCACAGAACAAATACGTTTTCTGGGAGAACAGAAATTATTTGTGAAAAAATAACGATAACTTAGTGTATATTGACGAATTTTTCTGACAGTGTAATTTAAAAATATGTGTGTAACTGATATTAAAAAAATAAGTTATCGCCAAATTGTTATAAAAAACATCGCACCAAAGCCGGTGGTGAGTACATGAAATTTGTGCCAAATATTTTATTTAAACATCAAACGTTGTTGTTTCTTTTGAATTTACATTCTAATAAACATTTATTCCACGATAACTTCAATTGAAATTTTAAGTTGATAACTTACTATCTACTTCAAAAAGAAAATAATTGCAGTCAAATTCATTCGCATGAACGGTAAAAAATATTAAACCACGAAGATAATAATTCGCAAAGCACTCCAACAATGAATGGACATGAACACTAATTCTTATGACGTCATAGCATGTAAATTGGGGGTGTTTCGGTTAACTGGTTTTGGAGAAATTTTTTGGGGGTGGGCCACCCTTATGACTTAGGGGTATAAAAAATAGATAACAACCTATTCTGAGACCTATTGAGCATACATATAAAATTTCATCAAAATAAGTTAAACCGTTTCGGAGAAGTATGGCAACTAACACTGTGACATGAGAATTTTATATATTAGATAATTGTATTTATACATTTCTACGTTTTACCTCTTAAAATTTTTATAAGTAATACGTAATTTTTCAATATAAAATTAGCTGTTGATGATGAAAAATGGTAATGGATCTGATTTATAAAGATTTTATAGTTTTGTTATTACAATAGTCTTTCCATTTTCTTTTTCTTTTAATAAAATTATAAATTACAAAGTGATTCTAAAATCATTAAACGTACAGGAAACAAAACTATATTTATAAATTCATAAATTATGTTTCCTTTCAAACTATGTATTTTTCCAAGTTTTATTTAAAAAGGAGATATAAATGATGCAATTTACACATTAAAAATATTATATAACAAAAATAAAATAAAGTTGATCGAAAATAAAAATTCATCTTAGAAATTTAATTCCCTGAGTTTTATAGCCCAATTATCATCAGTAAAACCTGCACGAGCTGTACCGATCTGTAATGATATATTTCCTTAAACAGAAAAATTTCAAATTCCGATTAAAGAAATTTAGTTTTCAATTCTTCCAGCTAAGAGAGAAACTTCTCTTACGTGAATTTTTCCCGCTGTTTTTTATCTACTTCGTTCTAGAGCAGCGGTTACGAAACTCTTTTGATACGTGACCCATCTTTCAGTGAAAAAAATATTCGCGACACACCTTTCATTAAAAAAATAAATAAATAAATAAAAATAAAAAAAGATATATTAACACGCAGTTTGTCTCAGTACTTGTCTTTCAAAAACAGTAAAGTATAGAAAAAGCATGTTCTCATAAGCACGAAGTGTAGAATTTTATCAAGTACCTCAAAGCTGATTTAAATATTTCTCGATATTCTGTTCGTATATTAATAAGCAAGAGAATTAAGGATTTTCCCTTGAAATTTTACATCCTATTGGAATTGTTTCTTTTAATCAGATGAAATAAAAGATATATTTTTATGACAAACCTCGATTGTTCCGCGGCTTACTAGTGGATCGTGACCCATAGATTGGGAACCGCTGTTCTAGAGTATTTTGTTAGGATTTAGAAATGGATTAATAATAATAATTAAAATAAACTATAAAACATCATGACGAAATTTCGCAATAAATTTATCCTGATTGTATCTGTATACATTTTATTGAAGCCCTACTAAACGGGGGGGGGGGGGGGGAGAGGCTGCATCATTAAGATTTTCTACCACTCTTTCTAAACATAATTTCTTTGTCAGGTAATCCTACTGCAGATGTAAAAAACACTTACAAATTTAGAAAGTTGTAAGCCATAAATATGCTGTAACACCTTTATTTTTCTTATAAAACCTTAAAAAGATTTTTCCTCCTTTAAATCTATACGTGCAACTTTACTTCTCCCTGAGTTTGTGCTTCTGGACATATCTTTCTTTAAAATGAAATAAAAACCTTTTGCACACATATCGATTTTTTTTATACAAATTATTTGCTTTGCTTAGTAAAATAATAAAAAAATAATATAAATAAAAATAAAATGATAATAAAAATAATAATAAAGAAGAAACAGACAGAATATCCGAACTGTACTATATCGAATTAATATACTGTATAATGTGTTGCACATTTGTTAAATAAAACACTCATAGTAGGAAACAGGCGATTTCGTATGAAACATATTCTCAAATAAAATGAAAAACATACATATTATGCATTTCGTAGAAGACGGAGTAATGTAGTTTATCTGAAAGCAGGCGATTTTAAGAAATATGAACAGTTGCATTGGAAGCAACTTTGATAAAAGATTCAGAACACAAAACTCTTAGATTAAATTAGTGAAATATCTAATGCAAGCTTATTAAGTAGATAATATTTATTGTAATCTTTCTTAATGTAGATGATGATGATTTTTCTTGGATTCGTGATCACTCGTTGTATAGACTTCCCAAAAATGTTATTTTTGTTTGATAGGTTACCACCCCCGATACAAGTATGTGATATCGGACGCGCAACTTTTACGCATTTTCGCTACCACTAAAATTTTACAGAGATTTCTTATTTCTTTAATCGCAAGATTTCGACGATTAAATAATACAGTATTTACTATAAAATTTTTGTAATGGGAAAAATGCGTAAAAGTTGGCAGCTATTTTTAAGGCTTTTTCATATGTTAAAATTATACAAGCACTTTTACATTTCTTGTAAATATCTTTCTTAAGTATGAAATAGACATCTTTGGATACACATCGTTTTATTTTTCCATTATATGATTTGTTTAGTTAACCCTTTCCGGGGCAAGGTACTTGTATTAGTAAAATGTTGAAATAATTGAATGACACCAGTATTTACACGAAATTTTATTTGTAACGTAATAAACGTGGATTTAATAAAAGTGACATTTTCCTAGAAAATTTCTGGTACCAGTGTGGAAATTTGGGATTAAAATTAGGTGGTCTCATTTGCGATCACCACCCTTCAAGGGGTTAAAAGATTTTTAAAAAAAATTCTTTTTTTGTTATCTATAGAAATAATATATGGTGTAATGTGCTGCACATTTATTAAATAAAACATTCGTAGTAAGAAAACAGAAATGAAATGAAAATCATGCATATTATCCATTTTGGAAAAGACGGTATAATATAATTTCTCTCAAAGCAGACGATTATCTGGAATATGAAAAGTTGAAAGGCAACTTTGACAAAAAATTCAGAACACAAAAGTGTTAGATTAAATTATTTTTATCTTTCAAAGTACAATAGTGCAATATGTAACGCAAGTTTATTAAGTAGATAATATTCATAGCAATCAATGCAGACGATGATGTTTTTCCCAGATTCACGATCATCGCTTCTACAGATTTCAAAAAAATTTTATTTCATTTTGATAAGTTGTCACTACAGATAAAAATATATGATATCGGGCACGGTGATGCGAGAGAGATCATACAATAACACTAAGCTTATTCAATTAATGTTAAAAGACAATTTACGTATTATTTCCATAGACGAAATGTCACTGAGATTTTCTACCGCTATTTCTAAACATAAATTCTTCGTCATGCAATTCTATTACAAATGTAAAAGACACTTAGAAATTTAGAAATGTTCTAAGCACTATACATATGCTGTAAAATCTTTATTTTTCTTTTAAAACTTTAAAAAAATTTAGAATTTTTCCTGTGCTAAAATCATACATGCAACTTTATTTCTCCGTGGATTTGTGGCTTCTGACATATCTTTCTTAAGCATGAAATAGAATCTTTTGCATACATATCGATTTTTTTTTCATCAAATGTTTTGTTTGCTTAGTAATAATAATATTAATAAAATCCTTTTTTGTTATATATCGAATTAACATACTGTATTATGTGCTATGTAAATGCATTTACTAAATAAAGCATTCGTAATTAGGAAACAGACGATTTCAAATGAAATGTGTACTCATATAAAATGAAAGACAGGTATATTATACATTTCGGAAAAGACAAAGTAATCTAATTTCTCTCAAAGCGGATGATTTTCTGAAATATGAAAATTTAAAGGCAACTTTGATAAAAAATTCAGAACACAAAAGTCTTAGATTAACTTATTTTTATCTTTCAAAGTACTATAGTAAAATATCTAATATAAGTTCATGAAGTAGATAACATTTATTGTAATCTTCTTCAATGTAGACGATGATGATTTTTCTCGGAATCACGACCAACGCTGGTATACAGACTTCGAAAAAATGTTATTTCACTTGATAAGTTGTCACCACTGATAAAAATGTATGGAGACGGTAATGCGAGGCAGATCATACAATAATGCTATGTTTATTCAATTAGTGTTAAAGGACAATTTCTTTACAAACTATTTCCTTAGACGGAGCTTCACTGTGATTTTCTACCGCTACATCTAAACAAAAATTCTTCGGCATGCAACAATAAAATCATTTTTTGTTATGTATTGAATTAGTGTACTGTATAATGTGCTGCACATTTACTAAATAAAACATTCGTACTAGAAAACAGACAAGTTCAAATGAAAAATATGCCCAAATAAATAGAAAAACATGCATTTTGGAGAAAACGGTAAAATGTAATTTCTCTCAAAGCAGACGATTTTCTGAAATATGAAAATTTGAAAGGCAACTTTGATAAAAAAATTCAGAACACAAAAGTCTTGATTAGATTATTTTTATCTTTCAAAGTACAATAATGAAATAGCTAATGCAAGTTTATCAAGTAGATTATGTTTGTTGCACTCTTCCTGAGTCTACACGATGATAATTTTTCCGCGATTCACAATCATCGCTCCTACAGACTTCGAAAAAATGTTATTTCATTTGATAAGTTGTCATCACGGATAAAAATATGTGATATCGGACACGGCTATGTGAGACAGATCGTACAATAATGCTAAACTGGTTCAATTAATGTTAAAGGACAATTTATTTACAAATTATTTCCATAGACGGAGCGTCACTGATATTTTCTACCGCTATTTCAAAACAAAAATTCTTCGTCATGCAAGTTTATTAAGTAGATAATATTTATTTTACTCTTCCTCAATGTAAATAATGGTGTTATTTCTCAGAATCTTGATCAAAGTTTGTACAGACTTCGATAAAATGTCGAATTGCCTATTACAAATGTAAAAGGCACTAAGAAATTTAGAGATGCTCTAAGCACTATACACTGTAAAAAAAAATCAAGAGGTTACTAAAAATTTTTTAGTAAATTTGTATTCCACAGAATTTTTTAGTAACCATTACAAACTTTTTTTTTTTTTGCAAGTGAAACAAACATTTCTTTTGTAAACTGAACAAAAGAATTTTTTGTATAACTAACTTAAAGATTTTTAATATGAGCCACCAAACAAATTTTAGTAATGGCTCCAAAATTATTTTTAATAACCATTACGTGCGCCCGAAGGGTAGGAGATTCCTTCGAGCTGCATCCAGACTTCTGAAGCGGAAGATTTTCTGCAAAACTGCAATAGATGGCAGCACCAAACATTGCTAACTGCTCCGACAGGATTTTCATAATCCCTTTACGAACGAGTATTGACACTACATGCATACGGGGTGTATTTGGCGCTGGCCAGTATCGAACCCGGGACCTTTCGGTCTGGAGTCCGTTACTATAACCACTATGCTATAAAGGCCACATCAAGTGAGTTTTAGTAATAGTTATTAAAAATATAAAACTATTAACTCTCTTCGTTACTAACTTTTTTCTAGTAATTCTTACAGATTTTATTGTAACCGACTAAGATTACTAAAAATTTTTTAGTAATTACAAGGATCACTAAAGTTTTTTTAGTAGCTCGACCTTTTTTTTTACAGTGTACATATGCTGTAACATATTTATTTTTCTTTAAAAACTTTAAAATTTTTTAGAATTTTTACAGTGCTAAAATCATACATGCAACTTTATTTCTCCATGGGTTTGTAGCTTCTGACACATCTTTCTTAATCATGAAATGGAAATCTTTTGCATACATATCGATTTTTTTTTTCATCAAATGTTTTGTTTTCTTAGTAACAACAATATTAATAAAATCCTTTTTTGTTATATATCGAATTAATATATTGCATAATGTGTTGCACATTTACTAAATAAAGTATTCATAGTAGGAAACAAACGATTTAAAATTAAATGTATGCTCAAATAAAATGAAAAACATACATACTATCCACTTTAGTGAAGATTGTATAAGGTTATTTTTCTGAAAGCAAACAGTTTTCTGAAATATGAAAAGTTGAAAGGAAACTTTAATAAAAAAAAAAGAAAAAAAATCCGAACACAAAAGTCTTAGATTAGCTTATTTTCTTTCAAAATACTGATCTAGTGAAATACCTAATGCAAGTTCATTAAGTAGATAGTATTTATTGTAATCTTTCTCAACGTAGACGACGCTGATTTTTCCTCGGATTCACGATCAACACTTGTACAGACTTTTATTTTTTATTTTTCTTATTTTATTTGATAGGTTGCCACCACCAATATAAGTATCGGACACGGCGATGCAAGACTGATTTTACAATAATGCTAAGCTTATTAAATTAATGTTGACGTTTCCGCATACTTTCGGAAGTGATTTTTTGAAAATTTTGAAAATTTCTCTTGTTATCCATTTTTTAATAGTGACGTTCACCTTAAAACTTTGAAAAATAAATAAATAAATAAAAATTTTAGAAATTACCCAGAAATAATTTTTTAAAGAAAAAAATTGTCAAAAATTGACATTATTACATAAAATAGCAACTTAAAAGTAAAACTATGGAAGAGACGTAAATTTTCCATATGGGTGGAAAAAGTATGGGCCAGGATTCGAACCAGGGATGTATTGGCTGAATCCGCTAATGCTCTTCCAAGTGAGCCATCCCGGACACGAACACTGGCAGACTATTTCACCCAAATAACCTCAACGATCATATAATCTGGTCTGATAGTATGGATCATCGCTTATAATTAATTTACCGATTGAAAAATCGTTGTCACATATTAATCTAGTATAATTTCGTATGCAGCGTTTTTTTGCAGTTTCCGTATATTGACTTTCGATTTATTCTGTTGAGCTGGTCCATAGTATCAGACCAGATTATATGATCGTTGAGGTTATTTAGGTGAAATAGTCCACCAGTGTTCGTGTCCGGGATGGCTGAGTTGGAAGAGCATTGGCGGCTTCAGCCAATACATCTCTGGTTCGAATCCTGGCCCGGAGTTTTGTAACCTTCATGGAAAATTTACGTCTCTTATAATTAATATACCGATTGAAAGATCGTTGTTACATATTATTCTAGTATAAAACTATGTATTGGCATTTTAAGAATTGCATAATAAACAGAAAAACTTTCTCTAGGACTAAAACTACATACATTATGATCTAATATCTACCTCAGATGATATGGCAGTTAAAGTATTAATGTAATGAAACATTCGCAAAATTTGAATCAAGTTTGTCATTTATACCAGTGTAAATATAATACTATTTAATGTATTATAATGTTATTTATTCTATTTAATGTATTGTCATGAATGTAATCTATTTCCTCAAAAGGCATTTGTAAAATAGGTGCAGAAAATTTCGTGGTATCTCATGCATAATTTTTTGTTTTAGGCTGTTTAGTTTATAGTAAAAATCTCGAAAACTAAAAAAATGAAAAAGATAAAATAACTTTTATCCACAAATGAAAAGCTGTTATAGCCGTAACTTTAAACGGCATTAACTTTTGTTATACTTAAGATACAGACACAATTTAAGCAGCATTTGTTAGATGAAGGAGTCGATTTTAATGTTATTGCATAAATAAAAAATCTATATTTTGATTGAAAATTACGTTTTAAAGGTGTTCGGATACCTTAAAGAACAAATTATTTACATAGAAACGAAAAGTTATTTACATCTCTTAGCTATATATATATATCCATATTTTAATTCTTACTTGGCCATTTAAAATTGTTCAAAATATTTATCATGAGCTTCGAAATTAATAAATGTCATGTTTCATAAAACATAAAATCAGCTTTAAAGTATTTCGTATTCTTTAGTTTTTAATCAATAAAAAAATATTTAAATGAATGTGACAAAAAAAGATTTGAATTTCCATCATATTTAACTAACCTTAAATTCCCTAGATTTACATTCATGACATTTATTTACTTTTCAACAAACATATACCTTCTGGATTCACTTTTTTTATGTCATTTATGAATTTTCCATTGTTTCAATAGGCTATGATTTTCACCTTCATGTTCGAAATAGAAACTTTACTCCAAAGATTTAATTTTCTAGATTGAATACATTTCGCTTGATGCATATTAATAAGTTATTAACATTTATTGCAATGGGAGACTTAAAAGGTAGATTTTAACGCTTCCTTGTAATGAGTTTTGGTAATCTATGTGTGAATTAATGATTTTAGAAAAGGTACTCAACATTTTTTGCGGTCTCCAGTTTGATTTAGAATATTAATTTAATTATTTGGAGGTTATTTTTCTGTTTTCTGTTATAGATTTAGATTCTCCAAAATGTATTTATTCAATACTCTGCTTTGTATTTTAAAGATATTATAACTTCTCCGCATTCTTGTTCAAATGAGTTACTGGATTAGATTTAAATTTATGGAAAAATTAAACACAACACATTATTTTTTATTCTGCTTTGTTAAGTAAGATTTCCAATTCAATATTTGAATTATTTATTTAGTATTTTAAAACAATAAAATCTATAGTTAAATTTTCAAAAATTATGCAGCTCCAAAATTTTATCAGTGGAAAGAATTTAGACATAATTGGAGGATTTCCTTTTATTATTATTAATATTTCAGTATGCAACGTTTTCATTATAGATGTAAATTATTAAATTGTTGAATAGTTGTTAAATAATTCTAGCTACCATTAAACTATAATTGTAATTGAAAATATTACAATTATTGAATTAATATTGAACAATAATGCATAGTTATTGAAAGTTTATGTTATAGTAGAGGGTTGAAAATTAGGCAGCATGAACACCTTTCAGTTTTCATATTTAAAAGAATTTTGATAAATTGTCAACATTTGACAACCAAAGTTACTTAAAGGTTCAAGCAATAGTCTTCATTTCATGCAGTTAATTGAATTCGGTGTTAAAAAATCCATTATAAAAAGTTTTAAATTTAAAAAATATAATTTTGAGAAATATTTTGAAAGACTTTCTCATATAAAATGTATCTTTGAAATTAAAGTAAGTAGGTTTGACGTGTTACAGAAATATTGAGTTTTTATTCCAGGCATGAGAATGCCTGGATGAATGTAAGAGTGAGGATTGATCATCGTCAATGATATTTTTCTATATAACTGATAGATTATCAGTTTATTTATTCATTAATTTATTGCCTAAGTGAAGCAAAATCACCAGACATCAAAGGTCCGATGTAGATTCTATTTTTACCTCCGAATTTTCCCCTGACAAGCGGGGATTCATTAACCTTTTAAACGCCGCACTATGATCGAAAGGTAACATAAACTATTTATTGGTAAAAATCCTATTAAAACTCAAACATAAGCACTGTGAGTAACATTTTTTTCTCTAAAAAAATTTTTGTGTATGATTTCTAACATGTTCCAGAAATGGAACATTGGCGGGAAACACTTAGTTTTTTCACATGTTTTCATAAAATTTGGTTAGCGACATTTAAATTAAAAACTTTATTTCTGTGCACATTTTTTTCATGAATATAGGTAATATATAAGCATTTGTGAATAATGAAACAGGTTAAGCAAGTAAATAGCCGGGCTTCGCCCACATAGCTTTCGTTTGACTTAGGATTCCAATAAGTGAACCAGCAAAAATGCTCCAGAAGCCTTACGAAGCTTTTAAAAAAAGCTTTCCCACTTACTTAAAAAAAATTATTACATATATGATGGACAGTAATTACTATATGAAAGCGTATGTAATTACTATTGAAATTATTTATCAAAGTTAAAAAAAAAGAAATATGTAAAAAACGATACATGAAAATAATAACAATAATAAAAATGTCTGTACTCCAATTCACAGCAAAATAATCAAATAAATAAAAATCTTAAAAATATAAAAGAGAAAAAAAAACGTACCAAAAACTTTTAAAATATATATTGTCTTTAATTTTTGTGTCCTACATTTGATCTATTATCGATAGTAGTTAGGAAAGCATTTCGCATGTAGTCTTTTTTCGCATTCAGAACATATTTTGCAGTGTTCTTTTGGCTAACAGCACATCGTTCTTGTGTTGATGACATGATAGTTTAAATGACGAATGCTAATGCATTCTTCTCCAAAATCAGCTGATAATTCATAAAAAAATTCTTGTGCCTCTTATACTGTTCGAATCGGATTTGAAAGAGACAACTCGTCTGTCAGACGTATCTTAGCTAATTGAAGAAATTCATAGAGTAAAATGAAATAATAAATAAATCCTTATCACGCTATTTTCCAAAGTCACCTCTTACATTTTAGCTTATTTTAGTCACAAACAATGTCTAACTATCAACAAACAGGCATGTTTACCCCGTCAGTTGTCAGTAATCCACTTCAGATCCACTTCAGGAGAACGAGTGTATGAGAGAGACAGAGGGGGGGGGGGGGGGTAAGGGAGAGGGTGTGGAGTGGGGTCAAAAGAAAGTATATCAAAGTAATTAACATCTTTTGTTGACACTTAATAAACCACCTGGTATTCGGAATCTTTTTATCAATAGTTACATGTACTGCAATCAAAGAACTAAACCATGTTAAAAAATATACCTTTACACGCCAATGTTCCATTTATGGAACATGCGAATTTTTTATCCAGAAGAAACAATATAAATTCATCTTTTTTAAAAAACTTGTGTTCTACTAATAAAATGACTATTTTTACTTGATCAAACTTAGTTATAAAAATATTTGCTCAATTTTGAATTTTATAAGAATTTTTGAATTTTGCCCAACGAAAAGTCTAAAAAAAGGCCTAAATAACGATTTTTTCCCTCAGACATGGTTAATTGTATCAATGAAATACCGGCGGCAAAAAATTAATCCATACTTTCTTTACAAATACTAATTTTTACAAAGCAATACGAATAAAAATATATTTTTTGCAGAATTTTGAAGTTGATGTTCCATTTATGGAACATTGGCGTGTAAAAGGTTAACAATATGCAAGAAAATATATGTAAGGTACCCTGGGGTAATAACGCCACGCTAAGGTTCTACCAATTTTCACAACACAGTTTTAGTTTGTATTTTTCAAACAAATATATGATTTGATACAGCAAATTATTGACTATCTATATAAAAAAATAATTTAACAGATATGTATTCATAAAATGTAATGGCGTGATTTCTTGACCAATGCTATTTGGCGTTATTACTCACCTATATGGGTAATAATGCCATGCAAACAAAACTATGAAATAAGATGGAATAATTGCATGTAGATTGCCCAATTTTAAAAATACAAACACTACAAACTTAGAAATTGACAAATTGCATTCTAAGCTATTGAAAATGTTCAATTTTTTGTGAAAGTGTAAGAAAAATAAAGGTGTGGTGTGTGTGGGGGGGGGGGGAGGAAGGATGAGGCAAAGGATATCAGACCGTGAGCTTCTTTTTGCTTAAAAAGGACCGCTTAAATAGAATTATTAGAAACATTGCACAGTTTTAACTGTGTTTATTTGAATCAGTATTTAGGATGTAGCTCGGTCACTGTAGAGAATCAACCGGGGTGTTAATGCAAAGCATTGGCGTTATTACCCTGTTATAGTTATTGCGCTGTACATTTTAAAATACAAATTATCTCGATAAGATATCCAAAATCTTCGACAATATTTTGAAAGTCCATGAAATGTACTACAAATTTATGTAATTAACAAAGTATTTCCGGATATAAAAAATTAATCTTCACATCACTAAACGTATCTCGCAAATTTTAGATCAAGCGTTAATTTTAGTTGCTTGTAAAAACAATAAGACCTAAAAATGAAACAAATTAACTTGAAGCTGTTTTTTGCGATTTATATGACTCAAAACCCTTCTGCGCAGAGCACATGGGTGTCATTTACTAGATTATTTCATAATTATGCAAAACATTAGCACTTGGCGTTATTACGCCAGACCACCTTATATGTATATATATATAGTGGTATAAGTTATTAAATTCAATAGTTCATATATTGTAATACAATTAATGGTTACATATATATATATTTACAAAACATGCTCCGCCCATAACGGCAGACGAGCAGAGTGGGTGACGATAATTATATGAAGTTGGGCTGAAGCAGTAGATTTGTGTGTATCTAAAGAACGTTGCAGCACTATGCAGACCTATGAGGTGAAGTTAGTTAGTTTCATATGGAAATTAAAAACCCTATTTAATTTGCCTATAAGAAGGGATCTTGATAAAATATTAGATAACCAGCTTTTGGAAGAGATGGAGGGACGTTCAATATGCCAGGTTTGTGTAAGCATGCAGTGTATGTAGCTATGATCAGAGGTGTCAACCTTGCCATACCTTCTGAATTTGTTGACTACTCTATAGAAACGATTCAAATATTCTTTGAAAAGCCTGCAAACAGAGAGGAATGCTGTAGTGGCTGGTGAGGAAAGTACTTTTTTCTAGACACTACAGGTATGAGATTGCAAGTGTGTCCTTTGGTAGGCACATCCCTATAATTTTGCGACTCTTGCATGATTTTTAGATCCAATATTCTGCGACTGAATGAGGGAGAAAGGGAAAGGGTAAAGTCTATCAAAGTTTTTGCCGTTGCTTCTTTCGCCAACATGTCAGACCGATTATTTCCCAATGCCAATGTGGACCAACTTTGCGAATTATCCATTGTTACAATAGGCTATGATTTTCACCGTCATATTCGAAATAGAATCTTTACTCTAAAGATTTAAATTTCTAGGTGGAATACATTTCGCATGATGCATATTAATATATTATCAACATTTATCGTCATGAAAGAGTTGAGAGAAAGATTTTGACGATTTTTTTTTTGATTTCTTAAAAGTGTTCAGACAACTACTAAAATATAAAATGCTATTGTGATAAACTATAATGTGATTCTATTAATGGTTTACTAAATGTAAAGATTGACAGAGAATCCGAACGCCTTAATATTTATAAAGGTATAGTACCTACTACTGATATATGTTTTTAATACGAGTTAAAGGCAGTAAGTAGGTTACAAGCCGGTATAAGAAGTTAGAAATAAGACGTAAATTGTTTCCAAATATGCTCATAGATGGCAACTTTATCCAATCATAAGAAGTTAATTTCAAATTTATGAGACAGTAGTTGTACAAGAAGAACAGGGATATTCAAAAGTTGCTAAGAAGAACGAAGTGGTTGCGAACAAGAACGGTAACTGTAATAGAGTACATGGTTTAAGCCTACAGCTGAGTAATATAGACGTTGATGGCTGAAGAAGCAGTTTAACTATTTTGTTCACGTAACTCAGCTTAATATGAAAAATTGGGATACCTAGTATTTTTTTATGTAACTGCAACCTAAGTTCAAATAAAATTTCAGGAAAATTAATGTAATTTTAGAAAATTATTTTGTAAAGTTACACGATTCTGTAGTTTTACAAAAACTAGTTTTGTAGATTATCATTTATTTATTTATTTGTACCCATACAGATGAAGTTTTTTTAAACATACAAATTTCTGCTGCTTTACATCTGTATTATTTCAAATTTTAATTGCGTAAGAGGCGTATAGCCAATAAAGTGTCAAATTGTCCAAACCGGGGCGCAAACCCGGGCCATGGGTATAGTGCACCGACATTTTACCAAGTAAACCACTTGCAACGATATCCAGCCTGGAACTTCTAATTACATATGTTGGCCAGGATACAGTGGAAGCACAAGATGGAAAAATTTCCCATGTACACTGTAAAAAATTTTCCCGTTAAAAAACGGAAATAGTTCTGGTAATCTAGATGCCAGTACTACTTCCGTTTTTAAACGGAAAAAAAATTCCGTAAATTCCAGAAATAGTTCCGTTTTTTCATAAAATATTTCCGTTTTTTTAATATTTTCTCATGCAAAAATTTTCGTTTGAAAATTAAAAGAATTTTTCAAGGACAAACTAACACCTTTGTGATTTTTATTCTTTGCTTTAGAAAGACACGTTAACATCAGGAACATATTGCATACCTTTAATTTAAATAACAGTGAATAAATGTGACTTATCTTCCATGGGGATCGAACCCGGGAGCTCTTCGATCGTAAACAGCAGTGTAATACCATTAGACCAGGATTACACAAAACACTTTTTCAAATATCTTTAGTTATTTCGGATGCATTTCATAAAGTAAAGACAAGATTTTGAAAGCGGGTTTATTTTTTTAAAGATAATTTTTTTTTTTTTTTTTTTTTTTTTTTTTGAGCGGATAGTTTAAAGTCATGTTTTACAGATTTTCTTTCTATAATTTCTAATATTTAGCTTTTTAATTTTAGCTACATAAAAAAAAAGTTTAGCCTTTAAAATATTACATGCAGGAATGAAAGTATTAAAACATTTTGTTTCCTAATTTTTTGGAAGAGTTTTAAAGTTCTATTATAATATTATTCATATTCATTTATTTATTTTATAAAAGGATTCTAACACACTTTTTAAAAACACATGTATTTTAACAAATATTTTGCATGACGATCTATTGTAAACTCAATAAAAATAATTACTATAGTAACTATTAATTATAGTAACTATTAATTTTAATAACCCATATATGGGTTATTAAAATTAATTACATTTATTGATTATTATGACTTAGGTAATCGCCGAAATAATAATAATTTTGGTAATATATTTCGATGTATTTTAAATTTTATGCGCCAACTTTTTAATTTGAATAGATTAAAAAATATATATATTAAAATTAAAAGTAGATTTTTTTTCTCACTAAAATATCCTACACACTTTTTGTACTGTGATTAAATAAACATTATTTTAAAATGATACTGAAAAAAGAAATAATTTTCCTTAACTGTATCAAACTTAAAAAGAATTAATAAATCTTATTATTACTATTATTAATTTAATATTGTAAAAATATGCTATCTTTTATTATTAAAACAGAAAAAAAAGAGAAATGTTGCTATAACGTTTTCCTCTATTTTTCTCATACAGATGGCGCCACGACACTTACCGGTTAAAAATACCAATAACATGTGCTGTTAAAAACGGATGGTTTACTGTTTCGGAAAAATTAACGGAACAGTTCCGTATTTGTAACCGCAAAGTGAGAAATACGGAAATACTACTGTTTTCTCGGAAAAATAAAACTATTCCGTAAAATTTTACGGAAAATTTTGTGTATATTAACGGATATTTTTTACAGTGTATCACGAGATCTGCGGCAAACAT
Source organism: Maratus speculifer (assembly GCA_964019185.1). NCBI lineage: Eukaryota > Metazoa > Arthropoda > Arachnida > Araneae > Salticidae > Maratus > Maratus speculifer. Next base: position 93,230,506 of record OZ025294.1, on the reverse strand, counting down.
AAAACTAATGAACAATTTGAATAAATCACGTAGTCTTTAAATCTGTACAATCACAATTATTGTACAATGCATTGAATAAAAACGATAAAAATGCATATAACTTGATGGCACTTACTGTTCTGTACTACTTGTCAGGGCTTTTTTCTCGAAAATCCCAGTATTTCATTCTATATAATTATTTGTTATTTAACAGCCTTATTAAATAAGGCAATTTTTTTCAATAAGAAATACTGATATTTCCATTAAACATTCACTAAACAGAGACCACTTTGTTCCTTACTCTAATAGTTGGAGCAAGATATCAAGTTATTTAATGCTAAAAAAAGTTACATTTTAAGTATAGCAAATAAGATGCATTCTTACAATAACGAAGTTTTAAAAATATTCAAACCTTACTCTTACAGTATACAAGAAATAGTATACAATATAGTGGTCGAAATCTTCTATGTGCTCCTATAAATTCTATCTGCCTTCTATTATACAGGAAGCAACTTGTAGTAAACCTCAGCAACGCTATCAATTTCACAAAATATGAAACAGTTTAATATAATTAAAATGTGTCTCAAACAATGTTTCCTCGTATACCATTATGTAGAGGAAAATTTTGTCTGGCCCTGAATTAATAACAGGTATTCTTTACACCATAGATTGTACAGAAGTTATATTTTAGCATTTAATTCATAGATTTATATCAAATCTATTACGTTCGATAGAGTGTAACATCATTAAAATGCCCTTGAAACTATTTATTCCCATTGATTCTAATGTAATGACATACGTTTGATTGTCCCTGTAATTAAACAATGCATCCGATTTTCACAGAATTTGAAATGATTTGACAAAATGACGCAACAATTATATATTTAGAATTTCAAATGATTTAGCTGTGTAGTTTTTACTCTGTTATATACGAAAAGACGGACGGACTGAACTACGACTACAGGTGCTACGTATTTATATAATTACAAATGCATCTAAAAAGAAAACGCGCATACCCTGCTAGCCGTTTATTTTAGCTTACAATAATAATAACAATAACAAATTCTTTGACAAAAATTTAATTGTAGTTTTGTTTAAGACATCTTTATTTAGCTTAATTTTGAAAAAAAAAAAAAAAAAATCTTGCATTTAAATTCGTATTAAATACTGTTTGCCAATCATAAACATATTAAATTTCAAGTGAATGCATAAAATCCGCCAAGAGGCATGTTCTTAGTACTTTACATATGTATATAACAAACAATCTGACAAAACCTCTGAAATAAGTAAATAAAATAATGTAAAACCATTTGAATATTTATTTTTTTAATCCTATAATTAACAATTTTAGGAACCTACTTGAAAATATAAATATTTTAAATAAACAATATTGATTTTTAAACATTTTTTCTTTCAACTCTGAAATAATGAATAATTTCAAATTTATTTATGATATGAATTTATCTTTCATCTTTAAATTACAACTCACAAAAAAAGGTAAACTTAAAAACAACAACAACAACAAAAAAGATGAAAACACATACAAACCTTTAATTAAAGGATGTAAAAATATTCTTCAAAATATTTTAAATTAAAATATACACACTTGCTTAGATAGAAAAAAAGCATAAATCATTCTCTGAATCTCTACCACTGCATAACTTTACGAGACAAACTAAAAGCGCGAAGAATGAAAAGTGATAAAATATTTTAAATCCAATTGTTCCATTTTTAAATTCTTTCCGTTTCCTTTGTATGAATAATTAAACAGTTTCAAAAGAAATCAGATATTTTTTGTACATTTTCCATTGTTTAAAAAAATGAAATAAAAAAGATAAATTTAAATTATAAAAGAGAGACGAGAAATGTTGTATTCTACTCAGAGTTCTTCATTTTTTACGCTAATTGTCCATTACTTAACATAAAAAAGGCATGTAAAACATTTTTATTCGAGTTTTTTTATGATTTTTTTTTACGAACTAATATATTAGTGGCTTATTTGTTAAAGATTAAGTCAGAGGCTAGGTTATTCAGTTTTTTTATGCTCCTCTTTTTTGCTAAATTAGAATAATTTGAAGATAAAGAGAGAAATATTTATGGTAATTAAAAGTTCATTTTAAGTTTAAGGTTAGTTAAAATGCTTCACAAGAGTGAATAATTATTATTCGTTTCCAATTATTTTTTTCATTAAGACAGCATTTTAAAAGTATTTCCATGCAAAAAAATATTAAAAATTGTCTTGATTTTTTATTCATAGAAAATGCAGTAATATATTTATCGGTTTCCAAATTGAAAGTTATTTTCTTTCAAGTCATTTTATGCATAGCTATTAATTACAAATTAAGATGTAAACAGTAATTATTATTATTATTATTATTATTATTATTATTATTATTATTATTTAATTTTGTGAAGTACTAGGAAAATAAACATAAAAAATACATTTTAACATAATTAGAGAATTATTGAAACTAAAATATGTATTTCAAAAATATTTGAAACACAAACGATATATATATATATATATATATATATATATATATATATATATATATATATATATATATATATATATATATATATACATATATATATATATATGTATATACACTATATTGCCATTGATTATTGGACACTTGCGATTTTCGATATTTTACTAAATATCTAGAAAAATACATGAGGAATCATCTCGAAACTCATAGTGTATAAATATAATAGTATACGTCATACATCTCCGTGAAGATTTTTTACCGAAACTCAATAGGGGACCGTCAACAAATTAAAAACGAATGAATATCTTTTGAATAACCCTGTCAAAACTAATGTAGCAAAAGTGCTCAAACTCTAAATTATGATTGAATGCCATTTTGTAATACACTGTGTTCATTTTTATGTAAATAACATGCATACTCGCAGAGTAATTAAGGTTTTTATAAAAATGGTCCCAAATTTTTCCAAGTTTTTCCCTTATAATTTTCAGAGTTCTTAATATAAAATAATATTTTTTTCAGAAAATATGACAAACAACATTGCACACAGTACCCTGTAATCGGAATTTAAAAATAATAAAAATTGTATGAAAAATGAGTAGGTTTCCTAATTAATTTTTTACTGCGCATGCGTCAAAGGTATCAAAATTTCATTAGCATATTATTTTAGCTAAATGTATAGAGCAACTTTTGTAAAAGTCTAAAAATCATAGCTTGAAAATTCTGAAAGTAATCGTCTATAGAAAAAGGACAAAATCCGTTGTTTCCAAAATGAAGCAAAAAAATGAGGGATTTTATCCAAATGTAGTAGTACATCCCGTATTGTGTATTCTATATTGACACTAATCAATGAATATATGGATACAACCCCTCTTGTTTTTGCTTCATTTTGAGAATAACGGATTTTCAACTTATTCAATTGACGATTATTTTCAGAATTTTCAAGTTATGATTTTGTGACTTTCACAAAAGTTGCTCTATACATTTAGCTAACATAATATGCAAATGAAATTTTGATGCCTTTGACGCATGCGCAGTAAAAAATTATTTAGTAAACCTACTCATTTTTCATACAATTTTTATTATTTTTAAATTCCGATTACAGGGTACTGTGTTCAATGTTGTTTGTCATATTTTCTGAAAAAAATATTATTTTATATTAAGAACTCTGAAAATTATAAGGGAAAAACTTGGAAAAATTTGGGATCATTTTTATAAAAACCTTAATTGCTCTGCGAGTATGCATGCTATTTACATAAAAATGAACACAGTGTATTACAAAATGGCATTCAATCATAATCTAGAGTTTGAGCATTTTTGCTACATTACTTTTGACAGGGTTATTCAAAAGATATTCATTCGTTTTTAATTTGTTGACGGTCCCCTATTGAGTTTCGGTAAAAAATCTTCACGGAGATGTATGACGTATAATATTATATTTATACACTATGAGTTTCGAGATGATTCCTCATGTATTTTTCTAGATATTTAGTAAAATATCGAAAATCGCAAGTGTCCAATAATCAATGGCAATATAGTGTATATATATGATGTACATACATGTCAATCTATGAACAAAATTTTGTTAACATTGAAAAAAAATGATGTAATTTTATACTTTTATTATGAAATGGCATAAAGACTCTAGCTATTTTTTTTTATATTTATATTTATATTTTTTTATTTTTGAAGTTTTGAAAATTTATAATGCTGTGTTGCAGTAATTAAGTATAACAAACTTCAATGGAATTTACAATTTTTTTCTTTAAAACGAACTAACCTGCCTTGCATTTCCCGAGTCCATAATAATAAGTTCGAATGAATAAATTTGAAACTTTATCCTTTTTTTTATGAATTTATATTTTTAAATGAAAATCTTTCCAATCAAATCTGTCTCTAATGAACTTAATATAGAGGATCCTCATTTCTTTTTGCATCACTTCTTCATTCTGTGCTTCCGCCATATATCTGGTTACAAACATATCATCAATATTGCATTAAGACGGCTGCATTACTTTACGCAGAAAAGAGAACAGCATGATGAGGTCATTTTCGCAAAAAAATAGTGTTTTAATATTACATTAGAAATATTTTAATTTAACTTAACGATTCACTTATTATTAATAGATAAATAAAAAAAAAAGGACGAATCATCTCTAACTAGTCTCTGTTAAGACCCCTTCTAGTATTTAACAAATAAACAAAAATTCCACTGTAATTTAACGATAAGTTTTAGACTAATTTAAAACATGTCAAAATTTATAAAAATACATTTTAACCCTTTCGGGTCCAATTTTGTTTTTCAATTTTTATAAAAAAATACTTTTTACGTTAACAACATTAACATTAGCTATCCAAATAGATTAATTAGAGTTTAACGAATATTTTATTGTCTGAAACATAACATATGATGTCATGTTGTGCACTTATTCATGTCATATTCATACGACAATAAGTTAAAGAAGAGTGTTTTTAGATGTTTACAAAATACTATATCACAATTAAAACACAAAAATGATGCAAAAGGTATTAGAAAGTTGCAATATCATAACTGATATTAAAATTTAGGTGTTAACAAGGTGTTGAAAATATTTGCACCAGAGGATAATCTCCAAGTAGATTGGGATTCGGGTTCTTTGTCTTTCTTGTCCTCACCTGTTTCAGGTTTTGGAGCCATTACCACTTATGGAGACATAAGTAGAAAAGACAAAAAGAGAATAGCCAGGATAAGAAGTTAGACATCAATGAATGAATTAAACGGCTAAAACGAAAATGGGCTAGGCACAATGTAAAAGGATGCGCAATCCAAAAAGATGCGCAATAAACCAAACACTTTACAGTGATTTCTTAGAGGTGTAAAACGACAAAGAAGACGATCAAGTAAGATGGAAGGACGAAATCAGATAAGGTGTCGGTGTTAACGGAATGAATAAAATCCTAGGCAGGGAACATTGGAAAAATCTGAGGAACACAAAAATTTAGAGAGGGATTGAAAACGGTTGTTATTGATGCTGATGATGATTCATGTTAATGATACAGCATGAAATTAATAAATATTTAGCAAATATGAAGCAATCCTAAAAATGTTTTCCAGAAATCAATTATCATGTTATCAACATCTCTATAATTTTGAAAAAGTACTTAAAAAAATAAAAATTCTTCTTTGTAAATTCTCACTTAGCAGAAAGGTGTTTTGCGTGCTTTATCGTTTAAAAAAAATTCAGTAATTTAAATTCGTTGTTTAGATATAAATGCATTAATTTATGTTGTTAAAATAATATTCATTATAAAACGAAACTAATAAAGATTTACATCCAAAAATCATATATGTACAATACAGACATGCGAATGCATACAAAAATTCCTTTATTCTAAGATACACAAGCAACGTCATTTGTTAATGAGCGGCCAGTCTTCGTCCACGACCCCGACCTACATCCCGAATAATAAGACTCTCTTGCGCGATAGCGCTGTCGCTGATAAGTGACACGAATCGCGTCAAAAATCTTTACTTACGACCCGAATACTAACAAGGAGAGGACCCAAGGCTTGTGTCAATGAATTGGATGAACGTTTGTGTATCGATAGAGTATAGTTAGTATATAAATATATGAAAGCCATAAAGCGCAATACTCAAAGGGTCTGGAGAAAATAACCCTTAAAATCCATGATATATTTTATAATTGGATAAATTTCCGCCCTCAGTAAACACATCCGTGGCTTGATCGATATAGTGCTGGACTCGAGTCTTTTCCCACTGAGATCTAACAACGCTCTAAACTTTTTTTCGGAACGAAAATTTAGTGATTATTTTTGAACAGCAATTGGAAAAATATGCATGACAATTGAAATTTACGAAAAGTATAAATTAAATTTACTTTTTTGTAAGATATAAATGCATTTTAACTGCAAAATTTTGCATGTTTAAATATTTTATGAAAAAAAACCCCTTAAATTACTTGTCTATAGACCACAATTTTTATTATGTGATTTAAAATTGTTTATATTTATTTCTATGAATGATCTACTAATTATTACAGACAAATAAATTAAATTCGTGATACAAATGCGTGAATAATAATATTTTAATTTGTTTCATTATAGAAATATAATAAAACTATATTATATAAACATATTAAACAAGAAAAAAAAAATTGAAAAAAAAAATAAATACTACATAGACCGCTTATTCTAATTAAAAATCCAGAAACCAAGATTTAAGAAAAAAAAATCATTTTACAATATAAAAATCATATTTCAATTAAATCTGGAAGTATTTCAAGTATTTGCAAAGAGAAAAAATTTAAATAATATGTTTTTTCACGTATTTTAATTTATTTCTCTTTTAAAAATAATAGCAAATCATAGAAAAAAAAATAATCTTAAATAACAAGGAACAATTTCAAGTCTATAAAAAATAAATAATAAAAAAAAATCATGTGTACACATTTAAAACGCATTTAAATATGCGAAATTTCGCAGTTAAAAATGCAATTTATATCTTACAAAAAAGTAAATTTAATTTATATTTTTCAAAATTTCGATTGTCATGCGTATTTTTTTCAATTGCGGTTCAAAAATAATAACTGTAAATTCTCGTTCCGAAAAAAAGTTCGGAGCGGGGTTAGATCCCAAGTGGAAAAAACTCGTGCCCAGCGTTTTACCGATCAAGCCACTGAGGCGCCCACTGGTGGTCGAAATTTATCCGATTATAAACTATAGCATGAACTAACTGTTATTTTCTCCAGACCCCCTGGGTATTGCGCTTTATGGTTGTCATAAATTTATATACTAACTATACTCTATCGATATACAAACGTTCATCCAATTCGGTGACACAAGCGTCGGACCATCTCCTTGTAAGACTCTATTTCGTGACAACGCTGTCACTGATAAGCGACCACGAATTGCGTTAAAAACATATACTAATGACCTGAATGCATTAGACTCTAAATAAAAAAGGTAAAACAATGAGATTAATTATTATTATTTGTTATCTTATTTGTTTATAAAAACAGAACAAATAAAAAAAAAGGAAATTTTTTTCTGGATGATAAGAAATTAATAAGATGCAAGAAAAGTAAAATGTATGTGGTACGAATTGTCTAAATAACAATGGACTGATTATAGTTAAAAAGAAGGCTTTTCGTAAAGTGATAGTTCCCATGTCCTTAAGAAAAATATTGCCTAGTGTTGCTTCACGTTTCGATTAAAACAAAAACTACAATTCTAAAATTATAAAAAGGAAAATTTAACTTTTTATTTAGATAAATTTATGAACCTCAAAATTTTGAAATACTATTTGCGGGGTAATTAATATAAGGTAAGTTTAAGGTATACAAAATTTAAAGCACTTTGTAGGAAAAATAATGGTTTTTTTCCTTAATAAATAAACAAATAAAAAAAGTAAATTAAAATACGTATGATAATTAAACAAAATGAAGAGCAACGATTAAAATGATAATAGTTACATTTAACTAGATTTCTTATTCATCCTTCTTTCTTTCTTTCGTGTTTTCTTATATCAATCTTTAACGAGAATAAAAGTACCAGTAGTCGGATGCTTAATCTGAGTATTCAACCACTTATTCAATAAACAAAATTATTCATAACATATGCAAGAAAAGTACCTGCAATTTTGTGCAACTTACTCATGATTGGTTAATGCATTCTGAGCATTTAAAAATTGAAAGATTTCACTTAGAATTAAAAATAAACTATTTATAAAGTACTTTTTATCATTCTTGGCGACTGATGAGGGTTAGAGTTGCAAAAAGTCGGTTTATTCCCGGGTTTATTTCCAATAGATTAGGTTTATTCCCAGGTTTATTCCCAAAAAACCGAATTATTCCGAAAAATCCCGGGTTTTTTCCAGGTTTATTCCTAAAAACCTGGTTTATTCCCGGGTTTAAACCGGGTTTTTTCTAACCTTTTCAACGCTAATGAGGGTTAGCCGAAAATTGTGGCATTCACAGTGTGTTATTTTAAAAGGATTAAAAAATTCTTCAACCCTTAAAATAATCTTCTCTTTTGTTCAAAAATTACCCTCCATTTTGCCCCATTTATAAGATTACCAAACGACACATAACTTCTCTCAAGCTAACATATAAAACTATGATGTGAAATTTTACAAAAATGAACTATCATCGTTTTTTTTTTTTCTGGACTATTCAAATCATTTATTGTCATATAATAATAAATCAATGACCATATTTTAAATAAATCAAAGTAAAATTACCTGTTTTTAATTAAATATATTTTTTAAATATCCATTCAACTTTTTACTAATTTACTATTTTTTACAAAATTTGTTTCAATAAAATAAATCTTTCGTACGTAAAATACGCATTATATTGTAATTTTTAAACAAAGTAATACAAATGATTAGTTTATTTTTACTGCTTTATTATTCTCGAAATAAATATCTTATTTAAATTTACATCCAAGTACATGAATTTCGCCTGCACACATAGATAAGAGGAATATTTATTCAATATCTTGCATATATTCTCCTCATCTATTGTTTTAGAGCAGTCATGATCCAAGTCCCTAATATTATAGAAATTGACATTTCTCTCGAATCCTCCTTCTCTCTCTGGTCGCTATCGATGATTGTGTGGAATTCTGGAATGCAATTAAGCAGTTGTATAACAGTGTTGAATGCAGATTCGATAACTAACCTATTAGGAGTACCCCAGACTTCCAATATATGAATTATATTTACGAGTTAGTGTTTCAAAGTTAGCATATTAGAAAATTCATGATCTATTCCGGTGATATTTGTGGTTTTAGATAATAGGTGCTTTTTGAAGCACTGTGCTTAAGCTTTAACTAAATTTGCACACGTATTTGTAAATATTTATGTATTAGACAATGGATAATTATTCTGTATGGAAAAAAATACGTGCATGTGATTATTAAACAGCGGATTTCATTATTTTATGTAAAAAAAGACATTTATAGAGAAAAACGAATACAGTTGTAAAATTAAATTAATTCTTAAAATGGCAATTTTTAGATTTAGATTATCTATATAACCAGATCTTTAAAAGAAATGATCTAATCAGCGGTCAGCATACAGTGCTACGGAAAAAAAAAATCTTTCATATATTTTCAGATAGCATTTTTTTCATGTTTAGTCGTTTCTTCACATCGTATTCATATTTTTTTCTATATTTTCAGAATTTCTTTCTTTCTTTTTATCACCTTCTGTACCTTTGAAAAAAGTCTTCGCAAAATACCAGTATTATTATTGTGAAAAAATAATTTGATTTAATCATGCAATTAAGTATAGCGAATCTTTTAATATTGGATTTATTAAAATTTAAAAAAATATATGGCACAAACGTGTTTATTGCATAACTTTATAGCATGAATCTTTCTCTCTCTCTCTTTTTTGTCACTTTTTGTATGGAAGTAGTGTTTAACAACATATTATTCCCGAAATAAATATCCTATTTAAATTTAAAGCCATGTACATGAATTTCGCCTGCACACAGAGATAAGAGGAATATTTATTCAATTTCTTGCATATTCTCCCCATCTAATGTTTTAGAACAGTCATGATCCAGGTCCCTAATATTATAGAAATTGACATTTCTCTCGAATTCTCCTTCTCTCTCTGGTCGCTATCGATGATTGTGTGGAATTCTGGAATGCAATTAAGCAGTTGTATAACAGTGTTGGATGCAGCATCGATAACTAACCTATTAGGAGTGCCTCAGACTTCCAATATATGAATTACGTTTAAGAGTTAGTGTTTCAAAGTTAGCATATTAGAAACCTGAGGATGTATTCCGGTGGTATTTGTGGTTACACATAATCCATGTTTTTTGAAGCATTGTGCTTACGGCTTAACTAAATTTGCGTATGTGTTTGTAAATATGCATTTATTAGGCAATGAATAATTATTCTTTATGGAAAATAATGCGTATATGTGATTATTAAAAAATTGATTTTATTCCTTTTTGTAAAAGAAGCTTAATTTGAGTAATCAACCACTTATTCTATAAACAAAATGACTCATTACATATGCAAGAAAAGTATTTACAATTTTGTGTATCTGACCAATGAATGCTTAATGGTGTTTGAGCTTTGAAAAAATTAAATATTTCGCTTTACAAAAAATTATAAAGCACTCTTATTGTCAGCAACTACTGACGGTTCACCAATTAACGGGGCATTTAACCTGTGCTTTTTGAAAAGATTTTAAATTTTTTTCAAATTTTACACTAATTTTCTCTTTTGCTAATGAATTATCACCCGTTTTGCCCCATTTATAAGGTTTACAAAAGACAAAGAATTGCCCTCAAGTTAACAAATTAAACTGTGATATCAAATTATGCATAAATGTACTATCATCATTTTCTCCTCAACTATTCTACTAACTTATTCTGAAGTAATAATAAATTAATGACAAAATATTAAATAAATCAAAGCGAAATGAACTATTTCTAATAAAATAAATCATTTTTTATATCAATTCAAATTTTTTACTTATTTATTATTTTTTCCAGAAACTGTTTCATTAGAAAAAATAATATTCAGTATATAAAATATGCATCCCATTGTACGTTTTAAACAAAATAATAGAAATGATTCGTTTATTTTTACTGCAATATATTATTCTCGAAATAAATATATTATTTAAATTTACAGCAAGTTACATGAATTTCGCCTGCACACACAGATAAGAGGAATATTTATTCAATTTCTTGCATATTCTCCTCATCTAAAGTTTAAGAGCAGTCATGATCCAAGTCCCTAATGTTATAGAAATTGACATTTCTCTCGAATCCTCCTCCTCTCTCTGGTCGCTATCGATGATTGTGTGGAATTCTGGAATGCAATTAAGCAGTTGTATAACAGTGTTGAATGCAGCATCGATAACTAACCTATTAGGAGTGCCTCAGACTTCCAATATATGAATTACGTTTACGAGTTAGTGTTTAAAAGTTAGCATATTAGAAACCTGAGTATGTATTCCGGTGGTATTTGTGGTTACAGATAATACATACTTTTTTGAAGCATTGTGCTTAAAGCTTAACTCAATTTGAATATGTATTTGTAAATACGCATCTATTAAACAATGATTAATTACTCTTTATAAAAAGAAATACGCATATGTGTTTATTAAACAACGGATTTAATTATTTTATGCAAAATAACACATTTATAAATAAAAAAGTATAGAGCAATATAATGAATTTGATCTTCAAAATAATCATTTTCAGGTCTAGATTATGCATATAATCAGATCTTTAAAAGAAATACCTTAGCAGTATAGTCAGTGGTCAGCATGTAACACTACGTAAAATATTTTTATCTTTGAGGTAGCTTTCTTTTCATCTTTTCTTTCTTTCTTTTCACCATTTCATCTTTTTATCTTTCTCTTTCTGTTTTCTTTCTTTCTTTTCATAATTCCTTTCTTACTTTTTACCTTTCTATATTTGGGAAATGTCTTCGTAAAATACCAAGATTTCCGTGTAAAAAAATTATTCGATTTTATTACGCGATTAAGTATAGGGAATTTTTCAATATCGAATTTTTAGTATTTACCTAAGAAAATACAGAGCACAAGATGCTTGGTTTTTGCGCAATATTAATTTATAAAACGTTTTCTTTTTTGTTTCATTTTATTTTATTTTATTTGTGTTATTTATGTGTCATTTTTTAGTTGGAAACTTTTGTATGTAATTTAAAATTTTCATTGTTAATTCATTGTAAATTACAAATTGTTTTATATGTTTCCTATCACTTTTTTTTTTTACTTTTATCTTTTGTACTGTTGTTATATCCCTAATATTTTTATACAAAAACGTGTGATAAAATTTTGAAATCATGTGATGTAGTTCTTGTTAGACAATAATGTATCTCTTTTATTGGTCGAAAAAGTAATCTGCATTCAAAAGAAAATAATCATTTCTTGAAAAGTGTGACGCCACGATATCATTTACAACGTACTAAGCTCCCTTATGATATTTTGAAGATCATAAGAGCTGGTTTGTTCATTTCATTTCGTAACGTCATTTCTGTGCTCTAATTTGTTTTAAAACGATTTTTTTTTTTTTTTTTTTTTCTTTTGAGAGAGAGAGAGGGAGAGAGATAAACACAGGATAAATTGCATTCTTTTTTCAATGCGTTAATTTCTCATACCTCTGTAATTCTATAGTATGTGTCTGAAGTGACAAATGCAATTTCTCTTTTTATTTATTTTAAGAGTTCTATGAATCGTAATATTTCTGTGAAATCTGATATCCAATGTATTAATTTGGTACTTCTGTTGCATCCGGAATGATGAAGAGTTATGTTCACTTTTTAGAATGGCACTGAAGTTCCAGTTCTACTCTAGTCTAGATGAACCATTAGTTTTCTGATCATCATAAAATCCCTACTCTCCACAAATACAATACTTTATAATCCAGGCATGTCATACATGTGGACCACGGACCACAACTGGCTTGCTGACAACCGACTTATCTACACTGTTTAAAAATTTTCAGCATTCTGTCCAGTCATTTGCCTTTTTTTTTTTTTTTTTTTAGTAATTATTAAGAACTTTGTTAAACGGATGTTTTTATGAGGAATGTATTTTTAAAAATATTACTAAACTTTCATTTTTTTACTTTATTATAGCAGTACGCAGAACGACTTTTACATATAAAATATGAAAACAAACCATTTTTATAAAGCAACTGCACTGTAAAAAAAGGTCGATCTACTAAAAAATTTTTAGTGATCCTTGTAATTACTAAAAAATTTTTAGTAATCTTACTCGATTACAAGGAATCTGTAAGAATTACTAGAAAAAAGCTAGCAACGAATAGAGTTAATAGTTTTACATTTTCAATAGCTATTACTAAAACTCACTTGGTGTGGCCGTGATAGCTTAATGGTCTTAGCACCGAACTCCAGGCTGAAAGTACCTGGGTTCGATGCTGGCCACCTCCAAATGTATGCAATTCATGTACTTGTTAATTAAGGGTTTATGAAAATCCTGTCGTAGCAGTTACCACGGGTAATGATCTCTGAACTTTCCCTCCCCTTTAGAAACATGTCAAAATAGATCAGGTAGCAATGTTTGGTGCTGCCATCTATTGCGGCTTTGCCGAAAATCTTCCGTTTCAGAAGTCTGTATTTTTACCCACTGGATGCAGCTCGAAGGAGGCTCCTGCCCTTCAAGCACACGTAATGGTTTCTAAAAATAATTTTGAAGCTATCACTAAAATTTACTTGGTGGTTCCTACTAAAAAGTTTTAAGTTAGTTATACAAAAAACTCTTTTGTTCAGTTTACGAAAGAAATGTTTGTTTCATTTGCAAAAAGAAAGTTTGTAATGGTTACTAAAAAATTCTGTGGAATGCAAATTTACTAAGAAATTTTTAAAACCTCTTGATTTTTTTTTACAGTGTGAAGTTGTATTTTTACATTATGAATTAAAACTTTTTTAATAACTTAAGACACTTTAATAATTATCAAAGAACGAAGACATGTATGAAGAACCCCACTTTTAATAAAATATTATCTAATGCAAAACTGCAAATATATAAGTGTACAATATATTATAAATATTAAGCAAAAAAAAAAAAAAAAAAAAAAAAAAACTCTTTTTTTAATTAATTTATTTACTTGAGTGTTTGAGTAGATCTTTTCTTTCAAAAGAATATGGAACTTCCCCTGCAGCGTGCTTCCGAGATTCTCAAAATGATATGAATGCCATCACGCTGCTATACAATGTAAGAAAAAAAATTGACTCTTATTAAAAAATGTGAATTTTGTGACAGATTTTTCTTACTGATACATTCTTGGTAACGTTTCCTTTTTATTTCTACAGTTGCTATTTTTGTTATTAACATTACGCCACATTTTAAAACATTATAAGACCTGACTGAAGTCTTTCTCAGTTTTTTTAACCGATTTTTCATTTTGGTGTATTACCATGTGGTAAATCGGCCTTGCCTTTTTAGGACATTGACAGTTTGCCCTGATGCTTCTAAATATAAGGTTTTTGGACTTACAGGTGCATATTTTTCTTAAAAAATCAATGCACGAGATTCTTGAACAACTGTAAGCTTTTTACGTCGATTATGTGCACCAGAAAAGTTTCTTTTTGTACAGAAAATAATTTTAATATCCTTTTCTTCAAAACTATACCAGAAATTAATAATGTAAATGAATAAAAAGAGAACTCAAAATCGTATTAAGCTACGAAGGCCACCATTCCATGTAGCCAAGAGGTGATAAAAACTTTTACCGCCACTTCTATTTAAAATTGTAAAAAAAAAAAAAAAAAAAAAAAAAAAAAAAAATGAACATTAAATTTTTTTCCCTGTCATTGTCTTTTCTAAAGTGTCAGACAAATTTGGTATGTAAATGAACAAGAATTTTAGTTAATTATTTAGAGTATGATTTAGTTAAGTCTGATTGAATGATATAGCATAGCTTTCCTTCAAAAAGTATCTAACTAACAATGCAAGTATCACCAAATTTGACACAACACAACTATAAAAAAAGCTCTTTGCTCATAATCAAAATATTTTAAAAAATATCCATTAAAATTCTAACTACACAATGCACTACAATATACAATGTTTTGGTAATTTCCTTGAGAAACTAGCTACGTAATCATGCACAAGTATCATTAAAATCCATGCAGCAAAATACTCGTTAAGAGCAGGCGAAACAAAATTTCCATTTGCATTATATATATGCAATAAATGACAAGTAGTATATCCTACTAATGCAAGATATAAATTTCGAAATAAAAGTTTACATTTCTGATTTCAAATGTTTGCGTGATTATTGCATAGCTGATAGCAACTATTCTGGGAAATTTTTTCATAAGCAGATCAAACCTTAACTTTAGTGCAAATGTGGAAAAAAACCCTTCACATCCGCTATGACATTTTAACATCTAAAAAATAGAAAAGAAGATGGAAACAAACAAATTTTCTTGAAATTTGGTCATTGGGATTTTAAAAATATGATTAACATTGTTGCATTTTTAAATGCCAACTAATTGCCATTAGATTCATACTTAACTTAAATTGTGTGCAAGCTTAATGCCACTAGAATATTCTAATAAGCAATTTCTTCTTGTTATTTGCACATTAATAATTTTCAAAAATAATGACTGGCTCGCATAAGAAGAGAAAAAAATTGTCAACCTAGCAACGCATCATATTCTTTAAACAAATTTAGGAGTTCAGAATTAAATTTCACATTCGTAACTTTTTTTGGGGGGGAAGGGGTATACTGACTATGATTACATTAATTTCAATTTTCCATAGTTTTCCAACTTACTTATTTCGTTTAAGCCAAATTTTTTGAACTACAAAATTTACAACAAAAATATTTGTAATGTAAAAACTGTAAATACAATGTTCGTCTAAATAAATGTTTAATATTGAAAAAGAGGCCATCGACTTATTTACTTTTTTTTCATTAAGTGCAATTAAAACATATTACAAATTTCAAAGTTAATATACAAATAAAAGTTAGAACCTTCTGTATTACATTATCATTAAAATGAAATGTAGGCGGCAAATTTTGAAATATCACCATGATTAATCCTACCGTTATTAAGTAAGTATGGAATTCCAAACACATTATTCTGCCGTGTTTCAAACTTGATATTATGGTAATAAATAGATCATTTGTTTGGGAAAATCTAACATAAATTATGCTCATATTCAGTCATGTTACTTTGCTTCCATTCAAGAGGGGAATGTAATCAATAAATACACGTGATAAATAACTTTATTATTCATACTCAGTATAGTTCCAATATTATATTAACCCTTTATGTCCCGACGGTTAGAGTGCCATTAAAATAACTTGTTATAAAATTCATTTAATACATTGATTAGTATTAATACAGCTCAGAATCAGTTACAGATATTTATACTTTATATTTTCCCAAAAGCATTATTGGTTGCACAAAACAAAAATATCTTTAAAAGGATGATTAATTTTACCCTTGCATCTTTTCAGGTTTCTCGATATTGAAATAATGTGGGGGGGGGGGGGATTTTAGGTCTTAAATATTGGGACATCTGAAAAGTTCTGCCTTTTTTTTTTTTTTTTTTTTTTGGATAAATTTTAACAAAGACGTAAAAATTGATAAGAAACTTCATTGATTTGCAATATTTTGTTGCATGACTTTTTTGCTATCGCTTAAAGACCTGGAAAATTCAATTTTTAGAAAAAGTCTTTCGCGAAATACAAATTATTGGCGATAAATTTATCAACGTGCAGTTTCACAATCTCAAAAAAAAAAAAAAAAAAAAAAAAAAAAAAAAAAAAAAAAAAGAGCTGCCGGCTATTCAGAGAAATTTGAAGTGACGTGAAAAGGCGAAAATCTGAAAGAACTATAGGTCTGGTGAATATGGGAAATACACAAAAATCATCCCAATTATACTCATTAAGGTGTTATTTTGCATTCATCGCAATGGATTGTCGAGCATTGTCAGAACACAACACTTCAAGAATTCGTCAGTTCGGGTCAATTTTTTTTTCGATTTTTTTTTTTTTTTTTTTTTTTTTTTTTTTTTTTTTTTTTTTTTAAATGTCATTTGGGAACAGTATCTTTCGGAATTTGTTGTCTGATTTGGTGGCAACAATTCATTTGTTTTCCAACCACACACATAACATTACGTTTAGGGATGGATGCACGTCCCCTCTCCATACCATATGGGGATGGGGAGGTTTATTTGACTTACCCCAAAATATTTCATAGTAACATTATTGTAAAATATTCATTTCACAAATTTAGGATTATTTCTTTTACCTTTGCATTTTTTCATCTTTATTGATATTGAAAGATAGAGAGGGGGCGTTTCAGATCAGAAATATTTTTTCTATTTTGTTATCGTAAGTACATTACATTTGTACATATCCAAATTCTACGAAGTACTGAAATTTTTTTCTGAATAAAAGATTTGATTTGGGTTATAAATATTGCACAAATTTATTATAATCAAGTTCAATTAGTTAGTTTTATTTGGCAAAAATCCTTTTGAAATTTATTAAATTTTTGTGTAAATTTTCTAATGCAGGCTCAAAAGTTTACAAAAATGCTTTAGAAGATGAAAATTTCATGAATTCATAATTTGAGACGTAAAAGTTAATACAATTATTTGGTTCTGATATATAAAGTGAGTGACCAGCTAACGAATTTATTCCGTTAAAAACATAGTTCGCTAACCGATCACAGATTTTGTATTGATTCAATTGGGAATTCAATTAATTTGTCCGTAAAAAATAAATAATCTATAAAAAATAATGTAAATATTCATTTAATCATTTAGTTCCTTTCCTTTAATCCTAATCGATTCTTATTTAATAAAAACAGGTAGCATTTTAAAGGTTTCGTCCATGTCGTGTAGTTTTTAATTATATTCTCTATGTTATAAAATTCAGCATAACTAATCCGGGGCAAATCTGTCAATCTTACGAGTGTCCGATAATATGGAAACACGATAGGCTCAATTTCGATTTAAGAAGTGGATGAAAAACATTATCTTCCCTAATGCAAATCTTTTCTGCCCGAAATCCCTTATATTCCACATAATTTTCTATAAAAGACTCAAAAATAACAAAATTTCAATGATTTGCGAAGTTGAAAATCTATTTTAGAATTAGAGTTGAAAACAATCACAGCCTAAAGAATAAACTATTTTTGCAAATCATTCACTTTTGTGATTCATTAAAAAAAACAGAAACTACTAGGTTATCCCGTCGACCAAAAAATTATCGCCAAACTATAAGATTAAATGCCAATAATAGATGATCGTGAATGTCACATTCAATAACATTAAATACGATTCACGTCTTTAAAATGTCATTAAGTGATTTTTATTTCGACTTTTTATTAATATCCTATTAATTATTTGTTTTTTCGTTATTTAAAATAAAAATTATGTCAATATGTATAATTTGGCTATTAGTTTGGCGATTTATGTAATCTGGCGAAATTGGTCGACCGGATAACAGAGTAGTTACCAAAAAATAATAATAAACCCTTGAATTATGGAGATTAAAAGACGCGACATAACTGTTGATCTTTATAATTTGAATGCAGGTGTTATTTGTGTGAGTATGTGTGTTTTAATCTATATTGTAGATCGATGGAATAGTAAATCTATTCATCGTTGTCCCGTCATCGTAGTCTATTTTAATGATGGGAGACTTTCCCAAACTTGAGAAATTAGTAAGAAATTCCAGACTCACGCATCGGCTGGAGTAGCTTAGTGGTTAGAGCAGCCGTCTGGAATGCTGTTGTCCCGGGTTCGATTACTGGCTCTGGTTAATTTTCCACTCCAGCTGGGTTTATTGCTTTTATTGTTTGTATGCCTGTATATCATTCCCGTGCAACTTTATAACTGACGTCGTTCTTGATGTCCTACTCCTGCTTACTCGTTTGACGTCAACCACGGGTAAACAGAAGAAAAACATCAATAAATTTGAAAAACATTTCAACTATTTTTAACCCTTTGTTCAATAAACAGCAATGGGAGTACTTCTCGAAACTCTTCAATAAATTCATTTCTGCTGAAACGTGACACAAAAATTGTACAAAAACATGAAGAGAAAATGCTACTTCCCATACCTCCCCCCAAAACTTGAATAAGCAAGGTCCATATGGTTTGCCAAATTATTCTTTGGTGATCATTTTCAATGTTCAAACGGCGTTCGTTTTTGTTAACAAAGTTAGTGTTGTTTGGGATAGAAAATATCTACGGTTGTTTTCGATTAGTGCGTTAAACATTAAGTGCAAAAGTTTTAAGGTTACAAAACACTAAAAGGCATTTATAAAACTTAACCTTAAATTATCCCTAGTATTATTTCGTATTTTACGTGACAGTTTTATTGAAATATTTTAAGCCTACTGGGATTGCTATATTTCTTTAAAATGTATCCTTTGTATTAATCAATGCACACTTATTTATTTATTTTTGTTATTTACTTTTTAGGCGGGGGGGGGGGAGAAACGGGTAAATGATAAAAAATGCAACTACAACATGCTATAAAAAGTAATAAAAAAAGCTACTAACTAATTAAACGCCCGAGGCTAACGAAAAAATACAGGCTATCGGGGTGCATTCCATGAGTCTTTTTTTTTACCAGATCTGTAGAGCGACGTCATGCTCTTTTCGTACAACTACAAAGGTGCATTGTAGCATCCCATCACTCCAAAGGTCTGGAAAAAAAATACACGTAAAGCACTGCGGTAACCTGTCTTCATCTTTAACCTTTTGGAAGCGTCTATGAGTCAGTTCAGAAGTGTAGTTCGCCACAGGCGAGCTCTGAAAGTTTTCACCATGCAGAAAGTCTGATAAGAAAGGAATTAAAAAAAATAATAATAATAAAATGCGGAAATCACTAGATCTATTCTCGACCGAAAACAACAACTTTTTCCAAATGGTTAGTAATAAAATACCTAATTATTTATGTTAAAATCAAAGAAATATTTTCTTTATTTTTTTTCAAGCAAATATTTTTCGTATGTCCTCTTTAAATAAAAAATTGGTTTTAAAACTCAGTATCCAATTACAAACTGCTTACTTACTGTTTTATAGTATTGATGTTGGTATCAAAGTGTATGCGCATTTACATAACTTTATTTTTTAAATCGCCACTTACTTTTTGAAATCATTAAAAGGAGAAACTTCTTACTAATTCACTGCATATCTGCTTATTGTTTATTAATTTATAATGGTATTTTACTATTTTCGGTAGTACATGTATTGTCAAATAATATTTGAACTTTTTTGTACCTTTGGTATTTGTAATATAAATAATTGTATACACCGATAATCATAGATATGATGTTTGGAATGTTTATGTGTGTATGTATAATATATATATATATATATATATATATATACTTTTTTTCAGGAGGGGGGAGTGGTCATGTGTCATATGTCACCTGAAAATGACAAAATAATCTTAAACTCATCAAATTATGAAATTTATAGACATTTACAATTATCTGCTAAAAATTGATCTACAAACTTATCAATCTTAGAGTTAACATCAAACTACCTTACTTGGTCAATGGTCAACTGACTGTAAACTTCAGAGGATGATATGTATTTCCCCCGAGATAGCACTACAACTCTAAAGGGAATGATGGGCTGTCATCTCTGTACATCTCTGTTTTTTACGCGTACTCGATAAGAGTTCTCGCGATTAAAGCATGATTTTTAACTTTCGTTTATTTTAAATTTAAAATGCATTATACTTACTATCATAACTGCCACATTTTATCAAGTATACAAAATCTTTACCTTATATTCCCATTCTTCATAATTAACTCTGAAATGAAAAGAAAAGAAAATTAATTTTTTTCATTATAAGAATAAAAGTAATTGTTAATATTATTATAAATTCAGAAAAAAACATCACCCCCCACCCTTTTTCTTTTTTTTTTTTTTTTTTTTTTTTTGTAAGTTTTATAATTTGAATCCCACGCCATCTATACTTTTTTGTTTACTTATTATATCGCATTTTTATAACACTTGATGTAGAGGGATGAATAATTTAACATATCTCTGTCAAGCAGATTTAATTTTACCACTAATGGTGTGGAATTATAACTACGTTTTTATTACCCCATAAATTCTGTCAAATATTTATTATGCATTAGTACAAAAATAATATGAATTTGCTTAAGTAGATACATATTTATGCTAATAATGTGATGTTTATTTTATTACCCTATAAATTTTACTAAATGTTATTTAATGCATCTGAAAAAAAATGTACATAAAATATTTAACATGTTCCTTTTTTTTAGATAAACTGCAGAAGAAAAAAAAAGGAAGTTAAGAAATCATTCAATTAAAAATCCTTTTAGTATGCATAATTGAACTTGTTGCAATAAGAAATTTCGAAAGAATATATAAAATATATTTTCCCGTTTTAAAAAAGATGATGTATTTATTACTAAATCTTTTAAACATTTTTTAAAACAATATATTTTAAAGAAATAGTGCATATAATTTTGTGTATTTAAATTGCTTTTTAATTTTTTACTTTCTTCTATCTTTACAAGAAGAAAGTATTGGATTCATGAAAATTTTCGACTTCCGGTTTTCGACGGATTTATACGTTTTAGAAGGTCCTGAACACGTTTTGACTATTTTTAGAAAATGTCTGTCTGTGAGTCTGTCCGTCTGTCTGTGAGTCTGTGTGTCTGTCTGTGAGTCTGTCTGTCTGTATGTGACAAAAAATTTGTGGGCGCTCTATCTCAAGAACTAATGCTCGAAATTTAATAAAATTTTATATTCAGTTAGACCTTGATATGAATTAGTGCCTATTGGTTTTTGGTGAAAATTGGCCTGCAGGTGGCGCTGCTATACTACGTTTTTCATGATTTTCAAGATTGCTATATCTCAAGAACTAATGCACAGAATTTCACCAAACTTCAGATTCTGTGACCCCTTGATGTACATAGACGCTGATTAAGTTTTGGTGTAAATTGGCCAGCAGGTGGCGCTGCTATGCCACGTTTTTCATGTTTTTCATGATAGCTATATCTCAAAAACTAATGCACAGAATTTCACCAAACTTCAGATTCCGCGATACCTTGAGATACATAGCCGCTGATAAGGTTTTGGTGTGAACTGCCCTATAGGTGGCGCTGCTATGCTACATTTTGCACGATTTTTGCGATTGCTATATCTCAAGAAGTAATGCAGAGAACTTCATCAAATTTTAGATTCTGTTACACAAGAATATATAACATAATTAGACGCTGATTACATTTTGGTATTAACCTTGCAACAGGTGGTGCAGCTATGCTGCATTTTGCACGATTTTTCCGATAGATATATCTCAACAACCAAAGCACAGAATTTCATAAAACTTCAGATTTTGTTACAAAATGATGTATAACATAATTACACGATGATTATGTTTTGTTATAAATCCTTCAACTGATCGTGCTGCTGTGCTATAATTTACACGTTTAAAAAAAAAAAAAACTAGCTATATCTCACGAACTAATGCACAGAATTTCATCAAACTTCAGATTCTTTTACACCATAACATAATTAGACTTTTTTTTTTTACATTTTGGCATAAATTGTCCAAGATATGGTGTTGCTGTGCTACGTTTTGCAAATTTTTTCTTATAATTATATCTCAAGAACTAATGGACGAAATTCCATCAAATTTCAGATTCTGTTAGGTCTTGATATCAATAGATGCTTATTAGGTTTTAGTACAAATTACCCAAGATGAGGCACAACTAAGCTCCTTTTCTCAGAATATTAATTAAATTTGGCTTTTCGGATACCAGAATCTCATTAGGCTAGGTCAAATGTTCGAGGAAATTCGATAGTGGGTAACTTTTGGGTCCCCACGTTTTTTTTTTTTTTTTTTTTTTTTTTTTTTTTATATTAAAATGTACTTATGAGATAGAAGAAAGTTTCGGGATTGACACATCCAACTAGTTTATATTATCATGGAAATTATACTATGCATTATCGCAGACAAATCAAACTAAAATGCGTAAGACAAATTTTAATACTGCTTATTTCAAAATGAAGAAAATCCAATTACATTAATATGAATGTCTGCTAATGTATAATATTTCATTTTTATTAAAAATACTGCAATTTTTCTTTTAAATAACAACTGTAACATTTGACGTCACAAACTAATATAATTATTATTATAAAATAACGTTTTACTAAATAATTTTTCTTTCTTTTTTTTTCTATGCAAAATTGTAGCTCTTGGTATTTAATGTATATTCATTATCATTTCCACTTATTGCTTATATTTTATCATTATATTCAATAGGTTTTGAGAATTTTTAAACTTTGTTTACGTAAAATATAATTCTTTATTTAAAATACAGGGTTAGGAAGACATAAGTTGCTCATTTCAGAAAGCTCTAGAAGTCTTTCCTTTGGCCGTAACGAGATCGAACTGGAACTACAAATAAATCAAGCAACGCGCTTGGCATTTATTAAAAAAATACTAAAATTCAACGTTAGGGGCGCTGTCATACTCATTAACACATTTTATTCACTTAATAAATGATAAATAATATTTTAAAAAAGATCAAACTAGTCAATAAAAATACAAAATTTTCATACAGTAGAAAACGGTAATGTCCCAAATTTGGGAAAAAACTGGCACACTCACACAAAAATGCGGAGATTCAAGTACTGCGTTAGCAACTTTTTCGATGTTAGAACACTGAATTTGCTTTCTTCCTGTACCTTGAAGAATGCCAATATGTTATTCACTTCAAATTTGTTTATCATATTGCATAAGGCAAATGGAAACATTAGATCACCATCTCTTCGTATGTGTTTTATACGGCGGAATTCTTTTAAAAATACAGCGGAGCTCTGTTGGTTCTGGTAGAACGATTTTATGAAACTTATTTCGTGCAATCTCTGTATGGTAGTGCAATCACTGTCTGGCCAATTTTTCCGGAGTATTCAGTACAATGTATGAATAAACTTACTTGCATTTTTATTGACCAGTATCACTGTTTTAATGTTATTCATCTATATATATAAAAGAAAGTCTGCATTTCGTATTAATCACAGCACAAAAAAGTCTACCGAACCAACAATCTTGAAAATTGGGGTAAAAATACTTCTTATAACGTCGAGTACCGCTAAGAAGAGATTTTTGAAAATTCCACCCCTAAGGGGAATAAAAAACAGAACGAACTTTTAAAAAAATCCTTAAAAATCGGATTTTGTAGTTATTTTTCAACTGATAACATATTTTAGTGTATTTTTTCATGCTCAATCGAATGGTACTAAGCAAATTATTTTAAACACAGTAGTTCGTGAGATACTTCAAATTTTCCAAATTTGGCGATGTCTTTGGCGCAAAAACCTGAAATTTTTCAATCCTCATCTATATATATAAAAGAATGCCTCGATTTCGTATTAATCATAGCAAAAAAAATCTACCGAACCAACAATTTTGAAAATTATGGTAAAAATACTTCTTATAACTTCGAGTGCCGCTAAGAAGGGATTTTCGAAAATTCCACCCCTAAGGGGAATAAAAAAAAATGAACCTTAAAAAATCTTTAAAAATCGGATTTTGTAGTTATTTTTCAACTGATAACATATTTTAGTGTATTTTTACATGTTGAATCGAATGGTTCTAAGCAAATTATTTTAAACCCAGTAGTTCGTGAGGTACTTCAAATTTTCCTAATTTGGCGATGTCTTCGGCGCAAAAACCTGAAAATTTCAATCTCTTCTATATATATAAAAGAAAGTCATGATTTCGTATTAATCACAGCAGAAAAAAATCTACCGAACCGATAATCTTGCAAATTGGGGGGAAAATACTTCTTATAACACCGAGTGCCGCTAAGAAGGGATTTTCGAAAACTCCACCCCTAAGGAAAGTAAAAAAAAGAACGAACTTTTAAAAAATTCCTTAAAAATCGGATTTTGTAGTTATTTTTTAACTGATACCATATTTTAGTGTATTTTGTCATGCTGAATCGAATGGTACCAAGAAAATTCTTTTAAATCGATTAGTTCGTGAGATACTTCACTTTTTCTTAATTTGGCGATGTCTTCGGTGCAAAAACCTGAAATTTTCAATCCTTATCTATATAGATCAGATTTTGTAGTCAATTCAATTGATACCATTTTGTAGACGATTCAATTGGTACCATATTTTAGTGTATTTTTCCATGCTGAATCGAATGGTACCAAGCAAATTCTTTTAAATCCAGTAGTTCGGGAGATACTTCACATTTTTTCCAATTTGGCGATGTCTTCGGCTCAAAAAGTTGAAATTTTCAATCTTTATATATAAAAGAAAGTCTGGGTTTTGTATTAATAATCGTACAAAAAATCTATTGAACCTACAATTTGGAAGTGAGTTCTGTAATCAGGTTAACATGATTATGTAAGCTATATTTAATTATCTCAATATATATATAACGCAAAGTGAAATTTCATTCCGGCCTCTTATAAATTAAGTTCTACTAGATAGATTTTATTAGAACTTACATTGTTAGTTGGATAATTTTTCAGAAATTTTGTAACAATTGAAATATAGCATTCTACGTTGTTTAATTGAATACTTATGGAGATATTTTAAATCAGATGAACCCAATTGCCAAAGGTTGGCTTTATTTTAAAGGTTCCGCTGAATGAATTTTTAAGTGATTAAAACTGTTAATATGTTGAGCGCTACGTCATTCGTTGGTGACTGACTTTGAACTTTCTGTTTAGATGACTGCCTTTCCTCCGATGACATACAGTCTAAAATACAATATAAAACTAAAAATTACTATGATATAAAGATTTCGTTGATTTAAAGATTCTTAAAAAAAACTGACCAGCGTAGCGGGCGAAGGCTGCTAGTTATTTATAAAGCAAATACATCTTCACGTAAATGTATGACCTGTACTATTATGTTTACACACTTAGAGTTTTAGGATAATTCCTCATGTATTTTTATAGATATTTATAAACTGTCTAAAATGGCAAGTGACTGGTCACCTTTGACTATAGAGTATATAAGGTGTCCTGGGCTAATAGCGCCACAATAACGTTTTACCAATTTCCACGGCTTAATAGCAGATTTTTTTTAAAACAAAGGATTTGGCATATCAGCTTGTTGACTATGTAGACGAGAAATAATATATTAGCAGATATGTATCTATAAAATGTAATGGCACGATTTCTTGACGAATGCTATTTGGCGTTATTACTTTTATAAGTGGATACACAAGTTTCTACAGCACTTAGATATTGACAAATTTCTCTTACTTACTATTAATTGCGATATAAGGATGGAGTATTAATTATTAGATATTCTATTCAAATGTCATGAAAAAATTAGCAGCACTTAGAACATACAAATTCCTCTCTATACTTTTTGGTTTTCAACAATGACAATAATGCTCTTCTGTAAATAATGCATAAACAAATAAACTCTCTTCGGATGTTATTCCATCCCTGAGAAGTATAAGTTGGAGTATTAATGCCAATTAATCATGTTATTAGCCTGGTACATTAATTGCGTAGTATATTTTAATTTACAAACTACCTTGCGAACGCATCCAAAATCATTCACAAAATTTTGAAAGTGCGTAAAATACATTGCAAATTTATGTAGTAAGCAAAGTACTCCCTAATAGATCTATAGTCTTCAGATCACAGATATTACTTTGTAAATTTTATATCGGGCGTTGACTCTTATGTACTTCTTCCAACGATAAGGTCTAAAAATGGAACAAACTAATTTTTATCGGTTGTTTGTGATTCAGGTAACTAAGAGCTCTTCTGTGTAGAACCCGTACATGCATCGCCAGTATTTCTTTTTAATTACGCGTAATATTAGCACTTGGCATTATTACCCAAGGTCACCTTAAGTATATTTGTAAGTTCTTTATGCATCCGAAAAGCGTGCATAATAAAGTAAAAACTTTAAAATTAAATATGTAGAAAAAATTGGTAAATTTGAATAAGTTTTCCTGCGTGCAATTTTAAAATGAACGTATTGGTAAAAAATATATATTAGAAAACGTGGCAGGTTGATTGCTTCATTAAATCTACCTTGTAATTTAATCATATAATTAAAGACACGTAATATCTCCCACACGTCAACCCTAGAATTTTAAAAGTCTTATGCTAATTATCAATTTTTTTTAATTACTCCATTTGTAAAAAAATTTCATTAAATTAATTGTAATGTACTGAAATTAATGTACTATAAAAATACACTGGATTATAATTAACACCATATTCATTATGTAGATTGACCTACATTTAAATTAAAAACTATCTATACATAAAAACATGCGCAAATGTGGCTACAAATATTGCAGAATTAAAAATAGTAAAATGCGCATAATAATCTTACAACACACATTAAGGGAACCGAGCTTAATCATATTTATTTTTATAGAAAAATATTAATAACACATAAAAAATCAGTACTAAAAAAATCATTTATTTAGATACGTGTTATGAATGTTATATATACAGCGTGATTCTATTTTTTTTTTCTTACAATAAAAGGGGTGATAGTACACATCAAGACGAACAATATTAAATAAAAGACCAAGGGCCCCAAACGTTTTCCAAAGGAAATAGCCGCCATTAAATTTTAGGGACAAAATTTTCAAATAAACATATAAAACAGAAAAATCGTTCGATTGATTTGCGGTTTTCACTAAAATTATTCTTTATATCGTCATTTTCTTGAATTTAAATTTTAAAAATAAATTTCAAAAAAATGCCGATAGAGGGCGCTTTAGATTTTGGAGATACGAACAACTATTTTTTGCCGGTATTTTTTGCATCTCATTAAATGCTTTCGCAAGCTTAGACTCAAACTTAAATTTTGAGCTCAAAATCTGAATAGTTGGGAGTGGTTAAGTAGCACAAACTGAACTGTGTTCAGAGGGTTCAAATTTCAAATGATTATAAAAAACGGAAAAATTGGTCGACTGATTTGCAGTTTTCACTAAAACTATTCTTTATGTAGGTATTTTCGTAAAAATAAATTATAAAGATGAATTTCAAAAAATGCCGATAGAGGGCACTTTAGACTTTGGAGTAAGGAACAACTCTTTTTTGGCGTTATTTTTTGCACTTTATTAAATGCTTTCGTAAGCTTAGACTTAAACTTAAGTTTTGAGCTCAAAATCTGAATAGTTAAGAGTGATTAAGTAGACAAACTGAGCTGTGTTCAGAGAGTTCAAATTTCAAATGATTATAAAAGACGGAAAAATTGGTCGATTCGTTTGCGGATTTCGCTAAAACTATTTTTTAAATCAGCATTTTCTTAAAAATAAATTTTAAAGATAAATTTCACAAAATGCCGATAGAGGGCGCCTTAGACTTTGGAGAAGCGTACAACTATTTTAACTGTTATTTTTTTTTTTTACTCATTAAATGCTTTCAAATACATAGACTTAAATTTTGGGCTCAAATTCTGAATCGTTGGGAGTGTTTAACTAGCGAACAATTGAATTATGTTCGAGGTGGGGGGAGGGTTAAATTTCAACTCCTGAACACACTTCAATTTGCGCTTCTTAATCCCTCCCAACGATTCAGAATTTGAGCTCAAAATTTATGTTTAAATCTAAGCTTCCGAAAACATTTAATAAGCTTTTGCAAGCATTTAGTAAGAATAAAAAATATAATGGTTAAAATTAATTGTTGGTTACTCTGAAGTTTAAGGCACACTCTAACGGAATTTTTTTAAATTTATCTTTAAAATTTATTTTTAAGAAGATACTGACTTAAAGAATAGTTTTATTTTAAAACGCTAACGAATCGACAAATTTTTCCATTTTCTATGATTTTTTTTTTAATTTGAACCCCCCCCCCTCCTTAAACACAGTTCAGTTTGTGCTATTTAATCACTCACTAACATTCAAATTTTGAGCTCAAAATTTAAGTTTAAATCTAAGCTTCCGAAAACATTTAATGAGATGCAAAAAATAGTTCTTCGTTACTCCAAAGTCAACGCCCTCAACGACATTTTTGGAAATTTACCTTTATAATTTATTTTTAAGAAAATAACAAGATAAAGAATAGTTTTAGTGAAAACCGTAAATCAATGAACTAATTTTTCCGTTTTTTATAATCATTAGAAATTTGAACCCTCTGAAACCCACCCCCCCTCCCTCCTTAAACACAGTTCAGTTTGTGCTACTTAACCACTCCCAACTATTCAGATTTTCAGCTCAAAATTTAAGTTTGAGTCTAAGCTTACGAAATCATTTAATGAGATGCAAAGAATAACGGCAAAAAATATTTGTTCGTTACTCCAAAGTCTGAAGCGCTGTCTATCGGCATTTTTTAAGTTTACCATGGTAATTTAATTTCAAGAAAATGCCGACATAAAGAATAATTTTAGTGAAAACCGCAGATCAATCGACCGATTTTTCCATTTTTTATGTTTATTTGGAATTTAGGTCCCTAAATTTTAATGGCGGCTATCTCCTTTAGAAAACGTTTAGGACCCTTGGTCTCCTATTTAATATTGTTTGTATTGATGCGTACTATCACCTCTCTTTTATTGTAAAAAAAAATTAGAATCACCCTGTATTTGTGTATACATACAAATTGCTGTTGTTTTTCAAGCTTTGTTGGACACGCAGGGAGAATTATTTAATGAAATTTCTAATTTTGCAGTAATACCGGAAAATATATTCTTTGTGAAAAATTATCTAAAAAAAAAAGAGTTTTTTTTTAAATTTCAATTAAAAATTCGGTTCTTCATGCTTTTTTTAAAATCTTTTTCTTCCTTTAAATAAAACTTATCAGATATTTATTGACTGAAACTTCATACTTCGATAGTATACAAGGAGCAGTAACATCAATCAATATTTTCTACATCAGCTCCACTATTGACATCTCTAATGCCTGATTAATTTATTCTCTACCGTATACTATCATGAGTATACTCTAATATCGTTATGGTAGGTAAGTTTGGCTAATACAGTACAACTGAACCAAGTATATTCTGATAGTATTGATTTTGCTTTGAAGTATTAGAACATTATTTACTCTTACGTATTTCGATTTTAAAATAACATTGTGGAGCTAAATTTAAAACACAAAAACAAAAATATGTTATTTAGAAAACATTATAGAAAGATTGTTGTGAACAATGCAGGCAGATTTATTTATTCAAAAGTAGTTTTCATTCATAAAATCTAATGATATAGAGAAAATGAAGTACTAATTATTTAAATATTGGGTTTATCATTTTCATGAGAAATTTTTTTTAAATAATTTATTTTTATGTAAGGTTATTACTTTAACCATATGAATAAAAATATTCAAAGTACGTCTAGAATTTTCAGGAATGAATTTATATTTTAAGGAAACATAATCGAGATTTTTTTCTAATCACTCAAAAGATTATCTCAAAAAACTTCACGAACGATTTTATGTTTGAAAATATAAACTAAAATTATGACATCACTAGTCAATTGTTTATCACATTTGAATTGGATAGGATAAGTTATTAAAAATTAAAAATTTCTAATTTTAGTAGAACTTCTATTAACCAAGATTTCTGTTAACCAAGCAAATTTTTATTTATTTATTTTTTATTATTTTTTTAATGAGCTTTAAAAAATATCACACTTTTTAATTAACTGTCCGTGCTACTGATTCTGTCAGAGATTTGCATGGGCCCAGGCTTAGCCGAGGCCCCTATCCGGCCTGGCAGACTTAGGACAATTTTTTCAACAGGCCGGGCCGGAAAAAAAATGAAAGAACTACCGGACCGGGTTGATAAAAAAATAAGCAGGCCTACTAGCCCGATATAAAAATCCAAACAAAGCCTATAAAATCTCAGCCACTTTCAATGAATATTACATTCTTTAGAATGACTATAAATGCGTTTCAAGAGCCAATACTAGTTTGACAACATCAACAATGAAATCTAACATGTCTAATCTAAAGATCAGCATTGGACAGTTACATGGTTCCTAATCAATGTTTTTTTTTTTTTTTTTTTTTTTTTTTTTTTTTTTTTTTTTTTTTTTTTATAAAACTGCATTATTTTTATAAATAAAATATAATCGTCCTTAATTATGCTTTTAATATTAAGACTCGAAACATTTTTCAAGAAACATTGTTTGTTTAATTAAAAAATATATGCCAGTGAATTTCAATAAAATAATCTTAACTTTATTAATAAATATTTAAAAAATATTCAAAATGCAAAAAAATCTTTCTTAATTGTCGAAAAATATCAAGTCTTATTTCTACTAACAATAACAAGAAATCATAAAGTACCGAACGGTTAAATTTGTTCTTGGTAAAAGTTATTATTTTTCTTTAGCAAGTTCAAATACTTTTGTTTACATTCTTATTTCAAAAATTGCAATTAGAATCAAATATAAATTATTCATAGATGATGTATGTAGTGTAATTACACTTACACGTCTTTCTGATTTGTTAGAATTTTACTTTTACAGAATATTTTTTTTAATTTAAATTTAAATTTTTCCACGATTTTTTTTATTTAATTTTTTATTACTAAGTTCCAACTATTCTTATTCATTTTTTAACGGTATATTGGCAATATGTGTTTTGGCTTCGTCCTTAATTGCCTATAAATATTTTTAATGTTCTTTATGTTATTTTAAAATATGTTTTTAAACACCTCTTTTATTGCGTATGTAAATGAAAACGGAACATTCGTTAAAAACCTAAAAGAGATCTGAAAATATTTTAAAAGAAATTTACTATCAAGGTATTATCTCCATCCATTGATCATAATTATACTGATTAATTAGAAAACATACGCAACGGAATTTCAATAAAGTAATCATCCCTACGAGTAAATATATATATACACAATCTGGCCATTGATTATCGTTCACTCGCGATTTTAGACATTAGTTTAATATCTAGAAAAATACATGAGGAATCATCTTAAAACTCTTAGTGCAGAAATATAATACTATAGTCATAGCTTGAAAATTCTAAAAGTAATCGTCTATAGAAAAAGGACAAAATCAGTTGTTTCCAAAATGAAGCAAAAAAATGAGGGATTTTATCAAATGTAGTAGTACGTCCCGTATTGTGTATTCTATATTGACACTAATCAATGAATATATGGATACAACACCTCTTGTTTTTGCTTCATTTTGTGAATAACGGATTTTCAACTTATTCAATTAACGATTATTTTGATAATTTTCAATCTATGATTTTGCGACTTTCACAAAGTTGCTCTATACATTTAGCTAACATAATATGTAAATGAGATTTTAATATCGTTGACGCATGCGCAGTGAACAATTATTTAGTAAACTTACTCATTTTTCATACAATTTTTATTATTTTTTAATTCTGATTACAGGGTATTGTGTGCAATGTTTGTTGTCATATTTTCAGAAAAAAATATTATTTTATATTAAGAACTCTGAAAATTATAAGAAAAAAACTTGGAAAAATTTGGGACCATTTTTATAAAAACCTTAATTACTCTGCGAGTATGCATGCTGTTTGCATAAAAATGTACACAGTGTATTACAATAAGGCACTCAATCATAATCTATAGTTTGAGCGCTTTTGCTACATTAGTTTTGACAGGGTTATTCAAAAGATATTCATTTTTTTTTAATTTGTTGACGGTCCTCTATGAAGTTTCGAGAAAACATCTTCACGGAGATGGATGACTTATACTATTATATTTATACACTAAGAGTTTCGAGATGATTCCTCGTGTATTTTTCTAGATATTTAACAAAATGTCTAAAATCGCAAGGGAACGATAATCAATGGCCAGATAGTGTATATATATATGTATTCAAAGTGTAAAGAAAATATTTTTAATTGTCCAAAAAATATCAAGCTTTATTGCTATAAACATGTAATCAACAAATCGCAATGCAAGAAATGCTTAAATTTGTTCTTGGTAACACTGTAAAAAAAAATCTGTAGTACTACTAGAAAATCTCTAGGCAACTGGGATTCCATAAACTTTTCTAGTAACCAATACAGCTTTTTCTCAAGTAACACTACTGCATTAAACTTAGTAAACAGCACAAATACTTTCTTAGTGAGCGTACTAAGAAATCATTAGTAGACATTACAGGTGCTTTTTTAGTTGGAATACTAAGAAATGATTAGGAGTATTACAGATACTTCTCTTGTATCTTCACTAAAAAATTCTTAGTAGCCGTTACAGGTCCTTTTTAAGTATGTTTACCAATAAATGGCTAGTAGTTTTACAGATACTTCTCTTGTATCTTTACTAAGAAATTCTTAGTAGTCATTACAGGTATTTATTTAGTATATGGTTAGTAATATTACTAACCATTTTTTAGTGAAGGTACAAGAGAAGTATCTGTAATACTATTAATGATTTCTTAGTATGTTCTCTAAGGAAATCTGTGTGCTGTTTACTAAGTTTAATGCAGTAGTGTTACTTAAGAAGAAACTGTATAGGAAAAGTTTATGGAATCCCAGTTGCCTAGAAATTTCCTAGTAGTACTACAGATGTTTATTAAGAAATAGTTACTACTATTATAGATACTTCTTTTGTATCTTAACTAAGAAATTTTTAGCAGCAGTTACAGGTCTTTTTTTAGCATGTATATTATGAAATCTTTAATAGAATTACAAAAACTTTTGTACATTCATTTTCATATTACAGCATTTATAAGAAATCATATGTATTGCTTCTAAGAAACTGTAGTAATGTTACAGCTACTTTTCTCATAATTTACACTAGAATTTTAAAGAGGTAAGCTAATACCAGTTTGGGAAATTTGAAAAAATAAGAAATATCTAATAATTATTAATACTCTGCAACAATTTTCTGTATGCCTTTCATATTTTATGCTACAAAATTTGCTAAATAATTTCAACTTTTTTTTTCATTAAATATATTTAATGAAAAAAGAAAAGTTGAAATTATTATTGGCACCCTTTAATTTAACTTCCATTTTTTTCCCCTGTTAAATTTTCAATATAAAGAATTAAATCTATAATAAGTGCATCTATATTTAGTATACAAATATTTTAATGTTAATTATATTTAAACTAAATTAAGTTTGTAGAATATAATATTAAAGAAATATTTCACTTACTATATTCCATATTCTTTTTAACTGCTCTAAGTAGCATTTGCAATGTAACTGCATATTCATTATTTTTTTTAAATAATCGATTACCACTACTCTGCCCTTGTAAATTCCGTAACACTTTTTAGTTATTTATAATTGCTTTAATGGTTGTTTATATATAAATGTTTGTAATAAATACATATTTCACAAGTAATTTTCTTTGATTTAAATATATATCTTGTTTTATTATCTTTTTAGTAAACTATACTTATATTTTTAGTAATTTCTTTAAAAAAGGATTTTCGCACAGAAATAGAAATAAAAACACCAATGCAGAAAAAAGTTCTATCCACCGCCCCATATTTCATTTCAAACAGCATTCTTTTATAATATGTAGACTTGAAATATAATTTTCCTTTTGATATTGTCTTTATTTTATTTAATTTTTTTGGACTTAAGTTTACAATTCCTGTCAAAAACCTCATTTCTAAGAAATCACTACTGCATATACTTAGATATTAGATTCAAATAATAATTTTACTTGGTGCAAAATTACTTAAATTCTTTGAAATTTATGCAATAAATTAGTTTTTTTTTTTTCAAATTAAAATCAATGCTATATGTTAGTGTTCACTCCAGAAACAAAAAGGGCATGATGCTATTCACTAAAAAAGGCACTTTTGAAAAAAAAAAAAAAAAAAAAATTATTGCTTTTGGAAGGAGGGGGAAAAAAAGGTAGGAAAATATGTAATTAAGAAGTATGATAAATCAAGTAACATTAATTTCAAATGATTTTATAATATAAAAATAAAAATACAATTAAATTAAAACATGATTGAATAGTTTCATGTTCTTATTCATAAAGAAATGAAAAAAAAAATTGGGGCACACAAATTTAGAAATACATGTTATACAGAAATATTTTATTTAAAATCTTGGGTAAAACTAGCGGTGCATTGTAAATTTGAAAAAGTCAGGGTGATGCGCTCTTCAAAAATGGTCTAGACTGAAAGCAAAGCTGACACATATAGAAAGTGGCAAGAATTCATTTCTCTTCTTCTTCTAACCATAAACAGGGATGAGATTGACAAAAAAGTAAAAAATCTGAAATCTGCACGAACGACATATAGCAATAATGTTTATGAATTTCCAGCGGAATAAATATTATAATTGCTATTGAAATTTATATATTACATACAATTTAGCTTTAAGCAAATTAAAAAGAAACTTAGGTAGAATTAGGCAGAAATTATTCACTTACTGCAGTGAAAAGTCTATTTTACCAAGATACAGAACAATAATAAAACAAGTGACATGAATTATTTCTTAAAAAATTGATAAGTCTGAAGAATCTCATCCCTGCATAAAATAAAGCTAACAATGCACTAAATTATTTGAAAACTATTTCAAATTATTGATTTTTCAAGATTTTTAAAATAATTTTCTAGCACAACTCTTTAAAAACAAATTAAAATACTTACTCTATTAGACTTATTTTAAAAAAACAGGGCTGCCACAGTGAAGCAATTTTCTAAATTTTGCTTATGTTCTTGATTTTTTTTTTTTTTTTTTTTTTTTTTTTTTAACAATAATAATATACAATTATTTTTAAATAGTGGTAACTGAAAAAAAAATAGTTGTCAATGTCTGCCCATCATTAGCTGAAATAAAAAGTCACATATACAATAAAAAAGCAACACAATTCAGTTGGTTTGCAATATACTCTTCATTTATTGAAAGTACAAATTATATTTATTAAAAGGTATATATGACTAATATTCAATAACAATACATTTTACAAAGTTTTCTGCAGACAGTATTCGGAGGCTGCTAAACATTGCCAGTTCTTTGGGGAAAGGAAGTAGTCACTTTACTTATCAATACATTTAATGCATCAAAATATGCAATCTTGGTATACTTTGTATGAAGGTAACCATAAAATGGGAATTGCTCCAAACATCAGATTAATCTTTCCACCTGTTTTGATAATGAAAGAATGAAATTTTTCAGAGATAAAATTGATACTAGTGCAAACACAAGATAATTAATTACACTGAAGTATGCAAAAACATAATAAACAAAATAATGAAATTGAAATTGTCTTACTTCTTTTTCTACTGCACGAACAAAGAAAAAAAACAAACTTATTTTGGCATAATATAAATTTCAGGTTTTATGAGCTTAGTAATGTAAAATTTTTCAATTAGTATGCATTCTGCAAATCTGACAGAAATTAAAAAAAGTTTGAAATCTGATTTTGCAGACTCGTAGAAAAAGGAGAAATTTATACTGTGAAAATTAACTTCTGGTATAACTAGAAATAATTTTGGAGAGGAGGGAGGGATTTAGGTATTAAAATTATTTTTACTACAAAGCATGGATGCAACTTTGAAATTAGGCTAAGATTGAAATTATTCTGAATCCCCCCACCTACCCCCCCAATGAATGCACACACATACACTTGCTTCGATGCATCATTTAAACAAAATTAAACATGTTGAAAATTATACGCGGTAAAATACAATTATGTTGAAAAAAAATTAAAAAAAAAAAAAAAGTGCATTTGAAACATTCATAGCCATGTCAACAGTATTTGAAAAGTTTAATTTAGACAGGGTAAAGCTAAAATCAATAAAG
Source organism: Maratus speculifer (assembly GCA_964019185.1). Lineage (NCBI taxonomy): Eukaryota > Metazoa > Arthropoda > Arachnida > Araneae > Salticidae > Maratus > Maratus speculifer. The sequence goes on along the minus strand of OZ025294.1, from coordinate 93,193,844 downwards.
TTGACAGCTATGACACATAAAATCAAGGGGAATTCCGAGTAGAAATTTTTCGTATGAAAGTCACAGCAAATTTTCTGAAAGGTTACAGTCAGACTTGAATAAAACCAAAAACTTCTTGTGCACGTAATTTTCAGTCAAAAACTTTCTGCAAATTAATGTTGGATGTAATTTGTGTTTTTTCTGTGATTAATGGTCGTAATTCATGTTTTTTATGTGATTAATGAATGTAATTTGCATTTTTGAGTGATTTAGGAACATAATTCGCATTTTTTATGCAATTCATGAACGTAATTCACATTTGTTATGCGATTTATGGACATAATTTGTTATTTTCATGTGATTCACAGATGCAATTTGCATTTTTGAGCTTTCTACCAACTAAATTTGCATGTTTTGAGCAATTTATGGATGTAATTTGCATTTTTTATGGGATTTATGAATGTAATTCACGTTTTTTACACGATTCATGAACGTAATTTGTATTTTTATGCAATTTGTAAGCATAAATTGAGTTTTTTTACACGATTCATATACATAATTTGCGCTTTCTGAGAGATTTATGGACATATAATTCGTGTTTTTCTGCGATTCATGGATGTAATTCGCATTTTTTAGCGATTTATGGACATAATTCATGTTTTTTACATGATTTATGAATGTTATTTGCATTCTTTAAGAAATTTATGGACGTAATTCACGTTTTTTACGCAATTCATAGATGTAATTTGTGTTTGTTACTCGATTTATGGGCGTAGTTCTCTATTTTTATGAGATTCATGCCTCATGGATGTAATTTGTGTTTTTTGATCTTTCTGCCGATGAAATTCCTGTTTTTCGAACGATTTATGGGCGTAATTTGCATTTTTTATGCGATTCACAGTTTTAATGCAGTTCGTGTTTCTTTAAATGATTCATAAACGTAATTCGTATTTTTATGCAGATTATGAACCTAATTAGTGTTTTTTTTACACAATTCATGGATGTAATTCTCGTTTGAGAGATTCATGGATGTAATTCGTGTTTTTATGCTATTCATGCACGAAATTAGTGTTTTTTACGAAACCTATGGACGAAATCTGCATTTTATATGCAATTTATGTATGGAATCTACACTTTTAGTGCGGTCTTTGGACGAAATTCGGATTTTTGACAACTTTTGAACGAAATTCACGTTTTTTGTGCAGTAATTTGTCTTTTTTACACTATTCTTAGTTCAAATGCATATTTTTTTTATGCCATTCTGTCGAAATGCATGTTCTTTATGCCATTCTTTGTCGAAATGCATGTTTTTTACGCGATTCTTTGTTGAAATTCACGACTTTTTCGAGGTCTCTTCACAACATTCTTGTTAACAGTAAAAAATTCGTTCATAAAATATAGGGAATATTTTATTTTTTGGCACTAAAAAAGTTATAAAATAAAAATTGTTTCTTTCTTAAAATTTTCTGCGTACGGCATGTGTCTATATTATACAACTCTGGTTACAGTTTAGGAAAGGGGGTGGATACCTACCAGTCACTAACTATATGCTTTTTTTTCTATAATCTTTTAATGAAATTTGCAATCTTTTGACAAAATGTGCCACTTTTTTGCGAGTTGTCAAAATTTGTCTTTTTCGTGATCGATTTCGAAATTTGCATCTTTTACACAATCTTTTGATGGATTGTTTTAAAACTAAATTTGACGAGTTTTTTTCACAATCTTTCTCTGAAATTTGGGTTTTTTTTCTATGATTTTTTGATGAAATTTGCATATTTTAAAGGATTTTTTAAGAAAATCTAATTTTTCTGCTATTTTTTGATGAAATTCTCTGCGATCATTTAATGAAAATCACATTGGCAAATCACAGTAGCAAATTTCTCCGATCAGGCACAGAAAAATCGCGAGTTTTGTCGATCAGGCATAGAAAAATCGTGAATATTGTCAGTCTTACGCAAAAAATCGCACATTTCGTTGATCAGGCAAGAGAAAATAGTCAATTTTCTAGATGATGCTCGAAAAAATTGCAAATTAAATTCATCGGTTGAAAAAAAAATTGCATGTTTTCTCGGTTTATCGCATGAAAAAAAAAAAAAAATTGCAAATTTCGTTGATAAGGCACGGGGAAATCGCGAATCTATCGATGATGCGAGGAAATGAAAATTTAGTTAATAGGCTGCGAAATAATCATGAATTTTATCAATTTATCCTGAGAAAAAAAATAGAGTTTCATCTTCCTGCGTATAAAAATGCAGATAAAATGCCTATTTCTTGAATTAAAGGTGGAAAAAATGTGCATTTCATCGATCGGACAGCGAAAAATTGTGCATGTTATAGATCGGATTCCGAAAAATCGCAAATTTCGTTGATCGGAGACGGGAATATTGCAAATTTTGTTGATCACTCGCATAAAAATTGCTAATTACGTCGATTAGGTTCTAATAAAAACTCAAATTTCCTCCAACGGGAGAAGAAAAATCGCTAATTTCCTCAATCAGCTGTGGATAATTGTGAAATTTGTCGATCAAGCGAGAAAAATCGCTAATTTCGTCGAATGACTTTGTAAAAATTATGATTTTCGAATTTCATCGATCGTATGCATAAAAATTGCGAATTTCGTTGGTCAAGCACGGGACATTCATGAATTTTGTTGATTAGGCTCGAAAAAATTGTGAATATTATTGATCGTGCTAGGAAAAATCGCAAATTTCGTAAATCAGCTTTGTAAAAAAACGAATTTTGTTGATCATGCAAGGAAAAATCGTGATTTTCATCGATCAGCTTTGTAAAAATTTCAAATTTCGTTGATCGGGAGCGGAAAGATCTTGAATTTTTTCGATCGCCTTCGTAAAAATTGTGAATTTTGTCGATCAGGCTCGAAAAATATACGAATTTTGCCCATTATGCGAAAAAAGTTGCCTATTTCATCGATGAATTTCGTTAAAATCGTGAATTTCGTCGATCAGGCGAAGAAAATAGCTAATTTAGTCGCACGGTTTCAGAAAAATAGTGTTTTTGTCAATCGCGAATCTTGTCGATCATGTGCAGAAAAAAAATTGCAAATTTCGTTGATCATGTGAGAAAAAATCACCAATTTTGTCAATCAGCTTTGTAAAAATAGCGAATTTTGTTGATTAAGTGTGAAAAACTCCTGCATTTTCTCAATCGGTTTCATAAGAATTGCGAATCTTGTTGATCAGGCGAGAAAATGATGCAAATTTTCTCATTCAGCTTCATAAAAATTGCAAATTTTGTCGATTGGTTTTGTAAAATGTGCAAATTTGGTGGATCAGGCGTGGAAGAATTACAAATTTCGTTAATCGGGCACATCGGGAATTTTGTTGCTCAGGCACGAAAATTCTTGTTGATCGGCTTCTTCTTTCTCTTTCGTTCATAAAGTTCACATTTTTTTTCGGTACCAGCAATTTATGCTTATTTTTTAGCACTTGTAATAAAGAAAAATTTACTCTCTTGAAAAAAGTCAAAGAATATTTTTACATCTTGAAAATAAAACTTGAAACATCTGTTATATACAAACTAAAATCTGCTGATATATCCTTACCATGTGAATTAAATTTTTTGACTGGGTAAGCAAACTTAAAGGCGTAACACCCCCCCTGCCTTTCCCCCCTAAAATCATATTTTTTATCCAATTATAGGCCACAGATCATGATGTGGCCCTCGACCACTCAGACATATTTTTAAGTGGCCCTTCACTTGAAAAGGTTGTGCACCCCTAGTTTAAGCAATTAATTTTTTAATTTCATTTCCAATTGCATATAATGCATATCTGTTGATAAAATAAATGTTTTTGGATATTATATACCGACATGGGTGCAAGTTTGAAATTTTGCCAAGACTGACCCCACCCTCCCATTGAGTGAGAACATAAGCACGTAACTTGTGTTTTTTCCATGACCATATGATGAAATTAGTTTCTTCCCTCGATCTTTCGATAAAATTTTCGACTTTTCTACAATATTTTGCCGAAATTTGTGATTTTTCTACGATTTTAAACCGAAACTTGCAATTTTCCACCGAAATTTGCGATTTTTCTACAGTTTTCAGCAGAAATCTGTGATTTTTCGATGAAATCCAAGTATTTTATACAATCTTTTGATGAAATTCGCGTCTTTTTCGTGATCGTTGTACAGAAATTGCATCTTTTTCGCGATCCTTTTGACAAAAATTGCGTTTTCTCTGCTATCATTTGATGAAAATCGTGGTTTTTTTGCGATCATTTCACAGAAAGCGCGTTTTTTTTTCTTGATCTTTTGGCAAAATTTGCGTCTTTTCCACGATCCTTTGACAAAAAATTTACTTATTTTGTATTTTTTGACCAGAAATAGCGTTTTTTTTTAGATTATTCGATGGAAATAGTGTCTTTTCACGATGCTTTGGCAAAATTCACATCATTTTCACGATCCTTTGACAAAAATTGTGGAATTTTTTGCGATCATTTGATGGAAATCTCTTTTTCTCAATCCTTTGACAAAATTCATGCGATTTTGCTTTTTTTTGCGATTATTTGACAAAAATTGCATCTATTTAGTATTCTTTGATTGGAAATAGCATCTTTTTCGTGATTCTTCGGCAGGAATTGCATATTTTTTTTTTTCAACTTTTTGACAGAAAACAGCTTTTTTTTGCGATCATTTGACAGAGACAGCGTCTATTTAACATTCTCTGACCGAGATGACATCTTTTCCGCAATCTTTTAACAAGAATTGACTTTACTTCACAAGCTTTTGATAAAAATCATGCCTTTTTTCGCAATTATTCAATAGTTTTTTGCGATCTTTCGACAGAAATAGTGTTTTTTGCGATCTTCGACAAGAATCGCATTTTTTCCCGCAAGCTTTTGATGGCAAATGTGTCTTTTTTTTGCAGTCCTTTGACAGAAATAGCACTTTTTTTCGCGATCATTTCATGAAAATCATGTTTTTTTCCATGATCCTTTGATGAAAAGCGCGTGTTTTTCACTATGCGCTTCCGTTCTCTGAGATTTTTCCGTCTTGCTACCGTTCTCGGGAATTTTTAAGAGACAGAATTTCGTCTCAGGATGGAAAAATTTGCACCCATGATTATATAAGTAATATAACAATATAACATTTTAAAATACTCAAATAGTTGCAGTCAACTATGCTGAGAATTGAAATCATTTCTAATTTAAACATTATTGGTAACAGCTATATCTTATGTTCAAAGCAAAATTTGCCCTACACAGTGTAACATTGATACCTTGAAAATCTTATTAAGAAACTTTTGACTAACAATTTAATAATACATATTTGATACAATTCAATGAATATATATTATTCTGAGATTATTTTTAATATACAAAAACTTCTGGCTATTTTGTTTCTCGACATCTAAATTGAAAGATTTTCTGGAATAGGGAAGATTATCTTTAAAGAATTTAAGAGTATTAAGATATGAAGTTGAATCTTAATCTTTTCTGTTACATGCTAAATCTAATGGTAAAAAAAAATGTTGATTTGACACTCATAATTAAATTCTTTGAAGATAATATTCCCTCAATCCAGAAAATTTTACAATTTGACAGAAGCCTTAAAGAATATATAGTAGACTGCCTCAAATCCACAAATTCCTGAAATCTGCACATTACAGATGTAAATAATGAAACTTTCAATTTAGATGTCATGACAAATTTCAGAATACTTTACTTTTATAACATTCTGTTTGTATTTTAATATGTAATTCTAAATATTATCAATATGACAAAACTCATAGTTTTTCAAGGTTTTTTTTTTTTTTTTACTTAAAAAAAAAAAAGATTTTGCTTTTATTGATAAATTTATTGATAAATATTTGGTAAAAAGATTTTAATTGTGCATTAATCTAGCTTTAATTATTAACGCTGGTTAAACCTGAAATAAAACTTTCTTACTTTATGAATTTGATGCGATTTAATGATTTTTTTTTTTTTTTTTTTAGCTGTATACCTAAATATAATCCTTAAGTATTTATAAAATTAAAACCAGTTAGAAATAATTCTTTAGTTAAGGGAAGAGATTGAATTTGGGCGAAAATTTTACAAAAATATTTAAAAAATTGGGCACTACTTGGTTATCCAGGCGACCAATTTCGCAAAATTATACAAATCACCAAACTAATAGCAAAATTATATATATTGACACATTTTTTATTTTAAATAACAAAAAAAACAAATAATTAGTAGAATATTCATAAAAATTCAAATAAAAAGCATTTAATGATGTGTTAAACATCTTTATCATATTTAGTGCCATTAAAGGAGATATTTGCGGTCATCCATTTTTTTAACAATATACAATCTTCTAACAAAATTAGCACTTTTTCTGCGATCATTTGACAAAAATCATGCCTTTTTCACCATCTTAGGTCAGAAACCATGCCTTTTTTCATGATCCTTTGACTCCAGAAATCTTGCTTTTTCTGAAATCATTTGATGAAAATTGCTTTTTTTTTTAATAAACATTTGACGGAAATTGTCTTTTTTGTGATCGTTTGGCAAAATTCACGTCTTTTCCAAGATTCTTTGACTAAATTTGCGCCTTTGCGATCATTCTGATAAAAATTGCGTCTTCTCCCTAATCGTTTGATGAAAATCTTTTTTTTGCGATCATTTGACGGAAATCACATCTTTTTTGCAATCCTTTGTCAAAATTCACGTCTTCTCCATGATCCTTTCACAAAATTCACATTTTTTTCATAATCTTTTTGATAGAAATTGTCTTTTGTGATTCTTTGACAGAAATCATGTCTGTTTCCCGACCTTTTGACAAAAATAGTCTTTTCCAAGACACTGACAAAATTTGTGTCTTTTTCATGATCCTTTCATAAAAGTCACTTTTCTCTGCAATCATTTGATAAAAATAGTATTTTTTTGCAATCATTCGATGGAAATCACATTTTTTCCGTGGTCCTTTTGCAAAATTTGCATCTTTTGACATAATTTGAGTTTCCTCTATAATCATTTGATAAAAATCTTAATTTTTTTAAATTCATTTGGCAGATATGTCTTTTTTTAGATCTTTTGACAGCGACTGCATTTATTTTGCATGCTTTGACCGAGAGTGCATCTTTTTCACAATCTTTTGTCAGAATTAGAGTCTTTCTCGCGTCCCTAGGACAAAAATCTTGTTTTTTTCTGCAAGTTTTTGACAGAAGATGCTTTTTTTTTTATTCTTTGACAGAGACCATGTCTATTTCGCATTCTTTGACTGAGATGGTGTCTTTTTCGTGATCCTTTGACAGAAACAGTATGCTTTTCATAATTTTGCAATGGAAATGGTTATGGATCCTTTAACAAAATTAGCATGTTTTTCGCAATCCTTCAACAACCCCCCCCCTTTTTTTTTGTAAAATTTTGACAAAAAATGCATTTTTTTTTCCATTGCTTCACAGAAATCGCTTTTTTTACGATCATTCGAATCTTCATTGCATCTTTTTTGAGAAGCGCATCTTTTCTGCAATCCGCTTCCGTCCTTGGTAATTTTTAACACTGAAAACTTTCATCCATGTAGTTATGGCACATTTTTACAAAATTCTTTATAAAAAAAAAAATTTCTAAATAATATAGCTTAAATTACAATTTTTATCAGTAGGGCACAGAAAAAAATTGTAAATTTCACGAATTAGCTATGAAAAAAAAGCATGAATTTCATTGATAGAGCATAGAAAAAGAACAAATTTTGTCGATGAGGATTGGAAATTTTGTTGAATGCAGGGTTCCCAGCAAAATATGACAGGCGAATTCCCTGACCAAATCTCAAAAGATTCCCGGAATTTCCCTGACCAAATTTCAAAAAATTGTGCTACAGTGGTGAGAAGATTTTGACAATTTTGTTTAATGAATGCCAAACCTTCATTATTTTCCTCTACACTAAGTGAAATTTCATTTTGAATTAAAACAGAGGAATTTAATAAAACTTTAGCAATATGACAGCCATTAAAAGCTTGTTCATATCTTGCTTTAAATTTTGTAATTCTATCTTTACCTAATGTCTTTTTAAAAAATTATAGCATATTATTAATAATAAGATCAAAGTTAAAATTAACATTATATAAAAAGTAAGAATTAAGATTTGAAGTTTTAAATTAAAACAACAACAATGTATTACTATTAGAGGTCTGCATGGGCTGGGCTCGGGCCGATTTCTGATAATGGCGTTCAGGTCGGGCTCGGGCTTTACTTTTGAAGACTCGAGCCGGGCCGGGCCTAATCACTAATCCTTTCGGGCCAGGCCAAGCCTAGTCACTAATCTTTTCGGGCCGGGCTGGGCTCGGGCCTTAATTTTTTTGCTGGAGTATCGGGCCGGACCTGACTTTTTTTTTTTTCGTACGAAGCAGAGACTTATTCCATTCTTCCTAGTTTTCATGGACCAAAATAATCAGTTCCTATTGAATCTTCCTATATGAAAATCCTTTTCTCGACTTTTTATAAATCAGTAATATTTGGATTTGTCGAAAAATTTCTGCAAAAAAGCATATACTTTTAAGCCGTCGTTATTCTACAATTAAACATTTGAATTTATTCCTTTTAAAGAATCGTAGATTACTAGGCGTTTTAAAATAGAATTAAACACACACACAAATATATATATATATATATATATATATATCAGGGTTGGGTTTTTGACGTCAAAAACTGGTTTTTGACATGACAGTGGTAAAAACTGTTTTTACCGGTTTATTCTGTCAAAAACCTATCATTTTTTATTTTTCTCCGATTTATAATGTAAGTGCACATACAATTCATTTCTAAATTGATTTTTCCTTGTTGTTCTTGTCATTATTATTATTTTCAATTACATTTGTTAAATTTATTTAAAAGGAAGATTTCCTAAATGGGAAATTTTTTTAAATACAAGATTAAAATTAAAGAACAATGTCATAAACTCCATTAATATATATTCTGCTAACTGCAATGAACATTAAAATTAAATGATGATAAAAGGTTATTATAATTATTAAATAACATTCAATATACATTTTAAATAAAATATTTAAAACATTTTAGAGATGCAAAAATGCTGCTATATGGTATAACAGTAGGTTTCAAGGACTGGTCATTGAATAAATTTGAATATTATTAGATATAATATTTCAAAACGCTTATGTGGTACATTTCATAAATGCAATTAAACAGTGATTTTTTATTTTCAGTTCAATAAGTAGAATCTTAAAATTTTGATACAAACTTCTAAGACCCAATTTCAATTAAAACTTCTTAGAATTAAAATTTAACGAATAGCAAAACTATTTAAGAAAAATCAGAATATAATAACAATTTATGTACTATTTATATACCATAGTTTTTATTTAACTTTAGTGTAAATATATATGAATTTACACCATTTCAGCACCTATATTTTTAGATATAAATTTTTACCTGGATAATCATGAAATATTTTTTTTTTATTGAAATTTATTAAAGCTACCATAAAGTCTAACTATTTACGTCCTGTTTACATTTTATTTAAAATTATTTAGGTATTATGGATTGATCAAGTGGATTGAAAGAATAACGTATTGCATGACTGTATGAGTAAAAATCTTTAATCTTTAAAATTATTATTACATTTACTGAGATTCTTAAATGATTTATTTATTTTTTAATGAAGTTCCTTTGTTGTTTTTTTGGATGAATAAATATATAGTGTTTCCCCCAGAGGGGTTCAGGGGGGGCGCTCCGCCCCTCCTGCCCTTTAGTTTAAAAAATAGCTCGTCTTGCCCCTCATCCAAAAAATAGCACCCCTCTTGTCACTCATTCAAAAAATAGCACCCATCTTGCCCCGCATTTGAAAAAACACAGCCTTTCAACAATAGTTGAACGATATCTTTTGAAGAAATTTGTCATTTTTTGTGGTCTTTTCACAAAAATAGCAATTTTTTGCGATCTTTGTCGTTTTTTCATGATTTTTTTTAGCAAAATCGGCCTTTTGTTTTTTTCGTTTTTTCATTTTTTGACGAAATTTTTTATTTTTTTCTCGATTTTTTGATCAAGTTCCTGTTTTTGCACGATTTTTTAACCTCTAGATTCTAGATTCAACTCTTAAAAGTACCCTTAAAAATCAAAAAAGTGCCCTGAAAATGTAAAAAGTGCCCTTTTCAGAACAGTAGCGCCCTGCCCCTTTTTAAACCTGGGAGAAACTGAATATACTTTAGAGTCTTTTTAATACTGAATATTATTTCACGTTAAATGGCTTAATACTAAAGATAGAATGGAAAAAATAATTATTATGTAAAAGCACACTGCTAAAAAATAGGTTTTTGACAGTTTTCGACATTTTTGACAAAGAGGTTTTTGACATGACGGTAAAACCCATGGTAAAAAACGTCAAGCGTAAAAAACGTGCCAACCCTGACATATATATATATATATGATTATGACGGAATTTTTTTAAAACTGAAAACTGAAAGTTTCTTTTAAAATGTTCATCCATGCAAAATGAATACAACAAACGGGATAAAAAAATATATTAAACATTTACATCTGTTAAGAAGGGAATGCATTTTTTTCGTTCCAAAGCGATTTCGTCTTTGGAAATTTTACCATATGCCGCTTTTTCGATTTTTTGTCTCCATTACAGGGAATATGGATTAATAATACTAGTGATAACTGAAACATTTGCATACAACAAACAAAGATTCATTTAAAAGCATAAATATCGCAGCCTACGGCACTTCTGCATAAATGGGGATTATAAACATGGAAAAAAAAAGACTAATATAATTTTTTTTGTTCAGAACTCTTCCATAAGATTAAAGATCAATGTTCTGTAGAAATTCACACGGGCCGGGTTCGGGCCGAATTTTAAACTTTTTTCCAGACCGGGCCGAAATTTTAACTTTCGGGTCGGGTCGGGCCGGGCCATTATTTTTTTTGTTCGGGCCGGACCGAAATCTTTACTTTCGGGCCTGGCCAGGTCGGGCCGGGCCCGGAAATTTCTGCCCGTGCAGACTTTTAATTACTATGCACACATCATTCGTCTACGATTTGTGACTACAATATACAAACTAGTTATTTTGGTTTTGGAATGCTTTTTAAAAATTCATAAGCTTTAATTGAAATTTGACAGTGTAATATGGCAAGTTTTAAAACTTGTTCCTTACATGTAGTATCTGATTTCTTGGTGAACATTAATGAATTTGTTAAATTATTAACTTGTGAAACAAAAAAGATTAAAATCATTTAGTTTCAAATATTGGCAAACAAAGTATGATTTATTATTAAGTGTTTCTGTGTTTTGCCTCATTGTTTTAATTTTTTAACAAAATAACAAAGAATTAAAAAATTAGGAGGGGGACACCTGGACTTAACCTGCACCTGCCATTCTTTCTGATAGCAATCCTGGCAATATCAGAAAAAGACCTGCTACTTATTTACACCAACTTTTTATTTCTCTGCTAACTAATTTCTAGCATTTAAAAAAGAAAAATTGATTAAAATCCGCTGATTTAAATCTGTCAATTTAAATCATCCCAACCCTGATGTCAATACAATAAACATGAACAGCAGTTTCAACCCATGTTTAACGAATTAGACTCAAACAAAAATTTTGCTTGCTGATAATATTGCATTATTCAAGCATTCAAAACGTAAACAAACAGATGGGGGCAAGTCGAACTTTAAGTCTAATTTACATTATTAATATTTTTAATGACATACAATAAAATAAAACGGCGATAATTGTGATTAAAAAGTTGTTTTTATTAATTTTAAATTACATTTTGACTGAGCTATCAGGGGTAATTGTACAAAAGGCTGCAAACACGTATAGTTTGCGATATATTTGTTATTTTATAAATAGCGTGCATGAGAACATTGAGTTTTAGATAAAATTAAATAAGTAGATTAGTTTAATAAAAGATTTTTATGGTCCCAAAACATGACAAAAACTTGAGCGATACAATATTTATCCCAGACTGTTAAATCTCAACTTACAATATCAAACATTACCAGTAGATTAATTAACATTTCATTTTTAACCCTAGAATGCTACCCTTTGAAAAACTTACGGGAATGGTAACTATTCGTCTCCCAGACGAACTGTGGGTGAGCGTGCTAAAAATCCCTTTTGATATCTAAATAAAATAAAACTATACTACCTGTAGATGACTTCATCACTTTCGATCTTCAAGTAAGTAAGAAAACACGATTTATTTATTTTCAAAACATTCTTTACACATGTTAGCGTGATATTCACCACACATTGCTCTAGAACATGTTAGACAAAAGTTGCGCGTCATTCTACGCAAAATATATGGGCAAAATGCACAAATTTTCCTTTTTTACATTGATATTGTTCTGGTTGTTGAATGTTCATATCCAATTTCAAAAGTTCGTTTATAATTGTCCTTGTTAGTCGGGGTAAAAAGTTGATGTATTGAGACGATTCTTCATCCATGGAGCAAGAAGTTCCTCACTTAGCTTTATCGCAAACTTTTTTCTGGATAATGCTTTTTCTTTTTTTTTTTTTTTTGTGCCATATTATGGACATATATAACATGTGCATTCCTTAAACCGATATTTATCATATCATAAAACACGCAAAGAGGCCATCTGCATGTTTTAATGCTACATGACATGTTATTACACATCTGATCCAAAATGTCGATGGCTCGTTTTGCAGAATTATACAATTCTATTATTTCCGGTTTCTTACTTTCTTTATTAACGTTTGGGTTTTCATGAAAAGTAGACAGTAAAATAACACATTTATTTAGTTTATTTTTATACGACAGAAGAGTTTTGGCTTGGTCAAAGCAATACATTGAAGTTCCAATCCTTCGAGAACGCAATTGTAAGAGTTCAGGAGGAATTTCTTTTTTATTTTTCCGAACAGTCCCCACAACTGTTAATTTCATTGAACTCGTTAGTAGTTTTTCAGCTGAGGGTATCGATGTAAACCAATTGTCCATTGTAATATTTCTATTTGTCCCTTGAATATTTCTTGTTAGCTCTTCGACGAATAAGATGCTAGAGGAATACCATTAGTTTGTGTATTCGAACCCAAATAAGGTATTGCATTGATCATACAGTTCGTTCCAACATCGCACATCATTACTATTTTAATGCCATATTTTGCAGGCTTATTCGGTATGTACATTTTAAATGGACACCTTCCGCGAAAAGCTACTAATTGTTCATCAATAGTAACATAAAATCCTGGTTTATAAGAATCCATACAACGCTTAATAAATTCATCCCAAATCTCTCTGATAGGTGCAAATTTATCTTTTTCTTTTCTTTCAGCTCTTGTTTCTTTTGCATCAAATCGTAGGCAGTTCACCAAAAAACGAAATCTCGTCTCACTCATTCCTGCTTTGTTTGAACAGAAGCAAACAAAGAAAGAAAGCAAACAGAACGACTGACCACATAATGTTGTATCAAATAACTCATGTGTTGCTAAATGATTATTTTTCATAGTTGCTGATAGAACAAGTAATCCTAGTAAGGCTTTAATTTCTTTAACACAAGTTTCCGATACTGTATTTTTTTTCTCAGCATAACGATCTTTTTTATTCTAATTTCAGAATTAGTATGAAAAACAATTATTTCCATCATTTGAGGGGGAAAAAATTGACTAAATATTTCAATAGGTGTGTAAAGCCCTTTTGCTGAATCCTTTGGACCTTGAATGAAATGAATAATATTACGAGCTGCTGTCCTTGTCTTACTTGATTTAGGAACAGATGACCATTTTGATTTATCTTTACCAGTGAGCTGAATTTTACCAGGATAAATAATAGATTTATCGCATGACTCGAAAAATTTCGGAATATTTTCAACCAATTCACTTTTCTTTGATAAAACGCGATTTTCAATTTTAGCTTTATAATTTGTCATACATTCATCTTCCTGGACTTGTTTTTCGTGTATCGTTTTTCCTTCATCTTTATTGTCAAAAGAAATTTCATGATTTTCATCTCTATCGCTGTCTGTAATTTCCTCATTTTGAACTTCTATAAAATCTTCATTTTCTGATTCTTCCTCCGAAATAGAATTTTCTTCAGCACTTAATTCTTTTAATAGTTCTCGGATAGCCTCAGGTCTACCCCAAAAATTTTCTCCAGCAAAACGTTTCGAAATGACAAAGCAGCAAATGAAGAAAAAAACTAAGTCAGATTCTGAAAAGCAAACGTTAGCGCTAACCATTCGTCTGCGAGACGAACATTTTTCTAAAAACATCACACGCAGAAATATTTCCGGAAGAAGGAATAGCCTTGTGTGAAGGTACCAAGGTCAAATGAAGGTACTGTATGACGCGTCCTATTTCCTGTTTTAGGGGAGGCAGGTCAAGGGCCTGTCTTATAGGCTTCGTCCAGGAGACGAATGGGTAGCATTCTAGGGTTAAAATTATATAATCAAAGAGAGAGAAAGAAACGAAAAAGAAAAAAAAACAGGTTTTAAACTGCATAAACTACGCACAGAATATTAGTAATACTCGCGACAATTGACAAGCGAGGTTTAAGTTAGGCCTAAAAGAAATAAGAGATTAGTGGTGAAATTAACTTTTAATAAAAATAAACTGAATATTTGTAAATGTTTCTAGATTAAATAAAATATAACTTACCTTAAAATGATGAAAATCATTTCACAAATCAAAATTCCGCTGGATCACGAAGTTACCGGCGAAAGTTCAGCATTCAGCAGTTTCGCTGGGCGGGCTAGCCAAAGATCTTAGATTGGTGTGTTGACTGGTTGATTCAACACACCGCGTCAGTTGAGTTACAGCTGTTTGATCAGCAGCTCTACTAGAAATATTTTTGTAATATTTTGCGAAGCGATTGATTACTAAAGATTATCTAGTAACTATAATAATGACTGTAAAGATACTTAATATATTTATGTGAAAACCCATATTTTTTTTTACAGTGAATAGTTAATATTTTTCCTTAGCAAGTTGAACGTAATTCAAAATATTTTTTGTGTACATTCTCATTTCAAAAATTGTAATTAGAATCAAATATTAATTATTCATTAATAATGTATGTAGTGTAATTACACTTACAAGTCTTTCTGATTTTCTGGAATTTAAATTAAAAAAAATTAAATTACATTTTTCCCTAGTTTTCTTATTTGGTTTCTTGTCTCAAAGTTCCAACTATTTTTATTCATTTTTAACGGTATAGTGATATTACGTATTTTGGCTTCATTCTGAAGGAGGTCCAGGGCACAAAAATCATCAAATTTTCTATAAAAAAAAATTATTATGTTAAACATTTTTCAGTTTCTTAATGCTTAAAATGACGTTTAAATGATGTTTCTATTTTAATTAGAATTGGAAATATTAATTTGTCATTTTAATTTGTTTTCAAAATTTAACTTTCAAGCATTGATCGTGCTGAAATAACTTTGTGTGAAATTTTCGTATTTTTTCATGATTTTTTTACACAATTTCTCGCAGGATTTAAATTGTTATAATTCAAGAATCATTAAAGATAAATGTTTCAAGCTTGGAACACAATTTTTTTTATTCTTTTACTTTAATTTTTATTTATTTCCTTACTTATTTATTTATTTGTTTATTGTGATTAGTCCAGGAATATTAATGTTTAAACCATGGTGTATGTAATATATGACTCTATTATTATTTAAGTTACCTTCTGACCATCATAAAAATAATATTTATAATTATTATTATTTTAAAAATAGAATTTTTTTATAAATCTAAAATTTTAGTTTTTGAAAATATCATTTTCTAAATAGTCGTTGTAATTTGTTAAATTACATTTTATTATTTATTTATTTGTTTGTTTATTTATTTAGAATTTAGAAATAAATATGAATTATTGATAAACGTATGTTTCAAAAGCGGTTTCACATTATTGTTTTTTTTTTTTTTTTTTTTTTTTCTTATTATAAATGCATATACACTTTATTGACTTGAAATTGTTTTGAGCATACAACGTTAAACTTCCAGGATATGAATAATAATAATAATAATAATAATAATAATAATAATAATAATAATAGTAATAATAATAATAATAATAATAATAATAATAATAATAATAATAATAATATTAAAATGAAGCACCAGAACTATAAATGAGTGAGAGAAAATCTGAATATAAGTGACGCTAAAAACTGTGTAAGATAAAAGGTTTTTTTTTTCACTTTTTTTTTTCTTAGAAGAACTACGTAATTTGAACTATTTCAGCATGTTTTCTGTGTTAAAACAATTGAAAGTAGAAGTAGTGATGAATAATTCATATGTTTCATGAGTAATTACACATTTTTCTTTTTTTTCTGATACGCAGCAATTTTACTTTTTCAGATTTTTTTTTAATTACATTTTCTTTCACAATGTTCTACGCGACATTTTTTTTTGTTTACATATGTATAATATTAAAATTATTCTCATTCATTTTCAAAACTCTGTTGGCAACATGCGCTTTCTACTACGTTAAAAACATTTATAAATATTTTTAAACAGCAATTATCATAAAGATAATTTTAAACGTTTATAACTTTTAAAACCTTTTTTATCACTTTTAAAACATCCGTGCATATTAATAATTATTATTTTTCCGTTTTTCTTCTTGTTTTATCATCATTGTGATTTATTGTAACTGATTCAATTAAAACGGACTGATTTATTGATATATTATGCTTTAATCTTTGCTTTGATTCGAAATTCTTTATTGATTTCTTTTATTCATATCGAATTATTTTTTTTTTATAATTATAACTGTTAAAGTGAGGCAGATTGTTATTATTTTACTGAAATTTCTCTTTTTTTAAAAAGTGATTTTCTTTTTCATGCTTAGTATTAGTGGCAAAAAATAATTTTTTAAATTGAAAAAAAATCTACATTAAAAAAAAAAAAAAAAAAAAAAAAAAAAAGCAACATACAATTTTAACACGAGATTTAAAATCTTTGGCCCTAGACACCAAATTTTAAGTCATTTAAATAATAAGATTTTGTATCATAAATAGTCAAAGTTTAGTGCTTCTAATGTTAAATTACATTTTCATATGTTTATTAATAGCTCTTGAAATTATCGCCTAATGTGCTAATTGGTTATATAGCAATAATACTAAAATACTCAAGCATAAATGTGTTGAATAGCAATTTTTATAAAATTACAATATGAATTATGAATGTGAAAAAACACCGTTAACACTGGCGATAATAGATAAATAAACTAAAACACTTTGTAAAATCACCATAAAATGTAAAATAAAGAGTAGGACACGTTTCGAGCTACAACAATAACAGCTAAAACAACACGTGTCCGTAAGGAAACAGAGTCGAGATAAAGTGAAAGAAAGAGGGAATCGATTAAAAAGAGTGTGACAGGTAGCGCTAGCTGAAATAGTACAGGTGGAAGGGAAAAGTTTTGAAAAAATAATAATAGAAAGAGAAAGAAGTGGAAAAAAAAAATAACGAAAATAAAAGAAAAAAATAAATAAGTTAAGTAAAAAAATAAATACAATATTAAATAAATAAATAAATAAATATAAAATAAAATAAATAATTAATTAAAAATTCATAAATAAATAAAATAAAACAGGAAAAATTAATAAATATTTTATATTAGTATATATAATAGTATATATATATGGTGTTTTTACAAAGTGTTTTAGTTTATTTATGAATTATGAATAATGAAATTAATATTCGAAAAAAAAGTTACAAACTGCAATTTCTTTGAGAAATTTATTAAGTTCTGCTTGTAGAAAACCCAAAATTATAAAATTGCCTTCCAAGTAGTTTCAAATTATGCATAAAAAACCATAAAATGATGTTTTAAGAGACCGGTGATTGGATATTTCAAAACTTCTTACATTGTCCCGTAATCTAATAACCAGTGACCGATTTACAAATTTGGGAGCCTTGGACACAGATGCTTACATAGGGCCCCTTTACACCGGTATTTACAGAGAGATTGACTAAACACAATGAAAAAAAGTTATTAGTAAAATAACTTATGTTGACTTTAAAATAGCCATAAAAAATTGAATATGATGACTTACATTTGAATAATTATTTCACAATTATCCAATTTAAATGAGTAGATGTTTTATAATAAGTTTTAATGTTATTTATCTTTTCGTATGCAAGTCTATATATCTGAAATAATAAGGTATGCAACAACTAATAATACATTTTCGACAACAACAAGCTGAAATTATATAAAATATTAAAGGGCTCTACAGCCTGCGATTTGCACTCACCAATCCCAAAATGGTCTGTCGATAACAGAAACTGAATTAAACAAGAATTAATAATACAATATATTTTTTAAAGTGATAAAAATAAAATATTCACTATAATAAAGTAATAAATGGTTGTTTCAAATAAAATATAAATTACAAAAACACTACATGAACAGAATAGAATGTAAAATGAAATATTAATTTTTATTTGATATTAAAGCTAAATCAAATTTAGGACAATTGAAACACCCTCAGCAGCATTTGGGTGCCCCTGAAAAGCAGGGGTCCTGGGCCCGTGCCCGAATGCCCTGCCTTAAATCTGGCACTGCTAGTGTTCAATGATTGCTTGAGTTGCGCCTAAGGTGCCTTCATCAAGAAGGGAGATCTTTCAAAATTAAATTTCAATTTTGATACAGCCTCTAAAATGTGTTCTTTTAAAATAATTAATTTCTTGGAAATTATCTAACGAGTTGTATAAAAATTTATTTTAAGGCTAATTAAAAAGCGTAGAATTCATTTATACTGTCGGAACTGAATACTGCTATTAAAAAAACAAAGTTCAGTTTTTTTTTTAAATATGTAGATGGTTGTCTAAGCAAATCTTATATAAATCATTCAAAAGTAGACTTAATTTTCAATTGTTTGACATCAGTAATTTTTTTCTGCGATATTCATTTGCAAAATTAATAGGAGTGTTTCCTTTTTTTTTTTTTCTTTTTGCGTGACTTTATACTACAAAATAATTAATTTAAAAGAAAAAAAATACATAAATTAAAAAAATGTTACATCTTTTTTTAAAGGGGGGGGGGGGGCGATTTTTTCTAAATGAAATTTTGTGGGTGAATTTAAAACGGAATAATGTTGAATTTAAAAACAGATTTCATTTTAAAAATAGAAAAACAAAAGAAAATATTTTTTGTTTAATAAGTATATAAAACTGCTAAGCGTTACAAAATATTTCAAGATTTTCTTGGCCGAACTCCAGCACGAATTCGATGAATAATCGAACAAAATGAGTTACATATTCTTTATATTATATGCATGTATATGTAATTTTAAAGTCTTTATATTCTTCGTATTACAAATAATTAATAATACAAAAAAATTATTGAAAAAAAAAATCTGAATTTTTTCATAAAAACGGTTTCTTTTTTTTTAAGAAATTCTATAGGACAATGCGAAAAGTGATACAGAATTTAAAAATTGAAAAACGAAAGACAAATATATTTTAATTAATAAATAGATAATTTGCCGCCTACATATCCAAAACATATCCTATTTTAGTACAGAATTAAAAAAATATATATAAAACTTTTTCCAGTAATAATGCAAATTCTCAGTCTTTCGCGTTTTTTTTTTCTTTCCGGCTTTCAATTAGGATTTTTGTAAATGCCATAAAAATATTTTCTGGAAATTTTTTAATGGCAGTTTTCCGAAATGTATTAGTTCTAAGCGAACAGTTAAAATCTTTTAATTACATGCCTTTACTTGATACCCCTTTCTTAATGTTTATTTTTTATGTTTTTTATGATGTTTCGAAAGCAATTAATTTGTATTAATAGTTTTTGTGTCTAGTTTCCATTAGTTTGACAGATATTTTTTTTTCTTCAGTTCTTAAGTAAACATAATTGAGAAAAGAAATATTCTCAAAATGTAAAACCACGTCATGCGTACACATATATATTTTTTTCAACATGGAATTTAAATGTGCTAATTTTAAAAGCAGTTTCACACAGTTGAGCAATTATATTGACATAAACGTCTTGCTTACATTTTAGATGCCTTTATAAAAATTACCATTTAAATAATTTGAGTGCAGAAGCGGAAAAACTGACAAGATAAAAATAAGTTAAATGATATGTTAAGCATATACAAATTGTTGATTAAAAGGCAGGCAGACACTTTTTACATGTTTATCATGATTTTTTATTATTATTATTATTTTTTATTTTTTTTGGTTTTACTTTATATTTATTTTTCTTTCTTTCTTTCTTTCTTTATTTATTTATTTTGATTTCAGTGTACGTGAATATAGATTGATCTTTTATTTATTTTTTTTTCTCGATTCCTCTTTTCCCAGCGGCTTCGTAATACAAAATATATATTTTATGTATCATATATGTGGTATTGAGCATTTGTATGTTTGTGTATGATGCAGATAGGTGGAATGTTGGGCTCTTTGAAATCTAAATTTCTGCTTAATGGGGGTTTATTTTCAACAGATATCCTTTTGATTAAATCCTATTGTGAATCATTACTCCGCAGAGCTCGTTTCACAACATAGGTCCCATTTTTAACTGCATATGTAATTATGTAAATAGGTTGTGCCTAAAATCGCTTTTCAGTCCGTAATCGTAGCTTTAACATACAATATGGCAACCCTAATTGAAATGGATTATAATATATATTTTAATTAATATATATTTTATTTTTATGTATATATAATATATATTTTAATTTATTTAATTCTATTTTCTGTCGTTTTTGATTTTGTACTCTTACTTTGAGTAAGATTTATAGAAACATGCTGTCGCTCTACATTTTGATTTTAGATACAAACATGAGCTAATTGACTTCTATATATCTCTCTGTATATATATACAGGGTGTTTATAAAGTCCCGGACCCATTTTGATGTTTAATAACTCATAAAATAATAAAGATAGATTAAAATTAATAACATAAACGGTTAGATAGACTCAAAAAGTCTCATGACCCTTGCCAATAAACTTTCACGCGTGCCTTTTCGACGCACGGAAAATATCAAGTCGATAGTCAATTTCACGCCAGGTAGCAGCAAGCATGTCGGAACTTGAACTTTGTATGCATGTAGTCTTAATTTTTTAATAACCTTGTACGCCGTCGAAATTGGTATATCCAGTTTTCTTGCCGCTTATCATACAGATCTTCTAAGATTGTGTAAAAATGTGTCGCTGATATGCTTGCCGCTATCTGGCAGGAAATTGACTATCGACTTGATATTCTCCGTGCGACGAAGGGGGCACACGTGGAAGTTTATTGACAAGAGTTATGAGACTTTTTGAGTCTATCTAACCATTTATGTTATTAATTTTAATCCATCTTTATTATTTTATGAGTTATTAAACATCAAAATGGGTCCGGGACTTTATAAACACCCTGTAAATATGTATATACATATATATAGAGAGAGAGAGAATGAGATGCAGATAAATAGATAATGTTAGAGAATATGAGTGAAATAAAACTAAATTAAAGAAAAAAATATGTAATCACGGCTCAAATATTCCGTCATACTCAATCTATCGTTCTGCACAAGTGAAGCATAGCTTCAAGCTTCTTTTTTAAGTAACACTATCTTCAAATTAATTTATCATTCTCTCATTTTATCGCATACTTAACCCATTAACTACGAGTATCTTTCACACTTCTTTAAATTTTTTGCCACCAGTTTTCTTCACATTGTAATTTTGAATTACTTAACTTTACAAAATTCGAGATTAGATAATGTAAAAATTTTCAAACTAAAGTACTGGTATCCAAATTTCAAAGATTTGTTCGCCTTGAGTGTCGAGTTTTTTTGCCAACCGGCTTTAGTGAGTTAATATTATTGAAGAAAGCGAAATGTTTGAGTGGGTTGCTCAAAAAATTGGTTGTAAACTATGCATTAAATTATCATAAAAGAGGGCATAAATATGTTTTCATGTTAAAAAGACCATGAACATGTTTTTTTTTTTAATATAATACTCGTCATTTATGCCAATATTTAGTTGACAAGATTACAAGTATCTATATTACAAGTACCTGTGAATTTATTGCGAAAGATAACAACGTAATGTGTCATTATCATCAGGTATTGTAATCCGGTATTTCATTGAATCACTCCCATCGAATATATATATATATATATATATGTATATAAAGTGATATATTTTGCATAGTTAAATGCTGCACATTTTTTGTTTATTTTCTCTTGCTTGAAATGTTATAATAACTTTGAAATGCCTTTTGTACTCTGCTAATTCCAATGAAGCAGAATTTTAATTAATATTTGTTTTCAAATTTCCGACGCCGTTAAATCAACCGATTTTCATATGACTGGAGAGGTAGATGTAAAACTAGATTTACTGAGATTAAATTTCATATTATCGCTCGAATGATTTGAGCTGAAGTCGCTAAGCAAATACGCTTTCATTTAATTGCTATAAGCAGTCAAGATAGAACGTTTAATATTAGAATTCATACTGCAGTACATAAAAAGAACAGTTATTTATAATTTCTAACTAGTTAAATTAATTTACTAGGACAGTTAAATTAATTTATATAACATCATGTGTTTTGTCCGAGACTATTTAAACAGTACAATACATTTTACTTCTAGTAAATATGCATTTGAATAGCATTAAAATAATTTGATAGCAAATATTTAAACAAGATTTAGTACAAATAACATATACGATATGGAACCCAGTGATATGGAACCCAGTTTCTTTCCTATAGACATAACTTATAGTAAAATGGCTGCTATGAGTTATGTAAGAGAAACACACAAGTATAAAGGATTGGTATGTAAAAAGTCTTAAATTCTCTTAAAGTAAATATACCTTATAATAAAATTCGGCAGATTTTTCTCACAAAATGCTATACTTTATCTGCATTAAGCAGTGTAATATAACTTAGAAAAGTAATATCTTAAAAGCAACATACAAATGATAGAGTGAATTTGTGAGTTTTATAGTTAAGTAAAATAAATCAATATATAGTACATTGCATTTAGTACATTTTATATAATATAAACGACGATAGTACTTAAGCTGCCTTTAATTGAAATTTTACTACGCACTGAAGGCTGAACTAAAAACAGAAAGCTAATAGAAACATTATTGATATAGTATGACAAATTGTTTATCAGCTTACTAGTCAGTTAAATATTATTAGTAAACCTTTAGATACATGAAATAAAAAAAATGAAATAAATAAAAAATATATATAATTTAATTTTTGAAGACTAATAATATATTATATGATTTCTAAGTCAATACTGTTAAAACAACCCATGTTATTTTATGCATATTGATAAGAATTATTTAAAACCTTGCATTCGCATTTTAATTCTGGTAAATATATCTTCGCATACCATTAGAATTTTTTTTATAAACAAGTCCAGCTATATTATGTATTGAAAATTGAAAAAGGAAATCAATCTAAAAGCAATATATTAAGAGTGTATTTCTATTCAAACTGCTTATATTCCGATTTATTTTTAAATTCATTTTTGCTCTCATATGCATCAAACTGGCGTATTGTCTTATTTAAAAAGTACACAAGGTGCCGTGCTTGTCGATTCTTTGATAAATGCAGAAAATATTTCAAAAAAAATAATCAAAAACGGCATTTTGAACCGCTTTTTCCGAAATAGGAGTTCTAGGAACGAAAAAAAGAGTCATACTGAGAAGATAATTGTTTATAAAAAAATTCTAATGAATTTAGTGCAAAATGACATCACACGGCATCTTATACATCTCTTCAAAACCCCCCTCAGCAAGGTTCATATTTTTACTTTTAAAAGTGCGTCTGAAATTGTATCGGAAAATTTCGAGCTGTTGAAGGTGGAAAAGCGTTTTTTCGAATACACCCTTAACTGTATAACAAACATAGTTATCATTTCGCAAGTCAGTTAAATACTATTAGTAAACTGTTATACATATGCTAGGAATAAATTAAAGGAAAATAGCATTTAACTTTCGAAAGCTATTTGGATATTATATGATTTTTATATATGCTACTAAGCAACCTACGTTATTTTGTGTATATTTATAAGAATTTTTTTTTTAAACCATGTATTCGCATTTTGAACCGAATGTAATTCTTGTACATATATCTTCGAATATCATTAGAATTAATTTTATAAACGACTCAAGCTATTTTATGCATTGAATGTTGAAAAGAGAAAATGAATCTTTTAAAAGCAATGTAAAAACATTGTAGCAAACTGTTTGCGAGTTTCCAAAATAGTTAAAATAATCGTTATTAGTACATTGTATGTAATGAACTAGATATTGTTAAAACGACGATACTATATCTATTTCATTTTCTTGAAATTACAGTATCAAGGTTTTCAACTACATTTTCAAAACACAAATCTTTCACATACAACCTTTGACATGTGCTAGAAAAATGTATGCAGATTTTATTTCTTAAAAATAGTGCTGCAAAACTATTAAAAAATTACTCATCATTGGCTGCTCTCTATTCACTAAAAGTTGAACATAAAACAGAGAGCTTTTAAACGCATTATTTGAACTTGTACAAACTATTTATCCAAAGCTAGCTTAAGCATTTTAAGTTAAAAGTAAAAAAGTCACTCAGTGCTTAGATCAACAGTCTAGTACGCTGTATGTCTAGGTTTGATTCCCAACTCTGGGTAATTTTTAATTCCAGATGGGTTTATTTTTTGTATCTCTGAATAATGTTTGTATGTGCTGCTAAGCAACTTATAGCATTATCTATCAATAATGCAAGTATTATTTATGTGCGTACGCGCATTTTTAACAATTTATTAATGTTTATCACTTCCGTAATTAGTTAATTATTATTAGTAAGCCTTTATATATAATCTTGGACAATAACACTTAAATTAAAAAAAAACTGATGAAATATGGATTTGTAGGTAATTGCTGCTAAACTAATTTATATTTGGTTTGAGTAACAATGCTTTTGAGGTCTATAGCTACAAATGGCTGTTACCTTGAATGATCCATAAACCACAGAAACAAATACAGAACACTTTATTATTACAAGAAATCCAGTACATACATTTTAATACACATCACAGGGACAACACCCGCACACCCATGCCGCTGGCTGGACTCGGACCAGGGTCCAGCGGTGTGGGAGGAGCACACGCTACCGACCACGCCACTGGATCGGCATATTTATTTATGTATATTGATAAGAATTGTTTTAAAACATGGATACAATTTTTATTTCTAGTGGTTCTTAAATGTGCATGTAAATTTTACAGACATCCATGAAATTGATGCAATGAATGACTAAGTGGTTAGAGCAACGGCCTATTACGCTGAGGATCCAGGTTCAATAACTGACTCTGGGTATTTTTAATTCCAGTCGGGTTTTATTTTTTTCTAAGTCTATATAATACTTATGTGTACTTTTAAATGTTGAATACAGGCGTTATATATGTCTGCACGTGCATTTTAATGTACATGCTTATCATTTCCGTAATTAGTTAATAATTATTAGTAACCCTTTAAATATAATTTAGGAAAGTAGTATTTAAAATTTAAAAACTATTGAAATATTATATGACTTATACGTAATTGCCGAAAGCAACCTATGTTACATTATGTATATTGATAAGAATTATTTTAAATATGCATACCAATCTTAATTCTGGTAAATATAACGTTGCATACCAGCGGAAAAATATTTCTGAACAGTTCAAGCTGTATTATGTACTTAAAGTTGAAAATTGAAAAGGAATCTATTAAAAGCTATATATTAATAGCACAATAAACTGTTTCAGTTCCTTAGTCAATACAGGGTGTTTCTAAAAAAATATCGGGGTATTAACGGTTAGTAGTACTTATTACATAAAACTTAAAATTACAAATAACACATAAAATAAAAGAGTAACTCAAGCAGTTTTACCTACAACGTTAGAAATGATCAATGGGAGCGTTTTCTTCACGCGGCACACATCAAATCGATAGCTCAGTTCTTTCAAAACGTTGCTTATCAAAAAAGTTCTGTTCCGATGGTCACCCGATCTGACGCCAAGTGATGTTTACCTGTGGATGTTCATAAAGGATCGTGTGTATGTGCCTTCTTTATCAGCTGGTCATTGCAACTGTTGAAACAATGCCCCCTACAAACACTAATCAACTTTGGGAAGAATTGAGCTATCAATTTGATGTGTGTCGTGTGACGAAATGTTCTCACATTGAAGGCTTGTAAGCTTGATGTTGAAACTGTTCAAGTAGCTCTTTCATTTTATATCATAATTATACTTTTAAGTTATATGAAATAAATACTACCAAGAGTATTTATTTGTAGTAGAGAACCCTGATATTTATTTAAAAACACCCCGTATTATTGGTAAATCTTTAGATATATGTTAGGAAAAAATAAAGAGATATAACATTTAAACTTTGAAAACTATTGAAATGTCAATTGATTTTTATGTAATTGCTGCTAAATCAATTACTTAAAATTACATTATGTATATTGATAATAAATATTTTAAATGAAGGATAAGAATTTTAATTCTAGTAAAAGTATCTTCACATAAAGTTAGAATAAATTTTATAAAAAACTCAAACTATACTATGCATTGAAAGTTCAAAGTACATAAAGAATTTCTTAAAAGCAATACATTAATGGTACAGTAAACTGTTTATCAGTTCTTTAGCCAATACAGGATGTTTCTAAATGAATGCTGGAAATTTAATGCTTGATAGTATTTATTACATAAATTTTAAATTTATGATTAATAGATAAAATGAAAGAGCAACTAGAATAGATTTACTTACAAGCTTAAAAGTGTTCAATGATCAATGACTTTTAGTCGCACAGCAAACATCAAGTCGATAGATCAGTTCTTCCTAAACGTTGATTGGCAACGAAGTTATCTGTTCAGACATTTACCCGATCTGACATCATGTGATTTCTGCCTGTGGTTGTTCATAAAAGATCATGTGCTTGAGCCTTTATTACCAGTTGATCATTGCAACTGTTGCAACAATGACCCCACAAACACTAACCAACTTTGAGAAGAACTGAGCTATCCACTTGATGTGTGCTATGTGACGAAACATTGACCATTGCAACTGTTACAACAATGACCAAACAAACACTAATCAACTTTGTGAAGAACTGAGCTATCAACTTGATGAGTGCCGTGTGACGAAACAGCTGACCATTGCAACTGTTGCAACAATGACCCCACAAACACTAATGAACTTTGAGAGGACCTGAGCTATCAACTTGATGGGTGCCGTGTGACGAAACAGCTGACCATTGCAACTGTTGCAACAATGACCCCACAACCCCACAAAAAC
Source organism: Maratus speculifer (assembly GCA_964019185.1). Lineage (NCBI taxonomy): Eukaryota > Metazoa > Arthropoda > Arachnida > Araneae > Salticidae > Maratus > Maratus speculifer. Next base: position 93,166,629 of record OZ025294.1, on the reverse strand, counting down.
ACTAATTAACTTTTAAAAGAACTAAGCTATCGACTTGATGTGTGCCGCGGGGCGAAAAGTTCTCACATTGAAGATTTGTAAGCTTGTAGGTGAAACTGTTTAAGTTGCTCTTTCATTTTATGTATTAATTATAATTTTAACGTTTATGTAATAATCACTATCAAGCGTTAAAACACCAATATTTATTTAGAAACACCCCATATTATTGGTAAACTTTGGATAAAAGTCAGGAGAAAAATAAAGGAATATATAGCTTTTAAACTTTGAAAACCATTGAAATGTTAAATGATTTCTACACAATTGCTGCTAAATCAACCTATGTTACTTTATGTATATTGACAAGGATTTTTTTAAATCATGGACACAAATTTTAATTCTAGTCAACATATCTTCGCATAACATTAGAATAAATTTTATAAACAACTCAAACTACATTATGCATTGAAAGTTGAAAGTAGAAAGGGAATCTCTTAAAAGCAATATATTAACGGTACAACAAACTGTTTATCAGTTCTCTAAATCGTCTTTCTTTCAGAATACTGAAGTCATAAACTTTAAAAATACGTTAAAGGCGAAGTTTATTTTATACTTTCTCAGTGAAACGCTAACGTCTCAGAAAGTTAATGAAATGTAAATTTCTAGTTAGACTTTTCGCTCAACATATTAAAAATGCGAAAATCAATGTTTTTTGAAAGTCTTAGGTGCTGTAAGGGAAGCTGGGATAAGATGAATAAAAAAAGAACCATGTTTTAATGTAGGAAACTAACATTTGAAATGCTGAGACTTATGAAAATTGAATACTACGAAAATATAAAAACGGTTTCGCAATAAAAATAAAATGATGCGTAAACGTTTCAAATATATCTTTCGTGAAATATAAATGAAAGACACGTACGTTTTACGATGAAAATCTATCCATTTATCTTCATAAAAATAGAATAAGGTATGGAAAATCGTTAGAGTTTTTTTATACTTTTAGCCTTAAAGTGAATGTAGATAAATAAAAAAAAAAATAGTATAATTTTCAAATTATTATATAACACTTTCTTCAATAGCCTGTATTATTTTTCAGAAAAATAATACTAATTCTTAATATAGTTTCAGGTTTAATAATTAAATATAATACAATGCTTCAATATATTCAGTAAAATGCTGCATAAATATGCGTGACAGATATATTTACCAGAGTGACAGGCTACATTCAGTAGCGCTATCTTTTCTAAAATATTCGGTGGGTCTAAAAAATGTTGTGTAAAATAACAAAACTTATATTAATACAAGTAATTAGTACAACTAATTAGTATTAGTACCTTAGTGTGTGTGCCTGAAGAGAGAGACGGGAGAAAAGGTAATGACTAAAAATAGTTCGAAGATTAACTGCTTTTTCAGAGTAAAGTACCAGGGTAGCGAGTGGTTAGATACAAACACAGTCAATACAGATGATAAATACCAGTATTTTGTTAAAGATAAATTCCGTTTATATTATTTGAAGTATTTTCTGTATGAAAATACTGGTAGTTTTCTCTTTTTATGACTGAGTTTTTCCCGGTTTTCCCTGACCACTCGCCACTCTCAGTTCATATTATAATTTAATTATAATTTAATAAATAATATTATTAATTGAATATCTAATATGTGATTTATCACTTGCTAACTAAGCATAGAACCAACATAGTGAAAAATGTCTAAGCGAGGCAGAACCCTTGAAATAGCGCTGCAAGGGTTCCCGGGTGCGATCCCCGGCTTGGACATTTTTCACCATGTTGATTCTACACTTAGTTAGCAAGTGATCATTCAAGCGATCACTAATTTCAAGCGTAATTTCACAGCTAAATAATTAAATATGATTTTATTAAATTTTATTGTCATATCATCTTCCGTATAAATGCATTAGTATTATGCTCATAATATACAGTGGTGGTCAGAATTATAAGAACAATTGAAAATTGCGCGGAATTTTTTTTTCAGAGTTAAATAAAGTGAAATTTATACACAAAATGCTTTTTTATGCTAGAAAACATTGTAGAATGCAAAACATTAGAAAATGCAAAATATGAATGTTTTGTCTCAATTAACAATATATGTCATTGTAAAAATTGGACAAAATCATAAGGACAATGAATATTTTTACCTGAAACACGCTTATAATTAATAATCTCTCCGCTTCTTCTCAATCACTTTTATCAGTCTTAACGTCATGGAGTTTGGCTATTCCTTAAGAACGTTCTTGGAAAATTTTGAATGATGTTTTTCGATGGAAGACACGAGTTCTTGTTTGTTTTGAAATTATATACCATTTTTGAATATTTTGTGTACCAAAATACCCAACAGATTTTCCAGTGGATTCAGATCAAGACTTCTGGCCGGCCAATCAAGTATTTTCATGAAATTAGCATCAAACCACGAGTTTGAAGTTTCGGAAACATGAAACAAGGCATTGTCCTGCTAGAAAAAATACCCCCCAATCACTATTAACTGTGCTTCTGGTAAAATGATATCACAAAATACACCAATTAACTCTCAGAATTCCTCCTACTCTACACAAAAACTATTGGAGTAATTCTACCAGTTGTGAAACCTCCCCAGACCGTTATTGAGTCACTTCCAATTACATGGTTTGAGAAAATAGTTTTTACTTTATGGAGATCATACTGTAAGTTGCAAAAACAATCTAGTCTATCCAAATTAATCTTTTTCTCATCGGAAAAAAACAGAACTCCGCTTTTTTTCTCATAGTATTGCACTTTTTGGCAAATTCTATCCTCAGTCTCTCATAAACTTTTGTAAGAAGCGGTTTTGACACATGTTTACTATAGCGAACCCATTTCTTTCTTTTTGTAAAACATGTGGAACAGTTCGAACACTTGCATTCTAAGTTCGATTCACGTTGTTTTTCCGTTTTTTGGAGCAAGCTCGCTTTATTATCATTATTTTCCCCCATACAGAAACAAGATGACCTACTTGTATGTCTTTGCCGTCCATATTTAGCGGTGTTTTAAAGATAATTGTAAATAACCATTCTTGATCTATTAAACTTCGTAGCAATTTAGCATACAGAAGTCTTGAATTTTGAAATGCATTCATTTTTCCTTTCTGAAACTCCATAAGCTTTGCACCTTGCGGCATGATTTAAAAACAGAATAATACGATGCCAAACGTTTACTACGAATTAATATCGTCTGGAAGTTCCGTGTGCAGAGCAAAAAGCATGCAAATTTTACTTTTTAGAACACACAAATACAGTTGTTTTTATAATTATGTCCATATCAGATGGCTGTATAAATTATTAATACATTTTATGAATATGATTTTGCCACATATTTCCATAAAACATATGAAAATAATCTTTATTTTTCATTGGTTTCCATCCATTAAATTTGCATAAGTTTCCCACCAAATATAACCAAGATATGGCAATTTTTGCCTTGTCCTTATAATTGTGACCACCAGTGTACAAAGTGTTAACTACAAACTAAAAGTGAAAAAAAAAGTCGAGAAATACATTTATTTTACTTATAAAAGTACTTTATCTATTTAAGACATTAAAACAGATACGAAATATTAGAAAAATTTTATGTATTTTAGAGAAGTTTAATCATTTGTAAATAATTTTAGAAATCAATTGAAATTAGGTGTGAGAAGAGATGAAATCATAAGATGTAAAAGCACCATACTGGCGCCTATAAATTGACGCCACTGGTACACGGATACGTATACCATCAATAATTTCGTTGAAAATAATTTCTTGTTATGAAACGGGACTTTTGATAATTTATTATCGTTTACATTAGACTCTCGATTTACCGGGATGATTGGGAAAGGCCTCCACCCGCATAAGCTAATACCCCGGATAGTCGAATTTCTGGAAATTTTAATGCTAAATTTTAGAAAAGACAAAAACAACTTTAATTTATTATATAATAGGGCTTTAATATTTTAATTAATGAAGAAGAAAGAGAATAAAAATAAATTTTAATTATATTTAGATTTGAAACTTGTACAATATAAAAGAAAAAACATAAAAAAGTAGTTTACCTTACTGTCTTATGAAGAATGAACTGATAAATACATGTATTCACTTTTCATTTACTCATCGACAAATTTTACGACTCAAATTTCTCAGTATGATTTTTTTTTAAACAGGTGTTTTTTCATTTTCTTGTTCCAAGTAATTAAGTAATGCTCAGTCTGTACTATGTCCCCATAATTTTACTTTGGATGAATTACAAGATTTTCTACACCACTTCAGACTCAAAACCCACTATTTCCTCTGAACAACAATTGGTAAGCGATACATTATCATAGTGATAATAACACTTAGTAACTTCTAATTTAGAATTTTTGTCAATTAATTGTTGCAATGATTCTTCTTCTACAATTTCAGAACAGTTTATCAGTACAAACCAGTAGTAATGTCGTCCACTGTTGATATTTTATTTAGTCCATTCAATAAATTTGCTCCGGTTGGAAGGGAAATCGAACATTTTATCATATCTAAGGAATTTTAAAACTTTTTCAGAAATTCACAACATTCACGTGATATACCATAGAAAAATCTTCGAACATCTCTGTCTTATTGTGATCATTTATTACCCTCTCCTCGAACAAATTTGCCCTGCTAGCCGGGGGGGGGGGGGATTTTCTAATTGAGTAATTAAGATACAGCGAGTTTCGACCTCATTTGAAGGTTTGGCCAAAGGTGAAATTCTAATTCTTTCGACTAGCGGGATTCATTTTGACCCCAGACAGCTACGGGAATTCACCCTCTCTTCCCGAAGGGGGATTTTGGTATCCATGGATTTTTCATGGTGATATTTGAAAACTTTTGACCTATAGATTTCTAAGTATAAGATATTACTTTCCTAACGAATTTTTTCATAACAAGAGGGCTTTTTAAAATTTTAATTTGTCAATTATTATCTTACACAATTTTAAAAATATTATGAAATATACCGGGTGATCCAGAAGTTTCGGGAGTTTTGAAATGCTAATAATTTGGAAGCTATGTACAATACAAAGGTCCGGTTTACAGATATAAGCTCAGACACACGTGGGATTTTTGTTTAGAATGATTTTTAAAAATATATATAGTTACAATTTTCAGCAACAGGTGGCGCTGCTGTACAAGACTGAATGTACCTATACCGTGCGTTATATAGACATATGAGTTTATTGCGAAACATCTTTTCTAGGATATAGATTAGATTTCGTTTTAAGAGTGAGTTATGTTCAATCACTATCTTTAAAGCAGTTGAAATTGAATTAAAAGGGGATTTGGCACAAAATTTGATGAGTAACTACTATGTTTAGGCTTGCTTTCTTTGCATGTTGAGTTGTGTTTTTATCGTACAATATATTAAGATAAAACTGCACAAAATCTGATGGCCATTACACATATGAAATGCTATAGCAAGCAAGGTTTGAAAAAAGGGCACATTGGAAGATCGTAATAGATCCAGGTGATCCCATATGTTTGTTGCAATCGTAAATGAGGTAGAATTCGATGTCAATTCTCAATGGAAATCATCAGCTCATGGTGACTGCAGTACATTTGTAATATTACGATGAACTGAAATTTCTTATGAAATTTCTTTCTGCTCTGAGGATACTGTGCACGTTGTTTTGTATTGGATCTCGGCAGTTCTTATAAGCTATGGACGTCATAATGAAAATTTGTAGCCTTTGGACACTAATTCTTTCTTTTTAGTGAGCTGTATCATACCATAAAAAATAATACTATCAATTTTAGCGCCACCTGTTGACAAAAAGTGTAACTAACATAATATGTTGGTTTCATCGAAAAAACAAATCCCATAAGTTTCTAAGCATTTCTGTGAAAACCGCATGCTTCTATTGATTATAGTTTGGTAATTATTAGCATTTCAAAACTCCCGGAACTTCTGGATCACCCGGTATATGTATGTAACAAATTTTAATCTGTTTATTATTATCTCCTTATTATTATCAACTCTCCCATTTTCATACAGCGAGCGGGTACTTATTTCAGGCAAAATCGAGTTAAAGATACAAAATCATGCAAGTTTATGTTTCTTTTAAAGATATTATCAAAGGCCTAGGCTATGCCGAGCAGGTCTGCTCGTAGTTAAATAAAATCGTAACAGACATTTCTCTAACGTAAATGTTAAAATAAAAAGGCTACATTATTAAAATAATTTTACTGCTTAAATGCTTTATTTAAATTTTATCCAAAGTTAAATTTTATTTACATTCGAGAAAAATATTGTTAAGGATGTTTTACTATTAAATAGTTCAATGTAACAACGTAACGTAGTAACATCAATAGTATTAATACTGTATTAACATTAATAGCTCTAAAGAAAATACAGACGTTATGTTAAAATACAGAAAATGTGCCCTTTTACAGTACTAAAAACTTTCAACATTTTGTACTTTATTTATACTTTAATCAACAATATGCCACATATTTAAGGTTCAGGTTCGTTCAGGAGCTATTAAGAATAAATAGTTAAATTTAATAAAATCCACAACATACCGATAAAAAAAGGACCGGCGGCATTTAAGCAAGTATTAATTTCTTTTCAGGTGTTATTCATGATTTCTAAACTCTTTTCTTTGTATTTGCATTCAAAGGAGTAAATGTTGAAACAACTTTTAACATTAATTCGTTTAATATAATAATTTATTGCAATAAGATAACAAATATTTAAAATAACTCCAGTTAAAATTTAGATAAAAGAAAGATCCTCACTACTATTAAGATTTAATTTAACACTCTTATTATTATTTACATTTTACATTTATAATAAATGATAAAAATTTAAAGAATTCTTGGAATTTTATAATTTAATAGAATTGGTTTATTTATTTAAAAGTTTATTAATTTTTTCTCCACAAATAAAGGAGTACAATTATTCATGTTAATTTGTGCTGTTAATCGGATATTTTATATCGTCGAAACGGTTTAAATAAAATGCAGGGCTTTATGGATCTAAAAAACGGTCTTTGAAAACAACAGTAATTATCTTAATTACCTATATTGATATTTTTTCTTATTCTTTTATTAAGTAAAACCAATTAAGCAATAATATTTTAACGTGGCAAGGGGAAAATAAATACTGTATTAAAATTTGCGCTCATTTATAAGTTAAAAAAATGTTATTAAAAAAGAGTGAATAAAAAATAATTATGATTTAAATCTTTTATTAAACTTTTTATTTAATTTTATTTTTTAAAAATATTCTGTTTATATTGCAACTAAATGATAAAAATGTGTTATTACAATTTAATACTTTAATGTAATAGAATCTTTATAAATGGATTTTAATATAGTACTCAAAATTAAATATGTATAATGCAATTAAATTGCAAAAATTATTTTAATATTATGATTGAATGTGTATACGCAATTAAAGACATAATATTACTTGTAACATGCTATTAATTACACTTTTTGCATTATCATAATGACTAAAATAAAACTATATATGTGACTTGAGAATTATTCTTATACAAATTTTTCATTTTATTTTTCTATTAAACAAACTCATTCTTGTATACGCAATTAATGACATAATATTACTCATAACATATCGTTAATTATATTTTTTTTACATTATCGTAATGTCGAAAATAAAACTGTATAAAGTGTTCTGGGGTAATTACGCCAAAGTGGGTAATAACACCAAATGCTAATATTAAGCGTAATTATGCGAAAAAAAATGGTTTCTCAAAACTGAGTAAAAAGTACTCAATTTTTAGTACTTCATATACTCAAAATAGCTCCGATCCAAAAGTTCTCAAAACTGAGAAACATATGTACACATTTTTGATTCCATGGTTTAGTTCATATATAAATCACTATTATCTACTCCCTGAATTTACAAATTAAAGTGAAAATATGCTGATATTTATTTCTTGCTCAAAATTATGAACAGTAAACATTTGATTATTTATTAATAAAAATAGTAAAATTATAAGTAAAATACCCAAATTGAACATTCCAATGACAAGAGCATTATTTTCAAGTATACTTTTAAATTATTTTAAAATACTGTGCATGCTTTAATATTTACATTAATAAGCATCTTTTATGCCGCCATGAATGAGATAATCCTATACTGGTTACAAAATTATCGTTTGTTTGGATTGATAACATATACGGTTTCAAAATTGAGAAAGCTATGTGTTTATTTTTGATCCAAACATTCTCAATTTGATATGAATGCATCGACTTACTCATTTTTGAGTACTTCATTTTTTTCAGTGTATGAAGGAATCAGGAAGATGGTACCTAAGGGTTCTGTGAAAAAAGGCTCAGAGTCATCTGAATCACAAACAAGCTCTAAAAGATAATTTGTTAAATTTCTAGACTTTATTTCTGGTTGAAGCACGGAAAAGTAAACGCCCGATTTAAATTTGGGGAGGTAAGCTCTGTGATCTGAAGGTTATATATTTATAAGGAAATACTTTGTTTACTACAAAAAAATTTAGCATATTTCACGTACTTTCAAAATGTTGTGGGTGATTTCGGGTGCGTTCGCAAGACAGTTTGCATTTAAAAATATATTGCGGAATAAGTATACTGGGATAACAACACCTGTCCACTAGCATAATTACTCCGGCTGATTCTTTCCAGAGTTGGATTTACATCCGAAGAGAGTTTATTTTTCATATTATGCACAAGAAAACTTTATTGTCATTGTTGAAAACCAAAAAGGATCAAGAAACTTTCTTATGTCCTAAGTGCTGCTATCTTTTTTTTCATATTTGTCAATTTCTAGTGCTGTAGAGTTGGTATCTTTATAATTGCACTTTGCATGCCATTATATCATCTTATTTTTATAGTTTTGTTAGTATGGCGTTATTACCCACATAGGCCAATAACAACGCCAAACAGCATTGATCAAAAAACCACGCTATTATATTTCATGGGTACATATCTGCTAAAATATTATTTCTTGTATACATACACTGTTAAAAATCTTACAGCATTTTGTACAATCATTTCACCGTTTTCTGAAAAACCAGTAACATAACCGTAATTTAACTCTATTCTGACCATAAAATTGGTAATAATATGTTCAGAATAACGTAAAAAGACGGTTGATTTACTTTTTTTGTAGAAAACGTTCAAATGCCTGGGTAAAATGCTGCAGATTTTTAACAGTGTAGTCAGTGCTGCCACAGGCGACTGTTTTTATAATTCATTGATACCAGTACTTTTCTTATTTAAGTTTTGAAGTAGATTTTCTTTGCAAATGTTGTCAAACAGTTTATTAAAGATTTCTGTTTTAAGAAAGTGGTGCCAGTTAGAGTTAAAAAATAATCGCCTGTGGCAGCCATGCATAGTGAATATGTTGCTGCATCAAATCCTACGTCTGTTTTTAAAAATAATTCTAAAATTAAGCAAATGAACTTGGTAGTTTAGTGCGGCGTTATTACCCAAGGATACCTTATGTGATGTATAACACAGTGACATGAGAATTATGCTTATACAAATTATCCTTTTTAGTTTTTTATTAAACAAAATCATACTTGATTTAAAAAAAATCATTCTTGAAAAAAAAAATGGAATCGACAAATAAACTGATAAATACTAATTTAAACATAACTAGATAAACATATATAAAACTTAACTACGTAAATTATGAATTATTAAAATATAAGATACCTCCCATCAATTCAGATTTTGACGTAGAGAACGTCGTTAAATTTGTTCTTAATCGTATATCATAAATCATATTGATTAATAGGTACTTTTTTAAGGAAATGAACAAACAAACGTCTTCATAAGCATTTCAAACGTTTTATTTCGAAAGAAATTTTAAGATTTAATAATTTAAGGCAACAAAATCCTTTAAATCCGTTAGTAATATTGAACTCAGAATTAATTGCGTATAATCCTTTAATATATTTATCGCTATTAATTGTGCGTTTTAGATTCTCCTAATGCTTTAAATAAATTATAAGATATTATTTATTTATTTATTTTTATGACATTTTTTTTTTAAACAACATTAATTAATTCGTGAATATTTTTCATTTTCTTTTTCCATTATGTGAAATAATATTTCTATTGGCATGTTAAGAAGTTAGCAACAGTCAAAAATAAATAAAATTGAAATATACTACCAGACAACCACATAGCAAAATTCAAAATCAATTACGGGAAAACAGTTCATCTTTAAAAATACTTGAGGCTTTTAATAATTCACATTTCGAACTATAGATTATACTTTATATTCAACATACGTATATCATATAGCACACTGTTAAAAATAAATCTGTGAATTCACGGTGAAACTACCGGCAGCAAAGTAGTCGAACTTTTACCGTTTGGTTGGTTGGTTGGCAAGTACTGAGACGTATGCTACTACCCGTTAGGGAGACTTTTGTCTCGAAACTCCAGGGACCGTTTCGTTAGTAGATATTCCGTTGTGGGAAATACATGAAAGGAAAACTCCGTTTGAAGAAGCAGTAATTTTCCGTTACAAAGTTTGATTTTTAATAATAATAATAATTTAATATAATTTTTAAAATTAATGAACAGATTAATCATCAAAGAATTCGAAATTACCGAGTGATTTTAAGCTTGTATGTTACTTTACTTAATTATTATTATCATTTTGTATAATTTAATTCACGCCGTCCTGAGGATCGAACTCGGAAACTTTTGATAGCAGAACAAATCCTTACGAACTGATCCAAAGCTGCTGATGCCGGGGCGTACAAAGTATGTCTTTTATGAGTTAGTTGGAAAATCTGTTGCGCTTTATAAAGATTTCCTTTCAAATATATTCCTTAGAAAATTTGTAAACGGTTTATTTTATTTTATTTTAGACTGATGCATAATACTTATTGTTTTTTAAAATCAATTTTAATTTTTTAAATAGTTTAAATTAAAAGAATCACCGTTTAAAACAACTTTTATTATTTTTTTGAATGAATGAATGAAAAAAAGTTTTTACTAATAATTCTTTTAGAAAAAAAAATATAGACATTTTTTTTTTTAAATTTTCGTACACTATTTATTTATTTATTTATTTTTTTGGCTAATTAATTAAAAGATTTTTTAATAAGAAATAAGTGAAAAATATAACTTAATAAGGATTTTTTTTTCGTTAATTCATGGTACCAGTGAGACCCGAACCCACAATCTGCGGTCGCAGGCGATTAGCGGTGTGGTGCCTTGACCACTCTGCCATGGAGCCCACCACACAATGGACTGTCTCCGTTGTTTCCTTTCTATTTCCATCCGTTTCGTTATTTTCAGGAAATATGGTGGAATCTTGTGATCTGTAACGAAAAATGCCCTTTTGTTATGAAAAGGGACCTTTTCTGCGAAATTCAGCAAAAGAATGTTCGTGAATTTCAGAGTTTTTTTAACAGTGTAGGGTATATTCGAAAAATATTTTTCTACTCTCAATAACTCAAAAATTTCTGATGCATTTTCAGAGTATTTATTAAAAGTAGAAACATGAACTTGCTGAGGCGATTAATAAAGCGACATATTAGATGCCGTGTAATTTCATTTTTCACTGAATTCATTAGAATTAGATTTATCAACAATTATTTTCTCAGCGCGACCGTTGTTTTCGTTCCCAGATCGTCCGCTTCGGAAAATTCAGTTCAAAACGCTAACTTTGACAGCATTTTTTGCAATATATTCTGCATTTATCAAGAAATGGACAAACACGACACATTGTTTACTTTCTAAATAAGAGAATTTGCCAGTTTGATGCGTTTAAGAGCAAAAATGAATTAAAAAATAAATCAGAAAATAAGCAGTTTGGATTGAAATACACCCTTAACCCTGAGCTTAATATTTTTATTTATTTATTTATGCTTTTTTAATTAGATTTTCCTGAGATATTAATTAAAATCTTGCGAAATCGCATCTTTTTCTTCAACGCGTAAAAGAGAAGAATCAAATGCTGATATTTAACAAACGTTTTATGTCCATTGACCACACCTTTCGCGATCTGAAAAAAAAAGAAGGTATTTTATAAAATTTCGCACCTTTAAGGCAGTAATTAGCTCGAATAAAGACGCTTTTTCATCGTTTATATAGCCCCACCAGTGGCCGAGAGATTCTGACCTCAAACTGGTAGACGGTAGGTGCTGGGTTCGAACCCAATCGCGACCGTCGGCCTAACCGTTCGGAGTTTTCCATGGTTTTCTTCGAACCTTGCGTAAATACGGGTTAGGTTCCCTTAGAAAGACCCCCACGGAGGGCAACCCACCCCTTAGGGCCTATATCCCATAGCGTAGATATTTGGCCGACATACAGACAGACAGACATCGTTTATATAATAATAATAAATAAATAAATAAACAAAAGTTTGTTTTTCTCCTTTTCTACGTTTTGGCAACTCTGTTACATGGCTCTATATCATAGGCACCGAATCACAAAAAATACACATTTTTTCTATTTATTTTATTTTATTTTATTTTATTTTATTTTATTTATTTATTTGTTTGTTTATTTATTTATTTATTATGAAAATACGAAGTTTAACACTTTCGAAAAAAAAAAATGTGACTGCATTTCATATCTCGTCTCCGGAAGACGGCTTATTTTCTATGTTTAAAGTAACCAAACTTCTGTATTTTGACTCAGTCTATTTAGACAATGTCTGCAGACTGTATTTATATCTCTTATTCAAATTTCAAAATGTTCAGTCGAATAGGAGAAAAAGGAAAAAGAGAGAGCGAGAGAGGAATTTTTAATGAAAAACTAAAAAGCACCTGCTTCTGGTCATCGATGTTTTCACTGCATATTCATATTTAATTATTATAATATTCACATTTTTAAAGACATTTTAGAGAGCTCTTGGATGCAGTTATGTTTGTAACCGAATAAATTTCAAAGTTTAAACTTTATTTATTTATTTATTTATTTTTAAGACGTGAGCATAACGTTGAAAAAAAGAGAAGAAAACCGTTACATAATACTGTAAAGAGATTAATAATAGAAACCAAATACATACATATATATATATATATATATATATATATATATATATATATATATATATATATATATATATTAGGGTGGAGCGAAAAAAAAAAATTTTTTTTATCAAAAACGGGTAGGTGCCAAAAGTTGCCTTTATAATAGTACATTAACGGTGTGAAATATTAACGCTGAAAAAAAATGTCTTGAGTCTGCGCTTTTGGCTCAAAAGTCGGAATTTTGGGTAAAATTTGGCAATTTTACAAAAAAAATAAAAATTTTCTATGTAACTGGTTATGATTTAAAAGTGTCATTTAAACCTTTATTTTTAAAGATTTAAAATATTGAAACGATAAAATGATACCTTCAATGTGTATAACTTCAGCGAAGTTGGATATTTTCAGTAAAAAAAGATCTGTTTTCACTGTGTACTACACCACGTAAAGCTGAATTCTTTACGAGTTGTGGGATCAATTTACGTCCAGGTTTGATCCTTTTTTCAGTCATGCATCCGCTCGGGGAAAATGGGGTAGTGGGCGGAAAATATACTCACCCATAAACTATAAAAAAAGGGAGGGAGTGCAGCTGACCCATGACCTTCTACTGTCCAGTGGTGTTACGTGCCAGAAAATATCTGTTGCTTCGTTATTGACTTTCAATTTCAGCTTCAGTGTCTTAGTTACTTTGAAGCGAGTGTGTCGTAGAAATGTCTCACACAAGGCGAGAAGATGATCCTATTGTGGGAAGTAATCAGGAGTTGAATGAATCAGTGTTACCTACACGTTGTGATGTAGTTAGATATTATAACTTTTTGTGGCATAAAGAAAAGGCTGAGAAGAAAGATAAGAATCCGTCTTTCAAAACTATAAGTAGTGCTGTTTTAGAAAAAGTTGAAAGGATTTGGAAAAAAGCATCCATTCCTATAAATTCTCGAAGGACAATAGAAATCAAGTTACGAAAAGAACTGGATTCAATCCAAAAATTGAAAAAATCTCGTTCTAAAGCTAATTTTGTTGCTCTTAAAACAGCATACTTAGATGAATTAAATAAACTGTTTGATGTTGCAGCATGTAAGTGTCCTGATTTTGAACTATGTTCGTGTTTGATAGAAGAAAGGGTTCCGAATCTCGAACGAGATTTTCTTGTGGACCAACGCACAAAACGTCTCATGATGATTAGTGGTGTTGATACCAAAACCACATTAAAATATAAAGAAATAGAAGAAAGAAAAAAAATGGTTGAAAGAAGAAAAATAGAAAGAAAAAAATTAGCCGAAAGAAAAAAATCCGTAGGAAGAAAAAAAATAGTAGAAAGAAGATTAAATCAAGAAGTACCGCAATTAGAAGAGGCCCCAAGTGAAACTGAAGAAAATGAATCTGTATGCAGTGATTCAAGGATAGATATAATTGAATTCCCATCTTCATCTTCCAATACCCAAACTAGAATGAAGCTTGACACTTTTTCTAAGACATGTGACAGGTATGGAATTTCCGATCGGTCTGCTGCAGCCATTGCTTCGGCGGTTCTCCAGGATTACGCACGTATATCAAAGGGCACTGGAAAACCTAATGTACCTGTACCAGTGATAGATAGAAGCAAAGTAAGGCGTGAACGCCAATCAACTCGTTCGTCTCAACGTAAAGAACAGCACCCTAAAGAAGAAGTAAGAGCCTTATATTTTGACTCCCGAAAAGATGATACAATGTATATAGAAAAAAGTAGTGGTAAACATGCGTATCGCAGAGTTAAGAAAGAAGAGCATGTTACTATCTTAGAGGAGCCTGGCTCCAAATATTTGGGGCATGCAACTTCTTCATCCGGTGCGTCAAAAGATGTTTTTAAATGTATGTGGAAGTTTTTAGAAGATGAAAGTATCGATTTATCAAGCCTTTCAGGCTTAGGTTGTGATGGGTGCCCTGTGAATACGGGAAAGCATACTGGAGTGATCCGTCGAATGGAAGAAAAGCTTGCAAGACCATTACAATGGATCATATGCCAGCTCCACTCCAATGAATTGCCTCTCCGGCATTTATTAAACGAAATCGATGGGAAAACTTCTGGCCCACATGGATTCACTGGACCAATAGGAAAATCTTTATCCACATGCCATTCACTTCCTATTGCAGTTTTTGAACCCATAGAGACTAATTTGGATAAATTATTTCCTGAAATCGAGGAAAAGGCACTCAGCACGGACCAGAAATACCTGCTGGACATTTGCAAAGCTATTTCATCAGGATATTGTTCAGATGAATTAGCAAATAGGAACCCAGGTAAATTATCCCACGCAAGATGGCTCACAACGGCGAATAGAATTCTTCGCCTTTATGTAAGTACTGAGTGCCCATCAGAGTCTCTACGTTTACTGACAAACTATGTAACCCAAGTTTATGCCCCAGGATGGTTTACTATCAAATGTAATCCATATCTAAAAAATGGATCAAAAAACTTATGGAAAATAATTCAGCTAGTAAACAAAACAGAAAAAAGCATAAAAGAAATAGCAAAAAAAGTTATTCAGGACAATGCATACTTTGCACACCCAGAGAATATTTTAATTACAATGCTCACCGATGACCGCCATCACATTAAAATGCTAGCTGCTCAACATATAATAAATGCAAGAGGTACGGTAAATGATAATATACGCAAATTTGAAATCCCAAGAATCAACTTTCAAGCAGAAGATTATATAAGTTTAATTGATTGGAATACTGTTGCGATAACAGAACCTCCAATCACTATGCATTTATCGGATGCAATTTTGATAAAAATAATGAATGGCTGCACAGATTCGATCAACAGCTTACCTACTGCGTTATTTTGTATGCCTTCTCATACGCAACCAGTAGAAAGACACGTAAAAGAGGTCACAGAAGCATCATCGAAAGTCTGTGGGTACGACAGACTTGGATGAGATGGATACATCAAGAATAGGTTGGTACATAGAAAACTTATGCCAGTCTTTGATAAAAAGTCGCAATTTAATCTATAAATAAAACATTGTGCTCAGATGGTAGGGTGGTTGGGCTGGGCCTGGGTGGGACATGATATGCAGCCACCTCCACGTGGTATGTCCTGGGTAGTTGTGAAAACAACTAGCAAAAAGCTGCACTCAAATCAATGATTCGTTATGTGTTGTAACACCCATTTTTTACTGAAAGTTGTCAGTTTTGCTCCACCTATACAGAATGTTGACGTTAACTTATCGTTTCAATATTTTAAATCTTTAAAAATAAAGGTTTAAATGACACTTTTAAATCATAACCAGTTACATAGAAAATTTTTATTTTTTTTGTAAAATTGCCAAATTTTACCCAAAATTCCGACTTTTGAGCCAAAAGCGCAGACTCAAGACATTTTTTTTCAGCGTTAATATTTCACACCGTTGATGTACTATTATAAAGGCAACTTTTGGCCCCTACCCGTTTTTGATTTAAAATTTTTTTTTTTTTCGCTCCACCCTAATATATATATATATATATATATATATATATATATATATATATATATATATATATATATATATATATATATATATATAATTATTATTTTAATTAAAAATATTTTTATGAATAATATTAAATTATTAAAATAATATTAAACATAACATGATATGCAAATTAATGGAAATAATGTAATTTTATTAAAATGATAAAAAGTTTTATATAGAATTAGATAGAAATTATCAAGAAGGAATTTTTAATGTATGAAGGCGCCATCTACTATACGTTTGGATAAATTATTTTGATAAAAACAGGAATATTACTTTACAAGCAAATCATATTCATTTTAAATATAAAACAAGCTATCATGACAATTTAATCATAATCAACTAAATGAAAATTAATAATACAGTCTCAGCGAAAAAATCTTGAAACTTGCGATTTTAGATGTTTTATTAAAAAACTAAAAATATACATAAGGAGTTATTCTGAAATTCCAGGTGTGTAAACAAAATAGTACAAATCATATGTTTTCGGGAAGAGTTTTCCTCGAAATCCAACAGGGGATCTTCAACAAATTGAAAAAGAAAGAAGATCTTTTAGATAACACTGTCAAAACTAATGAAGCAAAAGAGTTCAAACTGCAGATTATGATTAAGTAGCTTATCGTAATAAACTGTTTTCATTTTTATGAACATAGCATGTAAACTCGTAGAGAAATTAACGTTTTTATAAAAACGGTCCCAAATTTTTCCAAGTTTTCTTTTCTTATAAATTTCTGAGTTCTTCATAACACACAATGTTCTTTTAAGAAAATATGGCAATCAACATTGTACATAGCACCGTGTAATCAGAATTAAAAAATAATAAAAGTTGTGTGACAAATGAGCAGGTTTATTAAATATTGTTTTACTGCGCAGGCGTTAACGCTATTAAAATTTCATTTGCATATTATGTTCGTTAAATGTATAGAGCAACTTTTGTGAAAGTCTCTGAAATATAGCTTAAAAATTCTGAAAATTACCGTCGATAGTATAAAATATAAATCTGTTATTCCCAAAATAAAGCAAAAATATAAGTAGCTGTATCAAAATATATTAGTACGTGCAATATTGTGTGGGCACTAATCAATGGAAATTGGATACAGCCCCTCATTGTTTTGCTTCATTTTGTTAACAACGGATTTTGATCTGGTTCTATCGACGATAATTTTCAGAAATTTCAAGTTGTTATTTTTGAGACTTTCACAACAGTTGCTCAATACATTTGAGTTAATTTTTAAAACATAGTCAGAATAGAGCAAAGTAAACGTGGCTAGTTTTGATACCACATTGCAAATTCACATAAACATCTTTTAGAACACTTTTTGTCACCAAATTTACAATATATTAATATGTTGTAATTTTAAAAAATTCGCATGCAAAAAGTTTTTTTTTATTGAATTTTTAATGTTTCAAAAGTATTGCTATTTAGAAATGTGTTTTAAAAATAGTGTTGTAAATTGCGTTGACAAAAATGTTTTCTTGAAAACTGTTGCGCTGCACATAACTTTATTACCAAATTAATAACACATTCTTAATAAAACACAATTTAGAACACTATAAATCTTCGCAAGTAAAACACTTTCTACATGGCGCCTTTAAAATTACGCAATTTTAAAAATGAATATTTAGAAATATGATTTTAAAACATATTTTCTCTTCCTGAAATTTTAACAACACTTTTTATTCAGCACAATATATCCGCCACACATTCAAAACACAATCGAAAAAGATTTTAGTGAGAAGTGTTAATTATTGTGCTTAATTAGTGTTCTAAAATTGTTTCACAAATTTGCAGTGTACTTTTTTAAACAGGTTGGGAATTGTAAGTCAAACGTGGCCAACATGGATCATACTATAACTTGTTTTCTGAATATTTAGATCTTCGTGCAATAGATGTTCGACTGTATGCAAAAATACATAATACAAATTTCATTATGATGATATATATTAAATCTTGTAATGCGAAACCAACTGAACTCCATCTCAAATATCACGTAATAATCATGGAAACTTTGAATCATTACATGTCACGGGAAATCATTGCATTAATTACGTATGATTGAATTTAGTAGACAGAGAAGAACTTTTATTAATATCTTTATAAGTTTTGATTTGGTTTTATAAAGTTTGGAGTTATTCGACAAAATTCTTCAACGATTATATATGTTAAATTTCTAACCAGTTTGATAGGAAGTTTTTAGGTAACATGCAAAGAGACGGGCGCACCAGACAACGGATATGTCCGCAAAATATTTGTATAAATGATGACGCATCTAAAAACCTCTGTATGATTAACCCTTCGCGTCGGAAACTGTTTACGAAATTTCAAATCTTTTGTCACCGATTTTTAAAAACAAAAAAATTATGCCTTATTGAATCGAGAAAACTTTCCGATTGAATAAGGTAAATTTTACAGTAAAGTTTTACTCCTTGGGATAAGCAAGAATTCTGAGTGCTTCATGCGGAACTTATACCGGTCGTTCGTTCCCAAAGACATAAAGTTTTTTTTTTTTTTTTTTTTTTTTTTTTTTATTTAATTCTATAAACCACACACAATAAATCTATCCGCTTAAACAAAATATAACAATTTATCTTTCTTGTTATCACCATAATTCTGCTTTTTTTTTTCTTTTAAGGAAAAAAAAGAAATGATAGAACTTTTTATTTCTATTTAAAGTTAAACGATTTAACAAATCCCTCCAAGAACTCTATTGTTTTAAACGACAAATATTTTCCTTCGCTAAAACAAATACGCAATCGGAAGTAAAGAAAGGGCTATAAAAACGAAACCCCTTTCCTGAAAAACACCAACTTTTCTCGCGGTAACTAGTCTAATCAAACGTCCTGTGGTAACAAAGAAAAACGAACGAATCGCCGTTGGACGTACCCTTAATGCTGTTGTCAAGTTTCTTAATTAAGTTACCGGAGAACAAAGTTTAAATGAAGCCCCTGGTAAAGTAAAACGTAAGATTTTTCGATGTGTGTAATTAGATAGAAACGTTGGATAATTGTCGTTACATGTCGTAGCATGCTTCCCTCGCCAACTTTCCACTTTCTTCAGTTTATTTTCGATGTTTCAGACTAGTTTTGTGATCCAATGATCGAATGTTAGTCTGACAAAAAATAAGACAAGAAAAATTGCCCATCATTAGTTTCCTTTAAAAGTAGTTTAAGTTACAATGATATTTTTCCCTCTCCCTTTAATCTATCTTTTCTCTCTCTCTTTAACATTCCCCCCCCCCCCCCCCCGCCTGCTCCCGCTGGAGTCAGAATCGTAAATGAAAAATGAGTCAGACTTGGGAAGTATCGACTTGTCATTTCGCCGTATTAGAATGTAAGACGCGATTTTTCTCCTTGTTAATGGCTTTGCCTATTTTTTTACTTATTTGGTCTTTTGTAATTAAAGAATGAAATCTGTTTCTGTTAAGGGAGTTTTACTTCTTTTTTTCTTTTTCTGTCATGTAAAAGATGACTTTTAAAAATACAATGTCTTGCAAAGTCATTTTTCTTATAGTTTCAGCAGATTTTATCTGGGTGAAAAGTTTTGATTAGATTGATTGAATAAAACAAAATATCTTACTTATTTTCGGAGGGTTGATTTTTTCTTTTTTCCAAAGTACATCATTTGTGTTTATTTTTCACATATAATTCTGATAGAAATCGGAGTAAATAAATTCATTTTCTTCTGAAAATCAATAATGCTGTTACCGAAATGCGTTAATTTGATATAAATAAAAAAATAAAAATTCTGCGTGAATTCCATTACCAATATTCATTAACAAATATATTTCTAATCAAAATGAAAGTTGACTGTACTTTTCTTCATTTTATCGAAATTCAGAGACATAAATATATATAATTATATAAATATTTTGACATCGTCATTAAGTGGCAGGGTTGCTTATATTTTTTAATTGTGAAAAAAGTGTCGCATTCTCTCACAAGTCAGACTCCGGGAGTAGCGACTCGTCATTTCATCGCATTAGAATTTAAGACTCGATTTTTCTTCTTGTTAATGGCTTTGCTTTTACTTATTTGTAACTTTTGTAATTAAATAATAAAATCTATTTCTGTTAAGGGTGTTTTCAACTGCTCCGCTCAACAAGCGCAAAACGTTTTGACACATTTGCAAATTCATATTTTAACAGAAAGATGTAAAATTGGAATGCCTGACTATGGAAGCGATTCCGAATTGAACTTAGTTTACCATTTTATGATGATTACATTACCTATCCAGTTCTAAGCTATTTCGATGACGTGATCACCCGTTTTTCTCCTGCTTTTTGACCGGTTTTTCTGCTGTCGTCGAGAAGTGTGCTCAAAAACGTCAACTTTGAAGGCTTGTTATGAGAGATCAATTGTGTTTTTAAAAACAGAAAATTGAGTGCAATTAGACAGTTTCTGAATAACAATACCTGCTATTTTCAAGCCTTTACGAACGAAAATAAACTAAAGCATATGTCAGAAATTTGCCCTTTTTTATTTAAAAATACCCTTAAGGGAGTTTTATAATTTTTTTTTTTCGTCATGTAAAAGATGATTTAAAAAAATACTATGTCTTGCAAAGTCATTTCTCTTATATTTTTACCAGTTTTTATCTGCCAGAAAAGTTTTTATTAGATTGATATAATAAAAAATACTAAAAAACAAAATATTTTATTTTCAGAGGATTAATTTCTTTTTCTTTTCTTTTCTTTTCTTTTTTCTTTTGTTGCAAAGTGCATCACTTGTGTTCATTTTTCAAAAATAATTCGGATAGAAATCGGAACAAATATATTCTTTTTCTTCTGGAGATCATTAATGCTGCTATTGAAATACGTTAATTTGAAAAATAAATAAATAAATAACAATAAATGTGGGAAATCCATTAGCAATATTCTTTAACAAATATTTTGCTGATCAAAATATTTTTTTTAATCGAAATTTAGAGACTTAAATATTTAATTATACAGATAGTTTGGCATCATTTCTAAGCGACAGAGTTGCTTAATGTTTTTAATCGTGAAAAAAGTGTCGCATCCTCCTACAAGTTAGACTTGAAAAGAATCGACTTATCATTTCACCGTATTCGAATGTATAAGACGCGATTTTTCTCCTTGTTAATGGTTTTGCTTTTACTTATTTGTAACTTTTGTAATTAAAGAATAAAATCTGTTTCTGCTAAGGGAGTTTTAATTTTGTTTCTTTTTTCTTTTTCTGTCATTTAGAAGATGACTGTTAAAAATACTATGTCTTACAAAGTCATTTATCTTCTATTTTCAGCAGTTTTTATCTGGGTGAAAAGTTTTGATTAGATTTATTAAATAAAAGAAAATATCTTACCTTTTTTCGGAGGGTTGATTTTTATTTTTTGCAAAGTGCCTCATTCGTATTCATTTTTCACAAATAATTCCGATACAAATCGGAGTAAATAAATTCATTTTCTTCCGGAAATCAATAATGCTGTTATTGGAATGCGTTAATTTGAAATAAATAAATAAATAAAAATACTGCGTGAATTTCATTACCAATATTCATTAACATATACTTTGCTAATCAACATGAATGTTGATTTTAATAGATATTATGGCTTCGCCTTTTACTTATTTGGTTCTTTTGTAATTAAAGAATGAAATCTGTTTCTGTTAAGGGAGTTTTAATTTTGTTTCTTTTTTCCTTTTCTGTAATGTAAAAGATGACTTTTAAAAATACTATGACTTGCAAAGTCATTTCTCTTATATTTTCTGCAGTTTTTATCTCGGTGAAAAGTTTTGATTACATTGATTGAATAAAACAAAATATCTTATTTATTTTCGAAGGGTTGATTTTTGTTTCTTTTCTTTTTCTTGTTCGCAAACTGCATCATTTGTATTCATTTTTCTCTTATAGTTCGGTTAGAAATCGGAGTAAATAAATTCCTTTTCTTCTGGAAATCAATAATGCTGTTATCGAAATGCGTGAATTTGAAATAAATAAATAAATAGAAAAAACTGCGTGAAATCCATTACCTATATTCATTAACAAATGTTTTGCTAATCAACATGAAAGTTGATTGTATTTTCTTCATTTTATTGAAATTTAGAAACGTAAATATATTTAATTATATAAATATTTTGATATCATCACTAAGCGACAGGGTTGCTTACAGTTTTCAATTTTGAAAAAAGTGTCGCATCCTCCTACAAATCAGACTTGGGAAGTATCGATTTGTCATTTCACCGTATTAGAATGTAAGACTCGATATTTCTTCTTGTAAATGGCTTTGCTTTCACTTATTTGCAACTTTTGTAATTAAAGAATAAAATCTGTTTCTGTTAAGAGAGTTTTAATTTTAATTTTTTTTATTTTTTATTTATTTTTATCTATTTTTAATTTTTTTAATTTTTATTTTAATTTATTTTTTATTTTTTATTTTTTATTTTTATTTTTATTTTTATTTTTATTTTTATTTTTATTTTTATTTTTATTTTATTTTATTTTATTTTATTTTATTTTATTTTATTTTTTTTGTCATGTAAAAAAATGATTTTTAAAAATACTATATATTGGAAAGTCATTTCTCTTATATTTTCAGAAGTTTTTATCTGCGAGAAAAGTTTTGATTAGATTGATTGAATAAAAAATACTAGAAAACAAAATATTTTATTGTCGGAGGATTAATTTCTTTTTCTTTTCTTTTCTTTTTCTTTTTTGCAAAATGCATCACTTGTGTTCATTTTCAAAAATAATTCGGATAGAAATCGGAACAAATATATTCTTTTTCTTCTGGAGATCAATAATGGTGTTACTGAAATACGTTAATTTGAAAAATAAATAAATAAATAACAATAAATGCTGGAAATCCATTAGCAATAGTCTTTAACAAATATTTTGCTGATAAAAATGAAAATTCCAGTGCCGAGAGGCTCTGATCTCTCAACTGGTTGACGGAAGGTGCTGGGTCCGAACCCAATCGCGGCCGTCGGCCTAACCGTTCGGAGTTTTCGTGGTTTTATTCGAAACTTGCGTACATACGGTTATACTTACGGGTTGCGTACATACGGGTTAGGTTCCCTTCGAAAGACCCCCCACGAAGGGGAACCCCCCTGGGCCTATATCCCTCGAGTAGATAATTGGCCCACATAAAATAAACCAAACAAAAAAATGATTTTTTTGCTTTTTTTTTTAAACCGAAATTTGGAGACGTAAATATATTTAATTATATTGACAGTTTGGCCATCATTACTAAGCGACAGAGTTGCTTAGTGTTTTTAATCGTAGAAAAAGTGTCGCATCCTCCTACAACTCAGACTTAGGAAGTATCGACTTGTCATTTCACCGTATTCGAATGTTAGATGGGATTTTTTCGCTCGTTAATGGTTTTGCTTTTACTTATTTGTAACTAAATTGGTTTCTGTTAAGGAAGTTTTAACTTTGTTTCTTTTTTCTTTTTCTGTCATTTAAAAGTTGACTTTTAAAAATACTTTGTCTTGCAAAGTCATTTCTCTTCTAATTTCAGCAGTTTTTATCTGGGTGAAAAGTTTTGATTAGATTGATTAAATAAAACAAAATACCTTACTTATTTCGCAGGGCTGATTTTTGTTTCTTTTCTTTTTCTTTTTCGCAGATTGCATCATTTGGCTCATTTTTCACATCTAATTCCGATAGATATCGGAGTAAATAAATTCATTTTATTCTTGAAATCAATAATGCTGTTATTGAAATGAATTAATTTGAAAAGTAAATAAATAAATAACAACGAATGCTTGAACTCCATTAGCAATATTCATTAACAAATATTTTACAAATCAAAATGAAAATTTGTTTTATTTTCTGTTTATTTTATCGAAATTTACAGACTTAAATATATTTAGTAAAATATACATTTTGTCATCATTATTAGCCGACAGAGTTGCTTACTGCTTTTTATCATTGAAAAAGAGTCGCATGTTCATACAAACCCAATTATGGCATCCTTCTACAATTCTAATTATTATATAAAATATTGCAATTGTGACTGTTGTAGTTTAATTTATGAATGTGCTCTATTTGTTAATATTATTTTTATTCGATTGTTTCGTTTTTACTAAAGAATAAAATTTCATAATTTTATTTTGAGTTTCGATTTTGCTATTCTTTATACGCTCGTTGGAGACGACCACGAGCAACCTTTTGTCTCCCTGAAAACATCGACCCAGGATAATTTTCCCTAGTTTTTATCTCATTGATAGGTTTATTCCTTCCTCAACGTTTACTTGCCTCTATTTTGTAAATACTTTGTAAATACTTTTGTATATTTATGTAAATATATTTATTTCTCTTATTTATACGCTCATCCATTTTATTTTTTTTTTGTATGGTGCCCTTAAAGGGTCTTTGGTTTTTTGGGAACCGGCTCCCCCCCCCCCCCTTTTTGTTTCTTACGTTCTGTTTGTCAGACTTTGGCTATGACTGGAATTGTTCCATGTATCATTTCTCTACTAGAAGTGAGGAATTGATCTCTCCAGGCACTCTGACAACTATTTCGTCCAAGTTCTAGATATCCTTTTTCTTATATTGTGCTAGTAAGTGATGGATTACGAAGTCATTTCTTTTAGGATTTTCACAGCTTTTATCTGCGCAAAAAGTTTTGATTAGATTAATTGAATAAAGAATATTGAAAACAAAATATCATACTTGCTTTCGACGGGTTGATGTCGCTCTCTTTTTTTTTTTTTTTTTTTTTTTTTTTTTTTTCACAAAGTGTATCATTTTTGTTCATGTTTCGTTCATAATTGGGATCTAATTCTGAGTAAATTCATTTTATTTTGAAGATCAATAATGCTGGTACTGAAATGTGATAATATGTCAAACACAAATTCACCAAATCCATTAGCAAAAGTCATTAACAAACATTTTTCCTTATTAAAAAGAAAATTATTGTATTTTTTCTTTTATTTCATCGAAATATGAAGACATAAATATATTTAATTATATAGACAGTTTGTCACCATTATTAAGCGACATGGTTGCTTACTGTTTTTAATTGGGAAAAAGATTCGCATATTGCTACCCCCCCCCCCATTATATGACAAAATATTGTGATTGTTATAGATTAAATTTATAAATAATCTTTATTTGTCAATATTATATTTATAGATTTATTTCGTTTTGATAAAAAAATTAATTTTCTTAATTGTATTTCGATTTTTTTTTTTTTTTTTTGATGTTCTTTTGTCGTCCTACGTCTATTTTACAAGAGAGTATTGGATTCGTGAAAGTTTTAGAATTCCACGTATTTATATGTTTTAGGGGTCAGTAACATATATATATATATATATATATAAAACAAACTTGTTTTTTACAATATATCTGTCTGTGAGTCTATTTGTATATGACATAAACATTTTGGATGCTTTATTTCCAGAACTAATGCACGGAATTACACAAATCTTTAGATTCAGTTAGACCTTGATATAAACTGCATCTCATAAGTTTTTGGTATATATCGCTCGACAGGTGGCGTTGCTATACTGTCATTTTCACGATTATTCATGGTTAGCGCAATATCTCTGTTACAGGAACTAATGCACGGATTTTCATTAAACTTCATGTTCAGTAGTCCCTGATATAAATTATAGTATTCTTTAGTTTTTAGAGTTAATGGCTCAACAAGGGCGCTTTTATTTATTTATTTTTTCTTACGGTTTCTGCGATAGTTCTATGTCAATCTACACGGATTTTCATTAAATTTCAGATTCAGTTAGAACTTGAAATAAGCTGTTGCATATTGGATTTTGGTGTAAATTACCTAACCGATGACGCTGCTATTTTTTACTTTTCTGGAAATATGTGTATGAGATTGCAGAAATTTTGCAATTGCCACAGTCGACTAGTTTATGTATTGTTTTGTTAAATGATGGAATACGTGGTCATTTCTTTTATGCTTTTCACGGCTTTTATTTGAATGAAAAGTTTTGATTAGATAGATTTAATAAAAAATGATGGAAAACAAAATACCTTACTTTCGGCGGACTGATATGTATATTCATATATATATATATTTCCACGCATTATTCGTGTTTATTTTTCAAGTATAATTTGGACAGAAATTGAAATAAGTGAATTCATTTTCTTCAAAAGATCAATAACGCTGTTATTGAAATATGCTAATTTATGAAACAACAACAATAACAACTATAATAATAATAACTAGCTGCACCCGTCGAAATTCGACGGAAAAGAGTATATATTGGATGTGATACATATCAGTCTTATAATACACAATAATATACAGAGCGAAATAAACAATTGCCACTTCTTAAAATAGGGATAACATAATCTTTCATGATGAAGATACACAAACTTCAGAAAATAATAAAAAATAAGGAAAACAGCTCATAAAGTATTATGTTGGACTTAACTTCAGCTACAAATCTTTTTTTAGTGTGGTTTCTAAACATTAAACATTATTTAAATGCCAAATTGTTTAGGAAGTTAATATAATACCTCAGAAGACGAATTCAAAAATATTTTCATAGTTTATTTTTTCTCCGTTTAAATATCTCTTGGTAAATCTACAATAATTATAGTATCAATAAAATGTTTTAATTATTATAGAAACAGGGAATTAAACTGTATAACCAATCCACTAAACATTTATAGCACTTGCAATACATTTAATTTATTTATTGGTTTGTAGCCTCCATGAACTTGTCAAAATTAATTTTATTGTCATGACAACGAAAAGAAAAACGATATCTTTGTTATAAAAAAGAACAAAATTTTTGTGTTTGTTGTTGATAAGCAGAAACCATTTTATTTTTATTTTAAATAATAACTTAATACAACAAAATGATTTTAATTAATTTATGATATTATGTAAAATAGAAATATCGTTATATCACAGGATATTTCTTTCTAATATGACATCATTTACACCTTCTGAAACACTCGTCCTTTCCAGAAATAAAAGCGTGACTTATGCAGTTATTTAAAAATTCCTTAGTTTCATAAAATATTTATTGTAATTAAATGGAAATGGCGCAATTTATATATTTTCATTCGTGCACACCGCGGACCTTTAAATAAATAGAAGTTCAGTTTATTTAAATGTAGGAATAAAAGTCAGTGAATATGACATCATCACTGAAACAGCTATAACAATGTGTATTATATTCATGGAACAAACTTATCTGTTTTCTCAATGACGACATTTTCTCCATCGACAAAATTTCGCTTTAAATATTATATTTATAAAAGTTTATTTTCTGTTATTTTATTTACATAATACTTAATAATATCACACAGTAAATAATCTGTGTATTGTACAGCGATTAGTGAATAATTATGTGCAATCATTTTATTAGGATTAAATTTTACGAAAACCATTATTTTTTTTCTTTGAAATGCAATTACACATTCACCGATGAGATCAAGATTCTGATTGGTGAAAAGGAATAAAATAAAATAAATTTTTATTATAGTGAGAAAAGCTTAACCTGTTGCCAGTGTTTTGAAGAAATGTCACGAAAAAGCTTTTAAAATTAAAAATAAAATATAAAAATGGAAATAAATTAAAAATTAGCCAGAATGGGCACATCTACACATAAACAGCTTTCATTTAAAAAAACAATTATCAAAATCGGGCCAGTAGGAAGCTCAGGGCTGATGACTAAAAAAACAGCCAGGTGTTTTAAATATATAGATTAATGCACGGGAATTCCATTTACTATATTCATTAACAAATATTTGTCTATTTGAAATTAAATCTAATTGTATTTTTATCTCACAGGCTATCAAAGCTTGAGAGCTTACATGCCCGTCCGTTCTATTTGTGCGTATGTGCGTAACGCGATAACTAATGATAAAAATAACCAATTCATTTAAAATTTTGGATATATGTATATTATGTTAAGGCTCTTCCCTGATTAATTTGTGGAGTTCATTCGATATGTAAAAGTGGGGGAACGGGGGACTCATGCCCTCCCCTTAATTTACATAAATGGTTTTTCATGCAGAATTATCAGTTTTCGCTCAAAATTCTGATTAAATGATCATTCTGATGAAGTACCTCTGTGATTAGTATTAGTTGTTCATTGGATAAGTATAAAGAGGGAGAATGGGGGCTAATTTCCCTCCCTTTAATTTATATAAATGAGACAATCATGCAGAATTTCAGTTTTTGCTTATATGATAAAGCATATTCCTGACGAGTTTAAGGATTTCAATGATTAAGAATAAAACGGGGAAATGAAGGGAGCTTCCTCCCTCTTACTTTGTTTTTCGAGTGGACTGAACCCTTGAAAACATAAGACTGTAATGTACAATTAGTATGCGTAGCCTGTGAGCTGTATACCGTGAGTTTAACTGGCCAATCTTTTTTTTATTCTTTTACTTCATCGAAATTTGGAGACTAAGATGAATTTATTTAATTTATATACAATTTGTCATCATTATTAAGAGGTAGGGTTGCTCACTGCTTTTAATCCTGAAAAATGTTCCGCATAATTTTCTCTATTGGAAACGATAAAATACTTCAGTTGTACTCGCTGTGTTATAAATTAATTTTATGTAAAAATCTTTATTTATCAACAGTCTTTTTATTCTTTTGGTTCTTTTTAAATAAAAAATTTTGTTTTAAAATTTTATTTCGAGTTTTGATTTCTTTTTCTTTTATGTGTATTATGTTTTTAAATGATTGCTTTCGAAAACACGGTGACTTACGAAGTCATTTCTCATAAGTTTTTAACAGCTTTTATTTGAGAGAAATGACTAGATTTATCAAAAATAAAATGTTGCTAACAAAATATCTTACATTTTTCGGATTTCTGTTTCTACCGCAAAGTTTATTATTTGAGTACTTTTTTCAAGTAAAATTCTGTAGGAAATCGAAAAAATACATTCATTATCTGATGCAAATCTGTATATTCCTTGCTGAAATAAATTTATAAAATTTCTGGTAAATATGAATTTTAATTTTAATTGACTCCATCGATAAATAGAAATTATTTTTTTGAAAGTTTTTATGGAGGAGATTTGTACAAATTTAGTTATGTACATATACTGTCGAAATTGTTAAGAGACAATAATTGCTTATTGTTCTCAACCATGAGAAAGGGTAATTTCACTTCAGATCATATACGCCGATTACTGACAAAAAAAAGAAAAAAAAAAGAATTGCTGAAGCGATTATTATATTGTAGATTAGAAATATAGGATTATGCTTTAAATTGTGCTTTAAAAATTAAGTCTGTCAATATACAGGATGCGTAGTACTGCCTATTGTTTGATACAACTATTTCAAATCAAGAATATTTGTCTTGCTTAATCACTGACACTGAAATAAAATAAAAGTACGACATCCACAATAAATTGTTTGCTTTCGTTACGACAGGATGTATGATTAGAACAGTAAATGAGGGGTTTAAATATAAAGTTCGTTTTTGTACAATAGAAATTATATAAAAAAGTTATGAATTAGTATATTTTAATATTATTATTTATTTAAAGTAGCAGAAAAAAATCTGTATCTCAGGATTAGGAAAGATGATTTATTATATTTCGTAAAAATCGAGACTTTTATTATGGGGATACTTTATACATTACATAATTTACTGAAAAAAATAGAGGATTTTTATGTATTTTTAAGGGTATTAAAATACTCACTTTTATTTTAAATCTTGACTATGCTTTTAAAATTACCTAAATCTGTCAAAGCATATACAATACATGAAGCGCAGAAATGTTTATTTTTGGATATCACTATTTCCAAACAGCAAACTTATTTTTATTTTAAATACTCACGTTTATTTTAAATTTTGACTATGCTTTTAAAATTATCTAAACCATATACAGAAAGTATATTTTTGTATACCACTATTTCCAAGCAATAATCTCTGCCTTGTTTAATCACTGTCACTGCAACAAGATACAAAATTCGGCATCCATATTAAAAGGATGCCCGATGTTGAGTGCTTAAAGTTCATTTCTGTACAACAGAAAACAAAAGTTCTATAATTTAGTTTCTTTCATTTTTATTATTCCGTTTAAAAAAGAGTAAAGGAAAAAAAAGATAAATTATTACATTTTGGATAAAAGATAATTTTATCATGTGTTGTTTATGGAATTTAAATGAAAATAAATATTTGCTCTATGAAAATTTTTTGTAAAAACACCAGAAGAAAAGGAGAAACTATTTGTAAATTTGCACTATTTCTCGGTTCTAATACTCTGTACGGATATCGTCTTTATTTAAATATAATTTTTTGTGTGAAAACTTATAATTCAAAGTACGGAATTAAAACATTATTCCTCCGTTTGAAATAAAAATAAGTAAAAATTATTTATTTATGTATTTTTACAGAAATTTAGAAAGGTAAAAATCATCTACTCGATGTAGTGGGGATTTTAATCAATTTCCCTCCCACTGAATTATAAAAGATATATTTTGAACAAAGCAACAAAAGCTCCTACTGCTCAGTCAATAAGGTGTTCTTTTACAAAAATTGTATAAAAAATAAATGATACAGAAGTTCCAAATTATTCGAAGAATTCCAATTCCTTCAGGCTCATTGAAAATTGAGTTATTTACAGATTTTAAAAACTAAATTAAATTATTATCATTAAAAATAAATTTACAGAGTCATGTAAATTTTTAACGATGTTAACTTTACAGAGTCTATTGCAAATTTACCGAATAACTTCTCTGTTATTTAACAGAATCCCTGTTTTTCTAATCTCAGTAATTTTACATAAGTTATCAGATAATAGATTACTCTTAGAACCCCACCATTGGCGAGAGGTTCTGACCTCTCAACTGGTAGACGGCAGGGGCCGGACTCGAATCTAATCACGGTCGTCTACCTAACCGTTCGGAGTTTTCGTGGTTTTCTTCGAACCTTGCTTAAATACGGTTATGTTCTCCTAGAAAGACCACCACGAAGGGCACTTCCCACCTCTAGGCCTATATCCCTCGAGTAAAAAATTGGCCGACACAAAATAAACCAAACCAAACCAATTAATCTTAACTTCCCTATAATTTCACAGAAAAAAAAATAACAATTCAGACTTTTTTTTAAAAGAGTACTAAAACTATTCACACTTATTTTAAGTTCTGATTCTTTTAAAATTATTTAAATCTGTCAAAGCGTATAAAGCGACATAAAGTTTAGTAATGCTTATTTTTGGATTCAACTATTTGCAAACAGTAATCTTTGTTTTGTTTAATCACAGACACTGAAATAAGATAAGAATCTCAACATCAACATTAAAGGCGACGGCGGCGAATTGTTGTTTGTCTTAGACGTTTGATTAGACTAGTTACAGCGGGAAATGTTCGTTTTTGTACAATAGAAATAAAAAGTTTTATCAGTTAATTTTATCTCGATTTGAAAAAATCTTAAAAGTCCAGAAGTCAAGATAAATTATTACATTTTATTATAAGGGATAAATTCATTATTGCGGTTTATCGAACTGTAATGAATAAATTTTTATTTAAAAAGTGTTTTTTAAAGAAAAGCAGTATAAAACTAATCATGTTTATTTTATTTTAATTATATTTAAAAAAAAAAATCTTTAATCTGTCACAGGATGCGCAGTAATTCTTAATTTTAGATACCACTATTTCCTAATAGTAACTCTTTGATTGTTTAATCACTGACATTAAAATGACATTGAAATAAGATAAGAAACTCGACATAAACATTAAAAGGATGTCCGAAGGTGATTTGTTGTTTGTCTTTGTTACCATAGGATATTTGATTAGACTAGTAACTGCGGGAAGTTGAAAGTATAAAAATAAAGTTCGTTTTTGTTTAGATATTTTGTACTTCCGATTGCGCATATACTTTAGGAAAAGAGAAGATTTGTCAGTTAAACCAATAAAGTCTTTAGAATGATTAGTTTAATCTTAATATTCTAAATAGAAAAAATAAATGCGATTATTCAAGTTTTATTGATTTATTTTTATATTTTCTCTATGTGTTTTTTAATTAAAGAGAAGGCGTAACGCAAAATATATAAAGACAGACTTATAAATATTCTATCTAATACGTTATAAACATTACTTCTAATGCCTTCTAAATGTCCTTAAAGCTATAAAAGTTGTTATGTCTATATATGAAAGTGCAAACAGCATTTTGAAAATAAACAAAAATGAGCTTACATGCATCATATTTGTTATAATATATATAAAATATTATAATATATTTAAATCCTACTATAATATAGTATGCGAGGAAATTTAGTTTTCTTCTAAGTTAAAAATAATAATAATAATTAATTAAATAAAACTATATTTATATTATACAACACATTCTTAAAAAAAGGAAACAAATTTTATCTAATCAGAGCGTTGAAAAACAATTACGACCATATTTTATAGAAACATACTATTTAAATTGGTTAGACATAATTAGGGTAACATCCCCAGTAATTGGCAAATTAAGGATTTGTCTTTAAACTTACTTCTATTTTCATTAACAAGAAGTAAAATATTTACTTGCAAATATTTTTAAATCAAAGAGTGTATATCTGTGCATCTATTTTGCCCACTAAAAGCAAAAATATTTGAAAATGTATTTTTATAAAAATATATTTACAAAAAGTTGCTGTAATCACCAGTAATTGGCCCTTAGACTTTTACACAATTAAAGTAACCCTTTCAACTAAGCAAAACTGTTGTCAATTAAAATTTAAAATATACTATGAAATAGATAATAATAACTTGAAATGCATGCCTTTCTTAAGCCAGAGAAGAAGCATTTGCAACAAAAACGGCTAATTTGATACAAGCCATAATTGTTTCTCTTTCCTAGGCACTATTGTCATTTAGTAGCATAAATCAAAGTTATAATCTATACAGTAAATGAGCATATAACTAGTATATGGTCTTGCATTTTTAAAAGACTGGATATAAATCTTATTTTAGGACATTTTTGTAGGATGTGCCAATCACTCGTGCCTGCCAATTACTGGGGATGTTGCCTTATTACGAGAAAAAATATTTTCTTTTAAATTCAACTAAAAAGTTATAGGTGTATAGTCTCCGTTTTCTTTTCCTCACTTCTGAAGTCGAACGGGAGTAAATAAACTAAAAAGATATATTATAAGCAAAATATTTGAAATAAACAAAAACATGTATCATATGTTACATTTTCTGGAATATATAGTGCTTAAACTTGATAGTACATTATATGTTTTTAATTAATTACTTTTCTTGAGGGTTTATTTAAAAAGAGCAAAACAAACCTCTGATACTTTTTTTTAAATTCATAAAAAAAAGTTACATATTTTATACACCATACTTTTACCGAAAATATATTATTTAAATTTTGCTGCAATGCAATACATTAAAAAAATGCTAAGTTTACCAAGTGTGTGTGTGGGGGGGGGGGAGGGGAATTGCGATAAATATTTTCTTCAGGTATAGCGTCTGTTTAAAAAAGAAAAAAAATAGAGTACTGAAAAAATAATAATCGAACTAACCTTATGCCTCATATTTTATAGAGACCATATATTTTAAAACTGCCTATATTATACTTCTTTCAAAGAAATATTTTTTTCTTCTAACTCCACAGAACGAAAAAAAAAAAAACATAAAACTTGCTTTAAGATTTTTTATTTTTCTTTACTCAGATTTGACATCTATTTGAAACAAAACTGAACTAAGAAAATATGATTTAATGTCATTTTTAAAATAAAATAAGGTCAAGTGAAATAAATACGAACAGAGCAGTCATGATGAGAAGAAAATTA
Source organism: Maratus speculifer (assembly GCA_964019185.1). Lineage (NCBI taxonomy): Eukaryota > Metazoa > Arthropoda > Arachnida > Araneae > Salticidae > Maratus > Maratus speculifer. The sequence goes on along the minus strand of OZ025294.1, from coordinate 93,132,508 downwards.
TTTAGTTTTGTCCGATTTAAAAATTTACTATACGGTTAAATTCCCATTAACTTAAAATGTAAGATAAAAAGAAAAAAAAATTACGTTTCACATATTAACTTTCCCTTTCTGACTTAATGTAGAACATTATTCTTGTTACATTATTTGGAGTCCTGCATTGTTAAATCGAAATTATTTTTCTCCAGCGACGCTGCTGGTGTTACAAGACGATATGATATCTTTAAGTTATTTTCTATTGCCTTGAATCCAAAGCTAAACTGTTTTATTTATTTTTTTCAAACATTAAAGTAAGGTTAATATAATTACGGTCAACCTTTGTGCCAAATGATTTAAAATATGCCAAGGGGGGTTTCTTATCTTTTTGGATTTTATTCTTTGTTCTCTTAACAAAAGTTGAGCTTTAGAAACATTTTCTTTATAAACAAGAAAGCCTTCGCTATACATAACAAAATTCCATCTGGCCGTTTTTAGGTGAACTTTTTCTTTAATAATAAAAATGAATTCTAATGGTGTTTTTGAATAACTTAATTTCCCTTCTAATTAATAATTCAAAGAAGATAGAAGGGCGGAAAAAATGTTTTCTTTTTTTTATGGCTTATTAATTTCACAAAGAAAAAATGTTATAAAATTCTTTCGATTTTAGTGAGTCGAAAAAATTAGATGCATACAAAAAATGGGTGGATGTATTTTGAGAAAATTTGCATGGAAAATAATGCTTCACCAGATCATGTACCAAAATTCATATTTATATTTAATAAGAAAAACAATATTGGAAAAAAAGTTTTTTGCCATTTAATTTTTGTTTATTTTTCTTTAAGAAACATAGCTATTAACCGGAGAAATAATCTTCATTCTCTTAATGTATAAATAATGTCACATTTTGTTACAAAGTAACTTATGTACACAATGTAACTAATCAGTCAGTTCCCAATGCGAAATTGATAAGAGCAATTTCCCCCTTCTTATCGATTGTTTTCAGTTTGTTATCCTTTAAATAAGACAAATACAGCATATCGCTAATTTAATTATATTTGATTAAGAGATTACCTTAACAAAAAAAGCCTCGTATTTCGATATGCGTATATAATTTTTGTAGTTTTGAATTATTCCTGAAATATTAAGCATTTTATTTACATGCATTTTTTTCATTGCTAACCTGAGAAACAATCTTGTTTCTAGTTATACATAAAAATGTCACGTTTTGTTACAAAGTAACTTATGTACACAGTATATAATTCCGGATTTGGGCTCAACAAAAGCAACTGTGACCTTTTTATCAATTGTTTTCAGTTAGTTATCCTTTAAATAAGACAAATACAGCATATCTCAGATTTAATTATACTTGATTTATCGATTATCATAAATTAACAGCAAAGTCAAGTGTTTTGATAAACATATTTAATTCTTGTAGTTATGAATTTCGCCTGATGAAGATTTTAGTTGCATGCATTTTTTTTTCATTGCTAATCTAAAAAACAATCCTGATGCTAGTTTTGTGTAAATAATGTCATGTTTGGTTACAAAGTAACTTATGTACACAGCGTAACTAACCAGTCAGTTCCCGAAGCGGGATTGACAAGAGCAATTTTCCCCTTTTTATCGATTGTTTTCAGTTAGTTATCCTTTAAATAAGATAAATACAGCATGTCCAAGATTTAATTATATTTGATTTAGCTATAACCTTAATATAACAATAAAGTCTTACGTTTCGACATACATATATATTTTTTCCAGTTATGAAATATGCTTGATATATTAAACATTTTAATTGCTTGCATATATTTTTCATTGCTAACAAAAAGTTTAATAGAGAGAAGGAAAAAAATTCTGGGTCAGGATTTAAACTTAGGACATTGGTATAGTGCACCAGTTTTCTACCAACTAAACCACTTCTGCGATACTTATCTAAGCATGCCTAATAGTCCAAGAGCAGATAGCACAAAAACCCAGTGTTAACGAGCACAAGAAAAACCCTTTTATTTTCTGGAAGAATAGTATAGGGGAATATAATGATCCATGTCTGACGGAAATGAAACGGTGCATAAGACAAAAATTAGTACCACTAGTGGTTGAAAAGTATATTTAACATTGTGTTTTCCTACTCCCAGTTTTGACTGTTTTCATAGCTTTGTTTGTAGAAGAAGCACAATGATGAACCCACGATTGAACCACTATAGTAGTATGAATTTTTGGCTTATGCATCACTTCACTTCTAGCTAACATGGTCATTAGATTACCCGAATCTATCCGAATTATATGTGAAAAATTAACACAAATGAAGTACTTTCCAAAAAAAATAAATAAATAAATAAAAAGAAAGGAAGAAAAAAGAAAGAAATATGAACCTTCCAAAAATAAATAATCTATTTTGTTTTATTCAATCAATCTAATCAGAACTTTTCACCCAGATAAAAACTGCTGAAAATATGAGGGAAATGACTTTGCAAGACATAGTATCTTTAAAAGTCATCTTTTACATGACAAAAAATAAAATAAAATAAAATAAAATAAAATAAAACAAAAGATAAAACTCCCTTAACAGAAACAGATTTCATTCTTAAATTACAATAGAACGAAATAAGTAAAAGGCTAAGCCATTAACAAGGTGATAAAACGCGTCTTGCATCCAAATACGGCGAAAAGACAAGTCGATACTCCCCAAGTCTGACTTGAATGAGGTTGCAACACTTTTTTCACGATTAAAAACAGTAAACAGCCCTGTCGCTTAACGATGATTTCAAAGTAATTATATAATTAAATATATTTACGTTTCTTAATTTCGATAAAATAGAGAAAAATACTATAAAATTTCATGTTGATTAGCAAAATATTTGTTAATTAATATTAGTAATGGAATTAATGCAGCATTTTTATACATTTATTGTTTTTAAATGAACGCATTTCAATAACAGCATTATTCATTTCCGGAAGGAAATGAATTTTTTTATTCCGATTTCTATCAGAATTATATATGAAAAATGAACACAAATGATGCACTTTGCGAAAAAGAAAAAATCAACCGTCCGAAAATAAGTAAGATGTTTTTTTTAATTCAATCAATCTAATCAAAACTTTTCACCCAGATAAAAACTGCTGAAAATATAAGAGAAATGACTTTGTAAGACATAGTATTTTTAAAAGTCATCTTTTACATGACAAAAAAAGAAAAAATAAATAAAACTCCCTTAACAGAAACAGATTTCATTCTTTAATTACAAAAGAACCAAATAAGTAAAAGGCAAAGCCATTAACAAGGAGAAAAATCGCGTCTTACATTCTAATACGGCGAAATGACAAGTCGATACTTCCCAAGTCTGACTCATTTTTCATTTACGATTCTGACTCCAGTGGGAGTAGGGGGGAGAAGGTTTAAGAGAGAGAGAGGAAAGGTAGATTAAAGAGAGAGGGGGGGAAATATCATTGCAACTTAAACTACTTTTAAAGAAAACTAATGATGGGCAATTTTTCTTCTCTTATTTTTTTTGTCAGACTAACATTCGATCATTGCATCACTAAGCTGTTCTCAAACATCGAAAATAAACCGAAGAAAGTCAAAATTCGGCGAGGGAAGCATGCTACGACATGTAACGACAATTATCCAACGTTTCTATCTAATTACATACATCGAAAAATCTTACGTTTTATTTTACCCGGGGCTTCATTTAAACTTTGTCCCCTGTAACTTAATTAAGAAACATGACAACAGCATTAAGGGGACGTCCAACGGCGATTCGTTCGTTTTTCTTTGCTACCACAGGACGTTTGTTTAGACTAGTTACTGCGGGAAAAATTGGTGTGTTTCAGGAAAGGGGATTTCGTTTTTGCAGCCTTTCCTTTACTTCCGATTGCGTATTTGTTTTAGCGAAGGAAAATATTTATCGTTTAAAACAGTAGAGTTCTTGGAAAGATTTGTTAAATCGTTTCAGTTTAAATACAAATATAAAGTTCTATTATTTTTTTTCTTTCTTTCTTTTTTTATTTTTTCGTTGTTTCTTTTCTTTCTTTCTTTCTTTCTTTTTTTCTTTTTTTCTTTTTTCTTTTTTATTTATTTATTTTTTTATTATTTTTTTTTTATTTTTTTGTTAAAAAAAGAAACAGAATCAATGGCGATAACAAGAATGATAAATTATTATATTTTGTTTAAACAGATAGATTTATTGTGTGCGGTTTATAGATTTAAATTTAAAAAATATTTTTGGGAATGAGGGACCGGTATACGTGACGCATGAAGGAATCAGAATATTTGTTTATCTCCACCATTAAAATTTTACTGTAAAATTTTTCCTATTTAATCGGAGCATTTTCTCAATCCAGTAAGCCACAATTTTTGTTTTTTAACATTGGTGACAAAATATTAGACATTTCGTAAAAAGCTTCCGTCGCAAAGGGTTAATCATATAGAGGTTTTTATTCGTGCCCGCTTTTATACAAATTCGTTTCACCCGTATACATTGTCTGGTCCTCCCGACTGTCTGCATGTTACCTAAAAACCTAAGCATGTCTGCATGTTACCTAAAATTTAATATATATAATCGTTGAAGAATTTTTTCGAGTCACTCCAAATTTTATAAAATCAAATGAAAACGTATAAAGTTATTAATAAAAAATTTCTTCATCCTATTAAATTCAATCATACATAATTAATTCAGTGATTTCCCATGACAGGTAATGATTCCAAGTTTCCATGGTGATTCCGTCATATGTAAGATGGAGTCCTGTTGTTTTAGCATTACAATATTTAATATATATAATCACAATGAATTTGCATAGAGTCCAACATATCTTGCACGAAGATCTAAATATTTAGAAAACAACTTATAGAATGTACAACATTTGCCACGCTTGACGTATAATTTCCAACCTGGTTACAAAAATGCACTGCAAATTTGTGAAATAATTTTAGAACACTAATTGAGTACAATAATTAAAACTACTCACTAAAATCACTTTTCATTGCGTTGCGACGAATGTGTTTCTAATGTATTGTGACGAATAAAAAGTGTTGTTAGAAATTTCAAGAAGAGAAAAAAAAATTAAAACGTTTTTAAAACATATTTCTAAATATTTATTTTTAAAATTGTGTAATTTTAAAGGGGCCATGTAGAAAGTGTTTTACATGTGAAGTTTTATAGTGTTCTAAATTGTATGTTGTTAATAATGTGCTGTTAATTAGATGACAAAGTGATGTGCAGCACAACACTTTTGTAAGAAAATATTTTTATCAACACTATTTTTAGAACACATTTCAAAATAGCAACACATTTGCAACATATTAAGAACAATATCATAAAACAAAAATACCATTTTACATGCGTAGTTTTTTAACTCACAATGCATTAATGTGTTATAAATTTGGTGACTAAAAGTGTTCTAAAAGATGTTTATTTGTATTTGCAGTCTGGTAACAAGTTAATTTAAAACTTTTGCGAATCTAGCCACGTTTATTTTAAATACTGACTGTGCTTTAAAAATTACCTACAACTGTCAATGTTCAGGGTGTGTTGTAATACTTATTGTTCAATACAACTATTTCCAAACAGTAATATTTGTCTTGCTTAATCCTTTATTGTCCGGTGTACTATTAATAGTACATGTCTTTTAATGGAGCATTATTTTGTATAAAGAAATAATTTTGCTACTATTTATATGTAGTAATGTTAGTATAAGTCTATGTATTTACTATATGACTCCATTTATTTTTGTCATTTAGTAATAATAATTATTATTATTATCTGTCTCAAAAGTTTAAGCACTCTGCAAATCTGGTTTAAAATAATTGAGGAAAAAAATATTGTATGCTAATTTACAATAAATACCCGACATTTAATCAAAATAAAATAAAATAAGCCATTTTGGATGGTTAAAATAAAATGTATATATATATTTATTTTATTTTATTTTATTTTTTTTTTTTTTTTTTTTCATGAAGAAACGCTGCCTCAAAAGTTTAAGCAATTTTTTAAGAAACACGGATTAGCTGTGTGTAATGACGTTCTATGACATCATATTGCACTTTTCTAAAAGTATAAAAGGTGAAGAAATGATTTCCTCTTGTTTAAAAATGCCAAAGGGTAAAGTATTCAAAAAATGTCAGATTTTGAAGTTTTTAAATTGAAATCGCAAAATAAAACTCTTTCTGAAATTGCAAAAGTTTTAAATTAATCAAAGTGGGGTATATATCAAGTAATCTCTAGAAATGATAATTTTAAGCAGAAACCACGATGTGGACGACCACGTATGATGACTATTCAGACTCGGAGAACACGGTGATTGATACCTAAACAAAATATGTTCATATAGCAAATTAAAAATAATCTCAGTGTACATATGTCCCAAGACACTGTACATACATGCATTAAAGAGTGTGATTACATCATACTAAAGAAAATGACTCGCAAACCATTTCTCAAATTACTTAACGAACTGGCCAGAATCAACTGGGCTAAATCACACATGTCTTATGAGGACAAACGGCTTATTGTTTTATTCAGAGATGAGAAAAAGTGGAACTTAGATTACCCTGACGGTTAGAAAGCGTATTTGCATGATTTAAGAAAAGAACCAAAGGCATTTTTCAGCTGGCAGCAAGGCGGTAAATCTGTTATGGTTTGGGGGGGGGGGGCATTTGGATTCAATGGCCAAACCTCTCTGACTTTTCTAAAAGGAAGACAAAATTAAAAAAAAAGTGTCAAGGGACGCTAAACCAACAGTTGCTTCCATTCGGTGACATTTTGGGGAATCCTGAATGGACTCCCCAGACTCTTGTCTTGTTTTTAACAAGACAATGCCTCAATCCATGTATGACATTCTACTTTTTTTTGGCATTCTCAGAAAAAAAAAAATGTTAAAGTTCTTGACTGTCCAGCTTTAAGTTCAGATTTAAACCCGACTGAGAATGTCTGGGGTATTTTAACTTTCCAGGTTTATGGCAAAAGAAAGCAGTTTGACTCTATTAAAGAAGTAAGTCCAAGAGGCCATTGAGAAAGCATAGTACTCTTTGCCACCAGAAACCCTACAAAAACTAATAATTTCGATGAATGCATGTTTATTTGAACTAATCCGAAATAATGGAGAAATAATTTGTAAGTAAAAGTTTTGTAAAAATTATAAATCTGGTTGTTTTTGACATTGTGCATAAACTTTTGAGACAGTTTTTTTTAACATTTTTTTAAATTATATTTTTTTACAATTATGTAATTTTTTTTTTTTTTTTTTTTTTTACTTTTGATATCATTTGTTTATATAATAGTGCAAAATCTACAAATAAAAACATGTTATTCATTCTAATTTTTTTTTAATAATTCTTTGATAATCGACATTTTATGCTTGTGTTTAAACTTTTGGGACAGACTATAGTTGCTTAATTCTCTTAGCGCCGTTTACGATTATTTTATTTTAAACATATATTTTACTCTTTAAATTTAAAATAAAACTAACTTTCCTGAAAGAATCATGTTTAATAAAGCGCAAAAAGTATTAGAAAGTTGTAATATAAGTTAAATCTTTTTGTACCATATTATTTTAAACATTCCCAAAAATTCTTCCTTAGCCTATTGCCATACGAATATGAATGGAATAGTACGCAAAACAACAACATTCGTAAGCTTTCAGACAATGAAATATTCTTTAAAACACTCATTAATCTATTTCGATAGTTAGTATTAATGTTATTAACGTAAAAGTATTTTTTTTTTTTAAATTAAAAAAAAAGAAAAAAATGGACTCGAAAGGGTTAATCACTGACACTGATATAAAACAAAAACAGAATAAAAGGATGCCCGATGGCATTTTATTGTTTGCTTTTTTTACGACAGGATACATGATTAGACTAGTAAATGTGGGATTTAAACATAAAGTTCGTTTTTGTACAGTAAAAATTAAAAAAAAAATCTAGCAATTAGTACCTTTTAATATTATTATTCATTCAAAGAAGCAGAAAATCTCAGGAGTATGAAAGATAAATTATTATATTTTGTAAAAAGGGATACTTTTTGCAAGTAAATAAACATAATGTTATATTCATCTTTTAAAAAGGTAAACTTAAAAGTACACTATGTGTAAATTACTTAAAGTTGACAAAAATATTTAAATAGGTGTTAAATTACTTTTAATCCTTAGTTCTTACAGCCATCGACCGATAATATAAAATAAAATAAAAATACAAATATTAACATCTTAATTTTCAATGCCACGTAATTGGAGTGAAAGTGAAAATCATTTTTTTCAATATTATTTTATCTATTTTTAATGTAGATATTGAAGCACGTGGACTATTACTTGTAAACATAATACAAGTAATAGTCAACGTGCCTCAATATCTGCATTATAAAATGCAGGATCTAAAAACTGACTTTCACTTTCACTCCAATTACTTGGGATTTGAGAATTAAGATGTTAATATTTATATTTATATTTTATTTTATATTCTAGGTCGATAGCTGTGTTTACAATTGAAAGTACTAAACATTAAAAGTAATTTAACATTTTTTAAAAATGTTTTTCTCATTTTTAAGTAATTTGCACATAGTACAGATTTAAGGAATACTTTTATTATGAAGATACTTTAAAGGATACTTGAACATTATATAATTTAACTTAAAAAAATAAAGATTCTTTTTTTTTTTTTTAAGAGTATTAAAATACTCACGTTTATTTTAAATTTTGACTATGCTTTTAATATTATCTAAACCATATATAAGAAGTAATGCTTATTTTTGTATACCACTATTTCCAAGCAATAATCTTTGCCTTGTTTAATCACTGACATTGCAATTAGATACAAAATTCGGCATCAATATTAAAAGTATGCAGACGGCGATTTGCTGTTTGTCTTTATTACCATTGGACGTTCGATTAGACTAGTAACTGGGGGATGTTGAGTGATTAAAGCTCATTTCTTTACAATAGAAAACTAAAGTTCTATCATTTAGTTTCATTTTTTATTATTCCATTTAAATAAGATAAAAAAAAAATTCAAGATTGATAAAGATAAGTCATTATATTTTGTTATAAAAGATGATATTATAATGTGTTGTTTTTAGAATTTAAATAAAAAAAATATATGCACACTGTTAAAAATTTCTATAAAAACACCAGAAGAAAAGGCGAGAATATCTGTAAATTTACAGTAGTTCTCGGTTCAAATACCCTGTACGAATATCGTCTTTATTTAAACATATTTTTTGTGTTAAAACCTATAAATCAAAGCTCAGAATTATAAAATTATTTTTCAGTTTGAAATAATAATAACTAAAATTTATTTACTTATGTATTTTTACAATAATTTAGAAAGGAAAAATTATCTCCTCTGTGTTAGTGGGGATTTTTATCGATTCCCCCCCACTCTCTGAATTATAAAAGACATATTTTGAACAAAGCAACAAAAACTCCCACTGCTCATTCAGTAAGGTGTTCTTCCACACAAATTGTGTAAAAAATAAATGATATAGAAGTTCCAAATTATTTGAAGAATTTGAATTCCTTCAGGTTGTTTCAGAATTGATTTATTTACTGATTTTGAAAGCTAAATTAAATTATTATCTTTAAAAATAAATTTACGAATCTTGTGTGAGTATTTTTTAACGATGTTAATTTACAGAATCTATTGTAAATTTATCTAATAACTTCTCTGTTATTTAACAGAATCTCTGTTTTTCTAATCTCTGTAATTTTACATAAGGTTTAAGACAGTGGCGTATCTAAACTTATCATTTCGGTGGAGGCTGAGATAAAGTAAATATTTCTGAGAGTAAATCACAAAAACGTTAAAATTTTTGCTTTAAAAAGGTTTTTATCGTGGCAGGTAACGCATACATAATACAATCGAACCTGTTGAAATGGAGTTACATGGTACTGTGTTTTTGTTTTAAGCAGGCTTTTTTTTAATTAGGATAATTTTTACGGCGTGTAAAGAGAACCTGTGTGTATCGGAAACTTGCTGCAATTGCTTTTTTGTGGGCTCTGCGAAAAAACTTTTTTTTATGAAAACCTGCCTGAAATGGAATATTTTTCTAGTTTCTTTTAATTCTTGCTTAGTAAATTTCATTGCATTTTGATAAACTTTCGTAATTAAATTTTGTTCTCTACAAATTTCAGAAGGGCCTGCAGCCCCATCAGCCCACCCCCAGAATACGCCACTGGTTTAAGATAATGGATTACTCTTAGAATATCTGTAATTTCACACACACACACTCAAAAATTAACAATGCAGACTTCTTTTAAACGAGGAAATATAATTACTGACTTTATTTTAAATTCTGATGCTTTTAAAATTATTTAAATCTGTCAAAGATATACATAAAACGTTATATTCTTATTTTTGGACACAACTATTTGAAAACAGTAATCTTTGTTTTGTTTAATCACAGGCACTGAAATAGGATAAGAAAATTTGACATCAACATTAAAAGACGACGGCGATTTGTTGATTGTCTTAGACGTTTGATTAGACTAGTTACAGCGGGAAATGTTCATTTTTGTACAATAGAAATAAAAAGTTTTATTAGTTAGTTTTATCTCCATTCAAAGAAGAAGTCTAAAAAATATCTTTCAAGTCGAAGATAAATTATTAGATAAATCAAAGATAAATGATTTATCTTTGATAAGTCAAAGATAAATTATTACATTTTGTTATAAGGGATAAATTCATTATTGTGGTTTATCGAACTTTAATGAACAAATTTTTATTTAAATAGTGTTTTTTTTAAGAAAAGCAATATAAAAACTAATCATGTTCTTTTTAAAAAAAAATTAAATAAAAAAAAAAACAATCTTTAATCTGTCACAGGATGAGTAGTAATTTTTAATTTAAGATACTACTTTTTTAACAGTAATTATTCGATTGGTTAAAAACTGGTACTGAAATAAGATAAGAAACTTGGCATAAACATTAAAAGGATGTCCGGTGCAATATGTTGTTTGTTATCATAGGACATTTGATTACACTAGTAACTGCGCGAAGTTCAAAGCATAAAAATAAAGCTCGTTTTTGTTTAGATATTTTGTACTTCCGATGGCGAATATATTTTAAGAAAAGAAAATATTTGTGAGTTACATTAATAATGTTTCTAAAATGATTTGTTGAATCTTAATATTCTAAATAGAAATAATAGATGCGATTATTTAAGTTTTATTGATTTCTTTTTATATTTTCTATATGTGTTTTTTAATTAAAAGGGAGGTGTAACGCAAAATATATAATGACAGACTTATAAAAACCTTATTTTCTTTTATATGTATGTTTTATAGAATTGATTTGAAAAATAAAATTCTATATATTTCGGAGTAATTCAAGAAATACTGTTAAAATTAGACATTTTTTACTATACTTACATCTCTTACGGTGGCGCTAATTTGCCCCTGGGGCCCGTGCCCCCCTAATAATTTTACATCGTTGCATACCCAATTTTCATTGTTTTAGTTATTTATTTCATTATTATTTTATTATTAATTTTTCTCCTTAGAACGAAGTTTATTTTGCAAATGACCATGTGTTCTAATTTCCCGACTAACACCCATAAACCCCAAATAACTGAAATGTTTTGCTTCATGTTTAACTTTCTCATGATTCAATTCGCAGTCATGTTCTTGATATCATTCCATTACAATAATTGTCAATGTCTTTATAAGGATAAACCCATGAAAGTACAGTTTAATAAAATTGCAAGTTTATTAAAACATGATAGCTTGACTTAAAATTCTTATCTTTCAACATTTGTCAATCCTTCAAAAAAAAAAAAAAAAAAAAAAAAAAAAAAAAAAAAAAAAAAAAAAAGCTTGTCGCACTATTTTACAATGTTAAAATTTTTGCTCTAGTTTGAACCAAATTATGGTGCTTAATAGCTGTCACCAAAAAAATTAGGAAATATCTCAGTAACATTTGGAGCTTCCTATTTGAATCTCGTTCCAACTATTGGAACTATGCTTCAACAGAAGCTCCAAATATTGGTTCAATATTTCACCATCTTACAGTTGCGAATATTGAGCATTAAAATCTGGTTCAAACTAGGACAAGATTTTTAACAGTGCACAAAAATATTTTTTAGCCCACTCAATATTTTTCAAAAGTTAGTGCCACTGATCACTTTTATCAATTTCTTTTTACGAATCGAAATTGTTGTACTGTGTGTGCGTTGTTTATGGCAGTCGATTATCTATTCGACGGATCTGGGCTGAAAAGGGATCTGCCTTCTGTGGGTGTCTTTATAATTGAACCTAACACGTTTTACACAAGGCTATCCATGGTTCGAAGAAAACCACGAAACTCTCCACACGGCTATGCCGACGGAGGCCATTGAAATCGAATCCAGAACCTCTCGTTTATCAGTTTTGAGATCAGCCATTAAAATTTGGAGGCTGACATTGTCATAATACACGCCCTTCGATAGTTTCATTCTGAAACGGATTTTTTTTATTTATTTATTTTTCAAGTTTGTATTTATCTTTATAAAAGATGTTTATAAATTTTACAACTTCTCATTTATAAAATAAACTCATTATATGTGATTTATAAAATTTAAATTAATAAAAGAAATTCTTAATTACTTATTAAGCTCACCAGGCACATTATTTATTTCGACATTTACAATCTGAAATTATCTTCATATGTTAAAGCATGCGAAGAACACCTGAATTTTAATTTTATGATGATTCCACGCATATTTTACTTAATGAAAGAAACCATTAAACTATTCTTACAAAATGAAGATGCTCAAGTTAAGTATATGTAAAATTTAAAACACGTTGTTCATTTAAACTTTAGCATAAAAGAACAAAACAAAAAATGACAAATTTTGTAAAATATAAAAATGGAAACTTTTTTTTTTTTTTTAGGGTAACATAAGTCATTTTTTTAAAACATTTTATAGGGTACTGTGGAATTAGAGAACTTCATTATATTATACATATTAGAATCAATAAAGATTCAAATGCTGGATCTCTCCAACATTGAAACTGTTGAAGTTACCTCTGCACTAATAATTCTTAAATACATGTATTCAATATTTATACTCTTGTTATATTTCCTCAGTCATTTCTGTATAGAATCTTCAAAAATGAACAGAAAAAAAAATCTCGATTAGTCAAAAAATAATAAATAAATAATATTATTAATTTCGCAACAATAATTTCAAAATTATCCATCTAAGCATCCATGCAACCGATTGATCTTTCTTGCGTTTTGTTTGATGAAGACGTAAGCAAAATAATCACTGTCAAAAAAATTTGCTTATTTTAAGCATTTGCGGAATGCTAAATTAATGTATTCTTTTACACTTTCGCATTTTTTAAAAAAAATTCTAGTACATGTATATGGTTTATGTATACAAAAGACGTAAAATTCTCTGAAAACTTTCAAACGTTTCTTAAAGCTATAAAAGTTGTCATGTCTATTTATGAAAGTGCAAACAGCGTTTGAAAATAAATAAAAAGAGCTTACATGCATCATACTTGGTATGATATATATTATTTAAATTTTACTATAATACAGTACGTGAGAAAATAGTTTTCTTCTACGTTAAAAATAAATTACTATAAAAATTGTTAAATTACTATTAACGTAAAAAGGGAAGCTAAAAAAAAAGTAATTTACTATTTATATATTAACTTTCCATTTGTGACTTAATGTAGAAGATTATTCTTGTTACTTTATTTGAATTCTGCATTCTTAAATCGAAATTATTTTTCTCCAGCGACGCTGCTGGTGTTACAAGACGATATCATATCTTTAAGTTATTTTCTGTTGCTTTGAATCAAAACCTAAACTGTTTTATTTATTTTTTTCAATCATTAAAGTAAGGTTAATATAGTTACGGTGAACCTTTGTGCCAAATGATTTAAAATATGCCATTGGGAGTTTCTTATCTTTTTTGGATTTTTTTTCTTTGTTTTCTTAACAAAAGTTGAGTTTTAGAAACGTTTTCTTTATAAACAAGAAAGTCTTCACTATACATAACAAAATTTTATCTAGCCGTTTTTAGGTGAACTTTTTCTTTAATAATAAAAATGAATTCTAATGATGTTTTTGTGTAAATTAATTTCCCTTCTTATTAATAATTCAAAGAACATAAAAGTGCGGAAAAAATGTTTTCTTTTTCCCTTTTTTTATAGCTTATTAATTTTGCAAAGAAAAAAGTTATAAAATTGTTTCAGTTTTAGTGAGTCAAATAAATTAGATGCATACAAAAATGGGTGGATATATTTTGATAAAATTTGCATATAAAATAATGCTTTTTTAAAGTAGAAGATCATGTACGAAAATTCATATTTATATTTAATGAGAAAAACAATAATGAATTTTTTTTTTTTTTTTTTTTGCTATTTAATTTTTGTTTATTTTTCTTTGAGAAACATAGCTATTAACCGAGGAAAAATCTTAATTTTGTTTTTGTATAAATAATGTCACGTTTTGTTACAAAGTAACTTATGTACACAGTGTAACTAATCAGTTAGTTCCCAATGCGAGATTGACATGAGCAATTTTCCCCTTTTTATCGATTGTTTTCAGTTTGTATCCTTTAAATAAGACAAATACAGCATTTCGCTAATTTAATTATTTTCGATTTAGCGATTACCTTAACAATAAATTCTTATAATTCGATATACATATTTAATTTTTGTAGTTATCAATTATGCATGAAATATTAAGCATTTCATTTACACGCATTTTTTTTTTCATTGCTAACCTGCGATATAATCTTGGTTCTGGTTATATAAAAAAAATAATCTCTTTTTTTACACAGTAACTTATTAGTTCAGGCATTTGGTAAAAAAATAAATGCAAGTTTTAGTGTAGTTTTGATTTTTGGTTTCCTTTATGTTTTTGGGTCGCTGAATACGAATCTGGCATTATCCAACAAAATATCTCCCCGGAAACACGTTTTTTTGGCAAAAAAAAGTGTAAAAAACGTGGCTTTTTTTCGCTTTTTCTAAATAACTTCAAAATTATGCATTTTACATAAAAGTCGTCAATACATAAATTAAAGAGCACAAAATTTCCTACATTTTATGTATTTAAAGTTTTTTTCTCTGATCAATGGTTTAGCCGTGAGAGAGCCGCAAAAATGGGTGTGAAAAGCAAAAAATTCTGAAAAACGTGAATTACAGCACCGTACGTCGATGAAACATGAAAAACAACTATTTTACGCAAATTTCTTCCACTTAATAATACTAAATATATTATTATTGACAATATTTTATTAACCTGATGTTTCTTGTTTCTTTCATAATAATAAAAAAAAAAAAATAATAAAATAAAAATGAGCCTTTTTGTGATCAAAATCTTCATGGGCTATTACAAAATAATAATAGTAATAATTTCTTAATTTGACTTTTAAATAATGTAAATAAAATAACTAAAACAGGCTTTAAGAGATCCCATCTGCACTTTCCCTCTTGATTGAAGGGGTGCAAAAGTGTGAAATAATGTTGGTCAAGCGCCCACCCCCGCATCCCATGTCCACGTTCAGTGAAATACTACCCCCTCCTTCCCCACCAGTCTCGCCTCTGTTAGAAATATGCGTCGCACAGATCATTAGCTCATCAGGAGGAAACATTCCTCTCAGTTTCCATATGCAACTGCTTACTTATAATTTAGTAATATTCACTGTTTGTGTCTTCGTGAATATAGTGAACATCTAAACTGATTTTGCGCGATGTCGCTGGGTTTTATTTGTAACTCACCTTTAGAAGAGGGCTGTCAGTGAAAGTTAGTCGAGGTATTGAAGCGTTATTTAAGGCAAGTACAGAAAGAAAGGATGGAAAGGCAATTTTCCTAAAGGGGAAAACCTCAGTAGATGTGCATGTTAAGTGTAGAAAAGCATACGTAAATGAACGGATGGTTACTGCTTATGTGAAGAAGATTGAGGGACAAAATGTTAGCACTTCTCAAATTTTAAGATCAACTCTTCAGTTTAATTTTCGAACTAATTGTTTTATATGTGGACTGTGCATTTCGGAAAAGTTCATTGCAACACAAGCGAAAAATCTCCCAATCGAATGCAATACTGCATACCGTGTGCGATACATGGGATTCAAAAGTACAATTCTGAAAGCAGCAAGAGCTCGCAATGATAGTATTCGATATATGGGATTCAAAAGTACAATTCTGAAAGCAGCAAGAGCTCGCAATGATGATTATGGGCAAGCTATAAATCAACGCATCGAACCAGTGAATGATTTGATCGCAGCAGATGCTCAATACCACATCAAATGTTTTAAATACATTTATGGGAGGCCGAAGGCCCAAGAACATAAGAAACGTGGTCCATTTGCCAAGGCAATCGAGAGAGCAATGCAAAGTATAAACGATTACCTTGAAAATCATGATGATGAGTGTCAATTAGCCATGGAAGAGCTAATGAAACAGGTTACAGGGAGTTATCAACCTGATATGAGAATTGTAAAGTTTAACCTCATTGAGAGATATGAAGACGACATACTAATCACAAAGAATCAGAAAAGAGGTCCATTGTGTGTTTCAAGAATATAGGAGGAAAGATATTGACTAATGCATGGTATCAGCAAACATGTAAATCTGATCGAGATGAGAGGCTGCGAGTGGTTGAAGCAGCAGCAAAAATTATTTGCGAAGATATCAGATAGAAGATTTGCTTCGGGAAACTGCAACAACATCGCAGTTGTGTGTCAAGACGAAGAAGATGAGCTAGACTTTGAAGCCGATCTGGAAATGGATTGCCCACACAATGAATCAGAGAACCCAATGGAAGGGAAAATAGTCATGCTGCAAGGTATCAAATATTTACTATTAAAATACTTTTATTTATAATATTTATAGTTATAAAAACACCCACTAATACCATTCGTCTATTTTCTACTTTGTAGATGTCGGTGAAAAGAAGGGACACTCAAATAAAAGAAAACGGAAATAGTACTTTGTATTTTAAGTAAATGTACCCTCATAGCATGCATGTTCACAGTGACGTCACAATGACGTCCCTGTGAGTCACTTTTGTCACATCACATCTGTGACGAAAATGCCACCACACAGTGACGTCACATAGTGATTAAGATGTGACTTTCTGAAAAAAATTTCACAGTTCGTCACAATGTTAATGTCAAAGTAGTCACAAATGACACACTTTTCACAAATTGGTCACATTGTGACGTCACAAAGTGGTCACAATGTGACATCACAAAAAAGCTCTAAAATGGCCATAACGACTTCACATTTTAATCACTGTGACTTCTCATCGACGTCACGTGACGTCACGTCGACAATCACCACAATGTGACTTCACAACGACGTTGCAGTGACGTCACCATGTCTTACGGGTACTTACTAATGTACATAATTATTTATAATTAAATAATAATTCATAATGAGTTGTCGTTTTTATTGTTAGAAACTTCATTGTAAAATATAGTCGATCATAATATTTTCAGAAACATTTAAACTCAATCTTTGCGAAAAATGGTCAGTTTTCATGTTAAATATATGTACAGTGCCATAATTCCTATTTTCCGGATTTTTTTTGTTTTCACACCCACATTTTGAACTTCGAGAACTTTAAGAACTGGAATCCGTGCCAGCTTTCATATGCTAAAGCCTGTATTAGTTATTTTATTTACATTATTTAAAAGTCAAATTAAGAAATTATTACTATTATTATTTTGTAATAGCGAATGAAGATTTTGATCACAAAAATGCTCTTTTTTTTTTTTTTTTTTTTTTTTTTTTTTTTTTTTTTTTTATGAAAGAAACAAGGAACATCAGATTAATAAAATATAGTCAATAATAATATATTTAGTATTATTAAGAGGAAGAAATTTGCGTAAAATGGTTGTTTTTCATGTTTCATCGACGTACGATGCTGTAATTCACGTTTTTCAGAATTTTTTGTTTTCACACCCATTTTTGCGGCTCCCTCATGGCTAAACCATTGATCAGAGAAAAAAACTTTAAATGCATAAAATGTAGGAAATTTTGTGCTCTTTAATTTATGTATTGATGACTTTTATGTAAAATGCATAATTTTGAAGTTATTTAGCAAAAACGAAAAAAAGCCACGTTTTTTGCTCGTTTTTGGACAAGAAAACGTGTTTCCGGGGAGAAATTTTGTTGGATAATGCCAGATTCGTGTTCAGCGACCCAAAAAACATAAAGGGAACCAAAAATCAAAACTACACCAAAACTTGCATTTATTTGTCCTTTTTGAGCACTTAATGCCTGGGCTATATGTACACAGTGTAACTAACATGCCAATGCCTGATTTGGGCACTCCAAGAGCAATTGTCCTCTTTTTATCAATTGTTTTAAGTCTTATTTAAAGTATAACACTTTAAATAAGACAAATACAGCATATCCCAAATTTAATTGTGCTTGATTTGTAGGTTACCTTAAATTAACAGGAAAGTCTTAAGTTTCGATAAAGATATATAATTCTTGTAATTATGAATTTCCCCTGGCGAACCTTTTAGTTGTATGTATTTTTTTATTGCTAACCTAAAAATCAATCTTGATTATGGTTATGTGAAAATAATGTCACGTTTTGTTACAAAATAAATTATGCACACAATGTAACTTACCAGTCAGTTCCCAATGCGGGATTGACAAGTGCAGTTTTCCCCTTTTTAGGTGCGTTCGTAATTATGTAAATACGTAGCACCTATTGTTGTCGCTCAGTCCGTCCGTCTGTCTGTCTGACTGTCTGTCTGTCCGTCTGTCTGTCTGTCCGTCCGCATATAACAACGCAAAAACTACCCAACCGAATCGTTTGAAATTTAAAATACATAATTATTACATAATTTTGTCGAGTCATTTCAAATTTTATGAAAATCGGATGGATAGATCAATTACAGGGACAATCAAAAGGATTCCGTTACATTACGGTCAATGGGGAAAAAAGTTTCAAATGCATTTTAATCGTTTGAAATTTAAAACGTATATTTATTACATAATTTTGTCGAGTCATTTTAAATGTTATGAAAATCGGATGCATTGATCAATTACAGGGACAATCAAA
Organism: Maratus speculifer; assembly: GCA_964019185.1. Lineage (NCBI taxonomy): Eukaryota > Metazoa > Arthropoda > Arachnida > Araneae > Salticidae > Maratus > Maratus speculifer. The sequence continues at coordinate 93,113,528 of OZ025294.1, read as the reverse complement.
AGTATTCCGTTACATTACGGTCAATGGGGAAAACAGTTTCAAATGCATTTTAATGGTGTTACACTCATTTGAATATAATAGAATCGACATGAATCTATTAAATATGTACTAAAAATACATTTTGTATAATCTGTGATGCAAAGAATATTTATTATTAAATTACAGGGCCACAGAAATGTATTCCACTAAATAATGTTATACGGGGGGAAACATTGTTTGGGGGGGGGTGTTTTAATTATATTAAACTACTTCACATTTTATAAATAAGATATACGTTAATGAAGTATAATAAGAATTACTCCCTGCATATTTACAGGAACACAAAGATTTCGACCACTATACTGTATTAAAAGTACGCTCTACTATATCAGCAAGATCTGAATATTTTAAAACTTCGTTATCAACGAACGCACCTCATTTGCTACGCTTTACATGCAATTTCCAACTTGTTATTTATTGTTTTCAGTTTTAAATAAAACAAATACAACATATCCCTGATTTAATTATAGTTGATTTACCGATTACCTTAATTTAAAAATAAAGTGTTACATCTAGATATACATATATCATTTTTGTAGTTATGAATTCTGCCTGAAATATTAAACAGATTATTTGCATGCGTACTTTATTTTCATTGCTAACAAAAAGTTTAATAGAGAGAATGAAAAAGTTTCTCGATCAGGACTTGAACTAAGGCCATTGGTAGAGTGTACCAATTTTAAACCAACTATACTACTTGGGCGGTATTTAACTTAACATGCTTTATAGTCCAAGAGCAGACAGCACAAAAACGTATGTTATCGAGCACAAGAAAAAACCCTTTATTTTCTGGAAGAGTAGTAATAGGGGGATACAGTGATTCATGTCTGCCGGAAGTGAAATGGTGCAGAAGACAAAAATTAATACCATTAGTGGTTGACTCGTAGGTTTAACATTGTGTTTTCCTGCTCCCAGTTTTAACTGTTTTCATAGCTTTGTTTGTAGGACAAGCACAATAATGAACCTACGATTGAACCACTAGTAATATTAATTTAAGGCTTACGCATCATTTCACTTCCAGCAGACATGGATCTTTAGATTACCCGAATCTATCCGAATTATATGCGAAAAATTAACACAAATGATGCACTTTGTGGAAAAAAAGGGGGGGGGGATAAAAGAAAGAAAGAAAGAAAAAAGAAAAGAAAAGAAAAGAAAGAAAAATAAACCAAAATAAATAAGTAAGAAGTAAGTAAGTAAGATAATTTGTTTTATTCAATTGATCTAATCAAAACTTTTCACCCAGATAGAAACTGCTGAAAATAGAAGAGAAATGACTGTGCCAGCCATAGTATTTTTAAAAATCATCTTTCACATCACAAAAAAAAAAAAAAAAAAAAAAAAAAAAAAAAGTTAAAATTCTCTTAGCAGATTTTATACTTTAATTACAAAAGAGCCAAATAAGTAAAAGCAAAATCATTAACAAGGAGAAAAATCTCGTCTTACATTCTAATACAGTGAAATGACAAGTCAATACTTCTCAAGTCTGACTTGTAGGAGGATGCGACACTTTTTTCACGATTAAAAATAGTATGCAACCGTGTCGCGTAATGATGATGTCAAACTATATATATAATTAAATATATTTACATTTCTAAATTTCGATAAAATAAAGAAAAATACAATCGACTTTCATGTTCATTAGCAAAATATTTGTTAATGAATATTGGTAAAGGAATTCACGCAGTATTTTTACATATTTTATTATTTGAAATTAACACATTTCGATAGCAGCATTATTGATCTCCAGAAGAAAATTAATTTAGAATTCCGATTTTTATCCGAACTATTTGTGAAAAATGAATACAAATGATGCACTTTGCGAAAAAGAAAAAGAAAAGGAAGAAAAATCAACCTTTCGAAAATAAGTAAGATATTTTGTTTTATTCAATGAATCTAATCAACTTTTTCACCCAGGTAAAAAATGCTGAAAATATAAGAGCAGACAATATTTGACAATAATTTTTAAAGTAATCTTTTACACAATAAATTAAGAAAAAAATTAAAAGTCTCTTAACAAAAACAGATTTTAATCTTTAATTACAAAAGAACCAAATAAGTAAAAGGCAAAGCCATTAACAAGGAGAAAAATCGCGTCTTACATTCTAATACGGCGAAATGACAAGTCGATACTTCCCAAGTCTGATTCATTTTTCATTTACGATTCTGACTCCAGAGGGAGTAGGGGGGGGGGGGGGAGAAGGTTAAAGAGAGAGAGAGGAAAGGTAGTTTAAAGAGAGGGGGGGGATGTCATTGTAACTTAAACTACTTTTAAAGAAACTTAATGATGAGCAATTTTTCTTCTCTTATTTTTTTGTCAGACTAACATTCGATCATTGGATCACTAAGCTGTTCTCAAACATCGAAAATAAACCGAAGAAAGTCAAAAGTAGCGAGCGAAGCATGCTACGGCATGTAACGACAATTATCCAACGTTTCTATCTAATTACATACATCGAAAAATCTTACGTTTTACTTTACCCGGGGCTTCATTTAAACTTTGTTCTCCGGTAACTTAATTAAGAAACTTGACAACAGCATTAAGGGGAAGTCCAACGGCAATTCGTTCGTTTTTCTTTCTTACCACAGGACGTTTGATTAGACTAGCTACCGCGGGAAAAGTTGGTGTGTTTCAGGAAAGGGGGTTTCGTTTTTGCAGCCCTTCCTTTACCTCCGATTGCGTATTTGTTTTAGCGAAAGAAAATATTTGTCGTTTAAAACAGTAGAGTTCTTGGAGGGATTTGTTAAATCGTTTCACTTTAAATAGAAATAAAAAGTTATATTTTTTTATTTATTTTTATTTTTTTATTTTAATTTTATTTATTTGTTCTTGTTGTTGTTGTCCGATAAAAAAAGAAGCAGACTTTATGGCGATAAAAAGAAAGACAAATTACTATATTTTGTTAAAACGGATAGATTTATTGTGTGCGGTTCATAGAATTAAATATGAAAAAAAAAATCCTTGGGGACGAGGGACCGGTATACGTGCCGCATGAAGCACTCAGCATTCTTGTTTATTCCCATTAGTAAAATTTTATTGTAAAATTTATCCTATTTAATCGGAGCGATTAAAATCCAATTATTATTTCTCGATTATTTCAATTATTATTTTTTGATTAATTATATCTCAATTCAATAAAACACTTTTTTTTTTTTTTTTTTTTTTTTTTTTTTTTTTTTTTTTTAATCGGTGACAAAAGTTCAGAAATTTCGTAGAAAGATTCCATCGAGTAGAGTTAATCATACAGAGGTTTTTAGGTGTATCTGCATTTATACAAATACATTGCACTAATATGTGATGTCTGGTCTGCCCGTCTGTCTGTATGTAACCTAAAACCTTCCTATCAAACTAGTTAGAAATTTAATATATATAATCGTTGAAGAATTTTGTTGAGTCACTCCAAATTTTATAAAATCAAATCAAACATATAAAGACATTAATAAAAATTTGTATTAGCCTATTAAATTCAAACATACGTAATTAATTCAATGATATCCCATGATAGGTTATGATTCGAAGTTGCCACGGTGACTATGTCATATTTAAGAATGAGTCATTTTGTTTTCGCATTACAAGATTTAATATATAAAATTATAATGAGATGTGTATTATGCATTTCTGCATAGAGTCCAACATCTAAAGTACGAAGATCTAAATATTTAGAAAATAAGTTATAGAATAAACCACATTTGCCATGTTTCACGTATGACTGTTTACAAAATCGCACTGATAATTTGTGAAATAATTTTAGAACACTAATTGAACACAATAATTAACACTTCTCCCTAAAATCATTTTCGATTGTGTTTAGAATGTGTTTCGAATATGTTGTACCGAATAAAAAGTGTTGTTAAAAATTTCAAGTGGAGAAAAAGTGTTTTTAAACATATTTCTAAACATTCATTTTTAAAATTGTGTAATTTTAAAGGCGCCATGAAGAAAGTGTTTTACATGTGAAGTTTTATAGTATTCTAAATTGTGTGGTGTTAATAATGTGTTATTAACTTGGTAAGAAAGCCATGTGCAGCGCAATACTTTTGTAAGAAAATGTTTTATCAACACAATTTACAACATTATTTTTACAACATATATCTAAATAGCAATAATAAGCAACATATTAAGAACACAATCATAACACAAAAAAAGTTTTGCACACTGCAAAAAATGGGCTCTCAAAATTGAGTAAAAAGTATTCAATTTTAAGTACTTCACATACTCAAAATAGCTCCAATCCAAATGTTCTCAAAATTGAAGAACACCTGTACTCATTTTTGATTCCATGGTTGTATTCTAATATAAATCACTATTATTTGCCCCCTGACTTTACAAATTAAAAAGAAAATTTACCGGTATTTATTTTTTGCTCAAAATTATGAACAATAAATATTTAATTGTTTATTTATTAAGATAAATAGCGAAATTTTAAATAAAATACCTGAAATAAAATTTTTATGAAAACAGCATTATTTGCAAGTATACTTTAAAATTATTTTAAAATATTGTGCATAATTTAATATTTACATTAATAAGCATCTTTTATACCGCCATGAATGAGATAAACCAATACTGGGTACAAAATTACCGTTTGTCGGATTTCATAACATATGCTGTTTCAAAATTCAGAATGCCATGTGTTTATTTTGATCCAAACATACTCAATTTGATACGAGTACAACGACTTACTCATTTTTTAGTACTTCATTTTTTTCAGTGATGATAAGTTTTTAACTCGCAACACATTAATGTGTTGTAAATTTGGTTGCAAAAAGTGTTCTAAAAGATTTTTATTTGAATTTGTAGTGTGGTATCAAAACTAGCCACGTTTATTTTAAATTCTGACTGTGCTTTAAAAACTCCATATATATGTGTCAATGTACAGGATGCGTAGTAATGATTATTTTTTGAAATAACTATTTCCAAACAGTAATTTTGTCTTATTGAACCCTTTAGGGTCTGGTGTACTATTAATTGTACATGTCTTTTAACGGAGTATTATTTTGAATTGAGAAATAGTTTTGCTACACTCTCAAAAAATCTTCCGTCTTTTGATAGAAAATGTACTGGCGCTGCCAGTAATTGTCTGTAGATTGACGAATTTTTTTTTCCGTCAAAAGTGGTAAAATATCCATCATTCGAAAAAAAATTAATGCGGCCGGCGTGAGGATCGAACTCAAGATCCAAGCATAGAAAGACGAGCGCTCTGCTTCAGCGCCACGGCTGTACAAGAGAAAAAGTGCTTTGAAGTAGATGCATTCATTTCATATGAGTGTGGTTTGGTCTATTTCGTTAAAAAGTTTTTAATTTTGAAGTTAATTTCGGGAAGATTCCATCTTTAATTAAATTGTGGCTGGGGTTTTTATACGTTTATATTAATATAGTATAAAAATGTGAGTTTTAAATATATTTACGTAGATTGCTAGAGGAAAAAATATGGATATTCTATTTTTATTCGATAAGATTTTTTTTAATAATATCATTTTTCTTTCATTTTTTTTTTTTCAAATTAAAATATCTTTTAAATGTGTTCACTTAAAGTATATTTTAAATGCGAATATTTATTATATAAATAACTTGAATAACAAATTGTGAGAATTTTTGAATGAATGAAGAAAGTAATTGTTATTTATTTTTAAAATCGAAAACATTTTTGTCTTTTTAAACTAAATTAGACATTTTATTCTATAGAATATTTTTGTTTCTCATTTTAAAAATAAATTCGAATTTATTACTAACAGACCCAATACGCATGCGTGCTAGATATAAACGGAATCTCTTCCTCATTTTTCGATGTTCGGAATGAATTCACAGATCAAATACGTTTTCTGGGAGAACAGAAGTTATTTGTGAAAAAATAATGATAACTTAGTGTATATTGACGAATTTTTCTGACAGTGTACTATTTATATGTAGTAATGTTAGTTTATGTCTTTGTATTTACTATATGACTTCATTTATATTAATCATTTAGTAATTTTGATAATTATTATTATTTGCTGAATTCTCTTGGCGCCGTTTGCGATTATTTTATTTTAAACATATATTTTGCTGTTTAAATTTAAAATAAAACTAACTTTCCAGAAAGAATCATGTTTAATAAAGCGAAAAAAGTATTAGAAGATTGTAATGTAAGTTAAATCTTATTATACCACAATATTTTCTAATCATTTAATTGGTTTGCTTTCAGACAATGAAATATTCGTTAAACACAGATTAATCGATTTGGATAGCTAGTGTTATGGTTAGTATTTTTTTTAAATTGAAAAATAATTCGGACCCGAAAGGGTTAATCACCGACTCTGAGATAAAAACACTACATCAACAATAAAAGGATCCCGATGGAATTTTATTGTTTGCTTTTATATTACGACAGGATACACTGTAAAAAAAATTCAAGAGGTTACTAAAAATTTTTTAGTAAATTTGTATTCCACAGAATTTTTTTGTAACCATTACAAACTTTTTTTTGCAAGCGAAACAAGCATTTCTTTTGTAAACTGAACAAAAGAATTTTTTGTATAACTAACTTAAAAATTTTTAGTATGAGCCACCAAGCAAATTTTAGTAATAGCTCTAAAATTATTTTTAATAACCATTACGTGGGCTCGAAAGGCAGGAGCTTCCTTCGAGCTGCATCCAGACTTCTGGAGCGGAAGATTTTCGGCAAAACCGCAACAGATGGCAGCACCAAACATTGCTAATGCTCCGTCAGGATATTCATAATCCCTTTAAGAACGAGTACTTACACTGTATACATTCGAGGCGTATTTGGCAGTGGCCAGTATCGAACCTGGGACCTTTTAGCCTGGAGTCCGTTACTATAACCACTATGCTATCAAGGCCACACCAAGTGAGTTTTAGTAATAGCTATTAAAAATATAAAATTATTAACTCTATTCGTTGCTAACTTTTTTCTAGTAATTCTTACAGATTTCCTTGTAACCGACTAAGATTACTAAAAAGTTTTTAGTAATTACAAGGATCACTAAGGTTTTTTTAGTAGACCGACACTTTTTTTTTTACAGTGTATATGATTAGACTAGTAAATGTGGGGTTTAAATATAAAGTTCGTTTTTGTACAATATAAATACAAAAAAAAGCTATCTATTAGTATCTATTAATATAACTATTCATTTAAAGAAGAAAAAAATCTTTATCTCAAGATTATAAAAGACAAACTATTGTATTTTGTCAAAAGGGATACTTTTATTATGGGGATACTTTAAGGAATACATAATTTAACTAAAAAAAATAGAGGTTATTTTTTATTATTTTTTGAGGGTATTAAAATACTCACGCTTATTTTAAATTTTGATTATGCTTTTAAAATTACCTAAATCAGTCAAAGTATATACAGGAAGGGTAGTAATGCTTATTTTTGGACACCGCTATTCCTAGACAGTAATCTTTGCGCTGTTTAAGTAGTGACACTGCAATAAGATACAAAATTCGGCATGAACATTAAAAGGATGACTGACGGCGATCTGCTGTTTGTCTTTATTACTATTGGACGTTTGATTAGACTAGTAAATGGGGGATGTTGAGTGCTTAAAGTTCATTTCGGTTCGGTACACTAGAAAACAAAAGTTCTATCATTTAGTTTCTTTCATTTTTAATATTACGTTTAAAGAAGTTTTTTTTTTTTTTTTTTTTTTTTTTTTTTTTTTTTTTTTTAAGGTAAAGATTGACAAAGATAAATCATTATATTTTGTTACAAAATATAATATTATAATGTGTTGTTTATGGAATTTCAATGAAAAAAAAATATGCACACTGTTAAAATGTTTTGTAAAAACACCAGAAGAAAAGACGAGACTATCTGTATATTTACACTAGTTCTTAGTTCTAATACCCTGTACGGATATCGTCTTTATTTAAACATATTTTTTTGTATTAAAAACTTATAATTCAAAGTACGGAATTATAAAATTATTTTTAAGTTTGAAATCTTAATAAATAAAATTTATTAATTTATGTATTTTTACGATAAATTAGAAAGGGAAAAATCATTTACTTGGTGTTAGTGGTGATTTTTATTGATCCCCCCCCCCCCCCTCTGAATTAGAAAAGACAGATTTTGAACAAAGCAACAAAAGCTCCTAGAGATCAGTTTACACACATTGTGTAAACAATTAATGATACAGAAGTTCAAAATTATTCGAAGAATTCAAATTCCTTCAGGCTCATTGAAAATTGAGTTATTTACTGACTATTTTTTGAAAACTAAATTAAATTACTAACATTAAAAATAATTTACAGAGTCTCTTGTAAATTTACCTAATAACTTCTCTGTTATTTAACACAATCTCTGTAATTTTACATAACGTTTACGATATCATTCCCGGGGAGGGGGAGGAGATTCAAGGGATGATAACTCATGATATAGGAAGGGGAGGAGAGGGTCCAAAATTATAAAAATTTAATAACAATACATTTTCACAGCTCCTAAATTGAACTACTTTTTAGCATTTTCCTGCAAATTGAAAAGTTTTTATGCATCCGGTTTAATTGTCTGTGTGTTCACGATCTAACTCCCGTAAATATAATCCGATTTTCATGCAATTAATAAAGGTCATTTAGGGTCCCCAAAGCATGTTTAAAGATAATGGATTACTCTTAGATTCTTTGTAATTTCAGAGAAAAATAAAATTTTTAAAGCCGTATTAAAACTACCCACGTATATTTTAAATTCTGATGCTTTTAAAATTATTTAAATCCGCAAAAAATATAGAGAAAGTGATTAGGAAATTGCTGAATCAATTGATAAATGTCATTTAGGGTCCCCAAAGCATGTTTAAAGATAACATATTACTCTTAGATTCTTTGGAATTTCAGAGAAAATAAGAATTTTAAAGGCGTATTGAAACTACTCACGTTTATTTTAAATTCTGATGCTTTTAAAAATATTTGAATCCGTGAAATATATAGAGAAAGTGTAGTAAGGCTTATTTTTGGACACATTTATTTGCAAACAGTAATCTTTGTTATGTTTAATCAAAGACTGAAATAAGATAAGATACTCGAAATCAACATTAAAAGACGACGGCGTTTTGTTGTTTGTCTTAGACGTTTGATTAGACTAGTTACAGCGGGAAATGTACGTTTTGTACAATAGAATTAAAAAGTTTCATCAATTAGTTTTATTTCCATTTAAAGAAGTAAAAAAAATGTCTTTAAAGTCGAGATGAATAAAGATAAATTACTACATTTTGTTATAAGCGATAAATTCATTATTACGGTTTATCGAACTTTAATGAATAAATTTTTATTTAAACAGTGTTTTTTAAATCATAGGAGTATAAAAACTAATCATATTTATTTTATTTTAATTACATTAAAAACAATCTTTAATCTGTCACAGGATGTGTAGTAATTCTTAATTTTAGATACCATTATTTCCTAACAGTAATTCTACGAATGATTAATCACTGACATTGAAGTAAGATAAGAAACTCGACATAAACATTAAAAGAATGTCCGACGGCGATTTGTTGTTTATCTTTGTTACCATAGGGCATTTGATTAAACTAGTGACTGCGGAAAGTTGAAAGTTTAAAAATGAAGTTCGTTTTTGTCAGATATTTTGTACTTCCGATTGCGTATATGTATTAGGAAAAGAAAATATTTGTCAATTACACCATTAAAGTTTTTAAAATGATTTGTTTAATCTTATATTAATTATTATTCATATTAATATTCTAACTAGAAATAATAGATGCGATTATTTAAGATTCTTGATTTATTTTTATATTTTCTAGATGTATTTTTTTAATTAAAGAGAGGGCGTAACGCAAAACATAGAAATAAAAACTTATAAAAGCCTTATATTCTGTGATATGTATAGTTCATAGAATTGATTAAAAAAAAAAAATTCTATATATTTCGGAGTAATTCAAGAAATATTGTTGAAATTAGACATTTTTTGCTATACTCGCATCTCTTACTGTTGCGCCAACTTATATGGGCCCGTGGGGCCCGAGCCCACCGTATAATTTTGCATCATAGCGTGTCCTTAACAGTTTTCATTGTTATAGATATTTATTTCATTATTATTTTATTCTTAATTTTTCTCCTTAGAATGAAGTTCATTTTGCAAATGACCATGTGTTCTAATTTCCCGACTAACACCCATAAACCCCCAATGACTGAAATGTTTTGCAGCATGTTTAACTTTCTCATGATTCAATTCGCAGTCATGTTCTTGATATCATGACATTACAATAAATAACAATGTCTTTATAAGGATAAACCCAAGAGAGTATAGTTTAATAAAATTGCAAGTTTATTAAAACATGATAACTTGACTTAAAATTCTTATCTTTCAACATTTGTCAGCCCTTCAAAATAAAAAAATAAAATAAAAAAATCTTGTCGCATTATTTTACAAAAATATTTTTGAGCCCACCCAATATTTTTCAGCCAACCCAATATTGCCCCTCAAAAGTTGATGCCACTGATGACATATAGATTTCTCTTTACAAGTCAAATTTTTTGTATTGTGTGTGTGTATGATGTTTATGACAGTCGATTATCTGCTGGAGGGATCTGGGCTGAAAAGGGGTCTGGGGTCTCTTTGTAATTGATCATAATACACATTGATATCCATGGTTCGAAAAAAAAAAAAAACCTCGAAAATCTCCGCACGGCTATGTCAACGGGGGCCATATAATTTGAATCTAGCACCCCCCGTTTACCAGCTTTGAGATCAGCTATTAAAATTTGGAGACTGACATTGCCCTAATATTAAGTCCTTCGATAGTTTCATTTTAAAATTGATTTTCTTTTTTTCAAGTTTGTATTTATCTTTATAAAAGGTGTTAAAAATTTTTACTGCTTCTCATTTATAAAATAAATAAATTCATAATATGCGATTTATGAAATTTAAATTAATAAACGAAATTCTTAATTACTCATTAATATCACCAGGTACTTTATTTATTTCGACATTTACAATCTGAAATTATTTTCATCTGCATGCGAAAAACTCCTGAATTTTAATTTTATGATGATTCTAAGCATATTTTACTTAATGAAGGAACTATTGTTACAAAACTATTTTTTTAAAAAAGAAGTTGCTCAAGTTAAGAATTGTGTAATTTAAAACACATTGTTCATTTTTTTTAAACTCTAACATTTGAAAATTATGCGGTAAGCATAGATTATGAAGCACTTTCCAACACTTAATGAAATCTTTAACAAAACATTGTTATTTAGGGAAATAATGGTGTATAGTCAAATATACCAAATATGAATTCCAGTACTTTTGAACAGCTCTGTATTGCATATGTCAGTTGATATAATGGGAAAATTTAGTTTAGCAAGAAAATACCCAGTAACTTCAAATTTCTTTTTCAGCAATTCATACTATTAGATGGAAACATACTTGAATACTTTTGTTCAGCCCTGTAATTTACATTGTACCTTTATTATAGGTCAGCATTTGGCTAAAATTTACTGTAAACTAAAACACTTTTAAAACAACTGAAATCACATTCTCATAAATTATCATTCATAGGCGTCCATGTACCGAATTCTTTGCGTGGCCCTGTATATCCTTTTATCTATATTCTGCAAACATTTCTCAGTAAATTGAATGAAGCTCAGCGTAAAAATGCATAGCTTATTTAAGAAACACGTTTAAATAATTTACGCTCATATTCAGTAACGTTCATGAGCTCTTTAGGGTTGCCCTGTATATAACTATAATATTTATACACACCATATAATGTGCATATATTTAGCGAAATATAAACGCGAATATCATAATTAAAATGCATTTCATCCCTCCATCAGCCATCATGGGACACATATACGGTACTTCGGAAAGAATATACTATTTGAAATCTTTTGTATGGCCCTGTAAATGCTATGTACTTCATATTATGCAAGACAGTAGCGTATAATTTATATTAAGCTTCAGTGACATACATCAATTTTAGTATACATGAAACAGCTTAATATATTTAAAATATGTCACACACAATTCCCCCTTTTACCATTATGTAATGGAATTCTTTTGTGTGGCCCTGTAAATAAATAATAGCTACATTTTCACCTTATATTTTATAAAATGCATATTTTAATATATTTGACAGGGTATAACATCCTTAAAATTCCTTTGAAACGTTTTTTCCCCATAGGTCGTAATGTAATGGGAAACTTTTGATTTGCCCTGTAGATAAACTAATCATGGTAGAAACTTCAGTTTCAATAGGGTTCGTGCTAGAGTAAACGTCAATAACGTTTTAAAATTTCATGGCAATCCGAGTATATTAGCGATTTTTTCCCATGGGCCGTAATGTAAAGGGAAAATTTTGATTCGCCTTGTAGATAAACTAATCATGGTAGAAACTCCATTTTCAATAGGATTCGTGCTAGGGTAAAGGTCAATAATGCCCTAAAATTTCATGGCAACATTAACGATTTTTCCCCATAGGCTGTAATGTAAAGGGAAACTTTTGATTCTCTCTGTAGAAAAACTAATCATGGTAAATACTTCATTTTCAATAGGGTTCGTGCTAGGTTAAGCCTCAATAATGTATAAAAATTCCATAACAATCCGAGTATATTTATGGGAGTTAGAGCGCGGCCAGACGGCCAGACAAACCAAATGCATAAGCACTTTTCAACTTTGTTGGAAAGTGCTAAAAAGTTTATTTTTTATGTATGTCAGATGCTGTAAAATATAAGAATAATAACTTTTTTTCTTTTTTATAGTAACAGCAATCGGCTTTTTGAAGATCTTTTTGGACACTGTGGAAAAAGAAATTTATTATATTAGACATATTAGAATTAACAAAGATTCGAATGCTGAACCTCTCCAGCATCGAAATTAGGAAAGTTACTTCTGCACCACTAATTCTTGATTACATGTCTTCAATATTTATATTCTTGTTATATTTCCATACTCATTTACTCTATAAAATCCTCGAAAGCGAATAGAAACAGAATATTGACTATTCTCAAAATAATAAATGAATAATATTATTAATTTCGCAAAAATAATTTCAAAATTATCCTTATCTATCTAAGCATCTGTGCAACCGATTGATCTTTCACGCTTTTTGTTTGATAAAAAAGTAGATAAAATAATCGCTGTTAAAAAAAAAAAAATAAATAAATAAAAATAAAAATAAATAAAATAAAATGTTTATTTTTAGCATTTGCGGAATTCTAAATTGTCCTATTTTTTAGACTATCACATTTTTTTTTATTATTATTTAATATATGTATACGATTTTTGTATGCAAAAATACCCTAAAATTCTCTTTAAACTTTCAAATGTTCTTAAAGCTATAAAACTTGACTATTATGAAAGTGCAAGCTTACATGCATCATGTTTGATATGATATATATTATTTAAATTCTACTATAATATAGTATGCGAGAAAATAGTTTTCTTCTACGTTAAAAAAAATAATAAATAAAATAATGTAACTCATTCTTAAAACAAAACAAATTAATATTTTAAATAAACAGAGCGCTAAAAAACAATTACGACCATATTTTATTGAAACATACTATTTAAATTGCTTAAACATAATTATTATAAGGAAAAATATTTTTCTTTTAAATTCAACTAAAAAATATATGTATATCGTCTTCGTTTTCTTTTTCTCACTTCTGAAGTCTAATGGGAGAAGAAAAAATGAAAAGATATATTATAAACAAAGTATTTGAAATAAAGAAAAACAAATGTCATATGTTACATTTTCTGGAATATATAGTACTTAACACTGAGAGTATTTATTTGTTTTAAATTAATTATTTTCTTGTGGGTTTATTTAAAAAAGCAAAATAAACATCTGATATTTTTTTTTTTTTTACTTCACATATGATCAGCATATCAAAAAAAAAAAAAAAAAAAAGTTTACTAAAACATTTTTTATATATCATACGTTTACAGAAAACGTATGTAAATTTTGCTGTAATACAATACATTTTTTAAAAATGCTAAGTTTACAAGGGGCGAGAAATTTTGATAATTATTTTTTTCGCATATAGCGTCTGCTTAAAACAAAAGAAAACAGAGTGCTGAAAAAATAATAATAGAACTAACCTTATGTCTCATATTTTATAGAGAACATATATTTTAAAATTTCCTATATCATATTTCTTTCAATGAAATATTCTTTTCTTCTAACTCCACAGTATGAAAAAAGATAAAACTTGATTTATGACTTTTTTTTTTTTTTTTTTTTACTAACGTTTCACGTCTATTTGAAACAAAACTAAGCTAAGTAAATATGACTTAATGGCATTTTTGAAATAAAATAAGGTCAAGGGAAATAAATACGAACAAAGCAGCCATGACGAGGAGAAAATTATTTAATTTTGTCCGATTTAAAAATTTACTTTACTGTTTAATTCCATCTAACATAAAAAAAAAGTTTAAAAAAAAAAGAATTTACGTTTTATATATTAATTTTCCCTTTGTGACTTAACGTAGAGGATTATTCTTGTTATATTATTTGGAGTCCTGCATTCTTAAATCGAAATTATTTTTCTCCAGCGACGCTGCCGGTGTCACAAGACGATATCATATCTTTAAGTAAATATCTGTTGCTTTGAATCCAAACCTAAACTCTTTTATTTTTTTTTTCAAACATTAAAGAAAGGTTAATATAATTACGGTCACCTTTGTGCCAAATGATTTAAAATATGCCAAGGGGGGGTTTCTTATCTTTTTGGATTTTTTTTCTTTGTTCTCTTAACAAAAGTTGAGCTTTAGAAACGTTTTCTTTATAAACAGGAAAGTCTTCGCTATACATAACAGAATTCTATCTGGACGTTTTTAGGTGAACTTTTTCTTTAATAATAAAAATGAATTCTAATGATGTTTTTGAATAAATTAATTTCCCTTCTAATTAATAATTCAAAGAAGATAGAAGTGCGGAAAAAATGTTTTCTTTTTCTTTTTTTTATGCTTATTAATTTTGAAAAGAAAAAAAGTTATAAAATTCTTTCAGTTTTAGTGAGTCGAATAAATTAGATGCATACAAAAAAATGGGTGGAAATATTTTGATAAAATTTGCATAGAAATGCTTTTTTTTAAAGTAAAAGATCATGTACCAAAATTCATATTTATATTTGATGAGATAAACAATTTTGGGAAAAAAAATTTCTATTATTATTTTTTTTTATTGAAAAACATAGCTATTAACTGGGGAAATATTCTTAATTCTGTTTTATGTATAAGTAATGTCACGTTTTGTTACAAAGTAATTTATGTACACAATGTAACTAAGACGCTAGTTCCCAATGCGGTATTGAAAAGAGAAATTTTCTTTTTTTTATCGATTGTTTTCTGTTTTCTATCCTTTAAATAAAACAAATACAGCATATCGCTGATTTAATTAAATTTCATTTAGCGATTACCTTAACTTTAAAGTCTTGTATTTCGATATGCGTATATAATTCTTGTCGTTATGAATTTTGCCTGATGAATCTTTTAGTTGCATGCATTTATATCACTGCTAACCTAAAAAAAATCTTGATTCTGGTTATGTGTAAATAATGTCACGTTTTATTACAAAATAACTTATGCACACAGCGTAACGAACCAGTCAATTCCCAATACGGGATAGACAAGAGCAATTTTCATTTTTTATTCATTGTTTTCAGTTAATTATCCTTTAAATAAACAAATACAGCATATCCCTGATTTAATTATGCTTGATTTTGCAATTACCTTAAATTAACAATAAAGTCTTACGTTTCGATATACATATGTCATTTTTTGTAGTTATGAATTCTGCCTGAAATATTAAACATTTTATTTGCATGCATATATATTTTTTCTCATTGCTAACAAAAAGTTTAATAGAGAGAATGAAAAAGTTTCTGGGTCAGGACTTAAACTAAGGTCATTGGTATAGTGCATCAATTTTAAACCAACTATACCAGTTGCGTGATATTTAGCTTAGCATGCCTAATAGTCCAAGAGCAGACAGCATAAAAACATATGTCATCGAGTACAAGTAAAAACTTCTTATTTTCGGAAAGAGTAGTAACGAGAATGTAATAATCCATGTCTGAGGAAGTGAAGGGGTGCATAGGCCATAAATTAAAACCACTAGTGGTTACTCATAGGTTTAACATTGTGTTTTCCTGATCCCATTTTTAACTGTTTTATAGCTTTGTTTGTTAGACAAGCACACTGATGAACCTATGAATGAACCACCAGTACTATTAATTTTCGGCTTATGCAATGGATCATTAGATTACCATTACCCTACTCCTACTCTTCTGTAAAATAAATATTTTTTTTTTTTTCGTGTGCTCGATGACATAGGGTTTTGTATTATCGGCTCTTGGAC
This sequence comes from Maratus speculifer, assembly GCA_964019185.1. Lineage (NCBI taxonomy): Eukaryota > Metazoa > Arthropoda > Arachnida > Araneae > Salticidae > Maratus > Maratus speculifer. Next base: position 93,097,172 of record OZ025294.1, on the reverse strand, counting down.
AATAGCTGTTATATATTAGCATGTATAGAACTGTAGTACAATATGGAATATCTTCTTGAACCACAAACTGCGACAAACATGCGATGACAGGCTTGTGTCTCATGAAGATAATTTCATTTTGCGCTGCGACTGAAGCCTCTGCAACATATAAGGATGAGGGTTGTTAGACAAAACATCGTCTGACTGGTTCAGTATGTAGAACGTTTGTGAGCTATGTTAATGACCCGAATTGGATTACCGGCTTGGACACTTTTCGTTTTATAGATGAAACGCATACTTATTAATGAAATAATCCATCCAAATATAATGTCTTATGTTTCGGATTCATCTTTATAAATTTCTAAGCTATATGATTCCCGTTTGAATCCTGAAAAATACAGCATAGTTCTTGGATAATTTACATCAAAGCTTAATCGTAAACATCTAACGGAAGCTGATGTTTGATGAAAATTAATGCATCACTTTTTTAAATAGAACTATTGCAGAAATCCTGAAAAATGTAGCATAGCAGTGCCACTATTGATTAATTTAAAAAAAAAAAATCAGAGCCAATTTATATCAGAAATTAACTGAATTTGAAGTTTGATGAAAATTCAAGGATTAGCTTTTGACATAGAATTATTACAGAAATCGGGGAAAATGTAGCTCAACAGAACCACATGTAGGGATATTTACACCGAAAAAGTAATCAGCTTCAAATTATATCAAGATATACCTGGAACGGTTTAATAAAAAATATGTGCATTAATTTTCGATATAAAACTATTGGCCGAAATCATGAAAATGCAACATATCAGTGCCACCTCTTGGGTCATTTAAACCAAAAAGTAAACAGCATTAACCACTTAACCGGCTGCCTCGAGATAAGTCGGGGGTAAAAGCACTGTTTCCCCATACCTGTCGCCGGTTTCAGGGTCTAATTTAAAGTTTATTAAATTGCGCACGTGCATATGTTCTTGGGATGGAGCGCCCGCAAAGTTTGTGCAACATACAGACAGACATTTTCTAAAAATAGTCAAATCGTGTTTAAGACTTACTAAAATTGTAAATCCGTCGGATACGAGAAGACGAATTTTATCACAAATCCAATATTTTCTTCTTGTAAAGATAGACGAATCTAAATATGTGTCATAAAGCAGCCACTTTGAGTTTGTGAACAGCCTTAACCCTTTCATTAATTCCTCAAGAGACAAGGAAAAGTAATCAGCTTCAAACTATATCAAGATATATCTGAAACGGTTTCATAAAAAATATGTGCATTAATTTTCGAGATAAAACTATTGGCCGAAATCATGAAAATGCAGCATATCAGTGCCACCTATAGGGTCATTTAAACCAAAAAGTAAACAGCATTAACCACTTAAACGGTTGCCCCGAGATAAATCGGGGGTAAAAGCACTGTTTCCCCATACCTGTCGCTGGTATCAGAGTCTAACTGAATTTAAAGTTTATTAAATTGCGTACGTGCATAAGTTCTTGGGATGGAGCGCCCGCGAAGTTTGTGTAACATACAGACAGACATTTTCTAAAAATAGTCAACTCCGCAGAACTATATAAAACTGCTAGTTATAATCATGATATTACTAGTTACTTATTATCCGATGTTCTTTAGATCATTTTTATTCTTTTGGTCTATTGAGTACTGCTAGATAATTTTCCTCCGATGATAGTTTTTTAGAAAATTTTTATTATTTTTGCCAAGTGGGTCTTGCTGGTTACTATCATGATACTGGTAGTTACTTTTAATTGGATGATAGGCTTTATTATTTTGTATAAGGGATACAAAACACTAATAATAGAAATCCAATCAAATTACTTGGTGGTTCTAACATTAAGATTCGAAACGTTCATAATCAAATTTATATAAGGTTCTACCCACATGACCTTGATATTAAAAAATAGGCATAACGTTGCAAAAGCAATAAACTCAATGTTATCCATTGTTAATTTGGCTTTTTGATGCATTTGTGAATTATTTTAAGAAATAAAATGTAACATACTTTATTGTACTAGATACAGCAAATAATGATAATAACATCCCAAATCAAAATTATGTAAGATAAGTTGTAAAAAGAAAAAAAAACAATTTTACAACGCCTGTACAATTCACTATTTTTAGCGAAAAAAAAATTCCTTTTTTGGAAATTTTTTTAAAATTTACGGGAATTGTCTGTTAAAAAACAATGAATTTTACCAGTATCCCGATTGCCAGCACAATCTTCGTAAAATCATACTTTTTTTAAGTCTTCATTATGATTTAAGAATGTACAATAAACAGTTGTTCCGTTTTCCATCTAACACAAAGTAAAACATAAAAAATGTTTTTATTATCATTTTTTAAGCAGTATTTGTTGCATATTTTGACGGTTTTAGAAAATGAATATTGCAATATTTTGCTGGAGAAAAAGTTTTAAATATGAGCTAAAAATTGTTGCGTAAGAAAATTATCCAAAGAAGTTAAAAAAGTTTTCAATACAAAAGTAACTATCAAGCAAAGGATAATAACTTTTCTTGCTTCAAAAATTTTAAAGAACTAATTATTGCTGTAAGGACAAACTAAGCCGTTTGTTTCCAGCATTTTATTATTTTTTATTTTTTTCTTTTAGATAAACTATTATACTCTTACATTAGAGCAGATTAAAAAACAGTTTCGTGGGGAAAAGATCCTTGGTTTTAAAACACATATTTGTTTAAACACAAAAATGGATTTTAAAAAAAATTGGCAATATTTTTAGCAATTAAAAACTTTGCGAAACACACACACAAAAGATCACTATTATTATTCCGATTTAAATAAACTGTGCATAAACTCCACAAAAATGTGCACCAAAAACTGTGTGCAACCATTTTACCTTATTTAAAAAATTCAATTCAATAGAAATTTGACTAAATATAAATAATATTTATGGTTTACATCTGTTTCTCTGTATGAAACTAAAATTAAAGAAAGAGAGAAAGTGAATAAGGATGTGCCGTATATGGGTTCCAAATTTAAATTTTATGTAATTTGAAATTTGACAGTAATTAACTATTAGCATAAAATACAAGTTTTTTAAAACTATCAAAATTTCAAACCTACACTGTAAAAAAAAAGGGTCGATCTATTAAAAAAACTTTAGTAATCCTTGTAATTACTAAAAAATGTTTAGTATTCTTAGTCGGTTACTAGAAAATCTGTAAGAATTACTAGAAAAAAGTTAGCAACGAATTGAGTTAATAGTTTTATGTTTTTAATAGCTATTACTAAAACACACTTGGCGTGGCCTCGATGGCATAGTGGTTATAGTAACGGACTCCAGGCTAAAAGGTCCCGGGTTCAATACTGGACAGTGCCAAGTAATCCCCGAATGTATGTAGTGTAAGTGCTCTATAATAAAAGGGTTATGAATTTCCTGTTGGAGCTGGTCGCAATGTTTGGTGCTGCCATCTATTGCGTTTTTGACGAAAATCTATCGCTTCAGAAGTCTGGATGCAGCTCGAAGGAAGCTCCTGCCCTTCGGACGCACGTAATTGTTATTAAAAATAATTTTGGAGCTATTACTAAAATTTGCTTGGTGGCTCATACTAAAAAATGTTAAGTTAGTTATACAAAATCTTCTTTTGTTCAGTTTACAAAAGAAATGCTTATTTCACTTGCAAAAAAAAGTTTGTAATGGTTACTAAAAAATTCTGTGGAATACAAATTTACTAAAAAATTTTTAGTAACCTCTTGAATTTTTTTTTTTTTACAGTGTATATGTTTTTAAGATTTTACTAGATGTTTGTAAAATGAAATTTGGGGAAAACTTGCAAAAAATCGGCATGAAGTTTAATTATATAAGATGAGAAGGAGGAAAAAAACACCAAATGTCATTTTTGCCTGCTAAATTTTCAGCACTTAAATTTGTTTATTTATAGCGAAATTTTGGAAAACGATCTAACGCGTCTTTTTAAAATGATAGATACTATATATTTTTTGTTGAATATCTCCTAATCGACATCACGACGGATATTTTACCTTAAACATACTCTATAATTTTGATCATTAATATTATATATTTCCAATTTGTTTTCCGTATTTTGTTGTTAAACTGATAATTTTCTACAAGAATATTTTCGGTATATCGCACGTGCAGAGTGTCCCATACAAAATCCCGAATTTTAAATTACTTTTTGCATATTTTTTAAAGAAGTGACACATTCATCGTAAATTTTTTCGACAGTTTCTATAACTTTACTCAATAGATGGGCTATTCAAACTATATAAAACTCCAAAAAGTTTTTTTCTCAAAATTATTACTGGTATTTTTAGTTCATAAAAAAGCTTCTTTATTAAAAACAAAATAATTAAACACGATTGATATGAAGTTCGTTACTTAACAAAGATAAAAATTTAACATAATAAATAAAAAAGTATAAAATTTAAAAAAAAAATCTTTTTTTTCTTTTAACATAGTATGGTTAAATAAGAAGTGAAACTCTTAGACAGGATAAAAAAGATGGCTAGGTTTCAATTTTGTAATGATCATTCTACTTCTTTCTTTCTTTCTTTTTAACATGCACTTACAATCAAGGAATTTAGTTTTCTTTTATATCACTTTTTTAACAATACTTTATGATAAACATTTTAAAACAGTCTGCTTTATCACTTTATACATTATTTATTGAATATGTGCTACGAAATCATTGAACTTAAATTCTTAAACCAAGATACAGTGTTACATGGTAAATTTCTAAAATTTAATGTTCAGTTTTTATTATTTTCTATTTCAAACTTGTTTCCGTTTCTGGAAAAAGGAAAATATTTTACTTTTAGATCCTTTCTTTTGCCAATATAAATATAAATATTTGCTGCTGAAGTGAAATATTTAAAGAACTTTTTTTCGAACGACAAGTTTCCAAAAGTCAGTTTGTACTTTTGGGCCCTTCTATAAAACATTTGGTTAACATCGATTTTTCGATTGTATACTTCTAAAAATACGAAATTCAATCAATAGTATTTATGTTTTATTTTCTAAAGTCATATACTAAGATTTATTACCCGTCACGAAGTTACTGAGAAAAATTTAAGTAAGAAATATTATATACTTTCAAAATCAGGATATATTTTTATATATTTTTTATTTTTTATTTCTTTTTTTACTTCGATCGCTATATTCTTTCGTTTACATTAGATTTTAACTTATTAATATGTATATAGATTAAAACAGATTAGATTGTTTAATGTTTTCTAAACAACTCAATATTTATAATTACGTTAGTGTGGCAATTACTTATGTAAATGCGATTTAGGTATCTGACAACAAAAGTTTACTTTTTTGCTTTTATTTTGTAAGAACATAAATGAAGTCATTAAAATTATCAAATTTGTATAGTCGTATTCAATGGAATATACGTTGTGCTTTGTAAACAAATTTTAACTCCTCAAAAGATCTTCGGACATTCATTCTCAAAATTTATTTCTGTGGCTTCCGGTAATAACCACGTAAGGCACATTTTTGAAAAAAAATGAGATAATTTGGGAAAATGTAACTTTCAAAAAATACTTTCATTTGCCATAGTACTGAAAAATGAAAATCAAATACTTTCCGTCATAGGGCGACAGTAAATTTTTATTTGAAAATTGAATTTTTTTTATTGGTTCTCATTTAATAAAAACCATTTTTATGTAACTATTTTGGCAAAAAAAAAGAGGTTCTTATATCCTAATTGAGTGTAGTGAAAATTATTAAGTTCTAATTTGTTTTATAAAAGTAATGATAAAAAGACATTTGAAAACTCTAAATTTTAATTACTCAAAGTATTAAAAATGTGCCTTACCTGGTTATTACCGGAAGACACAGATATATTCTTAAGCAGTTTGCAAATCAAATTTGTCAGAACATACACCATGCTTTTTAAAGAATAATCCCTTTTATAATATTCCCCTAAACACTGATATTTTCTGACATCACTGTCTTCGTAAACACATATATTTTTTTTAGCCTTTGATTATTATTCAGATTTTATTCGTTTATAAAAGATTCTGGACCGCTGTTTGGCAAAAATCAGAAAGAAGCAAATTCGATCGTTCTTGTTAAAGGAAAAATGTCATGTATTAGGAGAAAATAGTAATTAGTTAGACCTAAGAATTCGACTAGAAATTTACAACTATAAACAATTTGAATACCACGTCATTAACCAGTGACTGACCGTCTGTTTGTGTTTCTTTATTTGTTTATTGAACAGCATACGTTTGATTTGTGTGCTCGACAAGAAGCATGCTTAAAAATCATCGTTAATATTGCAGGGACGAGATAGCACAAGGAAATTTTACAATATAACAGATATACAACCGGGAGCTCCACACAAAGAGTGCGTGCAATGGAGTCAGTGGGATTGACAGACATTCTAAAATACAGTATGAAACGAAAACAAAAAATTACATTGTTTAAGTAATTACTGAAAATTTATAGCCAATACAATTGAAATTTTCTCTGATTAGGAAAAAGAATACATATCGATAAATTTTGAAGTAGTTATTGTTGTTTTTACCATTAAACATTTTACTCTAATTCTTACTCATTGTACTCCATGCCTGGAGTAAAATGCGTATCAAAATACAAGCAGGATTAGAAGTTTTTTTATTAAAAGTATGCATAAAAATACTTTATGATAAAAAGTTAATTAAATCCATTAGATTTTTTAATTCACAAGATTTTAGGAACCTCACTTTTTATATAAACATTAAAAAATATATAATTATATATATATATATATATATATTATATATGTATTTCTTTAATTATGTTTCGTATCAAATTGTTGTCGTAAGTCTATTATAAAAGAGTCCCTTGAAATTTATACGCGTAAAAATTTTGTTTGCAATGATACCGTTTCTTTTATTATTCCTAAGTTATGGTTACAATTAATGAATAAATTCCTCGAGAAAGCTTGAATGGGATGAACCAAGATGGAAATTATTTTTAGATCATAGTCTACTTTAATTTATTTTTTTACAATAAAACGTGTGGGTTTTTTTATGTTTTACTGTCGCGTGTCAATTGTATTGATCGTGAAACGATTTTAATTATATTTTTATTTTTATTATGTTTATGGATCTTATTAGACAGATCCGAAACTTTCCAATGTTATTTATTTTTAACCCATTAATGCCCAAGTTACAATTTTTTTTAAATATTTCGTATACCGTTGTCAAATATCATGAAATCAACTGGAAAAATAGTAAAAAAAATCCTATCTAAAATTTGTATGTTTAATTTGAAAATTTTAAAACGTCCCTAAAAAGGGACGCTAGGCACCAGAGGGTACATTGATTTTTCGTGAACTTTTTTTTCCCGAAAATACGCTTGAGCAGTTTTATAACAAAAGACAAGTTAAATATTAAGCTAAAAAACAAAAATGACAGATTAAAGTAACATTGTACTATTTATTACGGAGTATGAAATGCCATAAAACATTTGTCATGCAGACCTACCATACATTTGCTGCATTTACGAAACACTTTTTTACCACATTGAGCACATCGAACCTGGGTTTCGTTTACAATTACGTAATGCTTATTTCCATCATATCTCACAGTATCAGGTACTCTCGATTTTAATGCCTTTGGTCTCCCTAGAGATGTCCCTGACTGCAGTTTTTTGTCATCAGCATATTTTTGGAAATACGCCACTGTGATTTGTCTTCGGAACTGGAGAAAATTCAAAGGGTTTTCATTTGATGATGGACAAAGACGATATAACAACCATGCATTTTGCATAGCAGCTTCCAAACCAAAAATAAAAAGTGGCCACCACCACTTTTTGTTGCGAATAGAACAACGGTAACTAGCAATATTTTGGTCCATCCTATCAGTGCCTCCCATACACTGATTATACATCTGAACAAGTTTCGGTTGTTCAATTTCAATTGTTTTTTTATCACTACTTGACCACCTTTTTGCTTTCACTATCGGATGAACACCATGTACATTTGAGGCTATTGTCACAACGTTGTTGTCATTCCATCTAACTAAAATCATATTATTCTCCTTCTCATCAAATTTATATTCAAAAGTTCCTCTTTTGCGTTTCTTGAATGAGTTAATATCTGTTAATGGGCATCCTTCAGTACGATTAGAACGAACTGTACCAGTGATGTTAAATCCTTTCTGTGACAAATAGTCGATTAGTGACGGAGAAATGAAGAAATTATCGCAGAACAATTCAATATTCGAATGTTCAGGAAGTTCTGAAATGAGATCCACAACAACAGAACCTGCCATACCTAGATTTTCAATAATATCTACGGTCCCTGCTCCTTTATAAGGCTCAAACTGTACTAAATAACCAAGCGTAGTATTAAGGCACCATATTTTGTAACCAAAGCGAATCGGTTTGCCACGTATAAATTGTTTGCAGCTATGCCGCCCATAATATGGCACCATACTTTCATCTATAGAAAATTGCTGCTGTTGAGGTTGATAAAGTAGAAATTTTTCATTTAACATAGAGAAAAAAGGTCGTATTTTTGCTAATTTGTCTTTTTTGTCAAGCGTGGTATTGTCAGCCATATGAAAGTACTGCAAAATCTGCTCAAATTTATTTCGACTCATGGCTGAACTTATTGCTTGGTTATTCACATCAATATCATTTGACCAATAAAGACGTCTCTGTGGTAAAACGGAATAACCACTCGTTAAAAGAATGGCAAGAAATAATCGCAGTTCATTTCTTGTGATAGAGAATGATGTGTTTCCTTTTAATTTTGCATATAAGATAGTTTGATCAACAAACATGTCTAATAATTCATCTGATATAAATTCTTCAAAGATTGAAATAGGACACCAATGAATATCTAAGAATTTAGGTTTTGGTACACTCCATTTTAGATTGTTTTGTCTTGATTTGGGAATATCTTTTTCTGTCCATATTCTTTCCTTAGGCATTTTTCTACAATTACTTTTTTTACGTTTACAGGGTGGTGAATCATCTGAGCTTTCATCATCGCTTGATGAATAGAAATCTCCAACATGCTCTACCGATTTATCAAATCTTTTAAGTGTTTTTGTTGCGGGAGCTCTCAATTGTTGACTTGATAATCTGTCAATATCAACAGCATCTTCAGGTCCACTGTCTTCATCAGTGAGATCATTCTCTTGGGAAGGTGGACAAATACAAATGTCAGCTTCCTTGAATTCTTCATCATCATCTAGCTGATACAGTAATGCCACAGCTTCTTCTAGTGATAAACTAAAAAATATATAAATATCCTTAAAAATAAAATATTCGACTTCCTACGTTTCTTTAAAATATAACATTCTCATTCAAATAATTATTAAATGATAGCGAAATAAACATTTTTTGCCCTCCTAACTGAAAAAAATACCGCCTTTATATAGAATGAATAAGTACACAGTACAAATGTAAAATGTTTCCTAATCTAAAAAAAAATAATCACAAACAAAAATACATAATAATCATTTCATAGATGCCCACGATTACGAAAGTCGTTCCTTTATCTTTAGAAAAATCCGAAAACCATACATTTTTATTATTTAAAGCAAAATTTATGAATATAAAATTGCTTGTTTTCCAGAAATGTTTCTCAATAATATTTACAGCTGTAATAATACAACAACTATACTAATATTTAATCTGTTTCCTCAAACCAGAATATAGACTTTTCAGTATTTAGCCATTCTCAAGTAAAGTTTTCCATGTCCAATAAATGTATTTAAAAGCCAAATACATTAAATTAAGAGAATTATAACACATACTTCAAATTTAATATTATTTTTCATGTTACTTGTATATTACTCATGTATGTATAAATTCGGCTGAGTAGCTATGAATCTTTACTTATAAATGAATAGCATCTGAAAAAAATATATTCCAGTTTGAGAAAACGGATTAATGCATTGTAAAGGCTATTCGGAAACGTTTCTGAAAAATGGACAGCAAATGTTTATATATATATGTATATATATACTTCTTTAATTATTAAAAAACTATTGGATTTTTTGAGATTTTTAAAGATAGATGAACGTTTTTTGGAATCGTGGGTTACTATGAAATGATTATTACACATTACCGCAATTGATTATGCTCTGTTTTTGCCTATTAAGTAACATACCACATTTTTTTCAGTACCATCACTTTCTAAACCACTCAACTAGAAACTTATTTTTCGGGAATTAAGTAAATAACAGTGACAAACTACAGTATTAATGTTCAAAATTTATCATAAAATTTATGTCAATGTTATTAAATAAAGTAGAATGTTATTATTATTTATAATTTTAAGTACACCAACTTAACATTTGCTTGAAATGTTAATTAAGAACAAAAATTTCATCTACCCGTACAATGTTAAAACATTGTACCCTCCTGTGCCTAGCGTCCTTTTTTCGGGACGTAATTAAAATGGCAAAAAAACTATCAATATTTAAATTTTTGTGAAATTTCAAAAATACATATTCTTATAATTGTATTTACTGATATATCAATGAATAACAAGATATTTAATTGATAAATAATTCAAAATACTTACCCTTTTTTTCTTGACATTGCGAAAAGAAAGTTTTTTGACACTCTGAAAACAAAGACGTCAAATTTACAAACTTAATATTTGTCTTGTGCTGCCATCTACTGAGTATATATGAAATGAACCCCTAAAAATACTAATTTGCAAAATACATGCTGAAATAGTAATTTTTGTGTGATTGTGATGCATTTATATAACCGTCCCTAAAAAGGGACGCTAGGCACTAATGGGTTAATTTTTGTAACACCTTTCTCAATTTTCTTATATCCAAGTAATATACATTTTTTTATTAAAAAAAACTTTAATTATGATAACAATGCAGATGAAAGAGCTTCGAAATATTGCCCGTAAATCACATTTAAATAATAAAATTTTACATGAATCCCCATAAAACAAATGAACAAATGTGCAGGACAAGTTTCTCTCTGAAATATTCAACAGCGCGTCATCATTCAATGTAAACACGTATAAGTAAGTGAACAAGGTACATTATTTAACTGTTCACTCGTTGAATTGTGCTCTTATATCACTCACAATAAAATCTGAATTGTAACTCATAATAATAATAATAATAATATGTCCCGAACTGCTGAAAATTAACATTATTTCTTAAATTATATGCATTTAAATTCATAACGTAAAACCTGACAAATTATTTTAACGAGTGTAATTCTGGGAGTTTTGCAGATGACAAGAAGCAATTTTTTCTGTTTCATTCAGAATTGGACAGAGTTTGCTAGGTGGGGAGACCTAACAAACGCTAAATCCTGTACTAGTCCCACCCATTCAGATATGATCAATGATAATTTCCCTAATTATAGATTTTACCTTCGGGAGACATATAGAATTTTCTGTTATCCCCTCTTCCTCACTCAGTAGATTCTAACTTGTGTCATCAAATTTGGCGCCTTTTCTAATGAAACTTTCCAATTTGAAAGGGTCATATATAATGTATTACGTTACTATCTTCCTTTTTATGAATCACTCTGTAAATGAGTATATATCTGTATATACCCTGTAATATACATATATATATATATATACATACGTATACATATGTTATAAATCAAATAGACATTTTAGTGAATATATAATTTTAAAAAGTAAGTTAGTATAAAAATAATCCGTTTTATATATTTGTTGTAATTCCCAAATACATTACCCCGTATAAAATTCTAAATATACCCATTGCTTGCTATACACCACTTATAAAACATTTAATTAACAATTTAGACACTTGCAAAGCACATCTAAACCGTGTTAAAATTTGACAGCTTCCCTTTTCGCCAGCTGCTCCTCTCTACAGAAATGTAATATCCACATTTGCATATAACAGTGTACAGATGGAACCTCTTTCCCTAAAATTAAGCAACACAAACCAAAATGGAATTAATATATTCAAGCGGTACGGTGAGCCCCATTACCCGATTACTTATTGACTCCAACCGCACGAGCCTCACGTTCTGAGGTGCACATATTTTGATTTCTCCAACTGCCATTATGCCTAATGTAAATGTCACAGATGGTTCAAATTCTAGAATATTCAGATTCTAAATTGCGCAACAATTTACCCCTCCCCCCTCTATTCCCCTTCATCTTCCTTTTCCAGTTCATATGAATTTAATCAGATCTCAAGAGTTACGTTCTGCACCTACGATGGAGTATAGAGAACTCGGCTAATAATTATGAATAATGCAGTGTTAGCCTGCAAATAAGTTACTCTCCTGGGGTAAAGCAATGGGTACATTATGTTAATTAATTGATGCAAATGTGACAGCAAACTGATGGAAAGTATGCGCGATTGCGTGTTGGGATATATATGGGTAATTTGTTAAATGTTTCGGTTTCGCCGTTTTGTTTATTTCTTTCCCGTTGCTTTAAATAATGTTTTCGGTTTCGAAGAGACCACAAGATGAATCCCCAGGAAATTTTCTACGCTTCTTTTGAGACAGTTGAGGGGGTTGTTAGAACATTGAGGATATCATCTGCTAAGATCTTATTATCTCGTGAAATATTACTTATCAGATTGTTGTCTTAAATATCAAATATCCAAAAGGCATTAGATAATATTATTTATATTCGCAAATAAACTATGACTGAATTTTATTTGTTATGAATACTCATACAATATTTATATTTATTATCATTTATTATTTTTTTCTTATTTTTCCTTATAATGGCGCGCAGCTCTTTATTATAAACTATCTCTTGAGAGTAATACATCTGCATATTCAAAAATCTTATGTAAAATTAGATTGCGCATAAGTTTCATGTTCTAAATCGTGTATGACTCCTGAGACGAGAACCATTTCGTTTTAGCTTACCAAATATTTCAAATATGCGTATATATATATATCTATGTATTTATTTATTTATTTATTTATTTATTTATACCCTTACCTCAAAGTTTCTACCTCAGAAATTAATCGCAATTTTTTGTGACTGTGTGGCATTGCTCTTAAAAACGAGCCATGTACCACAATCAACAGTTTTAATTGTTAATTGCTCCAATATTGGTAATTTTATTTGATTGTCATGTCATGTTTAAGTTCTTTATATTGGATTATTCTATATTCAGTGTAGATCATGAAGTGTAGTATTATATAATGGTTATATATGTATATATATATATATATATATATATAATAATTAATTGTAAAACAATATATAAATCATTGAATCTTTTACAAAATTACCACATTGAATGATGGAAAATAGATAGATAGATAGGTATACATATAATATATACTAGAGCATGCATGATGTGCCAACAACTTAAAATTTGTATATCAAATGCAAATCTAAAAATCTGAATCCTCAACGTCACCTCTACAACTCATTGTTTTTAAAACTTTTTCCGTAAAATTAATCTTCCTACAAAAACACAATTTTAAGTTTTTAAAATACGTAAACATTTGTAAAAGTTAAAAATATTTCGAAGGTTCCAGAGATTGGTAGAATAAAATTAAACATGTTGCTTGATAATGATACTGTGAAATTCCCATGAGCCAATAATTCTGGTAATTTTTAGATAGTAAAGTAGATTTATTCAGTAGTTACTGCCCCTTAAACCCCAGTAGTGTGATTTAATTTACTTTCGTAATTTTCTGTGGATTATATCAATAATTATTGTGTTATCTTAGATTATTTTGTTATACACTGCGATATTAAATATTAAATTAAAATATTAAAAATTATTAAATATTAAATATTAAATGCGATATTAATATTAAATATAATTTATATTAAAAAAAAAACAGTTTTACGTTATCTTAATACTCATACAAGGATATTTACTTGCCTGTCAATCACAAATTCCTGTGTCTAATGTGTAAGGAATTTTTGGAAATATAAGCTGAGACATCTAATTTAGAAATCTAATGTTTTTATAATTTTTGTTTCGAAAGTTTCGATTGTCGTTCTACAATATTTTATATGTAAAATCTGATTTTAATACATAATACTCTATAGCATTAACTTACTAAAATCACCTCAAATAGATATGTTTGGAGACTTCTAAACCTATCGTGTAATCATTTATCACTATGTTCACTACCATTTGAATTGATAACAACGTGATTTGGCTGCGCAATGTGCTTTTATTATAGCCTTATACTTATAGCATCCACTTTGAATTTAAAATCGCATATTGCTAACTTCGTTCATATTTGACGCAAACCTATGTTTCACATCCAATTATAAAGGATTAACAAAGTTCCCTTAGTTGTCGATACTCAACAAAGAGTTACCCGTGACGTATTTCATGTAGCTCTAAACGAAAGATAAATGCATTAATTAAACAATATGTTTCACTCGCATCATATGTTTCAAGTTTGGGACTTTTTGCACATCACTATTATCTTAGAGAAAATGTTGTCGTTTTAAATCACACAAATGTCCCAATTAAATAAAATAACATTTTCTACATTAAATTACTGGTATCCACAACGCCAAAGAGTTGAAAGCTCTATTCTCCTCAATAAAACTGCATATAATCAATAAACTCTTTACCATATTTTATTGCAAACAATATGGAATTTCTTATTTCTATGACCTTGATATATGCTTCGTCATAAAAATGTGAAACTTTGGGCCAAATAATATACAAAATTGAAAATTTTGGAACACAATATTTCATAAAATGAAATCGCAACTAATTTAAAAAAGTGGGGGGGGGGGGGTAAAATCGTGTACATCGAATGAGCTCATGATGTTACACTGTTAAAAATTTGCTCCAGTTTGAACCAAATTTTGGTGCTCGGTGCTGCTACTATACGATGGTGAAATTTCATACCAGCATTTGGAGTTAATTTTTTCAATTACCTTCCAACTATTAGAGCTATGTTTCAGTAGAAACTCTAAATTTTAGTTCAATATTTCACCATCTTATAGTTGCAGTTATTGAAAGCCAAAATTTGGTTCAAACTAGGACAAGATTTTTAATAGCATATCAGTCATATGCGGGCTGTAGACTCATAATATTCTCAGCTTATACGTAAGCTGTAAACAGAAAACCTTTTAAGTGTGCTGGTCACTCAGTTTGCGAATTATCCTCCGTAATGTTAAATCTATGAGCGCCTAATGCATTTTTATAGTCCTCGGCTAATTAATTATTTTTTTAATTTCTTTTTTCTGTGTACTCTTTTTTAAGGATATTTCTTTTTTTATCATTAGTTTTCAAATTATGTATAAAAGCTTCCGTTAATTTTATTGGAAATGTTAGAATTTTACTCCCACCTTGTCAGTTTTAAAACATAAAACATTAAATTTAGCAAATACTTTAGAAATACTTTGAGAACTAAGAAAAAAAGCGACATTCTTTAAAAAGAGAACACTGAAAAGTTTAAAATATTAATTTCCCGAGGAGATACGTTCGATATTAAAATGCATCAAACGTCCATAGATTTAACATTAAGGAGGGAAACTTGGAAGTTGAGAACTAGCACACTGAAGACGCCACACTACTAAATGATAAAAACCCGGATGATAATATGAAGTCTATGGGGCGTTCTTTTCAAATATCTCGTTCAAATTTTATTTTTTCATAGGATAGCTGAGGACAACCTACAACCAGACTAGTTTTTACTTTTTCGATTTTGGTTTCAGATTTTATAAGAAACAATATTTTAACTTTCAGAAACGGTTTGAACAGGTTATGAAACTGAAACTATCCAAATATAAAAAAAATATATAACCAAAATCGAAATTTAAAAACTAGCTTGGTTGTGAAATGTCCTCAGCTATCCTATATATATATATATATATACAGGGTGAGTCATAAATATCGAAACAATAGGCTAACTTCTCAAATATTGCCCCTAGACCCATACTTCCAATTGCAAAAATTCATAAAAAAAGGTGAAATTTCCGATAAGATAAGTTGCAACTCCATGGGGGGTCTATTTGAAAAAATACGAAAATTAAATTTTTATACGGCCCCCGTAGAGCAAAATTCCCAATTAGGAAATTATTCCTTATCCATTCCTATATTGAACAAAACAAATTTCATCTCTGTATCTAAAAATCCCACAGAGATATTAAATACCAAAATCCTCAAAAATTCCTGACTTACACCACTTTTCCCTGCCTCTAAACTGACTCAATTTCAACGCTTGTTAGGGAACATTCACAAATTGCAATTTAATAAAAATCGGTGTAAGATACCACTTTTTCTTTGGACATAAAATAGCAGCGTATAGTATATTTTATGTCCAAATATACTATACACTATGTGTATGTACTTTTATAGCTTTTCGTTTTTTATATTTATACTTTTTATTATTAAAGAAGCGCCAAAGGCTGTAATATATTTATTTTATCAATGAATCTCTATTTATATGTA
This sequence comes from Maratus speculifer, assembly GCA_964019185.1. Classification (NCBI taxonomy): domain Eukaryota; kingdom Metazoa; phylum Arthropoda; class Arachnida; order Araneae; family Salticidae; genus Maratus; species Maratus speculifer. The sequence continues at coordinate 93,080,824 of OZ025294.1, read as the reverse complement.
AATGTTTCACTTATATTTTAATATCGTTAATCCATATCCCATGCGTTGGAGACTCTGAAAAATGTTATACACTAAAACTTTTTAAGACGGAATCACATAGGAAGGAAAAAATACGTTATAGACAGATGCTCTCCCTAGAAGATGTAATTGGAGCTTATTTTCTTTTCAGGTACTATTGCATTTATTTTGCATGGATCAACATATTTTCCGTTTAAGACGGAATTTCGTCATAGGCAGATTTTTTTTTCACTGGTTTTAATGTATTTAATTTTTTTAAGCCTTTGAATAATCTATTTAAAAAATAAATTTTAAAGTTTTTTCCTTTTTTTTTTTTTTTTTTTTGTAAAATAAAGATTTCAAAACCTGTATGTTTTTTGTAAAAAATTCGATTGAGCCGAATTTTAATATTTTTTATGCACGTATTAAGTCAGTCAGAGACAGCGATTTTAATATGGGTTTTACCGAGACCGGGGAAATTTCATCCAGAGTGCACCTAAGTTGAAGGAAGTCCCATCCTTTATGAAAAGTACGCTAGGCCCGGCCTGGCGGTGGCGGGTCTTCAGAAAAAAATGACATCTCCGTTCTGGCCCTACCTGGGCCCAGAATACAGATTTTTTAACATCCTCTGGAGGACGATAAAAAGCATGAAGTTGTCAGAGGTAAATTAAAAAAAAAAAAAAAAGAAAAAGAAAAAAGAAAAAGAAAAAAACTTAACCTGCATTTTAGAAAAAGCATTTTTTAAAATAACTGACGGATATTTAAACAATACACTTCGTTTTTCTGCATAATGAATTTTTTATCCTCTATTTCTTGTCTTTAAATTATTAAATGTTAAGAAGTTTTAAAAGAAAACAGAACTTGAAACACGTCATTTTTGATTTTTTTTTACATTAGTTTTGTTTCGGCAAATTTGAAAAAAATGTTTACTTTTGAAAAAATTTTTGCTTTTGAAAATATGATTTTTTTAAAAGTTATATTATTTTTTCAATAAACATTTTTAATAGTTTTAAATTAATATAAAAAAACCTTGGAATAAAACTAAAATCAGATTTTCATCTTTAATTAAATGGAAAGAAATTGAAATCCGTTAAATAATGTTACTAGTTATAACGATTTTTGATTGTCCCATTTAAACCAGTACTAACCACATGAAACTTTTATAAATTGTATGAGAAATTTTAGAATGTGATTTTCTTAGTAAATTATAAGGCCAACATCACAAAAAAAGAAAAAAATCAAAAATTCTAAATCAAGAAATAGATTTTTACGCGTTTTCTAGAACTGTTAAAGTAACAATGTTTTTTGAATTGTGCGCATTTCAATTAGTGTCTAATCCCTTAAAACCTGATGAATTTTTTAAACGGCTATAACTTCGCGAATTTTGGAGATATGAAGATGCAACTTTTTGTGTCTTATTCAGGACTGGATAAGGAAAGTTTTCCTAATTGGAATTTTTGTCCTACGGGGGCCGTATAAAAATTTAATTTTCGTAACTTTTCAGCTAGACCCCCCATGGAGTCGCAATTTATCTTATCAAAAATTTCACATTTTTTTATGAATTTTTGCAATTGGAAGTATGGGTCTAGGGGCAATATTTAAGGAGATAGCCTATTGTTTCGATATTTATGACTCACCCTGTATATATATATATATATATATAAACGTCAAAATATTAAATTTTGAGCGAGATATATGAAAAGAAGGCCCCCGTAGACTTTACATTATCATCCGGGTATTTTTCATTCAGTAATGTGGGCTCTTAAGGGACAATGAAATTCATAATTTTCGTGTTATTATTACGATTGGAAAGAACATCTTTCTGACTTATTTAAAGCGTCAAAGACTAATATGCAAATACATTTATTTAAGATATTATTACTTTGTATTATTATTATTATTATTAAAAGTGCCTTTTTATTATTATTTTTATCGTTAATGTCATTTTAAAAATATATCACAAAATATCGGAGGAAATTTTATTAATTTACATTTAAAGTAACTTACAATAACACACTTTGCCCATGTCTTTAATATCTGTATTGATACTGAGGGCTCATTTTCCTTATTTGATGAGTCATTTTAGTTAAATAATTCATAATTTAAAGTATCACAACATAGGGAAATGTAAAAATTAACATTTTCCCTTAATCAATTTTTTTTCTCATTTCGTTTTCAACGATAAACTAATGTAATCAATGTGATCCTCTTTTGATAAATCGAATTCTAAAGAAATACTAACATAATGAAATCAGTATTTACATACTTAAATTTGTGTTTCCTAAACTTTCTTTAAAATCTCATTAAAAATTCATTAATAAATGCTATTTTTCTATAATATGAAAATTACTCGTAATCTAAAACTAATTAGAAGTACATTTGATCATAATATTTACCTCATTAATATTGACTTTGGCAATTTAAATTTATAAAATTCCATCATACTTTTATTATGTTGTTTATTTATTTCAATGAATTATTTATCATAAACATGTACAAAGCATGAATAATATTGCATTTATTTAAATATTGCAAAATTCTAATTTTCAAATTAAAAACGCTATCGAAAAATTTATCAATGATTAAAAAATAAATTACATTGATTATCTCAAATCTTTCATTTAAGAATGATAATAATTTTTAGTATTTCTTATAATATGTTTAATACAATTATAACTTATATTTTTACAGCTGAAATTTTCCATTGATGGGCACATATAAAACAAATCTAAGAAATATCTAATAATAAAATCTATTTTTTCATCCATTACCCACTTTTATCTATGAAAATATCGTATTGATTGGTTAACATATTTAAATTTAAAATTTGTCCATTAAAAAATTCGTTAAATGTTAATAAAAGAACTGGCATATAAAAGAAAAAAACAGTTATAAATAAACCTATATTACATGAACATGCGCATTTATGGCTTGTAAAAAATTTCTGATTAAACTAATTTTTTAAGGTTTACTTTTTAATAAAAATTGTGAATACTAGGAAACCTAGGACCGATGGGACCGATCGCACCTACCTCGTTGCACCACAGACCGTGAATACATTCAGATTGTGCGCATGACAGTGATGTATCGCGTAGCAACATAGCGAACCATAGTACAACCGACTATGGCGAACTATGGCGAACCATAGTGCGCTAAGCATCATTCTGTGTCCACTCGTACCATTCGACGCCGTTTGCAGCAGAGTGGAGTGTCCGCAAGGTATCCATCGCTTCGTTTACCCTTGACTGAAAATCACAGGCGTTTGCGGCGCCAATGGTGCGAGGGACGGCGAACATGGACAGTGGAATGAAATGACTGAACTGTGTTCACCGACGAATCCGGCAAAGGCTTGAAACATCAGGATGATCGGATTCGAGTTTGGAGACACCGTGATAAGAGGCTGTTGAGCTGTTGCGTTTTGCATTGCCACACTGGTCCTGCACCCGGTATAATAGTCTGGGATGGTATTGGATTTCACTACCGCACCCCTTTAGTGCGCATTGCTGATGCATTGAACAGCCAGCGCTACATCTTTGAGGTGTTAGAGCCCGTGATCCTCCCTATATTCAGCGCTTGTCATCAGCTATATTCTAACAGGATAATGCGCGATCACATGTGGCACGCACTCTTCAACAGTTCTTTTTTAAACATCAGATTGAATTGCTTCCTCGGCCTGCTTGTTCTCCCGATCTATTGCCAATCGAAAACGTGTGGTCCATGGTTGCAAAATCACTGGCCTGGTATACTGCCACAACGCATCAACTTTGGCAATATGTGGGAGCCGCACGGACTGCTGTACTCTAAGGAGGCATCCAAAGTCTATTTGATTCTATGTTGAGGCGTGTGGCAGCGGTTATAGCCAATAATGTCAGCTACACTAACCATTGATTTTGTCATCATCCACACGTAAAAAGAAGCTGTAATTTTAATCATTTAATCTCTGTGCAACATGTTATCTACCAAATAAATTTCCCTGTAATATCTTTGGTCCTTCTTGGTGTTGCATTTTGTGTGGCCATTATTATACTAGATGAATTTTGTTTACCATTTATACCATTGGATAATTTCTGAGAATCATTGTATGCATGACTTAGAAAAAAATACATACATATATGTTAAAATTTTCTATTTCTCTTTTTTTCGTCCGCGCGTAAAAATTGCTGTAGGTCTTTGTTAGTATTTTGGTGACGATATAGTATGTTACTATTAAAAAATTGAAACGACCATATTTTTTAGGGGAAAAAATTACGAGCATCACAAAAAAACCGTTAGTAGTCTTATTTAAACTGAAATTAAACAAAAAAAATCATGCGTTAAGCACGGATTATGAAACACTTTCCAACACTTCCTGAAATCTTTATCAAAACTTCGTTGTTTCAGAAATAAGTTAATCCAAATATGTATTCAAATTATTTTGAATAGAACTATATTTCATCTATACGATGGTGCATTTACCATATAACAAAAAAGTTTATTTTAGCAAGAAAACGAAAAACAGATTCAAATTTATCTTTCAGAATTTAACACCAATATACACTATATTGCCATTGATTATGGGACACTTGCGATTTTAGACATTTTACTAAATATCTAGAAAAATACATGAGGAATCATCTCGAAACTCTTAGTGTATAAATATAATAGTATAAGTCATACATCTCCGTGAAGATTTTTTCCCGAAACTCCAAAGGGGACCGTCAACAAATTAAAAAAAGAATGAATATCTTTTGAATAACCCATTCAAAACTAATGTAGCAAAAGCGCTCAAACTCTAGATTGTGTTTGAATGCCTTATTGTAATAAGCATTGTTCATTTTTATGCAAATAACATGCATACTCGCAGAGTAATTAAGGTTTTTATAAAAATGATCCCAAATTTTTTCAAGTTTTTTCCTTATAATTTTCAGAGTTCTTAATATAAAATATTTTTTTTTTCAGAAAATCTAACAAACAACATTGCACACAGTACCCTGTAATCAGAATTAAAAAATAATGAAAATTGTATAAAAAATGAGTTGGTTTACTAAATAATTTTTTACTGCGCATGCGTCAACGATATCAAAATTTCATTTGCATATTATGTTAGCTAAATGTACAGAGCAACTTTTGTGAAAGTTACAAAATCATAACTTGAAAATTCTGACAATAATTCTCAATTGAATAAGTCGAAAATCCGTTATTCTCAAAATGAAGCAAAAACAAGAGGGGTTGTATCCATATATTCATTGATTAGTGTCAATATAGAATACACAATATGGGATGTACTACTGCATTTGGATAAAATCCCTCATTTTTTTGCTTCATTTTGGAAACAACGAATTTTGTTCTTTTTCTATAGACGATTACTTTCAGAATTTTCAAGCTATGATTTTGAGACTTTTACAAAAGTTGCTCTATACATTTAGCTAACATAATATGCAAATGAAATTTTGATATCTTTGACGCATGCGCAGTAAAAAATTATATAATGAACCTACTTATTTTTCATACAATTTTTATTATTTTTTAATTCTGATTACAGGGTACTGTGTACAATGTTGTTTGTCACATTTTCTGAAAAAAATATTATTTTATATTAAGAACTCTGAAAATTATAATGGAAAAACTTGGAAAAATTTGGGATCATTTTTATCAAAACCTTAATTACTCTGCGAGTGTGCATGCTATTTGCATAAAAATGAACAAGGCTTATTACAATAAGGCATTCAATCACAATCTAGAGTTTGAGCGCTTTTGCTACATTAGTTTTGACAGGGTTATTCAAAAGATATTCATTCTTTTTTAATTTGTTGACGGTCCCCTATGGCGTTTCGATAAAAAATCTTCACGGAGATGTATGACGTATACTGTTATATTTATGCACTAAGAGTTTCGAGATGATTCCTCATGTATTTTTCTAGATATTTAGTAAAATGTCTAAAATCGCAAGTGTCCCATAATCAATGGCAATATAGTGTATTAAATCTTATTTGAATACGTTTGTTCAGCCCTGTAGTTTACAGAGTGCCTTTCTTGAACGCTATCATTCAGGCAAAATTTAACTCAAATTAAAACACTGTTAAAAAAATCACTGGAACCACATTTCCAGAAAATATTATTCATAAATGACCATGCATCCAATTCTTTTGTGGCCCTCTATATAATTTTATCTATATTCCACAAAAATTACTTAGTAAGCTGTTTAGCGAAGACGTTTAGCGTAAAAAGACATAAGACATTTAATAACCACCTTAAGCAATTTATGCTTATACACAGTAACTTTTACGAATACTTTTGTATAGCCCTGTAAATCAATTATAGCATTTATATACACGATATAATATACATAAATATAGAGAAACTTAAAAGCTCATATCACAATTCAAGGTGCAGTTCCTGCTATCATCACTATTATACAGTACCTCGGATAGAATATACTATCTGAAATCTTTTGCGTGATCCTGTAAATGCTACTCATTCATATTATACAGGAAATAACTTATAGTAAGCCTCGCCGAAGTATAGTAATTATGTACATTTCGTATGAAATACTACCTATTGCAATCGCACCAGTTTATATATATATACAGGGTTGTTATAATTAAAGTTCGTCTCTTCAGAAGGCTCTAGAGCCGGTTCTATGGCTCCAAACGAAGCAAAATTTCAGTAGTACGTAGTTAAAGAGATGCACTCTGCGAAAATCGGAAAAAAAAATTAGTTAAAATTTTTGTCAATAGATGGCGTTGCACCACTATTTAAGCCGATATTTGCAGATTTCTTTATTTTGTAAAAAACAAAAATACAGGAAATATTATTTAACAGTTTATAAAAGTAAACTTTTTGAGATTTGTTATATCAATTTTGGTCAATCTAGACGAAACAGTTGAAATTACAAAATTTCACCCAACGCTTTTAAATGATAACCTTTTATTCAAATTTTTGACGAATGATGTCAAAGTGACGTTGCAACTTCGAAAACTTGAAATATACTTCTAATTAACTGACTATTTAAAACTTTCTGATAAAGTGTGTCTGTGATTTCTTTGACACTGGTACAGTTGATTGTTTCTGAAAAGCATTTGAATCTGCGCTTTGTAAAGAATGGTAACTTTGAAAGAAAAGGCACTTATAAAGTTATTTTATCAAAATAACAGCAATGCAACTGCACCTCTTCGAGACTTCCGAAAATTGAAAGATATTAGACGTAGACCAATGTCGGATCTTGGAGTTCACAAAATGGTTAAAAATTTCGAGGAAACAGGAAAACTCACATTCTTTCTGGCAAAGGACGAAGAAAGGTAGACATTTCTACCATTGAATATATTGCAACTGTTGTCGTTGATTTAGCCAGCCAGTCATCATTTGGTAATGCAAGTGTGCCCGCTATTGCAAATGAAGTCGATATGCCGATTTCCACTGTGAGAAAAGTGATGCGTCAAATTTTAGGCTACTATCCATAGAAGATTCAAAGGGTGCAACAACTAATAAAGGGTGATACCGAAAGAAGGCTATCATTTTCACTACAGTTTCTTGCACGAATGAGTGTGGACAATTCTTGGACCTGGAATATTTTATGGAGTGATGAAGCGCATTTTTATTTAAACGGACAAGTGAACACACACAACTGTCGAATTTGGATGAAAGAGAATCCTAATGTTGTCCAAGAAGTTCCATTACATGCAGCTAAAGTGACGGTGTGGTGCGGTTTTACTGCTACGTTTATGATAGGGCCATATATTTTGAGGAACTAACATCCACAGAATCCATTACATGTTCCGTAAATGGAAGAAGGCAATATGTTGTCACATTTTCTTATTCTCGAGCTGCAACAGTGAAGCTGCCTTCAAAATATCGTGTTTATGCAAGACGGTGCACCACCGCCCATTTCTAGAGCAGTTCGGACTTTCTTAACGAGCCATTTTACAGAAGACCGCATCATAAGTCGTTATTTTCAAACAGCCTGGCCACCACGATCACCTGATCTAGCGATTTTCGGTTGTGGGGATTTTTGAAAGATTCTGTATCTAAAGACAAATATCAGACAATCTCTGATCTGAAAGACAGTATTAAACTCCACATTCGCTCAGTCGCACAGGACAATTTACGCAGTACTGTAGAAAACAATTCTGAGAGTGGAATGCGTTATTGATAATGGTGGAGAATTCATTGAGCATTCTTAATGTTCTTTCGTTATTTCCTCGCTGCCGAGGGACATGTTTTATTTTTGCTGATGCAGTTTACATCACAAGAAATTATATTCATTTTTCAGTATTGTTTGTAGTCATAGGTCAGGCACTAGAGCTGTCTTATTAGGTGAACTTTAATTACAACAATTCGCTGTTCGTCGAAATTTGTCGAAATTTTTAAAATTGTGTGCTTCGTCTAGATTGACTGAAATTGATATAATGAATCTGCAAACATCGTCTTAAATATTAGTGCAGCGCCACCTATTGACAAAAATTTTAACTTTTTTTTCGATTTTCGCAGAGCGCATCTCTTCAACTACATACTAGAGAAATTTTGTTTCGTTTTCAGCAATAGAACCGGCTCTAGAGCTTTCTGAATAGGCGAACTTTAATTATAACAACCCTGTATATCTATCTACCTATCTATATATATATATCTCACTTTTTTATGGACACGATAACTTCTATAATTCTTCACCAATCTCCATCAAGCTGGTACAAAAAATCAAAGGGGATAAAATCTTGGCTAAGTTCGTTAATGGGCAAAATCGGACCAAAGGGATCGGAATAGGGGGCGTTTTTGTGAAAACCGAAAAAACGACATAACTTCTTAATTAAAGTAGATATCGAATCGGTTTAAAGTTTATATTACTTCTTAAAAATGGATCAAAAGTTTATGCATGACAGATTTTTGATAAATTTAGAAGTGGGCTCAAGGGGCGAAAAAAACAGGGATTTTGAGAGAAAAAAATTCATAACTTCGTCAATTTCCAAGATATCAAGTCTAACTAAATTTTTTTGTAAATGTTCTTAAAATTATCTAAAACTTCTGTATTTCCAAGTTTTTGATAGGACCAACTTTTACCTATGAAAAAAATTAAAAACGAAAAGAAAAAGGGCGGTGAAAAAAGAAAAAAATCCATAACTCCGTCAATTTTTAAGCTATCAAATCTGATTAAATTTATTTTACATATTCTCAAAAATATCTACAACTTTATATTGACAAGTTTTTCATGGGACCAATTTGTATAGCAAAAAAAATATAAACAAAAATAGGAGTTGGAGAAAAAAACCTCAAATCCAAACTGCTTATATTCTGGCTCTATTTTTAAATTCATTTTTGATTTTAAACGCATCCAAATGGTAGATCCTCTTATTTAGAAACTGTATAAAGTGACGCATTGGGCAATTTTCTGATAAAAATAGAATGTATTTCAAAAAAGGCTACCAAAAAGGGTATTTTGAACAGAATTTCCCGAAGTCATCATGACTGTAAATTTAAGAAAGTGTTCAAATAAGAAATTGCGTTTTTTTCTGACTCATTTTTGAATCCATTTTTGCTCTCAAACGCATCAAATTTACAGATTCTCTTATTTAGGAACTATATAATGTGATGCATTGATCGTTTTTTTGATAAAGACAGAATATATTTCGAAAAAGGCTACCAAAAAGGGTATTTTGAACAGAATTTCCCGAAGTCATCGTGATTTGAAAATTTAAGTAAGTATTCACATAGCAAATTGCATTTTTTATGACTCGTTTTAAAATCCATTATCGCTCTCAAACGCATCCAATTTACAGATCCTCTTATTTAGGAACTATATATTGTGACGCATTGGCCAGTTTTTTGATAAAGATAGAATATATTTTTTAAAATGCTGTCAAAGTGAGTATTTCGCACAAAATTTTCCGAAGCAATCATGATTAAAGAATTAAGGATCTATTGAAACAACAAATCGATTATTTTATGACTCATTTTTAAATTCAATTTTTTTCTCAAATGCATTCAACTGACAGTTTTTTGTTATTTAGGAACTATATAATGTATTGTTTTGCTCGATTTTTTAATAAATTCAAAATTTATTTCAAAATATGTTGTCAAAATGGGCATTTGAGCTGAATTTTTCTTAAGATGGTTCTGATAAATTAAAAATATTTCATTAACGGCAAAATGAAGTTATTAAACGGGGTTTATCTCTAATCATATATATATATATTTTTTTTTTTTTTTTTTTTTTTTTTTTTTTTTTGTAGAAATGAGCACTTTTCGAAATCTACCTCCGCTTATAGGCCCAGTCGACAGGGATGTTTTATTATATATGAAATAGTTTAGCAGAATTAAAGTCGCAAACTACTTCTCCATACACCATTATGTAAAGCAACTCTTTTGTGTGGCCTTGTAGATAAATAATTTTCCTCGCATATTCTGCAGAATACATATTTTAGTACTTTTCGTAAAATAAAATATCTTTTTTTTTCTTTTGAAAGGCTGTAACATCTCTAAATTCATTTAAAACTATTTTTTTCCGTTGGCAGAAACATAATTTTCCATTGGCAGGAAATTGTTGACTGTCCCTGTAGATAAACTAAACATGGTACAAACATCCTTTGAATTATGGTTCGAACTAGGGTAAACTTAAATAACATCTAAAAATTTCAGGGCAATCCGACTATATTTACGAGAGTTAGAAGGTGGACAGATGCACAGACAAACAGAAATCATAAACACTTTTCAAACTTGTTAGAAAGTGTTAAAAAGAGAAATCAACGCAACTGTTCCCAATGTATCGTTTTACTTATTTTACTTCATTTTATTTTATTTTATTTTTATTCTTAAAAAAATGGTTTGATTCTGACTGCACAGAAAAATTACACATGAATAATGAACTGACAAGTTCTGATATTGATGCAAAACACTTTGTTTTCCTAAATTAAATAATAATAATAAGAGGGTGTTTCCTGCTATTTTATGGAGTGAATTTAATAACCATTATGATAGAAAAATCACATGGAAATTCCTGCTGCACTCTAATAATACAGTGAAATGAAAACTGGAAAAAAATTCTTCCCTCACAAGACATAAAAGATACAAAATTCTTCAAACACAAACACGAGATTGTGACATAATATCGTTCATCTATAATGAATTCATATTATTTTATTTGCTTCACATGTCTTCATCCGTTAGACGTAATGTAATTGCATACAAAGTTAGATCTCTCTGACTTAGTTTAATTTCAAATCGGTTGAAATTTTTGTTATTTTTGGAAAATGTCTTACAATATTCTTACGGAAGCCTGTTCTTAGTACAGCTTGTCGACATGCTGTCTGAAGTATCACAATCACCGAAGGGATCAAACTGTGATATCGTTAATTTACCACATTGTGACCTCAAATAGCCGTCACTCAATACTGAAGTCACCATGACCGATTTTGGCGTCATTTACAATTTCGTCACGGAATGAAACAGACAAAGGTAATATTTTTTGCACAGTGTCAACATAATTACAATAAAAAAAATATTTACAAAAAATTTGTACCAACGTAATACATTTGCATTTACTGTCAGCAGCAATGCCAATAATAAGCATTTGGACCACGGTACTTTCACATTTTGGCCATATTCGTGTCTCATTGTTACTAACGCTAACGACGCAGGCATTGTTATTAAGTACACAGACTGTAACAAATAAAGAAAAAATATTCACATATATATGGACATATCTCATATAACTCTCGCTTAAAGATTTTTGTTTACTGAAAAGCACTTAAAGCACTTTTATCCACTTTCTGAATGAAGACCATAATACTATTCTTTTAAACTAATGCATAATTTTAAAGAATTTATAGAGATTCTCTACAGGGTGTCCCAAAAGGTCATGTCCAAACGGCACACATGGTTGTGTCAGGTCATTAGGAAACAGAATTACATAGGAAAGGGGGGTCGGAAACGCGATTGTAATCCGCTAGAGGGCGATAAGCGATGTCAGACGAAAGCGCGGGCAGTCGGATCATTCGAAGCGCGGACGTTGCAGAGAAAGGATGAACCAGTTGATGAGCACTTGGATGAGCACTTACTATGAGTTGTAGCATTTTTCTTTTTTATTTGGTACTGTTTTGTTGTAAAATAAAGATATTTTACACCGTTTGTTATCTTTTCTTTGCGTGACGGTTACGATGCAATTTCACTGTTTAGATCGCGTTTCCGACCCCCCTTTCCTATGTAATTCTGTTTCCTCATGACCTGACACAACCATGTGTTCCGTTTGGACATGACCTTTTGGGACACCCTGTATAATAAAATTTAATAAAATTTTAAATTACAATAAATAATCAATATCAATTATAAAAAAGTACAAAAGTCACCAAAATTCAACCTAAATAAAATGCAAGGAAAGTAAGTATTTTTAGATAATCCTACCTCTAGGTTTATTGAAGTGGTTTTAAAAAAGAAATTTTCTGGGACGAGCTTTTAAAAACATTTTACATAAACACAGATCAATTCTATGGAAACTAATCAAATTGTTTAATTATTTATCATTATAACTTTGAGAGATTAAATCGTAAATTTTTCCCTGCGTTTCATCTCTAAAATAAATTGCATCTAAAGAAAAATCATTTGGTGAAGTTGAAATCAATAATAATAAAAAAAAAATACTCGAAACTTTAAACCGCAAATTAAAAACAACACACTCATTAGTCTTGAAAACATTTTTCTAAAACTCAGTTCTTTTTTTTTCTAAATTAGTCGTAAATTATCAATTAAGATTTGTTTTCAAGTAACAAACGTCTAAAGAATAAAATATCAGAAAAAAATCATTTCAGCTCAATTGCTTTAGTGATTTGCTAATTATAAAACAATTAAGGAACAAGGTGTACTAAGAAAATAATTTATTTCTACCCTTTTTTTTATTTCTCCCTCCATTCTTTGATTTATGTGAAAAGTAAGAATAGCTTGATTAACCAATTCTAATCCCCCTCTTTTCAAGCATTGTTTCCGATTTAAGGAACTCTTGTTTTCATTGACTTTTAAATAGAAACTTAAAAGAGGCTGTTACAATCTACATTTCACCCTTGTAAGTTAGATGAGTGATAAATTAAAAGGTACTGGATTTTTTTTTTCTCCTCCGGGCATCTTGTCTCTGAACTTTAAAAATATTTTGAATGGGCTTAAATGATTATGTTTAGAAGGATTTTTCTGTTCGCTCTTTTTATTTTTTTTGTGTAATTTATAATTTAGTTGAAAAGTTTATGTTTAGAGAGTTCAGCATTAAAAATAAAACAATTAAAGCTAAGTAAAAATGTTTTTCTAAGTTTTTTAAACTAAAAGCTGAAATATATTCCATTTATAACGAGTCGATTAATTTTACCTTTGTGTATTGAAAGTGGTTTATTTATTTATTTTTTAAGTATCGTAGTATCTAGGTAAATAAATAAATTAATAATTAGTAATTTTTAGTATTTTGTTGTCTTCTTTTTATTAATCTAGGCATCGAACGCATAAATATTAATGTAGTAAATAACTGAAATAAAACAGGATTTATAAAAAATCATTTACCTTATATACAGTATTTGTGACTTATGAGAAATGTTGACTATAGGCAACGTGTGGCACGATAATGTGACGTATGAAAAAATATTAATATTCATTAGCTATCCTTAAAAAACGTACAGTTGGCAAAAAAAGTATTTGTACACTCTAAAATTTTTAATTTTTAACTAAATAAAAACAGATATTTTGTTAAAAATAGTTTTAATACAGTCTGTTTACCGTGCTTTTTAAATTACACAACAGAAAATTTCGATAAAGATGTAAAATAATTTTCTAATAGGAAAAGTTTAAGAATTTCTTGTAAAAAAAGTATTTGTACATTTCTCCATCCTGATATGTACTGTGTTTTATAGGGTTTATGGTTCAAAGGACTACTTTTACAGAAGCTGTTAATAATTTTTAAGTTCATATTATATTTGTCTGACATTTAATCTAATTTGCACTTGAAGTAATTGAGTATAGAACCTAAAACTAGAGGGGCACCTCTAGATATATGAAATCCTATGATTGAGCATAATAAAAATTTAAATTCGCAACAAGAATTTGTAAAAGCTATTAAATTACCATTTACAACTATTGGATATATAGTGAGAAACTATGAACAAATTAAAAACATCGAAATTCAATGAAAACCAGGACTTCTTAGCAAACTAACAATGAGGCGAAAAGGGAGTGTTTTTAAAAAAGCTTTAAAAAATCCTATGCGTTCGGTTCAAAAATTTGCTGGAGACCTTGCAAAATCTTCTTGCATCAGAGTAATACCTCAAACAATAAAAAATATTCCTCTCAATTCAGATTTAAAAGAAAAAACCTCAAGGAAAAATCCATTCATCAGCGAAACAAATAGGCGAAAACGCATAGTATTCGCTTTCGCATACGGAAGTAAATCATTGGATTTTTGGAAAACAGTAATTTTTTCTGATGAGGGAAAATTCGGAATTTTCTTACCACCAAGCATTCGAAAAAATTGACGTAAAAATAAAACTGTTCTAGATCCAAAACGTATACTTCAAATTATCCAGCATGTTGGGGGGAATATTATAGTTTTGGGGTGTATAGCTTCTAATGGAGCAGGACATTTAAAATTTATTGACAATGTAAGGACAGGTTTAACATACATTGATATGTCGTGGCATAATTGTGATGGGAAAGTGAGAGAATAAAGCCGCCCTTTTGAGATTGGCCGGATCGTATTGCAATATCGTAGAGAGACCAAGGTTCATGTTTTACTTTTTTTCTGGAACGAAGTGACTTTTTTAAGGCATTATTTTGATGAAGAAAACTCAGTTCACAAATATCTGGACTAAATTGTCTTTATTTTGCTGAAGACTTGAAATATGAGCATATTCAAACATCCGGAATAAAGCATATTTATTCAAATGCGGACTCGAACTAGAAAGAACGTCTAGAGTTCTCAACGACCACAATTTGTACATGATGAATTGTCAGCGACAAACACACAAATTTAAATATATGTTCACATAAGCATGTAGCACGCTAACATAACTGTACTCGAAAGTAATTAAGAATTATTAGTCATCTTTGACCACAACGAGCGCGCGTGTTTTTTTCACCATGGCAAAACATAAAACTGACAAAATTTTCACATTTCACAAACGCCAAAAAAAAAGCCTTTTGGCATAGAATAGATTCCCAATCCGAGCAAAAATGTACAGGTAAAAAGGACCGTTACATGATAAGCAAAGGGGAAATTTTAAAAAATGAGTGTTGCCAAGAATATAGAATTTATCGCCCGTGGCAAGAACGTGCAACACCCGGCAGCCCTAACGAAATTACACAACCGTAACAAATTAAGTTCTTTATACAAGACAAAATGAAATGATTGGGAAATAAAAATAGCAGTTATTTAAAACAGTCGTTTGATATTTAATCAACTGAAGAACAAGAAAGAAAAATCTAGAAATGAAATGATATTTTAAAACTAATTTATTATTTGTTTTGTTTTTTATTTATTATTATTATTTTATATTCACTTGGAGGCGAACACACAATTAAAATACGTATTAAAAATGCTTTTCTTTTAAAATTAAATTTTAAAAGAGGGGGGGGGAACTCACATTTGAAAAATTAATAGAAATATACATAATAGAATGTGTGTTACATCACAATAATTTATTAAATTGTGCCAAGAAATTATGCATAGAGGAAGCTTTTCACTTTCTGCAGGATAACGACCAAAGCATACTGCTGTGATCACCAGCACATGCTTACGACAATACTCGAAGACGACTGGTAACTCCTCTAAAATCTCTAGACTTGAATCTAATTGAAAATTTGCTGATGCTATTGGATGCAAAAATCCGAAAAAAAATATGTATCAGTAAAAAACAGTTTTAATGAAGCTCTTATTGTGTCATGGAAAAACATTAACCAGACCGCTACAAAAAAGTTGGTGGAATCTATGTCACACCACCTAGAAGCAATAAATGAATTCACACAAAATAATAATTTGTATCATTTTACTAAATTTTCATTAATTATATTACATTAATATAGTGTACAAATACTTTTTTGCATTATATTTTTGTATATTTGTTTATTATAATGTAAAATATCAATTCGTTTAATTTTGTTTTTGCTTCTATAATATTATAATGCATTAAATTAATGTATTACAGTATTTTTTGCTTAAATCTTTTGTTTAGTTTCATTATAATAAAAAAAAAAATGAAGTGTACAAATACTTTTTTTGCCAACAGTACGTTATTTCAGCAGTTTCTTTTTTTGTTCTTAGATCATAGTCTGTCAAAGGTAAGAACTAATGTGTTTGCTGTTTCTGTATACACTCTAAAAAATAAAAGTGTAAATTAGACAAATATACATATATATGTGTGTAAATTCCTAAAATTACACACCTGACATGAAAATTACCCACTTTTTGCAAAGTTTTAACTGTTGTTATGTGTATTTTAGCTTATGATACTAAGTATGTATTTTGTTATCAGTTGAAAGGCACAAACAAATGTGTAAATGCTGAAAAATGCCGGAATTTACTCAAATTGGTATGTTATTGTAATTTACACATAATGCTATATACATAGGTAAGTGTGTAAATTTCTAAAATCACCCACTTGGCAAAAAAATACACTTTTCCTATGAAAAAAAATACCTATTTTAATGTGTGTTTAGTTTATGGCATTACGTTTGTAAGTTGTTATCAGTTCATAAACTCAGAAAAATGTGTAAATGTATATAACACCTGAAATTACACTAATTAATGTGTTACAAAAATTATAAATGCGTGAATTTTAAAGTAGACATTACGAAATGGATGGGAGGTTTAAATATTATTCAGAGCTACAATTTTTATTTCATTAACCCCATTCCATAAATAGCATGACTTCATTGCATTGATGTAACAGCATTTTTAAATAATAGACCAGTATATTTATTTACTTTTATAAGATACTCTAACCACCTCTCTCACATTCCTCGTTTCAGCAGCATATGGACATTTAAAAGAAGCTAAAAAAATTAATCTCGACAAATGTAACAATATTTCGTTACATGTAACGTAAAATTTTATTCATTTAATTAGTTAATATCGTTTTCCGAATTACCTTTTGAAATTTGTACATCAAATGATGTTTGTTTTTATAATTCTAGAATTTGGTTAAATCGTAATTTCTTTCAGCCGTCTCGCTGACCGCTGTTTTTTTCACAATTTTACTTGTAATTTTCAGTAATAGTGTTAGATTTCATTCTTAAAGCGAAATTAGAAAGAGTTCATAAAGAGGAATTATAATAGAGATATAATCCCACTTTATGCTTATTCATAAATTTAAATTATATTTTTTGTACTGTTGGTAATTTTTCTGCTGCCTTTTCCCCTCCCTTCCCATTTCATTTAAAGGACAGTAGTTTATCCTTCAGTAGAATCTAAAAACTATTTTGAATTTATTTAATATGTAACATAAAATATAATTCATGTAATTAAGATAATTCTAAATTGGTATCCTGAGTTATTTTTACATTTAGCATATCGAATATAAGTATGCTTGATTTTACCTTAAATTATTAAATTCAAATTGTAAAGTATCATAGCTTGTAACCATTTACCCATTTCAAAGTTTAACTTGTAATTTTAGTTTAACTTCAGTTCGCAGTATAATTTATGGTCCTATTCATGAACTACGCGAATCAAGCATCCAGTAACTTGACCTTGATCACGCCGGGATCGAAAATGAAACTTCTCAACCAAACAATCATAGAAAGCAAATCACGTACAATGTGGTGGCCAAAGAGGCAAACTGAATGCAAGCACTAGCGTTGAGAAAAATATAGAAGTTATTCTCCTATAAAATATAAGGTACGTAATCTTATACGTTCGTATTACCTCCAATTCTTTTTATCTGATTTGTTTATATTTACGTATAAATGTATATTCTATATGTTGGATTGTTTTTTTTTTACATATAATAAATTTTTCACAAGTAATTTACTTGCTATAAAAATTGTCAACATTACCTAACTCCTGAAACTTACTCATTAAAATAACAACTGTTGTATCTAAAGTTATTTATTTCTTGAAAAAGTTTCATCTTAAAAAGAATTTATGAATGTATTTTAACAGAAGCAAAATAAACGTTAACATCATTTGTGCATGTGTGTGTGTGTGTGGGGGGGGGGGGTGTTAAATTTCGGGTCGGTTGTGTGGAAGATATTATAGTTTATTTATAAACTATTATACAAATGTATATTATATCTATAAATTATATATTCGATTTATAAGCTAAACAGTTCATCTGAGTTTTATTTTTTTATTGACATTTCTTTGTAAGTTTTTTATTATGAAACTTATAATGTTAAAGTTTATCATCGATTAAAACTATAGCGTTATTCTTGAATTTCTACGTTACATTTTCCAATTTTGAGAAATTTGAAATATTTATTTATCTTAGCCCGTCAGTAGTCGCGTGTCGGTCTTTTCGCCGCCCGTATAATTTATATTCTCCTAACTTGTATCACATTACAAATAAAACAGAGATCTAGCATGTAGCTTATTTTAAAGCTTTTTTGACCACCTTAGTGAAGTAACAGGACACCCCTGTTTTTCTTTCGCGTACATTTTTAGAAACAAAGTTAAAATTTGCAAAAAAGACTACGTAACAATCACTAATGTCAGCTCATTTTTACTTTTTCCAATTGCTCCAGATCTCACAAATAAAATGCATATTTTAAGAAAACTGCAAATTTATATCTTCGTTGAAATGTTATTTTCGCATATTAGGTGAAAAATATTTCTTATTTTACATATTTGGTATGCGGAGGGCAAGCGGCGAAAAGACCGAGCGCGACTAATGGCGTTGCGAAAAAAGTCGCGACTGCTCGCGGGTTAATTACATTTAATTTTCAACTGTGTTTTAATTTGAAAATATTACATTAGAAGAACTATGTCCCACTAAAATAATCATAGTAAAAATACATAATTTTTGCTTGTTAATTATAGATTTAATAAAAATACACAGAAGTAAATTGCAAAAAGGCACAAATACGTTGATTTAAAATAACCTTAGACCAAAAATTCTGAAGAAAATTTGCATTAAAGTAATGGCTTTTTCTTCAAATAAACATTTTCCCATTGCAATTTTGCCTATTATTATAGAATTTCGTATGATTATCTAAAACGTATGATTGTATGTATATAAAAAATTATAACACTTGTGTCATAATAAATATTCAAAATGGAACTTATTAGTCCCCCCCCACTACATAAATATTCCCCGACGGGTGAGTTTTATACACTTAATATACAAATGTAATTGTCAAATAAATTCTACGGGCATTAATTTTGAGAATTTATAAGCGTCAATAGATATTTGGATATAATCACATTATTCCTTCTTTTTACTATAGTTGATAAATAAAAATACTAATTAATTTGATATTTAAAATTTTAATTAGATTATCTGAAATTTTCATTTTTGAAAATACGAGTCATTTCATTAATGTTAAAATATATTTGTATTTTTTTAAAGACAATAATTTCTAAATATAATCTTAAATGCAAAAGATGTTATTTTAATGATTCAACAGTCTTTTTGATAGTCTTGATAATTTTTAAAGGTAAATTCTTTGTAATGATGAATATTTATAAAAAGAAAACAATTCAACATATAACATAGGTGATTCATGTATATATAAACAAATCAGCTATAATTTTTGCAGGTAATATGTGTGTGTGAAATGAAGATTACATACCCTTTTCTATTTATTATAGTATTTTAAATTTTACTTTTATAACTGTATGTAACACAGTATCTTGAGTATAATTGACTTTGTATTTTGAGTCTGAAAAATAAAAAGTGAAAAATTTAGTCTGAACTCTGAAAATAAAAACTGCGAAGATTGCAAGTTTACCAACTATCATTATTCCATCTGACTAATCTAAAATCTATCATTATTTTTTTTTCTTTATCTTAATCTTTAATTGCATGTACTAAATAATATCTAACTGAGGGGAATATAAAATTAAGAAGCAATGAAGAATATAGAAAATAAAACAGCAGTTTTTATGTGTATATTTAGAGGAGAGTTGGGAGGAATGGGACACTTATTACAAAAATAATAAAATCATCTTTATTTGACACAAATACAAAAATTTTGATTTATAGAATACAAAATGAAACACTTTATAATGTCCTTGAACAATATAGAAACATAATTTGAAGAATCAATTGTATAATTAAAGAAAGTGTAAATTTCAAAATGTGTCCAATACTTTCCCATTAACAAAGAAGTAATATTTGTACTACGATGGCTGATGAGGAATATCGAAAATTAATGTCTTAAATGGCAGTATGCTGAATTTTAGAACCGTAGCGGCTGTAATAATATAGTTTTACTTGGAGGGGTGAAGTTCTAAAAGCCTATTTAGAGGGAATTTTCAAGAAGGGGGGGGGGGTGATAGGCTGATTTAAAGCTTATGAGGCTACACTTGTGACAGTGGATGAGAAATGGGTACATCACTATGGTCTCGACTCCAAACAACAGTAATTTTATCTTATCCACTGTCACAAATCTAGCCCCATAAGTTAAAAATCAGGCTTTCAACTACACCCACCCCCCATTTCACTCCTCCATCCAAAACTACATAAATAATGCGGCTACGGTTCTGAAACTAAGCATAAAATCAACTAAGACATTAGACTTCGATATTATGCATTACTCATTGCAGTACAGATATTCTATATACACTAGACACATTAGTTATTAAACCCCCATTTAATATGCGTATTTTACATATTACGCAAAGAACTGTGTAAATTACATTAACACAATAATGCGTGTTTTTCGCATAATGCGCATTTATCCGTGTGATCACTGAAGATTACACAGATAAATGAGTAAGAATATTACGCAGATATATGTGTATTCTTGCGCAATTTACACTCTAATGTGGGTATTACATGAGTGATCACTATAACTTTTACACACTTAGTGTTATCATCAAATTACACACTGAAATGTGTATTTTGAAATTTACACATTAGGTGTGTATTTTGGCAATTTACACACAAATTTACACATATAAACAAATCGTTTTTGTATCATCGATTTACACATTTTTGTGTGCAAATTTACACTTTTATTTTTTAGAGTGGATACGTATGTACATATGAATATATATTACGAGATAACTCTTCATAAAATTATCAAATTTGCTTCATATGTTTCCTCTAGGTTCATTTTTACAAGACGCTTCCTTATAAGCTTTGGGATTCACAGATTAAGCATAAAGGGGGGAACGGGGGCTGATTCTCTCTTAATTAAAATGTATATGTTTTTCAAAAATCAAAAAAATGAGATTTGCTAAAAATTTAATAAACCAGTTTTATCTGGTAAAGCACTCCCATTATTACCTATGTAGATTCTTAGTGAAATGGAGAGCTTATACTTCTTGTTAATTTAAGTAAACTGGTTTTTAATGTAGAATATTTGATTTGAATCAAATTTTATACACAGGTTTATTGTGATAAGGTGCTTTCCTGATTAGATTTCGAGATTAAGTATGAAGTGGAGGAATAGGAGGTCTAAAATAATCCTCAATTTATTTTTCGAGTGGCATTATTCTCTGAAATAAGATTATAATATATAATTAGTGTGAATAGCTTTTGCGTTCATTGCTATCAGTTTAGTTGGGCACATTTCTTTTTTCTCTCTTTTTTTCACTTTTGTTGCACACAGGTAAAAGAAAAAAAAACAGTTTTTACAATTGGTCAAAGAGGTATTCAATAATAGTAAATTTGTCCCATTTTAAAAAGAATATTCCATTGATAGGAGTTTTAAAAAAAAATTATAATTAGTTATTTCTATGTTTAAAATGTTTATTTATTGTTAATCTTTTGTGTTCTATGACAATATATGTTAGTTTTTAAGTCATTTATGAAAAAATTTTTGAGTCTAGTTCTTTGAAAACTAATACTTTCGTTGAGATATCAAATATCTTGAGGGGGAACTGTCTCCACATTAAGTGTCCTCAAATGACTTCCTGCTAACAAATTAATTATTAACAAGAAGTACCTCAGCATTACACACAGCTTGGACTTAATGAAATTTGAAACATTTGCCTTCAAATTTATTAATAAATGCTGTATATGTTGCAAAAGTTTTTATTCGGTATAGTCAATCATATGGCAAGAAAAAAAAGTGGAATATTGCAAATTCTAAGTTATGTTTATTTTTAATGCTAGATCTCTATTTAAATAATAATAATAATAATAACAAAAAACATAAGAAAAAACTAAGGTTTCATCTTTAATTTTGTTAATACCTGTAATTATAACTATATATTTATATATCTACCAATCATACCAGTTATTATAGGACTTATATTTATGGACAAAGTAATACATTTTTGCTTTCAACTATTAAAAGAATCATCATCATTTATAAACTTTTAAATATTCCTTACGATGTATGTGTTTTAACGAAATTGTAATTAAGAATATTGTTTTTAATAAAAATTATATGGAATGCTATTGAATTGCTGATTGCTATTTGAAGTCTTGAAATTTAAATGTGTCTTCAAGTTGAAAGATGAATTTTTAAGGACAAAGTAATATATTTTTAATTTGAACTATTTGAAGAATCATCATCCTTTTAAACTCTTAAATATTCCATACGATGCATGTGATTAACGAAATAGTAATTAAGATTACTTTTTTAATAAAATTATACGGAATGCTATATTTTTGATTGAAGAGTATAAATAAATTTATTAAAGCATCCAGAGTTATACTGTATGCTTATAGACTACATTAAAAAGTTTTTTAAAAGTATATTTTTTAAAAAGCTTGTAAAAACAGCCCCATTTTTGAAATTATTGTAATACCTTGTATGATTGGTAGATATATAAACAGTAATAATAATAATAAAATAACGTTAGTGTTGTTGTTATATCTTTGAGATTACATGACATCATTCCCATATTTACACACATTACACAGTGATATTTCAGGTAAAACTATTAATTGACTCTAAATATGTGTTTCGTTTTATCCCCTTTAGTCGAGCAGTTTACTTCAAATTTGAACAAAAAGTCCATTTTCCTTTTTTTAAATATTAAATGAAAGCTTGTTTAATTATAAATATATTGTGGCCTCATTTTTACCAACACGCAATTATATCATGAGATATTGTAAATTTTGTTAATCTACCCAAAGCAATTACTTTTACGAAGAAAAACTTCCATATGACTTTCTCTCCGTGTTCATATTTTTGTCACTTTTCTGTTATTTTTTTTTTTTTTTGTGTGTGTGTGTTTGATATATATATATACATATATGTTGTATATTATTTATTATTTGTGTAATAAATGTATGATCAAGCCTTTCCAAAGGATAACAAGCCTTTAGATTTTTGCTATCTCTTAACAAATAAAAGTATTCCAACAAAAAGTATTCCATGTTTAAGCATTTGGTTTCTCTGTTCATTCTCTAACTCTCGTAAATGTGCTCGATTTTTTATGCAATTGGTAAACTTTATTTAGAATCTCATAGGGATGTGTATCATTGTATTTGAAGTATGCGTGATTAAACGTTTATTTAGAAGGATACTCAAAAGAATTTATTTACATTATTGCTTATATGATAAAATCGTTTGCAGAATATTTTAATGATATTAGGCTATTGCAAATGTATTGAAATTGCTACACTCTAAGAAATAAAAGTGCAAATTTGCACACAAAAATGTGTAAATCGATGATACAAAAACGATTTGTTTATATGTGTAAATATGTGTGTAAATTGCCAAAATACACATCTAATGTATAAATTTCAAAATACACATTTCAGTGTGTAATTTGATGATAACAGTAAGTGGGTAAAATTTATAATGATCACTCATGAAATACCCACATTAACGTGTAAATTGCGCAAGAATACACATATATCTGTATAATATTCTTACTCATTTATCTGTGTAATCTTCTGTGATTAAACTGATAAATGTGTATTACGCAAAAAACACACATTATTGTGTTATTGTAATTTACACAGTTCTTTGCGTAATATGCAAAATACGCATATTTGATTAAGGTTCAATAACTACTGTGTCTAGTGTATATGAAATATCTGTACTGCAATGGGTTGATGTAGAATATCGATATATTTATGCTTAGTTTTAGAACCGTAGCTGCAATATTCATATAGTTTTGTAAGGAGGAGTATAATGGGGGGGGGGGAGGTATAGTTGAAAATCTGATTTTTAGCTTATGGGGCTAGATTTGTGACAGTGGATGCGATAAAAGTACTGTTGTTTGGAATCGGGATCATAGTGGTGTACGCACTTCTCATCCCCTATCACACGTGTAGCCTCATAAGCTCCAAATCAGCCTATCACACTCACCTCCTTCCTCTTAAAAACTCCCTATAAATAGGTTTTTAGAAATTTACCCCTCCCTCTAAAACTTTGTTACTATAGCAGCTAAGGAATCTAAAATTCAGCATATAGCCATTTAAGACATTAGTTTTTGATATTCCTCATAAACCATCATAGTACAAATATTACTTCTCTGTTAGTGGGGAAGTATGGGACGCATTTTGAAACTTACAATTTCTTTAATTATAAAATTGATTCTTCAAATTATGTTTCTATATTGTTCAAGTACATTAGAAAGTACATCAGATATACTAATTAAAATTTTAGAAATCAAACTAATTAGTATTTTTATTTATCAGCTATAGTAAAAAGTAAAATGAGAAATACTATATATATATCCAAATATCAATCGACTCTTATAAATTTTCGAAATTAAAGCTCGTAGAATTTATTTGGCAATTATATTTCTGCCTTAAGTGTATAAAACTCACCGGCGGGGGATATTTATGTAGGGGGGGGGAGGGATTGATAAGTGAGATTATGAATATTCATTATGACACAATTGTTATATATTTTTATATATATACAATCATATGTTTTTATGTCATATAAGTTCTGTAATAATACGCAAAATTGGAATGGAAAAATGCATATTTGAAGAAAAAGCCATTACTTTAATAAAATTTTTTCCTCAGAATTTTTGGTCTGGAGTTTTTTTTAAATCAATGTATTTGCGCCCTTTTGCAATTTACTTCTGTGTATTTTTATTAAATCTATAATTAACAAGCAAAAATTATGTGTTCTTTACTATGACAATTTTAGTGGAACACAGTTCTTCTGATGTAATATTTTCAAATTAAAACACAGCAGAAAATTACATACATGTAATTATGATTAAAAAAAAATTAATTTCTCAAAATTGGGAAATGTTACGTAGAAACTCAAAAGCAACGCTATAGTTTTAATCGATGGTAAACTTAGTTAACATTATACGTTTCATGAATAGTAAAAAAGAAACTTACAAAAAAATTTCAATAAATAAATAAAGCTCAGATGAACTGTTTAACTTATAAATCAGAATATATTATTTATAGGTATGATATGCATTTGTATAATAGTTTATAATAAACTATAATATCTTTCACACAACCGACCCGAAATTTAACACCTCACCCCCCTCCCTTTCCAAAAAAATGATGTTAACGTTTATTTTGCTGCTGTTAAAATACATTCATAAATTCTTTTTAAGATGAAAATTTTTCAAGAAATAAATAACTTTAGATACAAGAGTTGTTATTTTAACAGACATTTATCAGAAGTTAGGTAATGTTGACATTTTTTTAAGGCAAGTAAATTGTACGTGTAAAAAATTCTTATACGTAAAAAAACAATCCAACATATAGCATATACATTTATACATAAATATAAACAAATCAGGTAAAAATAATTGGAGGTAATAAAAACGTATGACATTACATACCTTATATTTTACAAGAGAATAACTTCTATATATTTTCTGAACGCGAGTGCTTGCATTCAGCTGGATCCACCATTAGTTTTCAACTTAAACTTGAGGAAGCCAAGTCAACAATGATTACGATTTTAGTTTTCTATACTAGATTCGCGTCTAACTCGGAGTCGAAGTAGTTCGTAAATACGGCCATCAATTGTACTGCGAACTGAAGTTAATCTAAAATTACAAGTTTAACTTTGAAATGGATAAAAGTTTACAAGCTATGACGGCTAAAATAATTTAGGGTAAAATCCAGCAAACTTATATTCGATGTGCAAAATGTAAAAATACTCAGGATACGAATTTAGAATTATCTTAATTACATGAATTAAATTTTATGTTACACATTAAATGAATTAAAAATAATTTTTAGATTTTACTGAAGATTAAACTACTGTCCTTTTGATTAAGAGGGGTGGGAGCAGAAAAAAAATACCAACAGTACAAAAAATATAATTTAAATTTACGAAAAAGCATAAAGTAGGAATATATCTCTGTTATAATGCCTCATAATGAAGTCTACCTAATTTCGCTTTAAGAATGAAATCTAACACTATTACTTAAAATTACAAGTAAAATTGTGAAAAAGAGCGATCTGTGAGATGGCTGAAAGAAATTGTGATTTAATCAAAACCTATAATTATAAAATCAAGCATTCTTATATTTGATGTACAAATTTGAAAAGGTAATTCGGAAAACGAAATTAAAATTAACTAATTATATGAATAAAATTTTACGTTACATGTAACAAAATATTGTTACATGTGTCGATATTAAATTTTTTTAAACATCTTTTAAATGTTCACGTGCTACTGAAACGGGGAGGGTGAGAGAGGTGGTCAGAGTATCTTATAAAAATAAATAAATATATTAGTTTATTACTTAAAAATACTGTTACAGCAATGCAATGACACTATGTTATTTATGGAATGGGGTTACTGAAATAAAATGTGTAGTTCTGAATAATATGTAAGCCTCCTATCCCTTTCGTAACGTCTACTTTAAAATTCACGCATTTATAACTTTTGTATCACATCAATTAGTGAAATTTTAAGTGTTATCTACATTTACTCATTTTTCTGAGTTTATGAACTGATAACAACTTACAAACTTAATGCCATAAACTAAACACATATTAAAATAGGTAATTTTTATGACAAGTGGGAGATTTTAGAAATTTACACACTTACCTATGTGTATATCATTATGGGTAAATTACAATAACGAACCAACTTGTGTAAATTGAGACATTTTTCAGCATTTACACATTTATTTATGTTTTTCAAGTGATAAAAAACTACACACTTAGTTTGTTAAGCTAAAATGCACTTAAAAACAGGTAAAACTTTGCAAAAAGTGGGTAATTTTCATGTTAGGTGTGTAATTTTAGGAACTTACACACACATATATGTAAATTTGTCTAATTTACACTTTTATTTTTTAGAGTGTAAAAATCATTGAATTTCACTGTTATTACGTTAGAACAGGACATTCGTAACATTTTTAATCCATTTACAAAAACACAAAAGTATAATCTTTACAATTCTCTCTTTGAGTAATAATTGCTGAAATGCGTTTTCAGTTTCGGAATGAGCTTCCAAATTTAATGTCTGCACGCATACACATGCAAGAATATAAAATCTTCCTAACAGAATCGTTTGAAATTTTAAGTATATATTTGTTGTAGAATTTTGTTAAGTCATTTCAAATTTTAGTAAAATTAGATATTTAATTCAAATACAAGGACATTCAAAGCATTCCGTTGCATTAGGGCCGATGGAACAAAATAGTTTCAAGTACTTTTTAGTGGTGTCACATCCGTCGAAATGTAATGAAACTGATATGTATTTATGAAGGGCATTAAAAAATACATTTTATAGAATGTTTCTCACGAAGAACATTAATTATTTATTAAAAAGGCCATATATTATCTTCCGTTACGTAAAGATATAATGGGATAGGGGCATATTTGTGGCATATTTTAATTACTCTAAACTATTTCACACATATTGATATTGATATACGTTGATTAGCTGTAATATAATTTACTTCCAATGAAACGGAAAATATTTCAGTATTGTTAGATTAGATACAATATTTTAACTTATTAATCGATCGGTGCAGTTTTTTTTTTTTTTTTTGCATTATATTGAATGTGTTGAAAAGTGTTTTATAATCTTTGCTTAACTTGTGATTTTTTTTTCTTTGCACAATTTAGTTGAAAAAGTAATGTATACATACTTTAACATTTAAAATACAATAAGTTAGGTTAATGTGCTTGGTTTTTATTTTCCAAACAGAAACATGATATTAAATCAATAAAATAAAATTTTACTTTGGGAAATTTACCTCTAAAATCATGTATTTATCTTTGATCATTCTGTAAAAAGTACAGTTAAGCGCACAAATAATAATTAATTTATTACATATTTTCAATGAACTGAAAACAAGTAGGGTTATTCAAAATCAGTTAGTTCTTTTACCTTAATCTATGAAAGACTGGAGAGATATAAGGAATGATTAGGCAATGTATCGCACGATTAGGCAACAGATTCAAACACATTAGTTTAATTAACCAAATGCAATACGCCTCTTTCAAAGCATTATTTCAGATTTGAGAAACACTTGCTTTCACTTAGTTTTAATTAGAGATTCAATATAAACTGTTAGATTTACATTCCACTCTGGTAGTTAAACGAATAATAAATTAAAAGGTATCGCATTTTTTTTCTTCCGATTTCTTGTTTTTAAACTTTAAAAATGTTTTAAATTGGATTATATTTAGAACACTTCTTAAGTTTCACGTATTTGTAGAATTTAAAACTTGGTAACGGAAATTTATGTTTAGATGGTTTGGAATATAAGATAGAACAATTAAATTTTAGATATATGCCATATTTTTCCTTGAGATGTATGAATATCACCTATAATGATATCCAGGAATTTTAAGGTTCTTCATTCAAAATGTCCAAATATTTATTGGTTTATGATTTAAAAAAAATGAATGAAGTACACAAATTTATAAAAACAGTTTGGAATTTAAGATAAAATAACTAAATTAACATAGATGCACCATTTAATCTTGAAATTAATTTCAATTTAACCTACTATAATAATGAAGAATTTTACGTTTCTTCATTCAAAACGCCTAAATATGTATTAGTTTATGATAAATGAACGAAGTAGGGTTATTCAAAATCAGTTAGTTCTTTTACCTTCATCTATGAAATACTGGAGAGCTATAAGGAATGATTAGGCAATGTATAGCACGATTAGGCGACATATTCAAACACATTAGTTTAATTAACCAAATGCAATACCCCTCTTTCAAAGCATTATTCCCGATTTGGGAAACACTTGCTTTCACTTAGTTTTAATTAGAGATTCAATATAAACTGTTAGATTTACATTCCTCTCTTATAGTTAAACGAATAATAAATTAAAAGGTACTGGATTTATTTTTCTCCGGGTTTCTTATTTTTAAACTTTGAAAATGCTTTAAATTGGATTTAAAGATTGGATTATTTTTAGGAAAATTTTTATGTTTCACATTTTTTTGGCATATAAATTTTGATAAGGAAAATTTATGTTCAGATAGTTTAGAATATAAAATAAAACAATTAAATTTCAGATAAATGTAATATTTTTTCTTGAAATTTATGAATATCACCTATAATGATATCCAAGAATTTTAAGGTTCTTCATTCAATATGTCTAAAAAATTATTCATTTTTATCTTAAAAAATTGAATGAAGTACACAAATTTATAAAAGAAAATTTGGAATATAAGATAAAATAACTAAATTAAGAGTTATGCACCATTTAATCTTGAAATTAATTTCAATTTCACCTGTAATAATAACGAATAATTTTATGTTTCTTCGTTCAAAACACCTAAATATATATTACCGCATTTACTCGTGTATACCGCGCACCAAGTATTTTAGAAAGAAAAATGGCGATTTTTTGTATCTCGTATATAACGTATTTTTTATTTATAGTGCAAATCTGTATCTATTACATGATTTTTTCTGCTACACTACATAAAAAGCAGTAGCGGCAATGAGGATTGCTAAGTAGTATTTAAATAATATTACTACCGTTTGTAGAGTGAAATAAAGATACAGGCATACTTCTATTCGATAAGATTCCACTTTAAATTTCTTCTATGAATACATTTCTTGATTCATAGGTATATTGTTTGATTACATAAATCAGTATAAATATATATATATATATATATTCCGTGTATAACGCGCACCCACGATTTTTGTTCTAAATTTTGTGAGAAAAAGTGCGCGTTATACACGAGTAAATACGGTAGTTTATGATAAATGAATGAAGCTCTAAAATTCACAATAGACAGATCGGAATTAAAGATAAAACAAGTAATGTAGATAGGTGCACCATTTTTATTTGAAATACATATCAATATGTCTTACAATCACACTGAATAATTTTAAGTTTCTTCATTCAAAATGCTTAAATATGTATTAGTTCATAATAATAATAATACTAATATAATGAATGAAGCACAAAAAATCACACAAGACAGCTTAGAATGAAAGATAAAGTAACGATAAGAAAGATAAATTTAGGTAGATGCACCATTTGAAGTTGAAATGAAAATCGATATCATCTATAATGATATCGAATATTTTTAACTTTCTTCATTCAAAATTCCTAAATATGTGTTAGTTTATTGTTACAAAAATAATAAAAACAAAAATTAGCAAAACGACTTAGCTCATTTTTAGATGTTACTAGTAGCGTTGCAAAGGTTAGAAAAAACCCGGTTTAAACCCGGGAATAAACCGGGTTTTTAGGAATAAACCTGGAAAAAACCCGGGATTTTTTGGAATAATTCGGTTTTTTGGAAATAAACCTGGGAATAAACCTGGTCTATTGGAAATAAACCCGGGAATAAACCGTTTTTTTGCAACTCTAGTTACTAGGTAAAAGAATCAACACACAGTTAATAAGAAACAACTGCCTTATTTGTTTTCATCTACAAAATAAAGACATGCGAGATGATTAAAAAATTACGACTGATTCAGTCAATAAATTAACGGAAGAATGTGTTTTAACATTTTCCAATGTCATTGAAATTAATTATAAATTCGGTTTGTCTTGTTTCCAGACTATCTATCATTCCTTGCTCCAACTTGCATTAATATATTGAAACTACCGTGTTTTTGATGTGCGTTTTTAAAATTTTCGATATTGTCAAATGAAATGTGTAGGATTCACAGTTCGTTTTCATGGATACTCCAAAGCATTGACTTACCTTATGTTTAAAGGCGAAAAATTATTTACAGTATATTTTAGTGATAAATTATTAATTCAAAAATATTAAAATATTCAAACATGATAAACATGATGTTTGATAACATTCAAACATCACCGTGATACAATATTTGAAAATGAATGAAGAATATGGAGCGTATAGCCTTCATCAACCTTTTACAGGGACACATAAAATTATTGCATTACAGTTCTTAATATAAGTTAATAAAGAAGAAAGTAAAAAAGTTACAAAAAAGTGGACGCAAATTGTGATATATAATGTAAACTGATCCAAAGAAAGGCGTCGTACGAAAGATCGTCACCTAAAAAAATAATAATAAAACGAAATAAACTGCTTTCAGTGACGTTTCAACAATTATTTTTTGTATTTATCAGTAAACTTAAATCCGTAATTTATTATTTTCCAAAAGATTATGTACGATAAAAACTAAAAAAAAAAAAAAAAAAAAAAAAAAATTCAGAAAAAAAGAAAGTAAGAAAAAGTAAATGACAACTTGTTTTAATATTAATTTTTGGTATTTTGGCATGTTATAAACACGTTATTCTGATTCGGCATTAAATAATTCATTTAAAATAATTTATCGAGTCTTTCACGGATATTCTCAATTCATTTTATGTTTATTTTATTTATTTATTTATTTATTTATTTTTATTTGTTTATTTTTTTTAAATGAATGTATTAACAATTCTAAAATTCTAAAATTACATTATTTTTCTGACATTAAAAAGACTAAAAGAAACGCTTTAAAAATAACGTGTATAATCTCATATTGATTTCCCTTTTGTTTTAAAAGCTTTTTTTTTTTTTTTTTTTTTTTTTTTTTTTTTTTGTATCTATAAACTAGTTTTAAATGTTTTTCTTTTCTAAAAGAAGACAACTTATATATCAATTAAAAATTAAAAAATATTTCCCGAGAAAAAGATATCTTATTTTACAATTAAAAAAAATCAGAAATTAATACATTTACTATCATAATTAAAAACCCGATTATTTTATGTAAAACTGTATTAAGATTATCTTATCCGACTTGACAAAATTATTTTCCTACGTGCTAATTGCTTCCAGAATGTGTTTTAAAAAAATGCGCTACATAGTAATAAATAAAGGTGAGCATACATATCTAATACATAAAAAAGCAAATATTCGATCAAAAGGCTTCATGCATATTAATTTCTTTTATGGGTATAATATCGCGATAGATTTATATTTAACAAAACATTTCGAATAACATATACTTTAAAAATCGTTTTATATTCTTTATGAAAATTTAGGTTTGTTAATACTTAATTAGGAAAAAAAATTATCCTCACATTAAAGTGTAAATTTCTGTATATTTTGAAAAAAAAAAAAAAAAAAAAAAAAAAAAAAAGGGGGGGAGAGAGAGATTTATGCAATATACTACACTAATTTTCTCAATTAATTTGATAACATCTGAACCACTCATAAACTAACAAATAGTAATTATGCCTTTTCTTTTTTAATAATCTATATATTTAAAACGCTAAGCAATTCCTTTAGACAGTCCGTGAGAGCAAACTACAGCATCAAATCACACCATTCTTTTTTTAAACGAAAGATATTTGGCCACAGATTTGTTATCGTACATTTGTTTGTTCAAAAATTTTATTAATTAGCCACAATTTTCAATTAAAATTTCACGTATGCGCATGCGTAGTACATAAGTACATGTCTGCCTTTGGAGTGATGTACTGCACATGCGTAGAGATCCTCGCTCAGTTGAACTATCACTTCACAGCTAGAAGCTTCGTTTTAAATGCGTCTGCATCTCAAACATAATTTATTCGATCTTATTGTAAACAAGCTCTTCTTTTTATCACAAAGTTATTATTTGTCTCTTTCAGTGTTATTACCAATTCAAAAATATGGTTTATTTCGGAAGGTGTTATACTGTACATAGAAGATAAACTGAATGATCTGAGGCTAAAAGTTACGACTGGTAATCGTTCTTATAAATTGCCGTTACACACGAAGATTGGAAATGTTAGCATTTTAAGTTGTAGCTGATATCAATATCTATAAAAAAAAAAAATAAGTTATCATAAACATTAAAACCCAAAACAGTTTCTGTAAAATTAAATTCCAAATTCCAGACAATTGCGCATGCGTCAACTGATTCTAGATTTTCTCCATTATAGACGAACATTCAGTGTGTTCCTGATAGCGTAGTGGGGTAACACAGCTGTTTTAAGCTTTGAGTTTTTGTAGAGAATGCAGGTTCGAATCCAAACACGGCAGAATGATATGTGTAGATTTTTTGTCGATAATTTATTTCAATAGTAACATACAAGTATTTTACTAGTAAGAAAAGTTTTAGGATTTTTATTATTACTATTATTTGAATGCTTTATAATTGAACAAAATTTAACACTGAAAAAATATCTTGAAAAAATAATTATTTTATGTTTAAAATACTTAGTCTAAAATATTTTACATGCAATTATCAATTACATAAATTGAACTGATCTACAATTTTTGTTAAATTTTTTCTACCATTATCAAGAATATAAATGTCTGTAAGAAAGAAAAGTTTTTCATTCATTAAAAAAAAAAGGAAATAAATAAAAATATTAGAATAACAGCTATAAAATAAATTACATTGATACCCATGATTTAATATTTGAAAAGATGCATAAAAATGTATAAGAAAATTCAAGTAACAAAAAAATTATATTATAAATATTTAGCTGCATCAAATTTCAAATTTAGGATTTTAGAGAATGAGATAGATAAAAATAAAAGTCATGGCAGCTTTGAATGGTCTCGTAAATATTTTTACTTGAGAAGGGGGGGGGGAGGCAGAAAGAAAATAGGCGTAGTAAGCAAAAAAAAAAAAAAAAAAAAAACGTATACAGTATTTTAGTTAAATTGCTGATAAAATACAAACATAATTAGTTGTAAATTATAAACTTAAAACTATTTTACTTCATCGAATAAATTAGACAATCAATCGTCTTAAAAAAATGAATAAATAAAATAAAATAAAATCACTTATGTAATACAGAAATTCATCACAATTTGAAAAGTAAATTTAAAAGCAACTAATTAAAAATTCAAGAATTTTTCTGATGAAACATTCAAGTTATTTACCGTCAAATCTTGACGGGTATTATCTAGTAAAAAATAAAGATGTTTTTTGAATAAAAGGAACTCTGTAAATAAAATAGCTCCCAAAACTAATTGTGTAAACTTATCTAGATTTATTAATTCTTTTCAAGTATACACACATATATATGTATAGAATTATTAGATAATACTACAAATCAACATCAAAATATGGAATAACTCGTTAAATAACAAACTATATCAAGCATAGGAGTTGGCAAAAATTGGAACAATATCGGAAATGTGGTATTTAGCTCGTTCTCGAGACCAATGCTAAATAGACACATTAATTGCGATTAATTTATGATTAGAAATTAGGATTTACCTAAAAATGATTTCTAAATTGCCCGATTAATCGCAATGGAAAACGTAGTTCAAAGAAAAATATTTGAAAAATAATAAAACAATAATTGAATTGTCAAAAGATTAATTGCAATGGAAAACATAGTTCAAAGAAAAATATATTAGAAAAATAATAAGATAATAATTGAATTATCAAAAAGATAAACTTACCCGATCAATTGCCACCATGTGAGTTAATTTCAAATTTGCAATCTCACTTTGCCAGCAGTTATAGTTGACAATTAACAAAGAAAGTTATAACAGAAACCAAAAAGATATAATTAATAATACATACTTTAAATAACTATTATTAAAAATAATTAATTACAAAACATTAGTAAACAAAAATGTTCTGAACTTAATGAAAATAGTTAAGTTATTTTATACTAATAACAAGTTTTAATTAATATCGATGAAAATTTACTTTAAAACGATTAAATATCGATGGATATTTACTTTAAGTAGAATAAATACGAATATACTATACAGAGCGCCATACATATATATAGACAACGAGTTAGCCTTAAATGATTGGAAGTTTGTTATTAAAATTCTTTTATGAAGAAGATTACGTTTAATTTAAAAATTAAAAACAATTTTCAATAGAAAACATTTTATGTTAGATAATTAAGTAAGAAAACTTTTTCAAAAGATTAATATATTAATGTTCTTTATTATAAATCATGTCTTTATATCTAAAACTTCTTTGAGTTTCTTCTATTCATCATCATAAATTTGTCTTTAACTTGCTAACTCATTTTTTTTTAATTCATAAAAACATTTAGTAATATTGAACCAATAAAAGCCAGCGTATATCACTTGATTATTTTTTACATAAGCATTGCTAAATAATACATGTATTTATTAAAGTATTTATTTAAAAGGAAAGAAAACGTACATAAATTCTGAATATAAATTAAAATTTAGTGTCCGTAAATCTTTTTGAAATCTTCATTCATTAGATATTTATTTCTAAAACTTTAAATTATCAATAAATTAATAAATTAGTTTATGCGTAAACATTTATATTATTTATGTGAGAAATAAAAGTCAGCGTATATCACTTGATTATTTTTTATATAAGCATTGCTAAATAATACATGTATTTATTAAAGTATTTATTTAAAAGGAAAGAAAACGTACATAAATTCTGAATATAAATTAAAATTTAGTGTCCGTAAATCTTTTTGAAATCTTCATTCATTAGATATTTATTTCTAAAACTTTAAATTATCAATAAATTAATAAATTAGTTTATGCGTAAACATTTATATTATTTATGTGAGAAATATCTATGAATCTGTGCATTTTTGATACAAATAAATAAATAAATGAATATAACTTTACATCCGGTTATTTATTTATTTTATTCGAAATGATATACAAAATTGGTTACATTTACTTTTCGTTTACATTTATGATTCATATGAAGAGAAGTCAATTAAATAATAATTTGCATAAGAAAATCTTTATATCAAATAACACTTAAAATTAATAGTTACTATTTAAAAGTATCTTAGGAGAGAATTTTGTTACAAAATGCATTCAACAGTAATAAAGTCCTGTTGCACATTCCTCGAACGGCAGAAAGGTTGGGGGGGGGGGGGAGGCAGATAAAAAATTTTTCAAACAAAACAAGTGGAAAACATTCCTTCACTTTCTCTTTTATTCATTAGTAAACACAAGCTTCATTTTAAATGTATTTCATACATGGATTCTCGAACCATGATTATATATGCATACACATATGAAGAAGAATAAACATGCCAAACGATGGGAGTATTCCGTATCTTTGAAATAATAATTTTACACCATTTAGGGATTTTAATAATAACTTTGTATTTTCATAAAAATAGAATAGCAGGGAAAAAACAGATAACATGCTATTTTGTATCAAAAACCATGTTAAAAATCAAATTCGGAGATGGAGAATCACGTAGGAAATTTCACGTCAAACGTAGCAAATGAGGTGCGTTCGTACTATAACGAAATTTTTAAAATATACAATACTTCGGATGCAATACAATATCCGAAATCTTTCGTGTATCCTTGTAAAAAATGAAGACTTTCTAGTATACAGGAATTAATCTGTGGTAAACCACAGCAAGTTATATCAATGTCATAAAATGAGAAATAGTTAAATATAATTAAAACACATCCCAAACAATGTCTCATATACCATTATATAATAGAATATTTTTTATGGCCCTATATATTAATAAAAAAATATTATTTGCACCACAGATTATACTCAATGTACATTTTATTATATATTTCATGTATAATATTCGACGTAGGATAATACCATTAAAATGCACTTGAAGATATTTTTCCATTAACCGAAATGTAATGGAATAATTTTTATTGTCACTGTAATGGAACTAAACACATTCAATTTTCATAAAGTTTGAAATGATTAGACAAAATTATGAAAAAATAATATATTTTAAATTTCAAACTATTGAGTGGTTTTAGCGTTGTTATATATGGACAGACGGACAGATTTAATGACGTGTATAGGTATTATGTATTTACGAACGCACCTAAAACGAGTTCATTTGATTAGATCAAAAATGATATCGATATAAAAATACACCGCCTCCCCTAAAGATTTCTTGCGACATCATATGCCAGACCTCCCTTCCCCCTAAAATAATAGTGCTATATTTGCACAGCACCTAACGAAAAATACAGTTTAATTTATATTTGAAAAATAAGTAATCTAAGACAGTCATTTATCATTTACACTCTCCATTGCCCATGTTTAAAGAAAGTGTGGATTTATCGGTTAGTTGCACAAGATTTCTTCTTTTTCTTTTTCACTTTACTTTTTGTAAAGTAAAGTGAAATGTATGTATATAAATCTATGTAAAGTATATTAAAATAACAAAGTCATTTGTACTTTTTAATTAAAATTATAAGAAAAGAGTTTTTTCCGGTATAAGCAAGACAAGATTAATAGAATTGCTCTGAAACCAATGCTGTAAATTTATCTTGGTTTCTAATACCTTTTTAAAACATTTCTTTTACACATATGAAATAGTTTTAAGCGTTTTGCATTATTTTTTTTCTGGGAAACGTTTTTTTTCTGAGATAGAAAAAAACTGATGTATATCAATTTAAAAATATCAATTTAAAATTAAAATTACTTTTCTTCAGCAAAAAATTATTTGCGACATAGATACCATAGAAATATTTTTCATCAGAAAGTAAATTTATTTTCTTAATGAAGAAATGTTTATTATATCAAAATCTTAATTTATTTTATCAAGCATAGTAAAATTAATTTCTAACAATAATTTATTTCGGAATTTTAAAATATAAATGCGGTACGTGGGATATAAGAATACATTTACATTTATTGCCAAAAAGGGAATTTCCAATGTCTAATTAATTAATACTTAATATCAATACAGTGAACTATTCTAAAACCTTCATATCAGTTTAGAACGTATCATTTATCATGTTTTTATAACGTGTTCGAGTTTTTATATTATAACTTACAGTGAAAAAATGTAACTGTAACGTGATAATTTGATATAGGAGAATAGACTGTTCCATTTCTAAGGTTTTTTTGTGTATCTTTTAAGATATTTCATAAAAACGCCAAAGTGCTAATATGCAATTACGTAAAACTATTATATAAGTCCGTAATTTGAAATTTGTGTTCTTTAAGTAAAACAATACCTGATTTTTCAATTTGATTAGATCAAAAATGATATCGATACCAAAAGATCGATACCTCCCTTTGGAGAAATCTTAGGTTTTCATATGCCAGACCTCCCTTCCCCTAAAATAAAATTGTTATTTTTGCACAGCCCCTAACATAGCATTGTATAAAATACAGTTTAATATATATTTGAAAAAAAAAAGAAATCCAAAACAATTATTTATCATTTATATTCTCCTTTGCCATGTTTAAAGAGAGCGTGAATTTATTGGAAGTTGCACAAGACTTTTTCTTTTTCAGTTTACTTTTTTGTAAAGTATTATATGTAAAGTATATTAAAATAACAATTTCATTTGTACTTTTTAATTAAAATTATAAATAATAGAGTTTTTTCTGGCATGAACTAGACACGATTAATAGAATTGCTCTGAAAACAAATACTGTAAATTTTTCTTGATTTCTAATATCTTTTTTAAACATTTATCTTTTTCTTTCTTTACATATGAACTAATTTTAAGCGTTTCACGTTTCTGGAAAGCGTTTTTTTCTGAGAGAGAAAAAAAATTACCTATCAATTTAAAATTAGTTTCTTAAGCAAAAGATGTTTGCCAACATAGATACCATAGAAATTTTTTTCATCAGAAATTAAATTCATTTACCTAATTAAAAAAATATATTTATTATATCAAATTCTTAACTTATTTTAGTCATCTTAGTAAAATTAATTCTTAAGAATAATTTATTTCGGAGTTAAAAAACAAATAAATGCGGTATTTGGAACATAAGAATGCATTTGCATTTATTGAAATTAAAAAAAAATGGAATTTCCGATGTCTAGTTAATTAATGCTTGATATCATTACAGTGAACTACTCTAAAAACTTGATACCAGTTTAGAATGTATCATGTATCAATTTTTATAACATAATCGAGTTTTTATAACTTACAGTGAAAAAATGTAACTGTAATTTGATAGTTTGATATAGAAGAATAAACTGTTCCATTTTTCATGTTTTTTTTTTTTTTTTTTTTTTTTTTGTATCTTTTAGACATTTTATAAAAACGCTAAGGTGCTAATATGCAATTACGTAAAGCTATTAAATTAGTCCGTAATTTGAAATTTATGTTTGTTAAGTAAAACAACAATGCTATCGATATCAAAAGACAACTCCCCTCCCCCTAGATTTATCTCATAATATTATATGTCAGGCCTCTTTTCCCCCTAAAATAATAATGTTATACTTGCACAACCCCTAACGCAGCATTATATAAAATATAGTTTAGTATATATTTGAAAAAACAGAAATTTAAAACAATTATTTATCATTTATATTCTCCACTGCCCATGTTTAAAGAGAGTGTGAATTTATTGGAAGTTGAATACGGTTTTTTCTTCCTCTTTTTCACTTTATATTTTTATAAAGTATACTAAGTAAAGTATAATAAAATAACAAAGTCATTTTTTCTTTTTAATTAAAACAGTAATTAACTTTTAAAAATCTTAATTTAAACTTATAATAAAACTTTAATTAAAACTCTTAAAAAAGAGTGTTTTTATGGCATAAACAAGACAAGATTAATAGAATTGCTCTGAAAACTAATACTGTAAATTTATCTTGATTTCTGACATATTTTTAAAACATTTTATTTTATCCATATGAACTAATTTTAAGCGTTTTGAATTATTTTTTTCTGGGCAATGTTTTTCTGAGAAAGAAAAAAATTGCTACTAATCAATTTTAAATTAAAATTCTCTTCAGCAAAAGATTTTTTGCGATATAGATACCATAGAAATGATTTCATCAGAAAGTAAATTTATTTTCTTAATTAAAAAATATTTATTACATCAAAATATTAATTTATTTAATCTAGTATAATAAAATTAATTTCTACCAATAATTTATTTCGGAATTTTAAAAAATAAAGGCGGTAGGCGGTACGTAGGATACATTTACATTTATTGCCAAAAATGAAATTTCCAATGTCTAGTTAATAAATACTTAATACCATTACAGTGAACCATTCTAAAAGATTGATAGCAGTCTGAAATGTATCAGTTAGCATGTTTTTATAATATATTCGAGTGTTTATATTATAACGTACAGTGAAAAAATACAATTTTAACTTGATTTTTCGGTATAGAAGAATAGACAGTTCCATTTCTAATTTTTTTACGTATCTTTTAAGACATTTCAAAAAACGCTAAGTGCTAATATGCAATTACGTAAAACTATTAGATAAGTCCGTAATTTGAAATTTATGTTCGTTAAGTAAAACAATGCTTGACCTTTCAATTGTATTAGATTAAAAATGATAGCCATATCAAAAGATACCCCCCCATCCCCCTAGAGATATCTTGAGATAACATATTCCAGACTTCCCTTCCCCCTAAAATAATCATGTTATTTTTGCACAGCTCTTAACGTAGCATTATATAAAATACAGTTTAGCACATATTTGAAAAAAAGAACTCAAACACAATTATTTATCATTTATATTCTCCATTAACCATGTTTAAAGAGAGAGTGAATTTATTGGAAGTTGCACAAAATTTTTTTAATTTTTCTTTTTCACTTTACATTCTTATAAAGTATACTAAATAAAGTATACTGAATAAGAAATTCATTTGTACTTTTTTAATTA
Source organism: Maratus speculifer (assembly GCA_964019185.1). Taxonomy (NCBI): domain Eukaryota; kingdom Metazoa; phylum Arthropoda; class Arachnida; order Araneae; family Salticidae; genus Maratus; species Maratus speculifer. The sequence continues at coordinate 93,039,890 of OZ025294.1, read as the reverse complement.
AAAAAGTACTTAGTTTAAAGAGTTTTTTTCCTGCCATAAACAAGACAAGATTAATAGAATTGCTCTGAAATCTAATACTGTAAATTTATCTTGATTTCCAATATCTTTTTAAAACATTTTCTTTTATACATATGAACTAGTTTTAAGCGTTTTGCATTTTTTTTCTGGGAAACTTTTTTTTCTCAGAAAGAAAAAAAAAATTGCACATCAAATTAAAATTAAAATTAGCTTTCTCCAGCAAAAGATTTTTTGCGACATAGATACCACATAAATGTTTTTCATCAGAAAGTAAATTTATTTTCTTAATAAAGAAACATTTATTATATCAAAATCTTAGTTTATTTTCTTGAACATTGTAAAATTAATTTCTACCAATAATTTATTTCGTACTTTTAAAATATAAATGCGGTACGTAGGATATAAGAATGCATTTACATGTAATGCCAAAAATAAAATTTCCAATGTCTAGTTAATTAATACTTAATATCTTTACAGTGAACTGTTCTAAAAGCTTGATACCAGTTTAGAATGTATCTTTTATCGTGTTTTTATAATGTATTCGTGTTTTTATATTATAACTTACAGTGAAAAAACATAACTATAACATGATAGTTTAATATAGAAGAATAGACTATTCCATTTCTAATGATTTTTTTTTTCATGTATCTTTTGAGACATTTCATAAAAACGCTCAAGTGCTCATATGCAATTACCTAGACTATTAGATAAGTCCGTAATTTGAAATTTATCTTCGATAAGTAAAAAAATACCTAACCTTTTAATTTGATTAGATCAAAAATTATACTCATTTCAAAAGACAACCCCCTTCCCCCAAGAGATATCTTATAATATCATATGCCAGACCTTCATACTCTCTAAACTAATATAGTTATGTTTGCACAGACCCAGGCGTAGCATTATATAAAATACAATTTTATACATATTTGAAAAAAAAAAAAAGAAATCTAAAACAATTATTTATCATTTATATTCTCCATTGCCTACGTTTAAAGAGGGTGTGAATTTATTGAAAGTTGCACAAGATCTTTTTTCTTTTTCTTTTTCACTTTACTTTTTTATAAAGTATACAAAGTGAAGTATATTAAAATAACAAAATCATATGTACTTTTTAATTAAAATTATAAAAAAAAGAGTTTTTTCTGGCATAAACAAGACAAGGTTAATAGAATTGCTCTGAAAGCTAATACTGTAAATTTATCTTGATTTCTAATATATTTTTATAACATTTTCTTTTATACATATGAACTAGTTTTAATCATTTTGCATTTTTTTCTGGAAAACGTTTTTTTTTCTGAGAAAGAAAAAATGTTACACATCAATTTAAAATTAAAATTAGTTTTCTTCAGCAAAAGAATATTTGCGGCAGAGATACCACAGAAATGTTTTTCATCAGAAAGTAAATTTATTTTCTTAATTAAAAATACATTTATTATATCAAAATCTTAATTTGTTTTATTCAACATAGTAAAATTTATTTCTACGAATAATTTATTTCGAAGTTTTAAAATATAAATGCGGTAAGTGGGATATGAGAATACAATTACATTTATTGCCAAAAATGGAATTTTCAATGTCTAGTTAATACTTGATATAATTACAGTGAACTATTCTAAAAGCTTGATAACAGTTTAGAACGTATCATTTATTATGTTTTTTATAATGTATTGGAGTTTTTATATTATAACTTACAGTGAAAAAATATAACTGTAACTTGATAGTTCAATATAGAAAAATAGACTGTTCCTTTTTTTTTTAAAGACATTTCATAAAAACGCTAAGTGCTAATATTTAAATAAATAAAGCTTTTTGATAAGTCCGAAATGTGAAATTTATGTTCGTTAAGTAAGACAATACCAGACTTTTCAATATGACTCTATGAAAAATGATATCGATATGAATATACAACCCCCTCCCCCTAGTGATATCTTATGGAATAATATGCCCGACCTACCTCCCCCCCAAAATAATAATGTTATATTTGCACATTCCCTAAAGTAGCATTATATAAAATACAGTTTAATATATATTTGAAAAAAAAATTACGACACTTATTTATGATCGATATTCTCCATTGCCCATGTTTAAAGAGAGTGTGAATTTATTGGAAGTTTCACAAGATTTTTTTCTTTTTCTTTTTTACTTTACTTTTTTATAAAGCATACAAAGTAAAGTATATTAAAATAACAAAGTCATTTGTACTTATTAATTAAAATTATATAAAAAAGAGTTTTTTAAGGCATAAACAAGACAAGATTAATAGAATTTCTTTGAAAACTAATACTGTAAATTTATCTTGATTTCTAACATCTTTTAAAACATTTTCTTTTATATATATGAACTAGTTTTAAGCGTTTTGCATCATTTTTTTTCTCGGTAACGTTTTTTTACTGAGAAAAATAATGTTACATATCAATTTAAAACTAAAATTAGTTTTCTTCATCAAAAGATTTTTTGCGACATAGATATCATAGAAATGTTTTTTTTTCTTTAATCAGAAATTAAATTTATTTTCTAAATTAAAAATATATTTATTATATCAAAATCTTAATTTATTTTATTCAGCATAATAAAATTAATATCTGCCAATCATTTATTTCGGAATTTAAAAAAATAAATGCCGTACGTGTGATATAAGAATGCATTTACATTTATTGCATTTACATTAATTTTTACATTTATTAAAATGGAATTACCAATGTCTAATTAATTAATACTTAATATCATTTCAGTGACTATTCTAAAAGCTTCATATCAGTTAAGAATGTATCATTTATCATGTTTTTATAATGTATTCGAGTTTTTATATTATAACTTACAGTGAAAAAATTTAACTGTAACTTGATAGTACGATATAGAAGAATAGACTGTTCCATTTCTAATGTGATGTATCTTTTAAAACATTTCATAAAAACGCTAAAGTGCGGTAATATGCATTACGTAAAGCTATTAGATAAATCCGTAATTTGATTTTTGTTAAGTAAAACAACCTAAAAGCTTCAATTTGATCAATTTGATTAGATCAAAAATTATATCGATATCAAAATACACCCCCCCCCTCTCTCTAGAGATATCTTATGATATCATATGCCAGACCTTCCTTCCCCCTAAAATAATAATGTTATTTTTGCACAGTCCCTAACTTAGCGTTATATAAAATATAGTTTAATATATATATTAAAAAAAAAAAAGAAATCTAAGAAAATTATTTACCATTTATATTCTCCATTGCCCATGTTTAAAGAGAGTGTGAATTTATTGGAATTTGTAGAAATGTTCTTCTTCTTCTTCTTTTTTTTCTCTTTACAATTTTTAAAAAGTACACAAAGTATATTAAAATAACAAAGTCACTTGTACTTTTTAATTAAAACTCTAAAAAAGAAAGACTTTTTTCCCTGGTATAAACAAGACAAGATTAATAGAATTGTTCTTAAAACTAATACTGTAAATTTATCTTGATTTCTAATATATTTTTAAAGCATTTTCTTTTATACATATGAACTAGTTTTAAGCTTTTTGCATTATTTTTTTTTCCGGAAAACTTGTTTTCTGAGAAGGAATTTTTCCATATCAATTTAAATCTAAAACTATTTTTCATCAGTAAAAGATTTTTTGCAACATAGATACCATAGAAAAGTTTTTCATTAGAAAAAGAATTTACTTTCTTAATTAAAAACACGTTTATTATATGAAAATCTTAATTTATTTTATTCAGCATGGTAAAATTAATTTCTACCAGTCATTTTTTAAGAATTTTTTTAAATAAATTCGGGATATATGAATAAATTTACATTTATTTCCAAAAATGAAATTTACAATGCCTAGTTATTTAATAATTAATACTATTTACTTTATGACAGTGAATTATTCAAAATGCTTGATACCAGTTGCAGAATATAACATTTATCATATTGATCTAACCCATCATACGTAGTATAGGGTAAGTCTTGCAATCAGTTTTTTTTTTTTTTTTTTTTTTTTTTTTTTTAAGGGATTAACACGTTTCAGACACTGGAAAAAAAATTGCCGTCAGTCTGTCTGTATATCGGACTGTGTGTCTGTCTGTGTGCCAGTATCAGTGACTTTAAACGCTCTATCTCCCGAACAAATTAAGATAGAGACTTGAAATTGGGTATGTGCTTAGAATGTAAGAATAAAAAGAAATATATATAATATAAGTAACCTCGGTTATCCGAAACTGTTTTTTTCGGACTCTCGAAATATTCGTTCTGGTGAAATGTATCTAAAAATTTTCGATTTTTTTTATTTTAAGGAGTAAATGTAAAAGACAATATAAAAACATTAATTTTACATAAAAAAGGATTTCAATCGAAAAATTAGTTGCCGAGATATTTGTAATGATATTTTTCACATTCTTTGATTTTTCGTGATCCTGTATTTCATTCAAATTTCAATTCACAGATATATTTTAATTGGAAATGAGATGCTTAATTTAATGCAGTAAATTGTTAGTTAATATAATTATAATGTTTGGAGTTATAAGGATCCTTCTTTTACGCTATTCGGTATTACTTGATTACCTCGTCGATCAAAAGTCTACCGCAAAACTGTAAGATTAAATGCAAATAATTTCACATTCGCTTGACAGTAAACACGTTACATGTGTTTATTACGTCATCAAGTGTTTTTAATTTATTATGTTTTATTTGTAATATTATTAATCTTATACTAATTTATTTGTTTTTTCGCTATTTAAAGTAAAATTATACCAATTTGTATAATTTACTAATAGTTTGGCGATTTATATTATGTGTGGAAAATGGGCGATAGGATAGCCAAGAAGTACTCGAAATTCCGTAATAGAGCATTACTATGTATTAAAAATACTTAAATATACATTATTTTGGAGTTGTGATACATTTTGTAGATTGTTTACACGTGTTTTATATTAATATTTTTTAGTATGCGCATCCATGATGGGTAAGTATTAGGGTGACCCTCATCAATTAATTTATATTGTATTCGTGTTTTTCTTCTTTAGGTATTCACGGGCTTCACAACCCCGGGGCACCTGAGTGATCTTTCTCCTTTCCTTTTCCTCTTACTCCTCTTGTCTTCCTTTCATCTTTGTTTCACTCTCATTGTGGTTTCCTCTCCGGAGGTGAGGGCAATTCTGTATGGGCCGATGTCATCCTGTATATCGACTCATGGAGAATTGTAAACCACCCACGTGTTGGCCGTGCGTGGCGACCCGTGTCCCTGGAAAGGGGGATCCTGGTAGTTGAGGGAAACCAACACACTGCTTTGGCCTCTGCTTCAGGTAGACGGGAGGTGCATATTGGTCCCGTATGCATCAATCGGCTGGTCAGCTGGCTTTTGTCACTGGCTTTAGGGATCAAGTGATCGAGCAAATACTAGTCATCTCGTTAAGGGTGGAGACTGACATAGGTTTGTCTTGTGACCGTATGGGCCCTGGTTAGCACTGGTGCACGAATGTGCATCCCCTTGTTGGGCTCGGTAGTGGGTGGTGCGGCCGGGGTCTGAATTTTATTATTTTTAACATGGATGGGAAAACTTCATTTCCTTCTATGTCTCTCCCCAGTGGAGAGCACCAAACTGTTCCGACTTCTTCCTTCACACGCTTTTTTATTGTAAAACGCACTGATAGCCACTCTGATAGTTCCTTTGGCAAAACGTCACCATTTCTCATAGCAAAAACTTTCCAGTCTGCCTTAGGGGATGGTCATACTCTCAAAAAATTAAAATCTGGGGATTTACTAGTGGAGGTTTCTACAACTAAACAATCACAGATTCTTTCAAATAGCTCTACAATAGGCCCTTTTTCTGTTTCTGTTCAGGTGCATAAAACTCTAAATACAAGCCGAGGCTTTATTTCTGAACCAGATCTTTTATTCTCTACGAAAGATGAACTCTTAGAAAACCTAAAAGACCAAAATATTATAGATGCACGTCGTATCACGATCCGTCGGAATGGCCAAGTCCTTCCTACAAAGCATGTCATTCTCACTTTCAATAGCCCTACTTTACCAACAAGAATTAAAGCTGCTTACCTAAATTGTCCTGTCAGACCGTACATTCCTAACCCTCTCCGTTGTTTTAAATGTCAGCGATACGGCCACACTAAAACTAACTGTCGCGGTTCCCTTACCTGTGCACGCTGTGCAGAAATTGACCACGACAGCAATTCATGTGAAAAATCAGAACGCTGCATAAATTGCAAGGGTAATCATACAGCTTTCTCTCGCTCTTGCGCAAACTGGATCCGTGAAAAAGAAATTCTGACTGTAAAAATAATGCAAAATCTTTCCTACCCAGAAGCTCGTAAAATTGTAGAAGCCAGAACCCCGTCTGTCGGCGTATCTTATTCAAGCCTATTGAAACAGCAGTCTAAATCTGTAAGACATATTAGCACCCAGACTGACTTTTCTATGTCATCGAAAAAGTCAGCCAAAACACAATCAATAAACACCCCAATCAAAGAATCCCGTGATATCTGTTTACCTTCGTCAGAACCTGTTACTATTTTACACACATCTACTCACACACAAAAATCTGCTCAATTTAAAAATCAGAAATCTCAAGCTCAATCTAAGGGATTATCCAAACCTCTAAATGAAACTAAGGCCGTTACCTCACAAAAAAATGACCCGAACTCATCTGCATTAAGCTCTAAAAAACCCAACTCTAGTCAAATAGTGAAAATTGGTGTTCAGAAAGAAGGGACCAAGGCTGGGATCCAAACTGCTACAAAATCAAAAACATTACAGAAATCACATATGCTTAAAAAACAAACTGAAACCATAAAAACCCCAACTCCAGCAACCCCACGGCGGAAGACTATTGTTAAAAGATTGCAAAATGCATCGCTCAGCCCATGCAAAAGAAATTTTAAAGATCCCAGGCAACTGCAGCATTATGTCCAAGAAGCTATGGAATCCGAGTCTTACGACAGTGGCTCGGATTCCGAGGAAAATACTATGTTTGAAGAGTATGTGCCTGGTTAAAGTTGTAATTATTGTTTTCTGTAGTACTTTTCCAATTTGGTTATCGTGTCACTATCTTACTGTTTTAGAATTTTTAACTAGTTTTAGAATTTTATCTTTTTTACAATTTTAAATATGTTTGTCTGGTTTTAATTGATTTTTAATTTCATGAATTGTTTCACCGCATTGTTTTTATCAACTTAACTGATATCTACAATGGATTTTTAATGCAACTTTCACCTTTTACATTTTGTTTTGAAATTTAATATTATCTTATTTCTACAATAAACTAATGATTTAGCATTTTACTATTTTTGCCTTCTTATATTTACCTGACCATATCCAGATGGGAAGCCCCCCATCCGGATATTTTGACGTTGTCTTTTTTTCCTCATTTTTACAATTTTGTCTTTGGTTTGGCGCAGCATGTCCCTCAAGGGATTTTGTGCCATTAAAACCTATACAACCAACCAACCAACGTATTCGTGTTTTTACTTTCATCTATCTTTACAAGAAGAAAGTATTGGATTCATGAAAATTTTTGACTTCCGGGTTTCGACGGATTTATACGTTTTAGAAGGTCCTGAACACGTTTTGACTATTTTTAGAAAATGTCTGTCTGTGAGTCTGTCTGTCTGTATGTGACAAAAAAATTTTGGGCGCTCTATCTCAAGAACTAATGCTCGAAATTTAATAAAATTTTATATTCAGTTAGTCCTTGATATGAATTAGTGCCTATTGTTTTTTGGTGAAAATTGGTCTGCAGGTGGCACTGCTATACTACGTTTTTCATGATTTTCAAGATTGCTATATCTCAAGAACTAATGCACAGAAGTTCACCAAACTTCAGATTCAGTGATCCCTTGATATACATACACACTGATTAAGTTTTGGTGTAAATTGGCCAGCAGGTGGCGCTGCTATGCTACGTTTTTCTTGATTTTCATCATAGATATATCTCAAAAACTAATGCACAGAATTTCACCAAACTTCAGATTTCGCGATACCTTGAGATACATAGCCGCTGATAAGGTTTTGGTGTGAACTTCTCTATAGGTGGCGCTGCTATGCTACATTTTGCACGATTTTTGCGATAGCTATATCTCAAGAACTAATGCAGAGAACTTCATCAAATTTTAGATTCTGTTGCACTAGGATATATAACATAATTAGACGCTGATTACATTTTGGTATTAACCGTGAAACAGGTGGTGCTGCTATGCTGCATTTTCCACGATTTTTCCGATAGCTATATCTCAACAACCAACGCACAGAATTTCACCAAACTTCAGATTTTGTTACAAAATGACATATAACATAATCACACGATGATTACGTTTTGTTATATATCCTTCAACTGATGGTGCTGCTGTGCTATATTTTACACTTTTTTTTAAACTAGCTATATCTCAAGAACTAATGCACAGAATTTCATCAAACTTCAGATTCTTTTACACCATAACATAATTAGACGCTTTTTTACGTTTTGGCATAAATTGTCCAAGATATGGTGTTGCTGTGCTACGTTTTGCGAATTTTTTGTTATAACTATATCTCAAGAACTAATGGACGAAGTTCCATCAAATTTCAGATTCTGTTAGGTCTTGACATAAATAGATGCTTATTAGGTTTTAGTATAAATTACCCAACATGAGGCACTACTAAGCTCATTTTCTCAGAATATTAATTATATTTTGCGTTTTAGGCTTTTCGGATACCAGAATCTCATTAGGCTAGGTCAAATATTCGAGGAAATTCGATAGTGGGTAACTTTGGGGTCACCACGTTTTTTTTTTTCTTTTTTTTTTTTTTCAAATATTAAAATGTACTTATGAGAAAGAAGAAAGTTTTGTGATTGGCGCATCCAACTAGTTTTATTATAACTTACAGTGATAAAAATATAGCTGTAACATGATACTTCGATATAGAAGAACATACTTTTCAATTTCTGATATTTTTTATGCATCTTTTAAGGCATTTCATAAAAACGCTAAAATGTTAATATTTAATTATTTAAAGTTATTCCAACAAATCTTTTAATTTAAATATCGGTCAATGGAAATTTTGTTTGAATAAGAAAAAACAAATGTGGATTTTTTTTTTTTTTTTTTTCGCAATTTTCCGTCCACAATTTTCATCCAAAATGCATAATAACGTAATAATAACGTCATTAACCCGTCTCTATTTGAAAAGTTTTTACTATCCAAACATTATGTTAATATCTTATAGCTATATAAGTCAATTAAACAAAATGACGTAAAAGAGTTATTGCTACTGCACACCAATTTAAATTTTGGTAAAACAACAGAATTTTGTTGAAATTTCAAATTGAAAATGCAAAACTTTAGTAAGATTCAAATAAAATTGATGAAAATTTGTTGAAATTTTGTAAGAGTGTTAACGACATTTTTTTTTTTTTTTTTTTTTTTTTTTTTTGTCTGAGCAACAAAATTGATTCTTTAATTTAACTAAAAAATTTCTTAAAACAACCAAAATGTACTCAACAGAACATATTTTGTACTTTTAATCAATTACTTTTTCAGGTTAAAATTTATAATTTATGTTCTTTAAGTTAAAGCAATATCTGTATCTTTCAAAAACACACATCAAGAGCATGTCCAAATAAAAAAGAAACCAGTGTTTTCAAAGTGTCCAAGCAATTAATACATCATATACAATAGGGCGGAGCGTAAAAAACTTTTTTTCGAAATTCTTTTCTCCCTAGAGTGGAAAAGTTGTGTAGTGGAATCACTAACATAATCACAAAATTTCACAACAATCAATAAATATCTTCCGGTTCCACTTTTTGGGTCGAAATATGCAATTTTAGCCAAAAATGTTGTAATTTTTCACATTTCAGTAATATTTTTAATCTTTATTTTTTTTTCACGCTAGTACGGAAAAACTGAAAGAGTACAAAAGGAACACAAGTCCAAAATATTAGAGTTATTAAAAAATATTTTCCGGTTCCACTTTGGGTTCTAAATATGGGAAATTTGTCGAAAATGATACAAATTTTCACGCTTTAGTCTTGTTTTTTTGTTTTTCGATTTTCTATTCCCGCTGGCATGGAAATGTTCGAAGAATATGCAATAAACATAAGTAAAAAAACTTTAGAATGATAAATAAATGTATTCCGGCTTCCCTTTCGGGGTCTAAAAATGTCACAGTACCCTAAAAGTATGTAAATTTTCATATTTTAGGGATTTCTTTTTCTTACCAATTTTATTAAAGCTTAATCTTTTCAACGGTCAAACATAAACTTTTTCAAGGTATTGGTAATTCTAATCTTGGTATGAAACTCTAATCTTGGACTTGGCATTTCATGCAATATTTATTTCTTTCTCTTCTTGTGTTATGCCTGTCTATAACATTGGACATGTCGTCATGTGTCACAACTCTTCAGTCTTCAAGAAGTGCTCCTGTTACTGATACTGCAATTCGGTCGGACACTCCCATTGAGTCTCTAGTTCTGGCTAGAGCAGGACGACGGATTGTTTGTGATATACTTGTACTATTTATGTTTGATTGCAATGACACTAAAGGTTTATCACTAAGATCGTGACATAGTTGTTCATCAACAAGACTAAAAGATTAAAATAACTCTAAGTCTTCGATGAAGCAGTAGTGATTCTTTTTTCTTTTATACTCTTTTCTGAAACTTTCTTATTCTCTTCTGAGGCTGTTCGTTCATTTACTCTGTTTCCGTGTTGTGGGCCGAAAAAAACTAAAAAAATCCCTAAAATGTGAAAAATTGCATCATTTTCAATAAATTTCCCATATTTAAACTCCAAAGTGGAACCGGAAGATATTTTTATTTACTTTAATAATTTGAACTTATATTCCTTATGTACTCTATGATCTGTTGCGCTCTAAAGCGAAGAAAATATTAGAAATTAAAAGTATTTCTGGAATGTGAAAATTTACAACATTTTCGGCTAAAATTACATATTTCGACCCAAAAGTGGAACCGTAAGATATTTATTGATTGTTGTGAAATTTTGTGGGTATGTTAGTAATACCATTACACAACTTTTCCATGCTCGGGTGAAAATTTCAAAAAAAAGTTTATTACGCTCTGCCCTAATATACAATTACTGTTATCAATAAAAATGATGATTTATCAACCACTGTACCTTTAGTTCTAATGAGTTTTCAAAAAAAAAATAACCTGCACAAAATAACAAATATAATTTTATTTTCCTTCTTTAATTTATATGGTGAAAGATAGTTATTATTATGATTATTATTATTGTTATTATTATTCTTATTTTGGCTTAAACAAGACAATGTTATTAAACATGTTTTTACATGTAATGCTTTTAAATTTATCTTGATTTCAGTTTTCTCCATTATTTCTTTTTGCATGTCAAATCAGCTAATTATAACGCTTTGCAATTTTTTTTGTTAATTTTTTTAGGAAGAAGAAAGCTTACTAATTTAAAATAATTTATAATTAGTTAATAAATAATTTATAATTAAAAACATTTCTGTTAGATAATTAATAAAGAAGTCTCTATTTGTAAACTAGCAATTAATGATTCGGAAATAAAAATGTACTTATCCTACTAATTTCTTTAATTCATCGTGATAAATTATTTTGCTACAAGTTAATTTATTGGAGATTAATTATTATTTTTTTCTAATCATGTATAAATCAGCGCAGATGCCATCGACAAATGTAGAGCAAATATTCAAACTTTGTTTTCTCACAGAAAAAAAAGTGTTATTGTTAGTTTTATGAACTCTGTACTAAATTTTGTAGAAATAAACACTATTTTTGTCAAAAAAAAATTTCTCAACTTAAAACAATTTTAAAATTTGACGTTTCAATCAAAGAGTGTTTCCTCCAAAGTCTACATTCAATCAAACAGTGATTTCTCCAGTCTGTCAATCAGAGTTGTTCTGAAGGGTCATGGGACCCTTGTCATCTGCGAGGTTGTCATTTGCTGATTAGTTTGCTAATGTTTAATTGTATAAAGTATCATGTGTTATATTTCGTTTTATTTGAAAAAATAATCTGTAATTGTAATAGATTTCTAGATGAAAGAAGTGGTAGATGGTGTTTTGGTGAGCCCTGTGAATTGTGGAACATGACAAAGTCAGAAAGCTAATGGAAAAATTCCAGGAAAAAAAGATTTTTCCAGAAAAAAAAAGGATCCTGTGGATTAAAAAAAAAATCCAGCGAGTGTACGGCATATGGCACTTTCCAATTTTGTTGAAAAACGCTAAAAAGACTATTATGGAAACCACACAGTTCGTAAAAGAACAATGAAAATAAATGTACTGTGGTCCTATCTATAAACAAGAAATATTTTATAATTGTAAATGCTTCGTAAAATATTTTTTTCAAATAGGAGTAAAGCTAAGTACATGCAAATGGTTGATGAAATAAACACATAAAAAATATTTACTTTTGACTGTTTCTCTATATGCTTAATGAAGGTTTTCCAGCAGAGTAGGCCCCACCAGTGGCCGAGAGGTACGGACCTCTAAACTGGTAGACGGCAGGTGCTGGGTTCGAACCCAATCGCGGCTGTCGCCCTAACCGTTCGGAGTTTTCGTGTTTTTCTTCGAACCTTACGTAAATACGGGTTAGGTTCCCTTAGAAAGACCCCCACGAAGGGCACTCCCCCCTAGCGTAGATAATCGGACAACAAAAATAAACCAAACCAAACCATCCAGCAGAGTAATTTATATGATACACATTTTATACTTTCAATTATAGGCAAATTAAATAAGTTTTATATTGCATTATCTGTAATGAGGCTTAAAAATCCCGTCGTCTCATAAATGTTTAAAATATAAATAAAATGTTGAGTAAAAATAAAAAACCAAAGATATAAATGTGCAATCTGCTTTCGTTAATTTGATGTCTTATAAATCGAATCTTCGCTTAATTCGAAATAACATAAAGTCCCCAAATTATCAATGGCAGAATAATGTTAAAAATTTTCATTTGTTTAATGTCATTTCTCTTAACTTTTTTAAATTCGAACAAAGATTAGATTTCCAACTTTTTATTTTGTCTTACTTTCTCGTGGACTTCAGATTATTGAAGTAACTTACTTTCTTTTATTTTGTCAGAATTGTTCAGAACTAGTATACGTTTAATCTCATACATTTGACACCCGCTTCCTTAGTGCCCCGTCTTTCTATCAATGACACAATGATCTCTATCCCTTCTTTTTTTTCTGCTTGTTCCTAAACTCTGAATTAATTTATGTATTGATATCATCAAATTCAATATTAAGTCATATTCTAAAGATAACAGCCGAAATAAATTGTAAAAATCCTGTTACATTAATTTATTTGTAATTGTACTTTAAAAACGTGATTTACTCTCATACTTTCCGTATTTGAAACAATTATTGTGGTCCAGACAAGTTCGAATTAACGAGAGCCGACTGTAATTTGAAATAAAAATTATATTATCCAATTTAACTTACACATTTAATGTATATATAAAAAGGGTATAGATACATTCATTAAATATGAAATAAAGAAATTCTGAGCATATTTCTCTAATTGAACACGTAAGTTTATTTAAAACAAAAACAATCAATATTTATCTAACGAATCTAACTAATTTATTTTTAATTTATATTCACTATTACTCACGGTATGAAAAAAAAGTGATTTATTTGATAGAACAACTATATTCTTAATTAATTTGCTAAAATTTGTACCACTTTCAAAATAAAGTAGCATTTCACCTTCCTAGTTTTTATATTTAAATAATAAGTAATAAAACAAATTTTCCGGCAAAATGAAAAAAGATAAATTAAAATGCTCTTAAAACAAATTTGTATAACTTTATTTTAATTTTTCTATTCTTTTAAAGTTTCTTTTTTTTTAACACATGATCTAGTTTTAAGTGTTTTGCATTTTTATATTATAATTTTCTTATTACTATATCCTAGAAAAACACCATATCAATTAAAAATTAAAAATATTTTCTCCTGAAAAACATTTTTTGTTAGTTAATTAACATAAAAAACTTTTTCGGAAATTTTAAATTAAATTTCTAACGTAAAAACATTTTTTGTTACATTTAAAATTTTTTTTGTTTATTTCCTTTTATTTCTCTTGATTAATTTGTTTTAATACTCGTTAATTTATTCCAGAATAAGTTTACAAAAATCATTCCGGTTTACGTAAATAAAATTAAACGTCTAATACAGAATACATCTATTACTTTATTATTATTTGGAAAATAATTTTATCCTCGGTAGAGAATTGAGAAACCTGAGGTTTATCTGAATTTTTTTATTGGTTGAATTCCGCAACTTATTTCATTTTATTTCAATTTATTCGTTTTTTGATTGGTCTATTTTTAATGTCCGAAAATGGAATACTTCTGTTTTTATTTTATTCGTTTTCTGACTGATATGTGTCTAGATACGTGTCTTAATGTCTAGAAATGAAATACTTCTGTTGCCACAATGGCAAGAAAAACATTAAAAACAACAAAAATATCAATAACTCAATGACAAATTTAGATACAAGTTTCAAACAAGCTGCATTTAAAAGTAAATTTTTTTCAGTATATGAAGGCGTAAAAATTAAAAATGTGCAACGTTTAGAAATTTAATAATTTACATTACCGAAAATCGTTAAACTGAAATTTTATTTAATATTTGTTTATAACCACCCCAAAAATATTAACGTGACTCTAGATGTCCAGGCATACAACCCTTGGCACAAAGTTTCCAATCATTAGACAAACATGACCATTTTTGTAAGAAAGGATTATTTATTCTCACAGCATAAAAATAAATGATTATCAGCGATAATTCATTTATATTATACATAATGAACAAAAATATGCAATAAATAAAAATCATTATATATCAATTTATAAACAGAAAACTGGCGATTGAAATTTAAAATCACAGAAAAAATTATTCAATCACGATTTGATTTGGAAAAAAAAAACCTATCACTTTAATCAATATTTATTAAATCAACCTTTTACTGGGATGACAGTTGACAATTTTCACGGAATGAACTCAGTAAGCTTTTTACACTCATTGGGAACTATTTCACACCAGAATTCTCTTGTAGCTTTACGTAGTTATATGACATTTGTGATCCTTCGAAAATCGATTTTTCTTTTTCATATATTCCACAGATTTTTGATGGGATTAAGATCCGGACTATTGGGCGGCCAAGTAATGATTGTAATTGGATTATTATCTTAATTTTGTAGAAATTTCTTCACTGATTTGGTGCGATGTGGAGCTGCGTTGTCATCTTGAATTAAGAAGTCATTTTGATCCGCGAATGGAAATAAAAAATTTTTCTAAAATGTCAATGTAATCTTCAGAGTTTATTGTAAATAACAAAATACACAATTTTCTGACGCTTTGTGATGTCATATAACTCCAAACTGTAAATGCAGGTGAAAATGTAGTCCTCGTATTGACACACTTATCATTACATTTTTCACCAACTCTTCTCTAGTCAAATCTTCCACAGTCATCACCTGTTCCGAGAGATATCCAAGATTCATCGCTAAAATAACTTTATCCCATTCATCAAGTGGCCAGTATACATGTTTTTTATAACATTTCAAGCCTTTTTCTATACTTCTTTGTCAAGTAAGGCTTCGCTTTAGCTTTGCAGAATTTAAATCCTACTGTATTTAGATGATTACGTACAGTGCAGTCACATTCCTTTACATTAGACTTAGACCATTCGGAATTCAGTTGTTTTGAAGTTGCTATTTCTACAAGTTTCATGTCTTTCCTAGGGGTTGTCATTCGTGGACGTCCACTTCGAACTAAACTTTCCACGTTGTTAGTCAAATGATATTTTCTCCAAATATCGCATACCGTTTTTTGAGCACAATTTAATAAAGCAGCCATTTACTTTTGTGAATTTCCCTCTTGCAACAACTTAATCATGCGGATTTTTAAATCGCGAGACAGGTGTTTCACAAGAGCCATTGTCCAGCAGTTCAGAGCTGCTTTTTATCTCGTAGCTGGAAGATTTCTTCTTTTAAATAGGATTCATATATTGTACGCATGCGCAGGCAATCTTATCTGTCTTTAATATGCAAATTTCAAACATGTTTCCTCAGTGATCGATGACTATTTTCCAATTTCAGTCTAAATCGGATATTTTTTTCTCAAGAGAAAACTTTTTCGTTTGTAGTATAATTATAAATTATATAATTGTTATAGTGAATTCACTTTTTGTTTTTATTTTAATACATGTTCTTTTATTTGACATACTGAAAAACGTTGCTATGCTCATGAATCGGGAAATATATGCTTCGAAATGCAAAAATCATAAACTTGGTAACTTTTTGCCAAAGGATGTATTAGTATGACTCTGTTATTACGTAAGCTACGTTCTGATCATCATAAAAATTATGTTATTATTGTTTTTTAAAGTATAGAAATCATTTATGTCTAAAATATAGTTTTTGAAAATATTATTTTGCAAATAGTCGTTGTAATTTGTTAAATTACAATTTTCTTGAATGGGGGGGAGGGATTTTTTTTATGTTATCTTTTTTAACTAACGATATCTAAAAATTATACACTGTTAAGGAATACATAGCTCACCCTCAAAGAAATTTACACAACACACAAAAATTCATTTTGCGTTTTATTCCAATAGTAGATATACCATAGGTAGATATACCATCTTACTACAGGAAAAGTTTTATAAGTGTATCTGGAAACTCGTTTTATTCTGCAATATGTTCACTCGTGACTGCAGAAAGTGGCAAATTATGTGTAGGAGTAAAATTACTCAACCGCGCAAAACTTATGTACATCTTCATTTTTAAGGCCCCTCTTTCTGTCTGTGAAGTCACATGCGAGCTAATGTTATTTCTATGGGGAGGCTTTTCTTTAACACTTTTGCATTTTGACAGTTTTAAATATTTTTGTTTTCTTAGGATAGTTGAGGTCTCTTTCAAGATCGCTCCTTGATTACTTTTTCGATTTTGATTGCAAGTATTTTTTATGGATTTACTTTCACCTTCCGAACCTGTTGCGAAAGTGAAAGTAACTTTTAAGAAAATATCTGTGACCAAAATCGAAAAAGAAATCAATGAGCGATCTTGAGAAGGACCTCAGTTATCCAATGCAAAGTAAAAGAAAAAAAAAAGTATTTAAAAATGTCAAAATGCGAAAAAGTTATTCGAAAAATGTCTCCCCATAGGAATAGCATTAACTTGCGAGTGTGTTCGCGGACAGGCATAAGAGCCTTAAGGGGTTTATGCTTTTTTGCACGTTTTTGATGCTGTATGCAAAGCTAAGTTCCGTAATTTTGTGTTACAGTAAAAATATGTGATCGTCTTTTTTCTCTTCTATGAAATATAATTTTGACTGAATGTGTCAGTTTTCTTGTGTAAGAGTGATGTTATATTCCATGGTTATTAGATGCAGAAATAATATTTGTAGTAAAACTTACAAAGACAAAATACTGAACTAAAAGCGCAGACTGATGAAAATTTTAGGTGCGTTCGAAATTATTTAAATACGTAGTAACTATAGTCGACATTCAGTCCGTCCGTATGCCCGCATGTATAACAGAAGAAAACTACCCAACCGGTTCATTTGAAATTTAAAATATATATCTGTTGCATAATTTTATCTATTCATTTCAATTTTTTTTTTTCTTGAAACTCTTATGTCCAGTTTAATTTCAGGAACAATCAAAAATATCCTGTTACGTTACGATCAATGGGAAAATATAGTTTCAAGTTAATTTTAATTACATTATATTCTTTCGAACATAATAGGATTGAAAAGCATCAATAAAGTATGTACTAAACATACATTCTGCGCCATACGTGGTGCAAATAATATTTTTTATTTATTTACAGGCCACAAAAAAGTAGTCCATTATATAATGGTATACGTGAAAACACTGTTAGGAGCACGTTATAATACTATCAAACTATTTCACATTTTATGAAATTGATATATGTTGCTGAGGTTTACTTCAAGTTACTTACTGAATAATAAAAAATCACATAGCATTTACAGGGACACACTAAAGTTTTCGGCCACTATACTGTATCTGATGCACTATATACTATTACACAACGGTCTGAATATTTTTTAAAACTTTGTTATAGCGCGAACGCATCGTTTTTGCTACATTTGACGCGTAGTTTTCAACTTATTTGATTTTATTCAGTGGTAAGACTCCTCGCAGTTAACGTAGAAGTATAAAGGCAATTCTTGGCACCTACCCACTTTTCGCGAAAATAACAACAATAATGATAATGTTTTTCACTGCTCTCTAATGCACTGCCCCCTATGTTTACATACTTGTGAGATCGTATATCAAGCAACTTTAACTAGGTTTAACTCATGTTTGAAGCCTTGATATATGTATACATATCTTTAAAAAATCTAATCTACATAAAATGTGGACAGTATTTACAAATAATCCAACGCAAAAAAGAAATATTTTACTGTAGCATTACGCATGTCTTTAAGAAATGGTGATTTAGTGGGTGTTTTACTGATATTCTTAATTAATTTGCTAAAATATATATTACTCTTAAAGTAACAAATGTCATTTGTATTGAATCTTACTTTTATTCTAAATGAATAAAAAAAACTTCTTTTTCTAATATAAACGAGACAAGATTAATAGAGATGCTCTTAAAACTAATGTGTGTAAATTTATCTTGATTTCTAATTTCTTTTGAAAAGATTTTTTTTTTTTTTTTTTTGAATGTATAAACCCGTTTTAAGTGTTTCACATTATTTTTTCTGCTAAACAATTTTATTTTCAGGAAGAAGAAAGATTGCATATTTATCAAAAATTAAAAATAGTTTCTTCCGGAAAACATTTTTTCTTAGATAATTAACAGGGAAAACTTTTACAAAACACTATATATTTTCGGTTCATAATTAAAAACATATTTATTATGGCCAAAACATTTATTAGTTTCTTTTATTTAGAATTGTTTTTCTTCATGCTAATTCATTTCGGGATTTGTTTAAGAAAAACCTGAAACATTAAAAATAAAATAAAATAAAATAAATAAAGTATAAGGTAAAGTAAAAAGTAAAGGTCAGCTTATACAGGGTGTCCAGAAAATAATATCCCAATTTCAAAATTAAATTTCTACAAAACAAAGATAGATAGAATTACGCGGTAAACGGTTTGTTTATTAGCTAAATTGTAAAAATCATACACAGAAGTTTCAAAAGCTGAACATTTTGAAAAGATTATGCTCTAATTGCAAAGAATACTTGACTTGATACTTTTGTTGTTTTAGATTGGTTGCAGAGAATGAATTTCATGGCATACAGAGCCATATTTTAACGATTTTCGGAACTTTAATTTCTAAAATTTCGAATTTCTAAAAATTTTGTTTGAATTTTATTTTTTTAATGTAGTATTGTACGCCAAAAAACTTGTTCTCTGCAGGCAATCTAAAACAAGAAAAATGTCAAATAAAGCATTTTTTGCAATTAGAACACAATCTTTTCATAATATTCACCGTTCGAAACTTCTGTATAAGATGTTTACAGCATACCTAATAAACAAACCGTTTATCGCATAATTCTATCGATGTCTGTTTTGAGAAATCCAATATTGAAACTTTATCTTTGTATATGTATTTTTGAATCTGTAACAGAATAAATAAATTGGTTTATTGTAAAAGAAATACTTGATACGGATTTAAACTCTGAAAGACAATTCCTCAAAAAAAAGGAATTTTTGTTGCTGTTTTTGTTGCTGCTGCTGTTGTTGTTGCCGCTGCTGTTGTTGTTGCTGCTGCCGTTGTTTGTTTCTGTTGCTTTTTAACGCATTTTATAAAACGTACCATCAACTTTTAAATGTCTTGTACTATGTTTTGTTAATGAATATATTTATTTGCTACGAAGCAGCACTTATGGGAGCGGTAAGGTTAATTAGGATCATTTTTGACAATTTAAATTTTTACAATTAATTGCCAGAGAATGAAGTAGACTACATGCTAATGTTTATGCATAATTTTACTCAGTAGGTAGTTGTCTTTTGAAATGTGTGCATAATTATTTTCATTGTACCGCATGTTACTAGGAAAGAAGTGTCTTTTTCCAAAAAAATACCAAGTGAATTCCAATTACTCCACGAAATTGGATAATTACGATACTTTCTCACATGCTTTGCAAGATGCACTATCAAAAGCACATAAATATCTTTATTTAGACAGACATATGTTTCATCGCTCAGATCTGTAATTTATATTCTGCATTTACTACTCATTTTTGTAAATATCTTAAATACATTTCCCATCTTAATTACAATAATTTTTTTAAATGAAAGTTGTTGCCACATAAAGAGCTAATAGTGTTCCGCAACTTCGTTACATGTCAAACACTCGCTTGATAATTTCGAGGCAAATTAAATCCGTCGAAATCTGCTCCACTTTGCGTAAAGCATGAACTAAAGTGGCATAATCCTTGAGCATCTTTTATTGCAGTTTTTCTGTTATACATGAGTAATCACGATCTTACTCATTAAATTTTTTCTATGAAACTGAGATTTCAAAATAATCTTATAAAATGGAACCAACAATACACGTTTGCATTGAAAATAAAAAAATCTGTAAGATTACTAAGATTTTCTGAAGAAAATTGAGATTTCTAGAACTGTATTATTGTACGTATTTGCAACTCGAGTTACTTTTAAAATTTTAGTAAAATCACTTTAATTTTAGTAGATTAAGCGATAAGAAATACACTTTAAAAGGCATTTAAATATCTATATTTAGACAAACATATGTTTCATCGCTCAAATCTATAATTTATAATCTTTATTTTCTACTCATTCTTCTAAATATCTTAAATTGCATTTTCCATATTCAATGCAATAATTTCTAAAATGAAAATTGTAACCACATAAAGAGCTAATAGTGTTCCGCGACTGCGTTACATGTCAAACACTCTCTGGATAATTTCGAGACAAATCAAATCCGTCGGACTCTGCTCCACTTTGCCCGTAAAGCATGAACTAAAGCAGCATAATCCCTGAGCATCTTTTATTGCAGTTGTTCTGTTATACATGAGTGATCACGATCTCACGTTCAGAAATATCGGCAGATTGACTTAAGTTAATCCTCCTTTCTCAGATCATTAAGCTAACTTGTATCTATCGATTCTCTTCCTGATGTTCCACTTCGAATACCATGTTCTGCAGAACCGACAAAATCTTTTAAAAATTCTTCTCCAATATTAACTGCTTGTGTAGGCTTTTCGAGAAATAAAATTTTAAACAAGTTGTTTGTGTTGTGGTGAATTAATGATTAAAATTTCAGTTTTATATACGTATTAATTCAATTTAATTAAATTTTAGAAACAAATACAGTGAGTACATAAATAAATGACTTTACACACTATAAGATACAAAGTATTACCGTTTTTAACCATTTCGACTTTGTCTGCCTGATTAGAGTACATGTCTTCAGAGTTGTGTTGTTTTGTCTTTGAAATAACTTTTATATTATCTGCATATAATGATTATTAGCTGCTTTCGACAAAATCTCTTAAAGATTCTTCTCCAATATAAATTACTTGTGTAAGCTTTTCGAAAAATAAATTTTAAACAAGTTGCTTGTGTTGTGGTAAATTAATGATAAAAATTTTAGTTTTGTAAATTTATATATTCAATTTAATTGACTTTAAGCAAAAATTACACTGAGTATATCTAAATGTCTTTATATACTATAATAGATGTAATGTATTGTCGCTTTTAACCATTTCGGCATTATCTCCCTAATGATAGGACATGTATTTAGAATTGTGTTCTTTTGTCTTTGAAATCATTTTTTATTATATGCGTACAATATTTATAAGCTGCTTTAAACAAAACATGTTAAAGATTCTTCTCAAATATTAATTGATTATGTAGTATTTTTGAGAAATATAATTTTAAACAAGTTGCTTGTTTTGTGGTGAATTAATGATTCAAATTTTTGTTTTATTTACGTATTTATTCAATTTGATTAAATTTGATAAAAAATTTCCTTGAGTCTATCTTACTGTTTTTACATGCTATAAGTTGCGATGTATTTTCGATTTTAACCATTCCTGGTTTGTCTTAATGATGAAAGTAAATATCTTTAGAGTTTCTATTACATTGTATTTGGAATTACTTTTTTATATTATCTGCAGATAATAACGATAAGTCGCTTTAAACAAAATCTTTTTACGAATTCTTCTCCAATATTAATTACTTGTGTAGTTTTTTCGAGAAAGAAAGTTTAAAACAAGTTGCTCATATTGTAGTGAATTAATGATTAAAATTTCAGTTTTATATGCGTATTTACTTCTTTCGAAGATAATAAAATTGATATGCATCTATGAAGTACATACTATAATATATATTTTGTGTAATCTGTTGTGCAAATAATATTTGTTATTCATTTACAGGGCCACACAAAATTATTTCATTACATAATGGTACCAATGGATGCAGGTAGGAGGAACCATTGTTGGGGGTGCGTTTTTATTATATTAAACTATTTCACTTTTATGAAACTCATATACATTGCTGAGGTTTACTAAAGTTTGCTTCCTGTATAATTGAAAGCAGATAGTATTTACAGTGACACACAAAAAGTTTCACATATTAATACAGTATCAAAAGTTTCTGTATTCTTCGCACCAAGATATGGAAATTTTTAAATTTTCGTTATAATAAGAACGCACCTCATTTACTATGTCTGACGTGCAATTTCCGACTTGTTACTCTTAGAGGCTCTTTATAACAACAGAGTGAGTTTTCTAAGCCTTTTTCTAGTCGTTGCTGTACTTGTCTCTTCTGAATCAATACCTTAAATTTCCATCATTCCAGCTTCAGTAAAAGTTTAATCTTTTGGTTAATTTTACAACCGTTATAATCTTCTCTCTCTCTCTCCCCCCCCCCCCCCAGGGTCAAAATGATCTTCTATTTGTTCGGCAATATATTGCTTTTTTAATTCCAGAATTTTGTTAATGAGTAATTCCGGATCAGGGGGATTTACGAATTCTGCAATATCTTCAGCATCCATCTCTAAATTAAGCTTCCTTCCATTTTCGATGACTTACCAATTAACAGAAATGTACAGTCGCTGTTTTAAGGGATCAAGTACCTGTGAAAGTGACCAAAAATAACTTTATTTTGTAGCCTATAATAAAATTTTATTCTCAAGAAATATTTAAAAAGTAACCCCATGAAAAAATTCGCTCTAGAAGGCAAATTATGATGAAAAAAGTTTAATGTGTCTTTATATTATCAAGGGTTCATCGATCTTTAAACTCACTTTTCTCAAAACGTTGATTTTATTCTAATACTATTATATTCATATTGTAAGAAATATAGAAATTGTGACTGTTTTTATATAAAAATATATCCAGAGATTTTGATTTTACATTTGTTTCTTAAAAACGTATCATTATCTAAAGTGTTGGTCATGGGGTGGATAACATAAATTATGGCATAATCAAACATTAAATAATAAAGTTCGTAACATAGTGTTCGCTACTTCTGAAATAAGAAATATTCCTAACTTCAGATATAGAGACCATTACGTTGCGAATTTCTGGTACTAAAACGTAATAAACTTTTTTCAATTCTTTATAAGGAAGAACAGTGGCATAAAGGGGATTAATTCTTTGAGATCCGATGGTTGGATTCCTTCAAAATACCAAAATGTCACATTGGCACTAGTATCTTGCAAATAAAAAATTTGGTTTATTTACATGAAATATAAATTAATAAATGAATAAAATAAGTCGTTAAATTTATTTTCAGATAAATTTGATAGAATATTCCAGTGCCAAAGTGACAGTGGCAGATAAAAAATTAAGCGGGAAGAAATTCGTTCACCAGAACTCAAATGGTAAGGAATATGATGGTACATTGATTTTCTAACTGAAATTTTGTCAGTATTATCAACAATGTATTTTTGCTGAAACTTTATTTCAGAAGTTTTATGTTCTCTTCTAATTCATTTTACTTTAAAGAAAGTCACCAGGATTTAATTGAAAGGAAAGAACTATTTTGTTTTCTTTTCGAAAACACTCTAGAATGTCGAAACAAACAGTTTGTACTAAACATCCAAAAAGGAAAAAAAAAATCCTTCCAGAACAAAACATGGCATTGTTACTCTAATCAGAAAATCTTTTACACTCCCTAAGCAATAATGCATGGAGAAAGAAATTCTCGCTTTTATGTATTTGAAGCAATAAAATCAATTTCATTACAACAAATCTTTTATTGTTAAAAAAATCCTTTCGAGATAAAATTTATCCCAAGAAAAATTAAACAGTTCGACAGGCAAGAACGCGATATTTTAGTGACCTTTTTTGTTGCTGTTTTCTTGATCTTTAACCTCCCACTGGTATCTTAACTCACTTTCTTACGTCTCTTGTCTCAATAGCAGAACAGTTTCGTCCTCTTTTTTACTTGCCCATCATACGTAGTATAGGGTAAGTCTTGCAATCGTTTTGAAAATCGAAAAATTTTTTTTGACGGATTTACACGTTTTAGATAGTGGAGATTCCGAAAAACATATTTTTAGAAAAAAATTTTGCCGTCCGTCTGTCTGTCTGTCTGTGAGTCTGTCTATCTGTAAACGCTCTATCTCCCGAACGAATTGAGATAGAGACTTGAAATTTTGTATGTAGTTAGTATGTAAGAATGGGACGAACCCTATTTAATATCAGCAACCTCGATTATCCGGAACTATTTTTTTCGGACTCTCGAAAAATTCGTTCTGATGAAAGGTATATAAAAATTTTCGAAATTTTTTGTTCTAAGGAATGGACGTAAAAGGCAATAAAAAAACACACATTTTGCATATAGAACGAAGTCAATCGGATTATTAGTTGCCGAGATATTTGTAATCCTGTTTTCCACATTCTTCGATTTTTCATGACCTTGTATTTCATTCAAATTTCAATTCAGAGGTATATTTTAATTGGAAATGAGACGCTTAATCCAATGCAGTTAATTGTTAGTTAATAGAGCTATTATTTTTGGAGTTATAAGGATGTTTCTTTTACGCAGTTCAGTACTACTTGAGTAGTTTGGCGCTTTATATAATTTGTCGATATCGGTAATCAGCAATTCATTAATAGAGCATTATTATCTATATTAACAATATTTAAATTTTACTGATTGAATTGCAATTCATTGCATAAATAGTTTTCACATGTTTTATTTTCATATACATATCCATGATGGGTAAGTATTACTTTGGCCCCCAACGACTAGTTCTGTTATATCTTAAGGAGTAGTCTTTTTTCGTTACTGTTGTTGTTACTATTGGGAGGCACTAAATGGCGTTTGCGTGGTTCAGAATTTGAAATCCCTCTTTTTTTCCCGCCTGTTTTTAGCTCACAGGCTATCAAAGTCTGAGAGCTTATGTGCCCGCCCGTTCTGTAGGTATGTACGTGCGTACGTTCGTACGTAACGAGATAACTCATGTTAAAATTATCCGATCCACTTGAAATTTTGTATATAGGTATATCCTGACAAGGCGCTTCCCCCATTAGTTTTTGGAGTTTATTCGATATGTATAAGAGGGAGAACGGGGGGGAGGGCTCATGTCCCTCCCCTTAATTGATATAAATGGGTTTTTCATGCAGAATTATGTTTTCGTTCAAAATTTAGATATAGGATCATTCTGATGAGGCGATTCCAGGACTGTTATTAGATGTTCATTGAATAAGTATAAACAGGGGGAACGGGTGTTCTAATGCCCCTCCCCTTAATTTATATAAATGGGGTTTTCAAGCAGAATTGTCAAATCTCGTTCAAATCTCTCAATAGTTTTGGATGTTTAATGGTTAAGTATAAAAGAGGGGGATAACTCCTCTGAAACTATATAAATGGAAAATAGGTTTTTATTAAGAATTATCCGATTTCCTCTGAATTTTGGACATAGATTTTTTATATGATGAAGCATGTGCTTGATTGTTTAGGAGGTTCAATGATTAAGTAAAGGGGAAAGGGGAGAGCTGTTTCCCCTTCTTAATTTTTTAATTAACCCTTGAAAACTGAGGCTGTAATGTACAATTAGTATGCGTAGCCTGTGAGCTCAATGCCATCAGTTTAACTGGGCAATACCCTTTTTAGGTGCTTTCGTAATTATGTAAATACGTAGCACCTATAGTTGTCGTTCAGTCCGTCCGTCTGTCTGTCCGCATATAACAGCGCAAAAACTACCCAGCCGAATCGTTTGAAATTTAAAATATGCAATTATTACATAATTTTTTCGAGTCATTTCAAATATTATGAAAACGGATGCATAGATCAATTACAGGGACAATCAAAAGATTCCGTTACATTACGGTCAATGAGGAAAAAAGTTTCAAATGCATTTTAATCGTTTTAAATTTAAAATATATAATTATTACATAATTTTGTCGAGTCATTTAAAATTTTTATGAAAATCGGATGCATAGATCAATTACAGGGGCAATCAAAATTATTCCGTTACATTACGGTCAATGGGAAAAAATATTTCAAATGTATTTTAATGGTGCTACACTCATTCGAATATAATAAAATGGGTATGCATCTATAAAGTACATATAATCATATACATTTTGCACACTCTGTGGTGCAAAGAACATTTGTTATTGATTTACAAGGCCACACAAAAGTATTCATTACATAATGTTATATATGTAATGAATACTTTTGGGAGAACATTGGGTTTAGAGAGAACATTGTTCGGTGCGCATTTTAATTGTAATTAACTATTTACAATTTCATGAGATTGATATATGAGAGTCATATTTTTAAAACTTCGTTATCGTACGAACGCACCTCATTTGCTACGCTTCACGTACAATTTCCAACTTGTTTTTTATTGAATTGGATATCTCGGTTAGAACTTGTTGAAAACTCAATAGATTACTTCTCTGTTTCCTCTTTTATCCGAAATTACAGTTTTTACATCTGGGACTTTATTTTTATTTATTTTTTATTATCTTGAGTGTTATTTTATACACTGCTCAAAACAATTAAAGGATATTTGAAGTTTTATATAAAATAAAGATATAAACGAAATTTTTTTTGCCCAAAATAGAAGAGGAGAATCACAAATGCAAATTTTTCTGGTTTTCAAACTGTGGAGTATGCAAATTTTGAGTTCGACGTCAAAAACGTCGCTTCAGCGGCAGCGAATGAAATTTGACTTTCAACTGGATAAAAGAGAATGAAGACAAGGATGATCGGCATTCAGTGATTGCTTTGTTTTGATGAGTACGATGTCTCAGCGAAGTCATTTGACAGATTCAGAAGCTTGGAGAATTGTTGGTTGGTTAGAAGGGGGCCAAACTCAAGCCGAAGTAGCGCAAGCCATTGGAGTGTCACAAAGTGTCATTCCCAGGATTTGGAATCGGTTTTTGGAGAGTGGATGTGCAGGCCGAAGACCAGGGCAAGGTCGTAGACGGGCAACAACGCCCAATGAAGATCGGTATTTAGCGTTAACAGCTCGGAGACACTGAAACATGAAAGCTACTTCTCCAACAACATCTTCTCTCGGCAACAGGCACCACGATTTTAACCCAGACTGTCCGAAACCGGCTCCATGCTGTAGGTCTGTATGCTCGCCGATCGATGGTATGTGTTAGATTAACATCAAGGCATCGTCGCGACCTCAGGGAGTGTGCAACCGAGCACGTCAACTGGAGGAGAAATGAATGGAGCAATATTCTGTTTTCTGACGAGTCCCGTTTTTCTGTGCATCCGGATAATAGGCGTATTTTCATCTGGAGGGGCCGTGGTAGTAGGAATAATCCTGCGTTCGTGCATGAAAGTGTCAGATTTGGCGGTGGAGGAGTGTTGGTGTAAGGTGGCATCTCTATTGACGGGCGCACTGACCTCTACATCATTCGAGATTGAGCTCTGACTGGTCGTCGATATAGGGATGAGATCCTCAGACCTATTGTAGTCCCTTACGCTGCAGCAATCGGAGATAACTTCATTTTAATGGACGATAACTGCAGGCCACATCGTGCAAACCTGGTGGAGGATTTCCTTTTCGAGGAAGGAATCGTTCGAATGGAATGGCCAGCGTGTTCTCCAGACATGAATCCAATCGAGCACGTTTGGGACGCTCTAGGAAGACGAGTTTCTGGACGCCAACAACCCCCACAAACTCTCCAAGAACTGGAAGAGCTCTTCTGGAAGAGTGGGGCAGAATACCCCAAGTCGTCATTAATAGTCTCATTGAGTCCATGCCTCAAAGGTGTTCAACGTTGCTGGCCGCCCGTGGAAACCATATCCCTACTGAAAATGATTTTCTTTGAAGAAAACACCTTTTCTTATTCTTTTTTTCTCATATGCACAAATTGTGTTTTTTTCCTTTTGTACACAAATGCGCAATAAAGAGCATTTTTTTCTGCCAAACATGTGTAATTTATTCTCATATAACCTACTATGTCTGTCGACCATGTATCAATCAGCTAAAAAGTTTCCCAGATACAAAATCCACTTAAAACTGCAATATCCTTTAATTGTTTTGAGCAGTGTATTTAAAATGGATAAGACAAATACAATGTATATTTTATATTTAAATTATTCTGTAATTTAAAATAAAGTACTTGTCAGAATGATCTAATTTTGTTCTCAATCAAAATAAGAAGGTACTTTAATGTTAACTTAAGAATAAAATTTTCTTTTTATGAGTATTTGCTATCTGCTTGAATTACTAATTTTAGTTTAAATGTCAAAAATATTTAGTTTTAATGTCCTTTTCTTGTTATAATCTAAAGAATATGTTTTATTTTATTATCTTCTTTTTTTCTTTTTTCTTCTTTTTTGTGCATGTGATTGTAATAAATACAGGGAAGCTCTAAATTTCGGCATCATGGTTCATTCAAACCAAGATTTTTGTTTCCCCTATACAGCTGGATTTCTGGATTAGGAACTTTTTAGTAATTGATTAGTTCACTGTTCGCAGCGTCGCCAACAATGTATTTTAGTTGAAACTTTTATTTCAGAAGTTTTATTTTCTCTTCTTTTTTTTTTTAAGAAAGTCCCCAGGATTTAATTGGAAGGAAGAAATATTTAGTTTTCTTTTCGAAAATAACTCTAGAATGTACAAAAACAAACAGTTTGTTCTAAACATCCAGAAAAAGAAATAAAAATCCTTCCAGAACAAAGCATGGCATTGTTACTCTAATCAGAAAATCTTTTACATTCCCTAAGCAATAATGCATGGAGAAAGAAATTCTCACTTTTATGTATTTGAAGCAATAAAATCAATTTCATTACAACAAATCTTTTATTGTTAAAAAAATCCTTTAGAGATAAAATGTCTCCCAAGAAAAATTAAACAGTTCGACAGGCAAGAACGCGATATTTTAGTGATCTTTTTTGTTGCTGTTTTCTTGATCTTTAACCTCTCACTGGTATCTCAAGTCACTTTCTTTTTATCCTGTCTCAATATCAAAACCGTTTTGTCCTTTTTTTCTGGTATACCTTAAGGAATACATTTTTTTTTGTTACTGTTGTTGTTACTATAGGAAGGCACTAAACGGCGTAGGCGTAGTTCAGGACTTGAAATCCCATTTTTTTCCCCATACCTGTTTGTTTGATTGGACTGGATATCTCGGTTAGAATTTTTTGAAAACTCAATAGATGGACTTCCCTCTTTCCTGTTTTATCTGAAGTTACAGTTTTTACGCCTGAAGCTTTTTTTATGTTGAGTTTTATTTTATATTTAAATAAACAAGACAAATGCAATAGTTTTTGTATATTGAAATTATTCTGCAATTTAATGTAAAGTACTTGTGAGAATAATCTAATTTTGTTTTCAATAAAAATAACAATAAAGTTTGCTGTTAACATTTGAGTGCAATTTTCTTTTCATGAACATTTGTTACCTCTGTTAGTTTCTAATTTTTGTTTAAAAGTCATAAACTTGTCGCTTTCTTATTATAACCAAAGGAATATTTTATGTATTGATTTATTTTTTTATTTTTTCTGTAATTGTAATAAATATAGAAAAGTACTCAATAACGGTATCACGATTTGTGTTTTGATACCCAGATTTTAAATTTATTTATTTATATATTTATTTATTTTTCCTATAAGGCTGGATTTCTTGGTTAGGATTTTTTTGAAAATTCAATAGTTCATTGTGTCTCGTAAATTAGTGACCTTTTTTTCGTTGCTGTTTTCTTTGATCTCTATCCTCTCACGGGTATCTCAACTCACAGTCTTATGTCTCTTGTCACAGAAGCCGAACATTGTGGTTTTTTTCTTCTGTTATATCTTAAAGAGTACTTTTTTTGTTTCTGTTGTTGTTCCTATAAAAAGGCATTAAATGGCGGTGGCGTGGTTCAGGACTTGAAATCCCATTTTTTTCCTTTTTGTTTCTTTGATTGAATTGGATATCTCCGTTAGAACTTTTTAAAAACACAGTCGATGACTTCTCTGTTTCCTATTTTATCAGAAGTTACAGTTTTTATGCCTGAAGCTATTTTTTATGTTGAGTTTTATTGTATATTTAAATAAACAAGACAAATGCAATATTTATTGTAACTTTAAATTATTCTATAATTTAAAATAAAATGCTGGTGAGATTGATCTAATTTTGCTTTCAATAAAAATAAGAATGACGTTTTCTGTTAATTTTAGAGCACAATTTTCTTTTCATGTATATTTGTTCCCTTCTTGTGTTGCTAATTTTAGGTTACATGTCAGAAAAATTGTCGTTTTCTTGTTATAATCTGAGTTTTTTTTTTTTTTTTTTTTTTTTTTTTTTTTTTTTTTTTTTTTTTTTTTATTGTAATTGCAATATTTATAGAAAAGCACTAAATAACGGTCTCACGATTTGTATTTTGATGCCCAAATTTTTCATTGATTTATTTATATACTTATTTATTTTTCCTATGCGGCTAGATTTCATGGTTAGGAACCTCTCACTGGTACCTCAACTTACTTTCTTACGTCTCGCGTCTCAATAGCAGTTTTGTCCTTTTTTTTTAATTTGTTACTGTTGTTGTTACTATAGGAAAGCACTAAACAGCGCTGGCTTAGTTCAGAACTTGAAATCCCCCCCCCCCCCTGTTTCTTTGATTGAATTGGATATCTCGGTTAGAACTTTTTGAAAACTCAATAGATGATTTCCCTGTTTTCTGTTATATTATAAGTTACAGTTTTTATTTTATTTTTTATTTATTAATTTTTTTTTTTTACATCTGGATTTTTTATTATTATTATTATGTTCAGTTTCATTTTATATTTAAAATAAACAAGAGACATGTGATACTTATTGTATATAGTTAGAATTGGATATCTCAGATAGAACTTTGTGTCTTCTCCATTACCTATTTTATCAGAAGTTACAGTTTTTACATCTGGAGGGTTTTTTTTTAAATATAATGTTGAGTTTTATTTTATATTTAAAATAAACAAGACGAGTGCAACATTCATTTTATTGATAACGTATATTGTATATAATTTGGATATAATTCGAATTGGATATTTCTGTTACAACTTTAAGAAATCCCAATATATCCCCAATCCCCTTCACGTTTCCTGTTTTATCAGAGGTTATGCAGTTTTTTTAATCTGGAGGGGTTTTTTTTAATTATTATTTTGGACAAATGCAATACTTATTGGATATTTAAATTTTTCTCGAGCTTACACTGTAGAAACATAAATCTCTATAAGTTAGTTTATTGATAAATGACAAATTTAGCTGTCTATTAAATAAGATGCCTATGAACTCTCATGGAAGAATTTACACTAACTTTCATGGGATGCTTTGGCTATCATTTTTGGTAGCCGGATCAAAATGTCCTTATGTGTTGCAAAATGAGTCAGATTGAAAAATATTGATTTTATATATATAGTTTTATGTTACGAAAAATCAAATTACACAAAAATAGAATTTAGGCACCCTGGTGAACATTGGCAGTTTTCGCTTGGCAGCGAACGTGTTAAATAATGAGACAACCAGAATATAGGAAAATGCACTTGAATTCTAGTAGAAGGCTAGAACTCTCCAGCAAAAGGAACTTGAATTTATAAGTATGACAAGGAATTATTTTTTCTATGGTCACAATTTAGATTCTAGATGCCAGAACCATATTTTTTTTTTCAATGCAGGTCTATTGTAACTGGTGGAAAGGAGAGTTAATTTTAAACTAAGCAGAAGAGATGAAATACCTAAACTGTTTTGTAATTTAAAATAAAATATTTGTCAGTGAGGTATAAATTTACACAGAAAGGAAAGAAAGATTACACAGAATACATTTTAAAAATATAACGTAATATCATTGCTATTTGAATAAGTAATTTTAAATTGCAAATAACATTCAAACAAGATTTAAAGACAAAATTTTTAAAACAACATTCGAAGGGCATGTCACAAGTATTGCAACAAATTTCAGAATTTTATGTGTTTAAAAAAAATGTTATTTTCGATTAAAAAAAATGCTCAAAACACAATCGTAGTTTTTAAATATGATAATATTAGGTCAAACGGAAAGTTCTGTTGTACTACTATTTCACGCCCACTTTTTTTTGTAATTCAGAATTCTTTATTGGCATCAAGTTTTTGAAATAGTAAACTTCCTTGTCGTTTTCATCTTAATGTGAAACATGGAAACTATGGCAATTTATCATAAAAAGGGGGGAAGGCAATGAATGAATATGAATTTTTAAATGTAGGCATGGAATAGTATTATACGACAGAATTTTCCGATTGACCTAATAAATAAATAATAGTGTGAAAGATACACACACACACACATATATATATATATATATATATATATATATATATATATATAGTTTGCTGTCATGACGCTGTATGCTGTATGACTTAAAACGAAATGCATACAAAAAATAATTTTAAAAACATTATGTATACATTCTACATTATAGTAAATTAATTAAAATCTTCAAATATAGGACAAAAATCCGAGAGTATGAGGTAAAGGGGAAGTGAATCTTATCTACTCATCTTATATACTTGAATTTAAAATACTAATTCAAAAAGAGAAAATTCCCTCAAATAGATATTAATCAGAAATGTACATTAAATTATAACTCTCAACTTTTACTTTACTTTCTACTATTATTTTTAAATGCATTTTTTTATATGCAGAAAATTCACGATTAAATAAAGCAAATATTTTTATAAAATTCAAAAAGAAATGTAAAACTTGTTAGTTATGTCATAGTAGCATCAGAATTTTGAAAGATTTTCAATGCTGAGAAATGTTAGATGATCATTTTTAAGTCCATTATTATCTATCCATATAACTGGAAAATAAATCTTAATAAGAATATGAATGTCATACATTAATTGATTCTATGTTTCTGAATAAAATAATTTATAATAGTTTAGTGATTTCACTAAGAACTTTATACTTTCATAAAAAATAGATAACAGACTAAAAAAGATATAACATATTATTTTCAACCAAAGATCATGTTAGAAATGAAAAGAGAAAATTTTGATACAATCAAAAATGATATTGATATCAAAAGACAAACTTCCCCTACTCCTAAGAGATATCTTACGATATCATGTGTCCGACCACCCCCTCCTCCCTAAAGTGATAACGTTTTTTATGCACAGCTCTAATCGTATAAAAATATTTTTTTGAATATAAGTTTATTTTTTGCATATTTGATTATCATAAACTTTAACGAAATCACTTTGAGAAAAAAAAATGAAACGTGCATTTGTAAACAAGAGTAGCTAAACTTTCTCATTTTTATACAAAAGTTCTTTTGAAAATAAAATTGTTCCCAAATAAATTTATCCTTTCAAAAATAAACTAAAAGTTATTCTTTGCCTTAAACTTTCTTCAAAACTTATAATCACATTTCAGCTATCTTTTCATTTCTTTTACTAGAATAATTAATATTGATTTTAGAAACCCACCTAACATCCCCTGCCGTAACAGAACACTTAAAATCTTGTTTGCTTAAGGAGCAAGTTACACTTTTTTCCCCCTCCTCTAACATTAACTACTCTCTTGTCTTAAGTGTCCCCCATTCCCCCTTTTACTAGTAAAGCCAACTCAGGTTCTCTATTAACGAAAATAACTAACAAAATGGTGCGCTTGTGTAAATAATTGTAAAGTCAGAGAAAGAATTTTTTTCTTTCTCCTAAAATATGCTTCAATTTTCGATAGGGAAAAGAAAAAAAATACTTAGTCCTCAAAAGGGGGAGAAATTTTCCCCTCGCTTGTGCCTAGAATCTCCAATTAGCTGATGATCATAGGGAAGTGTAATGAAGATATAGATGACTTCGTAGTACATTAAAGCTCCGAAGTTAGGAGAATAATTGCTTTCGGGGTGAAACGCACGTTGGGTAAAACGGCCATTAAGCATTCTTTACAGAGTTGAAGCTGTAATGTAAACAATACAAATACAGTAACACTCACTTTCTTATTTATAACTTGATCACTGGAACACATTTATGATAGTTACTTCTTAATTAGGTTGTTTGCATTCAAGATGTGCAAGAAATGAATTCCTTTGTAAGCATAAATGGCGAAAATAGCGACAGTGTTTCACTTACGGTCGTTAAATTAGAATTTTTAATCAGTAATTTACCGCTTTGATAAAGGTGAATTTCTTGTACAGTAATCTTTTAATGTGCTGGAAGCAGATATAAAACAAAATTTTTCATTTAAATGATACTGTTTCAATTCAATATTCAAGTAACAATATTAACAAAAAAAAATTACATCTAGATATTTAATAATATAAAATGAATATTAATTATTTTTAAGCAGTTTTCTTGATTATAAGGGTTCTTTTCCGTTTACTGTCTAATTAATAAAGTATAGAAATGATTGATATTTTTTATGTTATTTTTTGTTTATTTACGTATCTAATTACACACATTACAGATGATTAAATAAATGCAATATTTTATAGAGGATAAAAAATTAACCATAATTTAAAAATTGTTCAAACAAGGTATTTATTTTGCTTTCTTTCTTTATATATAGTTATATATGAGTGTAATTGATAAAGTTTTATTGAAATAAATTTTATTGTAAATCAAATATTGTAACATGTTTTTTTCAGTTTGTTAAATGTTTTCTGAGCATTTTGTTTTATTGAATACAGCAATAATGTAAATTATTTCGTCTTCTGCAAAGTACTTAATAATATATATATATATATATATATGTGTGTGTGTGTGTGTGTGTGTGTGTGTGTGTGTGTATTTTTGTGAATGGATTTTTCTTTTTTTTTTTATTTTTTTCTAAATATGTAGTTTCGTTTTGTGCCTGATTAAGTTTGGGGCGATTTGGCCACCTTTCTTGCTCCAGATAAAAAAAAAAAAAAAAAAAAAAAAAAAACTGGAATTTTATTTGATATTTTTTGACTCAAGCATGCAACCTGTAAGGTTGATTTATTCTAAGTTGTTTTTCATTTGTAATTTTTTTTCTTACTATCTTTACAAAGATGTACTTATACAGGGTATTCTCTCGATACTTATAAAATGTGTTGAAGAGAAACTTTTCCCCGGATACATAAATATTTAAACAAGTTGGAAATTGCAAGTAAACGTAGTAAATGAGGTGCGTTCGCACGATGACGAAATTTTAAAAATATTCAAATCTTGCTGATATAGTAGAGCGTACTTCGGATACAGTATAGTAGTCGAAAACTTTTTTGTGTTCCTGTAAGTATACAGAAATTAATTTTTATTACACCTCAGAAACGTATATCTTATTCATAAAATGTGAAAAAGTTGAATATAATTAAAACACGCCCTAAACAATGTTTCCCCGTCTAGCATTATGTAGTGGAATACTTTTGTGTGGCCCTGTAATTTAATAATAAAAATTCTTTGCACCACAGATTGTACAGAATGCATATTTTAGTGTATACTTCATAGATTCATGCCAATTTTATTATGTTCGAATGAGTGTAACGTCATAAAAATGCATTTGAAACTTTTTTTCCCATTGACTGTAATGTAATGGAATACCTTTGATTGTCCCTGTAAATGATTTATGCATTCGACTTTCATAACATTTGAAATGACTCTATAAAATTACGTAATAATTATATGTTTTAAATTTCAAACGATTAAAATGCATTTGAAACTGTTGTCCCCATTGACCGTAATGTAACGGAATCCTTTTGATTGTCCCTGTAATTGATCTATCCATCCGATTTTCGTAAAATTTGAAGTGACTTGACAAAATTATGTTATAATTATGTATTTTAAATTTCAAACGATTCGGTTGGGTAGTTTTTGCGTTGTTATATGCGGACGGACGGACGGACAGACGGACAGACAGACAGACAGACAGACAGACGGACAGACAGACAGACAGACAGACAGACGGACAGACGGACGGACTGAGTGACATCAATAGGTGCTACTTATTTACATAATTACGAACGCACCTAAAAAAGAGCCATGCTAATACAGTTATTAGTTTTGGTTAAAAAATGAAAAAGAATGAGTTTGATGTGACGTCACATTCTGACACATAAAATAAGCTTTATTGAAAATATCTATAGAAAGAAATGACATTTCATATAAAAGGATTTAATGTGTATTATAGTGAGTACCACAAAAAGGTGCTAAAGAAAGACCATCTTATCTACTAAGGAATATTTGAATGAAAGATGAATCGCGATCATATTATTGCACTTTCAAGTAGTACTCTGGATTTTTTTTTTCTTTCCGTAAGGACATATTTCCAAAAGAATATTTTTAAGTACCGTTTAAAACAATAAAAAGAGAAATTGCAAGTCCAAATTTGCCGTCGCTCCACCAGTAGCTAAAAGATTCTGCTCTTTAACCTAGTAAGACAGATTTGCTGGGTTCGAATCCAATTGCGCCCGTCGGCCTAACCGTTTGAAGTTTACCGTGATTTTCTTTGAACTTTGGATTTCTTTGCGTAAATGCAGGTTAGCTTCCCTTAGAAAGCACCCCCCCCCCTTGAAAGTCACTCCCCCTAGGGCCTATATCCTTTGTGCAGTTAGTCAGTAATCATAAATAACACAAACACCAAATTTGCCGTCATATTGAGTGATAAAATTTTTAGGGTTAGTTCAGGATTTTTATACCACTCTCAGCAATGCGTCTTTTTAACTATCATGATCATGGTACGCATTATATAGGACTAAACACTGTTGTTACATTCCAGCTTTTCAAATTTTTCTTCTGAGTCTATTTTCAAATTTTTTTAACTGAACATTTAAAAATAATTTTGTTTATATATATTTAAAGGATAAATTGCCATATGAAAAGCAAAGTTCAATTATGTGTTGAAAAAAAATACATTTGTTATAAATAGCATTAAATTTTTAGCCTTATTGCTTTAATTAAATACTTATTTTTAGAAATAAAATAGGCTTATTAAGTTATAAAAAATATTTATGAAGAACTCAGTGCTTATTACTGTGGAACTATAAAGAGTTATTTAAATAACACTGTACTGCAAAATAAATAAACATTTATCGATTTTTATTCTTATATGTGCTTTTTACGTACTTTTAATAATTATTGTTTCGTTTGATTTAAAAAATCAGTAGAATCAAGACTAATTTATAAAACAAAATGTTAGTAAATATACATTTTTTTATTGTTATTAATTATTATAATCGAAATCTTTGTCAAAATTTTGGAATAGATGAATTCTTAAGTATAATATAAAACCAAAGCATTAACAAATACAAATACGCACTAAAATAAATTGCATGCTGCCCATTCAACGTCAGTCATTTATAATAAACCAATCTATTCCAGTGATGAATAGTGAACTTTAGACAAGCACACAATACATAATCTCCTGAAAAATGTAATACATATGCAAAATATTTTTTTCATTATTCTTTAGCAGTTTTAACACATTCCCCTAACAAATATTTGCACTTCTGCTCCGGCAAACGCAAAATCAGTAATTTAGATAAACGACATTTTAATAATATCAGCCTTGTACTTTGGCGAGTGTACACGACAATTATAGGCGATGTTTGAGTAATTGCAGTGGAAACTTAAAGACAAATGATCTCGTACTTTTACTTGAAGTCGAGGCGGGTTAAATAACATCGTATGATGGTAAAAAAAGAAGAAATAAAAAAAAGTATGGAGATGATTTTGATGAAAATAATTCCCGCTACGCTATTTGTAGGAAGCACTCGATTAAAATTATTAACGGGTGAAAAGAACACGATGTCCGATATTCTCTGTAATTTAAAAGTTTCTATATCAAAGGAAGAATTGATTTTTTTTTCTTTCCCTTCGCTGTTCCGTGGAATATTATGATTTTTTTTCCAGATAAAAAGTAATTTCCACCGCAAGATAATAATGGAGTTATTTTGTGATACTTAAACTAAAGCCATAAAAAAAGAAAAATGGCATTATGGAGGGTCAATAAAATGTAGGTTACAGTTTTTGATACGATATGTTATTTGCTGCAAAAAATAATTAATTAATGTACTTCGTTTAATTAATAGTTCTTGAAATTATCAAGCTCATTACAATTAAAAGGAACTGTATCTTCTTAATGTTTCTTCTGTTTCTAATTATCACGTCAATATAGCTTTTGAAGAAATTTCGTGTAAATAATTATATGTTCTATTTTATAAAAATAAAATTTTAAAAATTATATGTATAACTGAAAACACTTAAATATTAAAAGATAATAAATAATTAATTCTAAGATTTTTAACCATTAAATTGTATTAAATAAACATTTCTAACTCCCTTTATATTCACTTCGTCTTTATTCTGCAAGTTTTTCATGAGTTTTGATGAGTGTTTTAATGAGGTTGATAGTTTTTTTTAGTCCAGAATACCTTTACCGGCTTTAATCCGGATAAAAGTGATAAGCAGAGTTGTCGCCATTTTTATACTTTCATTATTTTATATGCATAAATTTAGATGAATATCCTTCGTTTATTTTCATTGAATTAACATTATTGCTATAAATTTTTCTTTATGACTCTCAAGATATGCTATATCATTACTCATGTGCAAAGAGTGCAGTTTCCTTGCAAAAAATAATCACTGGACTCATGAACTGCTCGACCATTCATTTATTGTCACAAAAATTTTTCAGAGAATGCATCTTAAAATTTTAACATCAAGAGACGCAAACTATTTTATTGCTGTCTTATGGATCTACTCTTCTGCAACACATGTGGCATTTTAAGAAGTACATATATGTGCATGCTCAACAAAACAACCAACAATATAAACCATTTTTTAGAGTAGTTGTATTGAAATTATTTAATAAAGGAAGTACTTTATATCAGATGTCATGGACGTCTTTGTCAATGGTTTCATATATCACAAAACGTCCAACATTAATATGACTGTCCTTTAAATAGTAAAAAAAAATTACAAATCCAAGCAAATTATCAGCTAAACAATTTTAATCTAGTTGCTAAGTTTCTATGAGAGGAAACATTTAAACTAATAGGAGAATAATAATATCTACTAATTTTCTTTATTAATGTTCATTTTTGTAGTTAATAAATTTTATTTTACGTGCCTTTAACATTATGTAAGTGATAAATATTATCTCCCAAATGTCGGAACGCGGTTTTCTTGAGTTCTTGTTTGTAAGGTTCAATTATTTTTATTTTATTATTTGTAAATTTTTTACAGAAAATACCTTTGTTGATCCGACTTAAAAAAAAAAAAAAAAAAAAAAAAAAAAAAGTTCATTTTAGTTCTGTTAAAAGTACATTTTTGCGCTTGGATTTACTTGATATAATATGATGTTTTGGTAAAGAACACGTTTCACATTAATTTGCATACAGTTCATTATTACCATATCATCCAAGTTGTAATGACTTTTAATGAAAAATAAAGGGGTATTGTAAAATCTTGAGAGTGATATTTATTTGAATGAAAAGGAAGGTTTACTAAGTGAGTCAATTTCCAGTACATTTGAATAATTCCCCCCAAATGCAACAACATCTTTTTTTTTCTGTATTTTAAGCATCCTTTGCCTTTTTTAAGAGATAAAATAAAAGTCAATTTATCGTTGCTTGGAGTTCATTATATAGTACGAAACGATAACTAGAGATAATTAAAAAGGAGTTTGTAGTCTGCCAGAAGATCAGTTAATATTATTACTGATATGAACATAAAAAGTAGGATATTTTTACTGTCCAGTCCATTGAAATGTTTTTAGCAAATAAAGCATCTTTCTAGTACTTTAACTTACGAATTTTTAGCTCAGTTTTTACTTTTTTTAAATACCATTTTTGTGTAAGGTAATAAATTTGTTACAAATTACGCTTACTATTTTATAAAAGAGCTTAATGATACGAAATATACTACATTTTTGTGTATAAAAAATGTTTTTATAAAGAATTGCGAAGTAAAGTTTTCAAAAATTTAAAACACATTACTTGTGAAAGTATATTTTGTAAATTCAATTGAGTTTCTTGGTTTGACACTTTAATCATTTTTACTCACGAGAGCTAGAAAGACTGGGTACAATATTTAAATTATTATTCAACTTATTACACACATAAAATGTGTTTCTGGCACTCTACTATACAATCGAACAGATGAATAATGGAAAAAAAAAATATGAAAAAAATAATAATTCGGTATTTTCAAAATATACAATAAGTTGATAAATTGAGGTTAATTATTTAATAAACAAAAGTCAAAATTAAAAAATTAAATACTTTGAAAATTTAAATAAAGGTGATATCATTAAATCACAATTCATTGCTATAATGGTGTACAAATGTTTAATATAAATTTTTTTAAAAAAAATCTAAGATTTCAGCACACTTCTGTGGATATCCTCAAGAAAGTCCATGGCTTTTCTTAAGATAGTCGTGCAAATGAGCTGAAACTGTAAAACATTTAAAAAGTTTTAATACAAATTAAATGTTTAAACATCAAAATGGAAAAGATTTTTTAAACAATTATTTTACTTTAATTTTGATTATGTATGGTATAAGGGTCCGAAATTGTTTATAGTTGAAATGCTTTAATTATGAGTAATAACTTCCGCAGATTTTCAGCACCAAATAGATTTCTTTGGTCTCTTAAAGTGTCGTCTTTAAAAAATAATATTACATTATTGAAGACTGACGTAGCAATAAATCAGATTTATCATTAAATACGAATAATCTGTACTACAGTTTTACTCGCATGTAATTAAAAAAATTCTTTTAAGCGCAATTTGTTTGAAAATTGCATCTCAATTTATTTTTGAACATTAATTTTTTTGCAGAATTTAAAATAATTTCTTAAATGTTGGCATTTGACATACTCCATTTCTGTAGAAAATGAAGTAAATATTGTTAAATAATGAAAAATCATTATGTCTTTTTGTTGCCATTTTCCAATAAAAATTGAAAAAAAATTAAACTCGTGCTATTTTGAAAAAATATAAATGAATAGTTTTTCATAAAACCTGAGCTATTATAAACTATTTTTAATTTAAATATCTACGAAAGTTGTTTTTAAAACAAGGGCCGTTTGAAAATAAAAACCAAACGAAAAAAAGATTTCAAAAATGAAATTTATTTTCAGGTTCTATAAACATTCCTCTATTTTTAACGTAGTTGTTAAGTTTGTTAAATATTTATCATACCTTAAAACTAGATTTTGAATATCCTCATAGAAAATCACCACTTGCTTCCGATAATATCACGGTCTTTTTACGTCTTCGTTATCCTTGTAGGGATTGTCACAGACATGATGTTTGAGACAGCGAAAAAGTGATAAATCAGTTGGCGCAAGGCCAGGACTGTATGGGCGGGAGTTGTTCCAAACTTACAGCCAAAAGTGTCCAATAAAGCTCGAGCCTAAAATGCGGTTTGATGCTATGCATTGTGATGAAGGAGATAAATTTCCCTGTATGCTGCCCTCGGTATGCTGCATCTTTTGTTTTGAATTACTCTGTGTAGCCTTAAAAAAGGTTTGGGATCTTCTACTTAGTTATCGAAGCAGGCGGCATGTTTCTATGAAGAAGGTATTCAAAATCTAGTTGTCAGGTATTGTAAATTGTAAACAAACTTGGTAGCTATGTTGGAAAATAATGAAAAGTGTCTAAAATCTGAAAATATTTGGACTTTTGAAATTTTCTTTGGTCTGGTTTTTCTTTTCAAACGGCCTTTACTTAAAAAAAACAGCCTTCGTATATTAATGTTACAAACAAAGGAAGGCATATGAATCAATAGATAGCTGATTCTTTTTATCGAGTTTGTAAACGACGATATAGCTTAGAGAGCATTTTCTGCAAAAAATAGCGGTGACATTAAATAAATTAGAAATATTTCATAGGTTATATTATACAAAATTTGATTTAAATAGTGCGAAGCTATTTTTAAAATAGTGATAATGTTAAAAGACATTTTAAAACTCTCTTTTAAATTTTCAAGTATAATACCATCTTTCACGAAACATGCCGCTAATCTACAAATTAACAAATTATTCAGTGACTGTTATTGTATTAAGATTTTAATGTTATTTTTCAGCAAAAGTAAGGATTTGTTTTCTTTTCTTTCCTTCCTTTTTCTCTCCGATTTTAAGATTGAAATCCACAATTTTAGATGTTATAGATTAAATAAAATTTCACGAATTTCTCGTTTAGAAATAACGCAGAATTTACTGAAATTTCACTTTTTTGCTTGGAAGTTCTTTCTCCCAATATGATGTCAAAAATAAAATATATTACTTTTAACGGAAATCGAAGAGATTGTTTCTGGTTTGCCTGATAACGGTAAGCCCTCACTTCCTTTCTTGCTATATTTCCTCTTCTTTTCTTATCTCTCTCATTCCCTCCTCTTCTTTGATAGTGTGGAGTACGAAAATAAGAAAAAAAAATGCAGGCTATCATTTTTCCGAGAGGTAAAGCACTTCAGTGGCAGTTGAAGCCTATAGTTTGATTTCGAACATCTCTGGGCTATGGAATAACCAAAATAATTTATTTATTTACCTACTATTAGTGAATTTCAGTTAAATTTGTGTATAATGCATACATATTGGTATATAACTAAATAAGGTGGTCTGGTGTAATAACGCCAGGCGGGGTAATAACGCCAAGTGCTAATATTATGCATAATTATGAAATAATCTGGTAAATGACACCCACGTGCTCTGCGCAGAAGGGTTTTGAGTCATATAAATCGCAAAAAACAGCTTCAAGTAAATTTGTTTCATTTTTAAGTCTTATTGTTTTTACAAGCAACTAAAATTAACGCTTGATCTAAAATTTTCGAGATACGTTTTGTGATATGAAGACTATTTTTTTATCCGGAAATACTTTGTTAATTACATAAATTTGTAGTGCATTTCATGGACTTTCAAAATGTTGTTGAAGATTTTGGATATCTTCTCGAGATAATTTGTAATTTAAAATGTACAGCGCAATAACTATAACGGGGTAATAACGCCAATCCTTGGCATTAATACCCCGGTTGATTCCCTACAGAGGCCGAGCTACATCCTAAATACTGATTCAAATAAACACAGTTAAAACTGTGCAATGTTTCTAATAATTTTATTTAAGCGGTTCTTTTTAAGCAAAAAGAAGCTCACGGTCTCATAATCTTTTGCCTCATCTTCCCCCCCCCCCCACACACACACACGTCACACCTTTATTTTTTTTACACTTTCACAAAAAATTGAACATTTTCAACAGCTTAGAATGCAATTTGTCAATTTCTAAGTTCGTAGAGTTTGTATTTTTAGAATTGGGCAATCTACATGCAATTATTCCATCTTATTTCATAGTTTTGTTTGCATGGCGTTATTACCCATATAGGTGGGTAATAACGCCAAATAGCATTGGTCAAGAAATCACGCCATTACATTTTATGAATACATGTAAATTATTTTTTTATATAGATAGTCAATGAATTGCTGCATGAAATCATATATTTGTTTGAAAAATACAATCTAAAACTAAGCCGTGAAAATTGGTAGAACCTTAACGTGGCGTTATTACCCCAGAATACCTTATTTAAACTATTTATAAATACATGTGCACGCAGGATTACCTATCTGTATTATAAAGGCCAAACGTATCTGTGCGTAACGCATACGTCATTTTGCGAATGGCAACACTTTTCCCAACAATTTCGGTTTTGCAATTTCCACTACTGCAAATTTTACGCTCCTAAACATCGCACATTTTAAAGTTTTACACCGTCGTACAGAGAGAAAAAAATGTATTTTTGAATGCAATTTGTTTAAAAGCTGTATCTCAATTTATTATTGAGATATAATTTTTTTTATAGTTTTTAGTATCAATTTTGTAATTGTGGCAACACAATCACTCCATTTTCTCTTAAAATTGAAACAAATGAATAAAAAGAAAAAAGAAAAATTAAAATGCGCAACAGTTTTCCAAGCAATTTCGGTTTTGCAATTTTCACTACTGCAAATTTTACACTTGTATCCACCGTAAATTTTTAATTTTTATACCGTCGTATAAAGAAAAAAATGCAATTTGTTTCAAAGCTGTATCTCAATTAAATTTTGTGATATTAATTTTTTCATAATTTTTAGTACCAATTTTGTAATTGTGGCAACAGAAACAGTCCATTTCCTCTTAAAATTGAAAAAAAAATCGAAATTAAAATGCGTATACTATTTTTAAAATATCGACTGTTTAAAATCTGGCGAATTTCGGATTTATCTCGTTTAATTTAGATAATTGGGTTTTATAATATTTTGTTAATTTCAGCTTAAAATAATATTTGTTTGAGAATTACCCTGACCAATATAAGATGCATTTTTTACTTTAACTAACTTTGCAGATTTATTAAAAATCAATGAAACAGTTCTTTCTTGAAGATTTTGTTTCGTCGAATTTCGACGGGTTCCACCTCGTTACATATGAAGAAGGGAAAAAAGGGACACACTATCTGTCAGGTTGACGCGAATGGGCGGTTAGCTA
This sequence comes from Maratus speculifer, assembly GCA_964019185.1. Classification (NCBI taxonomy): domain Eukaryota; kingdom Metazoa; phylum Arthropoda; class Arachnida; order Araneae; family Salticidae; genus Maratus; species Maratus speculifer. Next base: position 92,995,051 of record OZ025294.1, on the reverse strand, counting down.
TTTAAGATTACTGTCATTTGATATTACCTCTTCACTTATATCTTGCATTATATCAATTTCTATGTACATGGTGTTTTAAGGTAACTTTTTTTCTTATCTGGAAGTTAATCTCAACTGTTAGTTAGGTAGTATTGCATGAAAAGTGTATGTATCAATTTATTGGATTTCCACTTGCCATTCAAAATGAATACCTGAGATAGGGAGAACAAAAGAATTTTACTCACTATCTAGGGAGATAGTAAGTGCTATGTGAAGAGGAAATTTTCTAGATAAGACGGATTTAGTCGGCTGTTTTACGAAAAACGGGTGTTAGAGAGAAATTATTAATATTAGCATAAACCTCAATATAAGGAGGTTGATTTTCCTGAGTAGAGTTCTCAAACAGCGAATGTGTTAAATTGTATGTGACTGCTGGAGTATACAGGCGATATAATGGAGGAATCTGCTGTAAATCTATTTTAAAGAGCATAATATGAGAGAGATGGAGGATATCTTATTAAGTTGACCCAGTACGCAGAAGGTATTTGCTGTATTTAAATTGATGATGGACCGGATTACCTATATACGAGTTCTTACTTGTAAATATTCTTGTGTTATGTGTAAATAATATGTAAATAAGTTATTCGTTATGTTTAATTGATTAAGTTTAACTTTGTTTTGATAATCCTTCTCCCAAAGTGCTTGATATAGCTTAATTATGTTGGTAGTGGAAGCCTGCTAAAACCAAGGAACTTTCTTCTAAGTGGTGTAGACTAAGAAAGAATGGGACACTATCATTTTTTAAAAGAAATAAATCTATCCAGTGGCAGCTGAAACCTATACTTTGATTTACTTGCTAAGAAGGATTTACTTTCAATTGAATTTGCACATATTGCATGCATAAAGTATATAAATAAATGTGTAAATTATTTATAGTTATGTATACAGGTTGTGATAAAAAATATTAGCATAAACTTTTACATAAAAAAAACAGACATAAAGATATTTTATTTTGTACAATTTGTAAATATATGTATATATATGTATCTGAGCAGTACAGAAAGAGCGTACTTATTGCTTTACACATAGTTGTGTCCGACGCTCTCATCACTGGTATGTTTAGCAATATTTAACTGGTATGACGTTTTCATTATATCTATTTTTAAGTCCTAAGATTTAGGACCACAATACGTTGTATAATGCATAAAAATATATTATTCCCTTGAACTTATATGGTGATCACGTGCGTTTTCCAGCGTTAAGCCTTAGCATGTGGGACTCTCTTCCAATAAATTGTACTTTCTTGTTACTATCTCCATATCTACTGTAGTTTACATGTTATTTCATTTTTTTTTATTCTGATTTTATGTGTGTTGGTAGACCCAAATTCGTATTATTTTGCTTTTTCATTGCCAATACGAAGATGAAACCACACACTTCATTTGTAGTTCCAAAACATTTGAGGGCCTGATGATTCTGCTTTGGTTCTACAAATTTGATTTGTATTCATTTTATTTATTTATTTAGTTAGTTAGTTAGTTTTTCCTCTTTTCAAAGTTTTTTTCTTCTCTATTAAATTCAAATAGTTTATATTGTAATACAGTTAATGGTCTTACACACACACACACACATATATATATATATATAAGACCCTTAATAGTAAACAATATTAACCATTTGAAATTAACCATTGGATTTAATAACTTATATCACATTGAATATGGAATGACAAATAATAATATGAATACATATGGAATTTGTTGAACCAAAGCAGAATCTTCAGGTCCCAAATACTTTGGAACTACAAATGGAGTGTGTGGCTTCATCTTCGTATTTGCCATGAGAAAGCAAAACAATACGAATTTAAGACTACCAACACATATAAAACCAAAATTAATTAAAGAAATACCAAGTAATCTAGTGTAGATAGAGAAAATAAAACATTTATGAGCTATATAGTAGAATGAATCCCAAATGCACTACCCTAACCCTGATATCGCACGTAGTAAATTAAAACATGAAGTATTCATATATCATATGACAGAAAAATATATAATAAAATAATAAAAACAAAATACGACTTATCATACACATCATAATATTAAATTAATTAAAATCAGAATAATGTAATAACAGAAAAATTAAACTATACACCATAGTTTACCCTATTATTATTTAAATCAATAACATTTATTTTGACTATGCTAGGCAGAACTCAATATCTTAAGGAAGATTAAAGATTAAAAAATAGTTTATTAAGAAATGTACCCTCTACATTTAGTAGTGATATAGTACACTCATTTATTAAAAGTGAAGTGCAATTTAATAATGTAAATGATTAAAATTATTAATATAGTTTATATAACTAAACAGTAATCCATACATTGGTGTTATTTAAACTCCATAGAAATTTTGTACCAAATTAATAAATGAATTTCTCACTCTCAAATTTTGTTAATACATTAAATTAACCTTTGCGTATTATCCAAACACCGCCCTCCCCCGTATACTAACATCTACCCATCCAATCAACCTGTTATATACATTTATATATATATAATTACATTTTATTTTTTTCTTATTTTTTATGTTTTAATAATTTTTTGTACTTTTTTTACGCAAAGTGTTAATTAATTATTAGATCATGATCCATTCATTTGCACTTGGCCGATTCTAAAAGAGTCTTTAAATGTAAAAAAATGTTAAAGGGATTATACAATATGTTCTGCCATTTGAAAAATCAATAATGTATTTTTAGTGTACTGATTTTCAAAATATTTTCATTTTGAATGTTTGAAAAATATTGATTAGTGCAGAAAGATGAATATATAAATATGTATATATATATATGCATAATAAGAGTGTAGAATGAAGACATTCACTGTCCGTTTTGAAATATATTTCAACAAATTAGCTTAAAAATGAATTCTAATTTTCTTAAGATACTGGTATATCTATTGATTAATGTAGGTATATTTCAACATATTATTAAGTTCCATTGCATAATATTAATTATCGTATTTATAAGAGGGTTTTTTAACAACAGAATCATTGATCCATTCATTTGCACTTAACCGAATTTAGGAGAGTCTTTAAATGTAAAAAAAAAAAAAAAAAAAAAAAAAAAAAAAAATGCTAACTGGATTTAATATTATTTTGTACCATTTGAAAAAATCAGTCATGTATTTAATTATAAGTTGTCGTAACTTAAAAAGACTATTAGTATTTGCATTATTTTAATGTGAAGTACCATTTTAAGCATATTGATTTTGAAAAGACGCTCTTTTTTAAAGTTTTAAAAATATTTGATTAGTGTACAAAGAGGAAAATAATATGTATATACATCATATATATTAATAATAAGAGTGATGAATGAAGACATTTAGATGTCCAGTTTGAATTATTTTTCAATAAATTAGCTTAAAATATCAATTCAAATTTTCTTAAGATATTAGTTTATATATTGATTAATTTAGGTGTATTTAAAAACGCTATTCAGCTTCATTACATAACATTAATTATCGTATTTATAAGAGGTTTTCTTAAACCATTAGTGCCTAGTGTCCCATTTTTGGGACAGTTTTAAAAATTTCAAATAAGCACATTTCACACCAGGAAAAAAGGAGTATATATAAATACTTTCTTTCTCGAAACAAAGTCCTCGATAAATTAAGATAAAAGTTATTCTTGCTTTAAAAGTGGTAGGAAAATGCAAAATTTGAATTTTAACGAAGAAAATAATTCAGGCACAAATGGGTTAAGGGCACAATCACCGATCCTTTCATTTGTACTTGACCAATTCTAGAAGAGTCTTTACATGTAAAATATGTTAACGGGATTAAATAATATTTTGTATTATTAGAAAAATCAATCATGTATTTATTTATATACTTACGCAACTTAATAAAGCTATGATTATAATTTGCATTATTTTAATGTGAAGTACAATTTTAAGTATATTGATTTTTAAAATACTTTCATTTTGAATGCTTGAAAAATATTTGATTAGTATAGAAAGATGAATATATATGAGGAGTCCAGAAGCCAAGGGGTACAAGTGACAAAATGTCGATTTGGAGTAAATTTAGTTTAAAGATAATTGATGTTAAATTGGAACATCAATAACAATTGACTAAATTCAAATAGGAAACATCTGCTTGTTGCATTCTAATCTTTGAACTCTCATTTCAATAACTGTTAAAAAAATAGAGTACAATTTTCTTTAAATGTATAATTAATCACTATTGTTTGTTTTTCGAAAAAAGTGGTTTATCTCTATAACTCCCCAAATAATCAGAAAATGACCTATATTTCTTTACCTGAAATGAAAAAAGCATATTTCCAGATACCCTGTGCACTTAACTCAATTTTTTCAATTTTGTCACTTATACCCCTTGGCTTCTGGGGTCCTCATATATCTGTTCATAATGATAGTGTAGAATGAAGACATTCACTCTCTGTTTTAAATATATTAAAAAAAAATAGCTTAAAAAATCCATTCGAATTTTCTTAAGATACAGATAAATCTATTGATTAATATAGGTGTATTAAAAACGTTATGTAGTTTCATTATATAACATTAATTATAGCATTTATAAAAGGTTTTCTTAAGCACAGAATTACTGATCCATTCATTTGCACTGAACCAAATTTAGGAGAGTCTTTATATGTAAAAAATTTTAACGGAATTAAATAATATTTTGTATCGTTAGAAAAATCAATCATGTATTTAATTATAAACTGATAAAACTTAAAAAAAGCAAATAGTATTTGCATTATTTTAATGTGAAGTACAATTTCAAGTACACTGATTTTGAAAAGACTTTTTTTTTTAATATTATAAAAATATTTGATTATTGTATAAAGACGAATATATATATTTGTTCATAATAAGACATTCACTGTCCAGTTTTAAATATATTTCAAGAAATTAGATTAAAAAATCCATTCGAATTTTCTTAAGATACTGATAAATTGTTAACTATTGATTAATTTAGGTGTAATAAAAACAATATGCAGTTTCATTCCATAACATTAATTGTCGTATTTATAAGAGGTTTTCTTAAGGGCAGAATCACTGATCCATTCATTTGCACTTAACTGATTTTTGGAGAGTCTTTACTTGTAAAAAAATGCTAATGAGATTAAATAATATTTTATACCACTTGAAAAAAAAATCAGTCATGTATTTAATTATAAGTTGACGTCTCTTAAAAAGGCTATTAGTATTTGCATTATTTTAATGCGAAGTGCAATTTTAAGTATATTGATATTGAAAGGACGTTCATTTTTAATGTTTTAAAGACATTTGATTAGTGTGTAAAAAAGGAAAAAATATATACATATATATATTAATGATAAAAGTGAAGAATGAAGGCATTCATTATCTGGTTTGATATCTATTTCAATAATTTAGCTTAAAAAATCAATTCGAATTGTCATAATTATTATAAAAAATCTATTGTAATCACCTGAAAAATTTAAATTTATCTACTTTCTATTCTAGTCTGTATTAAAATATAATCCCCGAAAATAATTCGAAAGAATGGGCTTGTTCGTAGGTAAATAAATAATTTTTTTCAAGTATTTCAGTGTTACCTAATTTATGTATTTAAATTATCACTTAACTTTTCCAATTATTAATGGAAAAAATATTTTAAATAAAATATATAACAACCCCTGAAAAACTAAAATTTAAGACTCTTAAGTACATTAAAATTATAAGTAAAAAAAAATTCCTCACATTTTGTAAATAATGCGTATTTATTTTACAATCAAAGTTAAATAAAGACGGAGCATCTCGAAGAGATTATGCAGTCATTTTCCACCTAAACGATTTATTAATTTTTTTTAAACAAAATAAACTGATAGTGTTTCTTTCTTTTTGAAATCATTAAACTTCTTATATAGTTATGTCTACATCATCTTTATTATAAAAGACAAACATATCTATGCGTAACGCATACGTCCATCTACGAATGGCAACACTTTCAAATTTTTAAATCAAATTTCCGTTTTACAATTTACGGTACTGAAAAAATTTAAACTTCTAAACATCGCGCATTTTCAATTTTTACACCGCATTAAAAATAATAATATTAAATAAATAAATAAAAATGTATTTGTATATGCAGTTTGTTTGAAATCTGTATTTTAATTTATATTTGAGTTATTATTATTATTACTTTATAGTTTTTAAAACTTTTTTGTCATCGTAGCAACAAAAATATTCCAAAAATGCGAATATCAGAAACATTTAGGTATGTCTCAGATATCTCCATTCTCGACCAACAGCAACAATCCTTTTTCTAAATAGTGAAAAAATATATTTGTTTTCTGAAATATAAATTTATAAACTGATTTTTTTTTTTCGAAAATTCCAAGAGTTTACATTTTTTAGTGATAGATATACATTTTTAATCTAAATTTATTTAAAAATATTAAAAATATAATGTCGATTCCTCATTTAAAGCTATATTTTGCAATATTTTCTACAAATAACAGAGTGCACTACTTTAACATATATTTTATTCTATTTGAGCTTTTCCTTTTATCTATAAAACATTCGTTTGAAAATGAAATCAAAATTCGCAGTTAAAATTTAAAAAATAAATAGATAATTTTGAAAGATTACAGACATATAAAATATTTCTAGGGTTGTATTTGATTTTTTTCAAAAGCTTTTTTATGAATTTTAAAACTTCGTAACATTCTATTGTAATATTCAGATATTTAATATTATTTGTATTCATAAAAATGCAAAACAAATATATATTTTAAAAATAAGTGAATCCAAAATACTATAAATAAAAACTTCATTACACTTCAAAGGATAGATAATTTTTTCTACTTTCAAATATTTTCGTCGACACTTTTATATCAAAGCATATGCACCATTGCGAAAGAAAATGAAAAAAATATATTTTATAAAAAATAAGTGATAAAAATTTTATTCCAATCGTAAATTAATCTTGAATCATCAAATGGAGCTGTACAGTACATACAGTTCACACGATATACATTTTCAGAATATTTTAAAACTTCCAAACATTATTTCCAGAATGAAAGAAAAAAAATGTGCTAGTTATTTCTGAGAAGTTACATTTAAAGCACTTTCATTTCCGTAAAATTGGTAATCTTTGAACATTTATTGTTTACTAAAATTGATTTATTATGTTCGCACTCTCTTTGAAATGTTCTGAATGTAAGAAACCTAAGAAATGGTAACACTTTAATTACAGGCAAGCACAGGAAAGTTAATATCCAATCTGTTGTTTTTATATTCAATCTTTCCCGCACTTCCCAATTTTACTTTCTTCTATCTATACTAATAAAATCCGTGCGCCTCTGTCTGTCTGTCTGTCAGCTTGAAGCCGATTACAGTTCGTAACGCGGGAGAGTTGGAAGTCGCGACAGGTGTCTTTCGATTCGAAAAATTCGAAAAAGTTATTTCGGGCATTTTCGAGACCGTGGGACCAAAATTAAAAAAGTTATGAATTAAAAACCGGTCGGGAATCGGAACGGAAAACGTCACATTTCCCAAACGGAGCTCAAACGGAGCTCTCAGGCAGAACACTGCGCCACCTTGCGGTGATCGACTAGAACTTTTCCCCTTTGGCTAAAAGAAGAAGCAGCCGAAAACCCCTTTTTCTCCCGTCATTTTGTCAAAGAATGTATAAGAGAAAAATAACTGATTGGTAAAAAATGTTAAACACGGTTTAATTAATATAATAAGTACAACTATTTAAGCACAGCAAGATATGTTCACTATAAGGTAACAGTGTTGCTAATTAATATTTTGAGGATTTCAGATGTAACTGGCTATTCATATATTTATTCTGTATGTGAGTATTAATCGTTGTAGCTCATTTTCATACTTTTTCTTTTTGGTAGCATACACGAATATTGTGTAACCTAAGATTTACGCAATTAATACTAATTTCTGTTAGTACAAACGGAAAACGAGCTGCCAAAATTATTTGTTAGTTATGTTGTTTGTGATATTAATGAAATTATTTTTTTGAGCGTTTTTTCTTAAACCATCATGCAGACAGTTTTTAAAGTAGAAAAAAACTGATTACATATTCAGAATCTGCGTAAAAGTCTGCTTCTCATGAGCCAAAAAATACGAGAAAATGTCTTATGGGCGTGCAGCGCAAACCGTGCAAAACCAAATACTTTTAACGGGACGATGGCGACCATGGAGCGTAGCGCCCACTGTGCGAAATCACTTATTTTTAACTGGATAATGGGCGCATAACAACCATAGCTCTTTAATTTACTTTTTTGTGCTTGAGGATTCGAACACCAAGACTTGCTTATTAAATGAATTTTTTGCTTATTATATACTGCTTAATATCGAGGTTCGTTTGGAAAAAGTGGCCCAGCTAGCGGGCGTAGCTCGCTAGTCTATACTAATAAAATCCGTGCGCCTCTGTCTGTCTGTCTGCTTGAAGCCGGTTACAGTTCGCAACGAGGGCGAGTTGGAAGTCGCGAGAGGTGTCTTTCGATTCGAAAAATTCCGGGAAAGTCATTTCGGGCATTTTCGAGACCGTGGGACCAAAATTAAAAAAGTTATGAATTAAAAACCGGTCGGGAATCGGAACGGAAAACGTCTAATTTCCCAAACGGAGCTCTGAGGCAGAACACTGCGCCACCTTGCGGTGAACGACCTGAACTTTTCCCCTTTGGCTAAAGGAAGAAGCAGCCGAAAACCTCTTTTTTCTCCCGGGAAAACGACTTTTTCTTTCGTTTCGGTTCTTTGAAAAAGAACTAATCGGTAAAAAATGGTTAACACGGTTTATTTTCATACTTTTTCTTTTTGGTAGCATACACGAATATTGTGTAACCTAAGATTTACGCGATTAATACTAATTTTTGTTAGTACAAACGGAAAACGAGCTGCCAAAATTATTTGTTAGTTATGTTGTTTGTGATATTAATGAAATTACTTATTTTTTTTAATAGCTGTCTTTTGCAGTTTTTAATACCGAAACTTTTTTTGCGCGTTTTTTCTTAAACCATCATACGGACAGTTTTTAAAGTAGATAAAACTGATTACATATTCAGAATCTGCGTAAAAGTCTGCTTCTGATGAACCAAAAAATACGAGAAAATGTCTTATGGGTGCGCAGCACCAACCGTGCAAAACCAAATATTTTTAACGAGACGATGGCGACCATGGCGCGTAGCGCCGGTGGGCCGCCTTTGCACGGTGGGCACATAGCGCGAACTGTGCGAAATCACATATTTTTAACGGGATAATGGGCGCATAACAACCATAGCTCTTTAATTTACTTTTTTTGTGCTTGAGGATTCGAACTCCAAGACTTGCTTATTAAATGAATTTTTTGCTTATTATATACTGCTTAATATCGAGGTTCGTTTGGAAAAAGTGGCCCAGCTAGCGGGCGTAGCTCGCCAGTCTATACTAATAAAATCCGTGCGCCTCTGTCTGTCTGTCTGCTTGAAGCCGATTACAGTTCGCAACGCGGGCGAGTTGGAAGTCGCGAGAGGTGTCTTTCGATTGGAAAAATTCCGGGGAAGTCATTTCGGGCATTTTCGAGACCGTGGGACCAAAATTAAAAAAGTTATGAATTAAAAACCCCTTGGGAATCGGAACGAAAAATGCCTCAATTCCCAAACGGAGCTCCGAAGCAGAACACTGCGCCACCTTGCGGTGAAGGACATCAATTTTTCCCCTTTGGCTAAAAGAATAAACAGCCGAAAACTTCTTTTTCTACCGGCGCTAATTGCGTTTTTTTCCGCATCAAATTTTTTGACTTGCCGTAGAATATTCACCGTAGTTTTCGCTAAAATATTGAACTTAGAAATAAAACAGGACTATCGAAACTTTTTTTTGCCCGTTTTTTCTTAAACCATCATGCAGACAGTTTTTAAAGTAGAAAAAACTGATTACATATTCAGAATCTGCGTAAAAATATGCTTCTGATGAACTAAAAAATACGAAAAAATATCTTATGGGCGCGTAGTGCCCACCGTGCAAAACCAAATATTTTTAACGGGACTATGGCCGCGAAGCGACCATAGCTCCGATCCACAATCTTTTTTTTTCAAGTGCACGTGGCCCACAGTGCGAAATCACATATTTTTAACGGGACCATGGCTCTTTAATTTACTTTTTTTTATGCTTGAGGATTCGAAGACCAAGACTTGCTTATTAAATGAATTTTTTTGCTTATTATATATTGCTTAATCGAGGTTCGTTTGGAAAAGTGGCCTAGCTAGCGGGCGTAGCTCGCTAGTCGTTACAAAAAGAAAGTATTGGCTTCAAAAATTTTTTGAAATCCAGTTTTTTACGAATTTACACGTTTTTGGGGTAAGAAAACCACAAAAACGTGTTTTTAAAAGATAAGTATCCGCGAGTCTGTCAGTGTATGTGTGTATATGTGACAAAAATTTTGTGGGTGCTATATCTGAAGAACTAATGCAAGGAACTTCACAAAACTATTAAACCTTATTAAACCTTGATATAAACAGAGTTTGATTGGTTTTGGTGTATATCGTTTAACATGTGGCGCTGATACCCAGTATTATTTACAATTTCCACAAAAGCCATATATCAAAAACTAGTGCATATATTTTCATAAAGCTTTATATTTAGTTAGTACTTTATATAACATAATGCTGATTACATTTTGGAGCAAATCGCTCAACAATTGGCGCTGCCATGGTGCATTATTCGTGATTACCGCAATAGCTCTATTTCTAGAAAAAATACACGATATTGCCTAAAACTTCATATTCAGTTAGTCCCTGATATAGATTAGCGTTGTTTAATTTTTCATGTAATTCGCCCAAAGCATATGGCCCTGCTATTCTGCATTTTTCATGATTACGCAATAAATGTGTCTCATGAACTAATGCTTAGATTTTCATGAAACTTCAGATTCAGTCAGCACCTGATAAAAAAATGTATCCTGATTGTTTTTGATGTACATTATCCAACACGGGGAGCTGTTATAGATATTTCTTTTAAAGATTTTGCAATAGCTCTATCTCAAAAACTAATGTGCGGATTTTCATAAAATTTCAGATTCAGTAAGAAGTTGACATAATTTGTAACTGACTAAATTTTGATTTAAAACACTTAACTGATGACACTACTATGCATTTTTGGTGAAGTATTAACATGCGTAAGATGAAAGAAAGTTTTGGGATTGCTACATCTGACTAATTTTATTATTATTATTATTTACGTAGATTTCTGAAATATGATATACCATCCAGGATTGTCAATGGCTTTTGATCAACATTAGCAATTTGTAAAAAATAAAAAGTAAAATAAAAAAAAAGTTAGCGGAGTAGATTCCACGTGAAATACTTAAAAATATATCTTTAACCTCTTATTGTATCCACTTTTATCAAAATGCTCTAAAATATTCTAACTTTTTGTAATTGCTTATAAAATAGAAGTTCGATTATCCGCTACAGCAAATCTTAAAAATAAGTATATTCGTAATGGTTCTTAAATATGTAAGTGTTTCAGACATTCTTTTAATAAAAAGTCTAAATAAAAATTGAAACTAACTAGCTTTGATTTACCGTTGTAAAAATATACACAAAAATTAGTATGAGGTTCAACTCTACCCGATAAAAAAAATTTAATTGACTAATGATACTTTACATGCAACTGGTACATGGTAAATAGCTAATTTCGACACTGCATTTGTCGTTTGATAAGAGTGATTTTGCTTGTGTTTTTAACTGTGGCTATGCCAGCACATAGATAGCGATTAACTGACGATAGAGAAATATATGTCGCATGATTTTATCTGCGTCGAAACTGTATTTTTTTAAAGTCAGTATCATAATGAATAAATTAATGTAAATGATACGGTGTGAATGAATGTAAGTAACTTTAATTGTTTAGCAATGCGGATAAGAATCCCGACTATATTGGTACACGCACGCATACAAAGTAAAGAAATCGAGCATTCGTAATTTGGCGATCACGATTGTTCTTTTACTCGCCAAATGGAGAATTTTGGCGCGATTTTTCGCAAGGGTGACAAGCAGCGAGAACCCTGATACCATCTCAAAGATGTCTTTCAAAAAATGGCGCAAATAGGATTAAAATAAAATCCCCACTTTCTTTCGTTTCATGTCAAATTTTTAATGTTTGTCTACGACGTAGATCTTGTAATCGTGTATCGCGCTGCTCTTGCGTTTCATTTGCTGTTCTTTGTGCTTGTCTACGACGTATATCTTTTAATCATGTTTCACTCTGTTTTTTTTGTCTCATTTGCTATGTTTAGTGCTTGTCTACGACGTAGATCTTGTAATCGTGTTTCGCGCTACTCTTGCTTCTTATTTTCTATTGTTACAGCTCGTCTATGACGTAGATTTTATAATTGTGTTTGCTGCTCTTTCGTCTCATATGGTATTTTTAGTGATTGTCTACGACGTAGATCTTGTAATCATGTATTACACTGCTCTTGCGTTTTATTTATTATAAATTGTGATTGTCTACAATATATATCTTGTAGTCGTGTTTCACGCTGCACTTTTGTCTCGTTTGCTATTTTTTGTGCTTGTCTACGACATAGATCTTGTAATCGTGTTTCGCGCTACTCTTGCGTCTCATTTTCTATTATTAGTGCCTGTCTACGACGTATATCTTAAAATGATAATTCGCGTTGTTCTTGAGTTTCATTTGTTATTGATATTGCATGTCCTTGACGATCAGCTAATAATTGAGTTTCGAGCTGTTCTTGAGACGCATTCTGTAATCTTTGATTTCATTTATCTAAGCGTAGACGGTTTTCTTCGTCTGTTTCATTTGCAAGCTTTTATTGGCACTTTTGTTTTTCTTTCTCTAATCGTCGTTAGCGCTGTGTTGTAGTTTTTACCCATGTAGTTGTTGTTGTATGTATGTTGGCCAATTATCTGCACTATGGGATATAGGCCCTAAGGGGTGGGATGCCCTCCGTGGGGGTCTTTCTAAGGGAACCTAACCCGTATTTTTACCCATGTAAATCTAAAATTAATTAATTTAAATTAATTAATGAATTCATACTTGAAAAAAATGTATTAAGATAAAGTGTCATCCATTACAACTTTTAAAAAATGTATTTGAGCTTGAGTGGATGTATGAAAAGTATCTTATTAACGATTGAAATTTGAGCAAGTTGCATAAATATATATATAAAGAATGTGAACTGATAGTAGGAACTGAAAAAATTATATCCTTCAATTTCAGCCCTGTACATTTAGTTTTAATACAATATATACAATAATATTTCATTGTTATTCACACATTCAAAAATCACTAATTTCTAAATTATATTGCAGCAAACATATTTTGAATTCCAAATTTTATATTTTTCTTCTCATTTCTTCTTATTTCGCTTCTATCAATTTATAATTTTATATTACAAACATAAATGACATCCTTGGGAATACTTACAAAACAATGATTTTGTATTGAAAAAATATGTTCACTCCATTATAAAAATCTGTTTTAGAAATGCAAATAATATTCATGATTGATTATACCGCTAAACATACCTAAATCACATTTTCTTATTTTCAAAAAGGCTTTTTATGAATTTACAATAAACTCCTTTGCCACCCTAGGCAATAGAATGCGTACTTTGCATCCACATAAGTATTTTCTATAGACTATTGAAATCATTCATATTATTTTTCCGTTCCAACGCCTTTTTTATTTTCATGGTTTTGTTATAAAAACACATTATAAATTCATCATTTTACGTAAAGAAATAGAATGCAAAATTTTTCTTTTAGTTAGTCATGAATATATGGGTATAAATAACATTATGAGGTTTCGCATTTTTTTTTCTTTAGAAATAAGTAAAAAATTAAGGCATTTTCTGCTTCTAATAATCAGTTTTTTTTTAATCTAGAACAATATCAATTTATTTTATAGCATCTAGATATACAAATACACTTATTCCTTGAAACAAATTTTTAAAGAAAAAATTGGAACTAATACTTTTAATCTGTATTTAACGCATCCATTGGTTATCAGCACAGATGTTTTTATTTGTATTTTAGCATTTAAGGTTACGTGGAGCTACTGGGTCGTGACATACAATGTCACTCTGGAGATTCTTTAAATTCAGCTTTAAAAGGCTAATGTTCACTTAAAATAATGTCCGACCCTTTGTAAATGTGTTAAGTTAGATCCATTCTCATAGACAAATATATTAAAAATTATATTTTAATGTCTAAATATAATATATAAATATAGAATGGATGTAAGAATAAAGAGGAGGAGAGAAGTTCAACTAAATTGACGTTCTTTGTAAGAAAACAAAAGCCTGAATTTTCAGCAATCTATCAGAGAAACGACAGAGCTATGATCGAATTAACGCACGTTGTTTTCAAAAATAGAGATAGGAATGAAATATTCACAATAGCTAAAATCATTCGCGGTTTTTTATAAAATAATCTGTTGTCCAGTTTTCTCGTGATTCCAATTAACATAGCTTACTTTACAACAGTCACAACTTTTGTTTTTACGCACAGAATGAATTTGGAGACTTGTATAAATTATTACGTACATACATACAGGGTGAGTAATAAATATTGAAACAATAGGCTATCTCCTTAAATATTGCCCCTAGCCCCATACTTCCAATTGCAAAAATTCACAAAAAAAGATGGAAATTTTTGATAAGATAAGTTTCAATTCCATGGGGAATCTATTTGAAAAGATACGAAAATTAAGTTGTTATACGGCCCACGTAGGGCAAACTCCCAATTAGGAAATTATTCCTTATCCATTCCTAAATTGAAAAAAAAAATCATCTTTGTATCTGAAAACCTCACAGAGATATTGAAATCCAAAATTCTCCAAAGTTCATGACTCACACCACTTAACCATGCTTGTGAAGGAAGAGTTTTTGTCTCATTTTGAAAGGAAATGAGGCATCGTCCACAAATTGTCCGTTATTATATATCGATTCAAGACAGTGTCTCTTATTTGGATAGAAAAAAGAAGGGTATTGATTTAAAACTAAACTTATTTTCAAATATATTGGTAGACTTCACTGGAGGTATGTATGGATCTAAATATCTAGGTCAGGTCCCAAACCGACCCACAGGGAAAAAAGTTAAAATCATAAAATGGGGAAACAGGGGAAAATGTTAAAATCATAACCCAGACCTGGAAAAAAGTTTAAATCATAGCCCGACTAAGCCGTGAATTTCTACATAGTTTTTTACTTCGGTGTGGTTAAAAATTGTTTCATATGGAGGATTCTGACCAAAAATACTTATTAGAGTTTTTCGTTTTTTTTATATTTACTTTTTTATTATTAAAGTAGCACCAAAGGCTGTGATATATTTATTTTATCTTTTAATATCTATTTATATGTAAATGTTTCACTTACATTTTAATATCGTTAATCCATATCCCATGCGTTGGAGACTTTGAAAAATGTTATACAGTAAAACCTTTTAAGACGGAATCACAGAGGAAAGAAAAAATAAGTTATAGACAAATTCACTTCCCAAGAGGTGTAAATGGAGTTTATTTTTTCTCAGGTATTGTTATATTTACTTTGCATAGATCAAAACATTTTCCCTTTAAGACAGATTCCGTCACTGACATTTAATTTCACTGGTTTTGCTGTATTTAATTTTTTAGCCTTTGAAAATATTAATCTTAAGAAAAATGAATTTTAAAGTTTATTTTTATTTTTTCTAAAATAAAAGCAATTACAAAATCTATATGTTTTTGAAAAAATTTTGATTGAACCAAATTTTACTTATTTTATGCACCTATTAGGCCAGTCAGAGACAGTGTTTTCATTACGGATTGTTCGAGACCGATATTAAAAATTTCGTCCCGTGCATACTTATGAAGAAGGAAGCTGTCCCCTCAAGTATGAAAAATGCGTTAGGTCCAGACAGGCAAGTCTTTTGAAAAAAGTAACGTCTCGGTCCTGGCTCGGCCTTGGTCCAGAATACATAATTTTTAATAGCCTCTCCAGGACGATAAAAAGCCTGAAGTTGTAAAAGCTAAATTTATATAAAAAAAAAGACTTAATCTGCGTCTTAGAAAAAGCATTGAACATTTAAACAGTACACGTCGTTTTTCTGCAAAATGAGTTTTTTCCCCCACCATTTTTTGTCATTAAATTATTAAAAGTTAAGAATTGTTTTAAAAAAAAGTGCAAAATCGAAACATGTCATTTTTGATTATTTTATATTAGTTTTGATTCGGCAAATTTGAAAAAAAAAAATTGCTTATTATGATTTTTTTTTTAAATTTATATTATTTTTAAATGAATATTTTTAATTGTTTTAAAATTAATAATGAAAAACAAAAATCCTGGAACAAAACTAAAATCAGATTTATATCTTTAATTAAATGGAAAGAAATTAAAATCCGATAAATAATGTTTCGAGTTATAACGATTTTAAAATATCACATAAACAAAGACTAATCATATGTAATTTTTATAAATTTTAAAAGAAATTTTAGGATGTAATTTCCTTAGCAAATTATATGGCTAACGATAAAAAAAATCAAAATAAATCAAAATTCTAACTTAAAAGATAGATTTTTTACATGTTTCCTAGAACGGATAAAGTTACATTGTTTTTTGAATTGCGTGCATTTCAATTTGTGTCTAATACCTTAAAATAGATGAATTCTTTAAACAGCTATAACTTTGAGAGTTTTGAAGGTATGAAGATGTAATTTTTTTTTATGTCATATTCATGACTGGATAAGGAAAGTTTTTCTAACTGTGATTTTTATCCTACGGAGACGGTATAAAAATTTAATTTTCGTAGATTTTCAAATAGACCCCCCCCCCCTCTCATGGAGTTGCAACTTGTCTTATGAAAAATTTGACCTTTTTTTATTAATTTTTGCAATTGGAAGTATGGGTCTAGGGGCAAAATATAAGGAGATAGCCTATTGTTTCAATATTTATAACTCACCCTGTACATATAATTAGTGAAAGGGTTTTTTTCTTAAGTAATATATTTATTTCTTATATTTTATAATATTTTAGATTTTATGTCATTTCTAAATTATGATATTTGTGAAAAATATGTACAACATGCTATATGGCTAACCATAAAAAAATGAAAACAAATTGAATGTAGCTACTGCCATTGCAGAATTCAGTTTCGCCTCCGATTAGAAGAAAAAAAAAGAGGTTTTTTTTAGAAGGGCGACCCCGTTTAGAATGCAATGAACTAACTTAATTTTTCTTGTGTTTGTCAATACAATAGCAAACAGAACGGCGTGAAATATCCAGTTGATTAACAATTTCTCTCTGAGACTTTGGAATTGCAGAATAATAAAGAAATACAATTTGACGTGTTACTTCTTCATTGACTAGATTCATCAAAAACGGATTTTTCTTTAGTTTAAACGCTTTTTTATAGACTCTGGGATAAAGGAAATGCATTTTAACAATAAAACAAGTGGAATCCCGTCGAATTCGACGAATGAAATGTTTAAAAGACCCGATCGATTTAACTTAAAAAAAGCAAAAGTAATTACATTATTGAATCAATATATAATAAATATATTTCCAAACTTAATGTCAAGTTTTCCAGTTACAATTTTGCATGCAAATACTTGCACATCTTCAGTTAAAACTGTAATCTGAGTGCCGGCGAAATCCAGAAATTTTATTTTATATGCACTACAGAAAAATAGATTTATATATGTTACAGGCCAAACACGATTTCAGGCCAAACTAGATTGGCCTAGGCCAAACTAGTTTATCCTAACGCCCATCGGATAGACTAGTTTTTCGTAGGCCAAACCGGTCTATCCTATCGTCCATCGGATAAACTAGTTTTTCCTAGGCCAAACTAGTCTATCCTAAGGCTCATAGGACATTCTAGTTTTTCCTAGGCCAAACTAGTATGGCCTAGCTCTTATAGGATAAACTAGTTTAGCCTGATGTTTATTGATCTGAACTTGTTAATCCTAGTCCGATCTAGTTTAACCTAGGCCAATTCAATTTGGCGTGATTTTATTGAAATCAATGACCGCCACAGCGCCAACATTCTAGTTTGTCCTAGGCTGATCTAGTTTATCCTAAGCCAATGTAATATTACGTGTTTTTAGCTCACAGGCGTAAAAGCCTGAGAAATAATGGGCTCGCAGGTTCTGTATGTATGAATGTACGTATGTATGTACGAATGTACGTACGTATGTACGTGCGTACATACGTAACGCGATAACTCGTGATAGAAATATCCGATTTTCTTCAAATTTTGGATGTAGGCTCATTCTGATAACATACTTTTCTGATTAGTTTTGGGACTTCATTTGATTAGAATAAAAGGGGGCGAACGGGAGGCTAATACCCCACCGTTAATTTAGAGAAATGGATCTTTCATGCAGAATTATCAGTTTTCATTTAATTTTTAGATATAGGAACATTCTGACAAGGCTCCTCCGTGATAGGTTGGGGATGTTTATTGTTTAAGTGTAAAAGATAGGGCAATGTAGGTAACCCTCCCCCTTAAATTAGATAAATGGTTTTTGACGCAGAATTTACGGATTTGCTTCAAATTTTGGATATAGTTTCTTTCTGATAAGGCGATTCCCTGAATACTTTTGGGGGTCAAATGGTAAAGTATGGAGGAGAAATGAAGGATTACCCTCTTACCTAGGAAAAACTAGTTTATCCTATGGGCATTTAGATAAAAAAGTTCGGCGTAGGAAAACCTAGTTTATCCGTTTGGCGTTAGGATAAAATAGTTTGGCCTAGGTTAATCTAATTTGGCTCGAAATCGGCTTTGGCCGGTAAAAAAAATGTCTTTCACTAGAATAAGTATGAATGAGTGTCAACAGTTATTGCTTTTAACATTAATTCCGAAATTTAACATGTCCACCATAGAGACATGATGCATTGGACATGGTGTTTGCTTATTCAAGCAAATTATTATTATTTACTTTAATATTATTTACTTTTGTACAGGCAGAGCTCTGTCTGTACAAAAATCAGTGAAAAAAGACTCAGTCCGGCATCATCTCTTTCTACTCAATTTCTGCAAATAATTCAGGTTTTACTTCACATACAATTAAGATTCCTTTAAAAAATACTGCTTATATACTTATTGGATAAGTTTACAATGTATTTCTAAATTATGATGTGTTGGCAGAAAGGAAAATATAAAATGTATTAATTATTATGTAGCTTATTATACGTTTCAATATTCAAATAGGGATTCAGTAAATAATCAATGTAGTTTAGAATAAAAGAGAAAAATGAGAGTTATAAACATCATAACTTTTGAATCCGGTCAGTAAAAAGTAGATTTGTGAATATATTTGTCTGTCATTAATTAAGGCTTTTCTCAAATCCTAAATAGCTACATTCTAACACATTTATGAACTACTTTCTTTTCGGAAATGCATAAGGTTAACAGATTTAGATAATATGTAATCGAATGGCATAAACCATTTTTCATAAAAGCGATGTATCTTTTAGAAACTACTAAAGATACGTTTTGAATCAAATTTCCGGTTACGAATTCACACACAAAAAAAAATTGACGCCGTGACAAGACCAGCTTATATATCGGCAGGTAATTAATTTCTCAAAAATGGAAAACGCTGTTCGATTCGAAATTATGTTCAGCTCCGATCTGGCTTGAATATGCAATAATAATAATAATAATAATAAATGCAAGTCTGATCTGTGTTCGCAAGAGTCTGCAGAAAAAAAATAAGCAAACACCATATCCAATGAATCATTTCTCTACGGTGGCCATGTTAAATTTCTGTATTGATGTTATAAGCAATGACTCTTAGCACACATTTATACGTATTCTAGTGACAGATATGTTTTTTACCGGCCATACCCGATTTCAAGCCAAATTGGATTAGCCTATGCCAAACTATTTTATCCTAACACCAATTGGATAAACTAGTTTTTCCTATGCCAAACTATTTTATCCTAACGCCAATTGGATAAACTAGTTTTTCCTATGCCAAACTAGTTTATATAAATGCCCATAGGATAAGTTAGTTTTTTCTAGATAAGAGGGTAATCCTTCATTTTACCTTTCATACTTAACCATTCAACCCCCAAAACTATTTAGGGGATCCCCTTATCAGAAAGAACCTATATACAAATGTGAAGCAAATTCACATTTATCCGTAAAAGAATTTATCCGTAAATTCTGCGTCAAAAATCGTTTATCTAAATTATGGGGGGTAACTTAAATTGCCCTTTTTTACACTTAAAAATAAATATCCACAACTAATCATGGAGGCGCCTTGTCAGAATGATCCTATATGTACAATTTTAAATGAAAACTGATATTTCTGCATGAACAATCCATTTCTTTAAATTAACGGTTGGGGATTAGCCTCCCGTTCGCTCCCCTTTATTCTTATCCAATGAATTCCCAAAATGAATCAGAAAAGTACCTTATATCAATGAACGTACATTCAAAATTGAAGCAAATTGGATATTTCTATCACGAGTTATCATTTTATGTACATACGCACGTAAATACGTACATACATGCGCACATACATACAGAACTTGCGAGTTCCATTATTTTTCAGGCTTTGACTCCTGTGAGCTAAAAACACGTAAAACTACATTGGCCTAGGATAAACTAGATCAGCCTAGGACAAACTAGAATGTTGGCGCTGTGACGGTCATTGAATTCAATAAAATCACGCCAAACTGAATTGACCTAGGATAAACTAAATCGGCCTAGGAGAAACTAGTTCAGACCAATAAACAGCAGGCTAAACTAGTTTATCCTATAACAGTTAGGCCAAACTAGTTTGGCCTAGGAAAAACTAGATTGTCCTATGGGCTTTAGGATAGACTAGTTTGGCCTAGGAAAAACTAGTTTATCCGATGGGCGATAGGATAGACCGGTTTGGCCTAGGAAAAACTAGTTTATCCGATGGGCGTTAGGATAGACCGGTTTGGCCTAGGAAAAACTTGTCTATCCGATGGGCGATAGGATAAACTAGTTTGGCCTAGGCCAATCTAGTTTGGCCTAAAATCGGGTTTGGCCTGTAACATATATAAAAAAAACTAATTTTATTTTTACTATGACATTATTTTCACTAACTGAAGTCATCTGAAAGTAAAATCTCAATCTCAGTGTCCATAATAAAAAGAAATATTGAAATGTAATATCGTTATGAGTAAAAATGTGATGTTTTAAATAGTGACGTCATTTTCTCTTCAAATGTTTTTTAAAATTTACTGTTATTAGTAATATGAAAAAGGAGTCCGTAATAATATTGTAAATTCATTTTATCTGGTTGCTGAATGCCATCATTTTCCTCATTTGAAATATTTCTTATTTTGCTTTAGACATTAATTTTTATCATAAATTATTTTCTGTTATTTTATTTACATTATTAATATTATTTCTCAGTAAATATATTTTTTTTTACCTCAATTAGTGCATAATTATATGCAATCATTTTATTGTGGTTAAATTTTACGAAAACAATTAACTTTTTTCTTTTAAATGCGAGGACATGTTCACTGATGAAATAAAGTTTCTGACTTGTAGAAAGTAATAATGGAAAATAAATTTTTATTATCGAGAGAAAAGCTAAATTAAGTTGCCACCATTTTGAAGAAATATCGTAAAAAAGCATTTAAAATTAAAAATAAAATATAAAAATGGAAATAAATTAAAAAATAGCTAAAATGGGCACAACTACAAATGAATAGCTTTCATTAAAAAAAATAATTATCAAAATCGGTTTAGTAGAAAATTCAGGGCTGATGACACGACATTTTTAGCTTGTCTAAAAGAAATAGCATCGGAGGCTAATAAATCAAAATTCTAACTCAAAAGATAGATTTTTTTACATGTTTCCTAAAACGGTTAAAGTAACATTACTATTATTATTAACACAATCAAACTGATTAGTAAAGTTATCATACGAATTGAATATTTCCAGCTGAGAGAAAAATTGCCCAGGCCGGGAATCGAACCCGAATACTTGGCTTACAAGGCCAATGCTTTACCTGTTAAGCTATCTAGGCGATAGCCGGCTGGGATTTTTCGCTCAGATAACCTTATTGGTCGTAACATCTGGTCTGTCATTTGAAACAGCTCGCAGAATAAACCGCAAGTAATGGAACTCCATATAACAATGGATACATAGATATACTATTATTTTTAACACAATCAAACTGTTGGTAAAGTTATCATACGAATTGAATATTTCCAGCTGAGCGAAAAATTGCCCAGGCCGGGAATCGAACCCGGATACTTGGCTTACAAGGCCAATGCTTTTTTTTTTCGCTCAGTTGGAAATATTCAATTCGTATGATAACTTTACCAATCAGTTTGATAGTGTTAAAAATAATAGTAAATCTACGTATCCATCGTTATATGGAGTTCCATTACCTGCGGTTTATTCTGCGAGCTGTTTCAAATGACAGACCAGATGTTACGACCAATAAGATTATCTGAGCGAAAAATCCCAGCCGATTATCGTCCAGATAGCTTAACAGGTAAAGCATTGGCCTTGTAAGCCAAGTATCCGGGCTCGATTCCCGGCCTGGGCAATTTTTCGCTCAGCTTGAAATATTCAATTCGTATAAAGTAACGTTGTTTTTTGAATTGCGTGCATTTCAATTTGTGTCTAATCCTTTAAATCCAGATGTATTCTTTAAACGGCTATAACTTTGCGAGTTTTAAAAATATGAAGATGCCATTTCTTGTTATATTCAGGACTGGATAAGGAAAGTTTTTCTAATTGGGATATTTATCATACGGGGACCGTATAAAAATTTAATTTTCGTATATTTTCAAATAGCCCCCCCCCCCCATTGAGTTGCAACTTGTCTTATGAAAAATTTCACCTTTTGTTATTAATTTTTGCAATTGGAAGAATAGGTCTAGGGGCAATATTTAAGGAGATAGCCTATCGTTTCGATATTTATGACTCACCCTGTATAATAGGTATATATATGCAATTTATTAGGTCAAATAAAAAAATGAAATTCCATGCCTCTCCTTTCCATATAAAGTCCATTTCTTGTGATATTACCATCAATAAAACAATTAAATTCTTGTAAAATTCATGAAATGACTTTTATTGCGCGATTAACATAAAAATTTTAATTAGTAAAACTTATGTCAACGTTTAACTGAATCCTAAGTTATATGAAAACTCGTATATTAGTTCCTAAGATAAAAATATTGCAAATACCGTGAAAAATTCAGCATATAAGTGAAAATTGCTGGACAACAAAGTGTATTATACACCAATAAAGTTCAATGTAAAACTATTCCTGAAGTTCGATCAGAATTCATAGATTAGTTCTTCAAACATAGCTATTGCAGAAATCGTGAAAAAATCAGCATAGCATCGCCATCTATCTGACAATTTTCATCAAAATATAAACAAAACGAAATCACATTAAAACATAACTAAATCAGAAATTTAATGAAAATCCATGCATTAATTCTTATGATACAGCTATTGCAGAAATCGAAAAAAATAAACAAATAAATAAATAAAAAGGTAGCATAGCTGCGTGCGTCTAACTCTCAAACAAATGTTATTTAAAGCTGAAATTAAGAAAAAAAATACTACTTTTATAAAGCGCAGTTGTCCAAATTATTAAAATTAAATTTTAATCGTATAAATAAAGATCAGTGTTTAAGATGAAGTTATCAATTAAATCTGTAGGAAAAAAAATATTTCAAACTGAAACGATATTAGAATTTCACGTGAAATCTAAACCCGTCATAATTTTCATATTCTCAATATTTACATGCATACATTTCAATTTTTATTAAGAGAAAATTGCGTATTTCTGTTGCCACGATTACAAAATTCGTACTATAAAAACTAGAAAAAATTAATGTGTCAAGAATAAATTGAGGTACAGTTTTCAAATAAATTGCATTTAAAAGTGTGTATTTTTCTCTATAAGATGGTGTAAAAATTGAAAATGTGCGATAATTAAAAGTATAAAATTTCCAGTAACGAAAATTGCAAAACCGAATTTAATGCGTAAGTGTCGCCATTCGCAAAATGACATATGCGTTACGCACAGATACGTTTGGACTTTATAAAACAGATTATACTCATTTATTATATGGAACTAAATTTTATCCAAGATTTTTATATACACTGCAATTCAAGTGTTTGTTAAAAATTCGTAAAAATTCACAAAAGTTAGTAGTGTCTAAGTTTTACAGTCCTCTGGAAAAATTGTGCATTTTAGTAATAAAAAAAAAAAAAAAAAAAAAAAAACTCCTAAAGTACTCGAGCGATTTCGATAAAAAAAAAAAAAGAAAATGTGATAGAGTATAAATATATCATTTCATGTGGCAGACAGTTAAAAAAAATCAATTAAGGTGGTCTGGGGTAGTAACGCCAGGCGGGGTAATAACGCGAAGTGCTAATATTTTGCATAATTATGAAATAATCTGCTAAATGACACCCATGTGCTCTGCGCAGAAGAGTTTTGAGTCATATAAATCGCAAAAAACAGCTTTAAGTTAATTTGTTTCATTTTTAGGTCTTATTGTTTTTACAAGCAACTAAAATTAACGCTTGATCTAAAATTTGCGAGATAAGTTTTGTGATGTGAAGACTACTTTTTTATCCGGAAATACTTTGTTTATTACATAAATTGGTAGTACATTTCATGGACTTTCAAAATGTTGTTGATGATTTTGGATATCTTCTCGAGATAATTTGTAATTTAAAATGTACAGCGCAATAACTATAACGGGGTAACAACGCCAATCCTTGGCATTAATACCCCGGTTGATTCCCTACAGTGGCCGAGCTACATCATAAATACTGATTCAAATAAACACAGTTAAAACTGTGCAATGTTTCTAATAATTCTATTTAAGTGGTCCTTTTTAAGCAAAAAGAAGCTCACGGTCTGATATTCTTTTGCCCCATCCTCCCCCCCCCCCCCCCCACACACACACCACGCCTTTATTTTTCTTACACTTTCACAAAAAATGAACATTTTCAATAGCTTAGAATGCAATTTGTCAATTTCTAAGTTTGTAGAGTTTGTATTTTTAGAACTGGGCAATCTACATGCAATTATTCTATCTTATTTCATAGTTTGGTTTGCATGGCGTTATTACCCATATAGGTGGGTAATAACGCCAAAAAGCATTAGTCAAGAAATCACGCCATTACATTTTATGAATACATATCTGTTAAATTACTTTTTTTTATACAGATAGTCAATGAGTTGCTATATCAAATCATATATTTGTATGAAAAATGCAAACTAAAACTGAGCCGTGAAAATTGGTAGAACCTTAACGTGGCGTTATTACCCCAGGGTACCTTAGTTAAAAAAAAAGTTTTATTTATTTTTTAAATTTTACGGTTCTATAACATTATTTCTCTAAGTATTTAAAAAATGAAACGCAAATCACTATGTTTACAACTTGGAAAACACCTCATTTGCCTTAAGTTTGGACGCCATATGAAGCATGTGACGTCATGTGCAATGAGTCTATAGTCGTCGTACAGTCCGTTTGTCTGTTTGCATATAACAACGCAAAATCTACCTACTGAATTGTCTGCAATTTAAACTATGTAACTGTTGCATAATTTTGTCAAGTCATTTCAAATGCTATGAAAATTGAATGCATAATTCAATTACAGAGATAATCAAAACTATTCCGTACAATACAACCAACAGGAAAAATAGTTTCAAGTGGATCTTTATGATGTTACACTCTTTTGAACATAATAATATTGACACATTTTTATGAAGTATATATTAATATATATATTCGGTACGATCTGTGGTGCAAAGAACACTTGTTATTAATTTACAGGACCACACAAAAGTATAAAATTACATAATGGTGTAGCAATAAACATTGTTTGGGTGCGTTTCAATGCTATTAAACTATTTCATGTTTTTGAAAATGATATTTGTTGCGGAGATGTACTAAAAGTATCTTTCTTCATAACAGAAAGCAGATAGTATTTACAGGGACATACAAAATATTTCGGCTACTATACTATGTCTGAAGTATGCTATATACTACTACATGAAGATCTCAATATTTTAAAAACATCATTATAATACAAACGCACCACATTTTCTACGATTTATGTTCAATTTCTGACTTGTTTATCTTAGTTTTTAAAATATTTAAAAAACATATGTCTAACTTTTTATTTTATCTTCCCTTAGGCATCTCGTAGTAAACTCCAGTAACGTGTATAAGTTACACTATCTTTGAAATATACACCTTCGACTACAGGAAAACCAATTAAAAGTTTATTTTTCTCATAGACCATAATGTAACGGAATCTGTTTGGGCGTTCTTACACTGAGACAAAAAATATACCGCCTTCACTTTGAACGAATAGTTAGTAAGTTTCTGAATACCTAAACTAAAACTATAGATGACAGAACTATGCGAATAGGTTAAACAGCTAAACTGAATAGACGAAATGACCTAGCATTTTTAATTTCTTGTTTTCTGGGCGGCGAAATGCTATTGAATCTTTTAAGTAATGAAGAATTATCGTTTGATTTCGGAAATGGTTTCATAAACTAGAATAATTGTTATTAAAACTAACCCCTTATGTTTGCATCGATTTGCAGAGATTTTAAAATAAGTTTGACAACGAGAATATAAGAAAAAACTCTTGAATTCTAGTAAGTGATTCTTGAATTCGCTAGCAAAAGAAGCTAGAATTTATAAGAATGACATGGAGCTATTTTTGCTAGCACCACGATTTCGATTTTAGATGTTTTTTTTTTTTTTTTTTTTTTTTTTTTTTTTTTTTTTTTTTTTTACAGTTTATAAAAGAATAAATTCCCATAATAAATCGTAATGACAGTTATAAATTGTATAATAATCTGAGTAAATTTTACCGAAGTTGGGGTGCGAATAACCATGCAGCCGGACAGACAAACTGAAATCATAAACTGTTTTCAACTACACTGAAAAAAGTTAAAATGACATGATTAAAAAATCGTATAGAACACCAATATTCAAACAAAAAAAAAATTACATTTGTTTTCAATAATTCATTTTTGAAATACAAACGATTATCATGATTGATTATATCGTAAGACATGCCTAAATCACATTTTCTATCATCTAAAAACTGTTTTTTAGAACTTTCCTTGGAATTCCTTCTCTACCCCCTGCAACAAAATCCTACTTTATATGCAGTTATGTATTTTCTTTACACTATTCACGTCATTGATATTATTTTCGTGTTCCAATGCCTATTTTATTTTCATATTTTTTTGTTTTAAATACACATTATAAATTCATCACTCTCCGATAGGAGAGTGATGCAGCTGCAGCTTCTTTCTTTTTTTTTTTTTTTTTTAGCTACTTCTGAATATCTGGATGCAAATAAAATTATGAGATTCAGTATTTTTTTCCAAAATCTGTATGAATTTCGTGCATATTTTTAGTTCTTATTTTGTAAGCTGGAACTATCGATTTCTTTGCAGGCAAATATATATACATATAAATCTGCTGTTAAAAAAAGTTTGTTGTTAAAAATTTGAATTAATGCGTTTAATGTTATTTATTTATTTAGATTTCGTAAAGCTATTGAGGAACCAAATGAAAATTTAATTTTGTAGTTTTTGATAATGCAGATTAAAATCAAATAAATTTGACATCATTTTTTTTCAAACAGGGTAAGTCAAAGTGAAGAAAAAAGTTATAAATAAAAAATATGGTGCACAAGAAACTGAGTTGAATTTTGCTATTTCATTCGAAAAATAACGTTGACCTTTAAAGAAAATAATTCGAAAGTTTTAAATTTTAAATCTTTGAAATAACACAGTCTTAATGAATGAATTAAATTCTTTGTCAAACAACAGATAGTGAGAATTTAGTTTGTTTTAAATGCCTAAATAAAAAATTAAATTTAAAAAATAATTTAAAATAATATTAACCTAATATTTATCAGCTTTTGATATCACCAAAAACTAAGCATGTTATATCACAAAATAATAATAATAATAATAATAATGTAACACAGTCTTCTAACTTTTGTATATTAAAACCTAAACCCCAATTGAATCGTTTGAGTATATATTTATGTATTTAATGTGTCAATGAATGACTTTCATTGTTAAAATGACACAATAAAAAACTCGTACAGAACACAGATATTCTAACAAAAACTATCTTTGTTTTTAATAATTCATTTTTTAAATACAAATGATTATCAAGACAGGTTATACCGTAATGCATACCTAAATCACATTTTTCTATCACCTAAAAAATCTTTTTCAGAACTTTCTTGGAGCTCCTTGTCTACCTACTGTCAAATCCCTACTTTATATGCAGTTATGTATTTTCTTTACAGTATTCTCGTTATTATTTTCATGTTTCAATGTCTGTTTTATTTTCATATTTTTTGTTTTAAAAACGCATTATAAATTCATCACTCTCCGAGAAGAAATTAGATGCAGCTGCAGTTTTTTTAACTTTACTTCTGAATATGTGAATGCAAATTAAATTATGAGATCCAGTAATTTTTTTCCAAAATCTGTATGAATTTCGTGCATATTTTTTATTTATTCTTATCTAAGCTGGAATTATCGATTTATTTGCAGGCACATAGATATACATATAAATATGCTCTTAAAGAAATTTTATTGATAAATCTTTGAACTAATGCTTCTAATGCTATTTATTTATTTATTTATTTATCATAAATCTATTTATGAACAAAATTAAAATTTAATTTTGTAGTTTTTGATAATGCAGATTAAAATCAAATAAATGTGAAATCAAATTGACATATTTTTTTTTCAAACAGGGTGAGTCAAAGTGAAGATAAAAATTAAAAAACAAAAATATGGGGTACAAGAAACTTAGTCGGCCTTTTCGATTTTAATCGAAAATAATGCAGCACTTACAGAAAATAATTCGAACATTTTTAATTTTAAATCTTTTAAATAACACTGTCTTAAGGTATTAATTAAATTCCTTGTCAAACAACGCAGAGTGAGAAGTTAATTTGTTTTAAATGCCTCAACAAAAAATAAAAAAATTAAAATATATTTAAATGATATTAACCTAATATTTTCAGATTTTGATATCCCAAAAGCTAAACATGTTATATCACTGATAAAAAGAAGCAAAATATTTATGTAATGCAGCCTTCTAAGTTCATCCTCCCTGTATAACGAACTAAACTCCAATTCAGTGCTTTGAGCATATATTTATGTATCAGCTGTTACCCGTGACTTCATTCACATAACATTTAAAGAAGAATTAATTGATCAATCAAACAAAAGAATTCGTTGATTAAAAGCATGAATAATTAACTTTTTATCGCGATTTATAGTAAAAAACTTCTGATGATTCCTATTTGCCGATTTTTTTGCTGATTGAAATTTTCCTTTCCGCGATTTATACTAATAGATAGAAACATTCTTGAATACTTTTGCACCATGTAGTTTTCCTAGTACCTTTAATACACGAAAGTATTTTTTCTAAAGTTAAGTTCAAACAAAAACATTCTTTATTACAACCTAAATTACGTTTTTAGAAATTATCATCCGAAGACAACCATGTATCCAGTTTTTTGCGTGACCCTGTACATCATTTTATCTATATACTACAAACATTTCTTAGTTTACTGAATGCAAATAAAAATAAAAATGCATATTTTATTTAAAAACCATCTTTAAGTAAATTACGCCCATATTAAGTAACCTTTCCGAGATCTTTTGTGTAACCCTATATATCTAAATTGTGTAACTATTAGATTTACATACACCATTTAATATGCATACATTTAGTGAAATTTAAAAAGCACATATCATAATTCAAAATGCATTTAATGTATGCAACAGTCATCATCCATCATATACAGTATATCGGATAGAATATATATTACTTTAAATCCTTTGTGTGTCCCTGTAAATGATGGTTTGATCCACACACTTTGTATTATGCATCAAATAACTCACATTAAGCCTCAACAACCTATATCAATTTGATTATACATGAAATCTTTTACCATAACTAAAATATGTCGCAAACTGTTCCTCCCTTTTTTATTATGCGATGGAATTCTTCTGTCTGACCCTATAAATGAATATTAACCCATTTTCGGCCAAAGGTTCGTATACGAAACATTTCGATAAATATTTTTTTTTAACACTCTGACACATTTTTTTCAAGAATTTTATTTTTCTTCTATTTTTTAAGGCTTTTGAAGACATCCATAAAATATTAGTAATTCAATTGGAGTAAACACTTTCTCTTAAAAAATTTTCAAAATACGCCAGAGTTTTAATTTGAAACGCCTTTGACAAATTCGACTTTTTAAAAATATATTATTATTCCAATTGAAATGAATTATATGTTTTTAAAATAGATTAAAGTTGCAAATTCTGTATATGAAATAAGAATAAAACAAAAGTCATAAAAATATTATTCATATTCATATTATTCATTATAAGAAATAATATTTTATATTATTATATAAAATATTATTTCTTATATAAAATATTATTTTTCATGCACGAATCTTTTTTTGTGTCTTAATGTATGTAATTTAAGCATATTTCAATAAAAATAATGCTACATTTTATAAAATTTCTGTGCTTGGCCTAAAATGGGTTAAGTGCTCTTTTCACTGCATGCTTTACAAAATACATATTTTTGCACTGCGCATATTAGTGCACTTTGTAGATTCATATGAATTTGAATATGTTTCACAGAGTGTAACATTGTTAAAATTCAATTGAAACGATTTTTCCCCATAATGCCGTAATGTTAGGAAAATTTTGACTATCCCTGTAAATAAACTAATCATGGTAGAAACTTCAATTTTCAATACGTATTCGTGTTAAGGTAACTGTTAATAACGTCCAAAAATTTCATGGCAATCCAAATATATTTACGAAAGTTAGAGAGCGGCCAGACGGACAGACAAACCGAAAGTACAATAACTTTAAAACTTTGTTGGGAAGTGCTAAAAAATAGAGTCAAAAACATATTAATCAGTAGTTTTGTTTTCTGCCTTTCCCCAAAAAATATTTCTTCCATTGATAATTATGAGTTTTGAATAAAAATTTTCATTTGCATGTAATTTATAACTTATTAATTAGTATAAGTAAAAAAATATTTCTCATTCATTTTAAATATGACGTCATTATTTATCTAGTTCCATTAGCTACTGATATTCATGCCTCTTGTATTTTTAACGACTACTATAAATTACCTGTTTTATTTCAACTATGAAGTCACATTTTTGAAAGTGAAATATTTTGTTAAAAATATAATTCTTTTTCATTCTTTTTACTTATCATTTATATCGCCATTTTTGACTAAAAAATTCTTATTAACTAAACAAATATCCTTGTTAAATATATTATAAAAAACACACCTTTTATTTTTATTTCAAGTATAACGTCATATTTATTTTTCTTTGAATTATTTTTATTCTAATTTTTCACGTGGAAACTGTTCAACTGAAAATTAATTGCGTAGGAAAAATAATTATTCCAGGATTTCATTTTCTTGGCGACAAGAAAGAAAAATGTTTATTTTTTATCGGGGAAATGTTAATTGATTCTGTATGAAAAATAATGAAATTTTGAATTATTAAAGAAAATATTTGAATAAATCAATTAGAAATTAGCCTATGTTCATTTCCGAGCTTTAATTTATCTATATGCAAAGATTCAAAGACATTAATCCTTCCGTTTAGAAGCCAATTTCATTTCAATTTTCCGGACACACTTTCACATTTATAATATGCATAAGATTTAATGGTTCAATAAATGATTTTTAAAGCTAAAAAGTCGTGATTAAGAGCTAGTACTGAACACCAAAATTCTAACAAAAAATAGCTTTGTTTTCAAATAAAACATTTTTGAAATACAAATGATTACCATGATTGATTATATCGTAATGTATAAGTAAATCCCATTTTACAATTATCAAAAAAATCTTTTTTAGATTTTTCTTGAAATACCACTTCTACCCCCCCCCCCCAGTAACAAAATCCCTACTTTATAGGCAGATATGTATTTTCTTTACACTATTCACGCTATTTATATTATTTTCGTGTTTCAATGGCTGTTTTACTTTCATATTTTTTGTTTTAAAAACACATTATTAATTCATCACTCTCCGAGAAGAAATTAGATACAGCTGCAGTTTTTTTAACTTTACTTCTGAATATCTGGATGCAAATAAAATTGAGAGAATCAGTTTTTTTTTCCAAAATCTGTATGAATTTCATGTATATTTTTTTGTTTTGTTTTTCTTTTGTACGCTGAAACTATCAATTTATTTACAGGCACATAGATATACGTATAAATATGCTGTTAAAATTTTTAACTAATACTTTAACTTTGAACTAATATAAATATATATATATATATATATATACATATATATATATATATATATATATATATATATATATATATATATATATATATATATATATATATATATATATATATATATATATATATTATGCTATCATTCGTGGCACAGAAATCGTGAGTATTTGTTATTTCTTTAATGGCAATGCCCAAATGAAAGCATCTTATTGGTTATTTTGTAGAAGTCCTTTGGCATGATTTAAGCCGTGGTATATTAGGTTTCCTTACGTTTTATTCTTTCCCTGCACTGATAGAGCTTCAAAATATCGCTATTTTTGTTCTTTTTCTGTTCTTTTGTATTTCAATAAATAATTAACATTCATGAATTTTAAACGTTTCAGTACCAAATTAAAGTTATGTATTATAAATGAAATAAGTGAAAGGATTATATTATTATATTTTAAATGAAATTAATAAAATGCGAAACAATGCCATGGGTATAATATTTTGCAATTTATCGCTTGCACCAAGCTAACATAAAAAAAACCGAGTTCTTGATTTATCGTTGCAGATATCATATAGGCATCACATTAGCGCAGATTTTTATCTGACGTCAATCTGGTGAAAAATTTGTTTTCAAATATCACTTGCATATATGTTTTTAACTATTTTATTATATTTTTAAAAGGAAATAATAATAAATGAAAAAAGTTTAGTTAATAATTCTAGAAAAATCAATTTAAATCATAAAAAAATATAAATAAATAAACTGTTTATTAATTTTCTTTCACTCAGTGTATTTATAAACCAAGAAAAAAATAGTAAGATAAGGCAATCCCAAAACTTTTTTCCATCTCATACACGTTAATATTTCAAGAAAATTGAAACATAAAGCGTCACCGGATAAGTGATTTCTGTCAAAATCTAATTTGCAACAACTTATTTCAAGTTCTAACTGTATCTGAAATTTGATGAAAATCTGTGTATAAGTATCTAAGGTAGAATTATCGCAGAAATCATAAAGAAACTGGATAGAACACCTAGGTAGAAATAAAGCGATAATCATGAATAATGCCGCACCGTAGCGCCACCTCTCAAGCTTTTACTCCAAAAACTACGGAATACTTATCAGGGACTGAAGAAATCTGAAGTTATTTCTAGCTTTAATCTGAATATGAAATTTCTAATCTGAAGTTCTTTTTAGAAAGTTGAATGTTTTCTCAATAATATCCTAACTTAGCATGGCTATACATATTTTCCTCACATTACTTACATCATTCATCTTATATGTTGCAATTCTTCTTTTATTTCCATTGTTTTTGTCTTAAAACCACATTATAAATTCACCGCTCTCCAGAGGAAAATTGGATGCGGCTATGAATGTTTTTGAATATCTTTATACAAACAGAAGTATGAGTTTCAGTACCTTTCTTATTTTGGAATAACATAAATTTTAGACAAATTTTTACATTTATATTTCCTTGTAAGCTGATATAATATCGATTTATATTCACATACAAATAAACATTTTCTGAGAGAAAATTTTCTTAACAAAACTCTGTACTCCTGAGTTCAATTTTTTTTTCTGTTTGAAACTGTGATCTTTATAAGCATTTTTGAATTCTCTGTGTTTATATTTTAGATTCTATATATTTTTACTTTCAGCCGAAAAACTAATGACAGGATTTATAACAGCGGTAATTTACCATACTTAAAATGATACTGAAACAAAATTTAAGTTTCGTTTTCATATACAAATGATATTCATGATCAGTTATATTGAAGGACATGGCTCAATCGTATTTTCTTATTTCCGGATGATTCTTATTTATAATTTTCATGAAAAACTCTCCTTTACTTTTCTTAATATTGTCTTAACTTTGTATGGATATGAGTATTTTCCTCACATTACTGCATTCATCTTATATGCTGCAATATTTATTTTATTTCTATTGTTTTTGTGTTAAAAAGACATTATAAATTCATCGCTCTTCTAGAAGAAATTTGATGCAGGTATGAATTTCTGATTATTTTTGTATATCTTCATGCAAAAATAATTATGAATATCCGTACCTTTCTTATTTTGAAATAAGATCAATTTTAGACAAATTTTTAGATTTATATTTAATTGTAAACTGAAATAATAGAGATTTATATTCGCATACAAATGAACTTTTTCTGAGAGAAAATTTTCTTAACAAAACTCTGGACTCAGATGTTTATTTTTTTTCTTGTTTGGAACTGTGATATTTATACGCATTTTTGCATTCCCTATATTTATATTATAGCTTCTATATATTTTACTTTCAGCCGAGAATAACTTAACAGGATTTAAAACAGTGGTAAAACACCATATTTTAAAAATATCAAATTCATTCTATAATTCAAACTAATTTTTAAGTAACAAAATTTCATATACAAATCGTCACTCGAGACTTGAGAATAATATGGTTCGATCTATGTTAAAAAAAAAAAAAAAAAAAAAAAAAAAAAAAAATGTCTTGTCGATATAGAAATGTTCTATTTTTATCTAAGAAGGCAATTTTGGATTAAAATAAAATCATAACGTAACCGTAATACCATATGTAAATTATATATAACGTCATTTTTATGTAAAAATGCCTACATAGATACAAATAGAACATTTTTATATCAATAAGTCATTTTTTTCAAAAACACAGATAGAACCTTATTATTCTCAGGTGACGAAATGACATCCATGAATAATTATGTTGTAAGACATGCTTTAATCGCATTTTCTTATTTGCAGAAAATCTTATTTATAATTTTCAGATAAAATTCTTTTTCTACCTTTCTCAATAATATCCTAACTTTGAATGGATATAAAAATTTTCCTCAGAATGCTTACATCATTCATCATATATGTTGCAATGGTTCTTTTATTTCCATTGCTTTTGTCTTAAAAACACATTATAAATTCACCGCTCTCCTGGAGGAAATTGGATACAGCTATGAATTTCTGATTATTTTTGAATATCTTCATGCAAACAAAATTATGAGTTTCAGTTTCTTTCTTATTCTGAAATAAGATAAATTTTAGACAAAATTTTAGATTTATATTTTCTTGTAAGTTGAAGTAATATAGATTTATATTCACATACAAATAAACACTTTCTGTGGAGAAACTTTTCTTCGCAAAACTGTGTTTAATGTTTATTTAAAATTTATTTCACTCACTATGTTTATAAACCAGGAAAAAAAGTTGTCTAACTTGTATGATAATTCAAAATTAAATCATATTTATCATACCAATATACAAATATTTTTTCCACGAAGAAAGTTTATTATTGTATAGCTTGTAAAATAATTCAGATTTAAATCAGAACAGTCCAAGAGTTTTTATTTTTTCCTTTGTAATGGAAAGACATATGGAAAATATCATAATAGTAAGTATAAGTACATAAATCTGCACTCGACTTTAGTCGATAATTACAATTTGAATCAGAAGATTGCGCACTGTAATTGAAATTTAAACACTTAAGAGCCCACACTAGTCTTTCAAAAAGACCCGGATGATAATGTTAAATCTAAGGGGGCATAATTATAAAATATCTCGCTGAAATTTTTATATTTTTGGATTTTTTTTTTTCATAGGATAGCTGAAGACGATCAGTTTTATGGCTAGTAATTAATTTTTCAATTTCGGTTATATATATATATATATATATATATATATGTATATTATTTTTTATATATTAGGATAGTTTTAATTTCAGAACCAATTCAAACCGGTTTCGAAATTTAAAGTAATTTTAAAAAAAAAACTGAACCAATATCGAAAAAGATCTATTACTTATAACTAACCATCTTCAACTATCCTATGCAAAAAATACCGTTCAAAAATAGTTAATTTGAGCAAAGTATTTGAAAATAATGCCCCCAACGACTTAACATTATCCTCCGGGTTTTTCTTTGGGTGACTAGTGTGGGCTCTTCAGTGTCTGAAATGGAATATTCAATTTTCAGACGAATTAAAGTGACTTATTTTTTTTAAGAAACTTTTTGCTTCTTAATTTTAGGCACATGTTAATAGCAGCCATTTTTTAGATTATTTTAAATTTATAAGAAGAATGTGTTGAATTCGTGAAAACTTTCAAATTCCGGATTTTCTCGGATTTACAAGGTTTTAGGAGTCAGAAAAAAAAAATGCTTTTAAAAAATGTTTGGCAAGGACATAAATTTTATGTGCGATCTATCTCAAGGACTAATTCACTGAATTTAACAAAAATTTAGATTCAGGTAGTTCCTTATGTAAGTTGATGCTGATTATTTTTTGGTCTAAATCACTGAACAGGTGATGCTTCTATGCTGCCCTTTTCACGATTTCCGCAACAGCTTTATCTCAAAAACTACTTCATTGATTTTCACCAAACTTCAGATTATGTTAGTCCTTGACATGAATGGATAAATTCTCATATTAAGACATTTTAGTAACTGAAATTCTTTTTGCAGTCACATATGTGTCCGAATTTAAGACGCGTGTTTTTACAGTGTGTTCTTCATTAAAGAAAAGAACACCGAAGGGTTTGCTTTGTATTAAAAAAAATGCAAATTTTACTCAAATTTAAAAGTTTTTTAAAGAGAAAGCTATATTTTATAAGCATTTAAATCGTACTTATTAGCAGCATTTATAATCTTTAAAAAATAAAAATGGTTGTATTCGTATCACATAATATAAATCATTCATGTTTGGCAACTTTAATTAAGAATATTCGTGAAATTCGATATGATATACTGTTTGTATGTTAAAAATTACTTTTTTTCAACTTTTCCAAGATAAAATCCGTTCAGTATGCATTCCATATATTCATATTTTCGCTATTATCCATTTGCAATTTCGCAATGCACAAATGGCAGGATTTGGACACGTGCAAGACAGACATAAAAGAGGTCCTCAATCTATTTCAAGAATTTGTTTTTCAAAGACAAATCATATTCGAGATTGATTATACAGAATATATATTGCATTTACATTTCCTTTTTCCCCGAAAAATCATTTTCGGGATTTTATAAATTCACCGCTCTTCTTTAGGAAATTGGATACAGCTATGAATTTCTGATTATTTTTGAATATCTTCATGCAAACAAAATTATGAGTTCCAGTTTCTTTCTTATTCTGAAATAAGATAAATTTTAGACAAAATTTTAGATTTATATTTTCTTGTAAGTTGAAGTAACATAGATTTATATTCACATACAAATAAACATATTTTGTGGAGAAAATTTTCTTTACAAAATTGTGTTTAATGTTTATTTAAAATTTATTTCACTCACTATGTTTATAAACCAGGAAAAAAAAGTTGTCTAACTTGTAAGATAATTCAAACTTATATCATATCTATCATACCAATATCCAAATATTTTTTCCACGAAGAAAGTTTATTATTGTATAGCTTGTAAAATATTTCAGATTTAAATCAGAACAGTCCAAGAGTTTTTTTTTTTTTTTCTTTGTAATGGAAAGACATATGGAAAATATCATAATAGTAAGTATAAGTACATAAATCTGCACTCGACTTTAGTCGATAATTACAATTTGAATCAGAAGATTGCGCACTGTAATTGAAATTTAAACACTTAAGAGCCCACACTAGTCTATCAAAAAGATCCGGATGATAATGTTAAATCTACGGGGGTATAATTATAAAATATCTTGTTGAAATTTTTATATTTTTGGATTTTTTTTTCATAGGATAGCTGAGGACGGTCAGTTTTATGGCTAGTTACTAATTTTTCAATTTTGGTTATATATATATATGTATATATATATATATATATATATATATATATATATATATATATATATATATATATATATATATATATATATATATATATTATTTTGTATATATTTGGATAGTTTTAATGTCAGAACCAATTCAAACCGGTTTCGAAATTTAAAGTAATTTTTTAAAAAAACTGAACCAATATCGAAAAAGAACTATTACTTATAACTAATCATCCTCAACTATCCCATGCAAAAAATACCGTTCAAAAATAGTTAATTTAAGCAAAGTATTTGAAAATAATGCCCCCAACGACTTAACATTATCCTCCGGGTTTTCCTTTGGGTGACTAGTGTGGTCTCTTCAGTGTCTGAAATGGAATATTCAATTTTCAGACAAATTAAAGTGACTTATTTTTTAAGAAACTTTTTGCTTTTTAATTTTAGGCACATGTTAATAGCAGCCATTTTTTACATTATTTTATATTTACAAGAAGAATGTGTTGAATTCGTGAAAACTTTCAAATTCCGGATTTTCTCGGATTTACAGGTTTGGTTTTAGGAGTCAGAAAAAAAAATGCTTTTAAAAAGCGTTTGGCAAGGACATCAATTTTATGTGCGATCTATCTGAAGGACTAATGCACTGAATTTAACAAAAATTTAGATTCAGATAGTTCCTTATGTAAGTTGATGCTGATTATTTTTTGGTCTAAATCACTGAACAGATGATGCTTATATGCTGCCTTTTTCACGATTTCCGCAACAGCTTTATCTCAAAAACTACTTCATTGATTTTCACCAAACTTCAGATTATATTATTCCTTGACATGAATGGATAAATTCTCATATAAAGACAGTTAAGTAACTGAAATTCTTTTTCAGTCACATATGTGTCCGAATTTCAGAAGCGTGTTTTTACAGTTGTTCTTCATTAAAGAAAAGAATACCGAAGGGTTTGCTTTGTATAAAAAAAATGCAATTTTTACTCAAATTTAAAAGTTTTTTAAAGAGAAAGCTATATTTTATAAGCATTTAAATCGTACTTATTAGCAGCATTTATAATCTTTAAAAAAGAAAAATGGTTGTATTCATATCACATAATATAAATAATGCATATTTTTCAACTTTAATTAAGAATATAAGATATGATATATTGTTTGCATGTTAAAAATTACTTTTTTTCAATTTTTCCAAGGTAAAATCCGTGCAGTTACTTATGCATTCCATATGTTCATATTTTCGCTATTATCCATTTGCAATTTTGCAATGCACAAATGCCAGGATTTGGACACGTGCAAGACAGACATAAAAGAGGCCCTCAATCTATTTCAAGAATTTGTTTTTCAAAGACAAATCATATTCGAGATTGATTATACAGAATATATATTGCATTTACATTTCCTTTTTCCCCGAAAAATCATTTTCGGGATTTTCAGTGAAAATTCTTTTTTATTTTTTGTAATCGAATATCAACATTACTTTCATATTTCCCGTTAGTTTTTTGAGACTATTTAGATTATATTCGTGTTTCAGTGGTTCATTTATTTCATGGTATTATTTTAAAAACACATCATAAATTACACATTACAAGTTACACAGATATGTATATAGCTGAAAATAAAATTACTTTCCTTCCTTCAAAATCAGCTCCCTGATTAATGATTTTCATAATCTGAAAAATTGACGATTTATATTTTGTCATGTAAATATACATATAAAAACTATTTGAAAGGGTTTTACCAAATAAAAGGGTTTTACCAAATAAAAATTGCGGCTAATGCATTTAATTAATAATTAGCTGATTTATGTCTTTCTATTTTTAGATTTGTAAAATTTTAATTTTATAGTTTATAGAATTAATCAGTTACGTATGAGTGCAATCTGAAAAATCATATTTATTTATTTTTTTTTTTTTAAGAAAATGGAAAAATAAAAGAATTATATCAAGAAGTATATAAAAATAACGAAAATGTATTTCAATTTTCTTTTCGCTTGAATTTGATATTAAAAACTGTATGCATATTAGTAAAAAAAAAAGGTAAAATTTTGTATTTTTGTAAATTTTGCAATCTTGTTTTTCTCTCCTTCTCTACTTATATTTTATTTTATTTTATTTATTTATTTATTAAGAGGACAAAGTTAGAGAGATAAGTATCATAAGTTTATGAAGTGTAAACATAAGAAATGTTTCGGTTCACTGAACTCAAAACACATATATAAAACATTGATCACGTATTTAAACCAGGAGAATTTACCCCCTCCCCCCAATAAGCTATGCCCTCCAACCCCCGTTGGAGTTTCCCAGCATGAGAATTTTCACATATTTTTTAAAAATACCAGATTATGGAATATTAAATGATATGATCATTATAAAGGCAGCTATCTTCTGTTATCAGCTTGTCATGTTTCATGTTGTAGTGAGGCATTTTAAAATTTTCATGATTTCCTCCATTTCTGTGGTAACAAATAACAGCTGTTTTTGGAGTTAATAAAAGAGTTTAATTGAACATTGAAAATTCAGCTTGCATAAAATGCTTAGGTTTAAAATGTCGCTATCTTACTTACTTTAGTAACGAAGTTATGCCAATATTTTATCTTTATAGACTGGTAGACGGCTGCACAAATCATCATCTTATCGAAGTGAAGGCTTAAATTCTGGGATTGATTTAAACTCAATTCCATATTTAAATGCAACTATTTGACCAAATCACATCATGATGGAAAGTTCCTCCAAACCCGACGTCAGTGGTTTGTTGATAGGTAAAAAACATATGTTTTCTGCTTTCATTCCACCATGCATCCATGCCTTTGGGTTTCTCGAAAACAGAACGGTAAACAATTGATGAACCATTGAAATCGCGTTTTCAGAGAGTTTACACCAAGATATGACATGCTCAAACCAGTTGCATTTTAAGAAAGTGCAATAGTTGTATTTTTTGATTTACATGATTTTTTTATTATGTTGAAGTAGATCATATTTAATGAATAATGTACACTTGTGAAGTCCTGAAAAAATGTTCTCTTTCCTATATAAAATGTCAAAGTTCAAGGTTTTGAATGTTTTTTTTCATGAAAAGTGAAATTCTAGTATGTTAGGAGTGCTATATGTCAGGCAAACAACATTATTTTGGCATAAGCTGTTAGTATAACACTACCTGCTTAATCAAATTTAGTTGTTTTCATGGGACATTGTTACTTTATATTGTTATGTTGCCACAAAGTATAATCAAAATGTCGTTTTTTTTTCGTTTTTCATATTTAATATCTTATTTAAGCAATAGTACCCCGATTTTTTTTCCTATAGAACATGAAAGTGTACTACAAGGATAAGCTAAATAATAAAATACTGCATAGATATATTTTGTTACTGTTAGCAGATATAATCTGTTAAACATTCAAATTTTTTAAAAACTGCATCATTTAAAATAGTATTATGTAAAAACAACGTCACGGTTGAATAAAACAAAATATAGCAAGCAGTAATTGAACATATACAAAAAAAAAAAACATATAAAAGAAAAGTAAGTGGGTCTCGTGATACATTTTGAAAAAAAAAAAAAAAAAGACAAAATTTTAAAACAAACAATGTCGATGATCACACTTCTTCTCTATCAGAAAGAGAAAATCCTATTTCTCTTTCCTCTTTCTACGTTTTTTTAAACTTTTTTAACCTATGAGAAAATGGGGTATCCCTTTTTTCTTTCCTCTTCCAAAAGAGAAATGGTATATTTCATTTTCTGACAGGGGACAGTATAATGATTGACATTGCTTTTTTTGTAGCTTTTGTCAGTATTTTTTCTAAAATATTTGGCACAACCCAACTTTTGTTTCTTATCCATGTTTTTGTGCATTTGCTTAATTATTGCATGCTATATTTTGTTTTATTCAATCGTGACGCATTTTTTAGATAACACTAATTTAAATATTGCAGATTTTGAAAATTTTGAATATTTAGCAGATTACTTCGGATAACAGCAACAATATCTCGCTGCAGTATTATGTTATTTAGCTTGTCCTAGTAATACACATCCATATTACATAAGAAAAAGTTTGGGGTACTATTGCTTAAATAAAATGTTAAGTTCGAAAACAAACAAAAACGTCATTTTGATTGTACATTGTGGCAACATAACAATGTAAAGTTACAATGCACCATGGAAACAAATATATTTTAATAAGCAGGTAGTGCTATGCTAATAGTTCATGAAAAAAGAGTTTTGGGATGTTGTTGCTTGCCAGAAATATAGCACTTCAAACATATCGGTATTTCACTTTTCCTGAAAAATGGCATTCACAGTCTTGAACTTTGACATTTTCTATAGGGAAGAGGAAATTTTTCAGGTCTTTAAAATTGCACATCATTCATTAAATATGATTTGCTTCAACATAAAAAAAAATATCAAGCCAAATAAAAAATACAACCATCAAAACATAATTTTTTTGTCTGAATTTCAAAATAATGGCTCTTAATTAGTTCTGCTTAATTTTGGAATTTCAGCCGCCACAAACTCGATGAAATGATATATTATGCAGTCCTGTCTATTAAGTTCGAGGTTAAAGACTGCGTCTGCTTGGGAGTGGATTATGCTAAACAAAGTTCTTGCGGAGGCAACAATTGATGTATCAAGCAAACACTCAGGAACAGGGGAATGGCCGACGGGGCAATACAATTAATATAAGTATAGATTAAATGTAAAATAATAAAACGACGATTAAATAAGCTTGTACATTATAATAAATAAAAAGAAGTTGAGATTAATCAGAATGAGCAATATATAAATAAGTATGTTTCCAGGGCAAACAGAAAGGTTATTTTGAATTTAAAATTCCGGCAACGATGCGCGTTAAGGTGGCTCTCGCCTACTTCTTTTGGAAGAGAGTGCTAAACCGTCATCTGGACTTACGATGACAAGCGGTCTTTTAAGACCAATAGGGCTGTTTATATTGTACAGTCTAATGGACCACAACGTTTCGTTGGGTATTGGAACACAATCTCTATGGAAATTTTTTGCAAGTTTTTTGATAACTTTTGTGACAGTCTGAATGTTGAGATCTTTCAGAACTACGGTTTTGAAAAGCATTGTGTTTTGAAAACGTACGCATATATTTTATATTTTGATCGCGTTTTAATTATTTTCAGAAACAGCCATACCTTATTTATGAATTATTTCTTCTATTTAATACAACATTGTGCATATTTTAAGATTACTTTTGCAATGTCAATTGCTTATTTTAATTAATAATGATATC
This sequence comes from Maratus speculifer, assembly GCA_964019185.1. Taxonomy (NCBI): domain Eukaryota; kingdom Metazoa; phylum Arthropoda; class Arachnida; order Araneae; family Salticidae; genus Maratus; species Maratus speculifer. The sequence continues at coordinate 92,951,773 of OZ025294.1, read as the reverse complement.
CCAATTTTCTAAAGTATATTTATCCAATAGTCTTTCATACAAATTAAATCAAAATTATTTTGTGCACACATTATTGTATTTGTGGCACATCAAGTAAAGTAATATATAAATAAATTTTCTACTCGCACAATTTTAATACCATGTGAGGTCACATTAAAATTCTCCGGAAAGAAAATCGTTTTAATTTATGATGTAATTTTTTACTGCTGAATGCATATTTTCTAGCGTATTAATTTATTAATTAAACAATTTTCCCTTTTAAGATTCACAGGTAAATACATCATTTAAATTTAAATGTTTGAGAATTGAGCTTTTTATATATAATATAAAATTTGCCATTGAAATATTTTCGTGCATAATAATTCGGTTATAAAAGAAAATTTAATTACGATGTTTTTGGATATTCGGGCATTCTTCCTCTTTAACCTGCGGGGAATTTTACGTATGGCACGTTAATTTTTAAAAGATAATGTAACTGTATTTAAACACTGTTTATATTAAAATATGTTTCATGCTTGATAATTGCCTTATTTAATTTAATAAATCTATGTTTCGGTTTGACAACAATTACTAAACGAAAGTGCTGCTATTTAAATTCTTAACATAGGTTAAATCAGTTAATACGTACAAAACCTGCGAAAAAAACCCCAAAAAATTGTGAAACGGTGAAAAGATACAAGATCATATATAAAATGTAATATGCACACGATTCTATTTTATTCGTTCATACAAAAAGCATAAGTAGGGTTGTTGGATTCCATATAGGGTTCAAAATATCGAACATATTGAGTTCAAAATATCGTTTTTTGGTGTTTTTGTTTTGTTTCAAAAATTTGTTTTAGAAATATAAATTATTTTCTTGATTTATTATATCGTCAACCTAATTTTTTTTTTTTTTTTTTTTTTTTTTTTTTTAGAATTTTAGGAAAAAAAATTCTACCCCTGTAATAAAATCCCTTCTTTACATGCATATAGAGTTTATATTTGCATGCATATAAGTTCTATTTATTCATATTTTTTTTTGTGATACAATGCCCATTTTATTTGCATGGTTTTTGTTTTAAAACACATTAGAAATTCATCAAATTGAACCTAGAAAATTTTATACAGCTGTATGTTTTTGTTACCTCTGAATATTGTCTGCATATTAAATTATTAAATTTAGCATTTTTCTTTTATTTTGAAATCTGTATGAGTTTCGAACATATTTAGGATTTATATATATATATATATATATATATATATATATATATATATTTTTTTTAACTATTTGGAAAATAGCTATTGTCCTCGGTAAAGAGCTGGTAATCTGAAGGAAAATCTGAATATTTTTATTGGTTGAATTCCTCAACTTTTTATATTTTATTCGTTTTCTAATTAGTCTATGTTTAATTTCCAAAAATGGGCTACATCGGTTTTTTATTTTATTCGTTTTCTGATTTGGTCATGTTTAATGTCCAGATATGAAATACTTCTGTTGCCACAATGACAAGAAAAGTATTAAAAAAACTACAATAATAATAATAATAATAATAATAATAATAATAATAACTTAAAAATTATTGAGATACAGCTTTCTAACAAGTTACATTTAAAAGTACATTTTTTTTCTCTATACGAAGGGATAAAAACTGAAAATGTGTAATGTTTAGAAGTTTAAAAATTTGCAGTACCGAAAATTGTAAAACTAAAATTTCATTTAAAATTTGTATATGACTGGTACAGAAATATTAATTTTTAATCCATGGGGTACGTAATATAGGACTGTGTTATTACGTAAACCACGTTTCGATCATCAGAAGAAGGATGTTTATTAATATTTTTTTTTTTTTTTAAAGTATAGAATTTATTTATAAGTCTAAAATTTTAGTCTTTAAAAGTATAATTTTCAAATAGTTGTTGTAATTTGTTAAATTACAATTTTATTATTAGTATTATTTTTATTTGTAGGCTGAAACACTATTGGTACACTATAGTGCTTGCGATTTTTTAATTCTCATTGCTGGGTATTTGTGCAATGCTGTTTGTCATATTTTCTGAAAAAAAACATTTTTATATTACGAATTTTGCAAATTATAGGCAAAAACATGTAAATATTTGGGATTGTTTTTATAAAATTTTAATTTCTCAACCAGCATACATGCTGGCTTCTTTATTACAATAAGCAACTTAATCATAATCTGCAATTTGAACAGCTTTCTACCTTGTTTTGACAGGGTTATCCAAAATATATTCGTTTTTTTTTTCAATTCGTTGACAGTTCTCTGCAGTATTTTGAGAAACAAATTTTTACGATAATATATGACCTGTACTATTACGTATACACACCTAGAGTTTCAGGATAATGCCTCTTGTATTTTTCTAGATGTTTAACAAAATGCATAAAATCTCAAGTGGTCGGTCACCTTTGGTCATACCGTGTATATACTCTAACACTACAAAAGCAAAAGTTTCTCCAAAGACTACCTATAAATGACTATAAGTAAACTTTGGGCTAATTTATTTAGTTCTTACTTAATACACAGTTTGGGTAATCTACCTTAAATAGCAGTTTGTATAATACTGCAATGGAAATTGTTAGTGTAACTTTTAATTCATATCATAAAACAGGGAAAAGATATTAAATAATATTTAATTTTTTTTTTTCTTTGAGGTATGTTTTTTAAATTAGCAACACTGTTTTTAGTCACAAAAAATTTGACAGCTAACAGATTTGCACTAACAAGGGATCTACTTTTGATGTTGCATTGAGACTAGTGCTAGCATTGAGACAGAGTACATTTATTTATTTTTGACCCTATATTACAAAACTTAAGAATAGTTTTTTTTTCTTAAAGTTATATTTTTTGATTTTGCAGTAACATAGCTTTCTGTAATTACTATTTTCATGGCCACTTACCAGACTATTAACGTAGTTTATTATTATTATTATTAATATTATTATTATTATTAAGAAAAATATTTAAAAATATGAATCCGTTAATAATAAATATAAAATATTGAAAAAAGTATAAAAATTCCTTGAAAAACCTACGAATTTGATTTTGAGAAATAATGACGGTATATTCACATTTTTGGTGTGTGTGTGTGTGGGGGGGGGGGGAGTGGGATTGCCTATTTTCAGAAGTAGTGTATTTCAGCAATCCTAGTTAATTGTTATAGCCCCAAAATATAACAAACAAAAATTTGTAATGCCATATTTGGCGACTCAATTAACTTTTGGCGTTAAATAAACAAATAAAATAAAGGATTCATCTATTTATTGTTATTTTTTTATTTTCCATCTGAACTTGTGAAAGTCTAACCTATTTTTCATTCTACAACGTCATATTTTTACTCATATATATTTATACTTTCATACGTGAAACACAAACGATAAAATTAGAAGCATGTGCAAAACGCTGATTTCACATTTAAAGAAAATACTGATTCATTACAAAAGTTGTTTTGGGAATACAAAATGCTCCGAAATACAATTCATATTCATTCATGATTGATTATATTATATGGCATACCTTAATCTCAATTTTTTATATTACGAAAATCCTTTCAGAATTTGGAAGGAAATCCTCCTTTTTTCTGCCGAATGGAAACTTAACTTTGAATGCATATAAGATTTTTCTATGCACTACCCATCGCTTTTAAATTGTTTTCGTGTTCCAATGCATCTTTTATTTTCCTCTTTTTATTGTTATAACACATTATAAATTCATCATTCTTCGGATAGATATCTTATGCAGCATTTTTTTCATTTCATTTTTTTTCAAATAAAATTATAAAATTCAGTATGTGTATATATATATATATATACCGGGTGTCCCAAAAATGACTGATGGATTTTAAAATTCAATAACTTGCAAACGGTTACAGCTATTTAAAAAAATTTTGCAGGAGGGTTATCTATAATGTCAGGAGTTTTTTTACCGTAATTTTTTATTTTAGTTCGCATCTCAAATAATAGGTGGCGCTGACGGCGATTGAATGCCAGGTGATCAGTACTGAGTGAAGCGTCGACCTGGCCTTCAACCACCATCAGCGCCACCTATTGCTTGAAATGCGAACTAAAATAAAAAATTACGGTAAAAAAAACTCCTGACATAATACATAACCCTCCTGCAATTTTTTTTTTTTTTTTTTTTTTTTTTTTTTGTAAATAGCTGTCTCTGTTTGCATGTTATTGAATTTTAAAATCCATCAATCATTTTTGGGACATCCGGTATATATATATATATTTATTTATATTTATATTTATTTACAAAACCAGTATGAATTTAACACACATTTTTATTTATGTTTTTGTTTGCTAAAACATTATTAATTTACATTCTGCGTACATGTTTTTATACAGATATAAATGTATGTATTTTTCCTCTGAATAAGTTCTTGCCTAATTCTGGATTTGTCTAATTTTTATTATTTTTATTATTTTAATATTATAAAACAGTAAATTTGCTTAATATTTCTATTTCAAGAATTTAAATAATGTTTTACACATATTTCTGTTTTATGGTATGAAACATAAAAAAATAATTAATTAAGAGTGATGGGATAACTGCTAACATATTAAAATTTAATTTCATTTATTTCTACTGATTTAAGTTCCGTTAAATAATTATTTCTTTTTATCTTAATAACTTTTTGGTGGTCTTAGTATTTTATTACAACAGCTGCAGAAAATAACATTCAACGAAACCGATTCGAATTTACAACGACAACGGTTTCTGATAGCTTTTAGGTAGATTTCGTATGAGGTACTTGCAGTCGCTCCCATGTTGGAGTTTCTGAAATTTTTTGCAGATCCAGACAGATCATGAACCCTAGACTCCAAAACTACCATCAGTAGAAAATTTTACATATATATATATATATATATATATACCACTTTTTCGTAGGCACGATAACTTCTATAATTTTGCTTAGATCTCCTTCAAACATACTTTTACATAAAATCAATGGGCATAAAATCTCGGCCGAGTTCGTTATTGGGTAAAATCGGACCAAGTGGGTGAAAATAAGGAGGGTTTTTGTGAAAACAGAAAGAACCCCATATCTTCTTAACGAAAATAGATATTGAATCAATTTAAAGTTTACGTTACTTCTAAAACGTGGACAAAAAGTTTATGCAAGACAGATATTTGATAAATTTAAACATGGGCTCAAAAGGTAAAAAAATGGGTTTTTTGGGAGAAAAAAAATCATAACTTCGTCAATTCTCAATATATCGTATCCAAATTAGTTTTTTATAAATGTACTTAATGTTATCTAAAACTTTTGCACTGAAAAGTTTTTGATAGTGCCATGTCTTGCTGAATAATAATAATAAAAAAAACTATAACTTCGTCAATTTTTAAATTATCAAATCCCATTAAATTTATTTTACATCGTCTCAATAATGTATATAACGTTTACATTGGCAAGTTTTTTATAGGACCAATCCTTATAATTAAAATATATTCAACAAAAGAGTTGAATATATTTTAACTAGTTGAAAAAAATGTCTTAAATTAAAACTGCTTATAGAATAACTTATTTTTAATTTCATTTTTGATTTAACACATCCAAATGTCAAGTTCTCTTATTTGGGAAACATACAATGTGAAGTATTAACCAGTTTTTGATAAAGATAGAATATATTTTTTTAAAAAATGCTGTGAAAATAGCCTCTTTGAGCAGAATTTGCTGAAACGATCGGGATTGAAAAATTGAGGAAATATTCAAATAACAAACTGCTTACTTTCTGACTCATTTTTAAATCCATTTTTGCTCTCAAACGCATACAATTGACAGGTTCCTTTATTTAGAAACTGCATAATATAACGTAGTGGCCAATTTTCGATAAAGGCAGAATATATTTTTAAAAAATGCTATCAAAAAAGGCCTTTTGAACAGAATTTCCTTAAGCGAACGTAATTGAATAATTGAGGATTTATTCAAATCAAGGTTCGCACACTATTTGGAATTTCCGAGGACTCCGGTACCACTATTAAAAATTCGAAAATTAACATTTATTTTTTAAAATACAGATATAAATGTATGTATTTTTCCTCTGAATAAGTTCTTGCCTAATTCTGGGTTTGTCTAATTTTTATTATTTTTATTATTTTAATATTATAAAACAGTAAATTTGCTAACAAATAACTAACAACAGCGCAATCCCTACCTTCATTCACAGGTTTTACGTTAATTTTCTGCAGTGAAACACTTTGAAAATATTCATAAAATTTAGTGGTAGAACTGTGCAAACCCTGATTCAAATATCAAATTACTTATTTTGTGATTTTTTTTTAAAAATTCAATTTTCCTCTCAAATGAACAGAATTATTTATTACTCATTTTGAACAGAATTTCCTTAAGCGAACGTAATTGAATAATTGAGGATTTATTCAAATCAAGGTTCGCACACTATTTGGAATTTCCAAGGACTCCTACACCACTGAGTTTGAACAGAATTATTTATTACTCATTTTGAACAGAATTTCCTTAAGCGAACGTAATTGAATATTTGAAGATTTATTCAAATCAAGGTTCGCACACTATTTGGAATTTCCAAGGACTCCGGCACCACTATTAAAAATTCGAAAATTAACATTTATTTTTTAAACCACAGCAACGCAGTCCCTACCTTCATTCACAGGTTTTACGATATTTTTCTGCAGTGAAACGCTTTGAAAATATTCTTAAAATTTAGTGGTAGAACTGTGCGAACACTGATTCAAATATCAAATTACTTATTTTGTGATTTTTTTAAAAATTCAATTTTCCTCTAAAATGCATTCAGCTGACAGTCTATTTTATTTAGGAATTATATAATTTGCCACATTTGTCGATTTATTCAAAAAGTTAGAATATATTTTAGAAAATACTGTCGAAGTAGGCATTTTTAGCTGAATTTTTCTTAGCTGATTCTATTAAAACCAGCTCTTACGAAAAAATAAAATTAAAAATTCTTCAAAGGATGCTAAATATAATTGTTAAATTGATTCAATCTCTAATCATATTTTATTTTTTGTTGTAGAAATAAGCACTTATCTTCTAAATCTACCTCCGGCGGTAGGCCAAGCCGACAGGGATTTATTAAACTACAAAATACATTTTGCAGTTTTCATTAACTGGGTATTATGAATAAGTGCTTACTTGTTGTTTCCCTAAGAAGAGCTCACAAGGAAGGTCTCCATACGACCATATCCAAAAAGTTTGAAAACAAAAAATACAGAATGTTCTTCTCAGGTGGATGTATATGATTATAAAAAAAAATTCAGCAGAACTCCGGCAGAATGTTCGTGAAAAAAAAAAAAAAAAAAAAAAAAAAAAAGGTATCGTTTATTTGGCTTTTTATTATCGGTTTGCGAAAAAATAATATTTCAAATAATACTATTTTTACATCAAATATATTTAAGGTACTTTATGTTGAAATTGTTCAAAGATATTGAATTTAAATAACTTTAGTTTTGTCTGTTTTAGTTTATTTTAACTATTATTTCGTCATAATATACTTATAATGACAATTAACTAAGAAATTTATCAATTAAATAAAATTTAAATTAATTAAAATTATTTCAATCACAAAATAGAGCAATCCAAATGAGCACTGTCGATTAAATTCTGTTGCTATGGAAACAAAAACTTCTCCGATATTGAAATGCATTAGTGCAGCAGTTTTCCTCTGGCCTTTATTTTGTCATACGCTTAAATGAATTGTATGAGAATATATTATTCAATATGAAAATATTTTTTATACATGAAATTATTTTAAAAATGATAAAATTGAATAACTGCAGCAAAAGCAACATAAATGTGTAGTATAATATCTATATGTATCAAGTTTTCTCATTGTTCAAATTTAAATTCATTAAATACTATTTACACGCACTCTAAAAACTAATTGACAATCAATTTTCAAGTACATTAAGAACGTTTACTTTTGGCGAGGGAAAGTGCTGCTCGCCAAATCGTGTGATGCTTTCGTCTTTTCGCGCCAATTACTCGAAAACATTTTATTATTTTACAGGCTTTTTGCTTTGATTCCGCCGCTAAATGTAATTAATCCCTTATTACATACATGAGTAGTTTAATATACCTCACTGCACTCACTACACATAAGTTGGAAGAGGCGCACTAAAACATTTCTAGGTAAGCCATAAAAGGGCCATGACCCGTCAGAAAGCTGGTCGTTTACGACCTATGGTTATAAAGTTGTAGGGAAACTTTTGAAATGAGTTCGTATGTATGCCAGCCCTTTGTTGATGTGCCCTAGTACTTCTGTCATGACGTCAAAATCCTATATCTCAGGATCCTCTTGACGTATGATTGGGGCACTAGGACACGGACATGTGTTTTATAGTAAGTTTTGTGTCGCTTGTTTCGCTAGGTTATCAGCCAGCTCGTAGTTAGTGGTACTACGTGCTTAACTGACTGTTACTATTAAATATGTTTAGATATAGTTGAACAGATAATGTAAATCGTTTTAATGTTATTAAGATTTCTACACTAATAGCGCGAAGACGTTAGCGAGCTTAATGTTAAACCAATAGAAACATCTTTCTTTTATGATATCTTGTATATGTTTTAATATTTTTTAAAAGATGGATTTTACATGAAATGCTAAAGGGTATGTTTTTATTTTTTCGATTCTAATAGAGCGTTATTATTATTATTATTATTATTATTATTATTATTATTATTATTATTATGACCTAGCTAAAAATGAACTGCAGGTTTTTTTGTAGAATTGAAGTATTTTTTTAGATTTTTTTACAGTTAACTGTTCTGTTCAGTGCTACTCTGTAACTTTTCCCAATCTTTCAACAAATAATATTTGTAATATGAAAATTCCTTATTTTTCTCCGCATAGAACATGTGAAAAAATTTTCCATGTTTTTTGAAAAATTATTTATATTAACTATCTTGTTTTATCAACATTTGATTTTAGTTCCATAACTTACGTAATTAAATTTAAATACTATATAAGGGAACCACATTTAATAATTTTTTTACCATTTTCTAAAATCTTACAAAGGCATGATTTATAAGCTTTATCCTGTTCCCAAACTTTCACGTTTTCATACTTTTGGGTTGAGGAAAACACAATGGAAAAAATATTAGTCAACCACAAAAATTAGGCATGTAGGTGTTTTCCACAAAGATATGACCTGGCATACTGATTACGTTTTAATATGCGAATCGAGGTTTAAATAACCGTAGATTTTCATTTGTTAACTCGATGAGGTGATTGTCTGTGCTGTCGGCATCCAGTCTATGATCCTATAAGAAGTAAAATTCATTCATTGCTAAATATTGAAATGAATGAATGACGCCCAAATTTTCGAGAAAAAAAATTGTATGCAAGAAAAATCTATAGTACAGATTTGTAATAGACGAATAATTTTTGCTCCAAAATTATGTAGCAATTGTGACATTTGGGTAATAAAACTAAGTGGTTTCATTAACAGTCCATCGCACTTTAAGGCAAGCAGACAATCTTGTCTGAATGCATTAAAGTGCCGTGATTTGTCCGTGATTTTGAGTACATCATTTTATATTCTGCAAACAAAATTAAATTTATAGATTACTACATTTATATAATTTATTTAAATCAATTTACCTATTCTCCTTTTCTAAACGACAGTGACATAAATTTCCATACATGACGCAAAGTTATTTGATTTAATATGATAATATTTTAAATCAAAAAATAAGTTGAAAGTAGCATTAATGAATTGAAGAGAAAAATCTTCTTTAAAACACTATAAAATAAATTAACTGCGCAAGGCCTTTCGAAAGAACTTAGTCTTTCTTCGTCAGGCGCAAAAAAGACGTGAATCTTTTATGGATGTAGCAGCACGACTGAAGTGAAAAGGCGGGAAAGGGAGTAAACTGAAAAAAAAAGCCAATAGGAAAGTGGAAGGCAACAGCCAATCAAGGAAGAGCATAATCAAAGAGTACGAGAATTACAATGAAAAAGGGGAAGGAAAAAGGGAAATGGTAATAAAAGGAAAAATATTAAGCAAAAGGACAAATTAAAGTGTAAGTAAATACACACACGAATAATAATATTAATGATAATAATAATAATAATAATTAGTCAGTAAAAAAATATTTGTTTATAGTTATAAACACGCATGTATACATCTAAAATTGTATATATAAGCACAAAAAAAAAAAAACATTATATTATGAGGCAGTGCTGAAAAGGTTTTCCAGGCTACGGAGAGCGTTTTAAAATCAATCGCACTCCATAGTCTGGAAAAACCTTTTCAGCACTGCCTCATAATATATATATATATATACAATCTTAATTTCATGAAAATATTTATTAAGCACTAGGTGCATAATGTATAAACATTATTAAAAACAGTAAACATTAAAATAACAATATTAAACAATATAAAAAGTCACCCGTAGAACCAAAAGCCATCACTCTTCAGCAGGCGGAATGGCTTTAACCTTCCCCCCACTATTAAAATAAAGCTTAATCAGCAGGTTTCGTGTAATATGGCAAAGTCTTGCATTAAATATGAAAATGACATGCTTAAAAGTCACACAAAAATTATTTCAAACATCACTTGAAGATCAATTCAAAGAAATAAGCTTTACTTATATGTTGAATATTTTGAATCGTAATAAACCATTTAAAGAATACACTTTTATATTTATGAAATCTTAATTGATTATAGTATAAAATGCAAGTAAATGCCACACTTCCGCCTGAATCCGCTTATTAGCATAAAAGATAAACTTACTGCATAAGCACGGCTTTTTGATTCCAGCAGGTGACAAAAACTTTTAACTCAAACGAAGACCAATCCACATTTCCATATACACTATATTGCCATTGATTATTGGACACTTGCAATTTTAGACATTTTACTAAATATCTAGAAAAATACATGAGGAATCATCTCGAAACTCTTAGTGTATAAATATAATAGTATACGCCATACATCTTCGTGAAGATTTTTTACCGAAACGCCATAGGGGACCGTCAACAAATTAAAAAAAATGAATATCTTTTGAATAACCCTGTCAAAACTAATGTAGTAAAAGCGCTCAAACTCTAGATTATGATTGATTGCCTTATTGTAATACGCCTTGTTCATTTTTATGCAAATAGCATGCATACTCGCAGAGTAATTAAGGTTTTTATAAAAATGGTCCCAAATTTTTCCAAGTTTTTTCCTTATAATTTTCAGAGTTCTTAATATAAAATAATATTTTTTTTCAGAAAACATGACAAACAACATTGCACACAGTACCTTGTAATCAGAATTAAAAAATAATGAAAATTTTGTACAAAATGAGTAGGTTTACTAAATAATTTTTTACTGCGCATGCGTCAAGGATATCAAAATTTCATTTGCATATTATGTTAGTTAAATATATAGAGCAACTTTTGTGAAAGTCACAAAATCATAACTTGAAAATTCTGAAAATAATCGTCAACTGAATTAGTTGAAAATCCGTTATTCTCAAAATGAAGCAAAAACAAGAGGGGTTGTATCCATATATTCATTGATTAGTGTCAATATAGAATACACAATACGGGATGTACTACTACATTTGGTTAAAATCCCTCATTTTTTTGCTTCATTTTGGAAACAACGGATTTTGTCCTTTTTCTATAGACGATTACTTTCAGAATTTTCAAGCTATGATTTTGAGACTTTTACAAAAGTTGCTCTATACATTTAGCTAACATAATATGCAAATGAAATTGTGATATCTTTGAGGCATGCGCAGTAAAAATTTATTTAGTAAACCTACTCATTTTTCATACAATTTTTATTATTTTTTAATTCTGATTACAGGGTACTGTCTGCAATATTGTTTGTCCTATTAACTCTGAAAATTATAAGGAAAAAATTTGGAAAATTTTGGGACCATTTTTATAAAAACCTTAATTACTCTGCGAGTATGCATGCTATTTGCATAAAAATGAACACAGTGTATAATAAGGCATTCAATCATAATCTAGAGTTTGAGCACTTTTGCTACATTAGTTTTGACAGGGTTATTCAAAAGATATTCATTCTTTTTTAATTTATTGACGGTCCCCTATGGAGTTTCGGTAAAAAAAACTTCACGGCGATGTATGACGTATACAATTATATTTATACACTAAGAGTTTCGAGATGATTCCTCATGTATTTTTCTAGATATTTAGTAAAATGTCTAAAATCGCAAGTGTCCAATAATCAATGGCAATATAGTGTATATATATATATTGTATTTATTATGTGTACAATTTTACATGTATAAATGTGTGTTTATGACTGTAAAAAAATAACGTTTAATTACTACTACTACTAGTAATAATAATAATAATAATTATTATTATTTTATTTTTTGTGCGTGTGTGAATTTACTTTCACTTTAATCTTTCCTTTCACTTAATATTTCCCCCCCCTCCTTATTACCATTTCCCTTTTCCCTTCTCCTTCTTCATTGTATCTCTCGTACGTTTTGATTATGTTCTTCCGTGATTGGCTGTTGCCTTCCACTTTCTTATTGACTGTTTCTTCAGGTTGCTCTATTTCTCGCCTTTTGCGCGTGACGAAGAAAGACTATGTTCTTTCGAAAGGCCTTGCGCAATTAATTTATTTTATGGTGTTTTAAAGAAGATTTTTCTCTTCAATTGTGTATAACACCAGCTTCAACTTTATATACCAGTATTAATCAGTCGAATTGATAAAAACTTTTTAAAAACACCATCAAATGTACTTAAAAACGCTAGACCTTAAAAAAAAAGTTGAGTCTTTCTTCGTCAGGCGCAAAGAAGTGCTTAGAGCAAACGCACATCTTCTTTGCGCCTGCCGAAGAGAGACTCAGTTCTTTCGAAAGGCCTAGCGTATTTTAGAATATTATTTTAATATTATTTAGAAATAGTATTTTATGGTGTTTTAAAGAAGTTTTATCAGTTCGATTATTCTAAATGTTCAGTTCTACTTCAACATTTGCTAACATATAATTTCAATAAGTAATGTATTTCTCCGTAGTTGGCTTAACCCTCTCACTGACAAGACCGTGTTAATCCGTTCTCTAAGCTTCAGGTTTACCTGCAATATGAGGAATATTTAAAATGATATAAAACTTATGATATAATGGATTTTTAATTTACTGCACAATGTTCAATACTCTCAAGCTTCACATTCATATTTGTGATTAAGTATTTTTTTAATAATCTTGGAAGAATCCTGTTTTATTAGCATTTTACAAAAAATACAGAGAAAACAACAGTACAGATTTGCCTTTTTGCAAAACTATGAAAGGGTTAAATGAACAAAAAGGGGCCACATGCAAAAATATTATAATTTTATTCTCTAACAAAGTTTGCTAGCCAAATTGTGGCATTTTGATATTAAAACTATGTGGTTTTATAAACATATCGTAGCCCTTCAAAGTATTCAGACAATCTTCTGTTCGTGCTTTTGATTATATAATTTAATATTCTATAAACACAAATGAAATTTACAGATTACTATATTAAAATAATTTATTAAAATCCATTTATAAATTTGGCTTTTCAAAACGATACAGACATAAATTTTCAAAATGACGCAATGTTATTTCATTTTGTATGATATTATTCTAAATATTTAGTTTTGTCCTCCAACTTTGGCTAACGTGCAATTTCAATAAGATATATACTTCTTCATAGTTTGCTTAAATGAAAAAAAAAAGCAAGTAAAAAATATTTCAATTTTATTCTCACTATGCTAGCCTTTTTTTATTCTCACTATGCCAGCTTCAAAGCGTTCAAACAATCGTGATTTTGAGTATATCATTTAATATTCTGCAGAAACAAATTAAATTTTAAGATAACTACAATGAATTAATTTATTTAAATCAATTTACCTACTTTGTTTTTCTAAACGACACATACATAAATTACCACACATGACGCTATGTTATTTGACTTAATAAGATATTATTCTAAATATTCAGCTCTATCCTCTAACTTTGGCTAATATACAATTTCAATACGTTATCCATTTCTTTGTAGTTGGCTTAAATGGGAAAAAAAGCAAGTAGAAAAATATTTCAATTTTATTCTCACTATGCTCGCCAAACTCGCGAATTCATTTGATATTCACTCTTTTACAAATGTCTGGTAAACAAAATATGGCCGAAAAAAAAATGCAATTCCCGATGTTTTGCTTTATGTTAAACACGTCACAGTATAAGCGATTCATGTTTTTATTTCGGTAAAGATAACAAATCCGTTTCGAATAGAATTTAAAATTCTGTTCTTTTATTTATTTTTTATATTTTTACAGGTGCCTCAACTCTTCCACCTCTTTCGCATCCAGTGATTCAATAATGCGATTGAACTTTCTTTCCCCATCCCCCATCCCCTTGATACGAATATCTAAGATAACGAAAATTTTCGTGTCATATTTTTGTATTTGCTTATGCAAGTAGCTAAGATTTCTAGGTGTGAAATTTAATTTAAGTATTTCTACTAGTTTCGTATTTTATTAATATTCCGATTCTGTTTTATGAATTGGTTATGGATTTATCTGCGTACAAAAAAGAGTAGATATTTTTTTCTTCTTTTAGCAAAATAATTTAGATTTTTATACTTGGGATAAAATAGCCGTTTAAAAATCAAAATAATTTAAAGGGAAAATTATACGCATGTTAACATATATACTATATATGTTTATTTAAATCCCATCTAATAATTAACAAGATTAAAAATTTAAAGACTAAGTTTTTATTAAATTGCTTACAATGATCCTTCCGATTGTATTGATTTTTTTATTTTTATTTTTTCTTTTGTTTTGACGCAATGTAATTTGATTTAATGTGATATTATTCTAAATATTCAGTTCAATCCTCCAACTTTGACTAATTGACTAACATACGATTTCTATAAGTAGAGTTTTCGTAGTTGGCTTAAATGAAAAAAAAAATCAAATAGAAATGTATTTCAACTATTCTCACTATGCTAGCCAAACTCGCGAATTCATTTTATATTCATTCGTTTACAAATGTCTGGTAAACAAAATTTGGGCGAAAAAAATGTCATTCCAGATGTTTTGCTTTATGTTAAACACGTCACAGTATAAGCGATTTATGTTCTTATTTCGGCAAAGATAACAAACCCGTTTCGAATAGAATTTAAAATTCTGTTCTTTTATATATTTTTTACAGTTGCCTCTTATTTCTTCCACCCCTTTGACATCCAGTGATTTCATAATGCAATTGAAAGTTCTTTTCCCACCCCCTTGATGCGAATATCTAAGATAACAAAAATTTCCGTGCCATATGTTTGAATTTGTTTATGCAAGTATCTAAGTTTTCTGGGTGTGAAATTTAATTTAAGTATTTCTACTAGTTTCGTATTTTATTATAATTTCGATTCTGTTTTATGAATTGGTTATGGATTTATCTGTGTACGGAGAAGAATAGAATATTTTTTTCTTCGCTAGCAGAATAATTTAGATATTTATGCTTTTCATAAAAATCTGTTTAAATATCGCAGAAATTTAAAGGAAAATGAATATGCATATTAATATACATACTATATATTTATTTAAAAGGCGTAACTAGGTCATACATGATTTATATTGTCGTATTTTATTTCTTTAATGAGATCTTTCTAATCTTATTTTTTTGCGTATAAATATGATTTAAACTGAAATCCCATCTAATAATTAAAATTTCTATATTTTTATTAAATTTTTTAGAATGAACCTTTAGACAGTATATATTTTATTTTGATTTGATTTTTTTTAATATCAGTTTCTTTAGACTTGTAATCAGTATATATATATATATATATATATATATATATATATATATATATATATATATGACCATTAGATAATACTACAAATCAACATCAATTACTGTAAAAATGCCAAACCATATCACACAGAGGAGCTGTCAGACATAGAAATAAAATTGAAAATATGGTATTTAGCTCATATATATATATAAATATAAAATTATGCAAAAACATCCAAATTTAAAGGTGGCCAAAAACATTAAAATTAAAATATTAAAATAAAATAAAAACGGGAATGAAGATTTCAATCGATATTTTGGATACTTTTTTTCAATATAATGGGTAATCTTGTTTGCATTGAAAAAACAATGATTATAAGAAAATTAAATAAAAAGCTTTTTTCTAGAAATACATTGCGGAATTTCAAAGGATTTCTTTTTATATAACAATTTTAGATGTATACATGTGTGTTTATAACTGTAAACAAATAATTTTTTACTTACTAATTATTATTATTTTCTTTGTTTTTCCTTTTTATTTCTTTTTGTTTCCTTTTTTATGGTTTGTTTTGGATAATATCTTATTTTCAATGCTCAGTAAAATCATTTTTTCCGAATTTGATTTCATATAAATACAAGCCAATCCCTTCGAAGTATTCAGACAAACCTTTGTTCGTATTTTTGAGTATATCATTTAATATTCAGTGAACACAAATTAAATTTATCAGATTACTACTGTAAAAAATTTTTACATAAATCAGTTTACCTGTTTTGTTTTTCTAAACGACGCATACATAAATTACCATACATGTCGCAGTGTCATTTGATTTATTATGATATTATTCTAAATATTCAGTTCTGTCATCCAACATTTTCTAACATACAATTTCAGTATGTTATATGTTTCTTCGTAGTTGGCTTAAGTTAGAAAAACGACAATTAGAAAAATATTTTAATTTTATTCTCACTATGCTCGCCAAACTCACGAATTCATCTGATATTCATTCTTTTACAAATGTCTGGTAAACAAAATATCTCCGAAAAAAAAAAAAAAAATGCAATTCCCGATGTTTTGCTTTATGTTAAACACGTCACAGTATAAGCGATTCATGTTTTTATTTCGGTAAAGGTAACAAATCCGTTTCGAATAGAATTTAAAATTTTGTTATTTTATTTATTTTTTATATTTTTTACAGGTGCCTCAACTCTTCCACCCCTTTCGCATCCAGTGATTCAATAATACGATTGAACCTTATTTCCCCACTCCCTTCATGCGAATATCTAAGATAACGAAAATTATTGTGCCATATTTTTGAATTTGCTTATGCAAGCAGCTAAGATTTCTGAGTGTGAAATTTAATTTAAGTATTTCTACTAGTTTCGTATCTTATTAATATTTCGATTCTGTTTTACGAATTGCTTATGGACGTAGAAGACAGACTTTTATTTTCTTTGCTAGCAAGATAATTTAGATATTTATGCTTATGATAAAACAGCTGTTTAAATATCCCAGAAATTTAAAGGAAAAAGAATACGCATGTTAATAGGGGAGAGTGGGGATACTTGAGCATAGGAGATACTTGAGCCACCCCTATTAACTCTACAGTTAATTTTTCTTTCTGAAACTGGCAATATGGTAATATACATATAGTTCTGAACATGTAAAAAAGAAATCACATACCTTGGTACCATTTTGAAAGTATAGTGATTAATAGTTGTTTTTTGCCTAGAAGAACTAAATATTTAAATGCATGATTTTTTTTTTTTTTTTTTTTTTTTTTTTTTTGTAATCAAAGATTTGTTTAAAGTTACAACAATACAGATAAATTTAATAAGTATAATTTCGATTGTATTTTGAATCTAAAATAGTTCAAATAGCTGCATGTTTTATTTAGTAAAACTCTGATAAACAAAAATGGTGGTAATGGGGATACTTGAGCCAGTGAGATTGGAGATACTTGAGCCATGGTTCAACCATTCCTACTAGGAAATGAGACATGGATAAAGCAAACAAAAAATAAAATTGTGTCCTTATATTCAGTAATAATTTTTTTTTCTGGATAAAAGGGAGAGTATTTTTTTTTCTTAAAAAAATAATCACTTAGAAAAAACTGATTAAAATAGTATAATTTTCAATGAAAATATTCATTTTGTTTTTCATTTTGACTGACAAAGTAGCCTGTTTAGATAAATGTAAACATAGTTTACAATTTAACTTTTATTACATTAAAATAACTTTTTAAAACTGTTTTACAGGTCATAATCTCTAATATGTTAATTAGTTAGGTCCAACATATTAAAATATTTATTTTTTAATATAGTATATTAAGATTAATATTTTATATTGAAATTGTAACTTCTATTACTGTCATTTTTTTAAAAGAAAATTGAAAAAGAATTGGTAAAAAAAAACGCTCATAAAACAAAAAAAGCAATAAAAATCACAATTCAAACTTACGTGCATGGAGCCAAAGGTGAAGACAAAATCTTTGCGTGTGAAATCAAAAAAGTGTTTGAAAGAGTGGTATAATACATCTGGCTCAGATTCCGAAAGCTTCTTAATTAAAAGCATGAGTTCGACAATATCTTTAGATGAAAATTCTGTCGATGATGGGGATGATATGAACAGAAAACCTTCTATTAATAACTGGTTGCTTGTAAAATATACTGGAAAGTAAACTGTAAAAAGATTTGTTGGACAAGTGCTTAATATTTCAGAAGATGAATTGAAAATGAAATTTGCTCTAAGAATTGCAGATTCCAAATTTAAATAGCCCCCAACTGAGGATGTTGCTACCATCGATATAACTCAAATTGAAATGATCCTTCGACCACAAGTTATAACGACAAAAAATGATCGTGTTACTAGCTTTGTTTTCTCAATTGATTTTGAAAGACTTAATGTATCATAATTGATCATTTTTTAAAATATTTGGGCAAAAATAAAGCGAAAAAAATTATTTCTGTAGGTATTTTTCCGTACTGGCTCAAGTATCCCCCTCATGGGGATACTTGAGCCACGATGTACAGCAAAAAGCAAGAATTTATTAGACTTTTAAAAATAGTTCAAAATTAATTGAAAGTGGTTTTCAGTTGAAGAAAAAATATCAAATTTTCATTTTCAATATTTTATTTTATTCTAAGAAATTATTAGAAAAAAAATTTAAATTAAAAAGTGGCTTAAGTATCCCCATCTTCCCCTATATATACTACATATATTTATTTAAAAGGCGTAACTGGGTCATATATAATTTATATTTTCGTATTTTATTTCTTTAATGAGATTTTTCTTGTCTTATGTTCTTGTGTACAAATATGCTTTAATCAGAAATCTCATCTACTAATATGCAAGATTCTAAATTTTTATTAAATTTTTTAGAATGAACCTTTAGATTGTATGTATTTATTTTATTTTTTATTTTATTTATTTTTTATTTTTTTATTTTTTATTTTTTTTTTTTTTTTTATTATTATTATTATTTAATGCCAAGTTCTTTAAATTTGTAATTAGTATTTTTCTTATAAAATTATGCAAAAACATCCAAATTTAAAGATAACAAACCGTAAAAAAAATAAATAAATAATAAATAAATAAATAATTAAAGTAAAAATGGAATTGAAGATTTCTGTCTGTATTTTAGATACTTTTTTTTTTCAATATAATGGAAAATATTGTTTGCTTTGAAAAAAAAAAAAAAGACTATAAAAAATTAAATAAAAAGCTTTTTTCTAGAAATACATTGCAGAATTTCAAATGGATTTTTTTCTTGTTTTTGACTATAATTTATTTTTAATGCTCAGTAAAATCATTTTTCTAAATTTGGTTTCATATAAAAACAAGTCAATCGGTTCGAAATATTCCGACAATCATTTGTTCGTGTTTCTGAGTATATCATTCAGTATTCTTAAAACACAAATTAAATTTAGAGATTACTACATTAAAATAATTTTAGCTCAATTTACCAATTTTGTTTTTCTAAAGGACACAGACATAAATTTCCATAGATAAGGCAGTGTCATTTGATTTAGTATGATATTATTCTAAATATTCAATTCTAGCCTCCAACTTTGGCTGACATACAATTTCAATAAGTTAAATATTTCTTCGTAGTTTGCTTAAATGAAAAAAAAAGCAAATAGAAATATATTTCAATTTTATTCTCACTATGCTAGCCGAACTCGCGAATTCATTTGATATTCAGTCTTTTTACAATTGTCTGGTAAACAAATTATGGACGAAAAAAAAAATGCCATTCCCGATGTTTTGCTTTATGTTAAACACATCACCGTATAAGCAATTCCTGTTTTTATTTCGCCAAAGAAAACAAATCGGTTTCGAACAAAATATAAAATTATATTCTTTTATTTTTATTTTTTATTTTTTACAGGTTCCTCAACTCATCCACCCCTTTTACATTCAGTGAGTGAATAATGCGATTGAATGTTCTTTCCCCTTCCCCCATCCCCTTGATACGAATATCTAAGATAACGTAAATTTTTGTGCCATATTCTTGAATTTGCTTATGCAAGTAGCTAAAATTTCTGGGTGTGAAATTTAATTTATGTATTTCTACTAATTTCGTATTATATTATTATTTCGATTCTGTTTTATTACTAGCTTATAGATTTATCTCTGTACAGAGCAGGATAGAAAAGAAATTTAAAGGAAAAATAATCCGCATATTAATATTTCTACTATCTGAAATTATTTAAAATGCGCAACTAGCTCATATAAAATTTACATTTTCGTACTGTATTTCTTTAATAAGATCTTTGTAATTTCTTATCTTAATTACAAATATGCTTTAGTATGAAATCCCATCTAATAATTAGCAAGATTAAATTTTTTATAGACTAAATTTTTATTAAATTGTTTTTAATTATCATATAGATTGTATGTATATTTTTTCTTTTGTTTTGGCGCTATGTTATTTGATTTGATATTATATTATTTTAAATATTGAGTTCTATCCTCTAACTTAGGCTAATATACAATTTCAATAATTTATGTATTTCTTTGTAGTTGGCTTAAATGGGAAAAAAAGCAAGTAGAAAAATATTTCAATTTTATTCTCACTATGCTCGTCAAACTCGCAAATTCATTTGATATTCATTCTTTTACAAATCTCTCGTAAACAAAATTTGGGCGAAAAAAATTTCATTCCCGATGTTTTCCTTAATGTTAAACACGTCACAGTATAAGCGATTCATTTTTTTATTACGGCAAAGATAACAAATCCGTTTCGAATATAATTTAAAATTCTGTCCTTTTATTTATTTTTTATATTTTTTATAGGTGCTTCTCAATTCTTCCATCCCTTTTAAATCCATTGAATAATTTTATTGAATATTAGTTCCCTCACCCCCTTGATGCGAATATCTAAGATAACGAATTTTTCCCTGCCATATTTTTATATTTGTTTACGCAAATAGCTAAGATTTCTGGGTGTGAAATAATTTAAGCATTTCTACTAGTTTCTTATTTTATTATTATTTCGATTCTGTTTTATGAATTGCTTATGGATTTATCTACGTACGGAAAAAAAAATTCCTTTTTTTTTTTTTTTTTTTTTTTTTTTTTTGCTAGCAAAATAATTTAGATATTTATGCTTGGGATACACCATCTGTTTAATAACCACAAATTAAAAAAATACATGTATATTAATATATATATATATACTATATAGATTAATTTAAAAGGCGTAACTTAGGTCATACATAATTTATATTTTCGCTTTATATTTCTTTAATAAGATCTTTCTAATCTTATTTTCTTATGTACAAATATCATTAATATGAAACCACGTCTAATAATTAGTAAGATTTATTATTTTTTATTTTTTTTTACAATGAACCTTTAAATTGTATATATATTTTTTTCTTTTGATTTTTAAAAGTTAGGTTCTTTAGATATATAATTATTAGTTTTTTTAATGAAATTATACGGAAACATTCTAATTTAAAGTTAGGAAAAAATAAAAAACAAATAAAAATGGGATTTAAGATTTCGTTCTGTATTTTGTATACGCAAAAAAAGTTTTTTAAATATATTTTTGCAATATTTAATGAAAATTCTTGTTTGCATACAAAAAATAATGACTATAAGAAAATGTACTAAAGAGCTTTTTTTAGAAATACTTTGCAAAAACTAAATTGTTTTTTTTTGTTTGTTTGTTTGTTTGCTTGTTTCTTTTTTTGCTTGTTTTTGACTCCCCCCCCCCCAAAAAAAAAAGCTTAATAAAATCATTTTTCTAAATTTTGTGTCACTCAAAAACAAATTCACCATCACAGCTATTAAAACAAAATAGTTTCCTGCCCATAGCTGAGTTTTTTAAGCATTCTTTTTTCTTATCGCGGTTCTTTTTAATGTTTATTTATACACTCGTTGTACACTTGAGTACATAAATATGCAAATGAGACAGATTTAATTTAAAATGATAAAGAATTTAAAGGAAATTTAATTTTTTTACTATTATTCTTATATAAGGATAGAAAAACAACGATTATTAATACCCAAATTTTGTATTAAAAGGTAGAAAACAACCGTTTCGAATCTAGTAGCGAGATACTTCCTCAGTCCAAGACTCAGCGAGATAGAAAAAACAAAGCTGGGCAAAGAGACAGAGAAACACAGGCTTAGAAAATGCAGGCTTATTCTTATATATAAACAAAATTTACCATCACAACAACTAGGGTCATGATGATTGATTAAGACTACTTTGTATCTTTTCAACATTTTTATTATTATTTTTTTTTTACCTTTTTGAATTTGGGAAAATAATGTTTTAGTACATAGGAAGTAACTTTGTCTGATCATTAAGAACTGACCCTTTCAGAACACCTCTATAAATTCTTATAGCTCATTTTTTAAAGATAAAATTGTGATTAAAATTACTCCATTAAAATTTCATAATCACAAATTTTGGGGTAACAAAGACCACTAGTGGGGAAATTGCGATCACTACATTTTCTCTTTATACTTCTTGGGGGTAATTATGACCATTAGAACTCCAAATTCACAAATCCAATTATGAAAAATTTTGGTAGACTTTATTTCAAATTGCTTTTCGAATATCAAAAGTGCTTCAGACTAGCGATAAAGAATACCTAAAATGAAAAATTCATTATCAGGTCAATGTCTAAGCATAAAACAAAATTTTACCGGACACAGTTTACACAAAATGGGTGTGGTCATAATCACCCACTGGTCAAAATTACCCCCACATGACCCTAAAACAAAATGTTTATTTCTCTACAACATTGCTTTTCAATATATATATATATATATATAAATATATATATATTATTTTGCTTCACACTTGAATGTATATTTATACTTTCACGGAAAACTTGAGCAACGTAGTTAAGCGAATGAGGCACGCTTAACCCCTTCGCGACGAAAACTTTTACGAAAATTTTAATGTTTTCTCACCGTTTTTTTTTTCACCGTCAACCCAGAAATTTGTGCTTTATTAAATCGAGAAATCGCTGCGATTAAAAAAGGCAAATTTTGCAGTAAAATTTTACTGGTGGGTTTTACAAGGAATCTTAAACTTTTCTTGCGGCACGTATACGTGTCGCTCGTCTCCAAGGGTTAAATTATGATGATAGGAAAATTGAAGAGGATATTTCTTTTTTATTTAATTTTTATGCACGCACACTTATCCGCACACACTTATCCGTCTAAAGAAAGGTTTGTATTCAAGAAGAAGAATCAAAATCTACTGAACAAGTTTTTTACATTTAAATGTTAACATAATTAACAGTTCGATAAAAGTTTGAGTAAATATTTGAAAATTTAGTGATTTAATTTTTTTTTGAATACTTAACCGTAAAACTTCTTTTGATATGCTATGTTATTACAATTTCGAACGCATACTATGGATAAAGAGAAGAAATGTATTTTACAAGCTAAAAGTCATTTTTCTTAAAAAAAAAAAAAAAAAAAAAAAAAAAAAAAAAAAAAAAAAACAGCTAATAAATAATTCTTAGCAAAAACTCTTGTTTGCATTAAAAAATTAATTGCTGTTAGAAAAGAAACGAAACACGTTTTTCTCTACTTAATTTGTTCTAGATATTTATTGTAAAATTTCTTCTTTTTTTTTTTTTTATCTGTTTCTTACAAAAGTTTCCTTTACAAACTGAGTAAAATCATAACAGCATTTCTATGAATGGCATCTGGACACAGGATTCTGCAATATTCTTATCCGTCTATGGCAAGATTTTGATTCCAGCAGAAGAAAAAATATATCAAATAGCATGATAGTGTTGTTTAGTAGAGCTCGGGCGCATGCTTAATGTGAAAGTCCAAAGTTCGTCTGTTAATAACTATGGCCTCAATCATCGAATCGTGACGAAATTG
Source organism: Maratus speculifer (assembly GCA_964019185.1). NCBI lineage: Eukaryota > Metazoa > Arthropoda > Arachnida > Araneae > Salticidae > Maratus > Maratus speculifer. Next base: position 92,927,682 of record OZ025294.1, on the reverse strand, counting down.
AAAAAAATGGCATGTCCTACTCTAGACCTGAAAGTTAGCAAATTTCTTCCGATTACTTATGAAGATCCAGAACCCCCTCTGTTTTGTCACTTTTTTCTACAACTTTTGTACTTTTAAAACAATACGAAAGGACTATTCAATAATTTCCCGAACCAGAAAACATTCAGCGATGATTCCAGAAGATTGAATATATATATATATATATATCAAACTGCATGGTAGTATTGTTTAGTAGAGCTCAGGCTCATGGTTAATGTTAAAGCCCAAAGTTCGTCTTTTAATAACTATAACCCTAGGCATCGGATCTCGACGAAATTGAAAGAAATGAAGGAAACAGATGTGACTAATGGCCGATTTAAGGTCATTTTAATGTTGTCCCATTCTAATGATGTTTCATTCTGAGAAAAAAAGTTAATTTTCTGAAATTAGTCCTTATTTCTATCATCCACGAAACTAAAATTATATATATATATATATATATCATGTCTTGCATGAAAGCTTTTAATTTAGGAAGTTCGAGTCGAAAAGTATTCAATATTAAGGGAATGGGACACTTTTAAAATCTATATAGCGCTATAGCTTCCCCAATGTAACATTATAGAAATCTCTCATTATTTTTTTTTTCTAATTCAATCGTATTTTTCGTTGTGTCACACACTAAAAAAAGTTTAATAATTAAAAAACAGAATGTACTTTGTTTTTATAAGTCAATAAATAGTTAGATACTCTTGATGTATATTTGCATTTTCGAAATCGATGTCATTCTAAACAGAATATACATATTTTTCATAATGTATATAAACACACTTATCCGTCTAAAGAGCAAGTTTTTTACATTTAAATGTTAACATATTTAACAGTTCGATAAAAGTTTGAATAAATATTGGAAAATTTTTAAATGTGTGTTAATATAACATCGTACCTTCGTGAAATGTTTTTAAAAGTCAAAACAACTGCAATAATACAGATATTTCAATTTCAAAGGGATAATTTAGGATAATGTAGTACAAAAATAATTTGCTTGATGTGACGTCATTTTAATACTGTCCCTTCCTAATGATATTTTATTCTGAGAGAAAAGTCTTTATTTTCAGAAATTAGTCCTTATTTCCACCATCCACAAAACCAAAATTATGTATCAATCTATTGAGAGTTACGCGAATATAAACAAACAAGCAAGTAATAATAATAATAATAAATAAATAAATAATAACGTGTATAATACTTTTTTTTTTTATAAGTCAATAAATATTTAGATACTCTTGATGTATATTTGCATTTTCGAAATCGATGTCATTCTAAACAGAATATACATATTTTTCATAATTGATATAAACTGTAACTAAATGTGTGTTAATATAACATCGTACTTTCGTGAAATGTTTTTAAAAGTTAAAACAACTACAATAATACAGATATTTCAATTTCAAAGGGATAATTTAGGATAATGTAGTACAAAAATAATTTGCTTGATGTGACGTCATTTTAATATTGTCCCTTCCTAATGATGTTTTATTCTGAGAGAAAAGTCTTTATTTTCAGAAATTAGTCCTTATTTCTATCATCCACAAAACCAAAATTATGGATCAATCTATTCAGAGTTACGCGAATATAAACAAACAAGCAAGTAATAATAATAAATAAATAAATAATAACGTGTATAACGCAAAAAATAGACTGATAAACAATCAAAAAATTACTAATTGAATATTTCCAACTGAGCGAAAAAGTGGCCAAGCCGGGAATCGAACCCAGATACTTGGCTTACAAGGCCAATGCTTTACATGTTAAGCTACCTGAGCAACAGCCGGCTGAAATTTTTCGCTCAGATATTAGACAGATTATAATCATATCAGATAATCATATTTCGCTCAGAACTTATTAGTCAACCATTAAACACCTTCTATCAGCACTTACAATCAACTTCTGTAACTCTTCATAAAGCTGGCTTCTTATAAGACTGCCCTTTTAGCATATTTCTTGGCATGAAAGCGCGACTGGCTGTTACCAATATTATTTGCATACTTCCATCTACCTCTGCAGCGATTTGCATCCTCTTGAATTCTGACTGACTTCAGGAAAATAGCATTTTCTTCTTCATGCTTAACTTTTGGAAGTGAGTGTATTAACAGTGTAATAACAACCTACTGATTGAGCGATAGGAGCTTTTGTTAATTGTTCAAAATTTGTCTTTGATGATTCAGCAGTGCAAAATCTTTATAAGTCCCTACTAACACCGAAGAGATGATTTTTTCCCCTTTTTAATTTATTCTATTTTTTTTTAAAAAAACTGAGTTTTTTTTTTAATTTTTCTAATAAAATTGCAAAATAATTTTATAAGTTGTATTTTCAATTACAAGTTTGAACAGAGGTAAGAAATATCTTTACATAAAGACGATACCCCAACATAGAATCAGATGAAGGGAAATATGAGTAAAATGGTGACCGAGAAACTCAATCTAAGGCAGTCAACCATTTATCTACCGACGGTACTTATAAATAACATTAAATTTTTTTTATTATAAAATCCTTTTAATACGTCGATTAGTTGTAATATTGTTTAGAATGAGTTACAGATACATTAATTTAATTCGTTTCAAAAGCATAATTGGTTACATAAAACAAAAATATTTTAAAAGGATGATTTCTTTTGTATCTTTTTAGCTTTCTTGGTGCTGAGGGAGGGGTATGAGGATTTTTTAATTCGGAAATATTTATATATTTATATTGTAAATCCTTCTAAAATCCTTCACAAATTTATTAAATGATTATGTAAATCTTTTAATATAGTTTAAACAATTTACATAAAATGCTTTAGAATGTGAAATTTTCATGAATTCATAATTGGGTAGATAAAGGATTAACCGAGAACTATTGTAAATTTACAGAGAGCCACGCTTTTTTTTTCTGTGTTTTTCAAAAAATTTTAACAGTATAAACCATGCAATTTTAGAATTTTTTATATTTGTTTATTTTGATAATGACTCGGTAGAGTAAAAAAATGCAAACAGTTGAATAAACATTTTTTACTATTTTAATTTATATCTTTTAGCATTCCAAATTAGTAAAAAACAATCTAATTAATGTAATTTAACTAAAATTTTTCTATGCATTAAAGGAATAACTTGCATACGAAAAGAAAGAATGCATCAAGCACGTCTACATTATTTTTTTTCAAGCAATCCTTTATAAAATTTTTACTTCATTTTAATTTTTATTCTGTCTTTTGTTAACAATATTATTTTACATAATTCAGTAAGTTCATATCCACAATTTTCTAAACCTCACTTGTATTCAAAATTGTTAGATTGAATGAAATTATTGACCTAAAGAAAGATTTCGAATTAATATAACGGAAAAAAAAATTAATAATAATGTTTTTTTTTTTAATTTTTTAAAAAAATTAAAACTTTTATAAATTTTATAGTTAAGATTGAAAAATTCAAAGATGAAATAAATCCTTTTAAACATAAATGTTAAGATAAGTGAAAAAAATAAAAAAAAAGAAAATCTGTCAGTTATACTACTACTTAAAACAAATGTATGTATCAAAAGTGGGAAAATGTTTTTGCATTATGATAAACTTTTATTCTTAAAAAAAAAAAAAAAAAAAAAAAAAGAAACAAATAAATAATATTTAACATTACTCTTGTTTGCTTTAAAACATTAGCCAATAATAGAAAGAAAAAAAAAAACAGGAATTTTTCGATACGACTTTTCTAGCTACCTCTTGTAAAATTTTCTCCTTTTTTCCTTTATTTTATTGTCTATTATAAAGGATTCTTGTAAAACTGAATAAATTCAGAACTGTGTTTTTAATACTCACACCTTCACACAGATTTCTACAAAATCTTATCCGACTATGATTTTGATTCCAGCCGAAAAAAACAAAAATGTACTAAACAAGTTTTTTTTTAAATTTAAATGTTAATAAAATTAACACTTCTTCAAAAGTGTGAATGAACATTTGAAAATTTAGTGATTAAAAGGAATGTTTCCAATCTAAAACCTAATTACTTCTTTTTATTTGTTATGTTGCTACAACTTCGGATATTATTATGCATAAAGAAAAATATGTGTTTTATAGACTAACAATTTGTTTTACAAAAGGCAGCTAATAATTAACAATTAACGAAAACTTTTTTATTCATTGAAAAATTAACTCTAATAGAAAATAAACTAAACAATTATTTCTCAATTTATTTTATTTTATTTTTACTTTTTTACAATTTATTGTAAAATTTTTCATTTTCTTTTTTTTTTAAACTCTTTTATTTCGTTTACAAAAGTATTTTTTCCAAATCTGAATTTAAAAAAAAAAAAAAAACATTTTTATAGTTCTCATCTATACACATAACGATATCTTATCTGTGTATGGCAAGAATTTGTTTCCAAAAGATTTAAAAAAGTTTTTTTTTTTTTTTTTTTTTTTTTTTTTTTTTTAAAGATGAAAAGTTAACAGAATGTAAAGAAATAAGTCGGAATGAATCTTTGCAATTTTAAAGATTCAAAGAAATATTTTCAAACTTAGATGTTAACATGGATAAAAAGAAAATTTTTTATTAGATATGTTACTATTTCTATGAACACATAATTTATATAAAGAAAAGAAAAAGTGTTTTATTACCTAATAATTTTTTGTTACGAAAATCAGCTAATAAATGTAACATTTAACACAAAATCTCTTTTACACGAAGTTTTCAATTCAATTTTTTCTAGCTATCTATTGTAAAATTTCTGCTCATGTAAACTACTTTTTTATAGCCTTTTACAAAATATTGAAAAAACAAAATAGCATTTCTATAACTCGCACCAGGAATTTGCAATAATCCTATCCATCTAAGGTAAGATTCTTAAAAAAAATCAGAAGAAAAAATATCTATTAATCAAGTTTTTAAATTGAAGTAATAACAGAAATACTTCCAAACATAAACATACTTACACTTGTATAACTTTCACTTGTAAAATTAACTTGTTTAACAAGTATATACAATACATAAAATCTTATATAAAATCTTATATAACACTTGTATAACATGCAACAAACTTATACTTGTTTCAAAATTTGAATGAACTCTAAAAATTTAGAGATATAAAGAAATGTTTCCAAACTTAAATCTTCTTTTATTCGTTAATCTCACAAATATTTGGAGCATATATTGTGCATAAAGAAAAATATATGTTTCACAGTCTAAAAATCATTTATATAAAAACACTAATAAATAACATGTAACGAAAACGTTTTGAATTAAAAAATCAACTGCCATTAGAAGAGAAACTAAGCACGCATTACTCAATTTATTTTTTTTCTAGATGCCCATTGTTAATAATCTGTTTTTTTAACTCTTTTGTTGCCTTTTACAAATCCGAGTAAAAAAATAAAAGTATTTTTATAACACACGACTTGACACAGAATTCTTCAAAAATCTTATCTGTCTATAGCAAGATTTTTATTCAAGAATGTGAAAAAAAATCCACTGAACAAGTTTTTTGAGTTTAAATGTTAATAAAATTGACATCTTTATAAAAGTCTAAATCAACATTTAAAAATTTTGTAACTTAAAGAAATATTTTTAAACTTAAACATACAACTGTTTTTAATTTTTATGATACTACTACTTCGAACACATATTATAAATAAAGACAAAATGTGTTTTAGAACTTTAAAATATATATTTTATATAAAAAAGCAAATAAGAAAAAGCATTTAACATAAATTCTTCTTTGCATAACTTCCTCCGAGACACAAAATTCCGCAATAATGTTAAGACTTTGATAAAAGCAAAAGTAAAAAACTAATGAACAGTTTTTTTTAATTTATTTTTTTTTTTTTAAATATTAACAGAATTCACACTTCTATAAAAGTATCAATGAACATTTAGTGACTTAAAGAAATCTTTCCGATTTTAAACATTAACATAAAAAAAAAAAGCTTTTCATTGGTTATGTTACTACAACTTTGAACAAATATTATACATAAAGAAAACATGCGTTTCACAATCTTGTATTTTTTTTAACAAAAAAGCTGCTAATAAATAACATTTAACAAAACTTTTCTTTGCATTGAAAAATTAACTGCTATTAGAAAAGAAACTAGACACGTATTTCTCAATTCGATTTTTTCTACCAATCTATTGTAAAATTTCTGCTTCATTTAATTTTTCATTCTTTTGCTGTCTTTCACAAAAAAGTTTCTTTCACAAAACTGAGTAAAATCTTATTTTGTGACAGCGCTTACTTTTTCCAATAAATCTCAACAAAATAAAGGAGAATTTTTCTTTGGATAGTATTTACTTTTTCACATTAATCCTAGAATGATGTATCGATTATTTTTGACGCAAAATTTAATTTTCGCATATAAGGCAATACCTTCAAGAATTCAGATAAAATATCAAAGCATTCCGCAATTTAATACTCTGTTTGATAGCTGATAATTCGTCTACGATTTTGTGTCGATTACCATAAAAAACAAATCGTTTCTTGTTTTAGCGAATTATAAACAAAGCAATGTTCAAATAAAATCAAGTAATTCTACAACTGAGAAAGAGAATTAAATTTATAAAAATGATATTTATTTTACATTAATTTAAAAACATTTTCCTAGTATTTCTAAAAGTTCTGAGTTTAAGTAAACGTTATAAAATTTTCTTTTTTATAATAAATGAAAATTAAACTTATACTTAGAAGTTTTTCTTTTGTTTTATTAATGTAAACTTGTTTCAAAATAAATGATTTAGACAGTGTTTTCAAATGAATCCTAGAATGATGTATCGATTATTTTTGACGCAAAATTTAATTTTTGCACATAAGCCAATGCCTTAAAGATGCATATAAAATACCACAAAATTCCGTAATTTAATATTCTGTTTGATATCTGATAATTATTCTACGATTTTGTGTCGATTACCATTAAAAAAAAAAAAAAAACTTGTTTGCTGTTCCAGCGAATTTTAAACAAAACAATGTTCAATCTAAATTCTCAATATTCAAAGCAATGTTCAAGTAATTCACCAATTCAGAAAAAGATTTGAATTTATAAAAATCATATTTATTTTACATTAATTTAAAATCTTTTCCTGGTATTTTTTAAAAATTCTGAGTTTAAGTAAATGTTGTAAAATTTTATTTTTTATAATAAATAAAATTTAAACTTATACTTAACAATTTTTCTTTTGTTATTTTGATGTAAAATTGTTTCAAAATAAATGATTTATACAATGTTTTCACTTTAATCCTAGAATGATGTATCGATTATTTTTGACGCAAAATTTAATTTTCGCGCATAAGGCTCCTTTACTTACAATACCTTTAAGAATTTAGATAAAATATCGAAACATTCGGTAATGTAATATGTTTGATAGCTGATAATTCTTCTACGATTTTATATCGATTATAATTTTTAAAAACAAATCGTTTGTTGTTCCAGCGAATAATAAACAAAGCAATGTCCAAACAAAATCAAATAATTTTATAACTCAGAAAGAGAACTGAATTTATAAAAGTTGTACTTGTTTTACATTAATTTAAAAATCTTTTCCTGGTATTTCTAAAAATTCTGAGTTTAATAAACGTTATAAAATTTTATTTTTTTTATAATAAACTAATTTTGAGCTTATACTTAGAAATTTTTCTTTTGTTATATTGATTTAAACTTGATTCAAAATAAATGATTTTTATAATGTTTTTAAACTGATTTCTTTATTTCCACATTCAATGTTGGTCATTTTATTTCTAGTTTAAATATAAGGAACGTTTTAAATAATATTATAAAATGGAATGCAATATTCCTCCTTGATTCAGTCTCAAAATACTCAAACTGAACTTTAAAAAGTTCACTTTTTACTTAAAAGGTGACAATATTAGTAATAATATAAGTGTTATAAGTTAAAAAATATACTTTTTTTAAAATATAATATCTTAGTACTTTCGGTCTGGAATTACCACGACCATAGCCAAAGAATATTTGCATCGCTAATTTTTGTTTTATTCATTCAAATACGTCGCTTTGTTTATAATTATTAAATAGCAGAAAGTAAAAATAGTACTTTGGATTGAACACATGTAGAGAAAAATGTTTAGCTACTGTTCAATTTATTTAAATTTGTTACTTTGTTCACGTACCTCACTTCAAATAAAACAATAAGTAAAACAATACTTTAATATACATTTGTTAAATACAAAACATAGGAAGATATCTATATCCTGTTCCGTTTTTCTGTTTGGCGAGATTTTTTTAAAATTTTTATTTATTTATTTATTTATTTATTTATTTTGTGATAAATGATTTGATATAGTTGTTGCGGTCTCTAACAAAGGTTATAAGGGAGTAATGCATGTCAGAAAATTCTTTACCATGGTTCCTGATTTCAGTTCTAATTATTAGCGCTGTATGGCGCCGTAACCATTATATGCCCCATTAAGACTGAAAAAAAGTCACTCAGCCGCGGTATCAGAGGAAGCTGTTAAACATATTCACTGGTATTTATTCTTACATCTTAATCCTTTGACCATGAAACCTATGCAACCAAAGATACTCACAAAACAGCTGATAGAGCTGTGCTGTAAAAGTTATGCATGAAATTTAAATAAAATTTATTTCATAAGCACTATTAGATTTTTTAATGATCTTAAAATTTTCAAACTTATTTTATAAGATTAAATTATTATTATTATTATTATTATTATTATTTTATTTTATTATATTTTATTTTATATATTTATTTATTTATTTATTTGTCAATAAAACAATTTGGTTAAAATTTCTGGTAAATTTTTGGTAAAAATTTTTCTGCTATGAATTTTATATAAAACTTTTTAAATTCGAAGATGCTATAGATTTTTAATCTAAAAATGTATTCGATTTTTTTCTTATTTTTTAAATTTATTTTTGATTTAATTTAATTTAATATAAATTTTTTATTTGTAGGAATTCTTTATAGGGATTTGTTTTCATTTAACTTGCAATATAAATAGATATTTTTTAAAGATCCAGCAACTAAATAAAAAACAGAGTATTTATTTTTTTAACATTTATGAAAAATCAAGTTATTTAAGGTAAACATTCAAAAGTATTCATTCAAAATAAAAATTGTTACCAGAGTGATGACAAATTAAAAATAATTTTTTTTCAGTGGAATAATTATTTGAAAAAAATAAATGCCTCGCCGCTTTTTTAAATAAATCACAATTGAGAATAAAGTTATACAGTAAAGCACTTATTATACTTTTTCAGGGGCCGTCCCGAAACGACGCATAACAAAGAAAGATGTACAGTCGAAATTGTAGTCGTCTAAGGTGTAAAATCTTTGACTCTAGAAATATATTTCTGCAATGATACAAATTTAATATTGCGATTATTTTTGGTTATTTAAGCTACACTATAGGAAAAAAAGTTTTGAAATTTGAAAAAAAATATATGTTAAAGATTGAAAAAAAATATAAATAATCATTTTTAAATCGGAAAATAGAATCTTGAAGTAACAAACTTTATATCAGTTGCAAAACTTCTTGTATTCCATTTTTGAACGTACAAACAGCTTTTAATAAAAATATTCACTAATCATCGCCTGATATTATGACTTATTTTCAGGATTAAGCAAATCATTATTCATAGAGTTATGATAAAGAAAGTTTTATCAGTAGCATTGTGAGAAACAAAAAAGGAATAGTATGCCAATCTCAATGAAGTCCACTCACCAGGCCCTGGTTACCAAATAGGCCCTCAGAAAATTTTGAAAGGACCTGAAATTTAGAAAACATGGGCCCTAATTTTATGCTGAATTATTTCCATTCCAAAATTCTATCTAATTTATTTTCATATGATTAACTTATTTATCTAAATATACATTTTGTAAAAATATTGTCATAACCATTTTTTATGTAACAGATTAACTTAGAACATGATCACAATTTTTCAATTTGTCCATCATTTTAGGTGTATTTTTGTTTTAAATATTAAAATTAAATGTTAATGGAAAATTACGGAATTTGGTTTGTATGTACATCAGAAGATATTAATAATTTAAACTATTGCGAAAATTTAAAGATATATTTCGAAATATTGATATTTTATTTTGTGCATACATTCTGAATTCTCTCTTTTTATACAATATGCATTTTTATACTAATACCATGCAAATTCATTTTTGTAAATTTTTCTTCGTTATATTCAACTTTTCTGTAACTGGAACATAAAAATGTTGTTTAATGAACTATATTTGAACTCCTCAAAAGCCAATGTTTAGAATGAGATTTGTAGCATTAGTGAATTTAGGGGAATGTTGAATATTAGAAAATCATCTCGAATTAAAGGGCCCCCCGAAATGATACTGTGCTTATCATAGTTTCAGAGGATAATCGGGCTAAACAAAATAAATTTTTAACTTAAATAAAATAATATTAAATAAAATAAATTTCATTTTTAGCTATCATTTTATAATTTATCTGAATACAATAACAGCTCTCTTTCGTTCTTCTTTTTTTATTTATCATTATTATATTATTCATTATAAACTGAAATACTATAGAAAAGTAAAGAAATATAATTTAAAATTTACTGATTAAGCTAACACAACAATTTTAAACAATTCTCGTACATAATTAATTAATTTTTGATGGTATATAAAAAGACAATTCCATTCAATTTATTTTGATTTTTTTTTCAAATAAAACTTTTTTGTATAATATATTTTCCCAGTAGATGGCGACAGTATAAGGAATCAAAGAATCTTGAAAGGGGAGATGATGCGTGGAATAGCTCTTTTCCCGCCAAACCATTTGGCACACTTTGACCTTCGCCAAGCGTTGTGTGCTTGAGTGATTGGATATTTGCTTGTTTGTTTGTTTGTTTGTTTGTATGTCGGCCGATTATCTACTCTATGGGATATAGGCCCTATGAGGTGGGATGCCCTCCGTGGGGGTCTTTCTAAGGGAACCTAACCCGTATTTACGCAAGGTTCGAAGAAAACCACGGAAAACTCCGAACGGTTAGGCCGACGGTCGCGATTGGGTTCGAACCCAGCACCTACCGTCTACCAGTTTGAGGTCAGAACCTCTCGGCCACTGGTGGAGCCAATTGGATATTTGCAATCGGACCCTTGCCGCTCAATGTTCATTCTTGTCATTCCACCCCTCTGCAGATTTAACGGACTTGAATTAACTTATTAGTAGCCACATATGATCTTTGTCTTTCATTTTTCTCCGAATATTTTTCGGGAAAAAAAAGAAAAGAAAATGAAGAACGACACTGAAAGGAAATATCATAAGAAAATCGATTATAACATGAATAAAATGACATATAATCAATGTTATGTGTCGTATAAAGGAAACATTACAACATTAAAATACTTAATGATGAATCGTGACCTCACTGAAACTGTATATAAATGTAAAATATGGTATAAATAATAAACGTATAAACGGTGTTTTTTTTTTTTTTTTTTTTTTGTATTTATGTTTGGATTACTAATATGCAAACGATAAGAACAATTTGTAATATGCCTGAAAATTAAGGAAAACTAAGAGCAATGTTTTACTTACGACAAGTTTACGGAAAATGTCGAAAATCTTATTCATTTTTAAAGAATCTAATTTCTTTGGCTTTTCTTTTATGGTTTCTAAAAGATATAACGAAGGTTTCTGTAATTTCGGTAACGTAAATGTACGAAGTTACACATTTATTGTAAGCATTTCTCTAATAACAGCAAGCATTTTTTTTTTTTTTTTTTTTTTTTTTTTTTTTGTTACAAAATATTAATAAAAATTTCTAAATTTTGCTAAACAGTATATAGTTAATTTGAAACAAAAAGTCCAATAAGATGTTGAAATTTTGTATTTTTATTTTTATTTTAAAACACAAAATTCTTCAATCACATTGATATTTATGTATGCTCATATTTTTTTATATCCATTATTCATCTCGCTGTATATTTTAAAATTATTATTTAGCCTAAAGAATTACGATTATTGCTCCAAAAATTTTTAAAAATACTTATTCTGTGTTTATACAGTTGATTGTTGTTTGCAAAAGAACGTGTTTTCACAATGTCTAAGAATTCTTGTAACATTCTACTATAATATGTTTTACAGCATAATAGAGTTAAAATGAAAATTTCGAAAATTGCAAACAAGTGCATTTTAAACTACCAATAGTAGCAAGCATATACCAAAAATTTATATTTTCATGTTTAAGCTTTTTTACTTTAAATAGAAATAAATAAAAATCCCTGCTTTATATTTTTAACACTCTTTTTTTATAAAATAAAAATGTTCGCTTTTCCCAAAACATTTTAAAACAGTTTAAAGAAAACTGTAAATTTTTCAGTTGCTTTATAATGACAGACATATTTTCCCGTTAATATTACTCCACATTAAGAATTTTTTTTTTTTTTTTTACTTTTAACTTGATAATCTATCTTATAAAACAGCGGTTAAACACCGGGGTTTAGCCGTAATAAGCCATGAAAAAGTACTTACAATTTTCAGGTCACGTCCTTAGTTCGAGTTTTACGCAGTAATGAAGTTAGTGCGCCAACTTAAAGAGTATAACAAACTTTTCTTCCTCACACACAAGTGCGAAACCAAGTTCGTCGGTTTTTCTTAACTTTTCTTTTCCCTGTGTTATCAGAATATTTTTTTAAGCTTTTTCTTTTCCTTTCTTTTCTTGCTTTTCTTACTGGGAGCGTAGAAGACCAAAAACTTCGAAAATTTAGTTTTCTTTCAGAGCTGTTTTTTTTTCTTCCTTACTGCATGAAGCAAGAGAGAGAGAAAAGTTTAAGATATCTATTAACTAAACATAGCTTTTTTCGTATATTGTTCTTCATACTTACTTTAAATTGCTTCTGATTTGTTTTAAAAACTTTTTTACGTCTGTAAACGTAATTGGCTTTAAAAATAAATTAATGCAGCACGATGGTCTTTAAAGTTTCTTACAAAGGAAACACATTTCAGTTAATTTTTAGAAGAAAAAATGGTTTCCTTTTATCAGCCAATGAATAAAAAGAAAGTAAGAAATTCATATAAAGTTTTCTGATGTTTTACATAAAAAGCTATTACATTAAACATACTTAATTAGACAGAACTTTGGGCAATATCAATAATCGCTATACGAAATATGTTTACATAAAAACAAGCTTTAGCATTTTGAATATTGAAAGAATGTTTATACAATCATATTGATATGCGGAATAATATATTTTTTCTCTAAAATTTTAAGTGATTCTATATTTTTCAGGATCTTGAGTTCTGAATTGTAACGGTTTTTCTTATAGTGCGTAAGGTTTTTAGCAGAATGAGGATAGAAATTAAGGATTAAATTAAATCACTTTGGTTGCTTTAATAACAGTAAAAAAATATATTGTCACTTCTTTTCTCAAAGCTTCATTAAGAATCTTTGTTTTCAACTGTATTTAGACACTCAACCTATTTAAGAGATAGAAGATAAACTTTTCCAAAGAATTTTATTGTGTAAAGCTTACCATATATTAAAAATTATCATTTCTTAGTCAATGACTTATCAGGTACACCTCATTTTCCAAGCATTTGGAATTCTTTAATTTAATTTTTATTTATTATTTTTTAAATGTTTTTTTCTCTGGTAGATGTCCCTAATTGTTCACCCGTTTGTTTATACTGCTTTTTTCTCATTGGTTGCTTTTTGCCGCGTTTGGTCCCGTAATGGGAATATAAGTCTGCTGTTTTCTGCGGCTTTGCTCAGCTTTGCTTTTTCTAGCATGCTGAGTCTTCCGTTGAATCTCGATAGCAGATTGGAAACTTTTCAGGCATTATTTGTGCATTTCAAAACGTTGGTTGTCTATCCTTATACATTTTTGCACAAAGGCTCTATTTACTATTTTAATTTACTCATCCTATGCATCAGATGAATTTAGTATATTATTATATTTTTATATCAAATTCATTAAAGAATTTGAACCTCTAAAGACGCTAAAAATACAACACACTACAGAATGATTCAGGAAAGATTGGTTAAGTTGGTTCATTGCTGTCTTGTTACGTTGATTTACAATAAGATAGCCCGTGTTATTACCAATGAGCAACAAATCATTTGCCAAGAAGACCCAACAGTCCATCTAAACATTCCAATCATTTCCCATCTCCGCACTGTAAAAAAAAAATTCTGTAAAGTTACTAATTTTATTCTAGTCAACTGGGATTCCAGGAACATTTATCTAACGGCAACAACAAAAACTCATGTAACAGATAAATGTTTACACTGTAAATCAAAAAATCTGAAAGCATGTTAAGATTCTTTTGGGAAACTGAGATATCTAGTACTTTTTTGCAACTGCAAACCGAGTTAACCGAGTTATAAACAACGTATCTTTTTTTTTTTAATTACAGATTAAAAATTACAGATTAAAATTACAGATTTTTGTTGATTTGTTTGTTTTGTTGATAGTTTTGTGGACTTACATCTTTTTTTTTTTGTACGTTGTAAAAATAAAATTTTAGTCAGCATACAACTGTAGTTTTACATCTCTATTTTTTCCCCAGGAACCTTGCTATTTCACATCACTATCATTCCATACCCTATCATTTTCCCATTTGTTTTTAGAAACTTGAAATGATGGGCCAATAATCTGAGACATTTGAGATTTCTGTAAATAAATGAAGGAATGCAAATTCCGCAATTTAAGTATTAAATTAAAAGTTTCCTTATTTTATTGATGACAGATTTCACGGGAACTCCAATGTGTATTCTTTTTTTTCATCAGTTAGACTGTTAATGTCTGTGATAAAATTAAAAAAATGTCAGTCTGAAATTCTGGTGTCTATATGAATAAATTTATAATTTACTTTCCAATTAGAATTTTTAATTTGTGTCGAAAGTGTTCACTGTAAAAAAAAAGTCTCTAAGTTACTAAAAGTTTTATTGGAAACTGGGATTTCTAGTATTTTTTATGTAACGTCAACAGAAAAAATTCATGGAACAGATACAGATTTGCACTGAAAATCGAAAAATCTGTAAGGTTACTAAGAATTTTTTAGGAAGCTTGGGATGCCTAGAATGTATTATGTAACTGCAAACCAGGTTACAGATAAAATTATAATAATATGACTATATTTTTAATAGATTCTTTTGAAAAGTTACAGACTACTTTAGCTTTATAATAAATTAGTTTTGTATACTTGTATCTTTTCATGTACATTGTACAGATAAAATATTAGTAAATATGCAGATTTCGGCAACTTTACATTTGTAAAATTACATTTTAAAATTATTTTTTTTTTTCTTTAATGCACATGATAAAGTGTTTTGAGCTCTTTATCCTTTCCCACACTAAAAAAAAGCTCGAAAAAGTGAAAAAAAAAAAAAAGACTGACCCAACATGGACTTGTGTGCTTTGTTTAAAGTAAACACCTATAATTTTTATTCGGAAACGAATAAGACATAAAATTAAAGATAATTTAATAATTGTAAATCAAATTCTTCAAATCATAAAATGATTTCCATTGTAAACAGAAAAAAATATTTGTACAGAGAAAACAGGTGTGATATCACAAATTACGTAAATAATGATAAATTCTTTGGGATAATTCTCCGAGGCAGGATAATTCACAGCACCATTACCCTTGGAATGTCGCATTATTGCATTTGTTGAAGTATCTCTACAGATTGACATTAAAACGGAATTACAAACGCACCCGCATAAAAAGGTTTAGACGATCTTGGTCTCTTGAAAGTGATATAATATATTTTTCTCATTCTCTTACCTCGATTGATCGTACATAATAGTTCTGTCTCACTGACTTATAATACACATTTATTAGGGAGTGGGGTGTAATCATAGAGGAAAGAGATAGATGGATGTGCAGTATGCCATAAAATCGGTTTGCAATATGATGCGCATTATCTCTTAAACGCCTTCATGCAACCCCAAAAAAAATTATCACGTGGGAAGAGACCGCATTCTTCGATATCAGAGGTACATTTTTTTTCTCTAAACGAAAATGATCTTCTTATATTTAAGCAATATAAAGTAGCATTTTATAATGAAGAAAAACTGAAATAACTAAAAAACTGCAATAATTGTTTTTATGAATTCCTTTTAACCCCTTGGACCGGTATACGTGCCGCGAGAAGTGCACAAAATTCTTGTTTATCCTCACATATAAAATTTTGCTACAGAATTTGCCTTATTTAATGTGAGCATTTCCTAAAATCTATAAGCCACAGGTTTATGTGTTTAAAAATCGGTGTCAAAAGATAAAAAAGAAATTGTAAACGGCTTCCGTCACGAAGGGGTTAAACTGAATTTATCCGATATTTATAATTATATAATTACGATAATATTCACACTTTTATCGATTCATAAAATACAGGTTTTTGGGCTTAATTTATTTCTTCACTGCACGGTGTGGCATATCTCGCACATACCTTAAAACGCTATAATTCTTATGTGTGCCATGAATTCGGAAAATATGATCGCTGTAACTGATCAAGAAGAGTTCGAAAAACGAAATAACACTAATGGTCCTTATGCACGTGACGTCGGACGCCAGAGCTGGCGGTACGCTCATCTGTTATTGCAGCCACTGTACCGCCAGAATGCTAGTATGCGCAAGCACAAACATCGTTAGCAGACGACTTCAGCCTTGACCCATATCGAATGGATTCATTTCCACGGAAAACTTACAAATTCAAAGAGTTTTCTCGCAAGCAGATCAACAATTTTGAATTTATATTACAATATATTAAGTATATGCTGCTACAGCAAAGAAGTCTTCTCCGGTATTTTTAACAAACCAGCATTAAAAAATCACACTCCATAGATTGCTATGCTAAACACCACCACTACACACCGGGAGCAGCCGGATTTTAGCCTCAACCTCAGGTTGCGTGCATGAGGTCTATTGTGTCCATGTGAGATGGTTGCATTTGACAAAAAAATTAGAATTTGTTCTTTGGAAACCAAAACATTTTCGATCAAGCTATTAAAGTAAAATTTACTTTTATTATTATTTAACTGAATATTTTTTTAATATTAACATTAATAAATGTGCAAAGTATTAGACAGATAAATAAGACAAGCTCATTTAATTGGAAAATATGGCAATACAATATTTAATAACTCCAACTGTATATATAAGATGCAAGCCATAAAATACGAAATTTTGGCTGAAAATTTAAAGTGTATTTTTTTTCTTTTTTTGCCATTATTAGATCGACCAATATATCGATTTCTAATAATCGTTTTCATAAAAACGAAAAAAATCGTTCAATGAAGGGTTAATCGGTATTCGTTTTCTCGCATTATTCTTTTGCATATTTTTACAATTAATTCTTATGATTGTATAACATTACGTAACACATCCAATAGTAACAGTGGTATCTCACGTTTCAAAGCAGTTACTTCTTTTAGCAATTGAAATCCGTTTATTGCACGTTTCAAGTAAAGTAGCTAAAAAAAATAATCTTAAAAAAGTGGAAGTGCCTTATACGAACCTTCCATCGAAAAATTCAGTTGTCTTTGAAAAGACTTATTGACTGATAATCAGCAGTCAATGCACCTGAGTTTACATAGCACACAAACCAAGGCACATGTTTCCACGTGCTTCGAATACACGTTTCTCTGTTTCAGCCGAGAAAGTCCCTTAGGATAATAGCGTAGCGTAAGAGAGGAAGAATACACCTTTTTATTTTTTTAAGAGGCAAAATTTCGTATTTTGTTTTTACGTGATACTACGTTATCATCACACATTTAAAAAAAATCGGAGCTATTTTACATTTCACACCAGAAAATAAAAGAAGGATAACACGTAGGTTTTATGTTTTAAATTTTTTTTATTATTTATTTAATTTTTTCCGACAACAAAAAGTGAATAGGAAGGATTTTTTTATATCTTCCTAGCAAAAAAAAAAAAAAAAAAAAAAAAAAAAAAGATATCAAAAACCTCATCCTTTTTTTTTTTTTTTTTTTTTTTTTTTTTTGCTTTTACTTTACTATTTTCTTTCTATGTCTTGTTAACATGTCTCTCATATTCTGTTTATTTACCTACATTTCGTTTCGTTACATTTTTGATTTTTATTTAGATTTCTTTTTTTTTTCTTCCGCTGAAAAGTTGATGCGGTTTATGGAACTCGGAACACTGAAAGACTGGAGTGCATTACTCCGAGAATTGACTTGCTTTGGAAAACTTTACACAGAAATGCATATTGCGTTTCCTCTTTAAACAAAGTGTTCTGAATGGAATACGTGATCTTGAAGTTGAATATTTAATCTTTAATGAGAAAAGGTATCTTTTTGTGGTATTCAGTCTTCATAAATGGAATGTTACATTTCGACAAAACTTGCACTTTTTAATTTATTAAATGACATATATGTTTTATTTTTATTCTGTTTAACACCTTTCTATTTTAAAGCTATAAATTATCCGCAAAAATAGTTTTAAAAGTTGCTAATTAGTGCTTATAATTATGTTCTTAAATTTGTGTTTGAAATTCGATCGATATATGTTAGGATTTTTTTAATAGTGGGTTAGGAATTTAATGTCAAGCATCACGATAAATACAGATTTTAAATGCTTTTTCAGAAATTTAATATTTTATGGCATCTTTGTCACATTTACTGCAATAGAAAATATATATTTTAAATTTATTAAATAGCACAACCGTAAGAAACAAACATTTTGACTTGCTTCTCTGTCTAAAAAAATGAAAATAAAAATAAAAAGAGAGAGAAAGAGAAAAAAAATTACTTTTTTCTATTTTTTTCCACCAAGGTGAGAGTTTAACCCCTTGAGAGGCAGTGCGATAAATTATATCTATATACTACATGCAATTTCAATCATGATTTAGACTAAAATGATTTACTTAGACATTACCTAATTTTGATGGGGAAAAAATATAAATTGCTAGAATAGAAATGCACATTGTGTTTCCACTTCTTTAAACAAAGGGTTCTGAATAAAATACGGGATCTTGAAGTTGAATATTTAATCTTTAATGAAAAGGTATCTTTTTTTTTTTTCTTTGAGTGAGTGAGTGTGTGTAGCCAATCTTCAAAAACGGAATATTACATTTCGGCCAAACTCTCACCTTTTAATTTATTAAATGACATTTATGTTTTATTTTATTCTGTTTAGCACTTTTCTATTTTGAAGCTATTAATTATCCACAAAAATTAGTAAGTTTTATAAAATGGGTAATTAACGTTTATAATTATGTTTTCAATGAAATATTTTTAATTTTGTGTTTTAAATTCGCTCGATATACGTTCGGATTTTTTTAAATAGTGGGTTAGGAATTTAATGTCAAGGATCACGATAAATACAGATTTTGAAATTTTTTTTTTTTTTTCAAAATTTTAACATTTTATGGTATTTTCGTCACATTTAATACAATAGAAAATATATATCTAAAATATATTAAACAGCACAATCATAAACAGCAAATATCTTAATTTGTTTCTCTAAAAAAACTTCATTCTATTACTTTTTACCATGGTAAGAGTTTAACACCTTGAGAAGCGGTGGGATAAATTTTAGCTATATACTACATGAAATTTTAATTATAATTTAGACCAAAAAGCTTTACTTAAACATTACTTAATTTTGATAGGGAAAAATTAAAAATTGTTAAAATAAAAATGCATATTGCATTTTTTTTTTTAAACAAAGTGTTCTGAATGGAATACGTGATTTCTAAGTTGAATATTTAATCTTTAATGAGAAAAGGTACCTTTTTGTAGTCTTCAAAAATGGAATGTTACATTTCGGCCAAACTTGCACCTTTTAATTTATTAAATAACATTTATTTTTTATTTTTATTTTGTTTAACACCTTTCCATTTTGCAGCAGTTAATTATCTATAAAAATTAGTAAGTTTTAAAAATGCTAATTATTGTTCACAATTATGTTTTTAATGAAATAATTATTACAAATTTGAGTTTAAAATTCGCTCCATGTACGTTTACAATTTTTTTAAACAGTGGGTTTGAAATTTAATGTCAAGCATGACTATAAATACAGATTTTAAAATACTTTTTTTATAAATTTCTTAACATTTTATGGTATCTCAACATTCGTTTAAATGCTATGGAAAACATATATTTTAATTTTATCGAATGGCACAATCGCAAAGCTGCGAAACGTTTTGACTTATTTCACTAAAAAAACTTTCTTCTATTGTCTTTTAAAAGGGCGAGAGTTTAACCCTTCGAGAGGCGGTAGGATAGATTATATCAATACTATAAATATAATTTTAATCAAGATTGCACAAGAAATTTTTATATAAAACTTACCTAACTTTGATGGAAAAGTTAAAAATTGCTTTATTTTATTTTGAAACAAAATTTTTCGAATGTTCATGTATGAGTTCAACATTAAAGAATAACAATTAATTGCCCCTGAAAGAGTTGAATAAATTTTTTTGAATATTCCATTATGAGTTCAACATTAAAGAATAACAAGTAATTGCCCTTGAAATTGTTGAATAGAAATTTTTCGAATATTCGGGTGTGAAATCAATATTACAGAATCACGATTAATTGCCCCTGAAAAAGTTGAATACTATGTAGAATACTTATATGGGATATTCAACACGGAAATGTGTACATTTGTTACTTATTTATGATGCACTTATTTGTAAAGTATACATTTTCTAACATTGCACTACAAGTATACATTTTCTAACATGTGAGATAAAGTGATATTTAAAAATTTTAATTAGTTGTAATTTTTTTTCAATAAATTTGACTGTGACATTTAATGTAAAAAAAATACAGACACACGCATAAAAAATTTTATTTACTATGATATATATTTTTAAACCTAGAGCAAAATGAACTACAAATTTCTGTTATAAAACTGCATGCAATTTAAATGCACATTTTTAAATTTTAAAAACTGGATCAGACTTAAAACTATTCCTCAAGTTTGTGCATGGAGTAATTAAATATGTTTGTTAAGTGAATGGATTTAATAAAATGGCTTCTAACGCATTACTTTTACGCTTTACAGAAAATGCAAGAAAACACTACAATTAGCATTCTATAAATCTTGAAATAAAATTTGAACAAATGAATAATAACATAATAAGCAAAAGAATAACTTAATCTTTTTTTTTTTTCAAAATCCTTTACTCAGATTGTATGTGATCAACATACCGCTTAGTTCGTATATCAAAAATGTATCAAAACTGAGTTAAAAAAATAAATAAATACAAATGTAAATCGTGTACAGGAAGAATGGAAAGGATTGACCCACATTTTACAAAATAAGTTTTTTATTTTTTAAATACTAATTCTAAAATTCAGTTTCAGGTATCGTTTCGTTCGTTATAGAATCACTTATCAAGCTAAAATGGCAGCATAAGAGTAATGTATAAGAAACAGGAAAAATCATTTATTTTAATGATGATAAAATTATGGGTCAAAACTCCCCATATATGGAAATTTGACCCATTTTTTTATATTGAAATATATGTCAAGAGGAAGAAAATCAGTTTAAAAAAATGGGACAATAATTATATGCTACATGTTTTACTTATTGTTAAACAATATTTAGGAATATGTGATGAATTAAAAAAAAAACTGATTGGCCAGAATTCAAGGTACTGGAGAAATTTTCCGTTTTAAGAAACTGCTTTTGACCATAACCTGGCAACGCTAGTTTCCATATAGTTTGGAGGTCATTTGATTGTATTTATATTTGTGAAATTTTTATATGTATTTTTCTAAAGTGTTTCGATGAATGTAATGTTCTCTTGAAGAGGCATGGACACTTTACATTCTTGCTACTGCTGATTTCATCCTCTCTACTTTTTTCTATTTTTTTATTTACGAATCATAGTCAATGTTTCAAGAAAATAAAAGATTCTAAGAACATTCTAATTTATATTTATTGAAATCTTTTCTTGCTTCTATAGCAATTTGCTACATCTTCCTTTACTCAATTTTAAATATTTTACTTTCTATCATCCTATGTTACTGTAGCTCTACCGAATAAATATACATCATTTTAGAAATATAACCATTATACATTTATTATACAGAGGGATATCAGGAATGACTGCCCCGGGATCCCAATTTTCGCTTTAGAGTATAAGTGAAATCCCCGGGAGGAAGACTCATATTCAGTGCATATGGTTAGTTACATTAATAGTGATTAGTTTTTATAATATTATTAGACAGTTAACAGCATAAAGATACATAAATTCAATTTGATAGTTTTGGCTCTATAAATTTATAAGAAATATCATCAGTATATACATTGACAGGAATTTTACTATGTTCTATATATGCATAAACAATTCCAATTTTACATTTACATTATTTTTGAATTTTAGAATTAAAAATAATAAGTGAAATGTATATGCTGTTAATTATAATGAAATTAAAAAACAAATCAATTAAACAAAACAAAGAAAACAGTAAAATTATTTACATTATATACAAACTCGTGTATAAAGTGGTGCTGAGAAGAACTAGAAGAACCAACTAGCTCAGAAAGAGAGAGTATTGGTAAATATAAATCAGTTGTTTTCTAAAAAATTTATACTGTCCGCGATAGGCTACAGAAAAGCTGGTCGATCAAGCAAGTGCGTCAGTCAGTCCGAAAGTGTCATCAGTTGTGGTTTTTCAACAAGGTGGTGGGACGTTAGTGGGCAATAAAAAGATTTCCAAAAACACTTGCTTAAAAGAGGACGATTTGGTCAACCCTCTCTAACATTGTTTGGGCCAAGCTTCACCACACAGCCACTTTTAAAGTATAGCAAATTATACTTTTTTTTGTGTCTAATTTACACAATAATACCTGAAATAAAAGCTCAATATTTTGACATTACTTAAAATCTATATACTTAAATTTCTATGATATATTTTATCAAATAAAATCGCACAATAAAAAAAATGCGATTTTTCATTTGAAAACTCTTTATAATTTATTTTTCCACAAATATTTTAATTATCAGCAGGAAACAAAGACCATTGATTGAGCTTTTCAGTATAACTTTGGTTGCCTCCTATTTGCAAAACTCCGAAATTATTTTAATTATTAAAACTTAGAGTTGGTCAAGCCTCCACTATGGACAACCCTCACCGACCTCCCCCCCCCCTATTTGTATTTAATTTTTGTAAATGTGATGTAATTTGGTGCGCATTATTGATGTTGGGTTTATTTGTGTCTCATGTTAGGATTCAGGATTGTGTGTTCATGATATTATTCCATCTTGAGCAGTACAGTCTACCAACATATGGGTGTGAAAAATGCCAAGCTGGATGTTGACCTTATAACTTAAATGGTAGTACACATGGAACGCTATTCCAAGGATACGGATTCGATCTTCGGCTTGGACATTTTCCACTTTATTGGTTTTTACACTTAGCTAGCAAATGATAAATAATGCATTACATATTCAATAATTTCAAACGTGATTTCACTGCAGACAATTAATTGGAAAATTCATGAAAAATTGTATATTGGTGAGCATGTTTACAGAAAAAAATTAATTTGATGAAAGCTACTTAGAAAGACTAAGGATGTGGTCAATTAAGATTTTTTATATTCAGAATCACGATTTAATATCAAAGTTTCAGGGAAGAAAATACAATATTATTGAAAATGTTATTGTAGCTGAATAAATAGGATCCACACATAATTATTTGACCACTTACTTTAATAAGTGAAGCGAGTTATAATAACATTGCGTTATGGTTCCTAAAAAAGCTATTTTTATTGTGTGTTTAGCTTGTATAATATTTATGCTTTTACTCTCAGTGTTTGTGGAATATATTGGTTTTTTTCTCATGAAAATTCTGAAGGTTTCAGATTTTAATTTAAAAATATTTTATTATAAATTTCATCATATTAAGAAACAAAAAAATAATATATATATATATATATATATATATATGTATGTAAGTAAAAATATAAATAAATGGGAATTGTTAATATTTTAGACATACAAATTATTGGTGATAAAGTGTTTACCTAGATAGATTTCTCAAAACATGATTATTTATATATGTAAAAGATATTTCGTCAGTTACATGTGTCATGAATCAATGTATATAATGCATTTCTTCGCAACAAAAAGTCTTAAATTTAATAGTATTCATAATTTAAGAAATTCTCAGAAAATTATCTAAAACATATAAAGTTAACAAAAATTCTGAATTCTTTATGTTGTACCTGAAGTATAATAACGAAATCAGTTAAATAAAATGACAAGCATTATTATTTAAATATATGTATTATCCTTTTTACCGTGTTATTTTTAGAAAATCTGATAATCAATTCGGAAAAATCGATAAAAATTGCGGAAGTTCTACTTACTCAAATATCTTTTTACATATAACAATATTAAATACGAAACGCACAGAAACTGTCACTCGCTGCCCAATATCAAATTAGTACCCAAACAAAAGTTTTGTATTTCTATTTGAAAACTTAAAATCTAAGAACTCCAATCCAATAAGTCATTTCACGAATCTTTATAACCATGGGTGATGTTTACCAATAAAAGAAAAATGTACAAAGGACAGAAGAAAAAAAATGACATCGATAAGTCCCAACAAAAGAGTAAACTCTACCTCAGAATTTCAATTTCGTCATTTTTTTGTTGTTGTTTGTTTGTTTCCATCCTTTTTAAAATGGGTCGGTAAAAGAAACAGCGTTTCAGCAACACCAAGCGTCGCGGAGCAAGGATTTTTTTTCTTATTTTTTAAAGCAGAAAGAATTGAATTACTCCTGACAAAGAAAATGCACCTTATTAACATCGATCATAGAGTTTCAAGCGGAGAAAAACGAAAGTAAAAAATATATTAAAAAAAACAAACCCCTGAAGGAATTATGGCGTAGACGATGTAAGTTCTTATAAAGCAGGAGCAGAATGTTGCTTTTTTCATGGTTTTCATTTTTCATTCATCATCGTAGTTCACGTTCTCCTACGAGTTCAAAATGTTATTCTATTTTATTTTCGTTTTTCACTTAAAGACAGGGAGAAAAAAAATGGCGAAAAACTTGAATGGGGACTACGGCAAAATATTGGAAACGCATCAATGTTCTGAAAATTTTAAAATTTCTTTCCTGTTTCAGTTTATATATACCTATTTCCCATAGTTGTGTCGTTAGAAGGAACGCAAACAGAAAATATTCTAAACTATTTCCCATTTTTTTTTTCTTTTTTGCTTCTTTATTATATAACTTTCATTTAACTCGGATTAAAACAAATCCTGTAAGAGAATTTTGCGTCATATTACTTTTTAATGGATTTCAATAAAGAATCTGTTCCTTATATTAATTTTAAAGTACATTTTAAATTCAAAGTAACTGTTTCCATGAACCAAACTTTGAACATTGCTTCAGACACTTTGGACTTCATACACAAACAGCGTAATAAACGCTCATTGAAAAAAAACGAGATGCAAATTAAAAAACGATCAGCAAAGCACCCTTTATACGTTTGTCATTAACACGACTTTCACATTTATAAATCATTTCAGTGTTATGCCGATTCTTCCCTATGTATTTTAATGCTGTGGTGTTTTCTTTATACGACGCATAACTTTGATTATGCATCTTTTTTTTCATACTATGATCGATTGTTTCAGAATTTATTACTAAGTTTCGTTCTCTACAGGTGCGTTAGCAATTATATATACTCTTCATAATACATCTTTAGTCATCGTTCAGTCCGTCCGTCGTGTGTAAGTCTGTCCGCAAACAACAGAGCCAAAAATTCCAACCGAATCGTTTGAAATTTAAAATATATAATTGTTGCATAATTTTGTTTAATCATTTCAAATTTTAAGAAAATCGGATGCACAGTTTATTTACAAGTGGAGTCAAAAGTACTATTCCGTTACATGACGGCCAATGAAAAAAATAATTTCAAGTGCATTTTAACAATGCTATACTCTTTCGAACATAATAAAATTTATATGCATCTGTGAAATATTACTAAAATATAAATTCTGTACAATGTGTGGTTCAAAGAATATTTTTTATCAATTTACAAGGCCGCACTAAAGTATTCCACTACATGATGTTATAGGGGGAAAAGTTGGTTGGGAGGCGTTTTAAATACATTAAATGATTTCACATTTTATGAAATTCCTATATTGTTGAGGTTTGCTACAAGTTTTTTTTTTTTTTATAATATAAAGCAGATAGTATTTACAGGGACGCACATAAGATTTCGGCTACTGTATATCATCCGAAGTACTGAATACTATTACACCAAAATCTCAATATTTTGAAAACTTCGTTAAAACCTGAACGCGTCTTATTTGCTACGCTTGACAGGCAATTTCCAACCTGCTTTATTTTTTGCAAGCATATTTTGGAGATAGATAATGAGCGAATCACATGCGTTACTTCTACAGTGGTTATTTCAAATTCGTGGGAACTGCAGAGGGTTATGACTAAAACGATGGATAGTGCTTGGGAAGCAATAGACTAACACATATTTGTAAATAACGCTTCACTTCGTAATTTATTTTCTCCTTCCTCAATTTTGATCTTTTCTGAACACTTAACGTACTCTTAGAGTGTCTCAAAAACGAAAAGCACTTTCATTAAATGTGAAATGTTTTTCACATCTCTGACAGTCTTGCAAAAGGGCAAAATTGTAATGTTGTTTTCTCAGCATTTTGTTTTAATTGCTAAAAAAATACGATTCTTTCAAAATTATAGAAAAATCTTATTTACGAATATGAATGTTACCCTTGAGTGTGTTAATCATTGCACAATGTAGTAAAAATCCATTAAATCAACTGAGTTATATCATTTTAATTATTGCTTGCATTGCAGTGAAACCTGGAGCTTAGGGAACGTCTACAGACGGGCTTGTCAGTGAGAGGGCTAGAGAGAAAACTTTCCAGAAACTTAACCTTCCGGCAGACATGCCATTGTAAAAAGTACAACATTCACATTATTTTTTCTTTAAAACAAATTTAAAACAATAGTGGGTGTTAATAACTGTTTGTATTCGTTTATTGGATCTCTTTACTTAGTTCCTTAAAGTTATTTTTATTTCAGATTGCGCTATTAGTTGTCATTTTAATCTGTTAACACTGCATGAAATGCGCAAGTTTTATCTGTAAATAGCTTTCAAAAAAGCAAATATTATGCTTGAAATAGATAATGACTAATATAGATGAAATGTAGGACTAATTCTGTAAATCCAAAATTGCTTAATTATTGTTTAGTAATTCATTATTAACTTTTATTCTTTGTGATTGTACTAGCAAGAAGCTTTTTATACATCTAAACTTCTGCTTTAGTATGTTATAATGAAATAAATATATTGAGGAATACTTTCATAAATTGTGATCAGACATAACTTATATGTGACTTAAATTATTTGTAAAATTAAAACAAAACAGTAGTAATTGATTGTTTTTCGCCTGTTATACAATCTACAATGAGCGCCCGCTCGTGTGATGAAAATTGAGTCTTCGGCGAAAGATTAATTCTATACACAATGCTTTGATTGAACCCCTTTAAACAATGCTTTGTTTTAAATTAAAAGAAATATATTGCATTAAAAATTTCTTTTTTTTTCTACTTTAAAATGACGTTTAAATCGTGTTCTTTCTTAATTGGAATGGGAAATATTAATGTTTATGTTTTGGTTTGTTTGTAAATTTTAGCTTTCAAGCAATGATTGTTATATGAAAGTATCTTCATGTGAAAATGAGTTTTTCTTCATGATGGTTTTTCACTATTTCTCCTATTTAAATTATTGTAAGTTATTACCGTTAAAGCCAAATGGTTGAAACTTGGAACATGTCTTTCTCAATTGTTTTACAGTAATTTTGGTTCAAAAAATTCGAAAAAAAAATTGCTTTTTGAACAATGATTTTTTTTTTTTTTTTTTTTTTTTTTTTTTTACTTTAAATATTTTTCATTTTTATTTAAATTAATATTTTTTTAAATGCTCAATCATAATTAAAGCTAATACATTTTGTTTAGATAAATGATAAAAAAAGAAAAATCTAAAAATAATACTTCGAGTTATTCCGATTCTTAATACACATTTTTAAATAATTTTTAAATTTTCATTTTAAAAGATGACAAGTTTCATCGTGTGAGTTCGTTTACAAATAATGTGGTTAACCATTTAAAAAATTTAAATATTTAACTTAATGAGTAGAAATTATTTTAAAATATGTTCTGAAGCCCTTAAATAGCAAATTGAATGAGCACATCAGGTGATTAACGATTATTTGGATTCAAATCTAGTTATGCATTCGACGTATTATATATATATATGTGTCAAGGTGTTTAACTAATCTAATTAATCATTTTTATTTTTATTTTTCAGTTTAGAAATGATTATTTAATCTATATTTTTTTAACGTTTTAACTTTTTTTGAAATATAGTGCATTTTAAACAATCAAAAATGTAGCAAAACTAAATTTCAGTGATTGGAGCTTTATATTTCTACAATAAAATATTTGACACCTTATACGACTATAATTTTTACTGCGTTTTTTATCAGTCATACGTCGTTTCAGCACGGTCTCTTAAACGATGTTTAATAATTGTTTTGTCTTCCTAATAATTCTCTAGTGACCAAACTATGTTTGAAGTTGATGTTGGCAAAGTGATCTCACTATAATAATTTCCTTTGGCAATTATCCTTTGAGGTACAAATACGAAATCTATACATTTATACAATTCATTAAGTTTTCTTTCTTAATATTAACCACCTTTCATTAAAGAACAAAAAATCACGAAAAGAGGATATTTAGATATTAAAAATTCTTTGGCGTATATAGAATTTTCCCTATGTTTTTATATTAATTGAAACCGTCCGTGTTAAACTATCTGTCTATTGTGTCTATTTTAAATCTATTTGATGTTTGTTATATTTATATTGACATTTTATTAGACAAGAATATTTTTCAAAGTTTTTGATTACGCTTCAAAATGCCTTGGCGCGTACAGTAAAACCCAAAACAGACCTGACTACTCTGAGGTTGAACTGAAATTCTGGAATTCCTTTTCTTTTCTCCCAACTTGCGGTTTACTGACAATAGAAAGCAGGGGAGATACAATGACCAGGGAGATAACTATCTCAAATCATACTGAAGGGAAGGATTCTTGGCCTACACTTGGATTGAAGTTGAACCACAAAACTCTTTAACATCAAACGCCGCCTTCGGGCACAAAACGCACCGTCTTAGTTCAACTGAAGGTATTGCAGGCTGAATGCAACGTAGCCAGCTTTATTTTTATAAAAGGTGATCAAAAGTCCCGCAACATAGGATTTATTGTATCTTTTATTTCGTTGCTACTGAATGCCATGCCATAAGGCCAATCTTATTAGCCAACATTCTAAAGAACATGAACGATCGTCTGCAGTTGTGTTTTGACAACGGAGGCAACCATATTGAAAATATACTTCAACAATGGATGTTTTTCCTATGATACGCGACTTTTGGCACATCCTTAGTATGTACTACAAACCGTCCGTTTATTTAACTGTTAAAAAAAAATCCCTTTTATCCTTACATGTATGTACTAGTATGATTCAGCTGCTTTTGGTAAGGTTTCGATTTTCCTTCTTGACACACACACAAAAAAGGAATATTATAATAATTCGGGTTTACATGGCTTTGTTCAATGTAAAAAGCTAGAAATGTGATCATTAAATAACGACTATAGCACAAATTGATCAAATATGAATAGTTACAAAATAAACTAAATTAAAATCGGTGCAATAGTGATGATAAACTTGATAACTAATTTTAATTAATCAATTAAGTTTAAAGACCACAGATTGACTTAATGATTGATTAGTTAGTAGTCATCTATGATTATAGTCCAAGAGCTGACCGCAAAAAACCCTAAATCATCGAACATAAGAAAAATTCCTTTATTTTATTAAGGAGTAGTAATAGAGG
Organism: Maratus speculifer; assembly: GCA_964019185.1. NCBI lineage: Eukaryota > Metazoa > Arthropoda > Arachnida > Araneae > Salticidae > Maratus > Maratus speculifer. The sequence continues at coordinate 92,897,808 of OZ025294.1, read as the reverse complement.
AATCTAATCATCCATGTCTACCGGAAGCGAATTGGTGCATAAGCCAAAAATAAATACTACTAGTGGTTGACTCGTAGACTTGACATTATGTTTTCCTGCACCCAATTTTACATATTTTTATACACTTTTAATTGTACGACAAACACAATGTTAAATGTTCGAGTGAACCATTAGTGGTATGAATTTTTGACTTAGGGCTTTGTGCAGTCGGCTCTTAGACTATTAACTATAATGTAACAAATGAATACGCGGAAGAATGTCTTCATCCGGATATCCGGGTCTATTACTTTATAAGATGTTCCATAAGTCTAAACAGTGATTAAACACCAATATATATATATATATATTACGCTAACGTATGTGGCACAAAAATCACGATTATTTGTTAATTGTGAAATGGTAACATCCAAATGAAACACATCTTATAGGTTAAAATAGAAAAGTCCTTTGGTAAGATTTATACAGTGTTAAATTGGATTTATTTATGTTTTGTTCCTTCGCTGCTATTATGAAGCTTCAAAATATCATTATTTTTATTTATATTTTATTTTATTTGTTTATTTATTTATTTTTTGTTCTTTTTACTTAAACAAAAAATAAATAAAAGTCATGAATTTAAAATTTTTCAGTTTCAAATAAAAGTTATGTATTATAAATGAAAAGATTATATTATTATATTTTAAATAATTAACGAAATACGAAAAAATGCCACTGGTATGATATTTAGCGATTTAGCAGGCTAGCACAAAAATACTGACAAGGAAGGTCTCCATTGGGGGCATACTCAGAATTTTTTGAAAAAAATACGAATTAAACTACTCATGTAGGTAATAAAGGATCAGTGTAAATTAGCGGCGGAATTACATTATTAGATATGTAAAAAAATAAAATAGTTTGGAATAATTGGCGTGAAAAGCTGAAAGCAACGCGGGATTTGGCAATCAGTGCATTTCCTCGCCAAAAGCAGACGATTTTAACGAATCTGAAAATTGATTTTAATTGACTTCACTGTTAAAAATCTGCAGCATTTACTGCAACGTCACTCCACTACTTTTATAGAATATCTCTCTTCTGACCAATGAGAATGCTCCATAGCACGGCGAATTGACCGTGTCATACACTGATAAAAATCTGCTGCATTTTGTTGCAACGCACTCCACCGCTTGTATATAATATCTCTATTTCAACCAATGAGAAAACTACATTTCACGGCCAAGTAACCGTTTTCTATACAAGCAAGGGAGTGCGTTGCAACAAAATGCAGCAGATTTTAACAGTGTATTTTTCAATTTGGAACAATTTTAATCAATTTAAATTGTGTTTTAAATGATAAAATATATTAATTTCATCTTGTTATAAGTACATATAAACGCATATGACAAAATTACACTTAAAGTAAAGTAAAAATGCAAAACTAAAATTACTTAAACTAAACTTATTTAAATAAATTGAACATAGAAAGTTTTTTTCTTTAAAAAGCATTCGAAGCGTAAAAGCGTATTTTTCAAAATTTCGTTTTTTCGCCAACCGGCGATAAACCGCCAAATAAACGAAATTTTTATTATTTTTCTACGGATGTTATAAGGAGGTTCCGCCGAAATTTTTTTTATAAACATGTATAACTATATGAGAAGAACATTCTGTAATTTTTTCAGATTTTCCTGAGTATGCCCGTATGGAGACTTTCCTTGTGAGTTCTTGATTTATCAGCACAGATGTCATATATTCATCGCATTGGCGCGTTATTTTTCTGACTCTGATTTGGCGAAAACTTCGTTTTCAAATACCAGTTACTTAGATATTTTTAAACTGACTTTTATCATTTTAAAAGAGAAATGGTAACTTAAAAAAAGGGTTAGTTAATAATTATAGAGTAAAACAATTTATACCATTTCAAAACAAAATAAAAGCAAACAAAAAGTTTATTTATAAATAAATAACAATAGCCGTGTTACCATGTGATGCACATATAGTTGCCATTTTGTTTCATTCGCACCAATATAGTGCCCTTATGGCATTGGTGTGCATTTCGCTAGCAGAATCTTCTAATTTGGCAAAAAAATGAGCAATTAAAAGAAATTATGAATAAAAACAGTATGATTTAATGCTTAGTATGCACTCAAGAGAGACCAAACTAATCACCAAGGGCGGCTATTATATATATATTTCTTTAGTAATCGGACAAGGAAGGTCTCCATTGGGGGCATACTCAGAATTTTTTGAAAAAAATACGAATTAAACTACTCATGTAGGTAATAATAGAGTAACGTGCAAGGAAAGTGTGTACAAAAATTCAAAATATTAAACTATGAAACCTACAAAAATAAATTAAACAACTGAAGAAAAAAGGCTGTCTATTCTTCGTCAGTGGGTGGAAAGACGAACCGACCGCCCCGCACTGTTTAAAACTTGCAGGTTTCCGAAGAAGTTTTCAAGTTAATGAACTGTTTATTGTAGTTTTATTAAGCATTTAAAACTTATCTATCTTAGGATTTATACCTAATAAAGCATTTTCCATAATACTGTACTAAAAGATACATAAGATTTTATTTTCTTGAATGAAATGAGGAAAATGAAAGGAAAAAATAAAAATTAATTCTGATTTTTTTAAAATACTTTCTTTATTTTTTATGGAGATAATACAATATTGTGTATGTATATTATATTTTATTATTTCAAAAAGATCTATTGGAGAAATATTTAACTATATTTTTACCCTTGATATACACTGCTCAAAACAATTAAAGGATATTGCAGTTTTAGGTGGATTTTGTATCTGGGAAACTTTTTAGCTGATTGATACATGGTCGACAGATATAGTAGGTTAAATGAGAATAAATTACACATGTTTGGCAGAAAAAAATGCATTTTATTAAGCATTTGTGCACAAAAGGAAAAAAACACAAATTGTGCATATGAGAAAAAAAGAATAAGAAAAGGTGTTTTCTTCAAAGGAAATCATTTTCAGTAGGGGGTATGGTTTCCACGGGCGGCCAGCAACCTTGAACACCTTTGACGCATGGAGTCAATGAGGCTATTAATGACGAGTTGGGGTATTGTGCCCCACTCTTCCAGAAGAACTTTTTCCAGTTCTTGGAGAGTTTGTGGGGGTTATTCGCGGCCAGATACTCGTCTTCCTAGAGCGTCCCAAACGTGCTCGATTGGATTCATGTCTGGAGAACGCGCTGGCCATTCCATTCGAACGATTCCTTCCTCGAAAAGGAAATCCTCCACCAGGTTTGCACGATGTGGCCTGCAGTTATCGTTCATTAAAATGAAGTTATCTCCGACTGATGCAGCGTAAGGGACTACAATAGGTCTGAGAATCTCATCCCTATATCGGCGACCAGTCAGAGCTCCATCTCGAATGATGTAGAGGACAGTGCGCCCGTCAATGGAGATGCCACCATACACCAACACTCCTCCACCGCCAAATATGACACTTTCGTGCACGAACGCAGGATTATTCCTGCTGCCACGGTCCCTCCAGATGAAAATACGCCTATTATCCGGATGCACAGAAAAACGGGACTCGTCAGAAAACAGAATATTGTTCCATTCATTTCTCATCTAGTTGACATGCTCGGTTGCCCACTCCCTGAGGTCGCGACAATGCCTTGATGTTAATGTAACACATACCATCGGTCGGCGAGCATACAGATCTACAGCATGGAGCCGGTTTCGAACAGTCTGAGTTGAAATCGTGGTGCCTGTAGCCGATCGAAAGTGTTGTTGGAGAAGAGTAGTGTTCATGTTTCGGTGTCTCCGAGCTGTTAACGCTAAATACCGATCTTCATTGAGCATTGTTGCCCGTCTACGACCTTGCCCTGGTCTTCGGCCTGCACATCCACTCTCCAAAAAACGGTTCCAGATCCTGGAAATGACACTTTGTGACACTCCAATGGCTTGCGCTACTTCGGCTTGAGTTTGGCTGCCTTCTAACCTACCAACAATTCTCCAAGTTTCTATATCTGTCAAATGACTTCGCTGAGACATCGTACTCATCGAAACAAAGCAATCACTGAATGCCGATCATCCTTGTCTTCATTCTTTTTTATACAGTTGAAAGTCAAATTTCATTCGCTGCCGCTGAAGCGACGTTTTTGACGTCGAACTCAAAATTTGCATACTCCATAGTTTGAAAACCAGAAAAATTTGCATTTGTGATTCTCTTCTTCTATTTTCGGCAAAAAAATGTCGTTTATATCTTTATTTTATATAAAACTTCAAATATCCTTTAATCGTTTTGAGCAGTGTATTTATTCAGCACTAAGTTTTTTTATTTCGATTTTTAACATTCTATACATGCTAAAGAATAATGCTTTATGAAACACTAGTTTTTTATTTTATTTTATTTTATTTTATTTTATTTTATTGCAGATATTTCATATTTTAAAGCATGTATTTCTGTATACAAATATATTATCAATAAGCAAATTTGTAACTTTGAAAACACATATTTTCCTTTCTAATATAACGAAAATGTGCATAAAGCATTTAGCAAGCTTAATACAAATAAGGTACCCTGGGGTAATAACGCCACGTTAAGGTTCTACCAATTTTCACGGCTTTGTTTTAGATTGTATTTTTCAAACAAATATAGGATCTGATACAGCAACTCATTGACTATCTATATAAAATAAAATAATTTAACAGATATGTATTCATAAAATGTAATCACGTTTTTTCTTGATCAATGCTATTTGGCGTTAATACCCACCTATATGGGTAATAACGCCATGCAAACAAAACTATAAAATATGATGGAATAATGGCGTGTAGATTGCCCAATTCTAAAAATACAAACTCTACAGCTCTAGAAATTGACAAATTGCAATCTAAGCTATTGAAAATGTACAATTTTTTTGTGACTCTGAAAGAAAAAGAAAGGTGTGGTGATGGCGGGGGGAGGAGGCAAAAGAATATCAGATTCTAAGCTACGTTTTGCTTAAAAATGACTATTTAAAAAGAATTATTAGAAACATTGCACTGATTATTTGAATCATTATTTATATTCTCATGTATGCATTCTATGCGATAGAAAGTATTGATTTTTTTGTGAAAATGAAAGAAAAAGGAGTGAGAGGGAGCTTCAACAGAATATAACACCCTGTGTCTCTCTTTGCTTAAAAAGTCCCGCTTAAATATGATTATAAGAAAAATTGCATGGTTTTAACCATTCATAATGTAATATTTTAATCAAGTGAAGTTTTATAATAACTAGAGTTATATGCAATAAATATTTTAGTTAAACCTTAACTGCTGTTAGCGTCTCATATACCGCTGAGTTTTTCAAGTTTCAGAGTTTAACTTGCAATTTTTAGTTTAACTATAGATACCGGGAAAATTTGTTTCATTTGGAGTCCTATTACTATCTCTAGAGACTTTTGAATAGCTGAATTTTATTTATAATAGTCCTGTATATAAGGTTCAATACAAAAATAATATTCTAAATGATAATTTAACATTTTATTCACCGTTAGATTAAGCGGTCTGACAGGCCGCTCACAGTAAGTTATGCGACAATTTTTGTCACAGCAGTTAAGGGTTAATACTATTATAGTAATCTAGTAAATAGTTTTTAACCCATAACTCACCACTAATGCGGATTCTCCAAACCTACAGTTAAATTCTCGACGTTTTAAAGAACATGCTTACCCCCTCCCTCCCCCCAAAAAATAGCGTTTAACTTGTATTTTCCAGTTTAAGTATAGTTACAATTGAAATTCTCTTTCGTTTGGAGTTCTCGTAATATTATTAGAAATATTTCAATAGATTAAATTTAATTAGAATAATTATGTACAAAAAGTTTAGCGCAGGAACAGTATTCTATGATTTTTAATCATGGATCGCCTTTTAACCTTTAACTAATGTTACCGTTCTCGTAGACCACTATTTTTCTTTTAATTTTTTAGTTTAACTTGTAATTTTCAGTTTAACTGCAAACACTACCGAAATTTTGTTTCATTTGGATTTTTAGTACTATCACCAGAGACTAAATAGGTGAATATTAAGTATAATACTATTGTATAAAAAGTTTAGTACAAAAACACAATCCTATGAGTTATTCCCGCCTTTTATTCATCTTTCAATTTTGCGGTCTCACAAACCGCATCACATTCATTCGTTACAATTTCTGTCACATCAGTTAAAGGTTAAATTTATAAAGTTTTGAAAAACCGAACGCTGAGAAAGCGGACAGTTAAAATTTCGAACTCAATTGAACAATCCAGTGGAAATTTAATAGAAACCTGATTTTGAAGATGTTCGAATTTGAATCTTGAAAACATTTTCATATAATTTTATTTACAAGAGTTAAAAATTATTTTTTACATTAGTAAAAAATAAAATAATAATAATAATATAATAAAAAATAAAATGGAGAGATTTTTTTTAAGTATTGGGCACCCCCCACCCTTAATCTTACCATTTCAACATTGATGATAATGCTGTCCCATATTAATATATAAACCCCCTTCGGATATAGTTCGGCCACTGTTGGGAATCAACCGGGGTAATAACGCCAATCCCTGGTGTTATTACCCCGGAATGCTTATTGAGCAGTAAATCCTAAACTACAAATTATCTCGAGAAGATATCCAAAATCTTCTACAACAATTTGAAAGTACATGAAATACACTACAAATTTATATAATAAACAAAATATTTCCGGATAAAAAATATAGTCTTCAGATCAAAAACCTTATCTCGCAAATTTTAGATCAAGCGTTAATTTTAGCTGCTTGTAAAAACAATAAGACTTAAAAATGAAACAAATTAACTTGAAGCTGTTTTTTGCGATTCATATGACTCAACACCCTTCTGTGCAGAGCACATGGGTGTCATTTACCTGATTATTTCATAATTATGCAAAATATAAGCACCTGGCGTTATTACCCCAGGGTACCTTATATAAAAAAAATCTTAATACTAAATGACTACAATGATACTATAAAAGGATTCTAAAATCTAGACATTGTTTGTGATAATATCATAAGTCCGGCTATCTAGCGAGTAAAGAACTTAAAAAATTTTATCCACATTTCGAGATATCATTCCTGTCTAGTTATTACTTTTCACAACATATGGTCTGAAAGATGTTATCCCATTTTTCCCATTTTGTTCGCATCGTAAAAGTACTTTAACTTCAAAACCTCCGATTCCACAGTAGGAAAACCGACGTTTATCTTGAAGTTGGCAAACTTCCGCGAAGACTTCCGGATGTCTGATATTATTGTAAGATTTATATTTTAAGTAAGTAGGGAAAAGTAAAAGGGAAAGTTGAAATTCCACTGCAGTGGACATGTATGGAATTTTTCAGTCGTCAGGAATAGTGCTGTCAGAAACATTTTGAATTGATTCGTCTCAAACTAGCGAGTAACAAATATTTTTTCTAACGAGGTTGTAGTTTATTTTGTTACTAGTAGAGAGAAAAAGTGAACTGAGCATATTGTGAAAGGTACTTCTTTAATTTGACATGTTTTAAAGGAGTTTAAATTCAAATAATTATTTAATATAAAAAAGGAAATATAGTACGTATATTAATTGAGATAACTCATTAATGTGTTCGCATATTTTTTTTATTATGTTAATAAGATATGTTCTGGAAATCTTTCACTATCTTTTTACCCTTGGCATATTAATTCAATGCTACGTTTATTTATTTATATTTTTAACAATCTATATGTACAAAAGGATACTGCTTTCTTATTAGTTTTTATTTTTATTTATCTATTTTATTTCACATAAATTTTACATTTTAAAACGTGTATTTCTGAATATAAATATATTATCAATAAGTAAATTTCGTAGCTTTGGAAAAAAAAATTGTTTGTAACATAACAAAAATGAGTATAAAGTCTTTAGCAAGTTTATAACTAACATATAAAGCAACCTAAATATTAAAAAACTAAAATGATAATGTAAAAATTTTCTAAAATAAAGACATCGTTTCTAATAACATCATAAGTCCGGTTACCTAGCGAGTAAAGAGTTTAAAATTTGATCCACATTAAAGATAACATTCCTGTCTAGTTATTATTTTTCACAGCATAAGGTCCGAAGTTTATCCCTTTTTTCCCATTTTCTTATATCATAAAAGTATTTTAACATGAAAAGCTACGATTCCATAATCGGAAAACCAACGTTTATCAGGATGTTGTCAAACTTCCTGGAAGACGTCCGGATGTTTGATATTATTGTAAGATTTATTTTTTTAAATAAGTAGGGAAAAGTAAAAGGGAAAGTCGAAATCCCACTGCAGTGACATGTATGAATTTTTCATTCGTCTGGAATAGTGACATCAGAAACATTTCGAAATGATTCGTCTCCAACTAGTTAGTAACATATATATATTTTTAAAGAGGTTGTAGTTTAATGAGTTACTAGACGAAATGAAAAATGAATTGAAAGTATTTTGCCAAATACTTCTTTGAATTAACATGTTTTAAAGAAGTTTAAATTCAAATAATTATTTAATGTCAAAATAATAAACAAAATATAGCACGTATATTAATGAAGATAACACACTAATGTGTACATATATATTATTTTATTATGTTAATAAGATTTATTGTTGAAATATTTCAGTATCTTTTTAGTCTTGACATATTTTTTCTGAACTACGTTTATTTATTTTGATTTTTAATATTGTAGTATATACACTAAAGTATAATGCTTTATTAAACATTAATAGTTTATTATTATTATTATTATTATTATTATTATTATTATTATTATTATTATTATTATTACAAATAGTTTATATTTTAAAGCATGTATTTCTGAATACAAATACACTGGTGTGAAAAAATTAAGAACGAGAGGGTTTTACGAATGTAACGTCGTGCAAAAGCAATCCTCATCAATCAAAATCATACGATAATATCTTCAAGGCGTGAACATTTGGGATAAGTCATAAAAATTACCCAAACAAAGAATCAAAAGGATACAAAATCACTCGATTGAAAAGGTCACGTGGAGTATAATAAATGCAGAGAAGACAGAAACGTCCATCCTACAGGCACATTGCAGGAAAAATTTATTCTCTAATAACGGCAACGGTCCCCCCTGACTGCAATGCAAGATTTACAGCGTTTGACTAGGCTGAGGACGAGGTAGTCTAAGAGATGTTGAGGCATCGAGTCCCATTCTCTTGTAACGCAAATTTCAGTTCCGTAATCATTGTTGGCTCCTGATCACGTGATGCCAAACATTTCCCGAGAAGGTCCCACACGTGTTTTATGGGATTCTGTTCTCGGGACTTTGCAGCCCAATCTATTGTATAATCCCACCCTCCTAAATCACTTTGACAGCCGCTGTACGTTGAGGGGAACGTCCCTGAAAAGGAAGTCCGAACCCACAACACCTCTAAACAGATGCACGAGAGGCAAGAGAATCTCGTTGCAATAGCGGGCTTTAGAGACTAAACGTCTTGGAAAACTAGGAGGTCCATGCGGATTCCAAGCATGATACCACCCAGAAAAAGAACTTTTCTATCTCCAAAACGTTCCCTTTCTATGATTGTGGAGGGTTAATTATGTGTTACCTGGTATTTCCAGATGTGTACACGTCCAGAATCACTCCTAATACTAAATCAGCTATCATCCGTAAAGAATACTTGAGGTCACTCTTGTTGTGGCCCATTCTTGTATTCTTGGTACAGAAACCATCGTCTCCAATGCCCATGCGTTAACGGTATACATCCCACTGACTGTCGTGCATATAGATCACCTTTGTACAGCCTCTTTGCACAGTAAAACGTGATAACCGACGTCCAATAGTCTACCTCATCTGCCTTGTGAGTACTCCAGCTGTCTGTCATCTGTTTCACCTATAGGGCAATTTAATTGCACTCCGCTGTTGTCACTTGTAAATGACTCCTTCTGAATACTCGGACAACTGTGTCCATTGCTTAAAATGAAATCCAGGCTCGTGAAACGATGCGATGAGCGATACTGAACTCTTATGCCACATGTATTACACTTCGAATTTCTTTCAACTTCCCAATGATTCGACCTCGTGTAAAGTCATCCAGATGACATTTGCTGTATTACATCTTGGCCATATCACACCATGTTAGCAAAGAAATGTCATTAGAAGTACATTACAGAGTACAATACATTTCATTAAATTTCCGCACGGCTACCGCCTTTGTGTTTAATTCCCTGAGCACCTCCTCCTTTTACGTCATATGCTACATATGGGCCTGTCCTACAGCATTTGTTTAGATCTATTTCCTGAAATGGTCTTTCATTTCGTTCTTTTGCCTTTTTCGGTTTTTATGCTAATTTATCTGTTCCATTCTTAATTTTTGCAACCCAGTGTGTATTATAAATAAGAAATTTTCGTAACTTTGAAAACACTTATTTTCCTTTTTAACATCACAAAAATGTGTATAAAGTCTTTAGCTAGTTTATTAAAAACACATAAAGTAACCTAAATATTAAAACAGCAAAGTGATAATGCAATTTTTTTTAAATACAGATATTGTTTCTAATAACATCATAAGTCCGGTTATCTAGCGAGTAAATAATTAGGTAGATTTCGTATGAAATATTACCTATTGCATTCTCTCCCATGTTGGAATTTCTGAAAAATTTTTGCAGATGTACACCGATCATGACTCCCAGACTCCAAAACTGCCATCAGTAAAAAAGTTTATCTATTTATCTATCTATCTATCTCTCGGTGCATATCACTTTATTCTGGACACGATAACTTCCATAATTATGCTCAGATCTTCTTCAAACTTTTACATAAAATCAAGGGGCATAAAATCTCGGTTGAGTGCGTTAATTGGCAAAATCGGACCCAGGGTGTGGAAATAGAGAGGGTTTTTGTGAAAACCGAAAAAACGCAATAACTTCTTAGTTAAAATAGATATCAAATCGGTTTTAACTTTATATTACTTCTAAAAATTGGGGTAAAAGTTTGTGCATGACAGATTTTTGTTAAAGTTAAAAATGGGCTCAAGGTGCGAAGAAAACAGGGTTTTTGAGAGAAAAAAATACATAACTTCGTCAATTCGCAAGATATCAAACCCAACTAAATTTTTTTATACATGTACTCAACATTATCTAAAACTTTTGTATTTACAAGTTTTTGATAGGACCAACTTTTACCGATGAAAAAAATAAAAAATAAAGAAAAAGGGGGAGGAAAAAGAAAAAAATCCATAATTTACTCGATTCTTAAGCAATCAAATCTAATTTAATTTATTTTACATCTTCGCAATAATATCTACAACTTTTATATTAACAAGTTTTTCATAGGACCAATTCTTATAGCAAAAATAAATTAAACAAAAATAGGATTTGGAGAAAAAACCTCAAATCCAAACTGCTTATATTGTGACTCATTTTAAAATTCATTTTTGATTTTAAATGCATCTAAACGGCAGATCCTCTTATTTAGGAACTATAAAATGTGACGCATTGGCCAGTGTTTTGATAAAGGCAGAATATATTTCAAAAAAGACTGCCAAAAAGGGTATTTTGAACAGAATTCCCCGAAGAAATAGTGATTGAAAAATTGAGGAAGTTTAAAAAATTGCGTTTTTTCTGAGTCATTTTTAAATCCATTTTTGCTCTCAAACGCATCCAATTTACAGGTCCTCTTATTTAGGAAATATATAGTGGGACGGATTGGCCAGTTTTTTGATAAAGGCAGAATATATTTCAAAAACGTCTGCTAAAATAGGCACTTCGTGCAAAATTTCCCTATCGCTCATGATTAAAAAATTGAGGCTGCAGTCAAAAAACAAATTGGTTATTTTACGATTCATTTTTAAATCCAATTTTGCTCTCAAACGCATTCAATTGACAGTTTTTTTGTTATTTAGAAACTGCATAATGTGCGTATTCATCAATTGTTTGATAAAGACTAAATATATATATTTTTTAAATGCTGTCAAATTGAGCACTTCGCAAAAAAAAAAAAAAAAAAAAAAAAAAAAAAAAATATATATATATATATATATATATATATCCCAACGCGATCATGACTAAAGAATTGAGGATGTATTCAAATAACAAATTGGTTATTTTATGACTCATTTTTAAATTCAATTTTGCTCTCAAACGCATTCAATTGACAGTTATTTGTTATTTAGAAACTGCATAATGGACCTTATTGGTTAGTTTTTTGATAAAGGCTAAATATATATTTTAAAAAAGTTGTCAAAATGGGCACTTCGCACAAAATTTCCCAAAGCGATTTTGATTAAAGAATTGTGGATGCATTTAAATAACAAATTGACTACTTTATGACTCATTCCTAAATTCAATTTTTCCTCTCAAACGCATTTAATTGACGGTTTTATTGTTATTTAGGAATTATATAATGTGCATATTGGTCGATTTTTTAATAAATTTAGAATATATTTCAAAATATGTTTTCAAAATGGGCATTTGAGCCGAATTTCATTTAAGATGATTTTGATAAATGAGGAATTTCTCTTACAGAAAAATGAATTCAAAAGCAGCAAAATAAAGCAGTTAAACTGTGTTTATCGCTAATGATATTTTATTTTTATTTGTTGAAATGAAAACTCTTCAAAATCTACCTCCGCCTATAGGCCAAGCCGACAGGGATTTTTTTAAAATTTGATACACATTTCGTGATATCATTCCTGTCCAGTTATTATTTTTCACAGCATAAGGTCTGAAAGATGTCATTCCTTTTTCCTTATTTTCTTAGCATTGTAAATGTACTTTAACATCAAACGCTACGATTCCACAGTCGGAAAACCGACGTTTATCAGGATGTTGGCAAACTTCCGCGAAGTCTTCCGGATGTCTCATATTATTGTAGGATTTAGTTTTTAAATAAGTAGAGAAAAGTAAAAGGGAAATTCGAAATCCCACTTCAGTAACATGTATGGAATTTTTCATTTGACTGGAATAGTGCTGTCAGAAACATTTCGAGTTGATTCGATTCGTCTGAAACTAGTGGGTAACATATATTTTTCTAACAAGGTTGTAGTTTATTGTGTTACTTGCACAGATGAAAAATGAACTGAAAATATTGTGCCAGATACTTGTTTAGTTTGAAATGCTTTAAAGGAGTTTAAAACAAAATATTTATTTAATCTCAGTGCAGTAAAGGAAATATATTACATATATTGATAGTGATAACACACTAATGTGTAGTATATTTTATTTTATTATTTTAATAGGTTCTGTTGTGGTAATCTTTCTATATCTTTATACCCTTAGCATATTTATTTAGCACTACGTTTACTTATTTTCATTTTTAATGTTCTATATGTACTAAAGGATGCTGCTTTCTTAAGCTTTAATTTATATTATTTCATATTTTAATTTATTTGTTTATTTTACAAATATTTTACATTTTAAAACATGTATTTCAGAACATAAATATGTTATCAATAAGTAGATTCCATAGCGTTGAAAACACTTATTTTCCTTTGTAACATGACAAAAATAAGTACACAGTCTTTAGCAGGTTTATTACAAACATATAAAGCAACCTAAATATTAAAACACTAAAAAGGTACAGTGAAAGGATTCTAAAATCTAGACATCGTTTTAAATAACATCATAAGACTAGATATCTAACTAGTAAAGAATTTAAAAAATGGCCCACACTTCGAGATATTATTCCAGTCTAGTTATTATGTTTTACAGCATAAGGTCTAAAATATATTATCCTGGTTTTTTTTTCCTTTTTTAGCATCGTAAAAGTACTTTAAAATCAATTACTGCTTTCTTAAACATTAATAATTTTTTTAAATCTATTTATTAATTTTTCAATTGTTTTACATTTTAAAACATGCATTTCTGAATATAAATATATTATCAATAAGTAACTTTCCTTGATTTGAAAAAAAAAATATTTTCCTTAGTAACATAACAAAAATAAGTACGCAGTCTTTTTCAAGATTATAACAAACATATAAAGTAACCTCTTAAATATTAAAATACTAAACTTATACTATAAAAGAATTGTAAAATCTTGACATTTCTAATAAAATCATAAGTACGGTTACCTAGCCAGTAAAGAATATAAATTCAAATAATTATTTAATCTCAATGCAATAAATAAAATATAGTACGTATATTAATTGTGATGACACACTAATGCGCATATATATTTTATTTTATTATGTAAATATGATTTAATGTGAAAATCTCTTACTATCTTTTTACGTTTATTTATCTACATTTTCAATATTCTATATATACTAAAAGATATTGCTTTATTAAAGATTAATTTATTTTATTTTATTTTATTTATTTATTTTACAAATATTTTACATTTTCAAACATATGTTTCTGAAAGTATATAAATTATTAATAAGACATTGTCGTAGACTTGAAAACACTCTTTTTTTCTTTGTAACATAACTAAACTGACTACCCGGTCTTTTTACTACAAACATTAAAGTAATATAAATATTAAAACACTTAAATTATACAACAAAACGATTCTAAATCTAGACACCATTTTTAATAACATCATAAGTCCGGTCTTCTAGCGAGTAAAGAATTTAAAATTTGATCCACATTTCGCGATTTCATTCTTGTCTAGTTATTATTTTTCACAGCTTAAGATCTGAAAGGTGTTATTTCGTTTTTTCCCATTTTCTTAAAATCGTAAAAGTACTTTAACCTCAAAATCTACGATTCCACAGTCGGAAAACCGACGTTTATCAGGAAGTTGGCAAACTTCCGCGAAGACTTCCGGATGTCTGATATTATTGTAGGATTTATTTTTTAAATAAGTAGGGGAAAGTAAAAGGGAAAGCCGACATCCCACTACAGTGACACGTATGGAATTTTTCATTCGCCTGGAATAGTGCTGTCAGAAACATTTCGAATTGATTCCTTTCAAACTAGCGAATAAGATATATTTTTCTAACGAGGTTCTAGTTTTTTGTGTTACAAACACAGATGAAAATGAAACGAAAATATTGTGACAGATATTTCTTTAATTTGACATATTCTACAGGAGTTAATGTCACCTAATTATTTAATCTCAATTCAATAAAGGAAATATATTACGTACACGAATGTTAATTTTCGTAGACGTTTTAAAATTAAATTTTATTATATATTATCAAAATTACTACAGTCAAAAGTAAGGTTTGGTGTTTTGTTGTTATTTTTCTAATGATTTGAAGAAAATACTAATAAATTAAAATACAGGGTAGTCATGAAAAAACTTTTCTAGTATATGTACCTCTAGCAACTTACCACTTAATCAATGGAATGGAATTTTCAGATTTAGTTATTTGAAGATATACGCTCGAGATCGTGGTTGTTTAAAACAGTATATCTCTCGTGGTTACGGTTAAAGTGAAAATATTTCAAAATTTTCGAATGGCAATACCCTTTTTTTCCTTCGCATATTCATGAGCGCAATGCAAAACTATAAATGTAAAAGATACACGTACGACTAAAATTGCCGGTGTAATAACCTGCCACTCAATCCTAATCAATTCTTTTGCAACTTATTATTCAGTTCTCTGAAAGAAATGGTTACATATTTATTTTCACTAAGACTAACGAAAAAGACAGGCTACCGCAATTTCATGCGACGCATCTTTTTAACAGAATGCTGGAGTCATGCCATAATCGAAGACATCAATGAAGATGTACGAAAAGAGCAAGACGTCAGTCTAGTCTGTAGAAAAAGACACTTGGGATGCACCGTGGTAGCCTGTATTTTTCGTTAGCCTTATATTTTTACTATATGTGCACAAAAACAACTCTGAAAAACATTTTAAAACAACATTACTCCGTTTGCAATTTAAAAAACGAAATTAACTACAGAAAAACTTGTCTTGTAGCCACACTGTTTAAAATTGTCGTCAAAAATTACCTCTATTTTTCAACGCTGTCTGTTTAGAGAACGTCTATTTCTGAGAACGATTTAATAACGGCTATGGAGCATTTTCATTGATCAGAAAATAAATAGCCTTTTAAAAACATAGGTAATATTTCACGATATACTGTTTAAAATCTTCTGAATTTTGCAGCATACGCATTTCGCCGTTTGTATATAAAACTGCTACTTGACTGTATTATGGAGAACTCTCACTGGTCGGTATAGAGATATTATATTCAAGCGGTATAGAGATATCATATGCTGCAGAATGCAGCAGACTTTTAACAATGTACGGGCGTTTTCAGCACAACTTACCGGCCACTTACCGATTGTAGACAAGTACGAAATGAAAATCAAGGTGAAGTGTGACGTCAGTTACAATTCAACAGGATAGTTTTCATTGGTGCCACAATTCGCAAGTACTGCCCTAGAATCGGTCGGTAACATTTGTTACTTTGGTAAGTTGCGCTGAACACGCCCTATGTTTCATATTGTGGACATGTTTTTCAAGAGCCAATTTTGTTTTTTAACTTGTAAACTGAGTAATGTTGTAAGATTTGTTTAAAAATGTATTTTTGAATTGTGTTTGTGTTAAATATGAAAATAAAAATGTAGTCTATAGTTTTAGAGAATTGAATATTACGCTACACAGAAATTGATTAGGATGCAGAGCACGCTGTTACACCAACAATTTTAGTCTTACTTGTTCGTTTCCATTTATGGTTTTTCATTGCGCTGATGAATATGTACAGGAAAAAAAGTGTTTTGCCATTTGAAAATTTCGAAATGTTTTTAATGTAACTGTAACCGTGAGAGATCTATTTTTTTTAAATCATTACGATCTAGTGTTCATATCTTCAAATAACTAAATTTGAAATATCTTTTAGATTGATTGTGTGGTTAGGTCACTAAGGGTACATATATCGGGGAGGTTTTTTACGTAGCATTTTACAAAAACACATGAAAAAATATAATTTTTGTGCAAGTTATATAATGTTTAATACTGTATTTGTTTCATAAATAGAGCCACATAATATGAAAGCCTATCTGTTGTACCTATAATAAAAGTTATGAAATTCTGTTTACTGGTGTAGATAGAAATCAAATTTGTTGAAACGTTTAAATCCTTTATTATATGTTATATAATGGCAAATGTCATACTTTAAAATTACAAAGTTACTGTATTTACTTTAAAGCACTTTGTGCATTTATAACGACGACCGTCAATAAATAATATTAAAAAAATCAAAATAATGTGTGCTGAATTGCCTTAAAATATTAACATTTAGTTTTAGAATTTATGAATTAATTCAGACGTTATTTGGAATGAACAGGAAACTGAATTATCCATTTTGAAATAATAAGTGATAACTCTAACTTTCGAGTTTAACTAAGATTTAAATAGACTAAATGTGCTGTTAAGGAAACTGAGAATTAATATACTTTTATGCCTGACATCATGTTTTTTCTTTCTTTGAAGCTCTAACTACATTTGTGAATTTATAACATGTAATATATTTATAATTTGCAGATGTTATTTGGAAGTAACAGGAAACTTAAAAATCAATTTTGAAGTAATAAGTGATAACTCTAACCGTAGAATTTAATTAAATCTTAAACAGATAAAATATGCGGTTGAGAAAACTGAGAATTTAATATACTATATGTCTGACATTATATGTTTTCTGTCTTTAACCCTTTCCGGCACGGGCAAAATCTGCTAGTAAAATGAGAAATTATCGACTGACACCAGAATTCACAAACGAATTTTGAGATATTTTGAAATCCTTAATTTAAGCTTTTACTGTAAAAGCGAAATTTTATAAAAATATTACTGGTACCGTTTGCAAGTTTGGAATTAAATTAAGGTATACCAGACCTGGCACCGTGTGCCGGAAAGGGTTAAAGGTCTAACTCCATTTTTGTATTTAATACTCGTAATATATTTATAATTAACTGCTATAATTCAATTTTCAATATGATTTAAAAGTTATATCTTACAGAAAATTCGTTGTGTCCTGTTTGGCGTCCATAAAAAACTTTATGGTTATAAAAATGCCTGAAACATATAAATTCATATTAGTATTTACCGTTTGTTTAAAAAAATACATAATGGGATATGTAAAAGAAAGACATAGCAATTTCTTAACCGCATTGTTTCATTTCTGAATAATTCACTGCTCTTTTTTTTAATTGAGAATATTACTTTCCAAGCTGGGCGTTTGAGTTTTAATTATTTTTCAAGTAGAAATGGAACAGTATTTACTTTATATCACTTTATGCATTTTTAACGATAGTCATTAATAAATAAGTTTTTAATAAAAATAAAAACTATCTGTTCTAAATTACTTTAAAATATCAACATTTAGCTTTAAAATTTATGAATCAGTTCAGACGTTATCGGTAATACAAAATAAAATAAATTATTATTTTGAACAATAAGAGATAACTCTAGCCGTTGATTTGAACTAAGACTTAAACAGATGAAATACTCTGTTAAGAAAACTGAGAGTTAATATACTTTATGTCTGGTATCATATTTTTTCTTTGAATATCTAACTACGTTTGTAAATTTATAACATGCAATATATTTATAATTTACAGACGTTCTCGGGAACTTAATAATCAATTTCGAAATAATAAGTGATAACTCTAACCGTAGAATTTAACTAAAAGTTAAACAGATGAAATATGCTGTTAAGGAAACTGAAAGTTTAGTATACTTTATGTCTGGCACCATAGTTTTTCATTCTTTTAAGTTCTACCTTCATTTTTGAATTTATAACATGTAGTATATTTCTAATTCACCGCCATAATTCAATTTTCAATAAGATTAAAATGTTATATCTTTCAGAAAATACATTGTGTCTGGTTTGACGTCCATAAAAAAACTTTATGATTATAAAAATGCCCGAAACATATAAATGCATATTAGTATTTACCATTTGTTCATGAAAAATACATAATGGGATATGTAAAAGAAAGACATAGCAATTTCTTAACCGCATTGTTTCTTTTTTCTAAATAATTCACTGTTCTTCTTCTTTTTGATTGAGAATATTATTTTCCAAGCTGGACGTTTGAGTTTTTAAATATTTTTCTTCTATGAAAATGACATTTGTTTCCTTGACAGCCCATGACATATTTTCCATTTCAAATTCCATTTTATTTTTCATTGGGGGATGTTTCTCTTCCCAGGGAATTTATTTCAAAACATTTCGGCAGATTATTATTTTCCTTTCTTTACATTTTATTTCGTGATAGATTTTGTTTACATTTATGTTTCGTACAAGTTTTATATTTATGTGATTTAATAAAAAAGAGGTTTTCTTTTTCGATAGGCGATGTTTTAATGTCCGCTTAAATTACTTCCATATAGCAGAATTAATTGCGAAAATTAAAGTTTAGCAGAAGTTATTGGTTTCTAGAAGTGTAGTTTATGTACTTTTTTACTAATATTTTAATTAATCATGTAAATAAAAAGAAAATATAAAACAGTCGAACATGGTTAAGGCGAGTTTTACGGGACAATTTTCGCTTTTTACGCAAGATAGCACATTAAACATGATATGCAATACAATGCAAATAATGAGATTATTTAGACATCTAGTAGTCTAAATGAATGCTAAAAACATTAACTTATATGTTTACGAATAAAACTTGTTCCTTTTAGATATGTTTAGAATAAAATTTAGTCACGGCCACTGCTGTAATGATAAAAAATCAAGCAAGTATATGAAGCACGTAGATAGTATTATTACAGAGACTACACACTGTAAAAAAAAGGGTGGATTTTACGGAGATTGTATTGGTAATCAGGACGTCACTGTAATGTACCAATTATCCAATCTGACTAGACATCATCTGTCTTTGTAAAATTTTATTTTTTAATTATTTTAATTAATTATGTAAATGAAAAGAATGTATAACACTGTCGAACCTAGTTAAGACGCATTTCATTGGATAAATTTTGCTTACTAAGCAAGATCGCTCATTAAACGAGATTTTCACAACATAGCAAATAATGAGATTGTCTAGACAACTAGAAGTCTAAATGAATGTTAGAAACTCCAGCTTATATGTTTACGGATGAAATTGTTTTCTTTTACATATGTATAGAGTACGATTTAATCATGGTCAGTGCTACAGTCGAAAAAAAATCCAGCAGTTACACTGCAAATTTTCAACACACAAAAATAAACACATTTTAGAACACGTTTTGTCACGAAATTCACAACACATTAATGTGTTGTGAATTAGAAAACTTCGTACACTAAACGTTTTTTGTGTTGTGATTGTTTTTTTTTATATATTGCAAAAGTGTTGCTATTTAGAAATGTTGTTTAAAATCGTGTTGTTAATTGTGTTGAAAAAGTGTCTTAACTAGTGCTAATACAAAAATATCTTCTTACAATAAGGTTGTGTTTCACATCAGTTGGTCATTAAATTAACAACACATTGTAAACACTAAACAATTTAGAACACTATAAAACAACACATTGTAAAGACCAAACAATTTAGAATACCATAAAACACACATGTAAAACACTTTCAAAACACTTTCGCTGTGCCTTTAAAATTACATTATTTAAGAAAAGGAATAAGAAACAGTTTGCCTTGTAGAAAAAAAGTACAGGAGTGAATACTGAGTGAGTACTGAGTGAATTGGCCAATTTTGCTAATAAACTCCAATACCTGAATTTCTGGGAAATTATGTAAATTTTAACAACACTTTTTGCACAATCTTTTTCCTGGAGCAACACATTCACAAGATAATCGAAAACGATTTTAGTTGGCAGTGTTAATTATTATGTTCAGTCAGTGTTGTAAGAGTGTTTCACGAATTTGCAGTAATTACACTGAAAAAAAAAAATCTGTAATTCCATAATTGTAAAGTTGCAGAAATCTATATGCTTACTAACATTTTATCTCTACACTGTACAAGAAAAATGTAAACCACCTACAAATCTAATTTTTGTATAGCTACAGGAATCTGTAACTTTACAAATTCGAATCTACTAAAATTATAGTTATCTTACTACAATTTTACCTATAACCTGAGTTGCAATTACATTATATATTCTAGGAATCCCAAGCTTCCTAAAAAATTCTTAGTAATATTACAGATTTTAGGATTTTCAATGAAAATCCCTATGCGTTACATGAACTTTTGCTACTGCCGTTGCATATAATGTTCTAGGAATCCTAGTTTTCTAGAAAACTTTTAGTAATGATACTTTTTATTAAATTCTTATTCTTATTTTATTTATTTATGTTACAGCGAACGAAGCAGGCAGAGAATAATCGTACCGACGGTAGTCATAAGTACCATTAAAACTACTTTTTAAAAAACTCTTTAATACGTCAATTAGTTGTAATACTGTTTAGCGTGAGTTACAGATACATTACTTTATCTTGTTCTAAAAGCATTTTATTGGCTACAAAAAACAAAAATATTTTTTAAAATCATTTCTTTTGTCTTTACATCTTTTCAAATTTCTTGGCGCTGAGGGAGGGGATGGGGATTTTTCAATTCGTAAATAATTCTATATTTATACTGTAAGAACGTGATATTTTTATATTTTATAATTCTAAAAAATACTAAGAAAGCAATTAAAAATGAAAGATTTGAGTGAGGTTATAAATATTGTACAAAATCCCTGTAAATTTAAATTTAATTAATCCTTCTAAATCCTTCAATTCTTCTAAAATCCTTCAAAAATTTATTAAAGGATTATGCAAAACTTTTAAATCAGTTTAAACAATTTACGTAAATTGCTTTAGAATGTAAAATTTTCATGAATTCATAATTCGGTAGTTTGATTTGTTTTATTTTTTGTCGTCCGATTATCTACACTAGGGATATAGGACCAGGCGTGGAAATGCCCTTCGTGGGGGTCTTTCTAAGGGAACCTAACCCGTATTTGCGCAAGGTTCGAAGAAAACCACGAAAATTCCGAACGGTTAGGCCGACAGTGGCGATTGGGTTCGAAGCCAGCACCTGCCGTCTACCAGTTGAATAATTCGGTAGATAAAGGGTTAAGGTGCATTCACCGTAGCTTTAATATTTTGCACTCGGACGTCCAGTCTGACTGGACATCATCTTACTTTATAAAGGAACATACAAATATTAGTCAGCCATACATACACAAAATGCATTAGACTCAACGAAATAGAAAAATTAGCCGGAGCCAGGAATCAAACCCGGTAGCACTACATTCCAGGCTATTGTTCCATAAACTGAGCAACAGCCAGGAATGCTATGGTGCCAGATTTGATTCCTGGCTCTGGCTATTTTTTAACTCCCTTTGGATTTAATGTATTTTGTGTATGAATGGCTGATTAATATTTGTATGTGCCTATATAATTTGAATGCAGGAGTTATTTGTGCGTATGCGCGTGTTTTATCATCTTTCTTTGTAAAATGTCTTTCTGGCACTAATAATAAAGAGAAAAAAAATGTGCCTTATTTAATGAGAGCATTTTTGATGTTGGATAATTGAAAGTAGCTTTTTTCAAAAAAGGTGGAACCAACCCAATCAAATGTGTTTAATATACGAGGAAGTTGAAAGGGCTAATTAAGAAATAGGGGGTATATAGATCATTTTTTAAAAATCCAGAGGATATATGGTTCCTCTGTACACCTACACTGTAAAAAAAATGTAATTATACAGATGCAAAATTGCCGAAATCTGTATGCTTACTAATATTTTACCTGTGCACCTTACAAGGAAAGGTGTAAACCTACAGAATTAATTTTTTGTAAAGCTACAAAAATCTGTAAATTTACAAACGAATCAACTAAAATTACAGTAACCTTACTAAAATTTTATCTGTGGCATGGGATGTAGTCACATAGAAAATTCTTGGAATCCCAGTTACCTAAAAAAATTCTTAGTAACCTTGCAGAATTTTTGATTTTCAGTGCAAATCTGTATCTGTTACATGTACTTTTGTTCTTGCCATTACATAAAAAGTTCTAGGAATCCCAGTTTCTAAGAAAACTTTTAGCAACGTTACAGATTTCTTTTTTTATAAAATGTACACGACTAACCTTTTCAAGTAATTAAGTAATGATTTTTTCAAACGGATTGAAATAATGACTCTAAAAAATAATGATGTAAATATAAATTAATTGCCGATTCACAAACAATTAAAAAAAAACTAGTCGTTGGGAGTCATTGTTATACTTACCCATCATCGAATTGCTTCCTATAAAATATGAAAATAAAACATGTGAAAACTATTTATAAAATTCATTGCAATCCCAAAATAAAATTTAAACGTATATTTAAATCATTGTACTTGATTGTCCAGTCTACCAATTTCGACAAATAATATAAATTTGCATAATTTTTATTTTAATAACATAAATAACAGAAAAATTAGTAAAAGATTAATAAATCTACAAACAAAACGTCGAATTAAAAATCACTTGATGATGTAATAAAGGCATGTAAAGTGTTTAATGCCAAGTGAATGTTACATTTACAATAAGTTAATATTGACATTTAATTTTACAGTTTGACGACAGTTTTCTTATCAACGATATAATCAAGCAATACCGAATTGCGTAAAATGGTAATCCTTATAAGGCCAAAAATAATAATAGTACTAACTAATAGTTTGCTACATTGGATTAAGCGACTTATTTCCATTTAAAATATATCTTTGAATTTGAATGAAAAACAGGTTCATAAAATATCGAAGAATCTGGAAAATATAATTACGAATATCTCAACAACTAATTAAAAGATCGACTTAGTTTTTGATTCAAAGTTTATATTTTTTATTGTATTTTACATTCACTCCTTTAAAAAAAAATCGAAAGTTTTTTCACAACTTTCTTCAGAACGATTATCTCGAGAGCTCGAAAAAAAGTTCCAAATAATTGGGGTTACTGATATTAAATATGCTTCTTTCCTTTCATTCATTTTAAACGCATACCAAATTTCAAGTCTCTATCTCAATTTGTTCAGGAGGTAGAGCGTTTACACTCAGATAGACACAAACAGACGGTAGATTTCTTTTCTAAAAATATGTTTGTTTGTAATCTCTAATATCTAAAACGTGTAAATCCGTCAAAAAAAATTTTTTTTTTCAAAACGATTACAAGACTTATCACGTGGGTATTTTCCTACGTGGGTATTTTCCTGCTAAACTATCTATCTATCTATCTGTAGGTATTATTCTTTTACCGAACAACACATTCCACACTCTTTGTGTGGAGCTACCGGCTGTGCTTCCTTCGTGTTGTCAGTGCTATCTTGTCCCTGTATATTGACGGTGACTTATAGGCAGGCTCTCAATGAAAACATCATTGAAATCAGTTTATCAAAATATTTGATATAGCATACCAACACCTTGTAATTTGGACATTTTTCACCAAATATGATAAAGCATACAAAACATTTTTCTTTTCAGCATGCTATTTACTCTCTAAACGACAAAATATTACTTGAAGGTTAAATAAAAAAAAAATGTAAATAAAATTAATACAGTTTTAATGGAAGTATTTTCTCTACTTGAGTTATATATCAAAAATATATCTAGTAATACTTAATTATCTTACTTCATGTGTGCTGTTCTCAGGCTTTGCCTTATAATGATTGAGAAATTTCTTTTATTTGCTTAGAAGATATAAATAAATATTGTTCTTTTCTCTTTCTTAGATAAATATGTACATTCTGCATTAACAGCGGATATTGTTTGTGGGTGACGTTCACTAATGATGTGTATCAATTATTAAATAATAATTTTGAAAATGAGATATTGACAGAGAAATTTTTTAAACGTTTTCAAAATATATTTATTTATTAGTTTTTTTGCACCTATATAAAGTCGTTTTAAAGAAAATTTTATTCTAAAATTCAATAATACCATTTTTTTAATATGGCTAAAAAAGTCTAACTAATTTTATTTTAGTAAAAACCTTAAATATAAAACTTTTGAACTTTAAATATTAATATATTTATCACACAATCATTTGTAAATACAAAGTACAAATTATGATATTGAAATAAAGTAATTGATACTTTAAATAAATGTATATCTTTTACTCTTAGATATGTAAATTTTATTTTCTTGTCTAATATCGTAAAAAGAAGAAAAATAATTTTAAAAGATCACGTTACGGATAAAATGTGAACTTAAATGTTTGCTTCACTACTCAAAGACAAAAACTCGCTAATGTTAATCCTATGGCAGAATTCATTTCAAATATTTCATTACAATATTTAAATTTAAAAAAATATTTTTTACATATTTATTTTATTTACTTTTATTAGTACCTTGCATCATGTAGCTGCATTCTGTCTCCAAAAAGATCATTTTCCCTTTTTCGATTTTGTTTAGAGCCTTTTTTTTTTTTTCGTAGAATACTTTTACTTTCACAAACGGTACAAAAAAAGAAAAAAACGCCTGTGTAGAGATTAACCTCGGTTATCGAATTCAAAAAATACATTAAAAAATATTGAAATGCAAACAATGTAATCTCCCAGATAATTAAAATTGGTGAAAGAATGTTTCAGCATGAGTGAAATAGTCTAAGGGGTCTGTACCTGGAAAGTGGAACTTCAAATTCTGTATAATGGAAAATTAGTTCAAGGTATCTTCGTCAAGAAAGGCGGTGCATTCGGAAAATTTTGCATCCAATCAGGATGAAAAAAAAAATTTAACTGTCAAATTACTATGATTTATTACGACGAAGTGGTGCTTTTTTTAACATCTTCTAGACACTAAAGTATCATTAGTTGTTTGCCTTTTACGCTTCTTTCGCTGTCTGTGTCATTCATAACCCCACTAAGAACAGATGATGATTAAACATCCCACTGTAAAAAATTTGACTCTTTTGGTGCATCGTCACTCCCTCGCTTTTATATAATATCTCTATTTTGACCCATGAGATTGCTAAATAATACGGTGAAGTAATCGTTTTCTATTAGAGAGGTGGAGTGACGATGCAGCAAAAGGGTCAATTTTTTACAGTACAGATCTTTCTGATTCAAAACAGTTCTCAAATACAAACTTGTTCTGTCTGATTTTTTTTTGTTTTCCTTTTTTTTCACAAACCTATCTAAGTGGAAAGTACCCTTACAAGCCCATAATTCTTACATGCCCTAATACATTGATTAATGCAGAAGCTTTGTCTTTGAAAGAAACTTTCTTTCTTTCTAACCGATGACCAGGCTACTACCTGCCGAGTTATCTCAGCTTAACGGGTTAGATACCTGGTATCGGGGCGGTCGACCGCCTAATAGCCGTGTAGCGTCAATAAACCTGATTTCTTTGCTTTGCATGCCATCATTTCTGCAGTACTTGCTTGTCGTTAAGCATACTTTGTTTCGCCTGTTAATTAATGGTACATCCTGTTGTTTGAACTGTAAATGGCTTCGCAAGATGGTCTCATAAGTTAGAGCCTTGATCAGATGACGAGACCTTCACCTGGCAAGGCACCTCCAGAGGTATAATTCACAGGCAACTTGGAGGACTTTGCACCCACGACGGATTTTACATGCACCAGGCGCCATTAGCGTACATAATGTAATTTTAGCCGGCAAAGTGGCGAACCACTAAGACAAGTACCCGGGTCGGCTGTTTAGGTTAACCCTTTCCGGCACGGGCAAAATCTGGTGAAAAATGAGAAATTATCGACTGACACCGGAATTCACAAGCGAATTTTTCAGATATTTTGAATTCCTTAATTTTAGCTTGTATTGTAAAAGCAAATTTTTGCTAAATTTTTATTGGTGCCGTTTGCCAGTTTGAAATTAAATTTAGGTATCCCAGACCGGGCACAGTGTGCCGGAAAGGGTTAAGTGCTTTTATGGTAATCTTTGTGGTTTATTGCACATTGTGTTAACTATGTGATTTGTTGCCGCACACCTTGTATTCATCATACCAGACGAAGTGGGACTGGATGTTTTTGGGCCTAAACAATGGTACTTAACTTAGCTGAAAGTTGGGGAAATTTTGAGGGAATTAAAAAAAAACAGAAAATAGTCAGTACTGCTGATGGAGGAAAATTTTTGCGCCATATAGCAAGGCAAACGAGAGCGTTGCAGAGAGAGAGACAAGAACCCACCTTTCTACCGTATCCCACCGAAAAAAACTGGCTCCCTTGGTTGCTCCATTAGAGCGGGTCCGGTATTTTGTGCGGACAGAGTCCTACTGCACCAAATAAAGAGGCGAACTGTCAAAAAAATTAATAAATAAAAATTAATAATAATAAATAA
This sequence comes from Maratus speculifer, assembly GCA_964019185.1. Classification (NCBI taxonomy): domain Eukaryota; kingdom Metazoa; phylum Arthropoda; class Arachnida; order Araneae; family Salticidae; genus Maratus; species Maratus speculifer. The sequence goes on along the minus strand of OZ025294.1, from coordinate 92,870,722 downwards.
TAAAATTAAAAAATTAGTTAAATAAAGAATAAAAATAAATAAAAAATAAATGAAAAAAATAATAAAAACTTCCTACTCTACTTTTGCTGCTGGCCTAAGTCGACTGAAAAAAAAAAAAAAAAAAAAAAAAAAAAAAAGGAGAAGGAGGAGGGAAGCCTGAAAGGGAGCAGCATTAATTACATGGTTGTACAATCTTTATCACTATTTGGAGATAATACTACTATTGCTAACTAATATGCTAATTAGTTAAGGATATATTAGGGTGTTATGCAATATTACTAGATGTATTGCAGACATTTGAATTACCATCAGGTCCTAAATTACTATAATTATAACTAGTTGCTTCGTAGTGTTACTCGTATGAACGTGGCTGTGTAGGTTAAGTGGTTAACACTGCAGATTAAATAATTTGTTAATAGTTATTAATATTATAACAGTATCATGAATAGCTACGACACTTAAGCTTACTTGAATTTAAGTTGCTATTTATAATAATACCTATGGATATGCTATTGAAAAAGTTGAAAGTTTATCTCTAGTGGCTAGGGATTAAGAAGAGGGGGTATTATTCTATTATGGACCTGAGGGAGTAAGATTTTAATGAATATCCCGATGATTGATAACCTAAGTGTAATAACTGCTTCATAAAAATAGTCACTTCCAGAAGTTGACATAGTTGGGTAGTTGATAGAATCAGTTTGTCATATCCAGTGATTAGTCGTATCCGGTAGTTGTCTCAGTTGATGAGTGACACATCCTATGTTATGGTCACTTGGTCTGTTTATGGGCTGTAAAGAATTGCATTGGTAACCAATTACTTCAAAGAAAGAAAAAAAAAGAAAAAAAAGTGGCTATTGGTGATTAAATTGAGCTTTAAAGGACTAAAACAATAATAGCAATAATAATTAAGAACCCAAAATTAGGGGCAATAATATATATATATATATATATATATATATATATATTACATATATATATTATATATATATAAAATAAAAGAAAAATAATAATGGGTTACAAGAAGATAAACTTACTGTTAAGCCTGAGGGTGGTAGTGGTTAGCATTGCAACTTGTGCCTTATTGTGTGCCTTATTGCCTGCCGTCGGGGGTACTGTGTCTTCAGTACTGGCAGGTTGATTGACTCTGTTCTAGGCTAATGTATATAGGCTAGGATTATTTACTATTGTTAATTACAGCTATACGAACACCCAATAGCTAATTTAATACCTTGCCTTTCCAGATATTCTTAATTATTAATGCTCTGGTGGAGCTGTCTCTCTCATGATATTTACTTCTTATGGAGTTAAAGTCTTGCATGGGTGTGATTCCTACTGCATTTTAGACTCAGACGTGGGATAGCACTCCAATTTGGAGGGTGACACTAGCGTGGTGAACTTCAGTGAAGTTTGTCTCTGTCGTGGTTCTTTGAAAGAAACTTATACATACACTTGTAAGCATGAGAAAAGGTAAAAAATACGGGTATTTTCTTTATTATTTTTGTTATACATTTTTTCACAGTTAAAAAATAAAAACAAAAAATACAATCTTTGAATAAAAATAAAAACAAAAAAAGACAATCTTTGAATGAAACATTTAAGAACTATATTATTGAGGAAAAAATTCTTTCAAACGATAAATTACGGTTAAATCAAAGAGATTGAAAAATCATGTTTTCAGTTTTTTGGAAATATCTCCCCTGTTTAAAATAGATATCAATTGTATGTATGTCTTGTAATTCCTAATTACTCTAATTCATATTAGATTTTCAGAAGTAGTGACTTACAGCTGATTGGAATTTTTTTCTTCCTCTAAGAAATAAATACTGTACTTTCTCCATCCTTAGATAAATGTGTACATTCTGCTAAAGCATTCTTTGTGGGCGGCATCCACTAATGATGTACATAAATTTATAAGTAACAATTTTGTAAATAGAATTTTGATATGCAGATATGCTTAATGTTTTTTAAAAAGTATTTATTTGGTAGTTTTTTCATACATAAAAAATCATTCGTAAGATTCAATAGTTCTTGGTATTTTTAAAATGGTTAAGAAAGTATACTTTTTTTAACATTAAATAATTTTACATACTTAATTAATAAGACAAACATTGGTAAATGCAAGCTACAAATTACACTAATAATAAATGCAATGTCTGGTAATACTTTGTATGATCAAAGGTGATCGTACAATTGTGATTTTATACGTTTTTTAAAATAGTATTCTAGAAATATGGATGAGGAATTATTTTGAATCTCCAGGTGGTATAAAAAGATTAGTACAAGTCATATATTTCTGCAAAACGTTTTTCCCAAAATCCCATAAAGGACCGTTAACAAACTAAAAAAAAAAAAAAAAAAAAAAAAATTGGATAGTCCTACCAAAACTAAAGTAGCCAAAGTGTTCAAAAAGGGTTGATTATGATTAAGTGGCTTCTTGTTATAAATATGTTTATTTTTATGAAGATAGCATGTATACTCGTACATAAATTAAGATTTTCATAAAATAAGTAACAAATTTTGCCAAGTTTCTTGATTGACTGGCCATCTTTATAAATATGTTGTATAATATCGAAATAACTTAAAATAAATAATTCAACTTTTTAAAATAAAATATATCGTTTATTCACAGATCTCTATTTTATTCAATGGAAATTTTTATTTCTTCCAGTAATATCAGCATACGGAAAACCCATGATATGGATGAAGTGTATTCTTAAAATGCCACTTCAATCTTGCGAAAAAACCCGCACCCTAATTTTAATCATATTGGGGAATTTTCAAAAAGAGTTTTGTATTTTAACGTTTAAAAATTTTGTTGTTGTTGTTGTTGTTGTTTCTTTATCAGATAGCTGAGTTCAGTTTCCGCAAAAACCGTGTTTTAGTTTTTCGATTTTGTTTACAGTTTTTTATTCATTCGGATACTTTTACTTTGAAAATTGTATTCGAAAAGCAAAATATCGTCATTAAAATATATCTCCAAACAATATTAAAAGAATTAAAACACATCCTTGAAGAGGTTAACCTCAGCTATCTAATGCAAGATAAAAAAAAAAAAAAAAAAAAACTATAAATATCAAAAGGGAAAAAATATCTAAAATAAATCTCCACTGTAAGATTAACAATTATGAGCGAATGTTTTCGCGTGAATAAAGTAACTCCTTAACAACAACACTCACTAAAGGTTTATATTCAAAATTTTTATTTATATACTTGAAACATGAGAGAGCGTAAGAAATTAGCCAATTTACTTCATTTTACTTCATTCTTTATAAATTGCTTACTTTCCGAGATTTTTCTTTTTAGGACAATATTTGAATGAAATATTTAAAAAACATATTGATACGTAAGATTTTCTTTCAAACACTAAAATGTATCAATATCAAAGAATCAGAAAATGATGTTTTTCTATTGAAAAAATTTGCCTTGCTTGAAATATATATCGAAAGTATGTCGTGTAAGTCCAAATTATCTTAGTTCATATGTGCTTTTCCGCAGTAACTCCTTATAATTGATTGGATTTTTTCCCTTCTTCATAAGATATAAATAAACATTATTCTTTCTTCTTTCTTAGACAAATATGTACATTCTGCATTAACAGCAAACATACTTTATGAACGGCATTTACTAATGAAGTGTATAAATTATAAAGTAACATTTTCGTAAATAGGAATGTAATAGGCAAATGTGCTTCGTATTTTTTTAAAAAGTATTTATTTCCTAGTTTTTTCATAAAAAAATAATGTAGTTTAGAAAAAAAAAATCAATCGCAAAATTCAATAGTTCTTGATGGTTTCAAAATAAGTAAAAAATACTGTTTTTTTTTTTTTTTTTTGAAAACATTAAATAATTTTGATATTTAATTTATCATACAATCGCTGGTAAATATCAGATACAGATTACATAAATAAGAAACTAAGTATCTAATAATATGATATTGAAATAATGCATAATTAAAGTATTTAAACGTATGAAAATAAATATCTGACTTTTATTCTCATATCTATTTTACTTAATGGAAATTTTTATTTCTTCGAGTAATATCATCACAAAGATAGCTCATATTATGGCTAAAATGCAATCTTAAAATGCCACTTCAATCATGCGAAAACACCCGCTCGCTAATGTTAGTTCTATGGGAGAATTTTCAAAAAGTTGATTGTATTTCAATATTTTTAAATGATTTTTTCTTAATCGGATATCTAAGTTCGGTCTCCAAAAAAATCTTATTTTAATTTATAGATTTTGTTTACAACTTTTTTTAGACATTGGAATACTTTTAGTTACAAAACTGCATTCAAAAGTGGAAAAAAATAATAATAAGGTACCCTGGGGTAATAACGCCAGACGGGGTAATAACGCCATGTGCTAATATTTTGCATAATTATGAAATAATCTGGTAAATGACACTCATGTGTTCTGCGCAGAAGTTTTTTGAGTCATATAAATCGCAAAAAACAGCTTCAAGTTAATTTGTTTCATTTTTAGGTCTTATTGTTTTTACAAGCAGCTAAAATTAACGCTTGATCTAAAATTTGCGAGATACGTTTTGTGATGTGGAGACTATTTTTTTTATCCGGAAATATTTTGCTAATTACATAAATTTGTAGTACATTTCATGGCCTTTCAAAATGTTGTTGAAGATTTTGGATATCTTCTCGAGATAATTTGTAATTTAAAATGTACAGCGCAATAACTATAACGGGGTAATAACGCCAATCCTTGCAATTTTTACCCCGGTTGATTCCCTACAGTGGCCGATCTACATCCTAAATACTGATTCAAATAAACCCAGTTAAAACTGTGCAATGTTTCTAATAATTCTATTTAAGTGGTTTTTTTAAGCAAAAAGAAGCTCACGGTCTGATATTCTTTTGCCTCATCCCCCCCCCTCCCCACACCACACCTTTATTTTTCCTACACTTTCACAAAAAATGAGCATTTTCAATAGCTTGGGATGCAATTTGTCAATTTCTAGAGCTGAGAGTTTGTATTTTTAGAATTGGGCAATATACATGCAACTTATTTCATAGTTTTGTTTGCATGGCGTTATTACCCATATAGGTGGGTAATAACGCCAAATAGCATTGGTCAAGAAATCACGCCATTACTTTTTATGTATTCATATCTGTTAAATTATTTTTTTTCTATAGATAGTCAATGAGTTGCTGTATCAAATCATATATTTGTTTGAAAAATACAAACTAAAACTGAGCCGTGAAAATTGCTAGAACCTTAACGTGGCGTTATTACCCCAGGGTACCTTAATAAATAAAAAGCAAAAATAAAAATAAAAAAAAAATAAAAACCTCTGGACGAAGTAAAACCAATAAAAAAAACTGGCATTTATAGAGATCGGCCTCAGCTATGAAACGCAGAAAAAAAATACAAATATTGAAATGTAAACGATATATTTTAAAGAAATCCTCCATAGAGATAACATTAGCGAGTGGATGTTTTCACTTCTGAGTGAAGTAGCCCCTTATCTCCAGCAATCACTAATGTCTTTGCATTTAAAAGATATTTTTATAAATCTATAAACATTAGAGAACGTAAAAAATCAGGTTTTTTTTTCTTGTAAGGCAATTTTTAAATAAAACATTTAAAAACTATACTAATACATAAAACTCTCTTTCAAACAATAAAAGGGCCCTAAATCAAAAAGCCCTAAATATTATGTTTTTTTTTAACGAAAATATTTGCCTTGCTTGAAATATATATCGAAAGTGTGTCGTGTAGTTCCTAATTACAGTTGGCTCTCGTTAATTCGAAACCTGATAAATCAAATCTTCGCTTAATTCGGACTAAACATGAAGTTCCGAAATTTTCAATAGCAGAATAACGTTAAAATTTTTCATTAATTCGAACGCATTTCTGTTGATTTAGTTTAATTCGAACTAATGAGATTCCGATTTTTCATTTTTCCTTACTTTTTCCACGATTTCAGATCTTTGAAATAATTTTCTTTCTTTCGTTTTTGTCAGAATTGTTCTGAATAAGTATACATATAATCTTATGCTTTTTGTAGTGCCCAGTCTGTCTATCAATGACACCCCCACCTCATCCTCGTTTGTGCTTGTTCTTAATCCCTTAATTAATTCATGTATTTATATCTTTTAATTTCATGTTAAATCATATTGCAATGATAACAGGCAAAATATTTTTTAAAAATACTATAGCATTAATTTCTTTGTAATAGTGGGCCCCACCAGTGGCCGAGAGGTTCGGACCTCTCAACTGGTAGACGACAGGTGCTGGGTTCGAACCCAATCGCGGCTGTCGGCCTAACCGTTCGAAGTTTTCGTGGTTTTCTTCGAACATTGCGTAAATACGGGTTAGGTTCCCTTAGAAAGACCCCCACGAAGGGCACTCCCCCCCTGGTCCTATATCCCTAGCGTAGATAATGGGACGACAAAAATAAAACCAAAAAACCTTTCTAATAGTACCCCTTAAATATGTTTGCATGTCATACTTTCTATAATTCGAACTCTGGATAATTCAAACATTTCTTGTGGTCCCGACGAATTCGAATTAACGAGAGCCGACTGTATTTCAGTTCATATGTGCTTTTCCCATGTAGCTCCTTATAATTGATTGGATTTTTATCCTTTCTCATAAGATATAAATAAACATCGTTCTTTCTCATTTTTTAGACAAATATGTCCCTTCTACATGAACACAAAACCTTCTTTGTGACGGCATTTACTAATGATGTGTATAAATTATTAAATAACAATTTTGTTAATAGGAATTTGACAGGCAGATGTGCTTCTTGTTTTTCAAAAAGTATTTATTTCCTAGTTTTTTCATGCACGAATAAAACCATTTAGAGAAAAAGTCAATCGCAAATTTCAATAGTTCTTCATACTTTTAAAGTAGATAAAAAGCACACATATATTTTGTCTGTTGAAAGCCTTAAATTTTGGATATTTTATTTATCAGACAGTCATTCGTAAATACCAGGTACAGATAACTTTAATAAGAAACCAGGTGTCTGTTAATATATAATGTGTAATTAAAATAATTATTCTTATCATCTGTCTTTTATTCTCGAAACTTTTTTACATAATATTAATTGTTATTTCTTTGTGTAATATCATCACAGAGAAAACCCATATTATGGGGGAAAATGCAAATTTTAAATACCATTTCATTCACGAAAACATCTGCTCGCTAATGTTAATTCTGTGGCAGAATTCATCAAAAAGTAGTTTGTATTTCAATATTTTTAAATGCTTTTCCTTCATCGGAAATCTGAGTTCCGTGTCCACAAAGATAGTATTTTAGTTTTTAGGTTATGTTTGCAGCTTTTATTTATATTAGATTATTTTTACTTTCAGAACGGGATTCGAAATTAAAAAATATCCCCCCCCCCCAAAAAAAAAAAAAAAAAAAATAATAAAAATAAAAATAAAAATAAATAAAAAATTAATCTTTAACGAAATTAAAATATTTAATAAAAAACAGCCTTTGTAGAGATCGACCTCAGATATTAAATGCAAGAAAAAAATTATAAATATTGAAATGATTACGATATATTTAAACGAAATCCCACATAGGTTTAACCTCAGAGAAGACATGAATGTTTATGTTTACTCTGAGGGTTTAACAGTGGATAACGAGTGGGTATTTTCACGTGAAAGGAGGAGCCCTTTATCTTTGACCTTCTTTAATGTTTTGCATTTAAAATATTTTTTATATACCTGTAAGCATGGCGGAACGTATAAAATCGCCTATTTTGTTTTTATTATTTTCGTTATAAACTGTTTTCAAAGATTTCTTTTTCTTTTTAAAGGACAAAATTTGAATAAAACATTTACAAACTATAATAATGCGTAAAAACTTTCTTTCAATCAATAAAATGGCCATAAATCAAGGAACCAAAAAATCATTTTTCTAATCGAAAATATTTGCCTTGCTTGAAATATACATCGAAGATATGTCTTACAATTCCTAATTATCTTTATTCATATGTGTTTTTCCCAAGTAGCGCTTTACAATTGATTGGAACTTTTTTCTTCCCTCATAAGACATACATAAACTTTATTCTTTCTTCTTTCTCAGACAAAAATGTCCATACTGCATTAACATGCAATCATAGTTTATGGGCGGCATTCACTAATGAAGTGTATAAATTATTAAATAACAATTTCGTAAGTAGGAATTTGACAGGCAGATGTGCTTCGTGTATTTCAAAAAGTATTTATTTCTCAGTTTTTTCATACACGAATATAACCGTTCAGAGAAAAAGACAATTGCAAAATTCAATAGTTCTGCATACTTTTAAAGTAGATAAAAATGTACACATATTTTTTTGTCTGTTGAAAGCCTTAAATTTTGGATATTTTGTTTATCAGACAGTCCTTCGTAAATACCGGGTGCAGATAACTTTTATAAGAAACCAGGTGTCTGGTAATATGATATTAAAATAATGTGTAATTAAAATAATTAATCTTAAAAATAAATATCTATTTTTTTTTCTCATAGCTATTTTACTTAATGAAAATCGTTATTTCTTCTTGTGATATCATCACACAGAAAACCCACATTATGGAAAAAATGCAAACTTAAAATACCAATTCATTCACGAAAACACCTGTTCTCTAATATTAATTCTATGGCAGAATTCTTCAAAAAGTAGTTTGTATTTCAATATTTTTTAAATGATTTTTCATCATCGGATATCTCAGTTCGGTGAAAAAAAATCGTATTTTAGATTTTAGGTTATGTTTGCAGCTTTTATTTATATTAGATTATTTTTACTTTCAGAACGGGATTCGAAATTAAAAGTATCCTCGCTTAAAAAATTAGAAAAAACTTTAACGAAATTAAAATATTTAAAAAAAAACGGCTTTTGTAGAGATCGACCTCAGTTATTAAATGCAAGAAAAAATTATAAATATTGAAATGGTTACACTATATTTAAAAGAAATCCTACATAGGTTTAATAGCGAATAACAAGGGGGTAATTTAACGTGAGAGTAGGATCCCTTTATCTTTAAATGTTTTGCATTTAAATCCAATATTTTAATCCAAAGTTTTGCATTTAAAAGATTATTTTATATACCTGTAAAAATATAAAAACGTAAAATATCGCTTTTTTTTTTTTTTTTTTTTTTTTTTTTTTTTTTTTTTTTTTTTTTTTTTAATAAACTGTTTTTAATTTTTTTTTCTTTTTAAAGGACAGCATTTGAATAAAAAATTTAAAAACCATATTAATGCTTAAAACTTTCTTTCAAACAATAAAATGACTATATATCAAAGAACTCAAAAAATCCTAAATATATATAAAAAACAAAATACTCAGATTACTTAAAGGTGTTTTTTATTAATAAAACCTAGTACTTTCGAGCATGTCATGCTCATCATCAGGGTTAAAACAACAAAAGAGTAAAAGTCGAAGGCTGAGTTCTTTTATACGAAGTGGCCTGATCGAAAGACAACGTAAAAAGGGGGGGAGAAATCAGAGTGTTCCAAATTCGACAGAAAGGGGGTTCAAGTTATTTTGAGCAGATTGTACCATATTCTTGGAATATCGTACGACAAGGTATCGTTACAAGTATTGTTAGCTCGATATAAAATTTCAATTAATTCCATGATTTTAATCTTCTGGTAATTTGATATTTTCTTTAGTAATTTAGCTTTTTTGAAATCTATTATAACTTCTTGTTCCTGGTACAGTTTAGAGAGAGCGGTATTGCATCGATTAAGCCTGATATCAGCAATGTGCTCTGACAAACGCTTCTTAAATTTTCTGGTTGTCATTCCAATGTAATCTGTTTTCTTTTTGTTCGCCATTATTGTGGCAGGAATTAAATATACACCTGCTGAAAATTTCATGGGGATAGGATCGATGCTATTGTGAAGTGTTGTGCTTAATTTATTAGGGGGGGGGGGGAGCAATTAAATGTATATTGTATTTCTTTAATTTAAACTTTAGACATTCAAAGAGACCAGGAAAATATTGAAATTTGTGCAATTTTTTTTCGTTATAATTAAATTTACTATTACTGCTGTCGTATTGAGCTTGGTAAATAAGTTTATTTATAAACTTGAGTGGTAAACCGTTATCATTTGCTATATTTCTGATTGTGTCTAATTCCTGATTAATATATTTCTTACTGCAGATATTGAAAGCTCGGTTTATATAGAATCTGTATGCTGCAGCTTTATAATTACTGGGAGAAGAGCTATTGAAAGAAATGGTATTGTTTGATCAAATTTCTTTCGAGCTGCCGTTAAAAGTAAAACATTATTATTCATAAGTTTTTACTTTTAACAGTAATTTTTATAAGCAATTGAAAGGTGCACTGATGGGCTCCCCCATCTCTGGCTTACTAGCGGAAATTTAACTTAGACCAATGGAAAATAAAATTATGGCAGAGTTTCAAAATAAACCAAAAATATGATATAGACATGTAGATGATATTTTAATTATTTGGGATTCAACTATGGAACAGTTACAGGTGTTCTTGGATGAAATCAATGCAATCGATGAAAACATACAATTTACATTAGAAATAGAACAAAATGGAAAACTACACTTTCTTAATACTGAGCTCTTAAAAAATAATTTGCTTATTGAAACAAAAGTCTATAGAAAAGAAATTCGATCAAACAATACCATTTCATTCAAAGCTGCAGCATGCAGATTCTATATAAACCGAGCTTTCAATATCTGCATTAAGAAATATATTAATCAGGAATTAAACACAATCAGAAATATAGCAAATGATAACGGTTTACCACTCAAGTTTATAAATAAACTTATTTACCAAGTTCAATACGGCAGCAGTAATAGTAAATTTAATTATAACGAAACAAAGCTGCACAAATTTTAGTATTTTCCTGGTCTCTTTGAATGTCTAAAGTTTAAATTAAAGAAATACAATCTGCATTTAATTGCTCCCCCCCCCCCTAATAAATTAAGCACAAGACTTCACAATAGCATCGATCCTATTCCCATGGAAGATTCATCAGGTGTATAATTAATCCCTGCCACAATAATGAAGAACAAAAAGAAAGCATATTACATTGGAATGACAACCAAGGGAATTTAAGAAGCGTTTGTCAGAACACATTGCAGATATCAGACTTAATCGATGCAATACCGCTCTCTCTAAACTGTACCAGGAACAAGAAGTTATAATAGATTTCAAAAAAGCTAAATTACTAAAGAAAATATGAAATTACCAGAAAATTAAAATCATGGAATCAATTGAAATTTTATGTCGAGCTAACAATACTTGTAATGATACTTTGTCGTACGATATTCCAAGAATATGGTACAATCTGCTCAAAATAATTTGAACCTCCTTTCTATCGAATTTGGAACATTCCGACTTCTCCCCCATTTTTTACGTTGTCTTTGGATCAGTTCACTTCGTATAAAAGAACTCAGCCTTCGACTTTTACTCTTTTGTTGTTTTAACCCTGATGATGAGCATGACATGCTCGAAAGTACTAGGTTTTATTAATAAAAAACACCTTTAAGTAATCTGAGTATTTTATTTTGGTTTTATGTATAAATAAGGTGAATTAAAGGATTCGACATATGTGATATGTTATATCATTTTAATCTTATCAAAAAAACCTTTTTTTTAAATTGAAAATATTTGCCTTGCTTGAAATATACATCGAAAGTATATCTTGTTATTCCTAATTATCTAAATTCATATGTGCTTTTCCCGAATAGCGCCTTATAATTGACTGGAACTTTTTTTTCCTTCGTCATAAGATATAAATAACCGCTATTGTTTCTTCTTTCTTATACAAATATGTCCATTCTGCATTAACAGCAAACATACTTTATGGGTGACATTCACTAATGAAGTATATAAATTATTCAGTAATATTTTCGTAAATAGGAATGTGATAAGCAGATGCGCCTAGTGTTTTTCAAAAAGTATCCATTTCCCATTTTTTTATACAAGAAAAAAGTCATTTAGAAAAAAAAAATCTGCCACAAAATTCAATAGTTCTTGATATTTTTAAAATTGATAAAAAATACCCTTTTTGTCTGTTGAAAGCAATAAATAATTTTTGATATTTAATTTATCAGATAATCATTGATAATTTTAAGGTACCGATTTCCATATTGTGGATAAAATGCAACCTTAAAATACAACGTCTATCACGCGAAAACACTTGCTCGCTGATGTTAAACCTTTGAGAGAATTTTCGAAAAGTAGTTTTAATTTAAAATTTTTTAAATGATTTTTTTTCGGATATCTGGATTCGGTCTCTCCGAAGATCGTATTTAGTTTTTAGATTTTGTTTATAGCCTTTTTTTTATTATATTTTTTTACTTTCGGCATTGAATTGGAAAATAAAAGTATCTTCATAAAAAAGAAGTAAAAAAATACCTTCAAACGAAATTGAATTATTAAAAAAATATATATGTAAAAGTAATTTGTAGAGATCTACTTCATTAATCAAATTCAAGACAAAAATTACAAATATTGAAATGTAAATGACATATTTAAAAGAAATCCCCCATAGGATTAGCATTAGTGAGTGGATATTTTCATGCGAGTTAAATAGTACCTTATTTTTAATACTCACTAATGGCTTTGCATTTAAATTTTCTTATATGCTTGTAAACTTAAAAGAGCATAAAAAATCAGCTATTTTGTTTCATTATTTTTTTTCTTATTATTTTTTTCTTTCTTTCGTTTTTTAAAGACTATATTTGAATGAAACATTTAAAAATCTTATTAATGCGCAAAACTTTCTTCCAAACAATAAAATGGTCCTTCATCAAACAGCCGAAAAATCATGTTTTCTTTATCGAAAATATTTGCATTGCTTGAAATATATCATGAATAGCTTGAAAGAATGTCCTCTAATTCCTAATTATCTTAGTTCATATGCGATTTTCCCAAGTAGCGTCTTATAATTGATTGGAACTTTTTTTTCCATCCTCATAAGATATAAACAAACATTTTCTTTCTTCTTTCTTTGACAAATATGTACATTCTGCATTAACAACGAGCCTTCTTTGTGGGCGGCATTCACTAATGATGTGTATAAATTATTAAGTAACAATTTCATAAATAGGATTTTGACAGGCAGATGTTTTAAATACTTTTCATAAAGTATTTTCTTCTTTTTTTTTATGCTTGATAAAAAAAAAAAATTTTAAAGAAAAATGATGTGTTAATGTTAATATTATTTTATAGCTTAGTAGAAAGATGAGGAAAAGTGTATGTGATTTTAATTTCCTATAAATTTTAAAGTTATTTTTTTATTTGCAAATTTATACGTTTAGAAAATAGGGCAACAAGATAAAGGGTGCAGGTTTTGTATACTAAAGCAGTAAGTGCCAAGAATGGTGGTGAGCTTGAGGAATGTTTCACTTATGAAAAGGGCATTTTTATTAGTGACTATTGTTAGCTGCACAAGTGAACACTTCAACATTACATTACAATGCATTATGCTTAGTTTGATATAATAATAATACATTTTGTCTTAATCTATAAATTCACAAATGGATACATTTGTTTCCTCTTTTTTCATAGTTGTGTCATCGCAGCCGGAATTTTTGGAGATTATCCCGAATGTGACAGTTGCAATTGGGAGAGATGCTGTCCTCAAGTGTGCTGTCGACAATCTGGAAAACTACAAAGTAAGTTGTTAAGATAATCTTCAGATAAAGTAATAAACAATAGTACTCCATCTGTCCCAAATTAGTTGCTGCATTTAGGTCGGAAATTTTGTCCCAAATTAATTGCTACATTTAAAGTAGGTGGAGTCATAAATAACTTCTTCATTCGAAACATAGCATATAATCCCGAAGCTATGTTATGGGCAAGAAATTTCTTAAAGAGACAATAAAAAAGAAATATCAATTAAAATTGTATTATTTGAGATTAAAATTATCATAACTTGGTATTTCCCTTCTCATTTTTACTTTCCACAAATGTAGCACCTATTTTGGGACAAATTTTTAAGCAAATTTACAGGGCTCTCAGGCCTTAAGACACGCCCCATTTCGTAAAGGCTTCATCACATTTTATACCAGAAACACTATTTTCTTCCTAAGGAATTCAGGATTCATTAGGTAGAAGATAGTTTCATGCAATTACTGGTGGAAAAATCCTTAAAAAATTGGGCGTGACTTAAAAGCGTACAAACACTGGATATTTTAAAGCTAATTGTACGGAATTAAAGAGCGAATAGGAAATGTTGTTGATTCATAGCATATCAACCTGAAATCTCTGAAAAATGCTCAAACAAAATTACAAAATCATCAGTATCAATAATTAGTGCAAAATTATTCAAATTTAGCAACTAATTTGGGACAGGGTGTGAAATATATAAACATTTACGGCTGAAGAAAGAATTTAAGCAAACATTATGTATTAATATTAATAATAAGTTAAGAAATGACGCATGCTATCTTAAGATATCAACCCCTAGTAAAATCTTCCAGCATAATTTTTATTATATACACGCAAACACTTAATATTAAATGTGTAATATTTCACAAAAATATTTCACTTTATAGACAGAAAGTGAGAGATGGTAAAATTTTACCTTTGTAAGACTCTTTCTTGTGCATGTCTCAATATGAGGACATTCAATACAAAGCATTTTCCGTGCCCTTGCTTCATATGTATGCAGATCAGCAAGATGATCACGCGTAGACCAAAACCGTTTTTTAAAATTAGTTCCTTTTCGCCAAACTATAGTAGAACCCAGGTTATCAAAATCCCGATTATCCGAAAATAGGCTAAACTCTTTCCGGCGCAATACTCTTTAAAGTTGGAATTTAAAGAAGAAAAAAATTAGGAAATCTATTTAGGCCTAGAGGAGCACACAGGTATTGTTTTGTAAAGATTGCACTAACCATTTTAATTATATAGCTGTTGCCGAAGTGGTAACCTTTCATAAGTAAAGCACTGATGTGCGTAGTGAGAAGAGCATTGCTGTGAAGCGCGTATCACAGTAAAACATTTTATCTATTATTTAAAAACAGTAGAGTTTGATCTCTGTGGTGTTGCCATCTAGAATTCATAAGAAAGATTTAAAGTAGCCATTAGAATAGTTTTTGAAATATTCACGGAGTTTTTGTGTCTCCAAACAGGGGGAACTTTAGATGTTGCCGACCCGGCAACACTGCGCGTTAAGGGGTTAACCAAAAGCCCTTAAGATTTCTTAATGTTCATTTTAAATGTAAAAAAAATTATTGTCAAAGCTATCTTTACCAATGTCAAATGACATCTTTCACCATATTTTGATTTAGACGATCACTATTTTATTTGTAATTTTTAGATCAAAACAATTCTGGATCATTTTTTATACATTAAAATGTTGTTTTAGTATAGATCAGCTTTAAAAATTAAATGAAAAATAAATAAAAATCAAAACTTTGAAAGGTATTATTGCACACTGATAGAAAGTGTTAAAAAAGTATATTCTTTACGAAATAAACAAAAACAAATTACTTATTTGGTCAATAGTGTAATATCGGGCACTTTATTAGATAGCTACATACGACACTTCATTTTTTTAACAAAATATGTTGTGATTTTCTTTTGTTTTTTAATTTCAGGGTGCTTTTAATATGGTACCAAAACATTTATATTACGACTATGTTCTAAATTTCATTTTCATTTCACCAAACAGCATTTCACGATAAGCCATCCTGTTGTTCAAAAAATATCTATGGAACCCCGGTTATCCGAAAACTCCTATGGAGCCCCAGTTAAACCGAAAATATTTTGGTTACATTCTTTTCGGATAACCGTTGTTTTGCTGTACTATTATTCCTCTTGGAAGAGATATTCACTTGGCAGCGTTACCAAATTTGTTTAGAAATTTAAATTTTTTAACCGAAAGTTTAATTTATAGTTAGATATTTATTTCGTGAATAATACTTTAAAAATTTCTACTCAAAATTTTCAGGTTACAGTTCTGAATTTCTAAATACAAAGTCGGCCAGATTTTTAGCACTGGCCGCTGAACTCAATTGTAAACTAGTCGTTGGGGGGGGCCACCGTAATACTTACCTATCATGGATATGCGTAATATAACATATGAAAACAAAACGTTTGCAAACTATTTATACAGTGTATTGAAATTCCAAAACAAAATTTAAGCGTATATTTAAATACTTTTAATATACATAATAATGTTCTATTAGCTTATTGCTAAGGAAGCAATTTCGGCAAATTATACAAAACGTCAAACTACTCAAGTAGTACCGTATTGCGTACAAGAAACATCCTTATAATTCCGAAAATAATAATCATGTTACCTAACAATTTACTGCGCCGGATGAAGCGTCTCATTTCCAATTAAAATATGTCTTAGAACTGAAATTTGAATGAAATACAGGGTCATGAAAAATCGAAGAATGTAGAAAGCAGGATTACACATATCTCGGCAACTAATAATTCAATCTACTTCGTTCTTTATGCAAAATTTATGTTGTTTTATTGCCTTTTTATTTCCACTCCTTAAAAAAAAATGAAAATTTTCTATGTAACTTTCATTAGACCGAAATTTTCGTGACTCCGAAAAAATAGTTCCCGATAATCGAGATTACTGGTATTAGGTTTCGTTCCATTCTTATACTTACTACGTACACACCAAATTTCAAGTCTTTGTCTCAATTAGTTCGAGAGATAGAGTGTTTACAAACACACACAGACAGACGGACGGACAGATTTTTTTTTTTGGTAAAAATATGTTTTTCCGAATCTCCAGTGTCTGAAATGTGTAAATCCGACATTTTTTTTTTTTCAAAACGATTGCAAGAACCCTATACTACATATGATGGGTAATTAAAAAGTACAATTGTTATTTTTCAAACGGACTGTATTGCAATGTCTATTTATTACGTAACCAAATACATACAGGAAAACACAAGTATGGATGACTTAAATGTAAAAAGCTATAAAGTTAATAGAGTGTAAGTTAAAATCTTTTTTTTTTTTTTTTTTTTTTTTTTTTTTTAGTTTTATTAGGTGCAATTGAAGATATATTTGTCAATGTTTAGCCCCATTTCTTTTGTAAAAATGATGCAAGATTTTAAGACAAAAACAATCAAACATAAAATTATACCGGATAAAATATTTCATCCAATAAAAATGCATAAATTTAAAGAAAAGCACAATAGCAACATTCATATTAGGGATAGAATTATAACAGATGTAAATTTTTCATGTCGGTGAAAAAAGTCCATACCAGGATTCGAACCAGGAATGTAAACCAGCTGAAGCCGCCAATGCTCTTCCAACTGAGCCATTCCAAACACGAACACTGGTGGACTATTTCACCCAAATAACCTTAACGATCATATAATCTGGTCTGATACTATGGATCAGCTCAACAGAATAAATCGAAGGTCAGTATATGGAAAATGCAGAAAGCGCTGCATAGGAAATTATATTAGATTAATTTATAACACGATTTTTCAATCGGTAAATCAATTATAATTGATTTACCGATTAAAAAAATGGTATCCTTTTCATATCTTCTAAAATAATATCATATAATAATAATAACAATAATAATAATAATAATAATAATAATAATAATAATAATAATAATAATAATAATAATAATAATAATAATAATAATAATAATAATAATGTGTTTCCATATTTATGTAACACAGATGATTTAACTACACTAAAGACTGCTTATCAATCAAATATTTGTTTAATTTATTTGAGAGGTATTATGTGTGTTTTTAGTAACACATAACATTCGTAATAATAGCATAATTTAGATTTACTTTACGTAAAATAAAGTAATATAGGAATATAAAATTAAATGAGAAAAATAAACAAAGTAAAAGAAAAGAAAAGACGAAAAAGAAAGCAGATGGAAAATAAAAGAAATAATAAAAATAATTCGTTTTGAGGTTTTCAAAGCACGTTATGTATGCCTAGATTGTAAAATTTATTTTAAAATAAAAACTTTTAAAAAAATCTGTAACAAATTTTAACTAAGTATTATGAAAAAAAAAAAAATAACATTCATAACCAGATTGTAACTGGGATATATTTTAGACATAAAGAAAAAAGAAACTGTTTCAATGTTTATGTAACGAAAAGAAAATCTTTCGTATTAATAATAATAATAATAATAATAATATGTTTAAATATTTATGTAACGCGGATCACTTAAGCACACGAAAGTTACACGAAAGTATTACACGAAAGTTAAATATATATTTAATTTATTTAAGAAGTGTTGCGTGCGTTTTTAATAACACACAGCATTGTTAATAACATCATAATTCAGATTTCCTTTATGCAATAAAAATAACAAAGAAATATAAAATTAATTGAGAAAAAGAAGGAAACGAAAGAAATAATAAAAAATATTTGTTTAGATGTTTTCAGAACACATTATATATACCTAAATTGTAAAGTTTACTTTAAAACAAATGGATTTTAAAAGAAATTCTGTAACAAGTTTTAACTAAGCATTATGAAGAAAGAAAAACGTATTCATAACCAGATTGTAACTGGGATTTATTTTAGACATAAAGGGAAAAAAATCGCTGTTTCAATGTTTATGTAACGAAAAGAAAATCTTTCGTATTCTTGAAAGCAATATCTGAAAAATAAATTATTCTTCAAAAAATTTATATATCGTTTTCATATCTTCTAAAGTAATATCATATATTAAAATGAATTCTGAAACAAAAGAAAAAAAACAGAAAGAAAAACGCATTTTCTGCAAACATGGTTTTTTGAAAGTCTTTGCATATCAGTTTTCCAGGTTTTGAATAAAGCATTTTCGAAAATCTGTTGCAAAACCAAAACAGGTCCAATATGACCAATTTCAAATCTTATTATGCACAAGGGAGAAATGAAAAAGTTTGAAGAAAATGCACAAGGAAAAAAAAAAGAGTAAAACGTAAACTCTAGACGGGGAAAAAATGTATAAAAATTCTTTTCCTTGCTTTTATAGATACTATCCTTTTTCAATTTCTTATCTAAAAGTTTTCAGATTTGAATGGGGAAAAAACAACAAAATATCCGTCCACGTGAGATACATTTTACAATCGAAAATTTGCAAAATTTCCCAGAGATACATAAATCTCTATCAGTGAAGAAATATATTACGTTTTCTCCAGATATCCCTGTTTAATATGTAACGGTTTAATAAATGTTTGTTTAAGTATGAAAAATATTCCACTCTGAAAGCATAAAAAGAACTGGAAGTGACATTTTATTTTTATATCTAGCTAGAAACTTACATAAAGGACGGTAATTTTTCTTTTAATGTAAGATTATGTTTGAGAGAAAGTAAAAGAAATGTAATAATTCACTAGGTATGTTCTCGGAATATATTTAAGAGTTAAGAAAGAACTAAAGTTGTGTTTTATTCAAATCGATTACGTTCTATTAAATGTTGGCCAAGAAATGTAATTATTCATTGAAAATCCCTTCCGCTTGCTAGATAACATATTCATTAGTTAAACATTTCTTCTTGGTTTATTTAATGCAAGCAAGTTTTTTTTTCTTTTGATTTTATTTTTGCTTACATTTATATATGTATCGGCGTAAGTATAATCTAATGGAATTTTAATCTTTATATACATTTTAAATAATTGTAAGTTGTGTATAGCATTTAGTGTGATAAATACAGAGCGTCCAAAAATTTATAGATTATTTTTCTTATTTAAAAGCTAACTAAACGAGTAATACAGATGAAATATTATGAAATAAATAATGATTAAATTAAAATAATAAAATAATCAAACGATTTTTAACAGTCATAGATATGATGTATATAATTAAAAGCTCCTGCTGCCTCGACCTACATAAAGAAGTAGATTTTGAAGTTAATTACCAATATCACTAACAAAAATTAAATCGAGATTAGATACAAACACAGTTTAAAATTATTTACCTAGCAGTTTTGATGAGTTTATAATTTTATTTTTCTGTATAAGCTGGTTTTATCAGAATCATACGGAATTCAAAAAATATATTCTCACACTCAAAAATACCAAATTTTCTGATACATTTAAAACACATTTTTAAAATTAAAAACATTAACCCCTTGATACGAGCGACACGTATATGCGCCGCAAAAAGGCTTAAGAATCCTTGTTTATACCCACCAGTAAAATTTTACTGAAAAAGTTGCGTTATTGTAATACTACAGTTTTATTTTGGGTCATCCTTGTATATATTACTGTAAGCCACTCGATATCATAAATTAAACATGTCAATAAGTCAGCTTTTCGTTCCTTTTTATATCAAATCTCTGTTTGTTTCAGGTTGCATGGATCAAGATGGATACACAGACACTTCTCACAATACACAAGCGCGTCATTACGCATGACAAGAGAGTGCGGGTGACGAACAATAATTTTTATTGGAATTTACACATAAAAGAGGTGGATGAGAACGATAAAGGTTTCTACATGTGTCAAGTGAACACGGAACCGATGGTCAGCCAAATAGGATATCTCGACGTTATGGGTGAGTAACGTTTTACTGAATTTTTTTTTCTTTTGGCTATATAACATTTGATGTATCACAATGGATTCATTGTCGATTGAATTTGTTTTTTAAATAATATAAAAGTACAAAAAAGTAATTTTCTTATAAATTTTTTCGTATAAGTATTCCATATTCATCTTGAAAATTGAGGCTGAAAAAGATTTTGACTTCAATTCATGCTTTTTACCAAAAGTAATCATTACATGACAAATTGGCGACGGCACCAAACTCCGTTATACAGGGTGTATCTAAACTACTTGGCAAAACTTTAATGGGTGATAGTACACATCAAGACAAATGATATTAAATGGGAATCTGAGGGTCCCAAACGTCTTCCGAAGGAGATAGGCGCCATTAAAGTTTAGGGTCAAAAATTTTAAATGATTATAAAAAACGGAAAAATTGGTCGATTCGTTTGCGGATTTCACGAAAACTACACTTTATGTCACTATTGTCTTGAAAAAAAACAATAAAGATAAATTTCAAAAAATGCCGATAGAGGACGCTTTAGATTTTGGAGTAACGAACAACTATTTTTTACCGTTATTTTTTGTATCTCATTAAATTTTTTTAGAAGGTTAGACATAAACTTAAATTTTGAACTCAAAATCTGTGGTTAAGTAGCGCAAACTAAACTGTGTTCAATGGGAGTGGATGGGTTTAAATGTCAAATGATTATAAAAAACAGAAAATTTGGTCAATTCATTTACGATTTTCACTAAAATTATTCTTTATGTCTGTATTGTCTTGAAAATAAATTATAAACATAAATTTCAAAAAATGCCGATAGAGGGCGCTTTAGACTTTGGTGTAATGTACAACAATTTTTTACCGCTATTTTTTGCATCCCATTAAATTTTTTTTAAGCTTAGACATAAACTTAAATTTTGAACTGAAAATCTGAATAGTTGAGAGTGGTTAAGTAGCGCAAACTGAACTGTGTTCAGTGGGGATGGGGAGGTTCAAATTTCAAATGATTATAAAAAACGGAAAAATTGGTCGATTCGTTTGCGATTTTCTCTAAAACCATTCTTTATGTCAGTATTTCCTTGAAAATAAATTTTAAAGATAAATTTCAAAAAATTCCGTTAGAAGGCGCCTTAAACTCTAGAGTAACCAATAACTATTTTTAACCGTTAATTTTTTTTATCTAAATAAACGTTTTAAAAGATTCGACTTAAATTTCTTAGCTCAAAATCTGAATCGTTGTGAGTAATTAAGTAGCGAAAAATTGAACTGTGTTCGTAGGGTGAACAGGGTAACATTCCAACTCCTGAACACAGTTCAGTTTGCGCTTCTTAACCCCTCCCAACGATTCAGAATTTGAGTTCAAAATTTAAGTGTAAGCTTTTGTAAGCATTTCATTAGATACAAAAAATTACAGCTAAAAATTTTTGTTGGTTACGCTAAAGTTTAAGGCGCCCTCTAACGGAATTTTTCGAAAATTATCTTTAAAATTTATTTTCAAAGAAATACCGACATAAAGAATGGTTTTAGATAAAAACGCAAAAGAATCGACCAATATTTCCGTTTTGTATAATCATTTGAAATTTGAACCTTCCCACCCCCATTGAACATATTTCAACTAGCGCTACTTAACCGCTCTCAACGATTCATATTTTCAGCACAAAATTTAAGTTTATGTCTAAGCTTCCAAAAAATTTAATGAGATGCAAAAAATAACGGTGAAAAATAATTGTACGTTACTCCAAAGTCTAAAGCGCCCTCTATCGATATTTTTTGAAATTTATCTTTATAATTTATTTTCAAGACAATACTGACATAAAGAATAATTTTAGTGAAAACCGCAAATCAATTGACCAATTTTTCTGTTTTTATAATCATTTTACATTTGTACCTACCCACCCCCATTGAACGCAGCTCAGTTTGCGCTACTTCAATACAGATTTTGAGCTCAAAATTTAAGTTTATGTCTAAACTTCTAAAAAAATGTAATGAGATGGAAAACATAAAGGTAAAAAATAGTTGTTCGTTACTCCAAAGTCTAAAGCGCCCTCTATCGGCATTTTTTGAAATTTATCTTTATAATTTATTTTCAAGACAATACTGACAAAAAGAATAGTTTTCGTGAAAATCACAAACGAATCGACCAAATTTTCCGTTTTTTATAATCATTTCAAATTTTGGATCCTAAACTTTGATGGCACCTATCTCCTTCGGAAGACGTTTGGGACCCTTAGTTTCCCATTTAATATTATTTGTCTTTATGTGTACTATCACCCCTTAAAGTTTTGCCCAGTAGTTTAGATACACCCTGTATATATATATCTATTAGTTTGTTAGAAAACGCAAGCAAGTGAAATTATTAAAAAATATATATTCTTATTTCTCATTTCTTGTTTAAGATAGGACAACAGAGAAGAAAACAATGAAATATTATTTGAAATATTATTTGAAATATCTATTTGAAAATTAATTAGACATGACAAGAGAGTGCGAGTCACGAACAATTATTTTTATCGGAATTTACACATAAAAGAGGTAGACGAGAATAATAAAGGTTCCTACATGTCATCACCTGAGAATAATAAAATTCTATGTGTGTTTTTGAAAAAATTGACTTATCGATATAGTTAGGTTCTAATTGTATCCACGAAGGCATATTTTCATCAAAATGATGTTATACATAATTTACACATGACCTTACAAATCCAATATGACGTTATTTTAATCCAGAAATGCCTTCATAGATACAAATAGAACCTTTTTGTATCGGTAAATCAATTTTTTTCAAGAATGGAGATAGATTTTTATTATTCTCAGGTGACGATGTGTCAAGTGAATACGGAACCGATGGTCAGCCAAATAGGATATATTGACGTTATGGGTGAGTAACGTTTTATTAGAGTATTTTTGCTCTAAAAAACATTTTAACTAATCCATTTTCTATTAAATTTTCTAAAAATATAAAAGTGCAAAAAAATGTTTTTTATTTTACTATTATTTCTAATAAATATTAAATATTCATCTTGAAAATTACGATTAAGATTTTGACTGCAGTTCATGTTTTTTACCAATGATTACATTACAAGACTTTAAAATGGCGACGGCACCAAACTCCACTTAAAAGATATTTTATTTTATTTATTTTTAGCTTGGTAGAAAACGCAAGTAATTGAATTTATTAAATATATATATATATATATATATATATATATATATATATATATATACTTTTTGCTCATTTTTTGTTTAAGATAGGATAACAGATAAGAAAACAATGAAATATTATTTAAAATATCTTTTTTTGGACATTATACATGACAAGAGAGTGCGATTCACGAATTATAATTTCTGTTGGAATTTACACATAAAAGACGTAGTCGAAAATGATAAAGGTTTCTACATGTGTCAAATGAATACGGAAACGATGGTCAGCAAAATACGACATCTTGACATTACGGGTGAGTAAAGCTATAGTGAAATATTTTAGCACTAAGTAAGATTTCGTAGATCACCACGGATTCATTGTCCATTGAATTTTTTTTATTAATATAAAATAACAAAAAAATTATATTTTTTATTATCATATCATATATATTATAAAGCAGAAGTTCCTAAATTTCCAAACGAGTTTTTTCAAAAACTACCCGATGGATCTTTTTGCAGATTATATCATTCGATAGGAAATATTTTTTCGGAGGTTTATGATAAAAAATATACAGGGATAACTCTGATATTTCGTACTGAATTTCGTATTTTTCGGTTATTTTTGATGAAAAAGTTGCCAGTAGTTTTTTTTTTTTTTTTTTTTTTTTTTTGGCGAAAATTGTCACTACTAAACAAATTAAAAATGATATATATCTGTTAGAAATATTGCAAACATCTTGCAAATAAAAGCAGAAAATAACTATTGATAATAATAATAATAATAATAATAATAATAATAATAAAGAAAAACCATTTAATGAGGCATGGTATTATAAAAAAATATTTAACTTAAAAATAAAAGAAATATTTGTAATACTTAAAAAATAACTTAACGTGAAATATTACATTTGATGCAACATTTGGCGACTTATCCTTGCGTTAGAATAAAAAAAAAAATAACTTGGAAATTTGATTAAATGAATTTTGAACAATATTTATTTTCCTTTCTATTATTTTCTTTCTCTATTTTATCAAATTTCGATTGTATATAATTTACTCCAGAAAAAGGCAGATCTAATTATAAAAGTAATTGTGAGTTATATATTTGTTTCTTTGAGATTTTTTTTTACTTTTGTCCGCAAAGAATTAAGCCAAAAATGCATATGTCTAACATTAGGTCACAATAATGTTGTTTTTTCCAAAAGAGAATTATTTTTGGAGTATATTTTAGTATTCATTTGTAAATTCAATAAACATAAGTTAATATTTTAAAAATTGTAATCTAATATTTAAATTTTAACTTTAGTATGAAATTCTGCCACACACATATATATTGTAAAATAATGTCATTCTTTTTCAAAAAATTTTCACCGCAATTTTGAAAATTGTAATCAACAAACATACTTTTTTGCGCCATTTTGTCAAATTCTCTTCGAGGGAAAATTAGTTTTAAAATTTACAAACTGAACAAGGAAACTTATGCAATTTAAATGAAATTTATGCAATTTTGCGTTATTACTATCGATAAATTCAACATTTTGAAATGTAAAAATTGCCTGCTGAAAAAAATGGCACAGATGTCATATATGCACCACATTGGCGCGATTGCAACAAAACGTCCATTTTGTGTTCATATGGTAGCTCGGCTATTGTATATTTATTAATAAACTATTTAGTCTTATTTATTTTTTTTAATGATGTAAATTGTTTTATTTTATAATTATTAACAAAACATTTATTTATTTTTATTTCCTTTTTAAAATAATAGATAACAATTAAAAAATATATATGTAACTGATATTTTAAAATGAAGTTTTTGCAAAATCGGCGTAAAAAAGGGGAAAAAGCACAAATGTGGTGAACATAAGGCATTTGTGCCAAAATATTTTACAAGTTTGTTTTAATTGGTCATTTCTTCTTCAATTTTCTTCATATTTTTTGTGTTAGATAATATTTAAAATGATATTGGACTAATCTTCAATAATTGAGCACCGCCAAATAGCATATTTACTATATTATTGAAAGTTTTATTGGCACAGATATTATATCACCGAGGTAACTAATGGACTTTAAATTGGCATTATTTTGTCGGAGATATATTAACCCGACTATTAATATTTATTTATAAATAAAATGCTTATTTACTTTATAAATTGTATAAATTGTTTTGTTATGTACTTATTAATTAAACTTTTTTCATAAATTTTTATTACTATTTAAAAAATATAAAATAATTTAAATATACACATGTAACTGGTATTCGAAAACAATGTTTCCGCCAAATTAGCATAAAAAATTATCGCGCCAAACTCGGAGCATATGACATCTTTGCCTTTTTGTTAATGTATTAAGGAGATTTATCATCAACGAGATCATAGAAAATTTGTCAGATTATTTTATTTGAGATTATTAAATTTATGGTGTTTCATTATGAAACAAACTAAGAAAAGAAAATTTACTATTGATGCAATTACAGAATTAACGACTGCTTGGCGTTATTTTTTAAAAAATCGAAAAGGCGATTTTTTAATTATTTGTTTACTTTTTTGTTCACATTATTATAAAAAAATTTCCATCTTTATATGTGCATCACCATGGCGCGTTTTTTTTTAATCTGACATCAGTTTGGCGAACACTGCGTTTTCAAATACCAGTTATATGTTATATTATTTTTAATTATTTTCGATTATTTTCAAAAGGAAACAATAATAAATAAGTGAAGTTTAATTAATAATTATAGAACAAAACAATAAAAAAAGAAAAAATAAAGAAAAGTAAAGAAACAAAGTTTATTTGTAAATAAACAACAACAACCAGATTACCACGCAATCCATAAAATCACAATTTTGTTGCAATCGCACCAACGTGATCCATACATGACACCTGACCAAAATATTATTGGCTACTACTTGATTATCCCTTCGACCAAAAAACTGCCGCCAAAATAAAAGATTAAATGTCAATAATGGATGATCGTAAATGCCACATTCATTTGAAATGAAACATGTTACATGCGTTTGTTACGTCACTAACTACTTTTTAATTCGACGTTTTATTTGTATTTCTATCAATATTTTCGTAATTTATTGATTCTTTGGTTATTTAAAATAAAAGTTATATTCGTTTGTATAATATGGAGAATCGTTTTGCAATATGTATAATTTGGCGAAATTGATCTATGGAATAATAAAGTAGTACCTATTATTTATTAAAATTCTATCTGGATATTAAGGTTGACAGAACTGGCGTACTTTTCAAGTCTTCGTAGAGGCATTCGACAAGTTGTCGTAAATTCTGTGTTTTAGCCTTATTATGTATTTTTTATCTGTAGTTATTTTACTATTCCTAAAAAAGCAATATTTGCAACGTGCAGGAAAAATATTCGGAATATCAATGATAAAGAATTAAAAAAAAATATTTGCAATTAATTTATCAATCATTCAGGTTAAAAAAAAATACTTTAAAATTGGCTAAGAAAAAAATATACATTAAATACCGACAGTAAAAAATTTTGTTTATGATGTTTATGTTGCAGTTTTAATTAACATTAAGCCCTATCAACAGAATTTTAACAAAAATTAACTATTAAATACTACTTCATTACCCCGCCAAAAAAAAAAAAAAAAAAAAAAAAAAAAAAACTATTGTTAAGATATAACATTAAATGTCAGTAATAGATGATTGTAAACTTCACTTTCATTTGCCAATAAACACGAAATAAGTTTGATACATTTTTAACAAATCGTTAAAAGCAGTACTAATGTTTGACGCCAAAAATCATAATGGAATTGATTACAAGCTGAAGCTGAAGGTTTATTTTTCTACAAAATTTAGTATAAAGATTATTCCCGATTTAACAGCTACATGTTTGCAACTGCAGGGCTGCCACAGGCGACTTTCTTTGAACAGAAATCCTTAACATACACTTTTACAACACTTGCAAGAAAAATTTATTTTGAAATTTATATTAGAAAAATAGTGGTGCGAACGGAATAGAAAAATAGTCGCCTGTGGCAGCCCTGAAACTGGTTTAAAAAAATGAAGAGGCAGTGAAACTGATGTAATTTTAATTTTACCCAAATAATTCAGCTTTAAAACACACCTTTTATGCTTCATTGTTCTAATAAATATATAAGTTAAACACTCTTTTTTTACATTTTTTTGCTATGTACTTTGCTGGAACAGACCAAGGTAGATAGAAAACTGTATAGTAGAGTTGCCAGAAGAGGACGGTTATTAAAAAATGTAATGCAACATGTAATGAGATTGCATTTAGGCTACCAGATCTGCATATAGTGCAAATTCAGATTCGGGAGTTTAAGAACTAACAAATTATAATATGCTATTTGAAAATAAATAGAGTTTGATAATCATTGCAATGCTTTCTGACAAAATAATGTGATGAGTAGAGAACATTTTGATTCCTGCTGTCACAACGGTCTCATTTTCATATCAAACTCTACTATAAATGATCAAATAAGAGAGATGGTACTTAATTACCCAAATTTTGTCCAAGGCATACAATAGTACAATATCGCAATGACATTGGCACTGGTTTCGTTTTCAGCATTGCGGAAGGACATTCCAGGTGATGGTCTACACTGCTTTAAAAAAGAAATTTCAAATCACCATTTTGTTTGAGTCAAGATTTGTTTGGAAAAATGGACCAGCGCAGCGGGATTAGCCTGCTAGTATATTATAAAGCAAAAGTTCTGAAACTTCCACATGAGTGTTTTCAAAAACTACCCGATGGATTTTTTTGCCGATTGTATCATTTGATAGGAAATATTTTTGCGGAGGTTTGTCATTCAAATATACAGGGATAAGTATGATTTTTGGTTATAAATTTTGTATTTTTCGGTTATTTTTGATGAAAGGGTTGCCAGTAGTTATTTTTTGGCGAAAATTATCATTACTAAACAAATTAAAAATGATATATTTGTTAGAAACATTACAAATATCTTGCAAATAAAAGCAGAAAATAACTATTGATAATAATAATAATAATAATAAAGAAAAACCATTTAATGAGGCATGATATTATAAAAAAATATTTATCTTAAAAATAAAAGAAATATTTGCAACGATTAAAAATTAACTTATCATGAAACATTACATTTGATGCAACATTTGGCGACTTATCCTTGCGTTAAAATTAAAAAAAAAAAAAAAAAATTGAAAATTTGATTAAATGAATTTTGAACGATATTTTTTTTCCGTTCTATTATTTTCTTTCTCTTTTTTCTCATATTTCGATAGTATATAACTTACTCCAGGCAAAGGCAGATCTAATTATAAAAGTGATTGTGAGTTATATATTTGTTTCTTTGAGATTTTTTTTAATTTTTGTCGGCAAAGAATTAAGCCGAAAATGCATATGTCTAACATTAGTTTGCAATAATGTTGTTTTTTCCAAAAGAAGATAATTTTTGGAGTATATTTTAGTATTCAATTGTAAATTCAATAAAAATAAGTTAATATTTTAAAAATTGTAATCAAATACTTAAATTTTTAGATTTAGTGTGAAATTCTGCCACGCACATATATATTGTAAAATAATCTCATTCTTTTTCAAAAGTTTTTCACCGCAATTTGGAAAATTGTAATCAACATACTTTTTTTGCGCCATTTTGTCAAATTCTCTTCCAGGGAAAATTAGTTTTAAAATTTACAAACTGAACAAGGAAATCTATGCAATTTAAATGAGATTTACGCAATTTCAAGTTATTACTATCGATAAATTCAACATTTTGAAATAAAAATTGCCTGCTGAAAAAAATGGCACAGATGTCATATATGCACCACATTAGCGCGATTGCAACAAAACGTCGCACGTCGATTTTATGTTCATGTGGTAGCTCGGCTATGGTATATTTATTAATAAATTATTTACTCATATTTATTTTTTAAATGATGTAAATTGTTTTATTTTATAACTAGCAGTTACCCGTGACTTCGTTCACATAACATTTAAAGAAGAAATAATTGATCAATCAAGCAAAAAATTTCGATGATGAAAAGCATGTGTAATTAACTTTTTATCGCGAATTTATGGTAAAAAAACTTCTGATAATCCCTAGTTGCTAATTTGTTTGCTGGTCAAAATTTTCCTTTCAGCGATTAATATCAATAGATATAAACATTCTTGAATTCTTTTGTTCATCCCTGTATTTTTCCAAGTGCCTTTAATACACGAAAGTATCTTTCTAAAATTTATTTCAAACAAAAATATTTCTTATTACTACCTAAATTACATTTTCAGAAATTATCATCCGAAGACAACCTTGTATCCAGTTCTTTGCGGGACCCTGTTTATCATTATATACATATACTACAAACATTTCTTAGTTTACTAAATGCAGTTCAAAATAAAAATGCATATTTTATTTAAAAATCTCCTTTAAGTAAATTAAGCTCATATTCAGTAACCTTTCCGAGATCTTTTGTGTAACCCTGTATATCTAAATTTAACTATTTATACTATTACCATTTATATTCTCCATTTAATGTGCATGCATTTAGCGAAACTTAAAAGCACATATCATAATTCTAAATGCATTTCATCCATGCACCAGTCATCATCCATGATATACAGTACTTCGGATAGAATATATAATATTTGAAAACTTTTGTGTGTCCCTGTAAATGCTGCGCACTTCGTATTATGCATGAAATAACTTACATTAAGCCTCAGCAACATATATCAATTTGATTATACATGAAATCGTTTACCATAATTAAAATATGTCGGAAACTGTTCCTCCCTTTATTCCTATGCAATGGAATTCTTCTGTCTGACCCTGTAAATGAATAGTAAGTGCCCTTTTCACTACATACTTTACAAAATGCATATTTTAGTGCACTTTGTAAATGCATATAAATTTGAATATGTTCTACAGGCTGTAACATCGTTAAATTTAATTAAAACGATTTTTCCCCATAATGCTGTAATATAAGGAATTTTTTTGGCTATCCCTGTAAATAAACTAATCATGGTAGAAACTTCATTTTCAATAGGTATTCGTGCTAGGTAAACGTTAATAATGTCCAAAAATTTCATGGAAATCGGAGTATATTTACGAAAGTTGGAAAGCGACCAGACAGACAGACAAACCGAAAGCATAATAACTTTTCAACTTTGTTCGAAAGTGTTAAAAAATCGAGCCAAAAATATAATAATCAGTGATTTTATTTTCCACTTTTTCCCCACAAAAAATTTCTTCCATTGATAATTATGAGTTTTGAATAAAAATATTCATTTGTATGTAACTTATAACTTATTAATTAGTATAAGTAAAAAATATTTCTGATTCGTTTTAAATATGACGTCATTATTTATCTCGCTCCATTAGCTACTGATATTCATACCCCTTGTATTTTTAACGACTGCTATAAAGTACCTGTTTTATTTCAACTATGACGTCACATTTTCATGAGTGAACCATTTTATTAAAAATATAATTCTTTTTCATTCTTTTTACTTTTAATTTATGTCACCATATTTTACACAAAAATACCCATTAACTAAACAAATATCCTTGTTAAAAAATGTATTATAAAAAATACACCTTTTATTTTTATTTCAAACATGACGTCATATTTATTTTCTTTTAAATTATTTTATTATAGTTTTTCGCGTGGAAGTTTTCTATTAAAAATTCATTGCCGCTGAAAAATTATTATTCCAATTTTTTATTTTCTTGGCAACAGGAAAGGAAAAGGTTAAATTTTATCTGAAAAATGCCTATTGATTTTGTATGAAAAATAATTAAATTTTGAATTATTAAGGAAGATATTTGAATAAAATAAATAAAAATTACCCTATTATTTAATCCGGACTTCTAACTTTACGTCTGCAAAATTTCAAAGCAATCGGTTCAGTAGTTACGGCGTGAAAGCGGAACAAACAAACAAACAAACAAACAAACAAACAAACTCACTTTCCGATTTATAATATTAGTAAGGATTATTAACAAAACATTATTGTACAATTTTTTATTTCCTTTTTAAAATAACAGAAAACTATTAAAAAATATATATATAACTGATATTTTAAAATGAAGTTTTCGTCAAATTGGCGTAAAAAAGGAAAAAAAAAATGCACAAATGTGGTGCTCATAAGGCATTTGTGCGAAAATATTTTACAAGTTTGTTTTAATTAGCCATTTCTTCTTCAATTTTCTTCATATTTTTCCTGTGTTAGATAATATTTAAAATGATGTTGGACTAATCTTCAATAATTGAGCACCGCCAAATAGCATATTTACTATATTTTTGAAAGTTTTATTGGCACAGATATTTTATATCACCAAGGTAACTAATAGACTTTAAATTGGCATTATTTTGTCTGAGATATATTAACCCGACAATTAATATTTATTTATAAATAAAATGCTTATTTACTCTATAAATTGTATAAATTGTTTTGTTATATACTTATTAATTAAACTTTTTTCATAAATTTTTATTACTATTTCTATAATAGAAAATAATTTAAATATACATATGTAACTGGTATTCGAAAACAATGTTTCCGCCAAATTAGCATAAAAAATTATCGCGCCAAACTCAGCGCATATGACATCTTTTCCTTTTACTTACCCACCATACGTAGTATAGGGTAAGTCTTGCAATCGTTTTGAAAATCGAAAAAAAATTTTTGACGGATTTACACGTTTTAGATAGTGGAGTTTCCGAAAAACATAATTTTAGAAAAAAAAAATTTGCCGTCCGTCTGTCTGTCTGTCTGTAAACGCTCTATCTCCCGAACAAATTGAGACAGAGACTTGAAATTTTGTATGTATTTAGTATGTAAGAATGGGACGAACCCTATTTTATATCAGCAACCACGATTATCCGGAACTATTTTTTTCGGACTCTCGAAAAATTCGTTCTGATGAAAGGTATATAAAAATTTTCGAATTGTTTTGTTCTAAGGAATGGACGTAAAAGTCAATAAAATAACACGCATTTTGCATATAGAACGAAGTCGATCGGATTATTAGTTGCCGAGATATTTGTAATCTTGTTTTTCACATTCTTCGATTTTTCATGACCCTGTATTTCATTCAAATTTCAATTCAGAAGTATATTTTAATTGGAAATGAGACGCTTAATCCGACGCAGTTAATTTTTAGTTAATAGAATTATTATTTTTGGAGTTATAAAGATGTTTCTTTTACGCAGTTCGGTACTACTTGAGTAGTTTGGCGTTTTATATAATTTGTCGAAATTGGTACATCAGCAGTTCTTTAATATAGCATTACTATGTATATTAATAACATTTAAATTTTGTTTATGAATTGCAATGCATTGTATAAACAGTTTCACATGTTTTATTTTCATATACATATCCATGATGGGTAAGTATTACGATGGCCCCCAACGACTAGTTTGTTTATGTATTAAGGAGATTTCTAGATCATCAACGAGATCATAGAAAATTTGTCAGATTATTTTATTTGAGATTATTAAATTTATGGTTTTTTATTATGAAACAAACGAAGAAAAGAAAATTTACTATTGATGCAACTACAGAATTAACGACTGCTTGGCGTTATTTTTAAAAAAAATCGAAAAGACGATTTTTTAATTATTTCTTTCTTTCTTTATTTTTTTTTGTTTGTTTGTTTACATTATTATAAACATTTTATCCATTTTTATATACGCATCACCTTGGCGCGTTTTTTTTTTTAAATCTGACATCAGTTTGGCAAACACTGCGTTTTTAAATACCAGTTACATGTTATATTATTTTTTATTATTTTCTATTATTTTAAAAAGGAAACAATAATAAATAAGTGAAGTTTAATTAATAATTATAGAACAAAACACTTAAGAAAGAAAAAAATAAAGAAAAGTAAAGAAACAAAGTTTATTAGTAAATAAACAACAACAACCAGATTACCACGCAATCCATAAAATCACAATTTTGTTGCAATCGCACTAACGTGATCCATACATGCACCTGACCAAAATATTATTGGCTATATTATTATTTATATATTTTTAATATTATTTGGTACTACTTGATTAACCCTTCGACCAAAAAACTGCCGCCGAAATAAAAGATTAAATGTGAATAATGGATGATCGTAAATGCCACATTCATTTGAAATTAAACATGTTACATGCGTTTGTTACGTCATTAACTACTTTTTGATTCGACGTTTTATTTGTATTTCTATTAATATTTTCGTAATTTATTGATTCTTTGGTTATTTAAAATAAAAGTTATATTCGTTTGTATAATATGGTGAATCGTTTTGCAATATGTATAATTTGGCGAAATTGATCTATGGAATAATAAAGTAGTACCTATTGATTATTAAAATTCTATCTGGATATTTAATTTGACAGAACTGGCGTACTTTTCAAGTCTCCGTAGAGGCATTATCCAAGTTGTCGTTAATTCTGTGTTTTAACCTTATTATGTATTTTTCATCTGTAGTTTTTTTTACTATCCCTAAAAAAGCAATATTTGCAATGTGCAGGAAAAATATTCGGAATATCAATGATATAGAATTAAAAAAAAGTATTTGCAATTAATTTATCAATCATTCAGGTTTAAAAAAAAAATACTTTAAAATTGGTTAAGAAAAAAATATATATTAAATACCGACAGTAGAAAAATTTGTTTATGATGTTTATGTTGCAGTTTTAATTAACATTAAGCCCTATCAACATAATTTTATAAAAAATTAACTATTAAATACTACTTCATTACCCTGTCAAAAAAAAAAAATATTGACAAAATATAAGATTAAATATCAATAATAGATGATTGTAAACTTCACTTTCATTTGACAATAAACACGAAATAAGTAACAAATAAGTAACATTTGTAACAAATCGTTATAAGCAATACTAATGTTTGACGCCAAAAATCATAATGGAATTGATTACAAGCTGAAGGTTTATTTTTCTACAAAATTTAGCATAAAGATTTTTCCCAATTTAACAGCTACATGTTTGCAACTGCAGGGCTGCCACAGGCGACTATTTTTTAACACTAACAGGCACCACTTTCTTTAAACAGAAATCCTTAACAAACACTTTGACAACACTTGCAAGAAAAATTTATTTTGAAATTTATATTAGAAAAATAGTGGTGCGAACGGAATATAAAAATAGTCGCCTGTGGTAGCCCTGCAACTGGTTTAAAAAAATGAAGAGGCAGTGAGACTGATGTAATTTTAATTTTCCCAAATAATTCAGCTTTAAAACACACCCTTTATGCTTCATTGTTCTAATAAATATATAAGTTAAACACTCTTTTTTACGTTTTTTTGCTATGTACTTTGCTGGAACAGACCAAGGTAGATAGAAAACTGTAGTAGAGTTGCCAGAAGAGGACGGTTATTAAAAAATGTAAAGCAACATGTAATGAGGGTCTCATTTTCATATCAAACTCTACTATAAATGATCAAATAAGAGAGATGGTACTGAATTACTCAAATTTTGTCCAAGGCATACAATAGTGCAATATCGCAATGACATTGACACTGGATTCGTTTTCAGCATTGCGGAAGGACATTCCAGGTGATGGTCTACACTGCTTTAAAAAATTTTTCAAATCACCATTTTGTTTGAGTCAAGATTTGTTTGGAAAAATGGACCAGCGCAGCGGGCATAGCCTGCTAGTTTTCTTATAAGTATTCAATATTTATCTTGAGCATTACGACAAAGATTTTGACTGCAATTTATTCTTTTTATCAAAAATAACCATTATAAGAAATTAAATTGGTGACTGCACCAAACTCAATTGTAAAAACATCTTTTTTTTTCATTCTGATTGGTACAAAATGCAAAAAAGCGAATTTATTAAAAAATAAATGCTTATTTTTTTAAAGGTAGGAAAACAGAAAAGAAAACAAGGACAACAGAGAAGAAAACATTGAAATATTATTTAAAATATCTTTTTGAGATTTTTAAGTTGATTTCGTAATTTATAATCGTTAATTAATTCATTTTAAAGTATTAATTGGCAAAGCGAGTTGTTTTTAACATTTCACTGTCTCATTTTTAATTCATAATTTATTTTCTGTTTTTTTAGACATTAAAATATTTAAGTAATGCAGTTTCATAGCCATTCGGCTTATTTTGGTGGGCGTTTATAATAAATTATTGAATCCATTGTTGTTACAACATACATAAATCTGTGCAATTTACAGAGATATTCAGCGATTTATTACTTGAGGCAGACTAACTAAAAATGCCTTACAATTAATGTATTGTATTACAGTTAATTCTGTACAGTGTCAGCAAAAAAAAAAATCTTGACAATTAAATAAAATCTTGCGATTTTAGACGTTTTGTTAAACATCTAGAAATATACATATGGAATTATTCTGAAATTCCATGTGTGTGGACAAAATAGTGCACGTCATATATTTTCGCGAAGGGTTTTGCCGAAAATCTAAAAGGGAACAGTCAACAAATTGAAAATGAACGAAGATCTTTTGGATAACCCTGTCAAAACTAATGAAGCAATAGAGTTCAAACTGCAGAATATGATTAAGTGACTTATTGTAATAAACTGTGTTCATTTTTATGAATCTAACACGTAAACTCGTAAAAAAATTAAGGTTTTTATAAAAGGGTCCCAAACTTTTTGTTTATAATTTGCAGAGTTTTTCATAAAATACAATATTCTTTTCAGAAAATATGATTGACAATATTGTACATATGTACACAATGAATCAACATTATACATAACACCCAGTAATCAGAATTAAAAAATAATAAAAATTGTATGACAAATGAGCAGGTTTACTAAATAAAGATTTACTGTGTATCCGTTAACACTTTCAAAATTTTATTTGCATATTATGTTAGTGAAATGCATAGAGCAACTTTTGTGAAAGTCTCAAAAACATAGCTTGAAAATTCTGAAAATTTTCGTCCATATAACAAGATAAAAAAATCCGTTATTCTCAAAATAAAGCAAACAGATGAGGGGCTGTATCCATATTCCATTGATAGTGCCTACACAATATTGTACGTACTACTAATATTTGGATACAGAATTTTCAAGCTGTGTTTTTAAAACTTTCACAAAAGTTGCTCTATACATTTAACTAACATAATATGCAAATGAAATTTTAATATCTTTGACGAATGCGCAGTAAAATATTATTTAGTAAAACTACTCATTTGTCAACAATTTTTATTACTTTTCAATTCTGATTACATGGTGTTATGTACAATGTTGATTGCCATATGTTTTTCTGAAAAGAACATTGTGTTTTATGAAGAACTCTGCAAATTATAAGCAAAAAAACTTGGAAAATTTTGGGACTGTTTTTATAAATACCTTAATTTTACTGTGAGTTTACATGCTTTATTCATAAAAATGAGCACAATTTATTACAATAAACCACATAATCATAATCTGCAGTTTGTACTCTTTTGCTTCATTAGTTTTGACAGGGTTATCCAAAAAATTTTCGTTCTTTTTCAATTTGTGGACGGTCCCCTGTTAGATTTCGGGGAAAACTCTTCACGGAAATGTATAATGTGTACTATTTTGTTTACATACCTGGAGTTTCAGAATAATTCCTTGTACATATTTTTGGAATAATTCTATTAACTGTATCATTCCGACTAAGATCGTCGATTTTGCCTCTTTTTTATTCTGAAGTACAGACTTCATTCCAGAAATTCGTAAGAAGAATTCTTCTTTGTATAATTACGAAATTGTTAAAACAATATCTAATTTATTCTTTAAATCATAATTTGTCTATCATAATAAGGAAGTTTTAATAAATAAAAAATTCTTATTTAGAATTTTTGATTTTTCTTTCAGATTTTCATAATAGTAAAGGTGGTCAAGCTGGTAACCTTGATCTAGACCAATAAAGAGTTAATTTACAAAATTTTAAGCATCAACAAGAAATGAATAAACAAACAGAAAAAAACCGTATGAGAAAAATTATTTCGATGGTTATTTTAAAACACAGATCTTTCAATTCATACAACATCCTCTTTATCCATGCAGACAACGTAAAACTCCTTTAATGTTAAAACTCATAATTCACGTGTGAGAAAATTCCAAAACTCCTTGTAACAAAACAAAGATTAAAAAAGAAGTTTTCTGGAAGATAAATTACCCTTTAAAACATATTTATGATTTTCACCTTATCTCTCTTTAGATTCCCATGACGCTACTTCGCTTTCACGCCACTTAACATTCAAAGCATAATCTCGACACCCGTGTGCGAAAAATATGTATTTATTTATCTTAAAAGTCACTAATAAGCTTCGTATAAGATACTGAAAATCATGTCCTCATTTCCGGCTCCTTGTTTTCTCTCGTAATGACATGCAGTGATATAACAAAATTTATCAAGTACACTTTTAACGCACGTGATAAAGAAGGACATTTACATATCACCGTCCCAAGCAATAACATAATTCATTTTAAGCGTCCTCCAGCGTCCCTTAAGTGTTTCGTGACTGACTCTCATTCTTTAGAAGATACTTCGAACTTCCGTGCAGTGTTTCCTAGAGAAGGGGGTAGTCGAGAAGTACCGGTATTTCTTTGCAAATAAGAAAGAAACGGTCACGGTGTGTGCGGGAGAAACGTTCCATTTAATTTTTCAGATAGAGTTTGCGGAAGGTAGAGTGGGAAAATTTTAGCAGCAAAAAAGAAAAAAATAATATGATGAAACAAATATAGAGAAAAGACGATACCGGAAAAAATGAACAGAAAAAACATTGTGTTTTTACTTTGATGTTTAATGTATTCTTTTCTCATTCGATTTCTTTCATTTTTTTTTTCTTTTGCAAAAAAAAGTAAAAAATAAAATAAAAGTTTAGAGAGAAAAAAAAAAGGTTCGAGTAAAGGTAGAAAGTAATTAAAGGAAACATGAGGTAAAGAAACGACGCGTCTCACTCACGTTAAATTTAATTGCTGAATGGATTTGGTTTTAACTTTTTTTTAATGAAGTGGGCGGAATAGTGATTGTGCATTTATGGAAATGTGATGTGTTCAACATTATAAAAAATTACGAATAACAAATAATTTATATGAGAGATTTAATGGGAGTTATATTACATATTCATAATCTACAAACTATAATTACTATAATTAAGTTCTAAGAATTTTGAAAAACAAGGTAAACATTCTCAGATTTAAAAAAAAAAAACTTTAAACAAAATTAATACTAATGATCTGCCTAAACTTTTCAATAGAAATGAATTTCAACATATATTCGGAAACCACTTTACGCCCATTTGAGATCTCATTTTAATAAACATTCATAATCTGAAAATAAGTACAAACTATATAATCATTCAATTAATTAAAATGCAATCTCGATATTAATAATGTTTTAATTACTAAAATTGATAGTTCTAGAACATTTTACTGGAATTTATCAAAATTGAGATGAATTCTGTGCTTAAGTAAGTATAACCGTTATTATTTATTGCTAATCAACCACAGGCGTTAAAATAAATGTGAGATGTATATGTAACCAAAAAAGCTAAGAACTAATGAACAAGTCGTTAAATTTATTGAGAAACACCGAAAATACTGGCGATAAATATATATCAATAAATAAAAACTTTGTTAAATCACCATAAAAAGATAAATTAAACAGGACGCGTTTCGAGCTGCAAAATTACTGCTCGTCATCAGCTGATCCAAACACGTGTCACAACGGACAGAGTGGAAATAACAGTGAAATAAAGAGGGAGGAGATTACACAGAGAGCGACAGGTGGCGCTGCTTGTCACAGCCAAGGAGGAAGAAAAAAGTAAAGATAAACTAAAGTAAAAAAAAATAAGAAGAAGGAGGGAGGAGATTACAAAGAGTGCCCCAGGTGGCGCTGGCTAAAAGAACACAGGTGGCAGAGAAAAACTAATAAAAGATAAAGAAAACAATTGAAAAATAAATAAAATAAAATAAATAAATCAATTAAAATAAATAAATAAATAAATAAAAATCAAAATAGAATAAAATTAATTAATTAAAAATGATATAATAAAATAAATAAATAAAAATAATAAAATAGTAAAAAAAAAAAAAAAAAAAAAAAAAAAAATGAATATAGTAATAATAAAAAACTACAAAAGTAATTTCCATGCAGGAGAAAGGGAGGGGGATGAAGAGAGATCATTGACAAGAGTATTACAATTTTTATAAATAAAATAAGCTTCGTGAGTATCTAAATGAGAAGGAGAGGCAGGATTAGAAATAATTCTGGCCATGGAAAAATTGAAATAATGACCGGAAGACCAACAGTGAGAAGCAATGGAAGACCTAGATAATTCCTGATTTTTAATGTACCTCTGATGTTCATCCAATCTTTTCTTCAACGCTCTTCTGGTCTGACCAATATAACCCAAATTGCAAGAGCAAGGAATAAAATAAACACCCCACCGGTTCTCAACAGGAATAGGATCTTTCAAAGACGAGAATTTAATTTTATTCATAGGTTTGAAGATAACTTTAAAATTGAAACGAGAAAGGATTTTAGCTATTTTGAAACAAAGAGGAGTTAGTTTGGATGTGCAAATCCCAAAACTTTCTGCTATGTCATATATCTTAATATTTCAAAAAGTAGTTACAGATGTTAATACTTATATATTATTTGTTCAATTCTATACCAATTTTGATTTTCATCTTGAATTTCTGTTTCGATCAATCGAAATAAAGAAAAAAGTTAAAAATTATTAAAATCAATAGTTTTCTTTTATTCTGTTGTTATCAGCTCATTGCAAATAACCGGCTTGACAGGACGCGAGTTTCCGGCTCTGCACAAGACGATGAACAAAATAAATCAAGGAATCGAGAAAATGATTCGAAAATCGCTATAACAGCGTTCCTTTCTCACATAATATATCCAAATTAAAGGATGAGCTTCTGGGTTATAGGCAAAAACATGAACCCATAATTTGGTTCAATTCTATGAATAACTTTACTCCATTTTCGGTGTTACAATAACAAAAATGCCATAGACATCGCACTTACTGTTCCTTCTTCTGACAGATTTTTTTTTCCAAATATAAGGAGAAAGTGCTGACCATAGCGAAAAACATAAACAAAAGATTTGGTTCCATTCTATGAAAATCTTTATACAATTTTTTTTTTCAAATTCAGGGAAGACCTGCTTGTCATTATCAAAAACATCTACAAATAGTTTAGTTTAGTTTTATGCATAACTTCGTACACTTTTGGATGGTATAATAATGAAAACAGCACATACATGGCTACTCTAATGTCCCCTTTCGGTAGGTATTTTTCAAATTTCAGGAGGACTTGTTGGTCATTGCAAAAAACGTACACAATTTTTTTTCAATTACATATATAACTTAATGCCCTTTTCGATGGTACAATATTGAAATGGCAGAAAATTCGCTATTACATTGCCCCCTTCCAGTGGAATATTTCAAAATTAAAAGTAGATCTGCTTGCCATAGTAGTCTACCAACATACAAAAAAATTTTAGTTCAAATCTATGCATAACTTCATACACTTTTGGATGGTACAATGATAAAAACGGCACATGCATAGCAATTACAGCGTCCACTTTCAGCGATTCTTTTTTCAAATTCAGGAAGGACCTGCTGGCAATAGCCTAAAACATACACAAAAAAATTAGTCCAATTATACATATAGCTTAATGCATTTTCGATGGTACAATATTGAAAATGGCAGAAAAATCGATATTATAATGCCATCTTCCGTTGGAATATTTTTAAACTGAAGGAGGACCAGCAGCTTACCAATGTACACAAAAAATTTGGTTCAGTTCTATGCATATTTCCGTACATTTTACGATGATACAATGTCGACATACGGACAGACATTTTTATAAACATTTTTTCCTTACCCCTAAAACGTGTAAATCCATGAAAACAAGAATAAAAAAGATTCTATTACATTATTTTCTTCGGTTTTTTGTTTAGTTAAAAGTAAGCGAAGAAATAAATAAATAAATATTCGCAATGCTGAATGATATTTGTAATTTTAATGCCAGTGGTTAACGACACACAGTTCTTTTCTTTCAACGTACATTTTCGTAGACAATTCTTATATGCGTATCCCCTGTCCTCAGAAACCCGTTTTCACCAAAAGTCAATACAATTCATTTTTTAAATTTGTAAATGATGGTATTCCTATCTGATTTTGGAATTTTCTGCAAAGTATATTTTTAGAGAGCATATTTGAGTATGTTTTTAACATTCAGAAAGCCAGATAATTTGATGATATGTCTTTTAAATTCAAAAATCAATGTCTTTGCGAAATAAATTCATGCAATCTTTCGCTACATATGATCATAAAAATGCGTAAAATTTCTGTAACCTAGCGTCTAGAAAACCTAGGCCGATGAAAATCACGCAACTTATAATAGAGAATTTTGATCATTATCGATGAGATTGAGGATTTTCCTGCCATTTGAAGGAAAATGTTCCAAAAATGTTCACAAATTATCTCATAAATAAGAAAAGCAATTGGTAACCCAATTGGTGGCAATTCTGCGTAATAACATAGAAAAAAAATGCATAATGTTTATCTTAGATTTTACAAATGTCTGTGTCTTAGAAAAAAAAAATGGACTTATCAAAACACAATACACTGTAAAATAAATTATACATTTTACATCAAACGATGCTGGAATCACGGCTAACAACACAATTGCTGTAGTTTACAAGCTGGTGTCTTTAAGAGTGCTGCAATGTTTCTCAAGTCTGGGGAAACGTGGCATTGTTATTGTCTGCGAAGTGCATGCGAAAAGAAGAATTCGATTTTTAAGCACTTGTTGCTCGAACTCGCTTTCACAATATCGGTATTTGAAAAATTACAACTTGAAATGCATGAAAAACAGCTCCATTATATACGAAAAGATGCTGATAGCCTTGCTGCCGACACAGTCTGTAAAATTTGCAAGCTGCAGCATTTAAGGATACTGTAATTCGTTTTTTGAGAGATGCACGTAACAAAAATAATTCGATATTTATCACTCAATCACCATTCGAATATCTCAATCTTCTACGAATCTCAATGAACTTGAATTTTTCGAATAAATTTGAACAACTCCGTCGTATTATTCACTTAATGTTGTTCACTTTTTTTAATTTACTTTTACACCATTGTTGCTTGAGAATTACATCACAAAATGCTTGGAAAATTACAACTTTTTTTACAGCGCATGTTCAGTGATTATTAAGTGAATAATTATATATTTATTGACAATATTGTACAATGTATTTCTTAAATTCCATCCAAAAGAAAAGCTTCATTTTAAATAATTATTTTGGTGCATATTCTAAAAAAAGTCATTCATACACTCAAAATTTTTAAAAAAATTCCCACGTAATAATCTCAAATTACCTAAATAAATCATAACAGATGCAATTTTAACTTAATTTGCAACTTACGAATTTCTCATCTGTTTCTGAGCAATTATTATTATCTTATATCTTCCTTCTTTTTCTCAAAAAATAAATAAATAAATAAATAAAAGAATAAAAGAAAAAGAAAAAGAAAACTGTAATGCAAAAAAATCTATTATATTAATTAATGGGACAATTTAAAAAGTCTGTATACATAAAGTTGCACCTAGAAAAACATTTTCAGTGTTTATAAGTCATATATTCCAACACTTACACCTTTTTTTCTCAAAAAAAATACAAAAATATATAAATATTTTTTGCATGATGTAAAACGCTACAATAACCAGAAAAATTACTAAAAATTACAAAAATTAGACAACACTCGCTATAATTTATGCAATTTTCTGCAATAGTTTAGAAACAAATTTCAATTCTTTATTTTCATTTTTTTCAAAGATTAATTATTAAAATGAAAAAAAAAAAACAATTTCCCAGAGGGAAAACAAATTTTAATATTAAGAAACTTATTCTAATTATTCTCAGTACTTATACATTCCTACCTTTATAATATCTTCATTAAAATATTCTTTAATAAAAGTTAAGTTTCTAAAATCTTTCTAAATTAAAGTAATAATTTTCTTCCTTTCAAGTAGAAAAAAAATTAAAATGTATTAAAATAAATGTTTCATAACTTAAATAAATAATAAATTTTTAAATTAAGTAGAAAACTTAAAATTTATTCAACATTTTTTGGGGTTAAAAAATGCTACATTTCGAAATAGAAAACAAAGTTTAAGAAATTCTGAAAGTTCCTTTAGACGCTAGCTGAAAAAGAATTTAAAAAAAATGGATTAACTTAATTGATGCAAAATGCAAAACTAAATATGTAAAGAATAATTAAAGCAAGCCATTAGACACATACAAGCATTGCACGCAAATGTTTCATTTTGTTATACATCCTCGAACGGGAGCAAATATTTGCATAAAGATGTCATATCTTTTCGGTCTAGAATGCGAAAGAAAAATATTTTGAAATATTTATTTTCAGCATAAAATCTGTGAGTGTAACAGACAATAAATATTCTTTCTCTGGAAATAAAATTGTTTCAGTTTGTGGAATTTATGTGCATGATGAGAACTTTACATACAAAGGATTTATTTGAAGAAATTTAAAATATGTGTTATTGATTATTTTTTTTTAAG
Organism: Maratus speculifer; assembly: GCA_964019185.1. NCBI lineage: Eukaryota > Metazoa > Arthropoda > Arachnida > Araneae > Salticidae > Maratus > Maratus speculifer. The sequence goes on along the minus strand of OZ025294.1, from coordinate 92,826,590 downwards.
CATGATAATTTTTTTTAAATAACAATTTCATTGGAGATCTGCTGATATATTTATTTCATGCATTTGTAAAGTCAAATATGATAAATACTAATGTTCTCATTTGCAAAGGTTATACTCGTGAACATTTGTTTAATAATATGTATAAATAGAAAATTCAACAAACAAATGTGGAAAAAAATAACATTGTGAACAAGTGTACTGTATTAGCGACACAACTTCATCATATTAAGAATTCTGAGGATAAATTTATATATATATATGATTTCGCCATTATATATTCCCGAAAGAAAGAAAACATCTAATGAAAATTAACTTTTAAAAAATTACCGTTCTAGCACAGAATAACTCCGTTTCAGAATAAATTTAACGAAAATAACATTTTCAAAATTATTAACTAAATAACGGATTCATGCAAAGAAATATTTCTTATAGATAATTTAGGTATTGCAAGAATTGTATTGAAGGTGTAAATTTTATTTACTAAATTCTATAAAAAGCGGGGTACTCAGTCTGAGTTTGATTTTTGTAATTTTTTTTTTCATGTTTCCAACTAAACCATGCTGTTAAAAAATAATTATATAAGATTAAATGGCAAAGCATTATCTTAAACAAATAATGGATTAAAATAGACTCTGAAAATATTAAAAATTCAAATCTTGAATTTTATTGAATATAAAACAATAATATTTTTCATGTATATGCCTAACTTTGGGAAACTTTTTTTGAAAGATAAGAAATTTTTGTTACACACGTGTTTTTGTTAAAACAAGGAATAAGACTATTGATTCTGATAAATTTTTATAGCAATTTTTATTACATTTTTAAGTCTATTTAATATTAACTTAAATTTTAACAAACAAAACTGTTTACGCGAAGATTTCCAGAATGAAATCTATTGAATAAATTTCACCTGATTTTCCACAATATATTAGCAAACATCTCACTTATGTTAATGAGCAAGCGATTTGCAATATCTGTTAAATTTACCAACATATACCAAATTTTCTATTCAAAACCTGATTTTTTTTTTCTTAAAAAAATTGTGTATTTTTGAATATAAACAGCTCTTATGTATACTAAAAGCTGTATTTTGCTTTAAAACACGTCTACAGATAAGAAGAACATTGTGACCAAATTATATTTTATAAAAACTATTTAATATATTAAAGATAATTATTAATTGAATTTCAATTAATTATTTCAATATCTTAAAAACTTCTTTAAAAAATAAGGTTTCTTGTAAACGTAAACAGTGAAAAACACTGTTTTCCAGAAAGCGTACACTAAGATTTTAATATAGCACAAAAACGTATATTACAGTTTTTCAAACATATTGAAAATGATATACATGACTGAAGTGTACTACAAAGTCCGTATGATAGAATATGGTGTGCTTAGATCTTACCGTTCACTTATAGAAAAACACGAAAGAATTTAGCCATAGAAGAAAATGAATAAATTGAATTACTAAGATGTACGAACTGTTGTTTTAATGTTGTCAGTTGTGATATGCGTTGTTAAATTTAAATATTTTTATAACTAGCTGTTCTGCCCGGCGTTGCCCGGGTTCATCAAAAAATGCAAGAATTGCGAATAAACTTTAAAAATCATAATAAAAACCTCGAAAAATTTAAAAAATGCTGCACGAATTTCGTCTAAACTTCGTTGAAAAGAGATGGGCTAGAAAATTGAAGTTGGATTATTTTTGACAATGGACAATGTGGAAAAATCTTACAAATCGCAAAAAACATTAAAAATCTCATAAAAATATAAAACAAAATTCAAAAATTGTGTTTCAAAATTCGAATAAACTTTGAAGAAAAGAGATCAGAATTTAATAAATTCGGCCAAAAATTGAACATCTAAAAAAATCGAAGGGGTCGCGAAGAAACATAAACATCGCTTTAAAAATGGCAAAATTTTCAAAAATCACGGAACTCAAAATTTACTCTACTTGGATAAATGTTTTGAATCTAATTAATTTGATAATGTAAAAAGCATTGAAATACGAAAAAAACTGCTAAAAAATCGCAATAAAAATCTTTAGTCGCACATGAGAAAATTTATCAATTTAGCGAAGAAATTAAAAACCGAATTCCTTTTCCGTATCTGAAAAAAATAGCCGTGAACTCAAAAAAAAAAAAAAGCATAGTGCATTAAAAATTGCTGTAGATCAAAATAAGAGAGCAAAACAATTACCGTAAAGGATAAAAGTTTGAAACCAAACTCTTATTAGTCTAGAAATTTAAAATCGAATTCCTTTGAAAAATGTTGACTGGAGAAAGCCCAAAAATTGCATTGAAAATTGTAATAAAGTCGTAAATCATTAAAAAATCCCTAGGGTAAAAATTCACTATTATAATATAAAAAATTGTAATCAAGAAATTAACCATATTAACCAAAAAGTTCGAAATCGAAATCGATTTCCGGATCTAAAAAAATCGCCACGGAACTTGAAGAATGGCTAAAAATTACATTGAAAATTGCATTAAAAATAAATAAGTATTTGGAAGTCAATGCTTAAAAAAATAATATTAAGGCAGGGCGGGGGGGGGGGGGGTTATGATCGAAATCATTCATAAATTACAAAATGTAGGCATGGAACGCCAAAATCATATTAAGAGATAAACATTGCATTCGAAACATAATTACATTAAACAAAATGTTTGGTATCAAAATTGGTTTCCGAATGGCAGAAAATCGCCAAGGAACTTAAAAAAATGGCTAAATATCGTATCGAAATCTATATTAAAAATCGCTGAATATTTAAAAGTCATGGCTGTAAAAATTTAATATTCAGTCGAAAATATTGTAATCGTTCATGAATGAGGAAAAGTCAACAAGGAACACCTAAAATCCCCCAAACTAACTAAAAATTACATTGAATATCGCATTAGAAATTGGCAAAATTCATAAAAGCGTGGAGAACAAATTGTACTATTTATGCTAAAAGTTAGAAACCGAAATTCTTTTACCGATGTCAACAACTGTCACAGAACTTGAAAAATGACTGTAAAACAGATTAAAAATCAGTAAAATTAAAAAATCCGGACAAAATTTGCCATAGTAAGATAAACATTTATATTAAATTCCTGCGGACATAATTTACCATAATGGGACAAAACATTGAAATCTGAACTCTTTCATTAGTTAAAAAATATCGACACAAAACTTGCTAAACATTTAATGAAAATACACAAAAAATCTGAATCATTGATGTCAAAATTTACTACATTAAGCTACAAATTATTTAAAAATTTCTTTTCCAATTGTGAAAAAAACGCCGTGGACTCGAAAACATCTAAAAATTGTATTCAAAAATTCATTACAAAACGTCTCAAATTTAAAAATAGCGGGGGACAACATTTATATTAATAGAGTAAAATAGTGTAATCTGAATTATTTCTTAAATACGAATGAAAAAATCGGCACAAAGCGCTAGAAATGATGAAAACATTGCTAAAAATTGCATTAAAAAATCACTAAATTTCAAAATTCGTAAATGATGTGTAAATGTTTGAAATTAATTTCCTTTTCGAAATTAAAAAAAAAATAGCCGTGAGATTCAAAAAACCAATACAAAACCATTGAAAAATTCATTAAAAACCGCTAAATGTAAACACATCCCGTGAATAAAAAAATATTATAGTCATGTAAAACGTAGCAGCGTTCTTTTTTACATGAATTACAAAAAAATCGACGCAGAACACAAAACATATCAAAAGTCACATTGAAAATCGACAAAATTAAAAAAAAGGTAAATGGTGAAATTTACTATATTAGGCTAAAAGTTTGAAATCAAAATAATTTTTTAATTGTTAAAACACCACTGTGGTGGGGATCGAAAAAAACGGACTAAATCGTATTAAAAAGTTCATTAAAAACGCATTGAAAAATGCACTAAATATCGCTAGTTATTTTTAAATCGCAGTAATCAGAATTTCATCAAACGGATAAAACATTCTAATCGGAAATCTGAACTATTTGATTATCCGGTTGACCAAGAAACTATCTGGGTCAAACCATAAGATTAAACTACAATAATGGCGGATCGTAAATTCCATATTCACTTAACATTAAACATGTTACATACGTTTGTAACGTCCTCAAGTGGTTTTTACTTCTTATTTTTATATGTATTTGTATTAATGTTTTTCTAAATTATCTCTTCTTTCATTATTTAACATAAAAATTACATCTATTTGTATAATTTGGTTTGTTTCACGATTGATATAATTTGGCGAAATTGATCGACAGGATAATCACGTAGTAAAAGGAAATCCTATAGATAATAAAAAGTCGACACGGAACACAACAATTCTTGAAAAATCGCGTTAAAAATCTCTAAAATTATATTATATTAAAAGTTTGAAATCAATTTTTACTTCCGAATATCAAAAAATCACCATAAAACTCGAAAAAAATTTCTAAAAATTGCATTGAAGAGTGCATTAAAAATCACTAATATTAAAAAATCACAGGGGTCAAAATTTACTTTAATAGGGTAAAAAGTTGTAATTGAAAATATCTCATGAATGACAAAAATCCGACATCAAACGCAAAAAATCTCGAAAAATCGCATTAAAATAGCTGAAATTCATAAATCTTAACAGCTAAAATTTAATACATCAGCCTGAAAGTTTTAAGCAAAATTCCTTTTACTAATGTCGAATAATAGTGGCAAAATTTACATTAAATAATTCACTAAAAATCCAAACGTTGCACGAAATCCAAATAAATTATATTGAAAAGCGAACAAAACTCAATAATTTAGGTCGAAAGAATGAAACCGCTTTCCTTTTCGCTAATGTAGAAAAATCGCCTCGAAACCCACTAAAATTCACATATGAAATAAATTTAAAAAAACTGAAAATCGGCCTTCAAGGTGTAAAATTTCATACATAACTTTGTGCAGTGGTCTTACCAGAGCATCGCCAGTACTTCAAAAATTTTAACATGCGTTATAAACTACCTTAAAGTGTAAAACAGATCTTCTTATTACATTTCCTAATTTTGTTCGCGTCCCTCCTTTCACGAACCCTGAAATGTGTCACACCATTCTTTGTTTACATTTTTTATCATGTATTATAAACCATTTTAAAATTTAAAATAAATCACATTGTTATATTTAAAAATTTTAACAAAATCGCGTTCTGTTAGTTCCATTTTTCACCACCAGCTAGCGCACTCTATTCTTCAAAAACTTTATCAAAACGATACTCTGTTAAACAACCTATCAGGTGATACATTACTCGAGGGGGTAGCGGTCTTAAGCAAGAATTTAAGATATATTATGAAATTGCTATTCGAAAATAGTGGTACATAATTTTTTAGGTAAATTTCGCAAAAAAATACTACTTATTGCATTCTCAACAGCTCAAGATTTTGATAGAACAACTATGAAAAAAATAGATGCTAAACGCAAAAATTTTTGAAAAAGCGTTAAAAATCACATTGAAAATCGTATTAAAAATCGTTAAAATCTAAAATTCGTAACAAACACAAACTTTAGGGCTAAGAGTTTGAAACGGTTTTCTTTTTATCAATCTCAAGAAAAAAGACTAAAAATCGCATTAAAAATTCGTTAAAAATTCAAAAATTGCTGTACAAATTCCGAATAAACTTTGCTGAAAAGAGAAAAAAAATGCTATATTGGGTTAAAAGAATGAAACCGTATTTCTTTCACTAATGGGATAAAACTGCAAAAAGAACGCTAAAAATCGCCTAAAAAAATTATCAAAAAAAATCTAATAAAAAAATTGAAAATCGGGCTTCGAGGTGCAAAACTACATGTATAAAAGTACCTTCCCTCCACATTTTGTGACTCTACGTACAGCAGACTCTTCAGAACAGTGCTGACACACACACAAACTTGTCTCTTTATTATTATAGATTTAAAAAAATAGCGGTCTATTAGTTCCATTTTCCACCCCCAGGTAGAGCACTCTATTCTTCAAAAACTTTATCAAAACCATACTCTGTTAAATAACCTATCAGGTGATATATAACTCGAGGGGCTAGCGGTCTTAAGCAAGAATTTAAGATAGTTTATGAAATTGCTATTCGAAAATAGTGGTACCTAAATTTTTGACATTTTAGGTAGATTTCACAAAAAAAATACTACTTATTGCATTCTCAACAGCTCAAGTTTTTGATAAAACAACTATGAAAAAAATAGATGCTAAACGCAAAAATCTTTAAAAAACGTTAAAAATCGCATTGAAAATCGCATTAAAAATCGTTAAAATAAAAAAATCGTAACAAACACAAAATTTAGGGCATTAGGCTAAAAGTTTAAAACGATTTTCTTTTTATGAATCTCAAAAAATAGCCGCAAAATGAGAAAAAACACAAAAAATCACATTATAAATTCGTTAAAAATTCAAAAATCGCTGTACAAATTCCGAATAAACTTTGTCGAAAAGAGAAAAAAAAATAGCTATTTTGGGTTAAAAGAATGAAACCGTATTCCTTTCACTAATGGGATAAAACCGCAAAAATAACGCTAAAAATCGCTTAAAAAATTATTTTAAAAAATCGAAACAAAAAATCGAAAATCGGGCTTCGAGGTGCAAAACTACATGTAAAAAAGTACCTTCTCTCCAAAGTTTGTAACTCTACGTGCAGCAGTCTCTTCAGAACAGCGCTGACAGACAAACATCCTTCTCTCTTTATTATTATAGATAGATAGATATATCTTGAAATGTATAACTTTTATACATCATATACAGATATGCAAAACACATTTTAACAACACCCTTTTTTTGGTCGAAACTGCTGAAAGGAAAATTTCAATTATGTTATGCTTTTAACTGATGTAACTAAGGGGCTGTCCATATATAATGTCGCACTCTTTTCAATATTTTTACACCCCCGCCCTTTTATTACACGGCACACTATATTACGTAAACGTATATTTTCGGTATAGAAATAAATCACTGTTTTATAGATCTTATTTCAAAATTTATTCTTAAACTTTTATTATACGTTTCAATGACATTTGTGATCATAACAATAAAAGACTTCGTGTACCTATTTGGTCTGAAATAAGATAATGGGTTACAACAATTAATATACAATAATAAATATTAATATGAAAGAGCAATTGAAAACAGTAGTATTTTGGAATTTGAAATGGAATTTAAGATATTTGGCTTTAAATCTTATCTCTACTTTATGAACACAAAATATTTTAATTTTTAAGTAACTTCAAAGCTTATTTTGCTGATTTTTAATGCTTTTATATTAACCAAAATGTGTGATGTCACACATCTTCATAGCCTCTCCCTCCCCCTTGTCACAAACAGTCATATTTTCACGACCCCCCTCCCCCCTTCCAAGCATGACTTTTGTGGATATCCTCTATGCACTGTAATAAAACGGACAATTTTACGGAATTATTACTAGTAATCTGAACGCCAGTAATGTTTACCGTTTTTTAACGGAAAAGTTTTCATAAGTTCTGGAAAAAACACGAAAGAACGGAATATTTTCCGGAATTTACGGAAAATTTTCCATTAAAAACCAGTAAATAATACTGGCGTTCAGATTACCAGTAATATTTCGTAAAATTGTCTGTAAAGAAGAAGTGGATTTGCAAATGCATTTTCCAAATTGTTCATTTAGACATCGTCTTTTACCTTTTTGAACTGTGACGTTTTGTTATAGCATTTTGATTATGTTGGAAAGTGATTCATAATCTGTGCATGATTTTTCAGCATTAGATTGTTTGTGGATTTTGATGAAATAGGTGTCTGCGCTGTGTATTAAAACAGTATTTTTAATCTATTTTAACATTTCTATCTCTAGTAACATATATATATACCAAGTGACACAAAAGTCAAGACGAACTTTAAAAATTAATAATTCGGAAACGAATCAAGATACAAAGATACGGTTTGCACCAAACGGATAGAAAAAAACAGGTTTTGTGTGACAACGAAAAAATACAGCTCTGTTGGCGACCAGCGGCATCACTAGCAGCACTGAAAGATACCATCCGCCAAAAAAGTGTCTGCTATAACACAAGAAATGCTGCTTAATGCTGTTAATGGTGTGGTGCCTATTCTCACAGCTGCACTTATGAATGATGGACAACACATTGAACATTTATTGTAACACTAGTTAACTGTAATTAAGCTGATTTGTAAATTGTTCACATTTTTTCATTTGAAAATCTCTTTTGGGGCAATAAAACACTGTAGCGCCAATTTTTGGTCACCAACAAAACTATTTTTTTTTCGTTTTTACACAAAACCCGGTTTTTTCTCCATCCGTTCAGTGCCAGCCGTATCTTTGTATCTTTATTCGTTTTCGAATTATTCATTTTTAAAGTTAGTCCTGACTTTTGGATTACCTGGTATATTAAATATGTACAATATCAATAAGAATAACATTATTCACGGTAAACTGTTTCGCTTTACTTGGTATTGAATCACATAGAACACTGTTAAAAATTTCTGTAAAAACACTGGAAAAAAAGGCAAGACTCAGCAAATTTAGTTTCAGTTAAATGCATTTGATCGAGTTTCTCGATCATCATTTTACTGACCTATCCCTGATCTTACATCTAATTCCCTCTAGCGATTTCAATGTCTTTATTTAAAGATTTTTTTTAAACTTGTAATTCAAAATATACACTTATGAAATTCTTTTGAAATTTTTTTAGAAATATTAAAGAAGAAAATTTAATATAAAAATTGATTTTTTTTTTTTAACTTAGAATAATTTTGAAAAGGAAAAATCATCTCCTCGCAATTAATGGGGATTTTTATTCACAATCACTTTGAAATTGCTTCCTTCATATGCCAGAAATTAGGTAATATTTTGATGCTCTTCTAGAGTCCAGAAATCTTGGGCTCAAACCCGAAGACCATCAGATAAAAATTGTGAAAGAATTATATCAATGAAAGTAAGTTGCATCGCATTATTTCAAAGTTGTTATTATTATTACAATGCCAACGTTATTATTATTAGTTTATTGGTTAAATTGCTCTATAAAAATATTAATCTTCTGAAAAGGTATTATGCAAAATAAATAAAATAATGAAAACCTGAAAAATCCTTTAAATTAATAAATTAAAATTTTTATGTTTATTTATTTATTTATTTATTTTTTAATTAATTACACAAAAAATCTTATAAAAATATTAGTGCATAAAAAATAAATAGTGGGTAACAATTTCGAAAAATTCACTAAAATACTATTGTTGTGAAAATGAATTAGATTCACATTTTTGCTTTAAAAAAGCACTGAATTTTTTCAATTATTACTTAAACTAGTTAAAAATTTAAAATTAATAAAAAAAATAATAATAAGCAATATGAATAGCTCTAAAATAAATAAAAATAAATAAAAATAAATCGTCTACGAATTTTTAAACGAATATATTTTAAGCGAAATATTTAAACAACAGAAGTGCAATAGATTACTCTCTGGTGAATTATAAAAGACATGTTTTGCACTCAGAAACAACAGCTTCTATACCTCAGTGAAAAAGATGTTGTTCCAGAGACTCGGGTTCAAACTCTAGGACGGCTAGAAACATACACTGTTAAAACTAAAGGTTGCATATGGCCCTCCTAGGGGTGAAACGCTTGTCCCGTCAGCGACTCCTTTAAGGGAACCAGAATTGCACCATTAGGGGTGCCCTAAGACACCTCAAGACACTCTTATGACACTCTATGAGGTGCCATGGGGTTCACAGAGGCACATCTCGGGGTGCAATTCTGACTGCCTTAGGGGTGTCGCTTACGGGGCAAGCGTTTCACCACTAGGAGAGCCATATGCAACCTTTAGTTTTAACAGTGTATTGTGAAAAAGTTAAATGATACAGCAATTAAAAAAATACTCGAAAAATTCTCGTTCAAGCTCACTGCCTTTTATATAATTGACTAAAATTAAATAAATAAATAAAAATAAAAAATAATATTATCATTAAAAATAATTTTACTGACTAGGGAACTGCAAGAAGTGTAAGTCACCGATTTTGACGAAAGTAGTATCGTTGGAAAGATCTCATCGTGAGCAGTAAAAAACTCAATGGAACTACCCGTCGCAAATCAGCCGTTTTCGAGATATCAGATATTTTATGTCACGTAACTAGTGCACACTTAATAGGGGACCGCAAAAAAATTTAGTCTCGATTTTAACGAAAGTGGTATCGTTGAAAAGATAGCATCATGAGGATTAAAAAACTCATTGGAATCACCCGTCGGAAATGAGACGTTTTCGAGATATCCGACATTTTGTGTCACATTTTAATGCACACTGCTGGGAAACTGCATTAAGTGACTTTAATTGTCGGATATCTCGAAAACGGTTTATTTCAGATGAGTAGTTCGATTGAGTTTTTTACTTTTCACGATGATATCTTTGCAACGACACCATTTTCATCAAAATCGAGGGAGCAATTTTTTATGGTCCCCCGTTAAGTGTGCACTAGAACGGTATGCATTAGCTACGTGACATAAATTATAGGATATCTCAAAAAAGGCTCATTTTCAACGGGTAGATCTATTGAGATTTTTCTACCTCATGATGATATCTTTATAACGATACCACTTTCGTTAAAATCGAGACTAAAATTTTTTGCGGTCCCCATGAAGTATGCACTAGTTACGTGACATATATTGTCAGATATGTCGAAAACGGCTGATTTGCGACGGGTAGTTCCATTGAGTTTTTTACTGCTCTCGATGAGATTTTTCCAACGATACAACTTTCGTCAAAATCGGTGACTTACACTTCTTGCAGTTCCCTACTGAGTCTTATTTATTTTGAACGATATTAATTTACAGAATCCATTGTAAATTTACTCAATGACTTCTTTATTGTTTAACAGAATCTCGGTTTTTCAAATCACTGTATTTTACATAAGACTTTAGATAATGGATTAACCATAGATTCTCTGTTATTTCCCAGAAAATGTTTTAACATTGAAGCTTGTGAATTGTAATAATGTTTGTGTTTATGACGGCCAATAATCTACACATGGGATGTAGGCTCTAAAGGAGGGATGCCTTCTGTGGGGGGTCTTTCTAACGGAACCTAAACCGTATTAATGCAAAGAAATCTAACGTTCGAAGAAAATCACGGAAAATTCCGAACGGCTAGGCTGACGGTCGCGATTGGGTTCGAACTAAACACCTACTCTCTATACGTTTCAAAGGCAGAACTTCTCGGCCACTGATGAGGCGAATTTTAATAATAGCTGTTAATAGAGGCTATATCAATGTTACTATTACAGTTATATTATTACCAATGTTAACCGAACATCGATTCGGTGTCAATAATACAAACCATATTTTGTTTATATTTTTTTACTGTACTGTGTATATAGTTTGCGTACGAACAGGTTTGGATTTGCGATAGTAGATTCTAGGTAAATGAATTCTAAATATCTATTATCTAACTGGTAATAGGTATACACATATTAGCAGTTTCCTTTCAAAAAAATTTTCATTCAAAGCATATTTCTGTTACTGCAACATCTTTATTAAAATTAGAACAGAAAATATTTATCCCTAAAATAAATATTTTAAAAAACGCTACAGAATTAATGCAATGTTTCATTTCAGTCATTACCATGAAGGAAACGGGTGTGAAGATGTCTTACGCATTTTAAATTTTAATCAAAAATATTGAAAATAAATCTCACACAATTTGTAATTTAAAATATCAAAAAGGAACATAATAAAAACATGTTAGGAATTGTAGGAAAATAAATAGAATTCATTTTAATAAGATACATCTTATTTCTTTTGTTTCTATTTCGCTTTATTTTTTTTAATCTGATAATGTATAATTAAAATTGAAAAATACATACAATTTGTTTTCCAGCGGAATCGAAAATTTCATTTTTTTAATTCACTGTAATTATCTTTTATACATATGCTGTTACTTCAATTTCTAATATTTAACGGTGAGTATATTTTTAATAAATTTTACTCAAAAAAATTAAGCAAATTTAAGGAAATGCTTTTATTCGGCTCATATTTAGAACAAAACAAACAGAGAAAATTGCTATTACATGAATGAATATCTGGATTTAAATTTAGCTCAAACATATAGAGCCTATTAAAATGAATTTTATAACAACAAAGTATTTTTAAAACAGTTTATTTTGGTAAGAATTACTTTTATTATTAACTTAGATCGAAAATACCTTAATTTTATCTTTTCTAAAGCATTGTATTTTTTAACAACAATATATCTGGAGCGATAAATAAATTAAGAATATTAATAATAATTATTATTTAATTAAATCTTTTAAAAAATAGCTTTTATTCTGGATATAGTTTGACATCCTTGATTTTTTTTTCTTTTTTTGGTTACGCAATTTTAAAACGTGATTTAAGTCCTCAAATTTGAATAATTAAAACAAAACCCATACAATCTTTAATTATGAATTATTAATTCACAACCTACTATTAACATTTTAATGACAGTGAACTCTGATTAATGTAAGATTAACCCGTTCAGGCATTGTGTATTATTAATAGTACATGTATTTTCATTGAGTATTATCTTGTCTTAACATTTCTTTTAATTACTATCGATATGTAGTAAGCATAATATGTGTCTATACATTTCTTATTATTACTCTATTTTTACTGTGACACTCAGAAATAATTATAATAATATATACCGGGTGATCCAAAAGTTTCGGGAGTTTTGAAATGTTAATAATTTGGAAACTATGTACAATACAAAGGTTCGGTTTTCAGATATATGCTCAGAAACACGTGGGATTTTGTTTAGTATGATTTTTTTTTACATGTATATAGTTACAATTTTTAGCAACAGGTGGCGCTGCTGTACAACACTGAATGTAACTATAAAATATGCTTTATAGACACATGAGTATGAGTTCATTGCGAAACATCTTTTGTAGGCTATTAATAAGATTTCATTTTAAGAATGGTTTATGTTCAATCACTTTTTTTAAAGTGGTTGAAATTGCATTGAAAGGGAATTTTGGGATACAAAATTTGATGAGTAACTGCTATGTTTAGACATGCTTTCTTTGCATGTCGAGCTGTGTTCTTATCGTACAATACGGAAGTTAAAATAGAAAAAGATTCGATGGCCATTAGAAATGTGAAATGCCATGGTAAGAAAGGTTTGAGAAAAAGTCTAATTGAAAGATCGTAATAGAAGCAGGAGATCCCAAATGTCTGTTGCAATCGTAAATGAGGTAGAATTCGATGCCAATACTCGGTGGAAATCATCAGATCATAATGAATCAGTACACTTGTAATACCACGATAAATTTAAAATTTCATCTGGAATTTCTTTCTCCTTTGAGGATACTGTGCACATTGTTTTGCGTTGGCTCACAGCGGTACTTATAAGCTATGTGCGTCATAATGAAAATTTGTAACTCTTGGACACTAATTCTTTCTTTTAAGCGAGCTATATGATACCATAAAAATAATACTGTCAATTTTAGCGCCACCTGTTGGCAAAAAGTGTAACTAACATAATTTGTTTGTTTCATCAAAAATACAAATCCCATAAGTTTCTAAGCATTTCTGTGAAAACCGCATACTTCTATTGTTTATAGTTTCTTAATTATTAGCATTTGAAAACTCCCGGAACTTCTGGATCACCCGGTATATATTTAATTCTCTTTGTATTGTTTTCGAATTTTTTAAACATACATTTCACTTTTTAAATTTAAAATATATGTTACTATTCTGATTGTATCATGTAAAAAGAAACATAAAAAAAAAATATATATATTAGAATTTTGTAATAGTTGTCGAATCCTGTATTGATGTGGTGTTTTCCGAACGTCTTTGAAAACTCTTCCTTACCATATTGTCTTATGAATATGAATTGATTAGTACCTAAACTAACTACATTTTATTATATTACGGACAATGATATATTCGTTAAACATTAGTAAATCTATTTGGATAGATACTATTAGCATTATTAGTATAAAGGTAATTTTCTTTTCAAAATTGAAACAGAATCTTACCCGATAAAATATTAAAATATTAAAATATCTTTTATAAATATTAGAATATAATATTAAAGTATATTTTATAAACATTTTGAAAATTGTTTCCATTTTTACGATATTTTGATTTCAAACCAGAGAATTTTGACTAGCAATTTTGTTTTAATTTACTGACGAAGAGCCTTATTACAATTATTGCACTACGGCTAGGTGTAATGTTTATAACTCCTCTAAGTTATGTTATTCGTGTGCTGATCCAGTTATTTCACCACTAGGTATCCCCCGAAGGCATTAACCTGTACACCTCTTTAGCTATCACCACACGATCATAGCAACAAAAATATTTATTGTTCAAAACTTTTGGTTTAAATTTGGATTTTCTGAATAATATATTTGCCAAATTTGACAACTCTCATTCTAAATGCCTTCTCTAATTTTAAGCTGAAATGTGTTAATAATTTAACGAGAAAACTTCAAAGCTTTTTTTGAAAATAATGATAATAATAATACTCTAAACATTTCTTAATCTTTCAAAAGGCATAGAGTATTTTAAAATTTTTGATAGTGTTTTAAAAAGATCATTAAATTTTTATTGATTAAAAATTCGAACTTACTTTCTATTAAATGATAACATAATTATTATTTAGATAGTTTTAGAATATTCGTCTGCACGGGAATAGATTATCACATAACACATTAACTTGATAAAATACTTTTGTAACAGTATAAGAGAAAATATTGTAACAAGTATAGTGGTAAAGACTGTAACAAAGTATAAATATAGTGCATTTTGATTTCAAGATTTCTTTATCAAAAATAGACACGAAACATTGCGTGTACGTGTCAGTGCAAGAACAACACGTGTATACATAAAAATTCAAACGTTTCTTTCAAAAAAAAATAAAAGAAATCCGCAGGGATTTTTTTTTAATTTTTTTCAATTATATTTGTGCGCATTTTCGGGTAATGGAGAAATTTCATATGTTCGAAAATTAATATTGAATAGAATATAAATAAAATATGAATATTTGTCTAAGATAATATTTAACTGCGCATGCCTGAATGAATGAAAATTTATTTCAAAATTTTGTTAACCACTATAGAGAGTAACTTGAGTTGCCATAGCAACATTGTGCAGATCACTGCAATGTGAAATGGATGACAATTCGGTTACTGCTATTGCATTGACTCAGGAAGTTAATCAGTAACTGAGTAGTGATTCATTTTACATTGCAGTGGATTGCGTCCTGTTCTCGATATCGCACTTGTACACTGTATATATATATATATATATATATATATATATATATATATATATATATATATAACTAACGCATTCTCAAAAAACTTTTAGCAATTTTTCAGTTTTTTTTTTTTTTTTTTTACTAATGTTTTAAAGAAAAAGCTGTGGTCTAGTAATCGCTCATTCATATCAGACCCTACACTGTTAAAAAATTTCTGTCGAATTACAGAAAATCTACGGGTAATCCATTATCTCAAGTCATATGTAAAATTACAGAGATTATAAAAACCGAGATTCTGTTAAAAAAAAGAGAAATTATTCGGTAAATTTACGATAGACTCTGCAAATTAACATCGTTAAAAAAAACACACACACAAAAGTCTGTAAAGTAATTTTTACTGACAATAATTAAATTTCCTCTTTAAAATTACTGAATCACTCAAACTGCAGAGAGCTTTAAATATTAGAATTTTTGCAATAATTTTGAATTGCTGTGCGATTTAATTTTTTTTCACAATATGTTTCTAACTGTTCTGTAGTTTGAACCTGAAATCCCTGGACAAGCATCTTCTCTACTAACAAGGAATGTTTCCATACGGGTTTACTCAGAAAATTCTGAAAAAAAATACAGAATGTTCTTCTAATAAGAATTTATACGTTAAAAAAAATTTTCTAGCGGAACCCCAATAGAACGTTCGTAAAAAATAATGAACATTTCATTTATTTGACAATTTAACAACAGTTGGCGACGAAATAAAATTTCAAAAAATATATTTTTTTTCAAATGTTTTTTAAAGTTTCACGTTGGACTATTTTTTAAATAACTTTAAATAAATAAAAATTAAATTTAAGTAACTTTAGTTTTGTCGGTTTTAGTTTGTTATAACTAGAGTTTTGCCATATAAATATTTATAATGAAAGTTGACAATGAAATTTTATGAATTAAAATTAAAATGAAAATGAAAATTAAATTAATTAAGTTTGTCAATCTCAAAATTAAGTCCAACTGAGCACTGTTATTCAATTTTATTGCTATGGAAACAAAAACATCTTCGTTATCGAAATGTACTACTGCAACTTTCTTAATCTAGCCTTTATTTTGGAATACGTTTAAATATGTGATAATATATTTTCAATATGAAAATATTTTTTATACATAAAATTATTTTTATAGTAGTTAAATAACTGCTGCAACAAGCCATATATATATGTAATATGGTATAATATCTATATTAAACTCGCTCACTCTTTAAGTTTAAATTAAGAAACATTTTTCAGTTAATGATAATCGTTTGCTTTTAGCGAGGATAAGTGCTGCTCACCAAATCGCGTGATTCTTTTGTCTTTTCAAGCCAAATCTTCGAAAGTATTTTATTATTTTTCAGAGTTTCTTCTGTAATTCCACCGCTTAATTTAACTCATCCTTTATTATGTAAATAAGTAGTTGAATTAGTATTTTTTTCCAAAAAATTCTGAGTATGCCCAGTATGGAGACCTTCCTTTTAAGCTATAGAAGCTGTTGACTTCGACTGAAAAATATATCTTTTCTTAATATCCGGAATGAAATCTATTTTGCGGTTCAAAGATTTCACTTCAAATATATCCATTAATAAATTCGTAAACGATATATTATAATTTATTTTAGAGTGATACATAATATCTATTATTTTTTAAAACCAGTTTTAATTTTTTAATTAGTTTAAATAATAAATTTTAAAAATGTAGTTTATTTAGAAAGAGATGTTTTACAAAACAAATGAACAATAACATAAAATAATTCACGTTCAGATATATCCATTTTTAATGCTGCAGTTAATTTTAATATACTTGTGCTCCCTTAATTTCTGTAGAAAGAAAATGAAATCCTTTTTAAAAAATATATTGTATTTTTTTATTTCTCGAGAATATTGATAATGGCTACAATGAAACATTTCGAACAGGAATAGAGATATTTCTTTCCTTTTAAATTTATTTTTATCTTTTATAGCAAATATTAAGTTATTGTAACAACATGTCATTAAAATATTTTAAAATACTGTGGCATACAATTTTGAATACTGTGAATTGCTCCTTAAACTTTAATAATAATGACAATTTATATATATATATATATATAAGTTTATTTTGCATAAATCAAATAGTCCGCAGATAGGATCGAAATCATAAGCACTTTTCGTCAATATTGTGTGTCTAAAAATATATGTGAATAAAATTTTCGCGAATAAAGTATTCGCTTTTAAATCCAATAGATTTTTTAATTTCTAAATTTTATATAAATTAAATCTACATTATATAAAATAAGTAGCTCCTTAAAAAACAAAAAAGAGATAACAGAAGATAAAATAAAAAAAAAGAGATAAATTACAATATACGATATCGTAATGTTAAAATAATGCTTAGTTGTTTTCGTAATTAAGACTTTCTTTGAAACATTCTTGTAGACTTTTGTAACATCATACAGTCTACGAAATAAAAAAAAAAGCTTTGATTACTTTTTCAAACATGAAATTAATTTTAACATTTTTAATTTCTTTTTATTATTGTAAAATGTGTTTATTTTCACACCCTCTTTTTTTCTTGATTTTACTTTCAAAACTGGTCTTTAATTAACTCGAAATTTTAAAACAATTTTTATGTATATATTTTTTCATTAACAAATTTTAAAAGAAAAGAAAAATAAATAACACTGATTTATTTTTTGGTAGAAATTTCATATTGGATGTCTTTTTCTTTATTTTATTTTTTATTTTTTTTTAATTCAAAAAACATCGGAGTAAATGTTCAAAAGTAAATTATGTAAGCATATACGGTATAAAAAAAATAAATAAAAAAAAAAATACTGAAAGAAAGAAAATTACCTAAAACATAGAGTTTGTAACTAATATTTATGTTTCATGAAACTGTAAAAATAAAAAATGGCTTTTAATCATTTAAATTTTTTTAGGGAAAATAGTTTATTATGTTAAATAATGTTATTTAAATAACAAAATCATGATTCTGAAATGCCAAATCACTGCATATTTAAATTTCAGTTTACAATAATAATAATAATAATAATAATAATTATTATTATTATTATAAACTAGCAAAAGCCATGCTTTGTTTGGATTCGCGAAGCATTATTTTATAAAGCATATATTTGAAAGTAACAATATTTTTTAATATTATTTTTGCATCTTTATTAAACAAAAACGTTATTTTATGTTTTGGCGCATTTTAATTCTACAAATGTAAGTTCAGCCAAATAACTATCAATTTCCTAGGAATTTTTTATTTATGATGTAAGACTGGCATTAAAAAATATTTTCGAAGCAAACTTTTACAAAATATTTTTAAATTTTCAACTAAAAATTCTTTTAAAGATTTTTTTACAATTTCTAGTAGCCACTGGTGTTTTTTAAAGTTGTTTGAAATATGCATGTTTCCAATCTTTGTAATTAACATCAAATAATCATTGATAGCTATTTTAGAATAATATATTTGAAGAGAGCTTGAAGAAAGTTACTTCTTCAAAATCCTATTTTCTGGAAAAACATTTGAAATCTGCTCTCGTCGATACTATGAATTTTTAACTGTAAAACTCTTTATTCTAATTTCTTCGTTTTTATACATGTTAGTGCATGAGAATTTTTGATATTGTAGAATTTTCCGTAAGGAAAATTTCTATTGAATGCTTAATTTTGAAGGATTTTCACTCTTGACAACGTTACGTACGTTTTTAAGCCAACTGGTGCCTATATATCCTCAATATCTACAACTGCTTCATCTAATGTTAAACCTTGGGATTTATGAATTGTAACAGCAAAAGCTAACTGCAGAAGAAACTCTTTCCTTGAGCAATTTATGCTTCCATTTTTCCAGAATTCAATTATTGGGGGAATTGGTACGCACCAATTCTTATAAGTTAAATTACTGTAGTATTCAAATTTATCCATGATTATTCGCGATATCTGGTCTGGTGGCTTGTGATTTTCTTTAATACGTGCAACAAAGTCTAAAGTCCCGTTCACTAAACCCTTCTCGGTCCACAAATAAGAACGTAACATTACTTTCGATACAAATGATAAAGTAAGAAATGGTTGAAGTCCATTTGTCATTTCTGAATCGGGTAACTTTTCCTTTAGTACATTTATAAAGAGCTTGAATCGAGGCAACACGTTCACGCAATTCTTTTAATTTTTCATTTATATAACAAATTTAACAATTAATTTTATTTGTTTACAATTCTTTTGTTGCCACTTTACAAAAAAAAAAAATCCATAGTACAATTCTTTTAAAATTTTAAGTGTCATCTGTGCAAACGATTTTGCTGAATAAAGAAAACATATTTTATTTATTAAATTAATCACGATTCTATCAATAATTACTTACTCAATGATTTATAATTTTTTTATCTGAAAATATACGCGTTTTATTTTTTATTTATTTGCTAAAATGCGTCCGTATTGGAAATGCATGTAAAATAAATTAATTAAAATAATATTTTTTTCACGTTTTACTGTAAAAAAATTATATTCTGCAAATCTACAGATCATATTTTATTTTTGTGTTTAATTTGAAGTCAAAATATTGAATAGTTTTTTTGCAAAGTGTACGACAAATTGTAATTTGAGTGGCCTAGTAGAGGATTCGCTTCGCTCATCCTAATCAAGAATTTTTGAAACTAAAATTGTTGAAAATTTTACTAATTAAAGTTTAACAGAAACATGTTTTTCAGTTTTATTTTATATTGTATTTTAGAATGCAGGTAGCAGTTTCGGAGCTTTTAAAGTAACATCATGAGTTCAAAAGTGAAAATTTCAAAAATATAACTGCATCAAAACATAAAGGGACAGGAAATGCTGCACTAGAATAAAAAAAAAAAAAAAAAAAAAAAAAAACAGAACATTTATCTATATTAAAAAGGCCAAACGTATCTGTGCTGAACGCATACATCATTTTACGAATAGCAATACTTTAAAATTTGAAATGAAATTTCAGTTTTACGATTTTTGCTGCTGCAACATTTTAAGCTTCTTAACATTGCACATTTTCGATTTCTACACCGTCGTATAGGGAAAAAATTTTCTTTTAAATACAATTTGTTTCAAAGTGGTATCTTAATTTCTTTATGAAACATTATTATTATTTTTAATACCGGTTTTGCAATCGTGGCAACAAAAGTTCTACATTTCTATTTAAAGCAAAGAGAAAAAAGCATATTTCTGTATCTCTATGTTGCAATTTTACTCATTAAAAATGAAGAAAAAAAAACAAATAAAGTACGTCTGTTGTAAATCTCTGTGAATATTTAATATTTAATATATATTTACTGCTTACATGTATAGTTAAAGTTTAATATTTACAATTTTTACAACTGAGTTTTATATAAATAGAAGTTCTTAAACTTTAGTTTAAATATCATTTATTTAAGAGTTAGACTTATCAATATAAAATGTATTTTTTAAAAAAATTACTCATTTAATAAAATTTTAAATTGTCAATATAAAAATACATAAAATTGAGTTCGAACTGAGTTCGGACTGTGCCCCATTTCGTTTATTTTATTATCGTTAAATAGGAATGGCCCGGGCCAAATCCTCTGTGCTTCACTACTTTTTTGCAATAGATATCCATTTAATATTGGAGGAAATGAATTACTCCATCCTGAAAAGATTCATTTTATTGATAGTCACTCACGCGCCAGCGCGGTATATGGGGTGATGTTCAATAGCCAGTCACGCGCTGCCTCGGGAAAATCTTTCACTGATTCTTTGTTATAAAACGTAAATCGGCTTCTGGGAAAAGCCCACTTCTACAGTGCGGCATTATCTAGCATCACATCTTTACGTAAGCGGCAGCGAACGTGTTGAGAAATTTTTTAAATGTTCCGTATTTTAAAATTTACACATAGAAAAAAAAAATGGGAATTACACATTTTATTATTATTTTTTATAATTATTATCTAATGTTGTTTAGACATTGCAATGCAGCGCTCTTCGGAAAAAAAATATGTCCAATAATTAATAAGCATTTCTCTGTACGGAAATTTAATTTATAACAAAATCCAATACAATGATTAATAAGTTAATTTGTATAACACAGTGAAATTCACCATAAAATGTTTCACTGTATTTAAAATTTTTGTTTTGTGAAAAGATCAAACAAAAAAGTACAAAATCTACCCTGTTCAAGACACCCATTTTAAGCGTAGATAGGAATCTTTCCAATTCCAGGAAAACCCTATCTAGCAATCATTATCAGTATTATAGAAATAACCAATACATATTCAAGCTCATCTTATAGGACATGATACATCAGTGCCTTAATATATTCCTAATATATATGGCTAATAAAAGCAGCCGAATAATAAAAGGACGATAAGTGTTTTCCAGTATTTATCTCTAGGAAAACTGTGGAATTTGCGCTTTCCAAATACCTGGGAAAACTGTAGCGTATGAATGTAATGAAATAAAATAGGATAGTCCTTATTTTCAAATAAGATAGAGATATAATCGTTGGAGGTAGATGTTCTGTTTCAGATGGATTAGACCAGTGAATAAATATATGTGTTTGAAAAAAAGTAGATATTGGTAGAGATATTCATGCGGTATAATCGTCGATTATTTTGTAGCACGAAATCGCTTAGAGCACAAAAAGCTTTATTGTTACTGAGATATATCGCAAAGTCAGATTTTAGGTATCGACAGAGCGTGATTTCAAAAATATCAATATTTGTTCATTGATAAAACTGACAATATCCACGTCTTCATTTGTGTTGTCTTCACGTTTTCTTTTCATTTCTTAAAAGTTGAACTACCAAAGTAAACAGCTCAAAAAAATATAATAATTCCCCAAAAAGCGTTTTAGATTTGTGCATCAAAGAATTTTTATTTGATGTTATTTTCAAATGCTTATAGGTTTTTATGAATTTAGATCTAAGATTATGGGTTGACAAAACAATTTCTTATTTCATCGCAGTCAGCTGGATTTTATTCTATTTGAGCTATTTTAATTTTTCCTGTCTTGATCTTTGAACCCATCTGGAATGCCAAAGATTAATCACAACTCTATAGTGCAATCTATTCGGATTATGCGAATATATCTCTATCAGTGTGACAGGAGGGAGGGAAATCTACTGTATATAAAAGAAAAAAAAAGTTAAGGTAATCGAATGGTGGCAGAGATGCACAAAAGGGTCACATCTTTAATGTTTGTTACAGAAGTATTTATGAAAAACCATAACGCGTGCTCATCAAAATTTCGTTTTCTCAAAATGGTACCAGATGCCAGTTCTGAAAGATTAGCAGCAGTCAGTGTCTTAAAGGATTTAAAGGCTTTTTTGCTTTGGATTCTTTCGAAGTCCGTCTAAAATATTCGAAATTCTAAAAGCCTAAAATGTAATTCAGATATCTTAAATGTCATATTTTGTGAGATCGAACGACATAATCCGTTTAAAAATGAGAATTTTAACATTTCAGATTTTTTTTAAAGTCGAATGGGTGTTTTTTAATAAAACTATCTAGTTCGCATCAGTTTTAGAGATAAGGAAAAAATAAAAATTCCTACTTAAGCTCCTTACGACTGTGTAATTCGTTTAAACAAATACAATTATAAAAACCTTTTCTTAGAAAAAAAAAAAAAAATCT
This sequence comes from Maratus speculifer, assembly GCA_964019185.1. Lineage (NCBI taxonomy): Eukaryota > Metazoa > Arthropoda > Arachnida > Araneae > Salticidae > Maratus > Maratus speculifer. The sequence continues at coordinate 92,803,749 of OZ025294.1, read as the reverse complement.
GACCTGGAAATTATTTTGGAAGAGGAATATCTTCGAGATATTCCTCTTTTCTAGGATAAATGTAAAATTAACTGTCAATGTTTTAATTCGTATACTTTATAATTTTTTCAGACACATAATGCATATCGAGCAGAAAAATTTAGAAGAATTCGGACGATTAGAAGTGCTTTAAAAATTACTTCTGCGGAATATACGACAGGATAAGAATCAGCTTGTGGTTTATAGAAAATTTCATTACATCCCTTATATTTCCGAAAAGATAAAAAATATCACACAGAAATATAATATATAACTTGTCCCAATTCCACCCCCTTATCTCATTGACATCGTTATTGATAAGATCGAGAAAGTTCTAATCGATCAAAAATATGGTATATATGCAATATCCATCACATTATCAAATAATGTTAAAAAAGTCTACATCGGCATGACAACACGCATTTTTTTTTCTGTGAATTAAGGAGCATCGCAGGTATATGAAACAATATAAACAAAATACAGCTCTTTCTCGCTTCTATTTGGTGATCAAGGGTTGCCGTATTAACTTTGAAAATGCTAAATCACAGTTCCGTGCAATAACCCAGCTGAAAATAAATTAGAAAATCTGTCGAAATCATTGCACAAGAAAATAAACCTTGCAAATATAATTTATCCTATATTACACGAAAAATATGGCATAACATCATAAAATCTTAAATTTGTATATGTTTTCAATATTTTAATTTTTCCTCGCGTGCAGGTGGCAACATATTTAAACTTTTCATTCATTTCAATTTTATTTTATTAGAAATATTATCTCTCGATCAGGAAGCGAACTTTTAATCATTTCAATATCACATTTTCCTGAAGACGGCCGCAGAAGACAGCTCGAAACGTTGATATTTTATTTTATTTTATTTTATTTTAATTGTACAAGTTCTTATTAAAGTTCTTGTTTTTGCGCACCATTTTCAAATTTCGCTTACATATGCTGTCCAAGAGTAAAAAGAAGAAAATTCAAATATAGATTAATATTTAAAGTTTGATTTCAACTGTGCATTAGCTAAAGAAGATTATATTGAACATTTCAAATATGAAAAATTAAAAAAATCAATAAACATTTCGGAGATATAAATCTTTAAATTTTTGATTCAAAGCAAAAATGCCTGTCCCATTCCAAGTTTTTTTTTTTTTTTTTTTTTTTAGGAAATTTTTTTAAATAAAATGGTTTAATTATTTTAAATATGAACTGTTAGTAAACATTAAATAATAGTAATGAAAAAAATATTACAAAAGATATTTTCTTTAAGAAATTAACAGAAATTTTTTGTCCCTCACTTTTTCTCAAGTCCGTTACCTTGTGATTATTTTAGACAAAATAGGTTTCGAATTGTGCCTAAAGTTAACAGCAAATATTCGGCAATATAGATAAACTATTCACGCAACTACACTGTAAAACATTTGTGGAAACGTTATTCCATCCAATTGGTGTAAAAATGGTGGCAAATGCTGCCTCAAGTTTCATGGAGTAATTGTTTTCACATATGCAATGATGTAATTTAAACATATATTACTGGTGTAACATGACAATGTTACACCGGTTTTAACGGTTAAAATACTCCATAAAATTGGAGGCAGCAATGCTGCCACCAATTTTACGGAGTAACGTCCCCACAAATGTTTCTCAGTGTACTACTTGCCATTTTTTACTCTTCAATTGCGAAGCAATGTAATTGTGGCAAGAATAAGCTTGTATCAAGATTGGTGTTTTTTTTTTTTTTTTTCACGGTCAAGTTTCTTACCGTAAATTTTAATATTAAAATAATGATTTTTGCACTTTTGTAATTAAATATTGTTTACTAAATATTTTAAGAAGGCATGTGTATTATTATCTAGTATCTTATGTTAGAAATTACAAACTAGTTACAAACTAGTTCACTTTTAATAGTTTTATTTGAAATGTCACGTCTGTTGCCATATTTGTAAGCGATGAAATGTAAGCTGCAAAGTAAGTTTACTAATTAGTTTTAGAAGGTATGTAAATTATTATCTGAGTTAAAAAAATGTACAAGTTAGTTCATTTTAATAGTTTTTTAGTTTTATTTGAAATGTCAAATCCGTTACCTTGAAATGTAAGCGAATGGTGAAAATGGCCCAAATACATTCTTAATAGTTAATTTTTATGGTACAATTGTCCAGTATATGTTTATAATATACTATTTCAAAATATTTCATATCTGTAAATAATGCTTTTCTTTTTTCAGTTGTAGTATATATTAATAGATTTATTTTTGAAAATGTTTTACCTATTTGTAACAATTTTTAATATAGTATTATACTATTATATTCCATCTGAATATATTCCTATAAAACTATTTATTTTATTTGTATAACTGGAGAAATGCTGAGATACCTTGAGAAAATATATCTATTCATAAGTAACCAATTCAGGAAAATACTTATTCGTAGATACGAACAATTTTGGAATAGCACATTTATTTATATGACAAAAAACTTTATATGGTAAAGAAATATTTTTATGATAAAGAAGTTTTAAATATGGACTTAGTTACTTATAAAATATAAACGACTTCTACAAACTGTCGAAATTTAATTAACAAGGGGTGAAATAAAGGGAAGAAGCAAAAAAAGTTCTACAAAAGTTCTAAATTACGATATCTATGCTATCTTAAGAAATAATAAATCGATTTTAAATGTAATAGTTGCGCTTTAAACGTGAAGTCTCTATTTTAAACAGTCTATATTTTATGAAAGTGAGACTAACACCTGGTGTTGGTAAGAACAACAACTTTTTAAAAAAGCCTTTAAAAACTTCCAAAATTACGTTTTCTTTGGAATATTAAGAACTAACGAACCGATTTCAAAATTGAAGTTGGTATATCAATGGTGACAATTTCTGTTTCAACATAGACATTTTTTTGTTAGTAGTACCACTACCACTAGAGAGGTGTTAGATCGTTCGACAAGAAACTTTGAAGGTCACACACTGCTAAAAAAATTCTGGAATTTAGGAATATTTTCTTCGTGAATTTCACGGAAAAAGTTCTTTTTCATAACGAAAGGGCATTTTCCATTAAAAATCAGAAAACTCCACCATATTTCCTGAGAATAACGAAACGGGTGGAAATAGAGACAAAAAAAAAGGAGACACTCCGTTAAGCAAGGGGGCTTCTTGGCCGAGTATTCAAGGCACTGCATCGCAAATCGCCTACAAGAGCAGATTGTGGGTTCGAGTCCCACTGGCACCATGAAATAATGAAAACATAAAAAATTCCTTTTTAAAGAAAAAAACCCAGTGATTTTAAACAGTGGGGGTTTTTTTTATTTAAACTAGTTTAAAAATTAGAATTGATTTTTAAAAATAATAATTATTATGCTAAAATAAAAATAAATAAACCGTTTACAAATATTCTAACGAATATATCTAAAAGGAAAGCTTTAAAAAGCTCAAAAGATTTCCCCACTAACTCATAAAAGATATACTTTGTACAAACCTGCATTTGCAGCTTTGGCTCTTTCCGTAAGGATTTGTTCCGCTGTCAAAAGGTCTCGAGTTCGATCGAGGACGTCTTGAGGTAGATTAAACAAGAAGTAAATAAATAAAGTAAAATAATATAGCACCTTAAAATCACTCAGAAATTTCGTATTCTTTGACGATTAATCGATTTATAAATTTGAAAATTTATGTTGAATTATTATCATTAAAAATCAAACCTTGTAACAGAAAGTTACTACTTCTTGAAACGGAGTTTTCCTTTCTTTTATTTCCCAAAACGGAAAATCTACTAATCGAAACGGTAAAAGTTCGGCTACTTTGCCGAACGATAGTTTCACCGTGAACTCACAGATTTATTTTTAACAGTGCATGATGATTAATTTTAAGATGTAACTGCATGCTAAGAATGGTTTTATAGAATTCAAAATTTCAAATGAATACTGTAAATTGGGGTCAATTTGTCACATTCAAGACATATTTTTGTACAAAACTATTTTAATTCTTCGGATTCGAGTCTCAGAAAATACAGGCGTATCGACTAATAATTCTGCAGTATCTGCAAGATATTGCGGACATTGTGCCATTGTACATTATTCAAATGAACGTTAACTTCGAACTCATCCAACAGATATCCTCTAGGAGTTCAATGGAGTGTAGCGGAACCTACTCTTAAGACTTCATTTTCCCTGTCGGGAAAATTCATGAGGCGCTCTGTTCGTTTCTCTTCGCACATTACTATTAGCGGGTACTGCAGTATGGGCAAGATATTCAGGACATTGTGTCATTTTAGGTTATTTTAATGAACGTTAATCTCGAACTCATCCAATAAATGGCAACAGGGCTTGATTACCCCACAGGCCAACTAGGCCGTGACCTTGGGCCCATTACTCTGGGGGGGGGGCAAATCGAATGAAAGGATTTAGAAAACGATCTTGAAATTAAAGTTTCCAAAACTACTTACACAAAAATCAAAATATATTGGTTACTTTTGCAACCACATTGTAATATATAATTATCACCTTCCCCCCAAAAAAGATAGCAACTATTTTGATGGGGGGCCCCGAAAGTGTGCTAGGCCTTGGGCCTCACACAACCTCTATTGGACTCTGAATGGAAGCACACCGCAACACACTTGGATCGGTTAGTTGTAGCGCTGAATACAGGTGAGAAAGTGAGTTGGCTTGTGCAGAGTGGACGGTAGAAAGCAGTGTCGCGTAGCGTATAGACCTAGACTTTACTGTATAGACTCAAGATGATTGTATTAAGTATTTTTTTCTATAAATAAGTATTTTAAATACAACCTTGTTTGCTGGAGATCACGGTAGTATACTATTGAATTATATTCACACTTTTCGCACGCTGATTAATTTAGATTCTATAAGATACATGGCAGACTAGTGTAATAGCCTCTTCAATTCTTTTCAACATCTAAGCGGATTCAAATACATGCGAGAAGTACAGTACGTGTAAAGAATAAGGAATAGAGTAACAAATTTACCCAGGGTATGAGGTAACTTTGTAACATACTACAAATATGTTTTAAATGCTCAAAGTAGGTGATTTATGACAAAGTTATCTCAGACATCGATATAAAAAAAAAAAAGTAGCCTTCTTCCATCACTTAGGAGTATTTTAACCATTAAACTTTAAGATTTATCGCGAAAAACATGATTTTAATTTTTTTTCTTTGGGTGAAAACATTAACTATATCATCATATGGCGTGTTGTTGGTCAATATAAGGATATTGACTCTCTTCAGATTAATGAGATTAATCTCTTCAGATAATGTTATTTATAGCTGCCCATTATCAACACGAGGAATATAGGACCTAGGAGATTTCCTCCATGTGGTCTTTCTAAGGGATCCAAACCTGTATTTACGCAAGTTTCGAAAAAACTACGAAAACTCCGAATGGTTAGGCCGACGGACGTGATTAGGTTTGAACCCAGCTTAACTTATGCCATTATTGACAGCTGCCACTGTGTTTACGAAATTCTCTTCAGTGTAATTGCGATAATGTCGGATCCTTAGGTTTTTTTTGTAGGTTTTTATATTGGAATTACAGCCTAAGACCCCCTAAGAAAAGAGAGAATTAGTTCCATAAATAAAACATACGTGTATGAAACATTAATAAATTCATTCGTCCACAAAAAGACATAGATACTCTGGTACTGAAACTGGCGTATGTCATTAGCAAAAAAATGTTACTAAACGATTATTTAGAATTAGATTTAGTTCCTCTTATTAATTTAAGTCTTTTTTTCTGCCTAATGCAGTGTAATAAGGAAGCTTAGTCAAACAGTGGCTTGGTTAGTAATTTTTGAATTCTTCCTAAAAATATATTTTCCTGTAATAGAAAGTTAGACATACACCACACATAGCATGCTTAGTCACAGTGACGTCACCGTGAGTCACTTTGGTCACATCAAATCTTTGACCAAAATGCCACCACTCAGTGACGTCACATTGTGACTGAGATGTGACTTTTTAAAAAATCTTTAAAAAATTATAAAAAATTCTTCAAACATGTTATTTACTTTAAAAAACATGTTTCTGGCAATTTAAATATTGTCGCTTTTTTCACAGTTTCGTCACAATGTTAATGTCAAAGTAGCCACAAATGACACATTTTTCACAAATTTGTCACATTGTGACCACTTTGTGGAGTGGTCACAAACGAGCTCTAAAACGGCCTTAACGACTTCACATTTTAGTCACTGTGACTTCACATCGACGTCACGTCACGTCACATCGCGATCGATGGTCAAAAAGTCACAATGTGACTTCACAACGACGTCGCAGCGACGTCACCATGCCTTACAGGCAAATATCACTTGGAATATTTCAACTATTAACGCGAGAAAAGCCGCAGGGTTTGATACTATATAATGATGGAGGGACACTAGCAAATAAATGTTTAAAAAAATGCAATTCATACATAATTTTCATATTTAAGTAACTTCTTTTTATTAATCTTCTCTGTCTTATCAAAAAAAAAAGTATGAGTTGCATTTTATTAACATTACTACACAAAAGGGAACATTAGTCAATCATAAATGGCTTATTTGATTCCCATATTAATGAAACCGTGATTTATTCCCCAATTAAAATTAAATTTCTTGAAACAATCATCTACTCTCAATGGCAAATTTTGTTTTTTATCTTACTCAAAAAAAAATTCAATTTAACTTAAACAGAAAATAATTTATTTGAATCGCAATTTTTTTGCAGATAATAACGCTGATTATCTTTCAATATTTTCGAATAAAAACTGGCGCAAACTTTCATTTTTTTTTTAAATCGTTAGTATTTCCGATGTAGAAATTTTATTTCTATTTACTTCATTATGTAAAAGAAGATTATTATTATTACGCCAATTCAGATACATTTATATTGATTTTAAACGACGAAATATGCTACGTAATTTTTTATTTGACAAGCATGTTTATTATTATAAAATGTGAAAATGCTTAGTTTACATGTTGCAAGAAATAAAAAGAATTTTAGTAATTGCACTAAGTTTGATATATTATTTTCGATTATGTGGAAATTACATCATGCATATTATTTTAATAAAATTGAAGATGCCATTTAAAGAAATATTTGCAAAGTAGATAAAATTAGTAAAAGTTTCTTTTTTTTCTCTATTTTGTTTCAATTGACATATCGAACACATAAGGTTTTCCTAGTTTTAAATACTCGTTAAATTATATCATGTAAATCTATGAAGGTAAGTTAGAAACATTTATCAATTTAAAGAGGCCGTTGTATTTAAATCTCTTAATAATTAAAGCTGATGGTCACTCACTTTTCGAATTTCCCTCCGTACTGGCAAAACCAGTAGCTGAGAGTTTCTGCTCTCAAAACTGGTAGACGGTAGGTGCTTAGTTAGAACCCAATCGCGGCCGTTGGAATTCTACTTCGGAGTTTTTAGCAGTTTGGTTCGAAACATGGATTTGCTTGCGTAAATACGGATTAGGTACCCTAAGAAAGAACCCCACGTACAGCGCCTTAGAGCCCATATCACTCGTGCTGATTATTGGTCTTCACAAATACAACCAACCAACCAAACCTTCCATATTTTTAAGCCGAAGAGCATTTGATGTATTCTTGTATTTAAAATATCTCCCCATGAATTTAATATTTTTAACTTCTTATTTTGGTGGTTTATTCCTAAAGGATGTCACTTTTTTCTTAACTTTCAAAATATTTCTAAAGTTTATACTTCAATTAATACTATATGTGTTAAAAAGTGACGAATGGATGTAAAATTTTAACGCTTCATATAAAATTAAGACTACATTTTAGAAATATTTTGAAAACTAAGAAAAAAGAGACATCCTTTAAGTAGAGATCACCGAAAGAAGAAGTTAAAAATATTAATTTCAGGAGCAGATGTTTTATGCTTCCACCGCGCTCACCGTTGTAAAAACTACAACATTCGCTTTCTTTTTTTCTTAAAAACAAAACCCAAGCAGTGTTATTATTCATTCGCATTCTTTTTTGGATTCCCATCTCTTCTTCTTGAAAGTTATTTGCTTTTTTGATTGCGAGTGTAACTGCACCAGTCATTTTAATATGTGAACATTTGCAATTTTGTACTTTACGCAACGAGCGCCTGCTTGTGAAATTTTCTCTCTGTAGAGTCATTCTTCGAAAAATTCTGTTCAAGTTATTTTTTCTGGGATTTGAGTTAAAATAATGTTTAAAATATTTTTAGACATTGTCAGACATCATTGTTAGACAATGATGTCTAAAACATCATTTTTTTGTTATCTTTAAGAATATATAAAAACACAATCGTATTCTAATCAGTTTTGCAACAATAAAAAATGAAGTTATTAAAAGAAGTTTCAAAATTATACATTAAAAGAATTGCTAAATTCATTGATCTAATAACTTACTGTTTGGTTTCCGAAGGTAAAATTTATCGATAAAGGCAAATAAGGTGTCGAAAATTGGTATCAGTGTTAAAAGTTTTACAGCTGTTTACAATTTAAATATGTACACCAACCTCCCCCCCCCAAAAAAAAAATGCATGGCATTAAGCAGTATCACATTATTATTAATAGGTAGATCGCAAATACATATTAATAAGATGTGTTATATTTTGTTGGAGAGAGGGTTCGTTTATATCACAAAAGTTTATGAAATTTTCCAACTTTCGATGTTTCTTAGATAATTCTTTTATAATCATTTGTTAAAAAAAGAGAGATAGATTTATTACATATCACAAATAATTCACAAAATCAGCTCACTTTTTCTTATAAAAATTCCCCTCATCGTGATTGAAAAAACTTATACTGTCATGCACATTATCAGATGCATATCAATTGCATTGCATTACATGAATATTAAAAAAAACCCTATCGTTAATAAGTCCCTTATTTAATTTTACAAGTCATCAAATAATGATTTAATGCTTAATTAAATCCTTTGATGCCATCAGCTGCACACTGGCATGTTTTAGTTATTTGCAATTTGTTTCTAAACAATTCAATTTATTTTAAATAGAAAATGACTGCTTATGCATTAAAAAAAAGCTGTAGATATTAACCATAGATTCTCTTTCAATAGCTTATGAATAAAAACCGATGCGGACTTTCCTTTTTCGGAATGCTAACTATGTACGAAATAAATTTTTAATTATGTAAAAGAAAAGGGCTATAATCATGTGTATTTTGATACTCTTGTCTGCAAGTCTGCATCATACATGTTGAAATGAGTTACTTAATTTTTGGTTTGACAAACGTACTTATTGGTGGGAAAAAATGCCAGTAAAACATATTATAAAGACGAAATTTATTACAATGTATTAAAATGGAAATTACTGAAAATGAATCTGAAATCTAAACGATTATTATAAAAGATTTAGTAAGTCATAAATTCATATACTCGTGTATAAGACGAATAATTTTAGACAAAATTTGGGAGTTGAAAATGAAGGATCGACTTATACATGGGTTATAAATAAATAAATAAATAAAAAATCGCGGATAATCGGCGAATGGACAATCTTTTAAGTAATCACATATCGGTTGAAATTGGAGACAGAGATAAAAGTGGTCAAGGGTAATTTCTCTGTGATTGAAATTCCCATATATATATACATATGCATAACATTAAGTAGTATCCCATTATTACTAGCCGGTTGATTCCAGATACATTTTAACAAGATGGCTTGTATTGTATTTTGTGGGGGAGAGGATTCATTTTTATCACGACAGCACACTGAACTTTCAACTTCCGAATTTTCTTAAATTAAGTCTTTTATAATCTTTTTTTTAATAAAAGAAAATGACTTTATTATGTAACACACATAACTTACAAAATCAACTCATAACTTACTAAACACATCGGTCGAGGTTGGAGAAATAGATAAAAGTGGACAATGATCATTTCTCTGAGATTGAACAAATATATATTCGTGCATAACATTAAATCACGGTAAAAGAAAAAGAAAAAAAAATGGAACTTTTACAGAATTTGTACTGGTGATTGAGACGCCAATGTAGTTTATTGTTTTTTTAACGGGAAAATTTCCGTAAATTCCCGGAAAAAAGTAGAAAAATGGAAAACATTTCTGAAATTTATGGAAATTATTCCGTTAAATTAGAGAAAATCGTACTGGCCTCCCAATGATCAACACAATTACCGTAAAATCGTCCATTTTTTTAGTTTTAGTATCACATTATTACTAATCGGTTGGTTCCAAATATATTTTCATAACATGGATTTTGTTGTATTTTGTGTGGGAGGTAGTTCGTTTTTATCACAAAAGTAAATAACTCTTTTCAACTTCCGATGTTTCTTAAAATAAGTCTTTTATAATCATTTGCTTAGTAATAAAATAAATATGATTCATCATAAATGACACGTAACTTACAAAATCAGCTCTATTTTTCTTATAAAAATTCCTCTCCCGTGATTCAGTAAACTTACACTGCATTAACATTATCAGTTTCATAGCAAATGCATTGCATTACATTAATATTAAAAAGAGCGTGTCTCTAATAAATCACTTATTTATTTTTCCCAGTCATCAAACAATGATTTAATGCTTAATTAAATCCCTTGATAGCATCAGCTGCACTCTGTCATATTTTAGTTATTTGCAAGTTGTTTCTACGCAATTCAATTTAACTTAAATTATTCAATTTACTTTAATAGAAAATAACTGCTTATGAAAAATTGTAAAAAAATATCTGCAGATAACAACCATGATTGTCTTTCAATAATTGTCGAATAAAAACTGATGCAAACTTTCTTTTTTTGGAATGTTAATTTGGAATGTTTTTAATTTCCAACTCTTATTATATAAAAGGAGATGGTTATAATTATAGGTATTATGATACTCTTCTCTGCTTAATTCACGATAAAATGTGTTACTCAATTTTTTGTTTAACGAACTTGTATATTCGTGTAAAATTAAAAAAAAAAAATTGCCAGTAAAACATATTTTAAAGACAAGATTTATTATAATGTATTAAAATGGAAGCTAAAGAAAATTAATCTGAATTCCCATCGATTGTTTTAATAGATTTAATAAGTTATAAATACTGTACATACTCGTTTATACGTCGAACAATTTTAGACAAAATTTGGGAGTTGAAAATGAAAGATCGACTTATTAATAAGTAAATAAATAAAAATCGCGGATAATTGGCGAGTGGACAAGGTCTTTTAATTAGTCAAACATCGGTCGAGGTTGGAGAGAGCGATAAAAGCAGTCAATGGTCATTTCTCTCAGATTAAAAAAATATATATGCATGCATGACATTAAATCACTGTAAAAAAAAAAAAAAAAAAAAAAAAAAAAAAAAAAAAAAAAAAAAATCTCTTATGCAATTTACTGTTTTTTAACGGGACAATTTCCGAAAATTCTTGAAAAAAAAATGGAAACATTTCTTACATTTACGGAAATTATTCTGATAAAAAACAATAAATTGTACTGGCCTCCAGATGACCAGTACAATTTCCGTAAAATCGTACTTTTTTTACAAAGTTATAGTATTACATTATTACTAATCGATTGGTCCTAAATATATTTTAACTTGATGGCATGTGTTACATTTTGTGGAAGAGGGAGTTCGCTTTTATCATGAAAGTATATGAAACAATTTCAACACCATTAAAGATTTTTTTAAAATAAGTCTTTTATAATCATTTGTTTAATAATAAAAAAATATATATATGATTCATCATGTATCACACATAACTTACAAAATCAGCTCTACTTTTCTTATAAAAATTCCTCTCCCCGTGATTCAGAAAACTTACACTGCATTAACATTATCAACATTATCAGTTTCATAACAATTGCATTGCATTACATTAATATTAAAAAGAGCTTGTCGCTAATAAACTACTTATTTAATTTTTCCACTCATCAAACAATGATTTAATGCTTAATTAAATCCCTGGATACCATCAGCTGCACGCTGACATATTTTAATTATTTGCAAAATGTTTCTGAACAATTGAATTTAACTTAAACAGAAAAGAGCTTATGGATAAAAAAAAAAAAAAAATCTGCAAGATAATAAGTATGATTATCTTTCAATAATTGTCGAATAAAAACTAATGTAGATTTTCCTTTTTTGGAATGTTAACTATTTACGGCATAAATTTTTATTTCCAACTCTTATTATATAAAGGAAGATGGTTATAATCATGCGTTTTCAGATACTCTTTTCTTAATCATACACGATGAAATATGTTACTTATTTTATTATATTTTATTTTATTTTTTATTTAACGAACTTGTTTGTGGGTGGGGAAAAAGTAAGTAAAATTTTTTTAAGATAAGATTTATCATATGTATTAAAATGGAAATTACTGAAAAAAAAATCTGAATCTCCAACGATTATTATAATAGATTTATTAAATTATAAACAATGCATATTCTTGTCTATAAGTCGAAAAAATTTAGACAAAATTTGGGAATTGAAAATGGAGGATCGACTTACACTTGGCTTAGAAATAAATAAATAAAAAATAAAAAATCGCTGATAACCGGCGAATGGGCAAGTCTTTTTAACCGCTTCCCTGAGTTATATCGTAGGGGCAACCTTTTTTTTGCCAGCCATGATTAGCCCGTACCACGTACGGACATCCATATTTCAATCATGGTTTATTATTCTCACCAGTAATTTTTTGTTGTAAATTTTGCATTATTTAATCCGAGTATTTTTCCGATTCAATTAAACAAAATTTTCTGTTTTGAAAAACTTGTGATAACATATTATAAATTCTGTAAATGACGCAAAGGTTTGGTTTGGTTTATTTTGTGTCGTCCGATTATCTACTCTAGGGATATAGGACCAGGGGGAAATGCCCTTCGTGGGGGTCTTTCTAAGGGAACCTAACCCGTATTTACGCAAGTTTCGAAGAAAACCACGAAAACTCCGAACGGTTAGGCCGACGGCCGCGATTGGGTTGGAACCCAGCACCTGCCGTCTACCCGTTGAGAGGTCAGAACCTCTCGGCCACAAATGACGCAAAGGAATAGGAATTATTTGAAATTTTCTCTTTCTTTCTTTTTTTTTTTTTTTTAATATTGACCAGTTAAGTGGCTAAATAATTGCATATCTGTTGAGGTTGAAGATAGAGATAAAAGCGGTCAATGGTCATTTGTCTGTGATTGAAAAGAAAAAGTGGCATTATCCATTCAATTGGTGTATTATTTTAGAATCATCTTTCAATCAAAAATCCCTCCAACACTTTAAAAAACTTGTATCTCAAGAAAGATAGTACAACCAAATAAATACATGCAACAAATATAACTTGACTGAAAATTATTTAAAAATTAATTATGAAACTACGCGTTGCATTTATTTATTATCTAACAATCGATTTTAATCAATATTTGTGTATAAATGAATAAACTATTTTTAATCATATTTCTTCTAAGGAAGAAAAATATTTCTCTCAATCGCCGATATGTTAGCAGATAATGTCACTCAAACAATCAAAGCAGAAAAAAAAGCAGATGGGCGAACAACATGCGGACCAGATTGTAAAGTTGGTGCTAGGTTGTGACGTCATTTCAAACTAATCCATTCTTTTAAACATTTATTAGTAATAAATATGTTTTCAAAGCAAATGCTTCAATTTCGTGCTAAAATTTAATGTTTAGATGAAAAAAAGGGTCACTTTTGAAATATTAAGCATTTAAAATGGTTTATTTAATTTTGTCTCATGTTTTTGCTTTTATACATATTTTTGTGAAAGTTTCATGTAACCAACCATCCGAAAGCAAGTGAAAAGGTAAAATCGTATTTCTTATAAGTTACGCTTTATGAACCAATCAACCGAAAAAAGTGATGTATTTGATGAGAATGAGTTGTGCTTCGTAATTAATTATTCAGAAACTAAACAAAATATTAAAACTTTGAGCTTTAGGTAAATCAGGAGAGATCTTGGGGTATGATATCACTGTCAAGTTAGTTAAAGAAGACAATCGGGAAAGGGGGAAATAGGGAATTTTTTTAAGAAAGCCGAAAAAAAACATATAAATTTTAAATGAAAATAGATGCAACTTTTTAATTAAAAAAATATATAGACAGTTTCAAGTTATTGTTCCTTCTAAAATTTGTTGCGACAGATTTTTGATAAAATTAAAAATGGGGTGAAGGGGCGAAAAGGTCGAAAAAAATTCTAACTTCGTCAATTCTCAAGCTATAAAATCAATTGAATGTTTTATAAATTTTCTTAGCATTACCCACATTATATTGACAAGTTTTTGATAGACCATCTCTTACATAAGAAAAAAAGGGGAGGTGAAGAAAAAAAATCCATAACTTTGTTAATTCACAAGACAAGAAATTTGCTTGAATTTATTATATATCTTATGAATAGTATCTATAACTTTTACATTCGCAAGTGTTTGACAGGAACAATTCTTAAAAAATATATATATAGTGATTAAAAAAATTACCGTATTAAAGTTGTACTCAAATTCAAACTTTTTATATTTCGACTATTTATTAAATTCATTTTTGCTCTTAAACACATGCTCTTGGCAAGTTCTCTTATTTATAAACTTTATAATTATTCGATTTTTTGAGAAAGATAGAATTTATTTTTAAAAAATGCTGTCATATTGGACTTTTTGTATCGAATTTACCGAAGCGATAGCAATGGAAACTTAAAGCGTGGTGGAGAAAACAATTGCTTATAAATCCAGTTCTAATTAAAAGAGCGAAAAATAAAAATACCAGGTCGCATATAATTATATCCAAAAGTCACAATGTAAGTTTCATATTTTTTCTTTTAAAAAATAATCTGCAATACTATTAGAAAATTTTGAGTTGTTGAGCGCGGATTTTATTCATTTATTTATTTATCTTAATGTTACCTTAACATAAATCTTATAAAACTCGCTGTCACAGAAAACTTAAAAATCGGATTTATGTCAGAAAATCAGATCAGAATTTACTTTTTGTGGGTGAAATTAGCACTAGACTTCGAAATCTAACTGCACGTGTAGGCAAAATCAAAGAAGGTTTTTCTTTTTTCTTTTTTTTTTTTAATAGCGCAGAAATATTTTTAAAAAAGCGCTTGTGGTACTGAAAAAAAAAAAGAATTGTGTGATAGATATATATTACACTTTAATTTTAACGATTAGCAATTTATGGCCTTATTGAAAGCAGTATCCTTGTCGTTACTGCTGATAATCAAAATTAACTTTATTTTCTAAAAATATAGATTTTGACCTATTCATGTAAATAAAAATTTAAAACTAGCGAACTAAGAAATATGTTTTTACAACTACGTCATTGTTTTATCATTAATTACATGTAACTCACAAAATTATTCCAATTCTTCTAATGATTTATTTTTTCCCCTGAAAAATATAATGAATTGCGTTTTAGGAACGTTCATGCAAAAAGAAGACTGTTTTTCGCTTATAAATCATTTATTTGATTTTCCCAGTCATGAAACTGTGATTTAATGCGCAATTAAATTTATTGATATCGTAATCTGCACGCTGGCAAATTTTGGTTTTTATCCAAAATGTTTCCAAGCAATTCAATTCAGCTTTAACAGAAAATAATTGCTCGTGAATAGCAAATTTTCCGCAGATAATAACAGTCATTATCTTTCAATAATTTTCGAATAAAAACTGACGCAAACTTTCATTTTTGAAATAAGTATTTTCGATGCATAACTTTTATTTCCAAACCTTAATTATGTTATAGAAGAAAGTTATTATGATGCGAATTCAATATTCGACACATTTTTCTTGATTAAATGCGACTAAATATGTCGCATATTTTTTTATGATGAGCTTGTTTTGATGGCATAAAATACGAAACAGTTTAGTGAACAAATATATTTAAACAAATAAAAATTATCACTAATATCGTCAACAATGCACTTAATAACTTCTTTTAAATATGGAATTTTTTTACCATAATTAAATAAGATGTTTTATTTTGAGAATAAACTTGTGAATACATGAATATATTTCTATTACTTCTATTTTTATTTCATAGTTTTCTTACGTATTATGTGAATATAAGTATCAAACCTGTACTGTGTTATTCGAAAAAAAAAAAACTTTAAAAGTGTGAGAAAATATTTCGATCATTTACGTTCTTTTGGGGATGTAATATTTTTTTTTCTATCCAGAATATTTCTTTTTAAGATACTGTCAATTCTGAAATAAACATTTTCATGTTAAATATACATTTTACTGACAGACATGATACATTTAGAACAAGTAAAAAAAAAATCATGCGTTAAGCATAGATTATGAAGCACTTTCCAACACTTAATGAAATTTTTAACAAAACTTTGTTATTTAGGGAAAAAATAGTGTATAGCCAAATATACCCAAATATGTATTCCAGTACTTTTGAACAGCTCTGTATTTCATATGTCAGTTGATATAATTGGAAAATTTAGTTTAGCAGGAAAATACCCAGTAGCTTGAAATTTCTTTTTCAGCATTTCATACTATTAGATGGAAACATACTTGAATACTTTTGTTCAACCCTGTAGTTTACATTATACCTTTATTACACTTCAGCATTAGGCTAAAATTTATTGTAAACTAAATCACTTTTAAAACAACTGAAATCACATTCGCATAAATTATCATTCATAGGCGTCCATGTACCGAATTCTTTGCGTGGCCCTGTATATCCTTTTATCAATATTCTGCAAACATTTCTCAGTAAATTGAATGAAGCTCAGCCTAAAAATGCATAGCTTATTTAAGAACCACGATTAAATAATTTACGCTCATATTCAGTAACGTTGGTGAGCTCTTTTCGGTAGCCCTGTATATCAACTATAACATTTATACACACCATATAATGTGCATATATTTAGCGAAATATAAACGCGCATATCATAATCAAAATGCATTTCATCCCTCCATCAGCCATCATTGGACACATATACGGTACTTCGGAAAGAATTTACTATTTGAAATCTTTTGTATGGCCCTGTAAATGCTATGTACTTCATATTATGCAAGACAGTGGCGTATAATTTATATTAAGCTTCAGTGACATATATCAATTTTATTATACATGAAACAGCTTAATATATTTTAAATATGTCACACACAATTCCCCCTTTTACCATTATCTAATGGAATTCTTTTGTGCGGCCATGTAAATGAATAATAGCTACATTTTCACCTTATGTTTTATAGGATGCATATTTTAATATGTTTGACAGGGTATAACATCTTTAAAATTCCTTTGAAACGATTTTTCCATATAAGCCGTAAAGTAATGGGAAACTTTTGATTCGCCCTGTAGATAAGCTAATCATGGTAGAAACTTCATTTTCAATAGGGTTTGTGTAAGGGTAAACGTCAATAACGTCCTAAAATTTCATGGCAATCCGAGTATATTAACGATTTTCTCCATAGGCCGTAATGTAATGGGAAACTTTGATTCGCCGTGTAGATAAACTAATCATGGTAGAAACTTCATTTCCGATAGATTTGCGCTAGGGTAAACGTCAATAACGTCTTTAAATTTCATGGCAATCTGAGTATATAAACGATTTTTCCCCATGGTCCGTAATGTAATGGAAAACTTTTGATTCTCCCTGTAGATAAACTATTCATGGTAGAAACTTCATTTTCAATAGCGTTCGTGCTAGGGTAAACGTCAATAACGTTCTAAAATTTCATGGCAATCCGAGTATATTAACGATTTTCCCCCATAGGCCGTAATGTTATGGGAAACTTTTGATTCTCTCTGTAGATAAACTAATCATGGCAGATACTTTATTTTCAATAGGGTTCGTGCTAGGGTAAATATCACTAACGTATAAAAATTTCATAGCAATCCGAGTATATTTACGGGAGTTAGAGCGCGGACAGACGGCCATCCGGAAAGACGGACAGACGGACAGACAAACCGAATGCATAAGCACTTTTCAACTTTGTTGGAAAGTGCTAAAAAAGAATTGTTTTTTAATTGTAGATGCTTTTTTACATCTCGTAGAATATATTGGTGTTTGAGGTGTCTAAATATAAAGAACTCTAATCAAATTTGTAGGTAACACAGAAGAATTCGTTTTATATGTTTGTTCCTGATAATATATTTCCTTTAATTAAGATATCTACGTCTTTTTTTTTCTTTTCGTTTTACAGCGTACGGAATGTGCGTCTCTTCTATTTGTTTCACTTATTACAATGTTCTTTTAATTTAAAATATGTTTTTATGAATTTTATGTTTATTACTTGTTTACAATTGTTGGGCATTGCATATAAAAAGTATCATAAAAGATCTCTGTACCTGAAGACCAAACTATTATAAATCTAAAAATTATAAATTTTATGTTACAGACACATAGATTGGGAAGCGGCAACATAGACAATCACCTCATGGAGTTTACGGATGAAAATCTAAGATAAGATAAATCTCGATTCGCATATTAAAACGCATTAGGTCTGCCAAATCATATCTTGGTCGAAAACATCTAAAATGATATTTTTGGCTAAATCTTAGGTTTACCAATATGTTTTCCTGCTTCAAATATTTTATGATTTTTTTAAAATTCTTTTGGTAGCAAGAAAGCGCAATGGTAAATGTATGTGTCCAACCGCTTAAATCAGCTATTTAGAAGTTTTTCACCAAGGTATGATTTGGCGGACTGATTTTGTTTTAATATGCGAATCGAGATTAAACTAATCCTAGATTTTCATCCGTGAATCCGACAAGGTGATTGCCTGTGCTGTCATTTCCCGGTCTAAAATGGAAGATTAATGGTTCAAATTTTTGAGTTTTTAATCATCGGCTTGAAGAATAAAGTAAAATATTTTTAATTTTAATTTTTTTCAGCCAAAATAAAAATTGCTTCTTATTTTTCTTAAATAGTATGTTTTCTGATTCCACAACAAATGGTAATGTGATATATTCAACAGTTTTTGAGAAAAATGTACCGAACTGACATACTGTTCAGAAAATATGCGAAAAAGTGTACTATTTCTTGGAAAATAATTTAAGCATGAAATTAATTTCTTTTTATCTTTATATAAGCTATAAAGTGTACATTGATGTAATATATATAATACAGGGTGGTCATAAAAAAAAAAAAACTTTGCCGATATATGGAGCTCTAGCGGCCAGTCCGTTCAACCCATCGAGGTGAAATTTCAGTTATAGCTATTCAGAGGTATGAGCTCGAGATTCTGTGAACGGCAAAAAAATTGCGTTCACGGTTACGGTTATATTTACAGAAACTCGAAATTTTCCAATGGCAACACCCATTTTTTTCATCGCAAAATGCTCAGCGCATGCGAAAACCCTAAAGAGCATTGGAATTATTGCAATAAACGGACGCGTTATGCTCGCACAAAATCAGTTCTATGAATGGCCCCCAAAAAAACACGACCAAGGCGCACAAAGGAAATTTGATATGACAGAGACAAAATACCAATCACGGAACGTCGTTTGCCAGATAGTCAGCGTAGAAAATGGATAAAAGTGGGATGGAAATGTTAGTTCTTCAGTCGGAGCTTGCAATTGCTAATAAAATGACTTCGCTCGTGGTGAGTTGGTAAAACTATTAGCAAAATGAGATGAATGCTGCAAAAACCTGGCGCGTTTACCGTCGAAACTATCGCCAAATATGTGGCCTATGCATTTCACAAGCTCTTCATGATTTAGTAATGAAATTCGAACAAATTGGCTGCACCTGTGATAGTCCGCGAACCGTACGACCAACTGTTCCTGAGGATACTGTTATGAAAGTGCATCACATAGTGACCCGAGGAGTATGCAAACTACAAAAGGTGCATATCGTGTATTTGATATACCGAAATCAATGGTCTTAAAGCTACTGCGCTCTGTAATCCGCATGTTTCCTTACCGGTACCAGCACGCCCAGATTTTGGAAGTGAGAGACCATCAACAACATATAGACTTTGTTAATGAATTTCTTATTCAATATGGTGGAGATAATTATCGACCTCTTCGCGTATTATGAACGGAGTAGGCACATTTCACCTTAACTGGTAACTTCAATGACCTCCGCTATCCCTTGACCTCACTACCAATGAATTTCAGGTTCTGGGGATATATAAAATCTTGAGTGGACATGTGCAATCCGCAAACTTTGCCGGATTTGAAAGATTCTATCAAACGTGAGATTGCAAACATTCCTCATGCGATGTAACGTTCGGCTGTATTGTCCACAGTCGCTGCCATGCAATGTATAATTGCCTGTGATAGCACCCATGTGGAAAATGTGTAATCAAAATAAAAGTTTTCTTTTCTCCGATCTGTGTTGTAATCAGAGATTAGTGTACTGACTCTGTGTCATATGCAAATTTCCTCCTTGAGTCCCAATCGTGTTTTTTTATGGGAGGGAGTGGGAGATTCGAAGAACTGTTTTTTGTTCGTGCATAACGTGTACATTTCTTGCGATACAATCGATCGTATGGTTCCAGTGCTCTTTAGGGATTTCGCATGCGCTGAGCATTTTGCGATGAAAAAAAATAGGTGTTGCCATTGGTTCGAGTTTCTGTAACTATAACCGTAACCGTGAGCACCATTTTGTTGCCGCTCACAAAATCTCGAGCTCATACCTCTGAATAGCTATATACCTGAAATTTCACCTCAATCGATTTAACGGACTGGCTGCTAGAGCTCCATATATTGGCAAAGTTTTTTTTATACCACCCTGTATATATATATATATATATATATATATATATATATATATATATATATATATATATATATATATATATTTCTATTTCTATCTTTATTTTTAAATAAAATACACCATGTTGAAAATTTCATTAAGTTTGCTTCATTTTACTAGCCAAGGTGTTCCATGTGAAATTAACAACTTTTTATAGTAATTAGAAAACTACACCTCAGTGTCAAAACGTAAAAAAGAAAAAAAAAGTCTAAGTAAGCAGGAATTGAAAGTGATACTGAAATACATTTGCTCATGCATAAGTTATTTGCCCTTGTCTCCGCGTTATGAATATATACAGAGATAGCCCAAATAAATGACTAGATTTTCAAAAGTTATAGTTTCAAAACGATTACACATATTATTATACATGATATATGAAAATAAAGAGAATAATTCCCAGTTTTTGTATGTTACAAATGTTTTGTGTGTGAATCTTTCGTATTACAAATAACATCAAATCTTTAATTAAGTTCGTCCCACACATTTTGCAGTTTTGCACAGTCAAGGATTTTTAGAGCAGCACTGCCAATGATTCTTAATGCAGCATAATTTTTTAAATGTACAGATTCTAACTCTTTTTGTTTTTAAAATTACGAAAAAAAATTTTTTATAGCGAACAAGACATTTAGAACAGTGTTTTTCCCTAATTATTTAGAATTATTTACAAAATTAACATCATAAATTCTGAAAGGATAATATGCTATTTTAAATATCTATGTCACAGAAGTTAATTACTTTAGATATAAATAAATAAAAAAATCGCAATACCGATAAATAAAATTTATTTTATTTAAAAGAAAGATTTTAAATTAAAAATGTATTCGTTTCAATGCAGAGTTTTTTTATTAAGCACATTGTCTCATTTTTTAGTTAATTGCAAGTAAATTAACCCTATAATATAAATATAAGAATTTAAATTTTATAATGTGCATGTAGATGAGGACTGATAAATTAAGATTTAACAAATACTTGTTTACTGTAATGGATACGACTCATTATAAATCATACTTAACCTGCAAAATTAACAAATTTCTTTTTATAAAACTTTTTCTCCTACGTTTGAAAAATATTACGAAACGCATTTTATAGGTAATAATTTTAAAAAAAGAACATTTCTCACTAATAAATCTTTTATTTGATTCTCTTGATCATCAAATGTGATTTAATGCGCAATTAAATTTCCTGAAACCATAATCTGCACGTTAGAATATTTTGGTTTTAATCCAAAATGTTTCCGAACAATTCAATTTAACTTTAACAGAAAATAATTGCTCCTGAACAGCAAATTTTCTGCAGATAATAATGGTGATTATCTTTCAATAATTTTCAAATAAAAACTGACGAAACATTCCCTTTTTTAAAATAAGTATTTACTACACAAAAGTTTTATTTGCAGCACCTAATTATGTAAAAGAACATGATTATTATTCTGCGAATTCAGAGAATTCAGACACATTTTTATTTATCATGAGTAACAAAATATGTTAGACAATTTCTTATTTGACGAGCTTGTTTATTAGTATAAAGTAAGGAATTACTTAGTATAGATTGCTTAGGATGTTTAAACGAACAAAAAATATTCTGAATAATTGTTCTTAGTTTGGTGTTTTCTTTAATGACGTGAAAATTGCTACTTTTATTGCATTAGTTAAATTACAGATTGTATTTAAAAGACGTTTTTTGAAAATATGAGGAATTTTTCGCATTGTAGTATGCACCGGGTGATCCAAAAGTCAGGACGAACTTTAAAAATGAATAATTTGAAAGCGAATCAAGATACAAAGATACGGTTTGCACCAAACGGATGGAGAAGAAACCGGATTTCGTGTAACAACGAAAAAAAAATTCGATTTGTTGACGACCAACAAATGGCGCAATAGTGTTTTATTGTACCAAAAGATGATTAACAAATGAAAAAAGTTGACACCTTACAAGTCAACTTAATTACAGTTAATTAGCTACAGTAAATGTTCAATGTGTTGTCCATCATTCACAAGTGCAGCTGTGAGACTAAGCACAACACCATTCACAGCATTTAGTAGCATTTCTTGCGTTATGGCAGACACATTTTTGGCGGATGGCATATTTCAGTGCTGCTAGTGATGCCGTTGGTCGCCAACAAAACTATATTTTTTCGTTGCCACACAAAATCCGGTTTCTTTTCCATCCGTCTGGTGCAAACCGTATCTTTGTATCTTGATTCGTTTTCGAGTTATTCATTTTTAAAGTTCTGACTTCTGGATCACCCGGTATAAATGCGATTGATATAGAGTATTTTAAAAGTAATGACTTATTTGACAAGCTTGTTTTATTAAAACGAAATAAGAAAATGCTTAGTCTAAACATTTAAAAAAATAACAGCGGATCCTCCGAACTGCTTCTCTAATTTGCTCGCATGTCATACGGGCAACGAGTTTTGCTAATCCTTATATGCCCGTACTACATCCGGGCACCTATATTTCTATCGTGATTTATCGCTATCACCAGTAAATTTTTATTGTAAGTTTTGCATTATTTAATCCGAGCATTTTACCGATTTAATAAGGCAAAATTTCTTGTTTTAAAAAACCGGTGATAAAAATTCTATAAAAGATAAGAAAAAATAGGCATTATTTGAAAGTTTTTTTCAAAAATATTGATCAGTTAAGTAATTAAAGCAATGGGTTTTTTCTGTTACGCATAATTGTTGTTATAAAGCTTTATATTTTTAATAATTTGACAGTCTTCCTAAAGGTAAAAATGTCTCCATCTTCTTGTTTTGAATGCTAAAATGATGATTCGTTCAACATTATTCAAAAAATCTTAATTACGGATATAAAAGTAATGATTGAACTTGTTAATCATCGTTCTGAATATTTATAAATCCTTTAAATTAATAGAATTACAGTGGATGTTATATATTAGTTATTAGTTATAATTAGTTATTAGTTATAATTAAAAAAAAATTGTTGTCAAACTTGGTTTAATGTTTTTCTTTTTCTTTTTGATAACACAGACAAGTGATATTTGACAGGTGACGTAAACCGATAAAGGACTCTCAGTAAATACAATTAGCCAGGGATGTTATGGGAACACTTGGTGATTTAAATGTTTTCAATGTTTATAATGAATTTTATCCTCAGCAAAATGTGTCAAAAGATAACACAACAAACCAAAGAGTAAAACATAATAACTCTTATTTTATGAGTATTATCATAATCAGTTAAAAAAAAGTAAGCGTAGGAAAATGTATACATATCATATCAACAGGAGTACAATCCGTAAAGGTAGGTTCAACAAAATATTGAGGAATTTGTCTTGGAACACCAATGTTGATTTTTTTCACAATAAATTTCTGCTTAATAGACGAAAGTTTATTTTTATTTAAAAATCCATAAGTATCAAGTCCATGTATATTATGAGCAGTTCAACAATACACCAGTAAACAAAAAGGAAAAGTTTCATGTTCTCAGCAATGTAAAGTTTAGGTATGTAACTAATATTTTGGACACCCACTGTATATTGCTTTAAATTTTCCTTAGATTTCAGTGGAACCTGGAGCTTAGTGAACATATTAAGAACCCACACTACTGCCTGAAAAAGACCCGGATGATAATGTTAAGTCTATGGAGGGCGTTCTTTCAAATTTCTGGCTCAAATCTTAATATTTTTACATGATTTTGTTTTGCATAGGATAGCTAAGGACGATCCAAAACCGGGCTAGTTTATGCTTCTTCAGTTTTGATTTCAGTTTTTTTTAATTACTCTAACTATCGAAACCGGTTAGAACTGGTTATGAAATTGGAACTATTATAATATAAAAATATATAGCCAAAATCGAAAAAGTGAAAACTAGCCCGGTTCTAGATCGTCCTCAGCAAACAATCAAATAAGCATATTAAAATTTGAGCGAGATATTTGAAAAGAACGCCCCCACAGCCTTAGTATTATTATCCGGGTTTTTTCAGTCAGTAGTGGGAGCTCTTAACACGGAATTGTCAGTGAGAGAATTAATATATCAATTTTACTTTTTGTAATTTAAATTAAAGCAGACATTACAGATTTAAGAATTTTTGTGTCATGAATTTATGTATGTTGGGGAGTTATTAAGATTTGCTTTCGCTTATTTATACGCTTTTATTCAGTATCTCTTTGACATAATATACTTATCCAAAAATATTTATAAACATTTGATTTGAGCTAACTTTATTTTTTAATAATAATAAAACACATTTTTTATAGTAAAATATTGCTTTAAATTCATAAGAATAAAAATATTGTCGCTTTGATTGGTGAAAAACGTATTACAACTGAATAAGCTATGTCAGATAGTTGGATTAATAAGCTTGATTGCCTTCTATTTAAAAAAAATTATAAGAAATAAAAGTTTGAAGAATAATGAAATTCACTAATTTTCAATTTATTAAGTAATTCTTTAATTATTAGCTTCTCACCTTGAAAATTAAGATTAAACATCAGCAAATCCTATAAAAAATCCCTTAAGTGAAAGCCAAATCTCATAAAAATTCATGGCTGTTTGATTACTAAAACTGAATCAATATTCCAATTCGTGCATATAAATATAGAAAAAAATTCGTATATTATTTATCAATGTACAAGATCTTCAAATAATATAATTCTAATTTCCTGTGCTTTTCGTGTGCTTTAGCATCTTATCTAACAAGTTATTTTACTTTGTATCATTTTTAATTTTACATAGTTGGAAGTAACTGCAATTGTTTACTCTTTTATTTGCAGCCTGCCTGAAATTCTGGGGGTATAGAAAAGTGTTTCGAAGCATTTAAATGGTATTCAACATTTAATTTATTAGATTTCAGCTTTAGCTGTGACACTTAGATTAATAATGTACATAGTTTGAATGTTTTACTGGGGTTTTTCCGCTTAAATCAACAGCTAAGTTTGATGGCAAATACATCAATTTATGTCATATCGTATGCAAGTCATTCTCGATGCAAGATGTTACTGTTCCAAAATGCGCAAATAATACAATGGAAATGAAAAGCAGAATGTATAATTTTAGCCATACCAAAATTTTATTAGGTAGTGTTTTGTGTCCAATTCAAATATGAGACGAACGAAGTCGCTGGTGACAACTAGTTTACATATAAAAATATAATGATCAATAAATATTTGTTCCTTTTTTTCAGTTCCTCCAGCCATTATAGAAACTGAAACAAGCTCAGATACTGTAGTAGAGGAGAGATCAAAAGTAAGCTTAAGGTGCGAAGCTTCGGGCTATCCTCCACCCACGATTACGTGGCGAAGAGAAGATGGTAAAGATATTAATCTTGGTTCGTACGGAGGAAGAAAATATTCAGGTAATTGTATTAAATTTTTTATTGGCTGATATGAACTGTCTTTTTTGTTTGTGCAAAATTTTACATGGTGTTATCAGTGCTTGAAAATACTAGCTTGCTTTGATTATAAATTTGTTGACAGTTTTGTCACATACATAACATCACTAAACCCCATCTGTGCAGATTTTTAGTCACATATCATTTTTTTAATCCTTTCATTAAAATAATAGATTTTGATCGTCCCCCCTTTTAAGTGAGGTCTATCCTGCCCCCCCCCCCTTCCTTAATATATTTTAAATCGTTGCTAGCTCTTATTTTCAAAATCAGTTGTAACTTCCATCTTTTTATTTTCCTTTATTCTCAACGAAATTAATTTAACATGTGCAACATTCTTCTTAGTTTCTCTGCTTTATAATCAAGATGTACTTTTATCGAAATTTTGATTCCTACAGAAAACGATTTGGAACCGTTGAAATACCCCTTTAAAAAGAAATACATGAGCTGTTTATTGCAGCTGTTTCTAACATTATCATCTATCTGTTTCGTTTTTCAGTTTCGGACATGTGCAAACTTAATGTTTTCCTTATGGAAGGTTCGTTAAAGTTAAGCAACTAAACAACTAAAAATTTTGCTATATTTTCTCACCCTTGTCTTACCACTATGTCTGTTCTTTCTCTCATCTAAAAACTAGATACCTTTTTCCTTTTGAATCATTACACATTACGGATTAAATTCAACGCTATGTTTGTCCTTGCTTATACATTTGGGCGCAAGTTCAATCTTAACCGCAAAAATTCCTTTTGGAGGCAACCCATGTTTCTCATGCTTTAAAAGGTAAACGTAAGATATCCACACCTTTTTTCTAACACGCCAAGCTTTGTTCTTTTTCAATTCATATTTAAAATCTTGATATGTTGGCGGCAAAATGTGCGGCCAAGCTAACTGCAACTATGACGAAAATACACACTTCGTTTCAGCCCCTGCTGTAAAAACTGACGTTTGAATAGAGGCTCCGGCCTCTTTTGTCTCACCCTTTCCATCTTTTCTAAGAAAACTTCTAAGATAAAAAAAAATGTTGTCATCAGTTTTATAAGTAACTATTTTGGAGATTTTGTCTAACCTTTTTTTTATGGAGGCCACCTGTACATTCATAGATGCAATAAACGTCTTCACACAATTTATCCAAATAATCATGAAATACTTAAATAAATATGCTGAATGCAAATGAATGCTTTTATTTATTGACGGGTTTATCGACTCACGTGGCTATAATTACTCCTAGAATCAACGCAATACATTCGCTACAGTTAAGTAATGCAGACAAAAACAACACTAACTTGCCGCTATCAACGAACTCTTCGTATTCTTATCTTATTCTATTATTATGACTGAAACAAATTGCCTTTCTATCTGTGTTAACACACTATAGGGTATCACCAACGCCTAAAAACATCAGCTTGCTGAAATCGGAAAATTTTCGACTGGCTTATCACACCAATCTCATCACTGAAGAAACTTAGCTAATTCAATTACTAAAACTTAAATAACTGTACTGGAATGCAACTGGATGTTTTTATTCATTGTTGGATATACAAATTCACGTGGCAACAAACGCAAAAGAAAACCCCCATATATTCATCATAATTAAGTATTGCAGACAAAAAGTACAATAACTTGCCACAATCAACAAAATTTCGATAATTTTATTAATTCTAATCACCATTGAAACCATATATACTTATTAACAAACACTTAAATAACCGTGCTGGATGCAAAGAGATTATCATATTTATGTCAATGTTACTTACCGTTATAAAGCAGTATGCGTTTGTCTCACATGCTAGGTACTCAAACTTACTTTAAAAAAAAATGCAAGCCTACATTTTTAGCCTGGAATAGTTAATTTATTATTTTGACCTATGCTGAGGATGATAATTTATTATTTTATTATATTTTTTTATCTGTAAAAATCTTTTTACCTGTTTTTGATCTTTGATTTTGAAAGAATTTCGTAAAGCATTTAGTAAACACAATAGATAGAGCTATCAGCGACTGCAAATAATGATAGTTTGCCATGATAGTCAAAGTCTCAGCAATCTTATGCCATTGGGATATATGATAGTCGAAATTAGATTATGACAAAATTATGAGTAAAGTTAGCGAGTTATATAAGTGTTTGTTAATTATTTATTTTACTCATTAAAGCCGGTTGGCTAGAAAACTTGCCACACAAAACTTTTAAATTTGGATATAATAGTGTTTTAATTTGGAAAATTTCACATAATCTAATCTTAAATTTTACGCAATTAAATAATTCAAAATTTCAATGTGGACAAAACTAGTGTCGAACAATTAAAAGAAGTGTGAAAGATACTGGTTGTTAATGGGATAAATTTGTTTCATCCGCAAAATATTTATGTACTTTTATTGCTAAGAATGCCTAATTATGCTACACTCTTAAAACGAAAGAGCTGATTTGGCTTCTCATGAAAGAGCTGTAATTTTTTCGATCATAAAAGAGTTGTTTTTCAAACGATTAAATCTTCTTGATCTAAATTGGTTATTTAAATAGCTCAACTTCATTTAAATTGGTTAAAACTCGAGTTATTTCAACTCTTTTTTTGAGAAGCTGCCTTTCAACATTGAGATGAGTGGATTTCAACTCAACTTGAGCTATTTTGTGGCTGACTTTTTAAGAGAGTAACTGACTTCCACTTCCTCATTGAATATAGATTTTTTTCTTTTCTTTTTGAGATTCATGATTTCGTAAATAATATGTTGTTTAAAAAACAGCAAATGATTGAAAAAAATATTGAATTATTAATATGAATAGGTATAGAATTGCATATTTAAAATAAAAACGGATTTGGTTCATATGAAAAAAGTACCATTTGGAAATTATGTGTTCACAAAACTTTATATCAACAGACACTTATATTTATTATTTATTATTATATTTAAAATTCAATCCTTAACAAATTTGTCATTTTTTTAATTTACGATTTATTTAAAAAGCACCTTACTGAAATAATACTAAATATGATGAGTATGGTTATTTAGTATAGCGAGGACGCACAATTTACAACTAGGCAACCTAATATGAGTAAGTGTTTTGTTATTACAGAGAAAGTGTAAAGAATATACCGTAAAGAGCCTATTGAAAAACTTAACATACTTTCATGTAGACCATTTTTTTAATTCTGCGATGTTTATGATAACAAATAAAAATTAAATACATATTAAATAATATTTCACTAAATCTAATTTAACTATGAATTCCGTATTTATTTTATAATTTTAAAACTATTTTCACTGAAAAACGTTTAAATTTATGTTTTGAATTTAAAAAATGCTTAAATATATTGTCTACGTAAAACAGTGAACTAACATTACTTTAAGCGTTTATTAATTTGAACTAAAGTTCCATTCTACACATAAAAATTTGTCGCTGTCTAATACCTCATAATAGGAAAATCAAACTGAAATAAATAAGTAAATAAATAAATTCCTAATGACAGCTAGTTCCTTTTCAATCATCTTCAATAAACATGTATGAAAGGCGTAAGTCAAAAATCACTAATTTGCAGTAATCATAGTATAAAATGCATACTTTTCTTTTTCCAAAATTCTATTTCTGTCAAAGAGCATTTTATCTTTTACATTTTACCTTTCTTGTTATTGATAACTTCGGTTATTGCATTAACAAGCTCAGCTTGCACATTGTTCAAAAGCAAATGTTTGATTATTTGTTTTAAGTAACAAACTTATTAATAATTTGTTTCTGCGTCGATAATTGCATCTTTTACAAAAGTATATTTGGTTTATCAATTGTGTTACATTTTTAGTATCGTTATGAAAGACAGAATCCATGATAATGAAAGTGGCGTAGTGTAAACTTATTTGCTTGTGCGATGATGTCATTTTCAAAACGAGTATCTGAATAAATTTAATTGAAAAGAGTTAAGAGTATCAATAATTTTACTCAATGGATTTATTAAATTATAAAAATGAGTATTCTATTGAATAATGCTTAGTTTTCTCATAATACAAGTGTTAATACAGAAATCTGTAATAGTGAATTCATGTTATATCAGTTTTAAAGCTGTATAAAAGATATTTGTTGACACTTTAGAATTCCATTCTACTTTGTAGTTGTACGTTGTAAAGTAAAATGTTCCTAAAGAATATATTATTTTCAATGGAAATAACAGAATACGTTAGTTTTGTTACTTTATCAGATACAATTTATTTAACATAAGTTATTAAAAATCCATTTACAATTCAAGCAAACATCTAAAAATGCTTGTTTTAGAGTCGGTTAAATTGTATATATATATATATATATATATACATACATATACATTGATAAAAACTTTATAATTTATACTATAAGCCATGTTAAGTCAAAATCTAAATGTATTGCACAGGAAATAAAAATTTCTCCGAATTTTAGCTTTATTCAGGTTACATTTTTTACGCACAAACAATTAAAATAAATTTGAAATTTAAAAAAACTTGTACTTAATCTAATTGATTTTACCCGTTTCTACAATAAATAAATAAAATTTTAAGAGAAAATAATCGACTTGATTTGTACGCAGAACATCTGTGCTCCGAAATTGTCTGGAGTTAACAAACGCTTGATTACGTCGTCATTATATTTATTTTTTAACTTTTGAAAATTATCTTTGGGAATTGTTCCTATTAAACCAGGGGCATCATAGATTGAAAGTGGATAAATATCTAATAGGAAGCTGATTTTACGAAACAGAATATTTCGGCTGATATTTTGACAGGTGGGAGCTCTATCAAAAGCATCGTTTGAGAATTACTATATTCAAGCACATACAAATCAGGATTACAATACTTTACCTACACTATTGTAAATTTTAAATAACACGATATAAATTGTATTTTCTAGTGATAGCTGCAATATCTTGGATTTATATAATTTTTTTTTTCATATTTTACTTGAATACTAGTATTCTGTATAAAAAACTTTCTTAAATATACGAAACAAAAAAGCTGGCATCAATGTTGCCAACAGTATCAGTTGTAAAAATTGCAATAAAATTAGATGTAATTTATTTATTACATATAATTTTACTGTAATTTTTAAGACAAAAACTGCTGACAACACTGTTGAAAGCAGTTTTTGCCTTAAATTTAACGATTTTGTTTTCACTGTATTTAGAACTACAACAGAGGAGTTTAGCTATACATCAAATTCTAGAGCCAGTCGCAACTTTTATCTTTTAGAATTACTCCTTATTCTCAAAATTTCCATCTTTACAAAAGTGACATGTTTTGGATAATTTTTGAAGCTATTACCTTTAATTAATATCAACAATCATCTGTAAAGGTTACAATTCGTCAGCAATTCTCTTATTTGTAATTTTTAAATTTTTCGCAATTGGCTTAGTATTGTGATATACGAATACAGTTTTTAAAAAAATGCATATCTAACCTCTTGAAGGGAGATGGTATACTCTACTCAACGTATATATATATATATATATATATATATATATATATATATATGACACATAATTTTAATCAAAAATGTTTCAATTCACTAGAATTTTGAGACACAATTTTTCTTTAATAATGTACAGTACACGAAGAAATTGTTTTAATTTTTATCAATTAAATCTGTTCGCAAATCCTGATGTAACCAATTATTTCAGACTTTTAGAGTGTATGTGTATTTTGTGTCGGCCGATTATCTACGCTAGGGATATAGGCCTAGGGGGAGGAATGCCTTCGTGGGGGTCTTTCTAAGGGAATCTAACCCGTATTTACGAAAGGTTCGAAGAAAACCACGAAAACTCCGAACGGTTAGGCCGACGGCCGCGATTGGGTTCGAACCCAGTACCTGCCGTCTACCAGTTGAGAGGTCAGACCCTCTCGGCCACTGGTGGGGCTTCAGACTTTTAGAAACAAAAGTAATTCGCTTCTGAATGTATTAATTGATATAATATATATACATATACAGAGTGTTTCGCTACCAGACCGGCAAACTTTGAGGGATGATAGTAGACATGAAGACAAACA
Source organism: Maratus speculifer (assembly GCA_964019185.1). Lineage (NCBI taxonomy): Eukaryota > Metazoa > Arthropoda > Arachnida > Araneae > Salticidae > Maratus > Maratus speculifer. Next base: position 92,771,720 of record OZ025294.1, on the reverse strand, counting down.
TTATTAAATAGGAAACCATGGGGAGCAAACGTCTTCAGTAGGAGCTAGGGGCCATTAAAGTTTAAGGTCCAAAAATTCAAACGATGATAAAAAACGGAAAAAAGGGTCGATTCGTTTGCGATTTTCACTAAAATCATTCTTTATAACACGATTTATAAAAAAAACAATTATAAAGGTTACATTCAAAAATTGTCGATAAAGGGCGCTTTAGACTTTAGAGTAACGAACAACTACTTTTTACCGTTATTTTGTGCATGGGATTGAAATTATTTTAAAGTTTAGACTTTAACTTAAATTTTAATCATAAAATCGGAAACATTGGGATCGGGTAACTGGCAAAAATTTAACTGTGAGCAGAGGGGCGGATTTTAAACATTCATAAACATTATACAAACTGATCGATTTTGTTGCGATTTGTGTGTAGTTTATTCCCTTGGTAATTATTTTATTCCAAATGACTTACAGCTCTTGTGTATCCATTTTTTGATAGAGGGCGCTTCCGACACCTATCCGATATTTCAATGGCATTACTCCTGTGCGTTTTACTACCAGACCAATATACTTCGAGGAAGTGTTAGGAATGCAAAGCGACTCGGAATCACATAGGAATGTAACATTGAAAATGCCTTTTTAGGGAGCTGTGGTTAAAAGAAGCAGAGAAAACAGCAACAGAAACAGGTTATGAAACAGCAACACGTTAATGTGGCAGAAAGCAATTTAGTTAAAGGTTTTACTACAAAAGGTATCCGAAATTACGACCAGAAACAGTCGGTCATGTTTGACAGCAGCGTCGCATGCAATTTCTTACGCTTTGAAAGATTCCTGGCATCTCGGATAGCTTTCTGGCAGCTACAGAAATTCGAGATGACAGGTCTTCCACTGACGGTACAGGAGTCTCATACATTCAACTTTTCCTTTGTTCCCAGCAGAAGAAGTCTATACAGATTCAGATTCAAATTGAACCAGGTGGTGTTGGTGGGGGGGGGGGGGGCTACTAATTGGTTTGAGCTCAACTAGCCCCACCCAGCAATGTTTATTTTAAAAAATACAGAAGAATTATACAGTAATAAAGTAAAGGTAGGTAACAAAAAATAATTGATATAATGAAGTAGGTGCGACGATCTGGCAGGCCAACGGATCGGGCCACCACTACCTATCCACCGCTGTCCTCATGTTACGTTGAGGTGTCTGCGAACATCATTGATAAAATGTGGAGGAGCCCCATCGTGCTATAGAGTGGCGCAACGAAAGGGGAACATGTGCTTTTACCAGAAGTTCCGACAGAGCGTGTTGTAGAAATATCAAGTGGCCTTTTTCTCTGCTTCTTTTAACCCTAACTCGTAAAAAAGATATTATTGACTTACATTATATTATGATCCAAGTCGTCTTTGCATGTATAACACTTCCTGGAAGTGTGTTGGTCTGGTAATAAAACACCAAGGAGTAATGCCACTGAAATTTCGGAGGTGTGTCGGAAGCGTCCTCTAACAAAAAATGGTGACACCAATGCTGTATGTCATTTTGAATAAAATAATTACCATGGGAATAACCTACACGCAAACCGCAATAAAATCGATTAGTTTGTCAAATTTTTATGAGCGTTTAAAATCCCCTCCTCTGTTCACAATTCAATTTTCGCTAGTTACCCGATGACAATGTTTCCGAGTTTGGGCTTAAAATTTAAGTTAAAGTCTAAACTTTAGAATAATTTCAACCCCGTGCACAGCAGTTGTTTGTTATTCTAAAGTCTAAAACGCTCTCTATCGACAATTTTTGAACGTAACCTTTAAAAATTTTTTACAAACAAAACGTGATATAAAGAATAATTTTAGCGAAAACCGCAAACGAATCCACCCTTTTTTCCGTTTTTTATAATCGTTTGAAGTTTTGGACCTTAAACTTTAATGGCCCGTGGCTCCTACGGAAGACGTTTGCGCCCCATGATTTCCTATTTAATAATGTTTGTCTTCATGTCTACTATCACCCTTCAAAGTTTGTCGGTCTGGTAGCGAAACACCCTGTATAGGTATACTAAATAATAAATACGAATAACTATCAATAAGCTAAATAATAAATGTTCTTAAAAATAAATTAAAGAATAGATTCATTGGAATTAGGAAATTCAATCGCGAAAGATGGCGCAAATTATAAATATGTGTAAATTTTTTGAACATTTTACTGTGTATAATTTATACACAATAACAATGTAAGGTAGGGAAAGGACCACAGTGGTATGTACTATTTCTAAGATTTTAGGTAATAGTTAGTCGTGTCAACTCTCCAGCATCGAAGTGCTTAGAGTTATACAATTATATATAGCATCTTTTTAAACTCCAAGAAGAGATAACAAATTTTAAAGACGATGTCAAAGTCTGAAGGAACGTAAATCTCAACAGCGATTTTTCAATTCGATTCATTCATTTTCAAATCGATGAAAGCAAAACTGATTGTAATCTTTTAAAAAATACAACTCAACTGACGATGGGGATAAGAAAAGTACACTGTTAAAAGTTTTTCCGTGAAATTACAGAGCTTATATGGATAATCCATTATCTTAAGTCTCATTTAAAAATACCAAGATTTTGTTAAATAACAGAGACGTTATTCGGTACATTTATAGTAGACTCTGATAATTAGCATTGTTAAAAATACACAAGACTCAGTAAATTTATTTTTAATGAAAATAATTTTGTTTATAAAATCAATGAATAACTCAAACGGCAGAGAACTTCAATGTATCAGAATTTTTCGAACAATTTTGAAGTGATGTATAATTGAATAAAAAAAATAGTTTCTAGCCGTCTAGAGGTTTGAAACCGAGACCTCTGGACTGTAAAAGAGGATCTTACAGGGCGAACTAAAGAAGCTGGTATCTTTGAGTTCAAAATATGCCTTCTATAATTCATCGGGACGTAATCACCACTGAATCTGATGAAATGATCTTTCCCTTTCTAAATTATTCTAAAAAAAATCTTTAAACGAATTTTACTTCTTTGATACTTCTAATAGAATTGCAAAAGAATTTTAAAAGTGTGTATTTTGAATTATAAAATATAACAAAGTTAAAAATATCTTTGAATAATTACATGGAAATTGTACTGGAAATTAGATGTAAGATGGCGGAAATGTCTGTAAAATGATGATCGAGAAACTAAGTAGAATGCATTTCACCGAGAATAAGTGTAAATTTACAGAGAGTATCGATTTTTTTTCTGTATTTTTACAGAATTTTTTTATAGTGTAGAAGAAGAAATGCCATTTAATTTTCAGTGACTGTTTCAGCCATTCATTTCAAAGGCCTACTTCGATCGATGTAAAAATGAGAGTAAAATATTCAAGAAACAATTGGCGAAATATATATATAAGGGGTAAAGTAACTAAAGTCGCATTTATGTAGAAGATCGTAGAACAGCTAGTTCTCAATTACTGTCGTATATTACCGTGATAATTCGAAGTCCTAAGTCCAAGAAACGTTGTAATTCACGCAAACTTTTGGTTAAATTATATTGATTTTTTATAAAATAATAGTTTTCCTTCATTATAATTATTTCCAACTTAAGACGATGCTTATACTTTTGTAAACAAGCTAATTTTTATAGATATTTATTCTGCTATATAATAACAATTTTCTTAAAAAGTTTATAGTTTTTTATACATATATAAGTGATTAAATTAAAAAAAAACATTTCTACATTAATTAAATCCTTATAAGATGCATATTTTCATAATTTTCTTTTAACAGCGTAATAAACGAATATAGGAAATTATGTCCGGCCAAAAAATAATTTAAACGTAATATATATATATATATATGTATAACATAGATAGAAAGTTTATAGATTTTCTGAAATTTGGAAGCTTTCCCAAATTCCGATTAAAGATAAATATTTTCGAGATATAGTTAGATTTTTAAGAGCAAAGATTGGGATAAAACTACAGTAAAAACTGCAAGAAAAGTTTTAAATATGTTTCAAATTAATCTCAAATTATCGAAAAAGATATTTTTAGTATGACTGCTTCGGTTTAGATTTTTACAATACTCCCATTAAATTCAAAAAGTTTGAGAAAAGTAATTTATATGTGATAAGACAGACGATAAAATTTTTTGCCTCATGTTGCTAACTATTTTATATTTTAAACAATGACTAGATCTTTTAAAGTAGTCTATAAATTTTTTACAGTTATATTCCGTTGATAAACATTTTAAAACTAGAACATCAATATTTTCTAATAATTTGGGAATATTTTACCGACTTGTAGTATCGTATATATCGAGGATAAGGTTTAAAAACAATTAATATGCAAACAAATGTATTTCGAGAAATACTATTAAAAAACTAGTTTTGTTACTTAAAATATCTCCTTAGAAACGTCTAAAATATATGAAAAAGAAAGTGGCTGGAAAAATAATATATATTAAGTAATATCTAACAAAAATAAGTTAAACTTTACTAAATAGCTTTATTAATTTAAAACAGATTTTGCATACAGTTCTACCTGTCATTAAATTACAAGGAATATATTAAAATTATGTTCATCTGCTATTCATTACTTAAATTATTGTTGTTAAAACTATTGCTTGAGTCACTTGACTACACAGTTTTGCAAATTAGGGAATACCTACATGACAATTTAGAGAAAGTTAACCCATAATAAGGATATGTGAGTCAAAATGACTCCGTTTTGTTTAAATCTGACAATCACGTGTTTTTTTTTTCCTTGATTAAAATAATCTCCTTAGTACTATCAAGTAGATATTTCATCAATATAGGATTTCCAAAATAAATTCCAATGCTTTTACAAAAGATATAAAAAAATCATTGCTTAAGGTAATTTATCTTTCTAATTACGGGTTAAACTGCATTATCATGTGAATCTTTAAATTTGAAAAATATATATACTTCTTTTTTACAAATGAAGTAAAAAAAATGAAAATAATAATGTATTTTTTTTTAACACAACGCATCTTCTGAAAATATTTTGTAAAAACCTTTTACAAAATTGCAGGTACAATAAGGGAATACAAAATAAACTCATACTAATTCCGTTTAGAATTTTCATATTAAATTTAAATGGTAGTAATTGATTATTGAAAACTTACGTTAATTTATAATGTACTTATATTTTGATTATAGCATCATGTATCGGTAGAAATTTCAAAAATTGTATCCCATTGCGTCACAAACAAACTTTTCTCATCATTAAAAGATTGGATAATATAAGTTAAGACAAACTTGAATAATCTTTTAAAAATAAATAACATTTTTATACAAAAAATTAAAACATTACAAAATATTTAAAAATACAAAAGTAAACGCTTCGCCAAGTTCATGATCAAGATATACGGGAAACAATTTTATTTACACGTTTAAACTTTCTTATTTTAAAACAATAGCAAATTTTCAAGTATTTTGCATTATTTAGATTTTTTTTATACTAATAAATTTTACCTGTCTTTCAAATATGGGTGAATGTGACAAAATTTCGGATTTCAATCATCTGAGATATTGAACGGATCCATTGAAAACAATTTAAACTTTCAAGAGTTAAATTTATTTTCTATTAGAAAATAACGTATTTTCTATCTAAACTTCCAAATTTTGAGAACTTAATAAGCTAATTTTATCTGATTCTATGAAATATCTTGGCATATGTATGCAAGGATAATAACAATTTCATTCTAAAATCTTTTTTTACAATCTTGTCTCTCTCTCTCTTTTTTTTTAACTCTAACATTTTAATTTTGTTTAAAACAACATTTTTTTTTTCAAGTTCAGATTTCATGTAATGTTCAGTTTTATTTGTTAATTTATGAAATCTAGGAAAATGACACGATAAAAGTTTACCCAATTATTACAAAGACTTTTTCACATTATTTTTAAAGAAATTTCTAAAGGATTTTGCTTGTAATATGATTTTACTACTTCTAACTTGTACTATGTCAAAAAGAAGGAGAATTTCTTTGCAGAGCCATGCTTATACCTAATTAAAAAACGAAAATGCAGGCCAGGAAATTGACATTCATTTTCATTGACATTTTTATTAATTATATATAAAATTATTTTTAAAATACAGAATATGTTACCGTCATTACATATTTATTTTATAACGTACAAATATTAATTTTAAAAGAAACTAGAAACGATATTTATATAGTATAGCTGAAAGCCTTTTACTTTGCACACATCACAGTGTGACATGTCAGGAAAATGACAATCTGATATTCTAAGTCTTTTATTTCTTTATTTTTAATGTTATTAGAAATGTAATGTCTCTTGAAAATACTTATAAGGATATTTTTTTATTAGAATGTATAAGAAAATGCATTATATAACATTTAATAGGAATTTTACATTGCAGACTGCAATTTCGATACTTTTTTTATATTCAGGCATAAAGCCTTATATGTATACTCCATCACTAATATGCATGCATATATATGTATCAATATTGGTTGGGTCGTTTCGATAGGGTCTTAATGTCATATTTCCCATAGAATTATTCCCAGTCTCGTTTTCCTTAACTTTTTAATATTATATCCATTATTTACTGGTTTCAAAACACTTTGAAAGGTAGTTTATTAAGCATAACTGAAAAACCGCTTACGTCAGAATGCCCCCATCCCGCAAACTGTCAGTTCTGGATTTTCATGAGAGTGATATCGATCAAAAACACTTCATCACAAAGCTCTTGAAATATACCGTAAGTATACTCCAGAATTCATCAAATCACGAAATATTCACAGTGGGAAATAGTAAAAAGTAAAAAGAATGAAAACGATTTGAAAACTGTGTTTACGTATTAATGGGCTGTAAATTCGAATTGCAATTACAACATGATTTGAAAGAAGAGCCAACATTTTGCCTGAACGTTGGAATGAAAGAGGGAATGACCAGATCCAAATTGTTAGGTTTTAAGAGTGGAGAAGACAGTTATTTTACTGAAACAATAATACCCTCATACTTTGTAAAGAATACTTGTATTTTCAACACTTTTGCGTAAAAAAACATTATTGACTTTTATTAAAGTCAAAATTCCTGCTTTTTGGAAATTTTTGAAGGTATCTCACGTTCATTCCCTCCTTTATTGCGGTTCTTCCGAAACATGAAAAGTCAAATATCTCGTGAAATATTAGATTTGGAAGAACAGTAGTTCCTTTATTGATCCCCTTAGCAAAAGCTTTCAAGGGATACGACTCTTGTCAAACTCCAGAAGTGACAATAATGGAGTTTCTTATTTAGTGCGATTAGCTTTGATTTTGAATTTACGTATCCAAAGCATTTAGAAACCGATACTTGTTTAGAAACCTATTGATAACAAACCATATTTATTATGAAAATTAATTACAAAAACACAAAAGTTAAGATCTTTAGCAACGTTTTAACGCATAAATATTCATAAACATAACACCAAAAATGACATGCGGTCATTTCAACAAATTTTAGATCCCCCTTCTTCAATGCGATAAAAAAAAGTTATAATTTGGATTAAAGAACCCCTTGGTTAGAATCCCGAATACTGGCAAATGAACTGATTGAAAAGGCGAAAACAACAGTTTATATGTTCTGGGAAAATAATGTAAATGACAGGAAAACATTGAAAAAATAAGTCTCTTCGCAGTATCATTCCAGAATAGAGTGAGGAAAAAAAAGGTGTTGATCATATCATTCACTAAATAAACACTAAAATATGTGTGTAAAGATAAAAAGATTTGTAAAAGTCTATATTTAAAATTGAATTATATTTTTGAATTATTTTAACATCTGGATAATTAAACATTAGGCTGAAAGAGCACCCGAACTATGTTAGAAGGCAAGAGTATGACAAATCTACAGTAGCTAAACATTGTTACAATCCGAATTCCTTGTTAATTTTCCAGAGGAAAAATTATTCAAAGACTTCAAATACAACAAGTAAACTACAGCTTCGTCTAAACTATTATCAAACATCTTTTATAAATTAATTAAAAAAATACTGGAACAATTTATCCATCAAGATTTTATTTGCCGCCCATCAACCGAGAATCAATAAACATATTTTTATACAGTGACCGTGTATGCAAGAGTTCAATTTTAATGGAGCTACTTAAAATTTGGAAAATAATGCTGTGCAGAGTAATGAAATAACAGTATAAAATAATTCATGCTCCCAAACATCCATTATTAGTACGACAGTTAATTTCACTATCCATGAGATGACGTAATTTTTGTTTAAAATTTAATTCAAAATCTTTCGTGAATGTTGTCATTAGAATGAGAAAACCTTTCGATTTGAATAAATTAAAATATTTATTTACCTTGTAAAAATATTTTTATTCCATTTGGTAAATAACGATTTGTCTGTAGTGCACTATCCGTACTATTTTCATTTGTTACCTGATTTCTGATAAGAAAGACCTTGCCCAAAATTACTAGGGATTATACAACTTATTTTAATTTCATCAAAATTTATGAACATTGTATTTGGTGCTAGTGTTATTTATAACGACAGATTATCTATACGAGGGATATAGGCTGAAAAAGGGAGGTGCCCTCCGTAAGTCTCGCTAAAGGAACGTAACATGTATTTATTCAAGGAAATCCGAAATTTGACGAAAACCATGGCTAACTCTGAGCAATTATGCCTACGGGCGCGATTGTATTTGAATCCAGCACCTTTTTTTTACCTCTTTTGAGAGCAGTTCTTCTGAGCCACTGGCAAGGGCCGAACATTCTATTTGGCGTTTCCCTTATTACGTAAAAATGATACATTCTTAGACATATCACATGAAGTTAATAAAAAAAAAGATCCATTTTTTAAATTTCAGTAGAAATGTTTATTTGTTAATCTTTTTTCTTAATGTATCTGATCCTCATATTCAAATATTTATTTTATTTTGTTTAAACACGATAAATATAGAATATCCTTAATAAGGTAACAGAATAAAGTCGTATTTTTTTCTAAGATTTATATCAAATACTACTATTTTTAATATTTTATTTATTAGATGATAAAGTGAAAAGGAAGAAGTTATTCTGAGTTTTTTGCTTCTAAATAAATATATCGTATAAAATTAATGAATCTCGATATTTTATGCCACGTAAAGAGGAAAAATAAATATTTTTTCATTAATAAAACCTAAAATGTTTTCACTGTTATAAATTGTCCGTTAAAATTTATAAAACGAATCGATTAAAAAACAGGATGCATCATGCAAAGTGAAAGTTATTTCTTTTCCCACTTTTTCATCTTGTTTTTCAGTACAATAAAATATCACGTTATAAATAATTTTCCTAATACATAAAAGCAATTTGCTCAAACTTCGTTAGACAGTTTAAGTACAATCACCAATTTTTCAAAAGCTATCGTTTATCATAATGAATGCTGCGAGAAATTATCATCAAAAATCTAGGCCTATCTAAAGTATAAGACCGCAATTTTCAGAAACTGTAGGAAACTTAATAAATTTTGAACGTCTTACATTATTCAATAGTTCAAAGTATAATTTGTCGTCATTGGCCTCTTAATAGCATTTCTTTCAGAGTTGCTCCCAATCGATTAAGCTATCCGGTTAATTGTCTAAGTTTTCCCTAATTGCAATTTTTGATCGATTTGACTGGGAGATAAGAATTTGATCAGGGATTTTGGATTTTCGCGTTGTTTAATTTCATATTCTTCTCTAAACAGAAACACTGATAATAAATATTTGTTTAATCAAACAGAGCGTATTCTGAGAGTAAATTTACATAGTATATTCCCTGCAAATTATTTGTTAAGCATTTATAACGGTGTATTAAATTAATGAAATGCAATTAAAACAGTTGTTCTAAATATAGTGAAATTTGTGTTTAAATGAATTCACGAGTTTTCATGATTTGCTCAATTGACGTAATATTTTGAAATAGGGTTTCGCATATCACCTGGATGCACGTAAGTAATTTCCAGTGGTTACGTGTCGACTTTTTACTGCAATAAAGATGTGTTTCTGGGCTTCTACAAAAGGATAATTAAAAAGGCTTTTAATTTCATTGTTTTGAAACAAATTATAAATACACATCAGATATTGAAGATAATTTATGATTCCATCTACGCATATTTACTACAAAGAATACAATTTATAGGCTAGTGTGTACAAGCACACGCGTTATATGTACCGGTCGTTGGTCGCTCTACAAACATTTTTCTCAATTTAGTGTTAAACAATAAGCATTTAATTTACATATGAATCTATCGTTGATCAGGCTATAAAAATTGTTCTCATTTTACAGTTAAAAATGTTCATTTAATTCAGATATAAACCCGCGGTTGGTCGCGCTATAAAAATTGCGCTTATTTTAAGGTTAAAAAAGTGCAATTAATTGAGGTATAAATTCGTCATTGATTGCGCTATAAATATTTTTCTCGTTTTAATGTTAAAAATCTTGCTTTTAATACACATACGACCTTCAAATTATTTTTAATTTAAAATCGTTTTTTTTGTCTTTTAATATAATGACACAGTATTTCACATATAGAAAGATTTAATAAATATTCTTATTACATGATTTCCTTATATAATGGGAGGGAGTAGTGTACGAGAGAAAGTTACATGCCACGAATGACATAATACAACAAGATGTGACCAATGACATGTTAAAAGACAACTTACCTGTAAAGCTCTTATTAAATTGAAAATAAATGGAGTTTTCTTTCAGTGGACTACATTAATTTTTTTCTTCCTTTTTGTAGTTTTGTATTTTTGTATTTTTGTATTTTTTTTACTCTTAGAAGCAAAAGAAAATAGCGGAAACGTCAGAATAGTCTAATTCTTTAAGGGAGACCTAAGACATAAAAGACTGAGAACACCTGGTTAAATTTTTGAGTTAATTGTCTAAATCGTACCTGTTTGCAATATTTAAATTTACTAAGTAACAATAATTTAATCAGTGATTTAAAACTCTTAAGTTGTTTAATATTGTAACTTTTCTAAAAAAATATGTTAAAAGTATAATATTTTTTTGTATTTGTTTATATAATTCTCTGAAGCAAAAGAAAATAGTGGATACGTCAGCCAAGTGTCATTTTTTTAGAGTGAAGCGATGCTTAAAAGATTCAGAACAAATGATAGTTTTCCAGTTAATTGTCTAAATGATGCCTATTTGCATTATTTAAACTTAATAGGTTGCAAAAATCTAATCAGATGTTTAAAATTCTTAACTTGCTTAATTTTGTAATTTTTCTGAATTTGTACATATATACATAAAATCTTAAGCATCAGAATTGATTTTTTTTGAGTAATCTGAAATTTATCAGCATATTAAAATGATAACATACAAATTGACCATAAATTATTTCTCTGATATTTTTACCTGGTTACTTTTGATTTAAGAACATGACGAAAAATGTTATTACATATTCATAAGCTACAGTTCAAGGATTTTTTTAAATAATACAAACATAGTTAAATATGCATGCTTCAACACGTCATTAATCAAAAAGGATTTGGACCAGACAATAATTAACATTAAAGTGTAATTAAATTTAATAACTAATTAATGACTTAGAGGCATTAAGTTAGATAGATATAACATATTTCAAATTTATTAGTGACTTTTCGATAAATTCTTGAAATTTTAATGTCCATTGTTACTTGATTATAATCGTTTGGGGTTGCAACTTTCACATATCTAAATATATTTGCGTAAATATATATATATATATATATATATATATATATATATTACTGATATGTGATATATTTCGTTATGTTCTTAAAACAAAAGTAAGGGGAACAGCTGTGAATACTCAAAATAATGTAAATAGATGTTACATCTTTTGAGAAATTAAAAATTTCTATGATTTGTACAGTCAATCAGGTAAATTTGACCCATTCTGCCATGGTGGAATATTGACGAATTACTTTCAATGAGCTGCTAAATCACACTAGTGCTGCTATCTATATTTTGAGACCAAAACTTTGCACTTAACTCAAGTGATGTAGCAGATTTATTCTTTTGTCTCTTTTGGCAAAGGGTTACCCTGATAGGCCAAAGTTAAGCTGCTTGACTTTGCCTTTTTAAAATGTAAAAATTTTCCAAAATTATCCTAATTTATTACATTGTCCAACTGTTATTCTAAATTTCTCCTAAATTTAATTATTTATCGATTTTGCTGAGAGATAAGAATTTTAGTATTGGATAGGTGATTGTTTAATTTCATACTTTTCTCTAAATAGAAATGCCAATATTAACTTAGGAAAACTAACGGATTTCTCCAGAAAGGCTGGCTGAATTTTTTAAAATTCTGTAATTTTCAAAAGATGACATTTATTTAAATATTCTCACAGAAAAATTATGTAAAGTGTCAAAAGTTTTTTTTTTTTTTTTTTTTTTTTTTTTTTTTTTTTTTTTCATGTGAATCGAAATGTATACTTAGCTTTCAAGAAGTTTTTTTCGGTTTTTGACGAAACCGTTTCCTCGAAATAATTTCCGAAGAATATTTCGTCAAATTGAGGAAATTATTTTCTTTGCCCCCCCCCTTTTTTTTTTTAACAAAGTTAATCAAAAGTGCAATAAAATGGCTGGTGCTCCCATCTATTGAAAGGTTTACAAGCAACTATATTTATTGACAGGAGAAAAATAATACCACTTACCTTTTTTTTCAGGTTGGTTCAAACTCATGACCTCTGGCCTCGGAATTGGTTGCTCGCCTTATCTTGTTCTTGAAACTTTGCATATACGTTATTTTAGATTAATATAGTGGATTCTGCTTCATGTTCCGATTGTTTTAAGGCATAATAAAATACAGGAAATTTTTTTATTTGTTCATTTTTAATTAAACCATAAAGAACAACAGAGAGAAAAATAATCAACGCTAAAAAAACTTTAACAATAAAAAAAACATATTTAATACATAAACAACAATTGCCTATATTTTAGTATTTTCTAAAAAGTGCTAAAAAATTACACATTTTTTAAATAAATTGTGACAACAATAATATTAAGATGCATATATTATTATTATTATTATTATTATTATTATTATTATTATTATTATTTGAAATCATAGGATTTAATTAAGTACAGAAGTGCGACTCTCCGCAAACAGCTACCGCAACTGTTTCCTTAAACAGAATTGAGTCTGGCCATGACTGAAGAAATATTTTGTCAAACATTTGACAGTTTACGTTTCGTTAATGTTCACGTGATTTTGATGCGAAACGATTCTTAAAAACGACGAAATATAACTCAAGGATTGCTGAATCGACAAAGGTGACAGTTTTATTTTTGAGAGTGCTTCGGATTCATTATTAAAAATTATATATACAAATATAATCCACTTCATGTGTTTCACATCTTTATTGGCAACGTAGCTGAATGATTTATAATAATACCTAGTTTAGACGTCTATTGCTCACAATACCATCTATCGCTGGTTATTTGAACAAAAACGGGGATCACAGAGAGAAAGAGAAAAAAAACTCTTGAAGAATTTTTTAACAGCTGTCACCATTTGCAAGTTATTGAATTTTAAAATCAATCTTTCCATGTACCACTTTAAACTTTTTTTTATTTAATCATCTTTTTTAACATATTATTAAACTGCTTTATGTAAAGGAAAACGATTTATTCTAGAAGAAAATAAAAGCAATCTTTGTGGTAAAATTTTATTTTAATTTATTTTAATTTACTTTTTTAGGCTAAGATGATTTTAACATTTTTCCGAGAAATTTGTATGTTTCGAAACATTTTTGCATATTTATTATACGCGTGTGAACTACAAGTGTAAAACCAAGGTATTTAATAGGTTAACTAATTTCAGAGAAAATAATATTAATATTGTGAGACATATGTAAAAATGTAATAAGACATTGTAAAAATACAGTAAGAATTACTGTTGTATTAATGATGTCTATTGCTCGTAGTATCATTTGTTGCTGGTTATTTGAACAAAAACAAGAATCACAATTAAAAAGAAAAAAAAAAGACTATAAGAACAAAGTTGTATAGACGAATATGATGTACTTCATTTTTTTCGCATCTTTATTGGCACCATATAGCTGAATGATTTCTCATTCTATCTTGTTTGGACGTCTATTGCTCGCAGTATCATATATCGCTGGTAATTTGAACGAAAACAAGAATCGCAGAAAAAAAAAAGCTCTTGAAAAATTTATTTAGCAGCTGTCACATTTGCAACTTATTGTAAGTTATTGAATTTTAAAGTCAGTCATTCTATTTTAGGCTACATAATATGTACCACTGTAAACTAATGTTTTTTTCATTTATTATTAAATTGTTTTATGTGAAGTAAAATGATTTAATGAGGTAATCCAACGTAAAGATGTTCTACTAGGTAAGGCACAGCGAATAGAAAATTCAAATGTTACCAAATTTATATCATATATAATATTATAATTTTTTATACGCTGCAATTAAAAAAAAAAAGTTTTTTAGTGGTAATACTACGCATGGTATTAAATCGAACAATTTGCAATATTTCATTAATTCTGTATTATTTAAACTCTAATAAAACACATTAAAATTTAAGGATTTTTTGTTTCTACCTGTTTGTTAGAATACTGCATACACTACTGTGCATTGGACATTGTGGTAAAATTTTCGTTGCCAAAACATCTAAAATTATTAAACAAAGTATGCATCAAAAACAAATCTCATTCTATAGCATCTTTTACTAGCAATATTAAATTCAAAACTCAAATAACATCAAAGAGTCAGGAGTCAAAATGACACTCATTTAAATTTGTATACGAATTATATGTTATACTCATTATTACTATATTTCAAAGTTATATGCCATTAAGGTTACGAATCCCAAATCGAGGTAGAGTGGAAAATTTGTGGGTGATAAAATGAAGGGTGGAGCCTATTCTGTAAAGCTTATTTTGCAATATAGCTGTTAATGTATTCTTGTATGGTCATTTCCATGAAAACTTGTCACGTCTGTCACACAGATAAAAATCGCTATGCTTATTGGCCACCGTTATTTTCGAAAAGTTTCCTTCGCCCTATTCAACTGATGAAATATCTCTAATTTAAAAAATAAATAAATAAATAAATAAATTTAAAAAAAAATCAATTTTTTCCGTTCTAAAATACTGGTAGCCAAAAATCGTTGTATGTAACACACATGACATGTTTTCATAAAATTAGCCGTGTTTGTATTTTCTTTTAATAATTTTACTGTCGAAATCAGAAATCAAAATATTAAGTAACTTTTACCAATTATCTTAAAGTTTCAATGAGTTTTATATGTTTATTGTTTATTTTTTCTACTGTGTGATTTGAATGTAATCTTGAATACTTAAATACATCCATGATGCTGCAAATAACACACGCATAAATATAAATCAGTACTAATTTACTTTCAGCTTTTAAAGTTGAAGGAGAGTTTTTAAACATAAGTCAAGTCTCCAGAGAAGACATGGGTGCCTACTTGTGTATAGCAGCTAATGGCGTTCCGCCATCCGTAAGCAAAAGAATATTGCTTCAAGTCAATTGTAAGTAGTTTTTATGAATTTCAGCCTCACATAGATATTTTTTCCTTTTATAGCAACGTTTTCAACAAAATATGAACTTGTACCCAATTTTTTTTTTAATTAGTCATTTTAAACATTTTACTTTAGAAACAAACTGATAAAATATGGTATTAACAACAAAAATTCTAATTTGAGAAAATTGACAAGAAATCACTTTATTTAAATTTTAAGCATATGTTTAAAATTCGGTAGTAGGTAGCACTAAACTATATAAAAGACCTATTAACATTTAACTTGTATATTTAAAAATGATGTATACTTAAATTCTTATTTAAAAAATATATATATTAAATTCGTAACATAATATTGCAAATCTTCAAGACATGAACAAATTAAAAATTCCATTTTCAATCTTTGAACTGACCATGGAACTTTAGAAGCTCCAAAAGAGCGGTCTGCATCTTTCAATGCATTTATATTTGCTTTTGTTCTATTTTCACGCTGTCTGTTTATTTGTTAAATATTCTTAGCATTATAACTTGCTACTTTCGACTATTTTTATATTTTGTTTGCACCAGTATTTTTCAAAATTGATTTTTCTTGGAAATGCTGCTAAAGTGTATGTTAAGGATTTCTGTTTTGAGAAAGTGGTACCATTTAGAATTTAATAATAAGTCGCCTATGGTAATAAATAAGTACCCCTGAACTTTACCATATGAAAATCAATTAACCCTTTATCTACCGACAGTACTTATAAGTACCATTAAAATTACTTATTACAAAATTATTTTAATACGTAGATTAGCTGTAATACTTTTTATTACGAGTTACAGACACATTACTTTATTTTGTTCGAAAAGCATTATTGGTTACACACACACACAAAAGAAAAAAAAAGTTTTTAAAAGATTTGTTTTGCCTTTGTATCTTTTCAGTTTTCTTGGCGCTAAGGGAAGGGGATGGGAATTTTTCGATTTGGAAATATTTTTATATTTACATTGTAAGAGCATCCTATTTGTATATTTTATAATTCTGCAAAATACTAAGCAATCAATTTAAAATAAAAGATTTGAGTGGGGTTATAAATGTTACACAAAATTCTTGTAAATTTAAATCTAATTAATCCTTCTAAATCTTCCAATCCTTCTAAAATCTTTCAAAAAATTGTTAAATGAGTATGCAAATTTTCAAGTTCAGTTTAAATTGTTGGAAAGAAATAGACTTAATCTATTAAATGAGTAAAGAATCATTAAATTAATTCTTTTTGATCAATTATACCTAGAAGATAATAATAATGCCATTAAGATTATGCTATCAAATAAAAAGCAGTGATCGTTTTTCTCTGGAAAAAGGTCTGAAATTTAATTAATTTTATAAAAGAAAATATATATGTTTTCGTTGTGATTTTTTTGAAGGACCCTTCCTTATGAGATTATAGCGGTTTACGCTATTATTATTAGAAGATAAAATGAAGTAAGCAATAAATTGAAATAATTACTCATAAATATAAATCAAGAAGTAAACACATTTTCTTTCTAAATAAAATAACTCTTTTACACTAGTTAACAATTAAACATTAAATTTATTTACAGATAGTTACAAAACTTTACATTAAACGAACAAAATACATTATTTTGAAAATATCACCCGAAAGCGTTGACAATTCAAATTTCTCTAGAATAACATTGTTGTTAAGAAGAAGAAAAAATAATAACAATAATAATATTTTGCAGAACTCCCATATTGCAGCTGACTTTAATTTCAAAAAATTTGTGGGGGAACTATTATAGTAAAAAAATTACTTGCCAAACTGTTGAATTCCATTACTGTCGTCTTCAGACGTCGGAGTATCTTTTTGGCACTCAGCGAAAGGGATAATCCATGGGATCCTCTGGGCACAATGCACGTCGAGAATTTTTTCGCAACTGACCACTCGAAAAAAAAATATTCTCTCTTTCCCGACCTGGGGGAGGGTCCAAGTTTGTTAAACTATTATTGGAGAACAGAATAAACTGGATTTGTGATTAATGGGTGAGAGGCGTCCTCGCCTTCGTTAGAGACACGTGATGTAAGAGAAACTTTCTCATGTCAGGAAAGCTGTAGTAAATTTATTTTATTGCCCATTATAAATACTCTTGACGTTAAAAGTCAGTGTACAACGGTGGTGTTTTAAATTCTGAAGCCTTAAACTTTTTATTACCAAGAGTACCTCTTAGACCACCTAGATGGTTTTCTATATAGCATTTTGAGTAAAATTGTTCCATTAATTTTATTACCCTTTTGTGATCTATGCGTGATGGATATTTCCATCATAAACAATTTGCGTAAAATACTTTAGAATGTAAAATTTTTATGAATTCATAATTCGGTAGATAAAGGATTAATGTTAGATAAACCCTTGTATTGCAGCGTTACAAGATAATAATATGTTGCGTTACGATGAATCGTAATATAATAATTTCGCCATATGATAAAACTTAAATTTGTTATATTTTAAAAATATTAAAATATGAAAAGTAATGTCAACGATCTTAAAGAATATCCGTATCTTAAAATTGTAGCTTTATCTTATGATAATGCAGTGACATCTGATAAATCTTCGTATAGAAGTTTTACCAAATGATAACGTATTATCATATGATGATTCGTTATTTTACATCTTCATGCTATAACATGACTTAAGTGATTAAATAAGAAATTTAAAGAAATATAAATTAAAAAATTATATACATGCAAAGCTATTACTCACCCATTATTACCATTCAAATAAAAAAAAGAAAAAAACAAAAAAAAAAAAAAAAAAACAAAAAAAAAAAAAAAAAAAAAACATGTTCTGGAATAAACGAATTGATAAACATGTTTATAATGTGGTAGAAAGTGTCAAAATGAATAAATACGAATAACGAATGTCAATACAAATAACGAAAAAATATGATTTCAACTGTTACTACATTTAATAGCTGTAGACCTTCTGAATGTCTTCGAATCAAATAAATATATCCTGA
This sequence comes from Maratus speculifer, assembly GCA_964019185.1. NCBI lineage: Eukaryota > Metazoa > Arthropoda > Arachnida > Araneae > Salticidae > Maratus > Maratus speculifer. The sequence continues at coordinate 92,753,258 of OZ025294.1, read as the reverse complement.
ATCGGAAAATGTAACAAATAAAACTATGTCTTGTTTCTGTGTTATATTATTACTTACCCATCATACGTAGTATAGGGTAAGTCTTGCAATCGTTTTGAAAATCGAAAAAAAAATTTTGACGGATTTACACGTTTCGGACACTGGAGATTCCGAAAATCAAATTTTTAGAAAAAAATTTGCCGTCCGTCCGTCTGTGTGTCTGTCTGTCTGTCTTTAACAGCTCTATCTCCCGAACAAATTGAGATAGAGACTTGAAATTTTGTATGTGCTTAGTATGTAAGAATGGGACGAACCTTATTTAATATCGGTAACCTTGATTATACGGAACTATTTTTTTCGGATTCTCGAAAAATTCGTTCTGATGAAACGTACATAAAAATTTTCGATTTTTTTTATTTTAAGGAGTAAACTGAAAAGGCAATAAATTAACACAAATATTCATAAAAAACGAAGTCAGTTGGATTATTAGCTGTCGAGATATTTCTAATCCTGTTTTCCACATTCTTTGATTTTTCATGACCCTGTATTTCATTCAAATTTCAATTCAAAGATAACTTTTAATTGGAAATGAGACACTTAATTCGATGCAAGAAACCGGTAGCGAATATATTTTTTTTAGAGTTAAAAGGATGTTTCTTTTATGCAATTCCGTGCTACTTGAATAGTTTGGCGTTTCATACAATTTATCGAAATTCATTAATAGAGCATAATGATGTGTTAAAAATACTTAAATATACGTTTATATTTTATTTTGGAATTGTAATGCATTTTATAAATTGTTTACATATGTTATGTTTTCATATATCATGTTATGCATATCCATGATGTGTAAGTATTACGGTGGCCTCCAACGACTAGTTTCATTTAAAATAATTTGTTTGACTTAGAGAGCTAAAAACGGGTATAAAATCTCACATTTTGCGATTTCCTTACCAATCGGCATTTTTAAAAAGCGAAAAAATAATTTCTCCACATTTTATACTTCTATAAAAGTGCAATTTGATGTCATACAATGTCATTACACACGGTCATGCATAGAGTGCTTAAACATTTGGGACAGCGTTTCTTGAAAAAAAAGAAAGATTAAATAAAAATATATATACTTTTTATTTTAACCACCCAAAATAGCTTATTTTATTTTAATTTGATTAAATGTCGAACATTCATTCTAAACTAGTATAAAATATTTTCTTCTTTAATTGTTTAAAACCAGATTTGCAGACTACTTAAACTTTTGAGACAGAATATATAATAATAATAATAATAATAATAATAATAATAATAATAATAATAATAATAATAATAATAATAATAATAATAATAATAATAATAATAATAATAATAATAACAATAACAATAATAATAATAATAATAATAATAATAATAATAATATATACACACATAACTGAAATGACAAATAAAAAACTAAATAAATAAGGAAAATAACAAATTCAAAAATAGAAAGACAGGATTAACAAAAATGAAAATGCGTAAAAGTTATGAGTAGCGTACAGATACATGAGAGGTGCTATGCATGCTAGTTCACGGGATAGATGTGTTATTTTCGTCGATATATACTACCTCTGACAATAAAGTTCGGTGAATAGTCCTTTAGAATTAATGTAGATGAAATATTAACGAAAGTTACCATACCATTCCTCAAAATAGTAATATCCTATAACTATGCACAGCTGAGATCTGCTATACATGGGATATACATGGGGACCCTGGGATATTCGCAAGAAATCTTCTTTTAAGATGAAGTTCAAAAGCTTCGCCACGTTTCGTTGGATGTCAGCAATATGGACAAAAATCTTTCAAAAAGAGTTTGAGTCGTGAAAATAGGAAGAAGTCTGGAGGATTGAGATCTGCAGAGTATGGTAGGTATTCAATTTGCACCATCCCTCATGGGTTCGGTGTCTTGCAAAGCTTAAAACCAAACTTTAAACTAATCTTTTATTCATTCATTTTCTTGTTCTCAGTTAAGAACCAACACACTGAACAAGGAGTTGGTAAAGCACGTTTTACACAGAACATAAACGACGCTCAACTGAACAATGGTGGGGGAAGATGGTCTACACTTGCCTCTATGCAGGTGCATCGTTTTGTTTCCCCAGTGTTGCCAGATTGGTCGTTCTGAATTCATTCACCGAAATTTACTGTCAGAGGTAGTATATAAATAACTGATTCTGATGTTACGATCTCTTATGTTTTTACAAAAACTGAATGTTGTTGAATTATTTTTAAATATAGTAAAGTTGATACATTATTTAAATAAATCATCTAAATCAATGTAATTCTATCTTTTATTTTCTGTGCCCCAAAATGGGGAAAAAGAAAGAAAGAAAGAAAAGAACAAGTGATCTAATGTTAAACATATTTTTAAAACGTATCTTTACAATAACATTCATTGGATGACAAATCTCTAAAAGAATGAACCTGGGGTTTACATTTTATGATAATAATAAAAATCATAAAGTTTTTATTTAGTTTTATGCATAGCTAAGGAAAAAATATCACTTTCAACATCATACATACGTATATATATATATATATATGTGTGTGTGTGTGTGTGTGTGTGTGTGTGAAATTTGAGAGTGTGAAATGCATTTGTTCCATAGAAAAACATATTATAATGAATGTTTAATTGAATCTAATGTATGAATAATTATATAGTTACATCAATTGATTCTATTAATGCAATTTAATCAATTTACATGATTAAATTGTACCTACCTTTTAATAAATTGAAGACTTATAATACTATTTCTAACTGTATAGGGTAAATATATTAATTATATATTTTTAAATCTTAAATCATCTTATATTGAGATATCTAATTGAGTTTAACTTACAAGGGCACCACCAAACATGGTGCACACAGATTTTGATGATTTCAAAGTATATTGTAGGGGTCATACCACTAATTATTCAGCGGAAAGGATTCTTTCAAATGGGCCTTAGTTTGTGAGAAATTGGGGGGTCAAAGTTCAGCGTATATTTTAAATACTTATTAGTACGAGCGCCGCATGTGAATTCGTGGCGTCGTAGTAACATACGAGACTGCAAGTCGAAAGGTTGCGGGTTCGAATCAGTCCTCGCCCTTTTACTTATTTTTATGTTTTTTTTACACTTCTCAAATTATAAGCAGAATTGAAAATTCTACAGCTTTGAACGTTTTGATGTTTTCTGAAGAGGACAGTTTATTTTGTCACCATTTTTTTTTTTTATTATTTTTTCAAAATATGGTGAACTGACTGCACTTCAGGGTTCAACTAAAAGTACATTTCGCAACAAATAAATAAATAAAAATTTGTATTTAATTAAAATTTTGAAAAAGTATAAGAAAATTTCAATATTTTAAAATCTTCACTACTTTAAATATTAATATTTTTAGATTAATCAGTCACTTTTTTTCTTTTCAAATGTGTATTACACAATATTGTGCTTGGATTTTTAGATAATTTAATGCTGCATTTAATATAATTTATATTACTAAAATACTTAATTCGTGATAAATATGTTTAAAATATATATATATATATATATATATATAAAGGCTTTATTATCATTTGTAAAAGTGGAAACATAAGACCAATAAAAAGAAATCTTAATTTATTCTGATAATTACGGAGGAAAGCAGACGATTAAAAAAAGTATTTTTATATGTATTATAAATTTTATCTCATTAAACAGACGATTTTCGTACTTCAGTTGAATTACGGAAAGAGTGTTTTGATTTGTTATAAAAATAGATATAATATGTCATTTCTTATTTGTGCAAACGATAACTTATGTTCATGTTGAACTTTGGAGATAAATGTATTTGCAGAAAATTGGAAAATTGAAAACTTGGATAACTGGTAACAACTTGCATTTTAACATTACTGCATTAATATTTTATTATTTTTTCGAAGATACGCATTACTTGAATAATCTGATCCTAAAGACGTTTAAAAAATTGCACCCTAAAAATATTTTGTATGTTTTATACCTATACAAAAAACGGCCAGTTTGCATTTAGAATGCTATAAAATAAAAAAGTGAAAGGAAACAAAAATCATTATTTCAGGATTGTGCTTAAAATAAAAAACGCGAATAATAATTAATTAAAAAAAGTTCTAGGCGTAAACTAGTTTTGTAGTTTTATCAATAGAAATATTCGTTTAAAAATTGCAGAAAAAAAATAAATTTTCATGAAAAAATTTAAAAATGTAAATGTAATTTATTAAGAAAATATCAAAAGCTGTAGCAATTTTGTAATAAAAATACATAAAATTTGTAATGTGTAAAAATACCAAAAATAAATAAATAAAAACCGATGACTGATTCGAACCCGCAACCTTTCGACTTGTAGGATCGTACGATACCACGACGCCACAGATTCACATGCGGTGCTTGTACTAATAAGTATTTGAAATATACGCTGAACTTTGACCCCCAATTTCTCAAAAACCAAGGCCCATTTAAAAGAATCCTTTCAGCTGAATAATTAGTGGTATGACCCCTACAACATACTTAGAAATCATCAAAATCTGTGTGCACCATGTTTGGTGGTGCCCTTGTTAGTATAGTCAAATTAAATGATTTTGTTTTAAATCTCAATAAGGTAAGCTATGGTATATGATATTTTTTTCTGTTATCACATTACTTCGTTTTTAATTAATTAATTAATATCATGTTGACGATAATTATTTTTATTTTTTTCCTTTTCATTTTGTTGTCTAATTTGATGTGCTTTGTTTTTGATGTTTTTTCTTCATTAAATTTTGGTTTTATGTATTTGGTAGCCCCAAATTCGTATTATTTTGCTTTTTCACGGCAAATACGAAAACGAAACCACACACTTCATTTGTAGTTCCAAAGTATAGAAACTTAGAGTCTGAAGATTCTGCTTTGGTTCTACAAATTCCATTTGTATTCATTTTAATTGCTTATTTTTTCTCTCCATGTTTAATGCACTATAAGTTATTAAATTCAATGATTCTTATAAAGAAAATTTTTGCCCTAACACTGTTTCAATTTTATGAATTACATTTCAATAAAAGGGATTAAATTTACAGATAAATTATAAGACGCTTGTCTAACTCTTCGATTGACTCTTCTTTCATTTTTCAGTCCGGCCAAAAATCAGAGTTCCCAATCAACTCGTCGGTGCTCCGTCAGGTACAGATGTCACTTTAGAATGCAGATTAGAAGCCTCACCCACACCCCTGACATCGTGGATCCGCAGCGACGGTATTATGTTGCTCAATAATAGGAAATATGATGTCACGGAGGAGAAGGAAGGATACAAAATATACATGAAAATAAGGATAAACACCCTGACTGCGAGTGATTTCGGATCTTATAAATGTGTTGCCAAAAATACGTTAGGAGAAAAAGAAGGATTTATCAGATTGTATGGTGAGGATAGTTTATCAGAAACGCCTTATATTGTAACTATTGTATATAGAATTTTGCCATAAACGTTTATTTTTATATTCTAGACATACCACTGTTTTAAAAATGTACTTTATGCTATTTTTCTAGAAAGTGTTGCCAGATTACAAGTTTTAACTGTAAGTTATGTGTTTTTTGGGGGCTTACTGTACGTTGTACGTTTTTTAAAATGCACTTTTTTTTTTGCAAAATTATGTCTGCAAAATTAATTAATCTGCGTTCTTACGATAATGAAGCACAAATACAGTTAAAAATTAACAATTTTATCAATTAATTAATAATTAACTTTTAAGGAAAATTCTTTAATAAAAATATTATTTGCGTATTTAACTTATTTCAGTAATTTGTGTAAAGTAACAATAGTTTGATAAAAACTAATGTCAGAAAAATTCTTCAGTATTTTTTATTATTTTATATATATATATATATAACTAATTAGCATTTTAACTTCATGCATTAGTTGTAAAATATATATATCAAGTACTATATACAAAAATAAACATAAAAATAAAGTTTAAAAAAATTCCTCAGATAACAGTCGATAATGTAGATAACAGTCGGGATGGCACACCAGTATATATAAACATGTCCAGGCCTCATGATCATACCCACCACTACCTCCTTAATCTTTTCTAATAATCTCATACCAAATAATACTCAGTAAAAATATATATTCCTAAAATCTCAGAGACTATTATTAAAAAAAATAAAATAAAATAAAAGTTGTTTTGTAAGACAAATGTAACTTTTTGCTAGGCCATTTTTGTATTATTATTTATTTATTGTTTTTATGCTGGCAGGCAATTTTTATTATTATTTTTATTTATTTTTATTTTTTCATTTTTTACAACTAAGAGACGTTCTTCAGAATCACAAATATAGCTTTTAGACTGACCAAATGCATCTTAATACCGTCAGAGAAATATTATAATAAAACATTCTTTGTGACCCCTACTGTTTTTTATTCTTTTTTGTTATTTGTTTAATTAAGCATTAGAAAAAGTATACATGTTTATTTTACTCGCTAATATTAAAATAATATGCTATTTTATTTTCCAGTAACTTCTGAAAACTTAAGATAATGTAAATAAATAAATAAATAAATAAATAAATATGTAATAAAAATACATTAAGTATATTTTTTAAACGTTATAAATGATTAAAAAACACGTATTTTATTTTAGTTATTTACTTATTTTAGTTATTTATTTATTTTATTTTATTTCATTTTTGTTTTTAATTTGCAACAATTCTTTAAGTGAATACAATGTCATAAATAGATAATGCTTTTTATTATCACTATTGTATCCAAACAAAAGACATGGGATGTTTACAAATTTTGCCTTTATGAGATATGTGTACTTTTGGGATACGAATTTTATTATGTTACACAAAAATTATTTAAAATTTGTATAATGCTATTGTATAGAGGAAGCTGTTAAAAAACGAAAAAAAAATCCATTTCTATATTATATAAAGTAGGGTTTTAAAAAACACATAACGCGAAATCGTGAATGCCAACATGTGCTCTTGAGATATGCTGTATGCATAACAGATATTGTATTTCACATAATTACTTTAAAGTTTACTTTAATTACATGAGATATATTTACTTTCCAGAAATTCCGCCACCAACAGCAATTCCCAAAGCCACTCAACACTACGAAGTTTATTTACCAAGGTTAAGAGGTAAGAAAACTTCTCGCATGAAATTAATTATAAACTATGTATGCTCTGAATCAATGTCAACATTTTTTAAATGAAAAAGCATTGCATAATCTTTCTACGATAAATTTCTATATTTTAAAATATGCTGACAAGGTTCTTTTTTAAATGCATTCGCTTCATACTTGTAGGCTATGATCAATGAAAAAAGTAAATAAATCACGAAATCTGTTTATTTGGATTAGAAATATAAAATTAAAACATTTCATAAAGAAATAATTAGGAATAGCCCCTGTTATAACGTATGGTATCACATATATTACTCTTTGTAGATAATTCATATTATTCCCATGAAGTTAAAATTGAATATTAAATATCGAAATAAATACACATTGTTCTATTTCTTTCTGTATATCTAAATATGAAATTAATTTATTTCCCTTTTACGCATCACTTTAATGCTCCCAGATAACTCACTCTGTTATTCTTTCTAAGAAAAGAAAATATTAAAAATTATATTATTCACAGCGATTTCATTAAACTGTTATTTTCGAGTTGCATCTGCATATGCAATTTCTCTCTGCCAGATTTTTAATTCGAAGCTTGCCTAAAAGATAGTAAAACTTTGATTAAACCAGTGGTAATATAATAATATCCAGATGTGCTTCTAAATTTCTTCTCTTTCAATTTATCGCACCCGTTCTAATGCTGTCAGCAGCCTTCAAATTCTTTCTTACTTTATCACGTCCAAGCAATCGGCTAATTATCGTCTATTAGGTATGTCATTTAAATTTAAATTGCTCCATGTAGTCTAATCTAACGGTCATCCCTTGGCAAGGTCTGTGTCTTAGCCAAAAACTTTACCAATGAAAAATACGAATATTATCACTCTTTGCCTGCTCTTCCTGAAGTAATTATATAATTTGATTTTGCGTTATCAGGGTCATTCCCAAGATGTGTCTTCTAAATTCTTCATTAAATATTTATTTTAAAGCTGCAAGTATTATGTTAATTTTTTTAATCTGTGTTTATTGCATTCTATACGCGTTTGTACTGTATCACTGTAAACTTCATTTTTATTTAAAGAAATACAAAAAAACATTTTAAACTGTCTTACTTTATCCAAAGTTTCAGGAAAACCATCACAATAAATAAAATTTTCTTTTTCAAGCATGGATCGACTCCACCGTGCCTGAGAGCATTTTTTTACCCCTTAATGTTCGCATTAAATTATGGTTTTAAAATTCAAATTCATTATTGTCGCCACTTTTTTGAAAAAAAAATATTCATCTGATTTAATGACAAGTAAAACGATACCAGAATAAAATCAATTACACTATTTTATAAAACTGGTGGAAATCAAACAATTCTGAGTAAAAACCGTGAAGCTTGCAGACCGTGAATGTCTCGGGAGCGCTGATTAAAATGTTAAGAAACAATTTTTACATGACTGAGTTCGTGAAACGAAAGCAAGCAATTTAATTAATCATTCTGTAATTCGCACATAGGAATCACAATTGGCGAAAAGAGCAAATGAAAAATGAATTATATCAAGTAGGCAAAATTTTTCTACGACGCCTTAAACAATTAATATATTTTGAATTTCGTGCAGATCAACCAGAAACAGCAGACCTAAAAAATAGGCCAACAGAATTCGAACGCCAAATCGTACGTTAGGAACAAAATTTTGAGAATATACAGCGAAAGACAAAACATACTGCATGTACATGAAAAGATTAGGATTTAACGTGGAAGTTAAACTAAAAAAATTAAGCAGACCAAAGAGTTATTTCTACTGACAAAAAGTAAAGCCGATGTTTATTCTTTAATTATAATTATTATTATTATTATTTCTAACGAAAGTGAATAATTATGGAAAGGAAATTTCTTTATGTGAAATCCGTTTTAATGATAAAAGCACATGTATAATATCTTTTCTTTGGAATTAAAATTACTGTGGGAACGAAATATAAAAATGGATGTATAAGTAATTGATGATTAGTTTTAACTGAAATTTAGAAAAAATATATAATTTAAGAAAAATATGTGTGATTCTATATCACACATTTGTAAAATAAAAGGAAAATGTCAATACATATAATCCAATAACATTTAAAGTGCTTATTTAAAAAAAACTACAATAAGAAAAACTATTTTAAATTCATTTCGCTGGAAATATGCGCAAACGTTTTTAAATAGGAAAAAGATATTTCAAAGAATGCTGAAATTTCTTGCAATTTATAAACACATAAAAAAAGTAAAGCCTCATTTCTTTTTTTATGAAAAATAAATTATTTTTATCCGGAAATTCTTTAACATTCATTCTTTCAATATGCTTAACTGTGAATAGATGCCGTATGATAAATTTTTCTTTTGTATTTACACAGGCATAAAATTAATGTTTTAGGGGTAATAAAACATTCATTATTTTTAAGCACATTTACATATTACGTAATTAAATTACTCGTTTTAGTATTTGTTTTTAAATATTTACTATTTTCGTTTAGTAGTATTCTACTTTTAAAAAACTAAAATGAATGGCTACAAAATTCTTCAATGTTGTCAGTATAAAAAATGAGAGGGGGATGCCGAAAAAACATGATTTTCTATAAAAATATAAACAGTAAAAATCTAGTTAATAAAATACCTAAAATTAAATATTATAAACTAAATTTTTCTGGCAATTTTAAGTTATTAACTTGACATATCTCTTAAGTCGACATATACGTGATGCCTTGTTAGGAGTCGAAATATCGAGAATTTACTGATTATCCATTTTTTAAGTATTATAAAACAGTTATGTATGTTTGTATAACTCTCTTCTATTTTCAATGAAAATGAAATTTTCAGCATCAATCTTTAGATTATTTACGGAACACAGAAATAATGATTTACAGATAATTAGCATTAAGTTTCAAACTAGACTGATTTTGGCAGTCTTGACCATGAATTGATTGCTTTTGCAGAATTAAAATGAGAACATCTCTACATAATTTAATCTCTAAATTTTAATATCCCATTCCCATCGAATGAATTTATTCAGTAATGTCAAAGGTGAAACGTGTAAATATGTAATAGAAAAAATATATATTTTTTAAATGTTAAAGCATTTGGTTGGTTGATTTTTGACGTCCGATTATCTACACTAGGGATATAGGACCAGGGGAACTTGCCCTTCGTGGGGGTCTTTCTAAGGGAACCTAACCCGTATTTACGCAAGGTTCGAAGAAAACCACGAAAACTCCGAACGGTTAGGCCGACAGCCGCGATTGGGTTCGAACCCAGCACCTGCTGTCTACCAGTTGAGAGGTCCGAACCTCTCGGCCACTGGTGGGGCGTTAAAGCATTTGGAATTGCGAAAAAAAATGGTAATGCACTAAATGTATTTGTAAATATGTATTCTTTAAATATGTTTTGGTAATACACATTCCTTAATCAGTTATATTACAATGATTTGTATTTAATAAGCATTCTAGGTTAATGTGGTAAGTGTCATTTTGAGATTTTAAGTTCATCTTTATATATATATATATCTATATAGGAATAAAAAATTGAATATTGGGTTATCAAAATCAAATATTTTCTACAAGAACGATAATTTGTCTGGCAGAAAATATAATTGTATATATATCATTTATAATATTATATTTTAAATTTCGAATTTTGGGCATAGCGAAATTTAAAAAAAAACACTTTAAAACGTATTAACGAACAAGCCGGAATAATGCCTAAAACATTTCTTATCATCTTATAAAATTCAACTTTTCACATTATGACGAAGTGGCTTAGTTTGTAGACATTGAGAAAGTGTTTTTCTGTGTTTAACGACTGAGTTCTCAATTTTCAATCCCACTTTATTGTTATTATTATTATTATTAATTTTACACAGCCTGTTATCTTTATGAATTTTAATTCATAAATATCTCAATGTATTATAAAATATATTATAAAATACTAATAAGAAAAGTAGAAATTAATGTTGAGTAAATTAATGGGTTTTTTTATTTACTTTGACTTGAATTTATTTGCAAAATAGACTTAAAAAAGATGAAAATCAAATATTATAAACTAAATATTTCTGTTCTGTCAATTTCAAGTTATTATCTTGACGCATCGCTCAAATCGACGTATACGTGATACCTTGTTAGGAGTCCAGTTATCGAGAATTTACTGACTATCCATTTTTTAAATATCATAAAGCAGTTATTTATGTTTGTTTAACTCTCTATCATTTTCTATGAAAATGGAATTTTTAGCATCAATCTTTAGGTTATTTAGGAAATTTATAGAAATAATGATTTACCGATAATTAGCATTAAGTTTCAAACTAGACTGATTTTGGCAGCCTTGACATTTTAAACATAAATTGATTACTTTTGCAGAATTAAATTGAGAAACATCTCTAATTCTGTGTTCATCGAGTAAGTTCTCAATTTCCAATCACACTTTATTGTTATTATTATTATTAATTTTACAGAGCCTGTTAATTTTATGGATTTTAATTCATAAATATCTCAATGTATTACAAAATATATAAGAAAATACTAATAAGAAAATTAGAAATTAATTTTAGTAAATAAATGTTTTTTTTAAAATTTAATTTGACTTGAATTTATTTGAAATAGACTTAAAGAAGATGAATATGGAATATTATAAACTAAATGTTTCTGTCAATTTCAAGTTATTATCGTGAAATATCGCTTAACTCGACGTATATGTGATGCCTTGTTAGCAGTCGAGTTATCGAGAATTTACTAACTATTAATTTTTAAATATTATAAAACAGTTATATATGTTTGTTCAAATCTCTTCCATTTCCAATGAAAAAGGAATTCTCAGCATCAAACTTTAGATTACTTAGAGAATGTATAGAAATAATTATTTTCAGATAATTAGCATAAAGTTTCAAACTAGACTGATTTTGGCAGCCTTGACCTTTAAACATAAATTGATGACTTTGGCAGAATTAAAATGAGAAACATCTCTACATAATTTAATCTCTAAATTGTAATATTTTATTTCTATCGAATGAATTTATTCAGTGATGTCAAAGAAGAAACGCTTCAATATGTCATAGAAAAATATCTATTTTTTAAATGTTAAAGCATTTGTAATTGTGAAAAAAAATCATGACTAAATATATTTATAAAGAAATATATTTTAAATATGTTTTGTTAATACACATTCTTTAATCAGTATACCGGGTGATCCAAAAGTCAGAACGAACTTCAAAAATGAATAAATCGAAAACGATTCAATATACAAAGATACGATTTGCACCAAACGGATAGAAAAGAAACTTGGTTTTTTGGAGCAACGAAAAATTGTATTTCTATTGGTGACCAACGGCATCACTAGCAGCACTGAAACATTCCATCCGCCAAAATGTGTCTGCCATAACGCAAGAAGTGATACCAAATGCTGTGAATGGTTTAGTGCCTAGTCTCACAGCTGCACTTATGAATGATGGACAGCACATTGAACATACTGTAGTACTAATTAACTGTCATTAAGTTGATTTGTAAGTCATCAATTTTTTTTTTTTTTTTTTTTTTTTTTTTTGTAAATCATCTTTTGGTGCAGTAAAACATTATAGCGTAATTTGTTGGTCGCCAACAAAACTATTTTCTTTTTTTCGTTGTTACACAAAACCCGGTTTCTTCCTCCTCCGTTTGGTACAAATTGTATATTTGTATCTTGGTTCGTTTTCGAATTATTCATTTTTAAAATTCGTCCTTACTTTTGGATTATCCGGTATTACAATGATTTGTAATTAATAAGCAATCTACTTTGATGTGCTAAATGTAATTTTGAGAATATAGGTTCTTCTTTATATATATATAATTGAACATTGGGTTATCAATAACAAATATTTTCTACAAGAATGACAATTTTTCTGGTTGAATGTATAATTGTATGCATAGAATTCCTAAAATTCTATATTAAATATCGAATTTTGGGCACAACATAATTTCTAAAAATACTTTAAACCATGATATCGGATAAGTAGGAATTATGCCTAAAACTTTTCAAGTGATCTTTGAGTAAATTTAAACGTCTCATATTATGATGCAAGGCTTATTTTGTAGACACTGAAAAAGTAGTTTTCTGAATTTTTCAAGAGAATTCTCAATTTCCAATCACTTTTTTTTTTTGTTATCCTATTTTATTAATTTTACACGCCCTGTTAATTTTACACATTTTTAATAAGCCATGGTTTAGAAAAAATATTATTAAAAAATTCAATATTCGTTGATGGGGGATACATTAAAATACTTTCTGGCTAGAAACCAGTTTAAGCTTATTTAGTTTAGCGCACATTTTATCGATGTTGGAAATTTGCAAATATAGGCTAGTTAGAAAGTTGGCAAGTATAGGATAATGATGATTATGTATAATGAGTTTACTGAATATTCCTTTTATTAATATTGTAAAACTGTATTGTATATATATTTGTTTAACACTTTTCCATTTTGAATGGAAATGGAGTTTTCAGCATCAATCTTTAGATAATTTAGGGAATTTACAGAAATAATCATTTACAGACAATTAACATCGAATTTCAAACTAGACTGATTTTGGCAGCCTTGACATTCTAAACATAAATTGATTACTTTTGCAAAATTAAAATAAGAAACTTCTCTACATAATTTAATCGCTAAATTTTAATATTCAATTCCCATCAAATAAATTTACTCATGAATGTCAAAGAGGAAACGCGTCAGTATGTCACAAAAAATATTTATTTTTTAAATGTTAAAGCATTTGTAATTGTGAAAAAAAATCTCATGTACTAAGTATATTTATAAATAAATATATTTTAAATATGGTTTGATAATACATATTCTTTAGTATATTACAGTGATTTGTATTTAATAAGTAATCTACTTTGATGTGGTGAATTTCATTTTAAAAATATAGGTTCTTCTATATATAATTTAATATTAATTAATATAACAGATTGAATATAATAATAATAATGGTTATCAAAAAAAAAATATTTTCTACAAGAACGATAATACATAATTGTATGCATGAATTTGTAAAATTGTATATTGAATATCAAATTTTGGGCATGACAGAATTTCTAAAAATACTTTAAACCATGCGTTAGATAAGCAGGAATTATGCCTAAAATATTTCAAGTGATCTTATACATTTAAGCTTCTCATATTCTGATGAAGAGGATTATTTTGTAGACATTGAAAAAGTAGTTTTCTGTATTTATCGAGAAAGTTCTCAATTTTCAATAACTTTTTTTTTATTAATTCGCACATTCTGTTATTTTTTAAATTTTTAATGAGCCATAATTTAAAACAAAAATTAACGGAGGATGCATTTAAACTACTTTCTGGCTAGAAACCGGTTTAAACTTATTTAATTTTGCGCACATTTTGCCGATGTTGATAATTGGCAAGTATAGGGAAGTATAAAAAGTTGCGAAGTACAGACAAATATAGGAAGTTGGCAAGTATAGGATAATTGTTTAGGATAATGATGCTTATGTATAAGAAGTTTACTGAATATATATATTTTTTAATATCATAAAGTAGTTATATATGTTTGTTGAACTCTCTACCATTTTGAATTAAAATGGAATTTTCAGCGATAATCTTTAATTATTTAGGGAATTTATAGAAATATTATACAAAAAAAAATAAATTTTTGTTTAATTAACTTCCATTTACAAAAGCAATTGAGTTTTCAGTAATCTTTAGATTATATAGGGAATTTATAGAAATAATGATTTACAGATAATTAGCATCGAGTTTCAAGCTAGACTGATTTTGGCAGACTTGACATTTTAAACATAAATTGATTACTTTTATAGAATTAAAATGAGAAACATCTCTACATGATTTAATCACTTAATTTTAATATTCCTTTCCCATAGAATGAAGTTATTCATTAATGTCAAAGAGGAAACGCGTCAGAATGTCATTGAATTTTTTTTTTTATTAAATGTTAAAGCATTTTTAATTGAGAAAAAGAATTTCATGCACTAAGTATATTTATAAATAAATTTATTTAAATATACTTTGATACTACACATTCTTTAATCAGTATATTACAGGGATTTGTATTTAATAAGCAATCAACTTTGATGTGGTAAATGTCATTTTGAGAATATAAGTTCTTCTTTATGTATACATACATAATTGAATATAAAAAACAAATATTTTCTACAAGAACGATAATTTGTCTGGTACAGTATATAATTGTATGTACAGAATTTGTAAAATTGTATATTAAATATCGAATTTTGGGCTCGACAGAATTTCTAAAAGTTCTTTAAGAACCATGACGTCGGATAAGCAGGAATTATGCCTAAAACATTTCAAGTAATCTTATAAATTTTAACTTCTCATATTATGATAAAGAGGCTTATTTTGTAGACACTGAAAAAGTAGTTTTCTCTATTTATAGAGCGATTTCTCAATTTCCAATCACGTTATTATTATTACTATTATTAATATTAATATTATTGACTATTTGGAAAAAGTAGTTGTTGTTCCTGGTAGCGAATTGGGAAATCTAAAACATACCTGAATCTTTTCATTGATTGAATTCCACAATAAGTTGGTTTATTTTATTCGTTTCCTGAATGGTCCGAGTTTAATGTCCAAAATTGTAATATTTCTGTTTTTTATTTTATTCGTTTTCTCATTGGTCCAAGTTTTATGTCCAAAAAGGGAATACTTCTGTTGCCAAGATTACAAAAAAAGTAATTAAAACTTTTTAAAAAAAATAATAATATAACAATAAATTGTGATAGAGATTTCAAACAAATTTCTTTAAAAAAAGTATTTTTTTTTCTACGCAACGGTGTAAAAATTTTAAATGTGCGATGTTTTGAAGTTGAAAATTTTGCAGTTACGAAAATTGTAAAACTAAAATTCCATTTAAAACTTTTTTTGGTGGGTCCAGGAATATTATTATTTAATTCATGTCGTACGTAATATGAGTCGGTCAGAAGTCAGGTTGTTTAAACCTATCTAATAAAAATTCACATTTTAAGCAGTCAAAGTTGTCTATCTTTAATCTACTGTCTTTTTATCGTTGGTCTAGGAATGTTAATATTTAATGCACGGTGTACGTAATATATGACTTGTTATAATCATCCTAAAAATGATATTTATTATTATTATTAATTTAAATATAGAATTTATTTATAAGTCTTATAAAATTTGAATTTTTGAAAATATCATTTTCCAAATAGTCGTTGTAATTTGTAAAAATTACATTTATCATTATTATTATTATCATTATTAATTTTGCACACCCTGTTAATTTTACACATTTTTAATAAGCCATGGTTTAGAAAAAAATGCAAAATTCGTTGATGAAAGATGCATCTAAAATACTTTAGTTAGAAACCGGTTTAAAATTATTTGATTTAGCCCACATTTTACCGATGTTGAAAATTGGCAACTATAGGCAAGTATAGACGAGCATAGAAAGTTGAAAAGTATAGGATAAATGTTTAGGATAATGATGCTTATGTATAAGGAGTTTATTGAATATTCATATTTTTAATATTATAAAACAGTTATATGCATTTGTTTAACTCTCTTTCATTTTCAATGGAAATGGAGTTTTCAGCATCAATCTTTACACAATTTAGGGAATTTACAGAAATAATGATTTACAGATAATTATAGATAACTGGTTTTGGCAGCCTCGGCATTTTAAACATAAATTGATTGCTTTTTCAGAATTAAAATTAGAAACATCTCTACGTAATTTAATCTCTAAATTTTAATATTCCATTCCCATCGAATGAAGTTATCTAATAATGTCAAATAGGAAACGCATTAGTATGTCATAGAAAAATATTTATTTTTAAATGTTAAAAAATTTGGAATTTGTCAAAAAAATGCAAATGTATTTATAAATAAATATGCTATAATATATTTTGTTAATACATATCCCTTAATTAGTCATATTACAATAGTTTTTATATAATAAGCAATCTACTTTAATGTGTTGAATGACATTTTATATAAGTTTTTCAAAACAAATACTTAAAATAATAATTGAGTATTGGATTATTAAAATCAAATATTTTCTTCAGGTACGATGATTTGTCTGGTGGTAAAGATAATTGTACACATAGAATTTATAAAATTGTACATTAAATATTTAATTTTGGGAATGGAAATTTTTTAAAACAGTGATCGGATAAGCCGGAATTATGCCTAAAACATATCACATTATCTTATAAATTTCAATTTCAAAACACTATGATGAAGTGGCTTATGTTGTAGACATTTTGAAGAGTTTTTCTGCTTTTATAGAGTGAATTCTCAATTTCCAATTACGTCTTTTTTTTCATTAATTTTACACTTTTTTTAATCAAAAATATGATTTATTTTTGACGCAGATAACGCCAATGTTTCTCTTTCTTCAAAAGCCTATAGTAGAAAAAATGTGCTCATTGAACCTTGAATATACAAATCAAACATATTGAAAAATTTCAAAACTTTAAAAGTTTCAGTTATGTATTGAAACGCTATCAATTTAAAAAAAAAAATAGCTACAATATAAAAAAAAAATCTCAAAATATCAACAGGTATACTTATGTGTGCAAACGCAATTATTTTAATAAATGAATACAGTAGAACCTCCATAAGTTGACCACCCAAGGGACTGGAATTAAGTGGTCAACATACGGAGGTGGTCAACTTAGGGAGTTTTTAGAAAATATTTGGTACAATATTAGAAAAAAATTAGTAAACTTTTTAGTATTTTTTAATTACTAATGAATTGGGACGAGACCCAATCCGGATTATTAAAAATCCGTATTATCCGGAGAATTAAAAAAAATTATATAAAAGAAAACATACTTACAGAAAATCACTTTTATGTAAAATTATTCAATATTTATAGACAGTAAAACTGTTTACTTTGTTTAATTCTTCCGAAAAGCTTTCAGAAAAAGTTTTTTTTTATTCAATATACGATGAAACAATTTAATGTTATGGAAATTCGGCAGTCGCTTCTCAAACTTGAAAAAAAAAATGGCCAAACTGTCCCGGATTATGCAGAGATCCGGATTAACAGGGTCCGAATTAGCGGTGTTTTACTCTACATTAAGCATGTTTGAGCATTTTCTGCAGCGAAATCTTTAAGTTGCTCAATCATCATCTTCCTTCAGAGTTGGGTACTTTCCAGTTTCATAGGCACTTGGATCATTATCTCTTTCACCGTCCATTTTGTATTGTAGAGTCCTCGCTGTGCTTAATTGTAGGGAGTATCTCATTAAAGGTTGCTTCTGGGTCTGGTTTAGTTAATGTTACTAACTCATCATCCGTGGTAACATAATCTTCAAAATAAATTCCTTCAAAACTGGCAAGGAAGATTAGAGGAAGCTAAACCCCTTGCACCAATGTCGTAGCTTAACAAATCCAGCTTTTCTGATGCAGTTCTTAACCACGGTTTGCACAACTTTATTTTAAGGGTGTTCATAAATCAAAAAGGGCAACTTTGTAAAAATATACTTTAATTTATTTTTGTTCGGAAATGCATGAAAATAGCAGGTGTTGTTATTCAGAAACTGTCTAATTGCACTCAATTTTCTGTTTTTTAAAAACACAATAAATCTTTCCTAACAAGCCTTCAAAGTTGACCCTTTTGAGCACATTTCCCGACGAAAGCAGAAAAACAAGTCAAAAAGCTGGAGAAAGACGGGTGATCACGTGATCGAAACAGCTTAGAACTGGATAGGTAATTTAACTATCATAAAATGGAAAAATAAGTTCGATTCGAAATCGCTTCCTTTGTCAAGCATTCCAATTTCATACTTTTCCGTTAAAAAATTTGTTGATCGGAACAGTTAAGAATACCCTTAAGCAGAAATAATCCAAGGAACAACATTTAAAGCATTTACTGAGCTGCTGTTGACGATGCAAAATGCAGAAGAACCACAAATTTGAGCTTTCATGATCACCCATTCCTGAAGTGGAGCTCTTTAGTGCACTTTGATGGATTCAATAATGCCTTGATTTAAAGGTTGTGTTTGGAGGCAAAACTTTTAGTTTCACATTTGTCATATTTTTTACTTTCGGGAGGCGGCAGTTGTCTCTGATAAACAGAATATACTGCTTCTTTTCCTCATTTTTGAGTCAATTCCTTTAAACCATTCTTCGAACAAAGTACAGGTCATACAAACAAATCTATTCGCTCTCAAAAAAAAAAAAAAAAAAAAAAAAGCAGGAAGGTCGTCTTTAATTTTTCACCTGTCATACTAGCACATAGAAGAACAATAAAATGCTGTTTTGAAAGTTTTCCTCCTTTACAAGTTTCACCTTTAATTACTAGACTTCTATCAAGCATTGCTTTAAAGAAGAGATCGCACTCATCAGCATTCAAGATATCCTCATCTTTAACACTTTTAGCAAACACTGCAAAATTTTCAACAAACTTCTCCATCACTTCAGAGCTATAACCTCATTCGATTCTTCATACAAAACTTTTTCAGAAATCTCGTATCGTAGTTTGAATTTTTCAAGCCAACCTGCTGACACTTGGAAGTCCATTACTTCGAATTCTTTTGGAAATTTTTTGCTACTTCCTAAAGCATCATTCCCAATATTCTTGCACTAATTGATCTCATCATTCTAACGCTTTTCGGCAAGTGCAAATTCTGTTAGTAAAATGAGAAATTATCGATTGTCGTTGGAATTTACAAACGACTTTTTTAGAAGTTAAGAATCCTTTGATTTAAGCTTTCATTATAAAAGCAAAATTTTACTAAAATATTATTGGTGCCGTTAAGAATTAAAATTAGATATCCGGGACTGGGCACAGTGTGACGGAAAGGGTTAAACCAATGAAATGTGGCTCTGTTCTTAGGGTCGAAATGCGTTCTTCTGTGCTTTCTTTGGCGTCCCTTGTTTTGAGAAGAATATCGTTCCAGATATTCTTCCTTGCGTTTTATAATGTTGCATACAGTTGTCTTGCCCACACTAAATTTTTTCGCTGTCTCTCTTTGGTTGCTGCTTTCCAGAAAATTAAGAAGATCCACTTTCTCTTTTAATTTAATTTCTCTTACAGCTTTTTTTTACTCCATTTTTAATGAAAATTCGCAAATAAACGACCAGTCCCGCCACGACGCAACATCCAGAAAAAGAGAACGGAATGTATTACACATGGGAACGATACATGTTGTTTCCCAATTCTGCATATTGTTACACCGCTACACACATCGCCTACTCCCCTAACATTTTTTGACATAGGAATACGAGTGTTCCTCAAATAAGTCGAATAACTGAAAAAATAATAATCTGGAAACTGGCTGGAGAATAAACGAAAGAGAAAACAAATGCATGAACCCATCAGTGGTCAAGTTACAGTGAGTAAAACCTGCTAAAAAGTGGTCAACATACAACTTACGGAGGTGGTCAATATAGAGAGGTAAATCTCCATTGAAAATGCGTTGTGACCTTTCAAACTAATAAATTTCGGTCAACATAGAGAGATGGTCAACGTAGAGAGGTGGTCAACTTTGGAGGTTTTATTGTATAAGGTTAGAATATAAGGTGAAAAAAATATTTTGAATCAATATAAAAAAAATCTCAAAACTTCAACAGTTATAGATGGGTACTGAACAGCAATTAAAAAAATAATTTCACACAGAATATAAGATTTTAAAAAGATTATACAGTTTTAAAAACAGCACGTATCTGTCTTTTTTTTAATCAACAGTTAATCATTTTTTGTATTTTCATGTACTATTTGATGCATTTTTTAGGTGTGTTTGTAATTATGTAAATACGTAGCACCTATAGTCGTCGTTCAGTCCGTCCATCTGTCTGCATATAATAGAGCAAAAATTACCCAACCGAGTCATTTGAAATTTAAAATACATAAATGTTGCATAATTTTGTCTAGTCATTTCTAATTTCATGAAAAACTGATGAATAGCTTAATTATAGGGACAACCAAAAGTAAAATGTTACATTACGGCCAACGTGAAAAAATAGTTTCAAATGCATTTTAATGGTGTTACACTCTTTCGAACACAATAAAATTGATATGCATCTATTAAGTATATAATAAAATATACATTCGGTACAATCTGTGGTGCAAAGGTTATTTGTTATTAATTTAGGGGGCTACACAAAAGTATTCCATGACATAATAATATTGGGGGAAACTTATTTTGGGCGCGTTTTAATTACATTAAACTATATCACATTTTATAAACTGGTAAAATTGAAATAATCCGGTGTTGTTTATATGAATACTAAATAAAAAATAAGATGCTAAAAAATAATTAAAATTTCTTAATATCATTTTTTGTGCGGCTTTTTCATCTCTTTATTAATCTTAATTTAGAATAATTTATTAATCTTAATTTAATATTTACTATGCCTGCAGCTTTCAGCCCTTCCCAATCGCTAAAAAACTCTTGTTTAATTTTACTTTTCTTCAATCATTTAAGTACTACAGGAAGCATACATGTTTTTTATGTTGTTTTCATAATAACTTTAATGTGCCAGTGAGATTTGAAAACATTTTTTTATTCCCAAGTTAATTGTTTTTAAACTGAATATAACAATCTACCATTTTTTAAAGCTAAAAATACTAAATTGAAAATAAGATTTAAAAAATGATTAGAACATTAATTTAAATTTGTTAATATCATGATTTTTTGTGAATCTTTTTTTTTTTTTTCACTTCTTTATTAATCTTAATTTAGATTTTTTTTTTACTATAGCTGCAGCTTTTAGCCTTCCCCATCTCTAAAAATACTCTTGTTTAGTTTTACTCTTCTTTAATCATTTAGGTACTACAAGAAGCATACATGTTTTTTCTGTTGTTTTCATGATAACTTTAATGCTTCACTGAAATATAAAAACTCTTTTTTTTATTCCTAAGTTAATTGTTTTAAAACTGAATATAATAGCCTTGTTTTGTTTATAGGGAAAACTACTAAATTGAAAGTTATTAATTAAATTATTATATTGTAGTAATTAAGAAATTAATTACTATATTAATTAAAATTTATTAATTAATTATTGAATTAAAAAAATTCAGATGCACCGATTTTTATACCCCGCACAGTTTATTTTCTAATACTAGCGTTAAACAGGTGTAACAAAAGTTAGCAGATGTATTTTATACAATCGTAATCATAGGAGAAATAAAATGTCTATAAATATGAGTGTTTCCTATTAAAAAAATCATAAAAAATATTTAAAATGCACAAAATTTTTAAAATAAAAAGAATAATAATATGCAACAAATATTACAAATTTCATGCTAACATAAAAAAAAATCCAGTTTTATGAAGATTAATGAAATATAAAACAAGCGGAACTTTTTAAAAATTTCCAAAGGACCGGAAAATTAACTTTGAAACAAGTGACACTAAAAGATTTTATTTAACAAATAATCGGAAAATTTAATATCAAAATTAAATAATAGATAAACATATTTATTATTATTGAAATCTGTAATTTTATATCATTTTATCAAAATCGTTTTGAGAAACATATATTCCTCACTTTGAATGCCCACTACTAATTTAAACTGAAAAAAAAATAATTAAAATTTACTAAAAAGCAAATTGTGAAGTATCAATTATGATTATAATTAGTATGCTAACTATTTTTAACTGACTGTGAATTACGTAAGAAAGTACTTTCTGAACATTTTTACACATCTTATAGCAGTATACATTTATACTTTATAATTATACTGATAGATTGCCATACTATACAAATGTCATACACATTATAGAATAACAACTTTTTCCACTATGTTCACAGATACATGTTGTATTCTCGTAATAATGAGAAGTCAAAGTTTGTATCTGCATAAGATCCATTGCACGATCAGTTTATTGTGAAAAAAATTTCTCTACTACTTTACCTAAAGCATCTAGATTTTGTGTTTTTAAGTGTGCTAGATTTTAACATGACAACTTATGAAAAGCTTTTAAACTAATCTAACATAACAAATAAAAACGAATATAATAAGAAATAATAATAAGTAGAAGAATGAATAAACAAACTTAACTATTGAAAAACTTTTATTAAAGAAGGATGAATGGCTGAATTCGTACTAGAATTTATTTTTATAAAAATTTTGAAAATTATTGTAAAACGTAAATGTTGTTTAATCACAGCTGGTCCTAAATTGTTAAATTGTTGTAATATTTTTTGATAACATTGAAAATACTTCAAGCAAAATGTCGCTATTTTAAAAGTGTTTAAGTTGCGATAGTTATCTTTTATGCCATCATAATGTTTACAAAGTAATAATTCTGTTACATTTTACTTGATTTGATTTACAACAAAATATTTTTAAATAAATGAATTGTAAAAACAGAAGTTTAAAAATTAAATTCTATGACATCTAGAATCAAAACTTTTTTTGTGTATTCGCATTTTAACTGCTGTGTTCTCTGAATTGGGGCAAGAACAGTGTGCTTACTTCATTACTATAAAAGCTTTTCCATATCGATATTTTGTAACAGAAAATTTATCTTATTTGATTTCAAGACATTTTTCGATTAAGCACGGCTAATATTTTATTCTGTAAAAAGTAATGTTTGTCCCTATTTTTAATTTATGTTGTCAAAAATAATGTAGCAATTAACGGGTTGATTTTACCATGTAAATTTAAATCGTTTGAAAACATTAATCTGAAATTTGAAAAATTTAAAATATTATATATTAAGCATAAAATTAAATATAGTTTAAAAGATATCTTTGTTTTGTGCAATACGATTTTCAATTTAAATGATAATTATAAAGCGGAAAATTTAATCTTTAGAAAATTGCTCTGAAAATAGTTTAAATAAAATAATAATGCTTAATTTATGAACAGGAATAAAAACTTTGAATTCTAAATAAAAAATAAGGAATCATACAAAATATAACTTAATAATAATATTCAATAACATCAAATAAATATCTGTGTGTTTTTCACTAAAAGCTGCAGATTAAATTAAAATAAATTATCAATTTAAAATGTATACCTAATCATAACAAAAATTGTTCCGAAGGGAATATTTTAGTTAAAAAATATACATAAAATTAACATAGGAGCTAAAAAGAAAGACTTTAATTGCTAAAAAACACAAAAATACGACTAAATAAAATTATTCAATAAAATCAAATAAAATTATTTATCCATTTCAATAAAGACTTCAAATTAAAGTAAATTCCCCTTAACAGATTTATTTGAATATCTGAATTCTAATTAATTACACTTCATAATCCTCATTCCAAAACATAAAACATAATATGGAGCTAAAAAAATAAATTAATTGCTTTAAAAAAAAAAAGAAAAAAGAAAAAATTCAACAAAAAAAATTAGTCTATAAAATCAAATAAAATTATGTATCCATTTCAATAGAGCCTATAAATTAAAAGGAATTTCATTTAACAGATATATTTGCGCATCAGAATTTAATTAATTACACCTTACTTCTCTCATTCAACTTACTTATACTTAATTATGACAATGTTGAAAATTTACCTTCATGACACTGAAATTTCATACTTGCTAGATTCTAATGAAATTTACACTTTTTTAAAAAATAACTGTGAATAAAGGAGCATGGCCATTAATCTTAATAATGAAGAAAAGAAATGCTAATTTTTCCATGTAAATTCATTAAAGCATAATTTTATGTCATTTATTCATTAGTTCATCATTAGTTTGTGTAATACGATTTTCAATTCCATTAAAAATATTCAAAGTAAAATTTAATCTTTTGAAAATTGTTCTAAAAATAATTTAAATAAAATATTAATACTTTATAAACAGAAATAAAAACTTTGAATTCTAAATATAATTTAAAAAAAAATACAAAATATAACTTAACAACAATATTCAATAATATCAAATAAATATGTGTTTAATTTTTACTAAAAGCTACAGATTAAATAGAAATAAATTATCAATTTGAAATATATACCTAATCATAGAAAAAATTGTTTCGAAAGGGCTATTATAGTTTTAGAAAAAAATAATATAGGAGTTAAAAAGAAAGAATTTAATTACTAAAACGTACAAAAATAGGAATAAATAAAATTATTTAATACAATCAAATAAAATTGTTTATCTATTATTATAAAGCCAACAAATTAAAATTCTACTTAAAAGATTTATTTTCGCATTTGAATTCTTATTAATTACACCTTATAGCTCCTTTTCAAGCTAAATATACTTGTAGAATTACAACGATCTTGAAAATTTACACTCATTACACTGAAATTTCATACTTGCTAGATTCTAACAAACTTTACATTTTTTATGATTATTGATAAAAAACACGTCCATTATCTTAACGATGAAGAAAGGAAATGCGAGTCTTTTTAATGTAAATTCATTAAAGTATAATTTTATGCCATGTATATATTAGTTTGTGTAATAAGATTTTCAATTTAACATAAATATGCAGTTTAAAATTTCATCTTTAGAAATTTACACTAAAAATAGTTTAAATAAAGTAATAATACTTAATTTGTAAACAGAAATAAAGACTTTGAATTCTCAATAAAAAAAAAAAAAAAAAAAAAAGGAATATTGCAAAATATAACTTAATATCAATATTGAATAATATCAAATAAATATATGTGTACTTTTCAGTAAAAACTGCAGATTAAATTCAGATAAAATATCAGTTTAAAATGTATATCTAATCATAACAAAAATTGTTCCGAAAGGAATATTTTTGTGTAGATAAAATCATAATATTAATAAAAATCTAAAAACAAATACGAAAATACAAGTGGCTGAAAAGTGCTGCTCTCAAGCTGGTAGACACGAAGCACTCGGTTCGAATCCATTCACGCCGTCGGCCTAATAGTTCGGAGTTTTCCGTGGTTTTCTTTAACATTGCGTAAATACAATTTAGGTTCTTTTAGAAAGACCGCCCATGGAGTGCAACTCTTTCCCTTTAGGGTCTATATGCTTCGTGCAGATAATCGACCGTCATACATAACATCAACACCAAATACTTTAATTGCTTAAAAAAACACAACTAATATTATTATTCATTATTAATAATATTATTCAATAAAATTGAATAAAATTATTTACACTCTAAATAACAAAGAGCGACTATTCAATCCGGTAGTGTGAATACTCACTCTATCGCAGACTCAAAATATGCCCAACCTTTTTAGAGTGACTATTCACTCTGAGCAAAAGTGGAATCGTTGATTCTTTGAAAGAGTGAATACTTACTCCTGGGATGTGAGTATTCACTCTAAACAACGGTAAATAACCACACTTTCTGCGGAGTGACTAGTCACTTTTGCTAAAGGAGTGCATTTTTTTACTCATGGTAGAAGTAGTCACTTTTTCATAAGAGTGAATGTTCATATTTTATGCAACGATTTTTTTTATTGCTATTATGGACATTTAAAAAAAATCATATATTTTAGAACATATAGTGAAAATAAATACACGCGTGGTAAAGATTGGAATAAAATAGTTTATTGACAATATTTATTTAATTCATAGTATGTAATATTTATTGAACTTTTCAAGGGAAAACTTAATTAAAGTTACTATGAATTAATTTAGATTATTGACAGAAATAAACTATTTTATTCCAATCTTTCCCATTGTGTTTGCTTTCATTGGTAGCCCCATAAATATATGATAGTTTTAAACTGCCAATAAGTGCAAGTTATTAAACAGTTTTAAACTCATAAAGAATCAATATTTTTTTTCAGATATTTATTAAGTTTTACATATTATTTAAATAAATCCATAATGCACATTATATGTTTTTTTTTTTTTTATGTGTAATTAAAATCTTATTGTTGAAAAACATATATTAATACAACCCGTATTTATAAAACGACATGGTAAGTCATATTTAATTTTGATTTTGTGTTCCCATATATAGAGTAGATGTGCATGTAATGGACACCCTTAAGGCGTCTGTCCCTGCCGGCCAAGACACTCACGAGCTAATGCTAATCCTATGGGGAGAGATTTTTCTAATATCTTGTTTGCATTTCGACATTTTATTTATTTATTTATTTTGCATTGAATAGCTGAATTTCTTCTTCATATCGCATCTTTTTTTACTTTTTCGATTTTGGTCGCAGATATTTTTAAAAAGTTTTTTTCACTTTCAAAACCGGTACCAAAAATGAAAATGTTATTCTAAAAAATATCTGTAGCCAAAATAAAAAAAAGTAAAAATAGACAAATATTTAAGAGAGAAAATATGTTTTTAACGACTTCTGTAACTTAAGTCTTTTTATTTAAATGGTGAACGATTAAGCCCTATAAGCCCCTCTTTGACTGTGCTCTTAAACAATATTTTCGACTTCATGAGTGGTTTCATTGCCAGATTATAAAATAGGCAAACCATAGTTAGATTCATTTTTAAAAATTAATAACAATAAAATTAATATGATATTGAAATTTTATTAATCACATTAATATAACTTAAAAGCAACTATTTATAAACCTTTTGATGTCATTACATTTTGGTAAGTGCAATTTAAAAATTAAAATTGAATAGTTTTAATTAGGTCAAAATATTTTATGCACTTTAATCATTACCGAAATTGCATTTTTAACAATGCCTATATGACTTGTACATTACTGGAAAATGACTACTTAAGTATTCCAGTAATGGACACTCCTCTCAAAATCTTAAAATTTAATGAAGTTTTAAAAATGGCATTAAGTATATAAAATTCAAGATTTTCTTCAACTACAAAAACAAAAAATTGCAAATTTTGCAAGAAAATAAGGAATATATAAATTTATTAATGAAGCCAGCTCTTAGTATGTTTATTAAGATTTTCGATGAAAGACAGTGGACCTTAAAAATTTTATTTTCTGCTTCTTGATTGTTTAATTAATAGTGTCAGCAATAGTGCTAAATTATAAAATATGCAAGGGCGGGTTACGAAAAAAAAATAATAAATTTTAAATTTTTATTGGTTATATATATATATATATATATATATATATATATGCCAAAAACATTCAGGGGTGTACATTACTGCTACATCTACCCTATAGTATTCTATGAATGTGAGTTAAATACATTTTGTAAGTTTTATAGGAATATACTCACATAGGAAAAATGAATAAGGAAGAAAATATAAAATAAAAAATGACTAAATATGTACTGTTCTTACTGTTGGAAAAACATTTTATAGAGGTATTTATCTCTAATAAATAAATTTCATCTAATATAAGTCATTTATTCATTAAATAAATTTTTAAAAAACTTTCAAAAAATTTAAAACGGTATTATGTAAAAAAATATATTGTTAATAAGCACTAATACTGAATCTGAAGCCATTTCGTAATAGAATAATAATTGCATTGATATCTAACTTCGAGAAAAAATGCTGTATCAGAAAATTACAAAACAGTAATATAAAGTAAATATAAACTGATGTTGTCTTCTGTTATGAATAAAGTGCAATGTTCCAATCTTTGTGTCAGCAATATTTCGTTTTCCTTTTTTTTTTTTTTTTTTTTTTTTTTTTTTTTTTTTTTTTTTTTAATGAAAGAAATGGAGGACCACACATGTGGACCTAGGAAACGAAAGGTTATTTCCAAAATGGCGAACACATTTTTGTTATCACAAGCAAAAAGACGATTGTGATTGGCTGATGCGTGATACATATCTAAGTCAGTTTTTCGACAGAGTGACCGTTTACTCTTTCAAAGGAATGGCACTCACTTTTGAAGAGTGAGTTTTTCACTCCTCCCTGTTTTAGAGTGCATTCATTTCAATAAAGCTTACAAATTAAAAAGCCTACAAATTAAATTCCACTTAAAAGATATATTTATGCATCTGAATTGTAATTAATTACACTTTATAATTCTCATTTTACTTAAATATACTTGTAGAATTATCACGATATTGAAAATTTACTTTCATTACACTAAAATTCCATACTTCCCATTTCTAACGAACTTTACGTTTTTTAAATATAACTATCAATAAAGGAACACATTTTCTTAACTATGAAGAAAAGAAATGTTAATTTCTTAATATAAATTCATTAAAGTATGATTTTATGTCATGTAAACATTAGTTTGTGCAATACGATTTTCAATTTAAGTGATAAATATACAGTGTAAAATTTTATCTTTAGAAAATTACTCTAAAAGTAGTTTAAATAAAATAATAATACTTAATTTATAAACAGAAATAAAGACTCTCAATTCTCAATAAAAAAAGAGAAAATAACAGAAAAAAAAATCATGCAAAATATAACTTAATAATAAGATTTAATAACATAAAAAACTAGATATATGCGTACTTACTTTTATTATTAATAGCTACAGATTAAATTAAAACAAATTATCAGTTTTAAATGTATACCTAATTATAACAAAAATTGTAATAAAAAAGATATTTTAGCTAAAAAAGTGAAAAAAAAAAGAAAGAGAAAAAAACGTAAAACTAATATAGGAACTAAAAAGCCTGACTTTAATTGCAAACAATACAAAAATACCCAAATAAAATTATTTAATAAAATCAAATAAAATTGTTTAGCCAATTCCATAAAGCCTACAATTTAAAGTAAACTTGACACGAGCACGAGCTTGTGTCTCGAAAGAGCATGAGCATTTTCTTAACGATGAAGAATATAAATGCTAACTTGTTAATGTAAATTCATAAAAGCATAAATTTAATTCATGTACACAGTAGTTTGTATAATATGATTTTAAATTTAATTAAAATACATAGTGTAAAGTTTAATCTTTAGAAAATTGCTCTAAAAGTAGTTTATTATTATAATACAATATTAAATATTACATATTAAATACACATACATACATATTACATGCATACAATATTAAATATACAATATTACAATATTAATAATATCAAATAAATATACGTATACTTTTCACTAAAAGCTACAGATTAAATAAAAATAAATTTTAAATTTTAAATCATGAAAAAATTGTTCCGAAGGAAATATTTAATTAAAAAATTAATTAATTAAAATAGGTTCTAAAACGAAAGACTTTTAATGGTAAAAAATACAAAAATATAAAAAAAAATTAAATTATTTATCAATTTTAATAAAGCCTACAAATTAAATTCCATTTAACAGATTAATATGTGGATGTGAATTCTAATTAAATACACTTTATAACTTTCATTTTACTTAAATATGCTTGTAGAATTATAACGATGCTGAAAATATATATTCATTACACTGAAATTTCATACTTGCTAGACTCTAATGAACTTTTTTTTAACTGTGTATAAAAAGCATGGCCATTATCTTAACGACGAAGAAAAGAAACGTTAATTTTTTAATGTAAATTCATTAAAGCATAATTTTATGTCATGTACACATTAGAGTGTTTTGGAGAAAATGAATTGTAAAACATCGTGTAATATATTTATACATAGCTGTTAAAAAGTTAATGCTTTTTAAAAAAATTATGAGACGGCAGTTAACTTGTAAAATTAATGAACTCATTTTTTTATGTTTTCAGAACACCTCAATGGCAGTTCTGCGATAAGAAAAAATTCTCCTGCAACTAACACTCTAATGGATGAATCTCAGGAGTATCTAGCAGGTGTGAATAATTCTTTTTTTTAATTCAACCTTAGATTGTAATTTAATAAATTAATAAATTGTTAAAATATTCGGAAATAAAACCTACATCCACTAATTTATTCAAAACTGCTTTATTTTGAAGAAATTACTGATATGAGAAGTCATATTTAGGAAATTAATTAAATTTTAATGAAGTTCATGTAAATATATTTGTATTCGATAAATATTTAAAAAAATATTAATGCTTTGTAAACATAATAAATTATGAATACCCATAATAAGTCTCAGCATTAATTACTACAAAATATTAATATGATGTATTTATAAAGATACTTGTAAACTAATGCTGTTATTTATTTTCAGTGATAAAATGCTATTTTGAAATAGCTTAAAGGCGTAAAACTTAATTTGAGCTTATTGTGCAAGTGATTTAATGATCCTCAAGTATATTTTCATATGAATTTATCTAATTTTTTCCGTGGTTGGGGGGGGGGGGGGAGAGGAGGAGGCCAAAATATGATACCTCAAATTATAAAGTTGTTAATTTTAATAAATATACATCTCACCACATTTTTGATGAAATATAACACGACAATCTCGTAAGTATGTTCATGTGCTCATAATCATTTAAGGTAAAATTTGTTTATCAGCCCCTTTTAAAATCATACAATAAAGTTAAATCTTCAAATTGCTCTACCCATTTGCGAAATTGACGGAAGTATTAGCAGATAAAAATGTTTCTTTAATTAAAAGAATTGAGAAATATTGATAGTAAAACTTGCATAACAAAAATAAAACAGTAAAGCTTGCATAAAACTAAAAGTAAAAAAAGATAGTAAAACTTGCATGTTAGTAAAACAATGTTTTAATAAGTGGAAGATGTGAAAAATAACTTTTTTTCTTCAAACCCCTTCTTAAACATTTTCTCCTTTTTTTCATCTTTTTTTTTAACTCAATATACTATAAATAAGGAGATAACACCACTATTTCTACGCTAAAATATTTTAGTTATAAAATCAAACTTAATAATCCTCCCAATTGTCTAATCAATATAACTGATCTTACTAATTTTATATTTAAATTTAACTACTTTCCAAAACCTTCCAACTCTTAATCCCTCCTATTTGTAAATCCGGTATTAGTCCTTTTGACTCTACTAACTACGGGGTGTCCAATAATAAGACACTGATATCTAAATTAAATTTATCAAAAACAAAGATCGATAGAATTATGCAGTAATCGGTTTGTTTATTAGGAAAGCTACCAAAAAATCTTATACAGAAGTTTCGAGCGGTGGATATTTTGAAAAGATTGCGTTCTGATTGCAAAGGATACTTGATTTGACATTTTTCTTGTTTTAGATTGCTTGAAGAAAACGCGTTTTTCGGGGTACCATGCCATATTTTAAGCGACTTTTTGAACTAAATTTTTGGAATTTCGGAACTTCAAAAATTTAACTCCATTATTAATAAAATTATAAAGTTGGGAATTTTAATAAATATGCATCTCAACACATTTTTCATACAACATAACTAACGTAATACGTCTTGAAAGCGTATTTATATGTTCTAAATCATTTATGCCAAAATTTGTATATCCGCACTTTTTAAAATCATATATGAAAGTTAAGACTCAAAATTTCGCTAGCCGTTTGCTGGATTAACGGAAGTATTAGCAGAAAAAAAATGTTGATTCTAGCAAAACAATTAAGGAATACTGATTGAAAACTCTAATTCATAAGTGTTTAGAATATCCGGAAGATGTGAAAAATTACTGTTTTTCTTTAACTCCTTCATAAACGTTTTTTCACTTAATAACTTATAAATAGGAAATTAATGTTACTTTTTCTATACTAAAATACTTTAATTGTAAAATCAAGCTTAAAAATCTTCCTCCGAATTTTATAATCTAGATAACTCATCTTACTAATGCTACATTTTAATTTAACTAAACTGTGGAAAAAATCCGTTAAATTTACGGCAAAAACTGCTGCCAGCAATGTTACCAGTAGTTTTTTGCCGGAAAAATGCAGTAAAATTAAATGTAATTTTTTACTGCAATTTTTACGGTAAAAATTGCTGAAACATTTCTGCCAGCAGTTTTTGGTGTAAATTTAATGGATTACTTTTACAGTATACTTCCCAAAAACTTGGATAACCTCTGAAATTTCTCCTATTTCTAAACCATGCTTAGCCTTTTTACCCTACCATCTACATACCGATATCAGCTCTACCACCCATTAGTAAAGTTCTCGAACGCGTCATAAGGAGCTAGTTACAACAACACATTGACCAAAACAATAATCTTCAATC
The DNA here is from genome assembly GCA_964019185.1 of Maratus speculifer. NCBI lineage: Eukaryota > Metazoa > Arthropoda > Arachnida > Araneae > Salticidae > Maratus > Maratus speculifer. The sequence continues at coordinate 92,720,305 of OZ025294.1, read as the reverse complement.
TGGGAAGTTTGGCTTTCGGTCTAAATGCGAAACACAGCATTAGTTGTTTAAGCGCATTACACACCAGTGAGGCATATAACAGCAAGTCGGAAATTGCATGTTAAACGTAGCAAAAGAAGCACGTTTGTACTAAAAAGAATTTATAAAATATCGAGATCGTGGTGTAACAGTAAACAATACTTTGGATACAGTATAGCATCGGAAATCTGATTTCTATTATACAGGTAGTAACATGTAATAAACCTCAGCAAAGCACATCAATTTCATAAAATGTGAAATAGTTTAATGTAACTAAAACGCGCCCCAAACAATGTTTCCCCCTATACTATTATATGTATTATCTTTTTCTATGTGGTCCTGTAAATTAATAACAAATATTCTTTGCATAACCATATTGTACATAATGTATATTTTAATATATACTTCATAGATTCATATCCATTTTATTATGTTCGAAAGATTGTAACATCATTAAAAGGTACTTGATTTTGACAGCATCTGTTATTAAACTATGCATCCGATTTTCATAAAATCTGAAATGAGTCGACAAAAATACAAAAAAATTAAATATTTTAAATTTAAAAGCATTCAGTTGGGTAGTTTTTGCATTGTTGTATACAGACAGATGGACGGACAAACAGACGGATGGAAAGACGGACTGAACGACGCGACGACTATAGGTGCTACGTATTTACATAATTACGAACGCACCGAAAAAAGAGTGAGGGACGAGACAGTTTCACCCCGTTAATAAAAGAAAAGCCAATTTGAACAGTAGAATTTGTTTCTTGTCTCATGATTTTGCCGCATGTTTACCTGGTGTATGGAACACCTTAGTGAAAACCTCAACGCGAAAATACCAGGTGATGCCACATTTTTAGATGTCGCATCGCAAAAGTATTTGACGAAGTCTGGATACGACAATTTACTGACAAATTAAACACGCAAGTTTAACAATAAAATTATTGCTGCTGACCATTTTATCTTTATTTTGAATCATTAAGACATTGTTCTAAAAGTTTAAAGTATTATTTTATTAAGTTTAATTTCACGAGTTTTTTATTCCTGTAAGTTAAAATTTTCTGAGAATGCCTCACATACACTCATCACTTACTTTTGCCACCACGTGGTTCGCGTACACCACTGTTGCTATGACATAAGTAATAACATAATGATTTAAATAAGCTATTCTGCATTTGGACAGAACTGGATTACTGTTGGGATATCTACCGGGCGAATAAGGTCACACAGATATCATTTGCAGTATGTACAAGAAACTTGGTGAGTGTATATATATTTTCATGTATCACCCATCTTTGTACATCGTATACTTGTATATAAATAGTGTGTTGAAACTCGATGAGTCATTTAGGAAAATCCTATGTGTAAGTCCAATGCAACTCAATTTTATACTGCCTCAATACGACTCAATTTGATTTGTTAAAAATAAATAAATAAATAGTTACATACCTTTTTTTTTTTTTTTTTAACGTACAAATGATGAAGATAGAGATAAATGGATATTTAATAATTGACACATCTTTTCAATCGTAATTTCACTGCTAATGATTAATTGAAAAAATAATTATAATTATATATTAGAGATAAATGGTTTTTGGCAATAGTTTCACTGTACTTTTTCGCCTAAGTGTTTGTATGTCGTGTAAAATATTTATGTTTCTATTGATCTAAACTGTTACAAAATGATTAGTATACACTGTAAGCATTGTAAATCAATGTGTTTATGATATTAATAATTGTCTGAAAAATAATATTCACATAGATTCTTAATATGAATCAAATCAGTTGGATACCAAAGCAATTAAAAATAGATGAAATGAATAAAAATTTCACAGTATTGCAATTTTTAAAAAAATTTCAAGTCAGTACCTGTTAAAAAAAGAAACTTTAAAAAATTGTAAATATTTAAATGTTTGTCTTCCAATTAAAAATGTATCATTTTATTGCCAAAACATGTAACTTAGGTATTTTAACAGCTTAATGTGAGGACGCTAATGAAAAAAACAGTATCGAGAAAGTCACATTTAATTTTTTTGCAGCTATCTTTGGTTACGGTCTTTTTTACCGACACCAGTCCGTAAAAGGGTTATCACGACATTAATAATGAGTACATAAACATTGTTTTGGGAGCATATTTCAAATACTTTATGAATTTAAGAAATAATCGCCAATTTTGAAATTTTTCCGGATAAACTTTCCCTTTAGAATTAAGACAAGATGTCGCTAATTTTAGAATTTTTTTTAATTTTTAGACAATTAATGGTTAGAATATTTTAACAAAAATAAAGTTTCTACTTCAAAAATAGTATTTCCGTAATATATGAAAACTAAAGTTGTAGATTAATTTAGTACTTTTTTTTTAAATTTACGCTTTTTTGAAAATATTACAAAAAAATATTAATTAAACTCACATTTCATGTAATCAAATAAATTATTTCCCACCTATTTTAGGATGAAGCGTAGAAAAAAAGGCTGATTCAATCTAATTTTAATGAATAATTGTTGGTGGCGAAATCCTAAAATATTATATTATTGCTTTAAAAATCATTCAATAGATGGCACTATGTGTTAAAAGTCTTGTGATTCAAGAAAAAACAATTTCTGTAAATTACGAAGTTGCAAAGCAAAATGAGAATCAATTTAATTCACGCTTTAAAGTTTGTGAATGATTTATTGTATTATATATATATATATGTATTTTTTTTTAACCTTATCGTAACAGCATGCTTTAAACTGAAGCATAAAATTAGCTGGCCAAAGCAGCCGGAGTTTGTTCTGGTCCACAGGTACAAAAATATTATATTAATATTAATTGAGGGAATTTTAAAATAAACAAGAAAGAAAACAATCAAGCTTCAATTTTATATTATGAAGCACATTCCAACACATTCAGAATAATGTAACAAAATTGCACCGTTTAAAAAAATAAAATATTACGCCTCATTTCACCATATAGGAATGCATAACGCATTTCAAAACCGAATTTCAGCTGTTCCCATCTACAATCAGGCACGTAGCCAGGTAGGGGGCTAGGGGGCTGAAGCCCCTCCCGAAAGTTTAAAAATGTAAGTTAGATCTAATGATAGTAAAAATGCCAAAGTTTTCTTGTTTTTTTCTTCTATTACATTAGAACTACGCAAATTTTTAGCTCTAAATATATTAATTTATTCGGATAAAATTATAGCAATACTTCATTATACCTCTCATTCGGACATATTGTTCTTTATTCGTATCTACCACTAAAAACATAAGTTCTTCTTAAAAAGGAATTTTAACTTTATGTTCAGTAAAGTTCGATAAGTATTATAATCTATCATATCATTAATTTGACTTCGAAAAAATAAGTTTAATACATGTATGGTGTATAATTTAACTTTAAGAGTCAAATTTAAACCATTAATTTTCGTGTTATGATCTTTCTTAATATCTTATATACTCATTATATCACGACAAAGTAAATACTTAGGTTGATTAATGTTAAAATGTTTTTGTAGAAAAAAAAAAGCTAAAAACAGTAATAGACCCTTGTATTGTAAAAGTATGCGAAGTATAATGATTTTTAAAAAATCATTTAATTATAAAAGGCTAATTACTAGTAGTAGGCTATATCGAAGACAAATGAGGTGAAGAAAGACGATAGGATATCAACAAACCTTCAAAGACGCCATAACCGCCGGTTTTTCTCGGCTCTTCACTGAAGAAATTTGAGTTAAATTGTTTGCATATGATCTTTAATAGAAAGAGAATGTGCACAGAATATATTCTGTTTGTGTGGGAAAATTGTCTTTGTCTTTTGTAGAATTATCAACTGCGGGTATGGATACTCCCGAGTAGGGATTTTTTGCCGGTTTGTCACAACGCTTCATAATGAGTTTTGCTCTAGAAAACAAAAGAGCAAAGAAACAAAATATGCTCTAGAAAACAAAAGAACATGACTTATCCGCCTTTGAAATGCAAGATTTATAGAAAGTCATAGAAATATATCTTTTTGTTTGAATAAATTTGCATTAGCTTAGAAAATATTTTGGAATGAAATATTTATACAAAGGATTGTAAAAAACGGACTATTTTATGTAGAATGTAACTGCTAATCGGGGCGTTAGTATAATTCACTGTTTTTTAATGGAAAAATTCCCGTAAATTCCAGAAAAAATCCGTTTTTTCCTGGAATATTTAATAATATAAAATATATCTGTTATATATTATATTTCAAATACTGGTGCGGAGGATCCTCTATTTTTATTTATTTAGTTAAAACAGCATGATCTAATAAAGAGATAAGGAAATTGTTCACTTACCTCATTTATAGTCATCCCAGATCCTGATAAGTACAATCCACGATAAATCCATTTCAACCACAACTTTCGGCTTGCAGCTGCAAAAGACTTAATTTATGTTGTTAATAACTTGTTATAATAACTACACTGCACTCATTGATGATAGATAACATTTCTTTAAATTTAGTTTTTAATGAAATAAAATCGCGTAATAATTTCTTGATCAAAATAATTAAAGTGTGACAATTTTAAAGGAGAGAGAGAAAAGAACGTCTCTCTCTGATAGCATATTTCACATATAGAAAGAGTCAGAGAAAAAGTGCGTAATACAAATGTGATGAGTCAAGGTGATACAAAGTTCAAATATCAGTTCTTACTGTTCGAAAAAGGGTAGATGTATGTAGACCACAGGCCGCAGAATTCGAGGCTTGGCCAATTCAAAGAAACAAAGTATGAAAACAAAATCTTGATTAATGTTCTAAGTCTAGTTTCTTACGATTCGAGTATTTAATATCCCCCCTGAATCGGAGGAACAAGTGTAAGTTCATATGTTGAACAGTTTTTTAAGATGAAATTGAAACTGAGGTTTGGGGAGAGGTTTGGTGAGAATATCTGCTGTCATCGCAGCAGACTGCAGATACTGTAGCTTTATTATTCCCTCTTCCACTAAATTTCGGATTAGATGAAATCGTATTGAAATATGCTTGGTCCAGGCGTGACCTTTTTCGGACTCAGCTAATTTGATGCATTAATCTTAATGAAAAATCTCGTGTCACAATTTCGATTGTTTCTCGTGCTGAAGATGTCTTAATTATTTTACAAAACATAGAGAAAATGGCATGCGATGGAAATCTTTTGAGAGACATTTATTTCTGCATTAAAACTTAGAAAAAGTCTTTCAAATTGAAATAAAAATCTCAAGATTAATAGTTAGACAGACTACAAAACAAAAACCTTAATTTCATCCACTGAAGAGTATTATAAGGCGAAAGTCCTGTGTAGGAATTTTTTTTCAAAATTTGAATGACAAATTTATTTTAAATGAAGACATTCTATCCGATTTTCAAATACTTTTTTCAGGATGTTTTTTTATGGAATAAGCAAAAAAACTAGAGAATCTCTCTCAATATTTCGAGCATAAGGTGTTAATATCGTAAGTGAAAGTTGAATATGAAGTATAATGCGAGAAATTCGTAATGTTGATAGAAATACAAATGTCTTAAAAGTTTTAGAATACTATAAAGCAATGCATTACAATACAATGAACACTTACTGACAGTCTTGGTTACCATCCCGGTAAAAATAACTAGGGCTGAAATGTCTTTTTCAACAATGAGAAAATTAAACTTTTGCCTCGAAGCACTATGACTGATCAGAGACTACTGTTGATGTTGTTTATGACGGCCAGTTATCCACACGAGGAATATAGGACCCGAAGGTATGAGGGGTGCTCCCCATGGGACTCGTTGAAAGAGAACCTACCAGGAAGGTCTCCATACTGGGCATACTCAGAATTTTTTGAAAAAATTACAAATTAAACTACTCAGGTATCTAATAAATGACCAGTAAAATTTAACGGCAGATTCATATTACTAACACTGTAAAAAAATAAAATAATTTCGAATATTTGGCGCGAAAACATGAAACAAACGCGGGATTTTGCGCAGAGCACTTTCCCTCGCCAAAAGCAAACGGCTTTGATGCATCTGAAAATTTCTTGTCAATTAATTTTTAAAATGCGTGTAAATAGAAAATAATTTAAATTTGAACAATGAGAGAGTTTGATACTTACATACATTTAGTAATGCATATTTATGTTGCTTTAGCAGTAGTTATTTAATTTTATCACTTTTAAAACAACTTCATATATAAAAAATGAAAAATAGATCTTCATATATTTAAGCGTATGACAAAATAAAGGCCAGACGAAGAACGATGCAGTAATACATTCAATATTAGAGAAGTTTTTGTTACCATAGCAACGAAATAGAATGAACAGCGCTCAACTGGATTGAACCTTATTTTGAGGTTGAAACAATTTTAACTTAAATTTTGTGGTAATTCATAAAATTTTATTGTTAATTTTCATTATCTTATACTATAATGTGAGCAAAAATTGTGTGTGTGTGTGTAAATTTTATCTCAAAAACGGCTCTAACGATTTTCGCAAAAATTTGGATTTTACCATTTTCGGCCACTAGAAGAATATTGGGCTAGGTCACATGTTCGAGAAAATTCGATTACTGGGTCATTTTGGGTCACAATGGGTCAGGATCAAGCTATTTATATCTAGAGAACGGCTGGATGGATTTTAAGGTAATTTTGTATCCAACCATTTTTTGGCACGAAAAAACTATTGGGCTGGGTCACATGTTCGAAAAATTTCGATTAGTGGGTCATTTTTGGGTCATTATGGGTCAAGCCATTTTTATCTAAAAAACGGCTCTAACGATTTTGACCAAATTTTATATTTTATCGTTTTGGATTACAAAAAGACCATTGGGTTAGGTAACATGTTCGAGAAAATTCGGTTAGTGGGTCATTTTTGGGGGTCATTGTGGGTCATGCTATTTTTATCTAGAGATTTTCTCACGCAATTTTGACTAAAAATTGCATTCTATGGTTTTCGGACACGAGAAAAACATTGAGCTACGTTACATGTTCGAGAAAAAAATTTTAATGGGTCATATTGGGTCATTAAGGGTCTGGGTCAAGCTATTTATATTTAAAGAACCGCAGAATCAATTTCATCGAAATTTTGCCTGTAATAGTTTTTTGACACGAGAAAGCTAATGGGCTAAGTCACACGTTCGAGAGATTTCGATTATAAGAATCACTTATGGTTCATGATGGGTCATAATGGGTCATGGTCAAGCTATAGCTAAAGAACAGGTGGATCGATTTTAACGAAATTTTGTATACAACATTTTTTTGGCACGAGAAAACTATTGGGCTAGGTTTCAGTTCATGAAATTTCGATTACTGGGTCATTTTGGGTCATAAAAGATCGGGTCAATCTATTTATATATAAAGTACGACAGTATCAAATTTAATGAAATTTTGTATGTAAGTTTTTTGATACGAAAAAATTAATAGGCTATCTCACATGTTTGAGAGATTTCGATTATAAGAGTCATTTATGGGTCATGATGGGTCATAACGGGTCATGTCAAGCTATATCTAAAGAACATGTGGATCAGTTTTAACGAAATTTTGTATACAACATTTAATGGCACGAGAAAATCATTGGGCTTGGTCACATGATCGAGAAATTTTGATTACTGGGTCATTTTGGGTCATAAAGGGTCTGGAACAAGTTATTTATATTTAAAGAACGGCAGGATCGAGTTTAACGAAATTTTGAGTGTAACAATATTTATACACGAGAAAACTAATGGGTAAGTCACATGTTCGAGAGATTTCGATTGTAAGGGTCATTTGTGGGTCATGATGGGTCATGGTCAAGCTATATCTAAAGAACGGGTGAATCGATTTTAACGAAATTTTGTATACAGCATATTTTTGGCACGAGAAAATCATTGGGCTATGTCACATGTTCGAGAAATTTCGATCAGTGGGTCACTTTTGGGTTATTCTAATTTTATCTAGACAATATCTCGCGCAAATTTGACTAAATTTTAGATTCTATCCTTTTCGGACACAAGAAAATCATTGGGTTAGGTCAGATGTTTGAGAAAACTCGATTAATGAGTTATTTTGGGTCATAATGGGTCAAGGTCAAACTATTTATACCTAAAAATTGGCTCAATCGATTTTATCTAAATTTTGTATTTAACGTTTTTCGGCACGCAAAAATTAATTAACTAAGTCACATTTTTGAGAGATTTCGATATAAGGGTCATTTATGGGTCATGCTAATTTTTATCTAGAAAATTGTTCTCACCATTTTGAGTATATTTTCTATTATATCGTTTTCGGGCAAAAGGAAACCATTGAGATAGGGCACATGCACGTAACAATTCAATTAGTGGGTCGTTTTTGGTCTTAATGGGTTCGGGTCATTCTAATTATATAAAACAACGACTCAGTCAATTTTACCTAAATTTTGCAACGGAACGTCTTTTGTCACGAGAAGACTATTGAGTCGAGTTGCATATTAAACAAAATTATATTAGTGGGTCATATCGCTTCATTGCTGAATGCTGCCAAGCTAATTTTACTTAAGAAATGTTTTAAACGATTTTGATTCATTTTATACTCTACTATTTTTGAATACCTGAAGACCATTGAGCTAAGTCACATGTTTGATCACATGTGATTAGTGGATCATTTGGGTAATAAGGGTCAGGATCACGAGACTATGGCAAAAGCCAATAAGTTGGCGATATTTGACAAAATACTGGCGAAATTTGGCCGAAAAATCGACTATTAAGGTTACTAAACCAAAACACATATTTGGCGCCAAATGAAAGAATGTGTCCAAATTTGGTTATATCTCGCAAAAAATATTGTCTTTCAGAATGTGAAGAAATTTCTTATACATTCTTAATAGTCTTCGAGATGCATAGTTAAACTAATCAGAGTCGAGCTAAAAAAGTGATTTGGATTGATGTCTTTTCGTTGAAAATTTTAAAATAAAGTAAAATTTATGAACATGTGCATACAAACATAGTTTTCTTATTGATTGTATTTGTAAATAATACTATTATTAATAACATGTTTTACAGAAATAATACTACATCGAATTGAACACAAAGTTAATTTTGACCGAGCTGAGCTCGGTCACCCCTGCTAGTAAATATATTATGACAAAACAATAATTAACACAAATTAAAATTGATAAAATTAAAGTTATTTGAATAAAAGTCCTTTAAACAAGTTCAATGTTAAACATTTTTACCTTAAAAAGTATTTGCATAAAAAAAAGTATTTTTTGAAATTTTATTTTGTCGCCAAACGATGATAAATCGCCAAATAAACGAAATGTTCATGATTTTTTTATGAATGTTCCATCGGGATTCCGCCAAAATTTTTTTATAAATAAATATAACCACATGAGAAGAACATTCTGTATTTTTTTCAAAAATTTCCGAGTATGCCCGTATGGAGACCTTCCTTGTTAGTCCGTAATTACGCAATGACATCCCTGGCTCAAAGAAAATTATGGCAAACTCCGAACAATTATGCAACCGGAGAGATTGCATTTGAACCCAACAACTACCAACCACTAATGATTGACTGAGCAGCCTTGCAACGATATCCATTCGTTGGCACATTACAGTAGATATTAATAAAGTAATCAGCTCATGAAGAAGAGAAGTGACAAAGATTGCTTCTATAGCACTCGTAAATCTATTGTACCAAGAAAACTGCATTTATAGGTCTTGTAATCAAAGAATGTGAAATATAAATGTATTTTTTATGATTACCTATAATTAGTAACGATTACTTTTTATATGAACAAAATAATATGCTAAATTAATTTTATTTACAAGAATAATAATTTTAAGACCCCGCACCCGCAGTGAAAAACTCACGTACGCTAATATTAATCCTGCATTTTAAATCAGTTAAAATTACTTGTTTGCTTTTTTTTTAATTTCTCATAAAGATACACAAGGTTCATCGCAAAAATTGTTAGTTTGTTCTTTTTAGGTGCATTCGTAATTATGTAAATACGTAGCACCTATAGTTGTCATTCAGTCCGTCCGTCTGTCTGTCTGTCCGCATATAACAACGTAAAAACTGCCCAACCGAATCGTTTGAAATTTAAAATATATAATTATTACAAAATGTTGCGAGTCATTTCAAATTTTATGGAAATCGGATGCATAGATCAATTACAGGGACAATCAAAAGGATTCCGTTACATTACGATCAATGGGGGAAAAAGTTTCAAATGCATTTTAATCGTTTGAAATTTAAAATACATAATCAGTTCCATCATAAATACATAATCAATTATTACATGATTTTGTCGAGTTATTCCAAATTTTATCAAAATCGGATGCATAGTTCAATTACAGGGACAATCAAAATATTCCATTACATTACAGTCAATGGGAAAAATGTTTTAACTGCATTTTAATGGTGTTGTACTCATTCTAATATAATAAAATTGATATGCATCTATAAAGAACATACTATAATATACATTTTGTATAATCTGTGGTACAAAGAACATTTGTTATTGATTTACAAGGCCACACAAAAGTATCCCATTACATAATGGTATATGAAGAACATTGTTAGGTGCACATTTTAATTGTAATTAACTATTTACAATTTTATGGGATTGATGTATGTGAGTGATATTTTTAAAAATTCGTTATCGTACGAACGCACCTCATTTGCTACGCTTTACGTGCAATATCCAACTTATTTAAATTTCTTTGCAGTTTTTCATTCAGTTTTCGAACAGGTACTGAAAGAGCGCTTACAAACGAAAAATTGTAATAGAAATTGAAAAAATAACAATTTTTGGAATGGACAACAAATATATTTCTGCCGGATTTATAGCGTAGGTTAGGCTTTGTTTATTTTTTATTTACGCTTTAAATTATACCCTTTACTGATGTCAGATGACAAAAAAATTCCAAGATTGAGCCCCTCCCGAAAGAAAATCCTGGCTACGGGCTTGTCTACAATCAGAAAATTCTCTGAAATTTTTAGCAGCCCTGTATATGATGTAGAGATTTGTACGTATTAAAAACATACATTCAAAAATTTAGTTCATTTAAGGGATATACGTATTTTAGAAAATCCTATTTAGCAATTTTCTCTAATAAGTAGACCAATACTTTTGTGCAGCCCTGTATATGTGGTATAGAATTTATACATAAAGAATAGTATGCAAAAACTGATTAAATATAAAAGGACATACAGAATTTTAAAACATGCTCTCCAGCAATTATTACGCAAAGACAATTCTGTAAACGATTTCTTTTATGTGTCCCTGTAAATGAATAAAAAATAATATGGATGCTTTATTTTAACATGATCATGGGGAAACTCGGTGATTTGTATCAATTTCAGTATATTTGAAATAGCATAATGTCATTAAAATACTCTCCAAACTATTTTCCCCCTATACCATAATGCAATCGAATTCTTTTAAGTGCCTTTGTAAATGAACCATTTATTGTACATTCTTCATTTTCATATGCATTACCGTTTACCAAACATGCTTTGATAACCCTAAATAAGCTTTATCAATTCCATAAAAATCCGAGTATATTTCCAAGAGTTAGAGCGTGGATAGATGGCCTGACAGCTAGACAAACCGAATGCATAAGCACTTTTCAACTTTGTTAGAAATTGCTAAAAATGCTACATTTAGTTCATCTACAGTGCATTTCACATATCCTAAATTAATAAAATTCAACGATTTTTCTTCGAAATTCAATAATTAAACAAATAAGACCTTGTTTTTTTTTTTTTTTTAAACAGTGAAATTCCTATTTAACGAAATCTCATTGTTACTCTTAAACACTTTCTTATAAAGAAAATTCGTTGAAATCAACTATAATTGATGAAGTTTGTATAATAAAATGCACATGCATAAACGATACATTAATCAGGGATTTAATTTCGCATGCTAAATCTGCAGGAAACGTGAAGTTTAGATAATTCGAAGTTCGGTTAAATATCTTTTAGAGAATAGACTGCTCGGATGATTGGAAATTCCGTTAGTTAGATTTCTGATCATCGACGCTTTACAGTATATTTAACCCTTTCGGGTCCGATTTTTTTTTTTTTTTTTTTTTTTTTTTTTTTGAAAAGAAAAATATTTTTTTTATAATAACATTAATACTGGCTACCTAAATAAATTAATTAGAGTTTAAGGAATATTTTATAATCTCAAACATTGTGAATGTTGTTGTTGTGAGTACTATTTAATTAATATTCAGATGAAAATAGGCTAAGAAAGAGTTTTTGAATATGCTTAGAAAATATTGTTTTACAACAATATTTAACTGGTATTACAACTTTCTATTACGTTTTGCGCTTTACCACATATTTGGGAAAGTAACCTTTATTTTAAATTTAAAGATTGAAATATGTATTTAAAATAAAATAATCGCAAAGAAATTAAGCAAATACTTATTATTATTATTATTATTATTATTATTACTAAAAGCCTAAACATAAATGATGTCATTTAATAAATGCATAGGCATATATCAACATTACTGTATCTAAACAATAGCAAAAGTATTTTTAAAAACAAATTAACACTCAATTAAAAAATATGTGCTATTAATAGTAGAACCGACCCGATTGGGTTAAATAAATTTCCAAAGAATGTGAATTACAAAATATAAACTAAATTTATAAAAATCAAGCTTAAAATATTAGAATAAAAAATCATAGCTCCATCGGCCTCATGGATTTATGATTTTATAATTACAAAATATTTTCTCTTTCCAAACTGTTTTGAAACAATTACAAATGAATTTAAAACGACCAACTCAGAAACTTTAAACTTTTATAATTTCTAATCTACTTAACCAAATAATTTCCAGTTCAATATCATATGCTAACACTTACCGAAAAAGCCAAAAATGACGTCACTATCAGATGTCGGTGTTAAAAATGTAAGAAATATCTACAATTTCAGTATAAATACGACGTCCCCAACTTATGAATCTATTTATTTATTTTTACATCAATTGAAAGAAGATATAACTTCCAGTCTAATACATATTTATTTTTACTTATCCATCATATGTAGTTTAGGATAAGTCTTTACTAGGACAAGTCGTGTTGAAAATCGAAATGTTTTTCTTTTACGGATTTGTACTTTTCAGACTCTGGAGATTCAGAAAAACACATTTTTAGAAAAAAAAAAAATGCGTCCGTTTGTCGGTTTATGTGCCTAAAAACGCTCTAGATTTCTATTTTTTTTTTTTCTTTTTTTTTTTTTTTTTTTTTTTTTTTTTTTTTAAGGAGGGGATGTAAAAGACAACAAAATAACAAAAATTTTGGATGAAACTAAGTCAATCGGATAATTAGTTGCTGAAATATTTGTAATCATTTTTCCATACTCTTCGAGTTTTCATGACCCTATATTTCGTTCAAATTTCAATTCAAAGATATATTTTAATTGAATATAAGAAGTTAAATCAGACGAAATAAACTGTTAGTTAACATGATAATTATTTTTGGGGATATAAGGATGTTTCTTTTGAGCAATTAGGTACTACTTGAATAGTTTGGTGTTTTATATAATTTGTTGAAATTTGTTCGTTAGCTATTCATTAATAGAGCATTACTATGTATTAAAAATATTTAAATATATGTTTAAGTTTTATTTTGGAATTGAGATGCATTTTATAAATAATTTACATATGTTTTATGTTCATATTTTATATTATGCAAATCTATGATGGGAAAGTATTAAGGTGTCCCCCAACGACTAGTTTTTTTTTTTATGTGAGAGAATTTTGACATTAAAATGTACGGGAAGGTTCTTTTTTTATTATATTTTGCTCCCTGTGCACAGCTAAAAAATGCATCATTAAAATAATTTTACGGCGAATGTTGTAGTTATTTTTTTTAATATTGAATTATACTGAAATTTAATATCTCTGCTATTTGTTCTTTTTTTACATAGAAACTGGAACTTTAGAGGACACGATGCCAAGCAGACCTTTACAGAGGCCTCCTAAAAATGGTAACTTTTTGTCTTAGTTTATCATTTTTTAACTGCAATAATGCTATTCATTACCGGCTAATATCTTACTCAAATGCCTGCAGCTATCACAATTAATCCTTCTGAGATATCACATTTAATTTCAGAAGCAATATTGGTTACTGAAAAAATAATAAAATGTAAAGCAAATTCTGAAAATTGTCATGTATGCACTAAGGCCTAAAATTAACCATACTTAATTAAGAGCCTTTCAAAGCCACACTTTTAAACAATTACATAACTTTGACCGTATATCATGGTTTTGGAGGTATGTAATACGAAAGTACTTTCTGCCACTCAAATTTACTTTAAGAGATAAATTTTACCATTGAATGCTTTTTGATCTTATGTTGTTGCTATTTTATGTTCAGATATAGAGCAAAGGATTTCAATTAAAATTTGCTTTTTTTTATTAAGTTATTTCTAAAATTAACAAGAATTCAATTTTTAATAACATTAAAAACCCCTGACAAGAAGTTAATAATTAATAATAATATAGATTTGTGGACAATTAATATTTCGAAAAACTTCTAATTTCCACTATATTTAAAAAAATTAAACCGGATCAATTACATTAGATTAACCGAAATAAATGCATCAGATGTCAACATTTCAGTTTTGAATAATGTAAAGGCCATAGGTTAAAACGGAACTACATTTACACAAACCAAATTTAACGCGCTTTGATTAATTGATAATGCATAAGAAAATTAGAATAGTTAGTTTCAATTAAGTTAATGATAAACAATCATTGATAATATATAAAAAATATTACTTTTCTGGAACACTGATTTACAACAAAAGCTAATCAGCACCAATTTATATCAAGTACTAACTGACTAAATTTTTTTATTAAATTCCATGCATTAATTCTTGAGATAGAGCGCTTAAATAATTTGTGTTGAATATAGACAGAGTTACAGATTCACAGACAGACATCTTGTAAAAAAAAAACCCATGTTTTTTGGTATCTCTGACTCCTAGAAAGTATAAATCCGTCGAAAACCGTAAGTCAAAAATTTTCACGAATTCAATACTTTCTTTTTTGTAAAGATAGAATAAAGTATAGAGTATTACCTTAGCAAAATCTTAAACGAAGTCATAATTAAAAAGGCATAGTCATGTACTATCATTTCTATATGAAGAAAGTACTTGATTAATTGTTAAGACAAAATAATACTCGATGAAAGGACTTGTACTATTAATAGTACACCAGACCCCGAAAGGGTTAATGCTTTCAACTCCAGTTTAAATTAACATCACCTGTTTTTTCTAAGAGCTCTCATTTAAAGAGCTACATTTAATTTCTAATAGGCATACAGGGGAAAAAAGAAAGATTTAGAAACAGAAACATTCATTCTATAAAAAAGAATTGCAAATTTTCATCGAAACTGATATTTCAAACTAGGTGGGTGCCTTAAACTAAAATTTTAAATCAGACTGATAACGGAAAATATTCAAATACGACAATTTGTTTTTAATAGTATTTCAACCGAATCTAGTAAATTAATAGTAAAACAACCGCAAATGTGTATACTTTATTATAAAAGCATAACTTACTAGAGTGCCCAAAAATTCCAATTATTTCTCAAACAAATTCGTCACAGATTTTCAAATACTTATACATTCAAGATACATTTCTAAATTAACTTCCTTGAATGCAGATTGCTTTAATAAAACTCCCATTAGAAGCTATTTTAAGTAAAACAACACGTGTCTATTTAAATTTGATGGATCCAATGATTGATAAGGATATTGTTTTGCAAACTATTTTAAAGATTTGTTTACAAAAGGTAAATGAATGTATCGCGTGACTGCGATATCCATTTTGGTATAGTGTATAGATAAGAAATGTAAATCATTTTGGAAGAATATTAATTTGTAAGTTCATTTGTTTCTTAAGTTCTGTACAACAATGTAATTAGGTAACTCGAAACTGTCGCAAAATTTTTAAACAGAAAACCTATTAAGAACTCCAGGACACAATTAAAAAAATTTTTATTCATTAAATTAAAACTCTTTTTTTTTGTGATAGATAACCATATTATTTGTAAACAAAATCACATGATAAAACTTCAAAATTTTTTTTTTCAAATATAAAATTTACAAAAAGCAAGCGAAACTTAAAATTGTTATAATTCAAAAAAAGGGTGTAGAATTTCAGTTTTTTATTTTTGGTTGAGCATATATAAAAATATTAAATTAAATAAAAATTAAAAATATTTAAAGTAGAAACTTAAAAAAAAAGATGCAACTTTTTACATAAATATCATAATTTCAAAAGTAAAAATTTCTTTCAAATTTGCCGATTCAGAATTAAAGTAAAATTGTAAAAAAAGGCATATTTCAAATTTATACAGTTTCTCTGTTGTGGTTCTTGACTCATAACGCTTTAAATGCAAGAAATGATGAAAATAACCATCATGAAGAAAAATGCATTTTTACAAGAAGTCGATTCCATGGCAGCCATTGTTTAAAATGAGATTTAAAAAAAAAAAAAAAAAAAAAAAAAAAAAAAAAAAAAACCATAGAAAAATTAAAATTTCCCGTTCCACTTAAAATGTATACACAGTTCAAACGCCATTTTAAGGAGAAAAAGAAATCAGAGAAATGTTTAATGCAATAAAAAAAAATTCAGAAAAATTAAAGAAATTTGAGACCCGGATCACCTTAAATATTTCAAATTAGCATAACAAACATTAATATTTAAATTTAAAAAAAAAACAGTTCATTTAAATGCATTCTACAGGATGCGTACTATAACGATTATTTCGTTATATATTGGTTATTTTCTTAAATTATTCCTTCCCCCCTGTCTCTTTTCAATTCAAAATCAGTTTTAAGTGTCCTTCATTCACTTTCCATTTTTTTTCCCTCGCCTAGTTTTTCTCTAACCGAAAAATCGGCAGCTGCTTAACTTTGTCTGTGAGAAATACACTCACATATTAATCAACCGTTTAAAGCTATTTCCAGATGTCTGCTATTTCCGATCGAGGCAATTCTGCATTACCTTATATGGACATCATCTCTGTTTCGCAGTTAAAATTTATGCTTACGCTTCTTTTCTTTCTCGACAAAACCCTAAAAAAAGAATTTAACATCTGCGCAGTAAAATCTGATATCCCTTTGGTGTGCCTCTTTATTAGACATAATAACACGTGTAACATTTTATCGTTTGGCAACCTTTCCTTTCCCATCCCAGCTTGGAAACCATATTGAATTCTTATCTTGCCGGCTGCATTTTAACTGTATTTGGCGTATACTATCCATTGTGCATGGGCGAACTTGTGTATGTTGGCGATTTTCTATGATGCCAAAGGTGGCAGTTTGTTGCTATGTACGAGGTCACTTGACTCTCTGCGCTTGTCTTGTCAACGTGCTAATTTTTGGTTCGGAGATTTTCTCCGAGTGCTGTAAGTGTGCCCCCCTTAGTAATATATGTCTAAATAAATTGTGACTTAGCAATCATCGTGGGGTTTTTTTTCGAGCATCCGAACCTGGACTGATTCTATACTGATCATGCCTCTTCTATGTATTCCAATGGAATAACAGCTACTAATATACGTGATCATACCTCTTCTAAACCTTCTAACAAATATATGCAACTACCAAAATCCCTCAAGAAACTCTTCTTTATATAAATAACTGATATATATAACGATTATTTCGTTAAATATTGGTTATTTTCTTAAATTATTCCTTCCCCCCTGTCTCTTTTCAATTCAAAATCAGTTTTAAGATTATCTTGGATTTCACATAGAAAATCAAACTATTTCTCCTGTTCACTCGAACATTGTAAAAATAACATCTTTTCCAACACCTACAACAAAACGTCAATTAAAAGCACTCATAGGCGTCATTACATTTTACAAATCTCTGGTTCCATCCTTTTCTGAACTTGTGCAACCTCTCATAAACTTAACTACTCCAAAAGCTAAATTTAAGTGGACAAGTAAACATCAAAAAATTATGGACACCATACAGAAGATATTCTTTAATCCACCCATGGTTAGATTACCTGACTGGAACAAAAAGTTCTATTTAAATACTGATGCGTCAAATATTGCTATTTCTGGTGTCTTACTACAAGAACATGATAAACAACTATTACCTGTTGCATACTTTTCAAAATCTTTAAAAGCATCAGAGAAAAAATATCCTGCACTTAAATTAGAACTCATGGCGATTCATAAATCAGTTACTGCTTTCAAATATTATTTATACAACAGAGAATTTGTAATCCTTTCAGATAGTAAACCATTAGAAAAGTACAACAAAACTACAAACCCGGCTGATATTATCTCTCGTTGGCTCATGGATCTCTCAGAATACACATACAAATTTCAACATATTCCAGGTAAAAAGAATGTACTCGCTGACTATTTATCTCGCTGTAACTTTGAAAATAATCAACAGACTTTAGCTACAAACCCTGAACTTATTCATGACACTCAACCCTTACCTATTGTAGAATGTGATACTCCACACTCCAGCTCGAGTGATTCTAATATGCATGTTAACTGCCTTATTTCTGGTACACAAACAAATCCTGACCCTTTATTAGAAATTTCGAATGAAACATTTGCTACTGAACAACAAAATGACCCTACTTTGTCTGTTGTTTATAAAGAAATCTTAAAGAAAGGATCTTCTCAAAAATTTCCTAACTACTTCATTCATCCTGATTTGAAAGTATTAATGTTAAAGAAGGAAAATATTTTTAATAACACTTTTTCGTATCACATTATTGTTCCAAATTCACTTAAAAGCAAAGTCTTAACAATTTCACATTTATCTCATTTTGGCTTTAATAAAACTTATGAATTCTTGTCAGGTAGATATTTTTGGAAGGGTATGTATGTAGACACTTTGTTGCATCCTGTATCAAATGTCTTCAAACTAAACATCACCAAACTCCACCCGCACCTTTACAGCCCACATACACTCCCAGGTATCCTGGTCACACTATCAGTACAGATCTCCTTGGACCGTTTGCTAATGGAAAATATGTTTTAACTATCACTGATCATTTCTCGAGACATATTGAACTCTTTCCACTTAATGACATATCTGCGAGTAAGGTTGTTAAATGCTTATTCTCTTACATAACCACCTTTGGGAGACCTTCGGTTGTCTTATCAGACTTAGGACCCCAGTACACTTCTCAGGTATATAACATTTTTAATGATACAATGGGCATTAAGGTATTACACAGTTCGGCCTCGAGACCACAATCAAATGCGATTGCAGAGCGAATCAATAAGTCAATCAAATATTCAGTTAATATTCTTTTACAAGAAGGTCATTCATTCGAAAATGCAGTATTTATACACAAATCACTTTATAATGGTTCGAAACATGCAACTACATTATATTCTCCTAATTTTCTTCATTTTGGACGTGAACTTTCTCTAATTTTTGACACTTTTGATCAGTCGTGCAACCAACCCTTTCTTGATAAACATATTGAAGTCCACAAATTACTTGATGATTTGAGTAAGATATATCACAAAGCTTATAACAACATTAAATCTGCTCAAGATAAAAGATATAAATATTACGGTCAGAAAGCTAAATTAAGATCCATTTTCTTAAAAGACATTGTATATCTAAAATCAAATGACAAGTTTAAAACAAAGTATACTGGTCCATATATTGTCACTTGTAAACATTCCCCTGTGTCATTCTCAATTAAAAGGTTGTATACTCCTGATAACACAGCATTTCGGGTACATATTGATAGACTTTTATTAGCACCTCCTCGTTATGGACATTTATTTGATGCATCAAGTCATATAAACAACACTAACTTTAATACGTTTTATCAACCTCACACATACAATCTAAGAAACAGAAGCTAATGTAAAAACACTATTTAATATTTTTCTAAGTCATGTTTATGATACCACATATCCAACCAAAGAGCTCATGGTTGTGTGTATGTTGTTTTTGACTGATCTTTAACAATATCATGGCTGGTCCATCACTGTTGCTCTGAAGATCTCTTAGGAACAATATTAGGTATCATTGTTATCCTCTAACACTTAGATAGGCCTTCATACTCACTAAAATTTTATTTACTTTTATTTTGTTTTCTTTTTGCAGTACACTTAAAATTTCTTTGACAATACTCATTAATTCAGTATTTTTCCACTAACCTCCCACTTAACATTTCTTGTACTGTAAGTCAAACATATTATAGTTAGATAAACAGGTACTGTACTTTAGAAAAGTAAACAAAAGATTCATGTAATTAAATAAAACACAGTTTTTATATATGACTTGTTCATCACCCCACTCGATTGTGACATATTTTTCGTCTCTCTTCACTCTAGGATTGTCTGCCCATATTAGTTATTATATGATATACATTTTTTTTTTCTTTTTGAATTCTTCCCTTTGAAGTCTTGTTCCCGTTCAAAATTAAGGCCCTAAGGGTTCAAGCTTCATTGTGTTGAGAGACAAAGTTTTGGAATTGGAGTTTCGATTCAAATTTTTGAATTGTGATTCCAGTTCACAACAATTCAAGTTTTTTTCATGTAATTCGACGTGGGCTCCTTCAGAAGACCGCTAGTGCCTTCGGGGGAGCATCACAATTCCCTCCTCATCTAAGGCTAGGCCCTAAGCCGATGCCATAATACTTGTGTTGTACACAAGATTCAGGGTGACGCATATTTTTTATGGGCGTGCTTGGAGCACCTCTTTTTTTTGTCATCCTATGCTTCGGCATGAAACATTTTTATTTTTAATATACATCATATTACTCTTTTTAATTTTTGAAAAATATAGTGCTATTATGTTATTTTTGTGTATTGCCATTTTATATTCATTTAGTATTAGTTTCATGTTTTGTGTATATGTTTCAAAATTTTACTTATGTCATGATAACAATCAAAGCTGCAGTAAGATTGTTGTACTGTCTGAGTCGACTCAACTTATACATATAAAATACAGTACTACCTTGGATCCATGAAATACAAATATAAAAAAATATAGAGACTTTAGAACTGCTGACTGTTTTTGAATACAAAAGTCTCCATTATCATGACGTTAAATTTCTACATATATATATATAAAAAAAAAAACTTTTGCATTTATGTATGTTTTTATGTTATAATATTTTATGCTCGCCTATGCACATTGGACAGCAAAAGTTTTTTGTGGTGCACCGGGTGATATATATAACGATTATTTCGTTATATATTGGTTATTTTCTTAAATTATTCCTTCCCCCCTGTCTCTTTTCAATTCAAAATCAGTTTTAAGTGTCCTTCATTCACTTTCCATTTTTTTTCCCTCGCCTAGTTTTTCTCTAACCGAAAAATCGGCAGCTGCTTAACTTTGTCTGTGAGAAATACACTCACATATTAATCAACCGTTTAAAGCTATTTCCAGATGTCTGCTATTTCCGATCGAGGCAATTCTGCATTACCTTATATGGACATCATCTCTGTTTCGCAGTTAAAATTTATGCTTACGCTTCTTTTCTTTCTCGACAAAACCCTAAAAAAAGAATTTAACATCTGCGCAGTAAAATCTGATATCCCTTTGGTGTGCCTCTTTATTAGACATAATAACACGTGTAACATTTTATCGTTTGGCAACCTTTCCTTTCCCATCCCAGCTTGGAAACCATATTGAATTCTTATCTTGCCGGCTGCATTTTAACTGTATTTGGCGTATACTATCCATTGTGCATGGGCGAACTTGTGTATGTTGGCGATTTTCTATGATGCCAAAGGTGGCAGTTTGTTGCTATGTACGAGGTCACTTGACTCTCTGCGCATGTCTTGTCAACGTGCTAATTTTTGGTTCGGAGATTTTCTCCGAGTGCTGTAAGTGTGCCCCCCTTAGTAATATATGTCTAAATAAATTGTAACTTAGCAATCATCGTGGGGTTTTTTTTCGAGCATCCGAACCTGGACTGATTCTATACTGATCATGCCTCTTCTATGTATTCCAATGGAATAACAGCTACTAATATACGTGATCATACCTCTTCTAAACCTTCTAACAAATATATGCAACTACCAAAATCCCTCAAGAAACTCTTCTTTATACGTACTACGAATTTGTTTAGAATCTTTCACTTTATTCAGATACAGAAAAATGTTACAAATTTTTTCATCAATCGCAAAAAGATGAATGCTAAATGATTGTAGCTGGCAGAGAGTTTTTTTTACTATTTCATATTCCCTTCCAATCTATTCTCCACCACACTAGTATTTTATATACTAAATTCTATAGCCATCACCATGTTTATAGCAATTCCAAAACGTTGTTGAAAAATCTGTGAATAGAAGAATATTGCTTTTGATTCTCCGTCAATCTATTAAATTAATAATAAATATTAAATATAAGAAATACAATTCCGACAAATGTTATGGTAAAAAAGTTCAACATTAAAACAGATTTTTTTTTTTTTTTTGTTAATAACAAAAACAATTCCCAAGCATCAACATGTCTAACAACTTGCTACAAGTACTTTTTTAATATTTTTAACGAAATTTTCTTGAATGTAAAACTTCTTATAAAAAATATTCTCATTTATTTTTTCAATAAATTTTAGATAAAAACTAGATATTCATTAAATATATTTTCGGTTAAACATTACTTGCCTAACATTTTGTAATTAGCTGTTATTTTACATCCAATAACTTCGATAAACCTTTCAGAAAGTATATTTATTCTAGATGGATTTCTAAATTATGAAACCCGAATCTAGATTTCTTTAATGAAAATCCCATTGTAAACTATTGTAAGTAAAACAACACGTGTCTATTTGAAGTTAAATAATGCAATGATTGATAAGAATATTGTTTTGCAAACTATTTTAAATATTTGCTTACAATAGGTTGATAAAGATATTGCATGACATATTCATTTCGGCGTAGCGTATGTATAAGTAATGCGAATCCATTTGAAAGAGCATTAATTTGCAAATTCATTCATTTTGAGAGTCTTGCACCATAACATAATTACCTAATTCCAAAATGTTGCAAAATCTGTCAATAGGAGAATATTGCTTTTGGTTCTCTATTAGTCTAATCAATAAATGAAAAATATTAAATATAAAAAACACAGTTCCGTCAAATGTATGATAAGAAATTCTCCATTAAAAACATGGATTTTTTCATTTTATTATTATTTTTTGTGTAACAAATAAGTTTTCTCCAAAGATTACCATACCTGATAAATTGCTGCCTGTTCTTTTCAGTATTTTACCAGAAATTTTCTGGATATAAAAATTGACAATAAAATAAACATTAGACAAAAACCAGATATTCATTATACATTTTCTGTTATACATTATCTGCCTAATATTTCGAAGTCTGCAGTTATTTTATATCCGATAACTTTGATATATTTTCCAGAATACATATTTATTCTAAAGAAATTTCTAAATTATGAAATCCGAATGCAAATTACCTTAATAAAAATCCCATTATAAACTATTTTAAGTAAAACAACGCGTGTAAATTTATAGTTGAATAGTGTAATGATTGATAAGAATATTTTTTTACAAACTATTTTGAAGATTTGCTTACAATAGGTTGATGAAGCTATTGCGTGACATATTTATCACGGCGTAGTGTTATAATAAGAAAACCAAATGATTTTAAAAGAGCATTAATTTGCAAAGTCATTCTTTTAAGGGAATTTTGCACACTAACTTTATTAAGTATTTCCAAAATGTTGTTGCAAAATCTGTGAGTAGCAGAATATTGCTTTTGGTTCTCTGTCAGTCTAACCAAATAACGAAAGGTATAATACATATAAAAAATACAGTTCTGTCAAATGTGGCGTACGTTTATGGTGTAGAGAGGCATGTGATATTAAAATAAATTAATTTAATCAAGCTGAACACTTTCTTTTACAACAAGTGCATACGGAATTTTGAAAGTGAATTAGCCTTAATTAGACAGGAATATAAGAAAAAAAGGATGAATATAATTAACATGGTCATCGCTAGAAGTAAATGTGTTTTGACAATATTCCTAAATACAGGAAAAAACAAACAAATTTTATTCAAAAAAAATAATAATAATTAGAAGTGTATGTGCATAATATGGGAATTATATTTCTTGATTTTATCTTAACATTTTTTCCGACCAACTCCGCCTGTACCATAGGTGCCAGCATTCCTTGATTATCATTCTTATAAAGAATTCTTTAGTATGTTTGACGATTTTTTTTTTTTTTGTAAATATTATCATAAAAATTTTCTCATTTATTTTTTATTAAACTGTAGACAAAACTATATATTTATTAAATATATTTTCTGTTAAAATTTACTTGCCTAACATTTCGAAATTAGCAGTTATTTTATGTATAATAACTTCGATAGATCTTTCAGAATACACATTTATTCTAGAGGAATTTCTAAATTATGAAACCCGAAGGCAGATTACTTTAATAAAAATCCCATTATAAACTATTTTACTAAAACAACACGTGTCTCTTTAAAGTTGAATAATGTAATGATTGATATGAATAATGTTTTGCAAACTATTTTAAAGATTTGCTTACAATAGGTTAATGAAGATATTGTGTGACGTATTTATTTCGGCGTAGTGTATAAATAAAAAATGCAAAATCATTTTAGAATAGCATTAATTTGCAAATCCATTCATTTCGGGAGTGTTGCACAATAACATAATTACATAACTTCAATACTTTTTGCAAAATCTGTGAATAGTTGAATGTTACTTTACATTCTTTTTCAAACTAATATATAATAATGAAAGATATTAATTATAAAATATATAGTTCCGTCTAATATATATTAGAAATCCTCCATTAAAAAACTGATTTTTTTTTGTTTTGTTTTTTTTTTTTGTTTTTTTTTAGCAGACATATTTTTTACAAAGATTAACAAGTCTGACAAATTGCTGCCTGTTCTTTTCAGCATTTTTGATGAAATTTTTCTGGATGTAAAAATTGATTATAGAAAACTCATTTTTTTTTTTTTAAATAAACGTAAGACAAAAATTAGATATTCATTAAATATATTTTCTGTTAAACATTATCTGCCTAATATTTCGAAATCAGTTGTTATTTTATATCCAATAACTTCGATAGATTTTCCAGAATGCATATTTATTCTAAATAAATTTCTAAATTATGAAACCCGAATGCAGATTACTTTAAAAAAATTCCATCATAAACTATTTTACTAAAACAACACGTGTCTCTTTAAAGTTGAATAATGTAATGATTGATATGAATATTGATTTGGAAACTATTTTAAAGATTTGCTTACAATAGGTAATGGAGATATTGCGTGACATATTTATTTCAACGTAGTGCATAAATAAGAGATGCAAATCATTTTAGAATAGCATTAATTTGAAAATTCATTCTTTTCGGGAGGGTTGTACAATAACATAATTACATTGTTGCAAAATCTGTGAATAAGAGAGCATTGCTTTTGTTTCTCTCTCAAGGTAATGAGTTGATGAAAAATATTATGTAACAAAAATATAGTTCCGTCAAATGTGGCGTACGTTTATGGTCTAGAGAGGCATATAACATTAAAATAAATTTACTTAACTAAGCTGAACGCTTTGTTTTACAACAAGTGCATACGGAAATTTAAAAGTCAATAAGTCCTAATTAGACAGAGATATTAGAAAAAAGTATAAAAATATTAATATGATCATCACTAGATGCAAATATATTTCGATAATTTTCCTAAATACAGTTTAAAAACAGAGCAAATTCTATTCAAAAAAAGAAAATATTAGAAGGGTATGTGCATAATATGGGAAATATCTTTTTTAATCTTTTCTTAAAATTTTTGTCGAACAACTCCACTTGTACCATACGTGCCAACATTTCTTAATTATCTTTCTTATACGTTATCCTTTAGTATTATTAATGATTATTTTTTGATGGAAAAATTTATTATAACAATTACGTCATTTATTATTTTTTCATTAAACTTTAGCCCAAAACTAGATATTTATAATCTGTAATTGTTTGTTAAACATTATCTCTGTAACATTTCAAAATTAGCACTACAAAACTAATGTGAATAATATTATTTTTGCTGTACATAAGATAAAGAAATATGTAAAGTACTCATAAGCAAATCTTCATACGATATTCTTTATTCCATAAATATTACTTTATAAATCACTGAACATAAAGGAAAAAATAGGTTGACGCTTAAAGGATTATTGTATAGCCAATAACTTTGAAAAATCTTTCAGAATACATATTTATTCTAGATAAATTTCTAAATTATGGTACCCAAATCCAAATTATTTTGATAAAAATCCCATTATAAACTATTTTAAGTAAAACAACACGGTCTATTTAAAATTGAATATAATGATTGGTATGAATATTGTTTTGCAAACTATTTTCAAGATTTTCTTACAATAGGTAAATGAAGATATTGCATGACATATTTATTTTGGCGTAGTGTATATATAAGACATGCAAATGATTTTAGAAGAGCATTAATTTGCAAATTCATTCTTTTCTGGAGTGTTGCACAATAACATAATTACGTTTTCCCAAAATGTTGTTGCAAAATCTGCGAATAAGATAATACATTGATTCTCTGTCAGCCTAATAAATTAATGAAAAATATTAAGTATTAAAAAAAATGCAGTTCCGGTAAATGTGGCGCTAATTTATGGTCTGAATTTTTTTCTACCTTTAGAACAAAATTACTTTTATTTTAATAACGTTAATCGCAGCACACTTTTAAAAAATTTGATCTAGTATGAACGAAATTTTGGTGCTCAACAGCTGCCACCATAATATGGCGAAATCTCGTACCAACATACGGAGCTTCCTATTTTAACCTCGTTCCAACTTTTGGAGCCATTTCAACAGAAACTCCAAACATTATTTCAAGGTTTCACCATCTTACAGTGGCAGCTTAATAATTAAGAAGTGTTATAATAAAATTTAGAAGTTTATGTGCATAAAATGGGAACTATCTTTCTTAATCATATCATAGCCTCTTCAGACCTGAGTATAAAATAACTTATTATTACTAAAATTAACTAATATATTTATTGCTTTTGCATAATCGAAATAACACCATAGAGGGCAGAAAGGGTCATTTTTATGAAATCAGTAGTTTAGGGGACTGTAATTTAGATTTACAAATATGGATATAAAACTAATAATACCCTCAAAATATAAGTTTATCTATCAGTAATATAAATTTACGCAATAATAAAATTAAGCTCTTTAAACAAGTAAATGGTCAGCAAATCCTCAAAAAAAAATTCTTGTAAAGCATTTAAGTTAAATAATCATGAATATTTCTTACTTTCTTGGCCACAATACTTTGAAGGTATTTTCGAAACTCGGATGAAAATAATATTTATTTTATGAGGTAATATTCATCAGAGCTGACGTTTATTGATTTTGTTTTAAAGCAAAAAACATTCAGCTGTATAAAAGAAAAGTAAAAATGCAAAAAAATTCGAACAGTTTAGTTTGTATGAGGGAAAAGAATGGAAGGACACATTTGTGTACCTCAGGTCTGAAGAGGTTAAAACTATTGCTGAACAAGTCCACTTGTACCATAGATGCCAATATTTTTTGATAACACCATAGTCATACACAAGCCGAACATATTTAGTACAAAAAAGTGTACATAAAAAAATTTGAACTCTTTCTATATGGTATTTGTTTGATTTCATTAAAGAATTTTTAATTAAAATAAAATTTCCGGTTGAGAACATGGTTGTCTTGGATTTGACTTCGGAATAACCAAGAGATGCTGACATACATTTTGTATATTCAGAACATTTTCCACATCATTATCCTATAAACTATACAGTACGTATTCTCAAATTCAAATGCATCTTAGAATTACCACCATTACCATCGGACTCAAAACATCGAAAGTAGTTCGTCAAGTTTCCAAAATTATGAGTAAAAATAAAACCATCACCGCTCTTTTTATTTAATGTGTATGTATTTTTTATGCAGTAAAAAAACTGGTGTGTTCCAGATTGCTTTCAGGAACTGAAAACACTTTTTTTTTCTTTAAAGTAATAGATACAACTTAAAAATGGTTTTTAAACATGGAAAATATATGCTATTTAAACTCATATAATAACGGCTTCTTTTATTAAGATATTTTTATTTTTCTATAAATATAATAGAAAGGTTGAAATATATTTTTGTGTTTGCTTCCTATTATTTCCTCACAATATGTCTTCCTTTTAATTGTGCAGCTGTGAAGCTTAATATATCATATAAAATGTAATAATAATAATAAAAAAAATAATAATCTCGATTGATTATTTAGCAGATGTTGAAGATTAACAAGCAAATATTTTCCACCCTAACATGTTTTAGCAAAACAATCAATTCATTATTAACCGTGTTTTAATGAGAGAAAGTATTTTACTACCAGAAATTGCCGAATTTTTCAAATTAAAAGTAATAAAACTGTTATGCATTTCGAACTAATTATACTCGGAGATAAAGATGTAATGTTCTTACTTCAAAAATATATTAACCCAAAAGAAACATTTCGGTTTTAGTTTTTATAATATGATTAAGTTTAAATACCCAAAAACTTTTTTTATTTTTCAATTGAATATTATATTCAAAAATGATTAATTGTTTAGGGAAATGTTGAATGACATGTTCAAATCAAAGTACGGAAATTCTCGTATAATGTGAGAGAACCAAACAAAAATCCTTTCGAACAGTCCAGATTATCTTCATAACTGTAGAACTGATTTAATAATCCCGTCCACTAATTTAGTCTTAGGGCCCGTCCATAAATGATGTCACGCTTGAAGGGGGGGGAGGGGTTCATGAAATTGTGACAGTTTGTGACAAGGGGATGGGAGTGGGTAAGAAAAAATGTGACGTTACACATTTTAGTCAAAATAAAAGCATTAAAATTCAGTAGATTAATCTATGAAGTTTGAAATTATTTAAAATTAAAGTATTTTGCTTTAAAAAAAATTTAAAGCCAACTATGTTAAATTCCATTTCAAATTCCAAAATACTATTGTTTTCAATTGTTCTTTCATATAAATAATTTATTACTATTCTATATTAGAATTTTTTTAAACCTTATTTTGTACAAAATACGAATCATTTTTATTGTTCAGCTCACAAATGTCATTAAAACATAAAGTTAAAGTTTAAAATTAAAATTTGAAATGTGATCTAAAACGTAAAGCTTTGTTTCTGAACCTCACATATATATTTACGTAATATATCGTGACATGTGACAAAAGAGGGGGAGGGGTTTAAATGATGTGTGAAACTTTGTAAAATAGGGGGGGGGGTCAAAAATATGTAAAAAAATGCGTGACATCATTTATGGCTGGGCCCTTATCATTTATAAACAAATGTTATTAGAACGAATAAAAGTAGTATGGTTGTGAATAATAATAATGTTTATTGCACAGGTAGCTATAATAAGCATTATGTTTCAGTTGCAAAAGTAAAATTACATTTTTTTTTTCAACTCTCGACTTTCACTTATGAGTATAATCTTCTGAATATCTGTATTTTTAAATTTAAATAAAAGAGAACGTTTTTATTTGATACATTTATTGTTAAATAAAATTAGACTATGCCATAAAATTCATTTATATGGAAAACATTTTGAGACAAAATATTTTAATTTAGTTTATTTAAATAATGCTGAAAATGGTGAAAAACTACACACAATTGGTTGAGAATAAAATAGTTAATAGATTTTCAAAATTAATTTCGATTTTCTAGTAATTTATTTTTAAAGAATATATACTGGTATAAAAAAAGAAACGAAAACAAATGTAAATATCCCTATATTATTAATGATTTCAAAGACAAAATATTGGCCTTGCTCAAGATCTACATTTTCAACGTCTAGCAGATATTCAAATTAAATAATAAACTGCATTTAGGAAACAAGTAAGACATTACGTATGCAATATAAAATTGTGTGTGTAAAAGATGATTACAGATCTATTAAAAAACACAAATTTGTGAAATACAAACAATTTCAATCATCAAAAATTTAAATCATCTTATAGATTGGGCTACTCTCATAAAAATTTTGAGCCTCGTACGTCCCGTAGATTTTGCTAGCCGTCGCAGACACACACACACTCGTAGACAGATCGATTTGTTATTTTATTAATATAGATGTGAATTATTAAACAATATATTTGATATCGTAATACTAATAATATATAGGGTAACATCCCCAGTAATTGGCACTTTAAGAATTTGTCTTTAAACTTACTTCAATTTTCATTACAAAGAAATAAGATACTTACTGTGAAATATTTTTAAATCAAAGAATGCATATCTGTGCATCTATTTTGCCCACTAAAAACAAAAAAACTTGAAAAAGTATTTTTATAAAAATATATTTATAAAAAATTGCTGAAATCACCAGTGATTGACACCTAGAGCACCAATGTATGACACCTTGTGATCCAGTAATTGGCACAAGTTTATATAAAAAAAAATCCTTTACATTTTGCATTGGGTTTAATCGCTTTAAATGAATTTACTGTAGATGAAAATGCCATATTTCAAGATTTTGAGAGTAAGAAATCAACATATTAGTTTGAAATGTGAACACTTTAAAACAATACAATATACTTATCTCAATACCCAGTAATTGTCATGCTGTTCCCAGTAATTGTCATATGAAGCTTTAATGGTTTCCAATTACTGATAACATTTCATATTTTCAAATAAGAACAAATGATAAACAAAATTAGTCTATAACTTTAAAAGTACTTCCAAAATAAGTGGTTTAATCTCAAATTTCTTGCAAATTCCTTGTAATTGGAAAAGGTGCCAATTACTTGGAACTAGCAAAATTGCAGCACCATTAATTGGCAATTACCATTAATTCAGAAATCCAAATATTTGTATCGAAAATACTTTTACACAATTAAAGTAATCCTTTTTAACTAAACAAAACTGTTGTCAATTAAAATTTAAAATACATTATAAATCATATAATATTGAATTGAAAAGCATGCCTTCCTTAAACCAAAGAAGAAGCATTTGCAACAAAAATGGCTATTTCATACAAGCCATAATTGTTTCTCTTTCCTAGGCACTATTGTAATCTAGTAGCATAAATGAAAGTTATAATCTTTAACGTAAATGAGTATATAACTGGTGTATGGTCTTGCATTTTTAAAAGACTGGATATAAATCTTATTTTAGGACATGTTTGTAGGATGTTCCAATCACTGGTGCATGCCAATTACTTGGGATGTTACGCTATTCTACATAAAAAATATAAGAATTTACATTATAAAAAACATTTTACTTTTAAGACATTGTATAATAACAAAAACATTTAAAATATATTAAAACATTTTTATTTACATGTTTCAACTCACTATTAATAGAGTCATCCTCAGAATGTAAATAGAAAAATAAAAATTACAAATATAATGAACGTAAAAATCGGAATAAAGAATTATTGAAAATAAATAAATTAAATGTATCACGCGAATTTTAATTTGATATTATCTTTGGTCTAGTTAAATAATTACAGTGTAAATTGTCTAACCATTTAATCCATATGTTTGGGGTGCGACATGATAGTGTATCGTTATAAATATGTGAACTTTTTAAATAAATTTCAATCGATTCTCTTATGAAAAATTTTAAATAAAAATTAGACCTGTATTTAATTTAGTCTCGTTAAAAAGTATGTTGATGTTCTCTTTTTGACTTAATCTGGATAGAGTAATTTTAAATAAAACTTAGACCTGTTTATTAATTTTCTTTCGTTAAATAGAATATAACTCATTATGTTTTATAATATATCTCGTTAAATAAAATATTAATTATCAACAATGTAATTAATATTATTAATAATTAATATTAATTATTAATAATAATTAATATTAATAATTAATAATAATAATTTGACATAAATATTGATATCTAAATATTGACAATATCTATATATAAATATTTATATAAATATTGATTTATATATTGATATTAATATTGATAATTAATATTAATTAATATTAATTATCAATTATAATATTTTATTATAATAATTTAATATTAATTATTATTAAATATTAATTAATTAATTATATATTAATATACCTCGTTAAATAAAATATGTCTCTATCCAGATTAAATCAAAAAGAGAACATCAACATACTTTTTAACGAGAGTAAATTAATATACAAGTCTAATTTTTATTTAAAATTACTCTATCCAGATTAAGTCAAAAAGAAAACATCAACATACTTTTTAACGAGAGTAAATTAATATACAGGTCAAATTTTTATTTAAAATTACTCTATCCAGATTAAATCAAAAAGAGAACATCAACACACTCTTTAACGAGAGTAAATTAATATACATGGCTAATTTTTATTTAAAATTACTCTATCCAGATTAAATTAAAAAGAGAACATCAACATACTTTTTAACGAGAGTAAATTAATATACAGGTCTTCTTTTTTTTAATTACTCTATCCAGATTAAATCAAAAAGAGAACATCAACGTACTTTTTAACGAGAGTAAATTAATATACAGGTCTAATTTTTATTTAAAATTATTCATAATAGAATCGATTGAAATTTATTTAAAAAGTTCACATATTTGTAACGATACACTATTATTTCGCATCCCAAATATATGGATTGAATGGTTAGACAATTTACACGGTAATTATTTAACTAGACCAAGGATGATATCAAATTAAAAAGCGCGTGATACATTTAATTTATTTATTTTCAATAATTAGATAGATTTCGTATGAAATATTAGGTAGATTTCGTATGAAATACTACCTATTGTAATCGCACCAGTTTATATATATATATATATATATATATATATATGTATCTCAAATTTTTATGGACACGATAACTTCTATAATTCTTCACAATCTCCACCAAACTGTTACAAATAATCAAAGGGGATAAAATCTCGGCTAAGTTCGTTAATGGGCAAAATCGGACCCAGGGGGTCTGAATAGGGGGCGTTTTTGTGAAAACCGAAAAAACGCCATAACTTCTTAATTAAAGTAGATATCGCATCGGTTTAAAGCTTATATTGCTTCTTAAAAATGGGCCAAAAGTTTATGCATGACAGATTTTTGATAAATTTAGAAGTGGGCTCAAGGGGCGAAAAAAACAGGGGTTTTGAAAGAAAAAAATCATAACTTCGTCAATTTTCAAGATATCAAGTCCAACTAAATTTTTTGTAAATGTTCTTAAAATTATCTAAAACTTTTGTACTTACAAGTTTTTGGTAGGACCAACTTTTACCGATGAAAAAAATTTAAAACGAAAAGAAAAAGGGAGCTGAAATAGAGAAAAATCCATAAATCCGTCAATTTTTAAGATATCAAATCTGATTAAATTTATTTTACATCTTCTCAAAAGTATCTACAACTTTTACATTGACAGGTTTTTCATAGGACCAATTCGTATAGCAAAAAGAAATTAAACTAAAATAGGAGTTGGAGAAAAAAACATCAAATCCAAACTGCTTATATTCTTGACTCATTTTTAAATTCATTTTTGATTTTAAATGCATCCAAATGGTAGATTATAATGGTCCTCTTATTTAGAAACTGTACAAAGTGACGCATTGGTCAATTTTCTCATAAAGACAGAATATATTTCAAAAAAGGCTACCAAAAAGGGTATTTTGAACAGAATTTCTGAAAGTCATCGGGACTGAAAATTGAAGGAAGTTTTCAAATAAGAAATTGCGTTATTTTTTTACTCGTTTTTAAATCCATTTTTGTTTTCAAACGCATCCAATTTACAGATCCTCTTATTTAGGAACTATATAATGGGATGCATTGGTCAGTTTTTTTTTTTTTATAAAGATGGAATATATTTCAAAAAGGCTACCAAAAAGGGTATTTTGAACAGAATTTTCAGAAATCATCGTGACTGAAAATTTAAGGAAGTATTCAAATAAGAAATTGCGTTTTTTTCTGACTCGTTTTTAAATCCATTTTTGCTCTCAAATGCATCCAATTTACAGATCCTCTTATTTAGGAACTATATTATGTGATTCATCGATCGGTTTTTTGATAAACACAGAATATATTTCGAAAAAGGCTACCAAAAAGGGTATTTTGAACAGAATTTCCCGAAGTCATCGTGATTTGAAAATTTAAGGAAGTTTTCACATAGCAAATTGCGTTTTTAATGCCTCGTTTTAAAATCCATTTTCGCTCTCAAACGCATTCAATTTTGCATATCCTCTTATTTAGGAACTATATACTGTGACGCATTGGGCAGTTTTTTGATAAAGATAGAATATATTTTTAAAAATGCTGTCAAAGTGAGTATTTCGCACAAAATTTTCCGAAGCAATCATGATTAAAGAATTAAGGATGTATTCAAACAACAAATCGGTTATTTTATGACTCATTTTTAAATTTAATTTTTTTCTCAAATGCATTCAACTGACAGTTTTTTGTTATTTACGAGCTATATAATGTACTGTTTTGGTCCATTTTTTAATAAATTCGAAATTTATTTCAAAATGGGCATTTGAGCTGAATTTTTCTTAAGATGATTCTGATAAAACCAGTTTTTGCAGAAAAATGAAATTAAAAATTTTTCATAAACGGCCAAATGAAGCTATTAAACTGGGTTTATCTCTAATCATATATATATATATATATATATATATATATATATATATATATATATATATATATATATATATATATATTGTTGAAATGAGCACTCTTTGAAATCTACCTCCGCCTATAGGCCCAGCCCACAGGGATTTTTTTTTTTATTCCGATTTTCACCTTGATTGTATTGGTAATTTTTATTTTTCTATTTACATTCTGAGGATGACTCTATTAATAGTGAGTTGAAACATGTAAATAAAAATGTTTTAATATATTTTAAATGCTTTTGTTATTATACAACGTCTTAGAAGCAAAATGTTTTTTATAATCTAAATTCTTATTTTTTTCTATGTAGAATATATATTATTAGTATTACGGTATAGTTATTAGTGGACATAATCAAGACTTAGTAGTGTTATTTTTCACATTCAATATATTTGAATTTATAAATAATGTTGTTTATTTACTATTTTTTTCTTTTTCTTCCAGGTGCCATTTCATTACATTCTAAGTGTTTGTCCGTTATGTCTACAGTCATGAGAATATTAGAACATTTCAAGATTATATAATTACAAAATGTATGAACTAAATAAGACTTATAAATCAAAGTGAAAGAGACAGAGGTATTGCGCCTTGTGCTGATACAAATTATTTTAGAAATGTTTAATTTCACTGTGTAAGTACAAGTCTTACACGATCCAAACCAAGACAAAGTTGGAAAATCATAGCATAATGGACAATACGTTATAAATATTGGAATTAAAAAAAAAAAAATTTTATTTAATATTCTTTTAATTGTCCATAAGAATGTAGGAAAAGTATAAAAGAATATTTAAATTTATTGGTCATTTAAAATCGAACAAAAAACAATGTTTTCTATATGTTATGTTTAAATCTATTTTCCAATAACAAAATAACAATATTCATAAGTTATAAAACGAAAGTCAGCCTATATTTTAATGCCATTGTCATTTTTGTAGCAAAGCACATATCAGTATTTAAAGGAAGCATTTATTGAAAGGGTAATAATTACTTAAACATACTGAATTCAATAAATATATATATATATATACATATCTTCTTTTTTGCAACATTTAATTATAAATATATACTGGCATTACAATCTCATTATCAGTATTAAAATGATAAAGCAGCAATGAACAGTATTAACAACTTTTTTTAATCTCATTGAGAAAAAATATTAAAAATGTTTTGAGTACTTTTGAATTGTCCTAATCTTGGCGTATAAATTTAATTTTCATTTAAATATTCGTCAAATCAAGCATTTCATTGAGTGATGTAACATCTCTTTATTTGGTTTATTTTATTTATTTATTGAAATTTTTCTTCACGT
Organism: Maratus speculifer; assembly: GCA_964019185.1. Lineage (NCBI taxonomy): Eukaryota > Metazoa > Arthropoda > Arachnida > Araneae > Salticidae > Maratus > Maratus speculifer. The sequence continues at coordinate 92,684,407 of OZ025294.1, read as the reverse complement.
ACTTCTTGTGGTTTATGTTTGAATTTAATTATTATTTGAATAGTTTTTAGGTGAAACTTTTTCATTTTCAAAAAATAAATAAAATAAAATTAAATAAAATAAAATAAAATAAAATAAATAATTAAAAACAAATACTTTGCATTTTTTAAAATTCTGTATAAGATCTCTGGTTAAAACACAAATTTACTATAAATTTACTATTAAACAAATTTTATTTAAAAAGATTCAACCAAATGACTTTTTCTTTAAAAAAAAATACATTTTAATAGATTATAGTTAAACAACTACTGCCATATCAATTTCATATATCATGTGCTCCATATCATATTGAAAGAAAATAAAATATATCAATAAAAATTGAGCATATCACTTTTTTGTTGAATTCTTACTGTTTACCTTCATATTTTTAGAAATAACTTATAAAACATAACTATACAATAAAACATGATTATACATCATAACATAAACCTTCAGATATTTAAAAAAGAAATATGCTAGCTTCAGCTCATCATAAATTTCTCAAAAATGTTAATCAAAAACTTTTGATTAGAAAACATGAAAAAAAATCTTTTTTCATAGCAACTGAAAAATTTTATTTAATTGACCAATCATTTTTTTTTTTTCAAAATATTTTTTTTCTTTACTTCATGATTGCATCAAATAAACTGCATAAATCTTTCAGTTTACTTAGTAATGAGATCAAAAGTAAAGTTTACTGTAGGCCTATGTATAATTATATAATAAAAAAATTTTGTTTATCATACATTATGCTTTTAAATGAAAGTTTCCATTACTATGTTGTTGTTCGTATTGCAAATATGGTTTATTTACTTGAAAATAATCGTTTATTTGATCTACATAATTTAAAATTGACTAAAATTCTAAAACTATGAAGTAATCAAATTAAATATGTAGGCATACATATTTCTAATACGTATATAAAGTTTCGAAGTATAGAATTTGTAACACTTGAAGTTCATATTTTAAATTCAAATTTGTGCTGTACCTCTTATGAGCCCTCTAAAATTTCTAAATACATGAATAATTATGTATCAAATTATGTTATAACATATTTAAAATTTTAATATAATTATCCACATATTCTTAACTGGTTGATTACCTACTAACCAAAAGTTTAGCATTAATATTATTATTATTATTATTGTAGTAATTTATTATTTTCTGTTGCAAATTAAATTGAATTTAAAAACTACATTTTCTGAAAGGTTATCTGATAAATCTTATAAACCTATCTAATATATATGATAAAATATTTTGGTGTAATAAAGAAATATTCTCAAATGTATGCAATTAAAATTAGATACAGAAACATGAAAATTAATAAACAATGTACCTTTTAAATTTATGCATCCCACTTTTATTCCATAAATTATTAAGTAATCCTGGGAATTATGTGTCCTAATTGAGTTTCACCGTATAAATTTGTATCATTATCATTTTTATTTAAATTACTAAATTTTCATTTAAAGAACATTTACGTCAAATATTTTAACATGATTTTACTATATTTCTTATTCGTAAATACTGTTGTTATTAGATGCATCTAAATGTTAATGAAAAAAATTTTTATATTAAAATTCTATCAAAAAAAAACAATAATAAAAATGTATCATTATTCTTTTGAACGCTAAAGTCTATTAAATTAGCAGAAAAATTAAAAATGTTGATTTTATTTTATTAAAGAATAAAAGTAAAATACTTAAATTTTTGTTGATAAATTTATCTAAAGAAAGTATTATTATTAATATAAATTTATTAATATCCAAAAGTATTGTTTAGATTTTTAAATAAAATTAATATTTTGCTATTGTATTACGAAACATGCTAAAATATGTAGATTAAATTCTAAATTATGTTTAACACAGTTTCTACTGACTCCCAATGAAAAGTTATAAAAATTTGACTTAAATTTTAAACTTTAACAGTAACTTTTATAACTATTAAGTGTAAAGTAATCCTTTAATGTATTAAATATGATTTTTGAATGTTTTTATCTAAAACTTAAATATATAACAGCGATAAAATGAAATCTTTTAACACTGTAATTTGACATCTGTACGAGCAGTGTAAAAAGACCTTAAGGCTTTGTATCTATTTTCTTTTATTTCTTTATTTATATAGCTGTAAATATATTTATATTATTTGTGTATTTACTAAATCATAAATTGGACAAATGAGTGTTTATTTTTCCTTTTTTATGAATTATTCTAATAATAAACTAATTTAAGAAACTTTTTCTTAAAAAAGAAATAAATAATCACAACTCATGAATAGTACAGCGGTATTCTTTTGTAGAATTTTGGAATTAAGAAATACAAAAATTACACAATAGCTGCAATACCATGAAAACGTAACAATTGAAATTCTATTTCTTATTTATTATTATTTATCTTTCTTTTACTGTGTCAATCAATTATATTACAATGAGATTAAAAGTTTAACTTACTTTTAACTTACTCTACTTTCATTTTATATGTTAATTTAAATTCAAATATTGCTATTGTAAATATATATTGCTGTAAAAATTAAATATATGAATGAATACGATTATGGAATATACTGCTCACTTTAGATTTGCTCAGTGTTTACTCAGATAGAAAAACTAACTGAAAGATATAGAAATTATATAGAAATGTACAAAGTTGGTTGCTATTGTAAATAAATTATTCATTGTTTTCTACTATTAGAACTGTATATTCTAGTAAAAAAAATCAAATGTTTATTATAAAAAAGGAACTTCAAAATAAAACTGTGTAATACACTTGTGAAAAATAAAAAGATTTTTTGTTGAATGCAATGTCATTTTAATTTGTATCTTTTTGAAATTTGCTTTTTATTGTTGGGAAGTAAAAGAGCATTTTAAAATTCTACCGCTATAAATACAACAAAATTCTTAGATTATTGTATAATAAAGAGAAAATGCAAATGTTGTGATGTAGAAGAAATTTAAGTGGAAATTTATGAAAAGTTAAATAAAAAAAATCTTTCCTGAAAATAAATTTTGTAAATGCCCTAATAAAAAAATGTTTTATTTGAAATCGCATTCCATTTTATTATATTATTATTCGTAATTTCATGTCTAATAGTAATATTTCTTTATCGTCTAAAAAATCATTACATATTTTTTAGATGGAAAATAATGTATAATACATCCGTTTTATTTCAAAATTTAATGTATAGAAATAAAAGTAATAATATAAACTTTCTGACAGACAGATATAAATATTACTGATAGAAACTAAATTAACTGAAAAAAACTAAACGTTTATCTTCATTTTTTTCTTTTTACTCGTTTTTAGTTTAAAATACTGTTAGACTTCCTCTTTCTCATGACTCTCTAAGTTTTCAAATACAACTTCGAAATAGAGCATAAATCTGCCATCAAATATAGAAACTACTTACAACTTGTAGGAATCATAAGTAATGCCTCAATATTCAGTTGCCTGATTCCTTCTTGTTAAACATTTTACATAAAATAAAAGTTTAAATTTGTTTAAGTTAAAATTTTTAATTTTACGTAATTATAGTTATTATCAATAACATATGTAAGTAAATAAATTAGCACAAAAAAACTACTTAAAGGAAAATATATTCATCACGTACAACGTGTTGTCTGTACTTAAGAAATTTTATATCGCGTCTTTTAAGAGTTGTCAGATTAAGGATTTATTTTATTCAAAATAACTACTACAATTTCAAAACAGTAAATTTGGTTTTATTTAATTGCAAATACTTATGAATAAATAATTCAAACATTACTTTTAAAAGTAGTAGATATTTTGAAGAAAAAAATTGCATAACCTAGAAAACTGCATAATGTTGTTGTTATTTTTTATCGTGAAGCAATATTTTCTTTTTATTTTCTTTTATTTTTTTTTTCTTTCTCATAATCAAAATTAAATTTAAGCATATTAACAAACATGAGAAATTGGCTAGAAGGGTTTGGAATTTCCTTGTAGTTAAAATAGTTGATGTCAGAAACGTTTTTGTTCTCTATAATTCTCGACATACCTAAGTGCTGCTATGATGTTGAGACTAACTTTATAATCTATTTCTATTCAATAATTCATTATTTCACTAAACGAAACTATAAATTACAATTTTTACAGCCTATTTTAAAGTATACTGAAGATTTTAGAACAAAACAGTAAATGTCACAAGCTCATTTCTTTTATTCTCAATAATTCTCGACACACATAAGTGTCTTTACGATGTTGAGACTAATCTTATATTCTTTTTCAAACCAATAATTCACTATTTTACTATGGAAAACTATAAATTACAATTTTACACCTATTCTAATGTATATTGAAGATTTCAAAACAAAATAGTTGATGGCACAAGATCATTTCTTTTGGTCTCTTTGATTCTCGACATACATAAGTGCCTCTACGATGTTGAGACTTAACTTGTATCTTTTTTCAAGCCAACAATTAACTATTTTACTAAATAAAACTATAAATTACAATTTTACAGCCTATTCTAAAGTATACTGAAGATTTTAAAACAAAACGGTTAATGTTACAAGCTCATTTCTTTTGTTCTCTATAATTCTTGACATGTATAACTTCTTTTACGATGTTGAGACTAACCTTGTAATCTTTTTTCAAGCCAACAATTCACTTTTTTACTAAACAAAACTATAAATTACAATTTTACATCTGCTCTAATGAAGTTTTTAAATCAAAGTAATTGGTGTCAGAAGCTAAACTCTTATTCTCTATAATTCTCGTTATACATAAGTGTCTGTAAAATATTGAGACTGACCTTGTAATCTGTTTCTAGGAAACAATTCAATATTTCACTGAACAAAACTATGAATTACAATTATTATAGCCCACTTTAAAGTATACTGGGGATTTTAAAAGAAAACAGTTGATGTCAGAAACTCAGATCTCTTGTGACGTATAAAAGCAGTAAGTCTTAATTACGTCCATTAATTATTATATCATAATAATAATAATAATGTATATTCTACTACTAAAAGGCAAGAACTTATATTGTAAATAAATATTTTGCTTATAAGACGTCGCTTTATTAATAAAACATTTAAAATATATTAAAACTTGATATGTTTCAACTCCTTTCCATCGAGTCATCTTCAGAATGTAGTATCAATCGCAGTAGTAATTCCAGAGTAAATAATCGCATAATAATTCAATTGAGAAAGTGTTTCGCCAGTAAAGATCGAGAAAATTCCACTCGATCGACATTTGTCATTCAGCGAAGAGGTTTGCTCGGGCCAGAACTTCAATGATTGGCTCAACCCGAAAGACAGTTATTTTAGCCCAGCCTAGCCCAGTATAAAATTCAAAAGTTTGGCCTGATCTCGTCCCGGCCGTTTGTAATTTTATTTTTCTAGGCCCGACACAGATTCTTCTACTTTGAAAAAATTCAGATTTTTTATCATATAATTAACATTCTTTTAAAGAGATGCATATACAGTGGCGGTCAAAACTTTCCGGCCAGCAAAAATTTTTCAGTTAATTTGTAAGTATACCCATATGAAGAGAAATCTCAAAGTGATATTTATATATTTTATTGACATAATAGTTAGGAACTTACTTATAGAAGAACATGTAAATATCAATAAATTTAACTGACAAAATTAAGTATAAAGGAAAACGCATGTTCTCAAAAGTTTCCGGCCACCTTCATAAGTTTGTAAAAAAGTGGTATTGTAATAGAAAATTACAGTGATCAACAACATTTACAATTAGTATTTTATCGTATTACTATTTTATTAGCTTTAGTAATAAGTACTGCGGCGCAGCAACGTGACATTCATACAATCAACGGTTAAAGATCGTCTATGGTACGTTTTTCCCACATTTCTTGCAATTTTGGCGAAATTTCGACTGAGTTGGAATTTTTATAGTTTCGCCGACTTTTTCCAACTTCTTTTCAAAGATTTTCTATTGGATTCATGTTGGGCGCTTGGGCTGATCATTTCAAAAACAAAATTTTTTGTGCGAAAACCATTACTTATCGAGGTTTGCAAATATTATTTATGTCGTTATCATGTTAAGAAAAATAGTTGCGACCAAATTTTTTTTCTAATAAGACTGAAAATAGTCTTGCAAGATATCCTTATACATTGTATCATTCACCTGGCTGTGGATTTCAAATAACGGATCGACATTTTTTTCAGAAAATACTCCCCACGGCATAACGTGCCCTCCACCATGCTTCATTGTAGGAATAACATAAGTCGAATCATATCTTTTTATGTTAGGTCATCGGACGTTGTGTCTGCCATAACTTCCAAAACTGTTTCGAATTCGATTGATGGAAAAATAGAACTTTATTCCAGTTTTCACTTGACCAGACTTTGTGTTTTTTGGAAAACGCCAGTCGGGTACGTTTGTATTTTTTTTAACCCTGAAAAAATTTTAACACCGACTCTTGCATAAAGTTATGCATCACGTCAGCATGTTGATACGGTATACGGACTTATTTCAGCAATATTTTCATTCCGTAAATCGCAGTATACTGCAGCGGAATTTTTATGCGGATAATCAATTGTTTTTCTCCTGATAATTTTGTCCGCAGGAATAAAATTTTCCGTGATCTCCCGGACCTCTGAAAGTCCTGAAGTCCCCGGCCATCTTTATATAATTTTTAAACATCGTTTACGCTCGATTTACCGATCGCTAACTTTGCCGCAATATCTCAAGAAAATTGGCCTTTTATCGACAAACTAATCACTCATTTATGAACAATAATTGTTGAACTTTAAAATTCTGAATTCAGACTATGCTATACACGTTGATTCATTCATAAACACAACCAAAAAACAGTTTATCGATAGAAAAAAACTAAAGAATGTTAGGTGGCCGGAAACTTTTGCACATGCGAACTTCGAATTTTATCCCTTTGCATGAAGCATCTTCAGTATCCAATCAAAATGATCGCGTGGTCAGAGGTCGTTCACATATTCCTAACTTGTGAAGCAATTGGGCTTCTTCTTTGCTAAAACCTTTTGGTAAATAAATCGAAAAAAACTAACTGGCCGGAAACTTTTGACCGCCACTGTATATTTATAGGGTTATTTTACCGTATATTTTACAGAAAAATATACAGTAAACTTATGAATACTTAGATTCTTAATCTTTCATCATTGAAATAAAGATTCATTACAAAATTATTATGTTCACAATAAAAGGAAAAAAAGTTAAAAAATCATAACTTTTGAAGATGTATAACAAAAAATATATTTATGGAAATATTTCTATGTAATTTTATTGAATATTTTCTCAAACCATAAGCAACTAATTCTTGATATTTTTCTGAATTTTTTCTTTAAGAAAACGCATAAAATTAATAGGTATTTTTATTCAGAAACTATGTAATCGAATGGCGTTATCCATCTTTTTGATATAAACAATTAAAAAAAAATATTGTGAAAGATGGCATTTTGAATCGATTTTCCGGAAGCAATAGTATTGGAAAAGAAAAAAATCTGCAAGCACGTGAAAAGAATGTCTTATATCTCAATAAGTATAAACAAGTATCTTATTCATCAAAAACGGAAAACGCTATTCGATTCCCTTTAATAGTCATCTTAGCAAATTTATACCTTTACAGTTAAAAATAAGACAAAAAAATATATCAAACTTTCGCGTTGTTGAAGAAGTGAATTTTAAAACTACAACGACTCTACATTATAATGTAGAAAAACAATGTAATCCTGATCTCGGCCTAGCAAGAGTTTGCTAAAAAATATATTAAGCCCGGGTTACACGTAATATAACAGTCTGATAGCGATCTCTGTACTGTACACATTGCATATCTGTATTGATGTTGTCAAACTAGTATCGACTCGTGACACATATTTAAACTTATTCTCTTTAAAGCCATATTAATTTAAACTAGCTCATATTTTATTGTCGTCGCTGAAATCTTCATAACTTGCCGGTAGGCCTGCTAAATTTATTTATCGGTCCGGCCTGGCCCGTTTAATTTGTTTGTTGGTCCGGTCCGTTAGAAAATTCGGAATCATTTCTCCGAATGTTAACCCGGCCCAGTAAGTATCTCGAGCCAGGTCCAGGCCCGTTCAAACCTGTTATTCAGCATTGTTTAAAATTAGCGGATTAAAATTGTTAGCACTTTTTAAAGCACTACTGGAATGGCTGGTTTCCACATTATATCTTCTAGACTGAATAATTTCATTTTTAATGCACGCAAATAAATAAATAAATAAAACTGCACAGTTTAGATTTTTGCAAAGTTGAATAAAGGTTAAATGCAATTTTGTTGAAAATTGTACTGCATTTTGTTTGCAAAATCAATGCAATTTATTCATTTTGATGCTTTAAATAATCTTCATCAATAGTTTTCCTCCAATCTATCTTATCTGCGTGCAGATTACGAAAGATAAATCCATTTGCACTTAAATTTACATAAATAACTCAACATTTGTTTCCAACTTATATTCCATTACGAAATTAAAAATTCATGACCCAATAGATACAACAATAAAATATAACAGAATTGTGAGATGTGTAATAGAATTTCACGCTTAAAAAATTGAAATGAACAGAAACAAAAAGGTTCGTTAAAAATAGCGATTTTTGACGATATCATCAGTTGGTAAATCCTGACTGGAGGCCAATATAAAAATCCTACTTTTGATACGTTTCGTAACTTTAATTGAACGCATTATTGCTGTTTTTTCTAACAATGTCAATTTTTGTATTGTTAGTAGACATTCTAAAAATATATTTACTATATTTTAAAAAATATATTAAAATTAGTTTAAAAAAAAAAAAGGTGGCCATTGCGAGGTTTTTGCCTAAACATTCCACATTTTCTATTTTTACGCCATCGAATAAAGGAAAATGCACTTACAAATGTAAATTGAAAACTGAATCGCAATTTCTTTGAAAAATCTATTTCTATTTCTATTTATTGTTTTTTTTTTTTTTTTATATATATATATATATAATTTTCTATTATTTTTTTTTCAATCTATCTCGATCGCATGCAAATAATTAGGAAAAATAAATTTACATGCGCGTAAATCAACACAAGTAGTTAATATTTGTTTCCGGCTTACATTTCATCGAAAAATTGAATCTTCAAACATATACGAATATAATATGACAATAAAAGACAAAGAAAATTGAAATTTACCGCATGTAAATTAAGAGCGCGTTTAAACCAAAAAAATAGTCAGAATTATAAATATTTCGTCAGTTCTCTCATCTGTTAATTTCGAATATGGGAAAAATACCAAAATATTTACATTAATTTTTTAATCCTTACTTCGTCAAATAATTTATGTTGTCAGCTATTTTCTTTGTCATTCCTACTTCAAAATAATTTATGTAGCATTTCCTTTATTAACGTTTTCCATAAATTTAAAATTTTAAAGGCCTATTCAAATCACATCTTTCGCATTATAGTAACAAATTTAAAATCGAGTAATGTTAGACTAATTCATAAGAATAAATGGTCCCACCCGTGACCGAGAGTTTCTGACATCCCAACTGATAGACGGCAGCTGCTGTGTTCGAATGCAATCGCGGCTGTCGGTTTAACCGTTTATGGTTTTCCTCTAACCTTGCGTAATTATGGGTTAGTTTCTCTTAGAAAGACCCCCATAAAGAGCACCCCACCCTTGAGCCTATATCTCTCGAGTAGATAATCGGCCGACAGAAAATAAATCAAACATAGATGTAAGATTTAAACAATCTGAATATGAAACAATCACAAAGTTTTAACTTTTCTTTCCACTGTAATAATTAAATAGTATTAAATATAAATAACTGAGCCAGAGAGACAGTAATAAAATCAATGTGAAAAATAAGAGTACAAAGTCTTGATTAATAACTATATCGGAATATTAATAATGTATATTCCACAACGAAAAAGTAAGAATTTATATTATAAATAAATATTTTGCTTATAAGACGTTGTTGTATTAATAAAACCATGTAAAATACATCAAAAATTTTTATTTACATGTTTCAACTCTTTTCAATCAAGTCATCTTCAGAATGTAAATAGAAAATAAAATTATGTTTGCGTTTATAAATACGTTCATTATATTTGTAATTTTATTTTCCATTTACATTCTGAAGATGACTCGATTAAAAAGAGTTGAAACTTGTAAATATTTTTTTTTACGTATTTTAAATGTTTTTATTAATGGGTGATTCTCAAAATAGGGGACAATTTTATAAGTGAAATCTTAAAAAAATTACTGTTAGCAAAATTTCTGAAAAAAATAGGTGTTGTTAACATAGTATTAGGTATACTTTACATGTAGTCAGCAGAGCTAAATATTTAAAAATTAACTTTAAAAATTAATTAGTATTTATTGAGCCATGCTAATGAGAAAACAAATTGCATGGAATAAATATATTAAGAAATTTTTATTTTCTTCCTGTTTAATTATTTTTTTCTATATTTATTAGCCTTCCTTTTCAGCAAATGGTTTCCATTTTTACATATATACATATAAGGAGAATAGAAACATTACTAAAGAGCAAACTTTGTTTACATGAGCAACATTCTGACACTAACAATGTAAGAAGCTGTCTTAGTGATTTTCTCACAGATTTAATGCATATTTTAGGGCTAATAAATGTAATACCTAAATTTATATGTAAAATTAAACTTCATAAAAGATACAATATAAACAATGGTTACATTTATGCACATAGGAGTCTTTAGCATGGACAGAAAAACCATGCTAATGACACTAATATTTGTCCATGCTAATGACAAATTTTAATTTAAATAAGATTATGAGCTATAATATAATCACAATGCAATAGTCCTTTCTGGGGCTTTTTAAAACACTAAAGTCCTATGCAATTAAGTAAAGTAAAAATTTTAATTATAAAATAAACATGAAAATTATTATCCATTCTAATGACATACAATTGATGTACGCCCCTAATATTCAACTTCTATTCTTAAAATATAATACATGCTTCTATTTTCAGGCTGGGATAAAATGGCTACTTGTTGCCACGGAGAAACTTAATATTTTCAAACTATTGTCATATGTGAAAATGAAATTTTGATTAATAATCAGTTGTTATAGTATGATCTTGTTTTGAAAATTGAATATGGAGGACAAACTTTATTTCTTTTTTTGTATATTATAATTTTATTTTTAAAAAGAAATTTATTGAATAAATCCTCTCCTTGATTAATTTAAAGAAAGAATAACATTTGTTTTATTTTATAAACATGATATTAACTCTTGAAAAAGCTAGTATATACAAGGCAGAGCTGCTGTGGACATCCATGCTAATGACATTTTGAGCATTTATTCTGTTATTTTAAGGTGTTTTTAACTAAAAAGTGAGTAATTCTTGAGTGCCAATAATGAATAATATTAAGACAAACATATCTAAATGTAGAAACATGAAAGAAAACCTCTCAATTTTTTTTGTATTCCGAAAGACATAAATTGTCCCCTATTTTGAGAATCACCCTAATACAACTTCTTATAAGCAAAATATTTATTTATAATATGAATTCCTGCTTTTCCGTTGTGGAATATATATTATTGATATTACGATATAGTAATAAAATCAATTAAAATTTCACAATATATAAATGTGAGCTAACTATTACAAAAAATGTATTTTTCTAACATTTTGAAATCCAAGTAAGAAAATTTTCTAGATTATCAGATGAGAAAAAACGCGAAAACTGAAGATAAGCATTTTTTAAATCTGTATAAATGCTCTAATTCTTTTTAAAACAATCTCTTATCATACAAATGGTAACAAGAACGAAAAAGAGAATCAATAACTTTCAACAGAAAATTAAACTTTCATAAGCTGTTTGACTTCAAGAAAAATATAGCTGAATATGTCGGAAAGATTTCTCGAAATGATTCAGGAAATACCTTAAAAATCGCGTACGAATTTGCTAACGAATAGATTTTTTTTCTTTGTTAATAAGGAATAATTTCTTAATAATTTGATTCAAAACTGTGCTAATAGATAACAATTAATAAAATGAAGTATCATTATAAAATTGAGAAAAAAATCGAGCATAAGAGTTTCATGTTTTTCTATTTCTATTTTTTTATTATACTGATAAAGAATTACATGTTTTTTAAAAAATGTGAAAAAAAATCAGCTGTTACAAAATAATCTTTATGGAAAATTTTTAGTAAATGCCTTTTCAAAATAAGTTTATCCAAAAGGCTTGGATAAAATTAAAATATGTACTGGAATCAGCTTATCCGAATATATAAGTTTTGAAATTTTAATTGGTATTATCATTGCGCTAATAATTTAAAAAAATAATAAATATTATTTTTTCAAAATTGTTTTTTTTTTTTCATAAAAAATCAAATATCAAATATATCGTATTTTTCATCTTCTTTAATTAAAGAAAATATCATAACATTATAATTAAAATTAAATTGGTCTAAATGCTATAGGGTCAATTCATGGTAACTTACGTTACATTTTGAACTATTTACAGTAATTTTAGTAATATAAAGCAAAAAAATTATACAAAATGTAAATTTGACAAGGTTTGCAAATAAAACATATTCAAAGCCCAATTTAGATGAAAATTAGTTAATTTTAATGATATTTCTTAAATTTTGGTAGTTTCATTTACTATGGTAACTGCCTTTACTGAAAAAGGAATGTAAGTTTATCATATAAAATGCAATTTTTATTTTCAATTTTTAGGTAATTTTCAGCCAAATTGACCCTTAGATAGTTTTCATTCAGAAATCATGTTAATTTTACATTTCAATATTTTTTAGTGTTATATTACTAAAATTACTGCAGTAAATTGTTCTAAATGTAATGTAAGATACCATGGAATGACCTTATATACAATTTTATTTTAGTTGTGATTCTGTATAAGTAGTTTCATGTAATGTTTTCGTTAACCTGAATTTTCATAATCACTTTAATTTTGAAATTAGAATTTTTGTTAATAGTTGAACAGTTTAACAGTTCAGGAATTTTATATTTTTCATAGTTGATGCATATTTTACGACTCGTCTAGTTATATATGCATTTCTTAAATTTAGGGAACCTAAGAGAGAGGGAGTCTAAATTACTTAAGAATAAGTAAAATTGTAAATGTAATTAAACATGAAAAGTCGTGTAAAATGAGATTAAAAATGAGAATTAGAAATAAATTAGTAAAAATAAATAAAAAAATATATAATTTAACGAATTGCAACGCCTATTCAGAAAATAATATTTCAAAGACTATATTTTAGACTTATTTCTATGTTTTTCTACATTTAAAAAAACATTAATTAAATAATAATAATAATAATAAATTCGATTTTATGATGATCACAACATAGCTTACGTAATAACAGAGTCATATTTATATATCTGGACATTTAGAATCACGTTAATATTTCTGGGCCAGTAATAAACAAATATTAAATGAAATTTCAGTTTAACAATTTTCGGTAATGTATATTTTTAAATTTATAAATATTGCACATTTTTTATTTTAAACCGTCTAATACAGAAAAAAAAATTTCTTTTAAATGCTGCTTATTTGAAACTTGTATTTAAATTTGTCATTGAATTATTAATTTTTTTGTAGTTTTTAATACTTTTTTTGTCATCGTGGCAACGATGAACGTATTTCATTTCTAAACATTTAACATGGACCAATCAGAAAACGAATAAAATAAAAAATAGAAGTATTCAATTTTGGACATTAAACATAGGCCAATCAGAAAACGAATAAAATGAAATAAGTTGCTGAATTCAACTAATGAAAACATTCATATATATTTCAGATTCTCCAATTCTCTACCGAGGACAAAACTATTTTCCAAATAGTAAAAACGAATATAGTCATTACGAAAAAAGTGAAAATTAGGAAAATGTTAAATTTTTTAATCATGTGAAACGATGAAGATACAGGAAAAATTTTCCAAGAATAGAAGATTTTGTTTTTAGTCATAGCTATACAAAATATTTTTATTCGGAATAACATTTTGAAAGTGAAAAAAAAAGTATAATAAATTAATATATTTTTTTATATAAATTAAATTTAATAAAAAAGTTTAAAGTAAATGCAAGTAAAACCTTCAAAAAGAAGAAAAAGGAAGCAAGTTAGGCATTATTTTCAATTGTTGTTGAATAATGGCCATTTTTTTAGTTGCAGAAGTTTGCTGGTTACCATGTGAGGAACATATGATTGCGATTTTGTTGCAATCGCGCCAATGTGGTAAGCATATGACACCTGTGTCTATTTCTCTAGTAGAATCTTCTAATTTGGAAAAAAAATGAGCAATTAAAGCAACTTATGAATAAAAGCAATATGATTTAATCCTTAGTATACATTCAAGAGAGACAAAACTGGTCGTCAAGGGCGGCTAGTAGTTTATATTTCCAATTAACAGTTTGAATTACAATTCGGTAATAGTTATTATTTACATTTGTCTTAGAATTTTAATTTAATGGTAATTCACATCCTATTTTTCTTATGAAAGATTTTGATAAAATTTATGAATCTAATTTCATTTACAGTTTAAATTCTTTTTCCTCTATGAACTTATAATTAAAATTTTTAGAATGAGCAAGCTTGCATAAAAAGAATAATTATTAAAAAAGTTAGAATATTAAACAATTATTTATTTTTATCGTTTCGCTTTATTACATAGTGCACTTGAAATGTTATTAAAATTAAAATTTAAGTAACTCAGTCGGAAACAAAGCAATAAAGAAAATTTAAAGTTCACGTTATTGAAATCTAACCTAAATATTATGAAGATTTTTTTTAACACATTGTAAGATCTAATGAGAAAAATGAGCTGAGATTACGGTATTTGAAGAAACGGGAGAATAAAATGAAAATGCAATATGCATGCATGGAAAGTAGTTTTTTTTCTGTGAATTACAGATTTTCGTTCTTATGCAAATAAGAACAAAGATATAATTTTTAACGAATTCTTCCCAATCGCAAAATAAGAATTTTAATATGAAGCTTAACATTAAGAAAAGACAGAAGTGTTAAACAACTGAAAAGTTAATAAAAAAGCCTTATCTAACTCTGTAAAGCATCTTAAACATCTGTTAAAATGACACTATCGTTTTTATTTTTTTTAACAATTTCCAACAAAGTTCAAAACTTTTTTACCATCTATCAACGCTCTAACTCCCGCAAATGTACTTGGATTTTAATACAAGTGATAAAGGTTATTTACGGTCATAAAAGTATTTTTTTATTGCATATAACAATGTAGGATTAACAGTTTATTTACAGGGCTACTCAAAAGTATTCCATTATATTACTGCATAAAGGGGAAAAATCATCTGAAGAGTATGGAATTTTATTATTATTATTTTCTTAAATGTCGTTTGTTTCCTAAAATGTTGACTTTAGAGGCAAAAATGCGCAGACTCAAGCCATTTTTTAGCAGTAAAATCTTAATGCACATTTCTGATTTATGTTTAATGAATTATCATTGTGAACTCTCGTCTAATATTTATGCTGACCTAACGGATAAAATCACTTGAATTTTTCGACCACAGAAGATTATTTTACTAATTTAGAAAGGCTTAAATGATGCAAACCCATAAAACATTTAAAAAATTTTAATAAAAATGTATTAATCTTTTTGACTCATTGTAAGATTTTTTTGTTTATTTTTTATTTTTTATTTTTACATGTTATACATTTATTGTATTTATTAAAAAAAGACGCTATAAATATTAATTCATTTTTTCATAAAAGTTTATATTTCTAATTAACAGTTTGAATTACAGTTCGGTAATAGCTATTATTTACATTTGTTTTATAATTTTAATTTAATGGTAATTCGCATCCTATTTTTCTTATTAAACATTTTCATAAAATTTATGAATCGAATTCTATTTACACTTTAAACTTTTTTTTCCCCTCTTTGAACTTAAAATTAATTTTTTTAGAATTAGAGAAGTTTGGATAAAAATTAATTATTAAAAAAAGTAAGAATATTAAACAATTGTTTATTTTTATCGTTTCTTTTTATTGCAAAGTGCATTTGGAATGTTATTAAAATTTAAATTTAAATAACTCAGTCGGAAACAAAGCAATAAAGAAAATTTAAAGTTCGCGTTATTGAAGTCTAAGCTAAATATTATAAAGATTTTTTTTAACACCTTAGAAGAACTAATGAAAAAAATGATCTGAGATTACGGCGTCTGAAAAAACGGAAGAATAAAATGAAAAGCAATATGCATGCATGGAAAGTATACTTTTTTCTGCGGATTACAGATTTTCGTTTTTATGCAAATAAGAACAAAGATATAATTATTAATGAATTCTTTCCAATCGCAAAATAAAAATTTTAATATGAATCTTAAAATAGTAGAACATTAGAACATTAAACAATTACTTATTACTACAGACTTGTTACTTATTAATATAGAAGAATATTAAACAATTACTTATTTTTATTGTTTCTTTTTATTACATAATGCACTTGAAATGTTATTAAAATTTAAATTTAAATAACTCAGTCGGAAACAAAGAAATAAAGAAAATTTAAAGTTCGCGTTATTGAAATCTAAGCTAAATATTATGAAGATTTTTTCTTTAACACCTTAGAAGATCTAATGAGAAAAATAAGCTGAGATTCCGACGTCTGAAGAAACGGCAGAATAAAATAGAAATGTAATATGCATGCATAGAAAATATATTTTTTTTTTCTGTTTCTGCGGATTACAGATTTTCGTTCTTATGCAAATAAGAACAAAGAAATAATTTTTAAGGAATTCTTTCCAATAGCAAAATAAGAATTTTAATATGAAGCTTAATATTAAGAAAAGTTAGAAGTGTGAAACAACTGAAAAGGGAATAAAAAAGCCTTATCTAACTCTGTAAAACATCTTAAACATCTGTTAAAATGTCTCTACTGTTTATATTTTTTTAACACTTTCCAACAAAGTCTAAAACTGTTTGTCCGTCTGTGAACGCTTTAACTCCCGCAAATGTACTTGGATTTTAAAGCAAGTGATAAAGGTTATTTACGGCCACCAAACTATAATTTTTTATTGCATATAAATATGTAGGATTAACAGTTCATTTACAGGGCACTCAAAAGTACTCCATTACATTACTGTATACGGGGAAAACCATTTGAAAAGTATTTTAAAGAGGTTATGCTATTTCAAAGATAATGAAACTGATACAAATCCTTGCATTTTACTACGATTTTGTTTGAATAGGACATTAATAGCTTTTTTTATACATTTACAAAGCACTCAGAATAATCCCGTTACATTATAGCGTATGGAGGAAAAATGTTTACAAAGTATATTAATGGGATTGCACTGTTTGAAATACATTGAAACTTTGACATCTTTATATATTTGCCACTATTTATCCAAAAATTAATTAAGAATGAAACACACTTAAATTTAGTGATACCACACTTTCAGAGATTATTTTTTACACACGGCCATGAATCTAATACTTCGTGTGGCCCTGTATGTCATTTTTCCTATATTCAACAAACATATCTTGATTTAATAAATGTAGTTAAGTGTAAAAATGCATAACTCATTTCAAAACCACATTTAAGCTATTTTCGTTAATGCTCTGTAAATTTTAAAATTACTTGTGTTACCCAGTATATGATCTGCAGAATTTATACACACTAAGCAATATGTAAAAATTTAGTGAAATTTAAAACCTCATATCACAGCAAAAAATGCACTTCTAGCAATCATCTGCAATATACAGTATTTGAGGTGCACTAAGTGAGGTACACACACATCCGATTTCTTTTGAGAGTCCCTGTAAATACTGTGCATCTTCTGTTATGCGGTAAGTAACATGAAGTATAACTTAGAATAGTAAATAAATTTCCTGATGCATGAAATATTTTAACATGATTAATATACGCCGAAAATCATGTTCCCTCTACATCATTATGTAACGGGATTCATTTGTGTGGCCCTGCAAATGAATCATAAATATTTTTTGCACCGCATATTGAACAAAATGCATGTTTTAGTGATCTTCATTGATCTAAATACGATTTATTATGTTTTAAAGACTGTAACACCTTTAAAGTACACTCAAAGTTTTTTTTTTTTTTTTTTTTTTTTTTTTGCATTAGCCGTAATGTAACGTAATATTTTTGGTTGTCTCTGTAATTAAACTATACATAAAATTTGAAATGGTTCGATAAAATTTTACAATTATTATATATTACATATATTTACATACAAATTTTAAAGTATTTGGTTAGGTAGTTTTCGCTCTGTTATATACGGACAGAAAGACAGGCTAACGAACAGACGGACGGACTGAACGACGACAATAGGTGCTACATATTTGTATAATTATAAGTCCATCAAAAAACTCGTTTGTACATAATCTTGTGATTTATTAAATATTTCCTCGTCTAAAATTTAATGTATTATATTGTAAATATTTCATATTTTAAAAATATTCCTCGAAATTAAAAAACCCGCCAGTACATGAGAGGTTGCGATCTCGAAGCTGGTAGACGGCAGGTGCTGAGTTTGAACCTAATCGCGCCCTAAAGCCTAACCATTCTGTACCAGCTCTCAATTGTATTCTTTGAACATTGCGAAAATGCGGATTAGGTTCCCTAAGAAAGACCCCCACGGAGGACATTGCCTTTAGGGCCTATATCCCTCTAACACATAATCATTCATCCTACATAACACTTAATAATTAAAACAAAATGTTAATTACAAAATTCAGATTTTTGTAAGCAGATTTTTCTATTTATACTTTTTTTCTTTTTCAAATAATGGTATTTTACACCGAAATTTTCTTATTATTTTTTATATATAATTTAAATTATGAAAGCAAATTTAATTTTCACACATAAAATATTTTTTTCTGTCTAGACTTGTCATTAAAAGATTCAAATTGAAGGAAATTATTTCAAGAAAATAAAAATTTAAACAATGCGAATATTAAAAATATATATCTTTTTATTGCACACAAATATGATTAAAATTTAAATATAAATAAACAAGTCAGAGACAGTGTAATAAAGTAAATTTAAACGTTACATTACACAAATCTAAGTTAAAAAAGAATAAATATTTTTCTAACATCTTTGAAATTCTAATGAAAAAGATTATGAGATTACGATGTGTCAAAAAGCGAGATGCAGATGGGATGGGAGGGGCAGCAAGATCGTGAATTGAAAACGAAAGATATGCATAAGTAAGAATAAGTTTTCAAATTTCAAAGGATTATAAATTTTCGTAAAGATTTTTCTTGTTATGCAAATGCGAACTGAGAAGAAACGGAAACTCAATAACTTCTAATCGCAAAATTAAAATTTTATTACAAGGATTTAGGATAAAAAAAATAATGGTTTGGTTAGATTTATTTTTGTAGTCCGATTATCTACACTAGGGATATAGGACCAGGGGGGGGTGCCCTTCGTGGGGGTCTTTCTAAGGGAACCTAACCCGTATTTACGCAAGGTTCGAAGAAAACCACAAAAACTCCGAACGGTTAGGCCGACAGCCGCGATTGGGTTCGAACCCAGCACCTGCCGTCTACCAGTTGAGAGGTGAGAGCCTCTCGGCCACTGGTGTGGCGGATAAATAAATAAATAAATAAATAAATAAATAAATAAATAAATAAATAAATAAATAAATAAATAAATAAATAAATAAATAAATAAATAAATAAATAAATAAATAAATAAATAAATAAATAAATAAATAAATAAATATTAAGCAGGTGGAAATATAATAAATATTTTATGAAAAAATTATTAATTCACCGTAGAAATTCGTTTTAGAATCTCTAATAATCAAAGATTTTGTGATATTTTTTTTCCTTCGAACATCTTTTCTTTTCTTTACAATTTAATTTATTAATTCTGTAACAAATAATATTTAATTACATTTTTTTAAATGTAGATACATTCTAACATCAAATTTTTGCTGATATTTTTTAAATGGATATTGAGGAATATTTTAAAATATTTAATAGCATTTTCATCTGATACAAGATGAATATTAACGTGTAAACGTTTATGGCATTTTCAGTGTTATTTACTGTATTTAATCAAAAATTTCTAAAGAAAAATGATAAAGGAAAAAAAAAAAAAGAAATATGCAAAAGACAATTGTACGAACTCCTGAAGTCATTTTTATCATCAGATGTATGTAAAATACTATTTTTATGATACTTATTATTATTTTCTTTAAAACAACGAACGTAATGCATTTTTCAAACTGATTAATTCAGTATTTTATTTTATGTGTAAGTAACGAAATTCTTTTGTCTGGCCCTGTAAATAAATAATAAAAAAATTTTTGCACCACATATGAACTGAATGCATATGTTATTGCACACTGTAGATGAAAAGCCAGTTTATTCGTTTTGAAAGGCTGCAGCACTTTTAAAATGCACTTGAAACAATTTTTTCCCATTGACCGGAATGTAAAGGAATAATTTTGACTGCCTCTGAAATTGAACTATAAGTGCGATTTTCATAAAATTTGAAAAGGCTTGACAAAATTTTGCAATAATTATTTAGTTAAGAATTCAAAGTGTTTGGTTCTGTCGATTTTTTCTCTGTTATTGAGAGACAGATTGACTGAACGACGACTATAAATGCTATGTATTTATATAATAACACACTCATAGTGCTTAACAGTGTAGTCACTTTGAGAGACTTCCAAGTTGACATCAACTTTAAGCCCAGTCTACAGATGAATGTCTTCCAATCAGAGAGCAGTTGGGACGAAAAGTCTAACAGTAGTATATGTAACTAGAAATATTATAAATTAATGTTAAAAAAGGGGAAAGGAAAATACCTTACAGAAAGAGCCTATTAAATTAAATTAAAAAAAAATAGATTAAGTATGAATAAAATAATAAACGAAAATAAGCGAAGTTAAAAAAGTTTCAATGAGAAATAAGCACAGTTAAGAAGTAATAGTAAGAGAAATAAGCCCAGTTAACTGTCGGACAAACCTGGTAAGGGTCGGGGAAAATGGGATGTGTCAGATGTTATGGCACAAAAAAAAAAAAAAAAAAAAAAAAATTATCAGTTTTTTTTTTTTTTTTTTTTTTTTTTTTTTTCACAAAGTAACAGCATAAATTCTCATAAATGTCTTTTTTTTGTAAAAAGGGAGAATAAAAGTAGTGGATAGTTTAAAGAAAAACTTGACAAGTGTGAGGAGCTCAGGAGCTCTAAGTGTTCATAATAAAGGAAAGTTTTGGTCTTTTTCTGTTTAAGATATTATATTGTAAACATTGCACATTTTAAAATCATTCCAAGTAATTAGAAAAAAATATGTTAATTATAAAATCCAAATTTCAGCAGTCAAATTTAAGCAGTTTTAACTAGTTATACTTTCTTGTTATTTCAAATAATGATATTAAGTCCGATTTTTCTTATTATTTTTATATATAATTTAAAATATAAACAAAAATTCAATTTTCACGCTGAAAATAATTATTTCTTTCTCAAATTTTCATTAAAAGATTCAAAGTAAACTAGTCGCAACGGAATAAAAATTTAAGCAATGAGAATTTTAAAAAATCATATAATTTTATCTTTTCATTGCATATAATTATTATTATAGTTTAAATATAAATAAACAAGTCAGAGACAGTGTAATAAAGTAAATTTACAGTTAACTTTACACAAATCAAAGCTAAAAATGAATAAATATTTTTCTAACATCTTTGAAATTTGAATAAAGAAGATTCTGAGATTATGGTGTGCGAAAAAGCGAAACGCATATGTGCTGGGAGAAGGGGGGAGGTCATGAGAAGAAAACAAAAGATACGCATAAGTAAGAAGAAATTTTCAAATGTGAAAGGATTATAAATTTTGTAAATATTTTTCTTGCCATGCAAATGAAAACAGAGTTGAAAAAGATATTCAATAACTTCTAATCGCAAAATAAAAAATTTATTATAATGCTTGAAGATAAAAAGAAATAATTATAAAACAGCTGTAAAGATAATAAATATTTTATGAAAAATTATTAAATCACCTTAGAAATTGGTTTTGGAATCTCTAATGATCAAAGATTTCGTGATAATTTTTTGTTTGACAATGGTGTCTTTCCTTTACAATTTGACTCATTAAATATGTAACAGATGATGTTTAATTACATTTTTTTAAGTTTAGGATACATTCTAACATCGGTTTTTTGCTAACTTTTTTTAATGAATATTAAAAATATTTTTCAATATTTAATAACATTTTCAGCTTATACAAGATGATAGTATTATTGTGTAATTTTTTATCGGTATTTTCATTGTTATTACTATTATAAATCAAAAACTTATAAAAAGAAAGGAGGGTAAAAAGAAAAAAATATGCAAAAGTTGTTGTATGTATGTATGTCGGCCAATTATCTACACTATGGGATATAGGCCCTAAGGGGTGAGATGCCCTCCGTGGTGGTCTTTCTAAGGGAACCTAACCCGTATTTATGCAAGGTTCGAAGAAAACCACGGAAAACTCCGAACGGTTAGGCCGACGGTCGCGATTGGGTTCGAACCCAACACCTACCATTTACCAGTTTGAGGTCAGAACCTCTCGGCCACTGGTGGGGCAAAATATGCAAAAGACTGTTTACAATTGTATAAATTTCTTAAAACATTTTTATAATCAGATATATTTAAAATACTATTTTTTGCTATACTTATTATTATTATTATTAAATAACAAATGTAACACTTTTTCAAACTAATAAATTCACCATTTTCTTTTTTTTTATCTTTAAGTAACGGAATTCTTTTGTGTGGTCCTGTAAATGAAAAATAAAGATTTTTTACACGGCATATTGAATAAAATGTATATTTTAGAGTACTTCATAGATGAAAATCCAGTTTATTCTGTTTGAAGGCTGTAACACTTTCAAAATGCATTTGAAAAAAAATTACATTGGCCGCAATCTACACTGTAAAAAAAAACAAGTTGGAAATTGGAGGTGCGTTCGTACGATAACGAAGTTTTAAAAATATTCAGATCTTGCTGATATAGTAGAGCGTACTTCGGATACAGTATAGTAGTCGAAATCTTTGTGTTTCTGTAAATATGCAGAAAGTAATTTTAATTACACCTCAGAAACGTATATCTTATTCATAAAATGTGAAATAGTTGAATATAATTAGAACACGCTTTAAACAATGTTTCCCCGTATACCATTACGTAGTGGAATACTTTTGTGTGGCCCTGTAATTTAATAATAAAAATTCTTTGCATCACAGATTGTACAGAATGCATATTTTAGTATATATTTCATAGATTCATACCAATTATATTATGTTCGAATAAGTGTAACATCATAAAAATGCATTTGAATATTTTTTCCCATTGACCGTAATGTAATGGAATACCTTTGATTGTCCCTGTAAATGATCTATGCATCCGACTTTCAGAACATTTGAAATGACTCGATAAAATTACGTAATAATTATTTGTTTTAAATTTCAAACGATTAAAATGCATTTGAAATTTTTTCCCCATTGACCGTAATGTAACGGAATCCTTTTGATTGTCCCTGTAATTGATCTATCCATCCGATTTTCATAAAATTTGAAATGACTCAACAAAATTATGTTATAATTATGTATTTTAAACTTCAAACGATTCGGTTGGGTAGTTTTTGAGTTGTTATATGCGGACAGACAGACAGACAGACAGACGGACGGACAGACAGACGGACGGACAGACAGACGGACGGACTGAGCGAAAACAATAGGTGCTACGAATTTACATAATTACGAACACACCTAAAAAGGGTCGATCTACTAAAAAAATTTTAGTAATCTTATTCGGTTACAAGGAATCTGTAAGAATTATTAGAAAAAAGCTAGCAATGAATAGAGTTAATAGTTTTACATTTTTAATAGCTATTACTAAAGCTCACTTGGTGTGGAGATGATAGCTTAGTGGTCATAGTAACGGACTTGAGGCTGAAAGTGCCTGGGTTCGATGCTGGCCGCAGCCAAATATGCACCGAACGTAAATAAAGGGAATATGAAAGTGCTGTCGTAGCAGTTACCACGGGTAATGATCTTTGAGCTTTCCCTCCCCTTTAGAAACATGTCAAAATAGAGTAGGTAGCAGTGTTTGGTGCTGCCATCTGTTGCGGCTTTATCGAAACTCTTCCGTTTCAGAAGCCTGATTTTTTTACCCACTGGATGCAGCTCGAAGGAAGCTCCTTCACTTCGGGCACACGTAATGGTTACTAAAAATAATTTTGGGGCTCTTACTAAAATTTGCTTAGTGGCTCATACTAAAAAGTTTCAAATTAGTTATACAAAAAATTCTTTTGTTCAGTTTACAAAAGATATGTTTGTTTCACTTGCAAAAAAAAAGTTTGTAATGGTTACTAAAACATTCTCTGGAATACAAATTTACTAAGAAATTTTTAGTAACCACTTGAATTTTTTTTTACAGTGTAAGTACTATAATGAAATTTTAAAAGTACACACATCTAATTTACTAAGTATACTGTACTTGTAATTAAATTGTATACAGTACCTGTAATTAAAATTTATATCCGATTTTCATAAATTTTGAAATGATTCGACGTGATCACGCAACAGTTACACATTTTAAATTTCAAACGATTTGATTGGGTATTTTCTCTCTTATATGCAGAAAGACAGACAGACTTAAAAACAATTATAGGAGCTACGTAATTCTATAATTAAGAAGCACTTAAAAATGTTAATTACAAAATTCACATTTCTGTTGCAGTTTATGCGTTTTTTTTTTTTTTTTTTTTTTTTTTTTCTTGTCATTTTAAATAATGATAATTTACATCGAAGTCTTATTGTTATTATTTCTTTTATTTAAATTCTAAACACTAATTCAATGCTCACATATGCATTTATTGAAATATTAATCATGTAACTTAAAATATTTATGAAAATATTTTTTTATTTCTCGAATTGTAATTAAAACATTCAAATTAAAGGAAACTCGTTTCAACGGAGTAAAAATTTAAACAATGAGTGTATAGAAAAAATCATAAATGTTTATCTTTTCATTTTACTCCAACGAGCAACTCAAATATTATTAAAGTTTAAATCTAAATAAATGAGTCAGAGACATTGCAATAAAGTAAATTTTAATTTCACGTTATGCAAATCTAAGCTCAAAAACGAATAAATATTTTTCTAACATCTTTGAAATTCTAATGAAGAAATTTCTGAGATTATGACTTTTAAAAAAGCGAGAAGAAGATGGGCTGTAAGTGTGTGTGTGTGTGTGTGTGGGTGGGGGGGGGGGGGGTCATGAAATGAAAACGAAAGATATGCATAAATAAGAAGAAATTATCAAATCCCAAAGGATTCTAAGTTTTCGTTTTTTTTTTTTTTTTTTTTTTTTTTTTTTTTTTTTCTTTTTATGCAAAATAGAACAAAGGTGAAAAAGAAATTCAATAACTTCTAATCGCAAAATTGAATTTTTACTCTTAAAATTTAACTATAAAACAGTTGAAAAAAATAATAAACATGTATTGATTAAAAAAAAATAATTTTAAAAATTTGGTATGGAATGTTTAGAAAGTAGAGATTTTGTATTTTTTTTTTTTTTTTTCGTCTAACAAAGTGTCATTTCTTAACAATTTGATTTATTAATGCTGTAACAAATTATGTTTAACTAAATTGAAGAAGAAATTGGAGAAATCATTCTACCACAAGTTTTTGCTGAGTTTTTTCTAATGAATATAAATATTCAAGGTTATTTTGTAATATTTAATGACATTTTCATCTGATACAAGATAACAATTATCACATAAAAATGTTCTGATATGTTCAGTGCTATTTCTTTTTCTTTAAAATTAAGAATTTGTAAAAAGATTTGTTTTTCTTTTTATGTGTAAATGCCGAATTATATTTTTATCATCAGATTTATGTAAAATAGCATTTTTTATGATACTTTTTTAGAATAAATTTTAGAAATGTCAGACATAAAGCATTTTTCAAAATAATTTATTGATTTTCTTCTTTTAATCTTAAATAAATTTATATAACATGTCTAGTTTACTGTTCTAATACACTTTTTCCATTTTTTTTTTCAAGTTTTATGTTCAGTAATCTGTTTAAAAAAATCAGCATATTTTTATAATTCTCATTTACTGTAATCTTTTTAGCACATTCAATGTTCCCTTAAGTATCCCCTGATTAGTGTAGGATTTTTTTAAATTATTATTATACAGATTTTTTATTGCCTCCATTTTTTATTCATTTTATTTAATGGCAAATTAAATTACACGAGAATAAAACGAACTACTTTATTTAAAAAATAAAAGAAGAGTTATTCTGAATAATAACAAAGTAGTACATAATAAAAGACTGTAAAAACACATAAAAAAGACACTGTAAATTTACACTAGTTCTCGATTGAATGCATTTTTCTGAGTTTCTCTGTCATCATTTTACAGGCATTGCCCTTATCTTGCATCTAATTCCCTATAGGCATTTCAGTGTCTTTATTTAACCCATGAAGACTTATATCGGGCCTCTCAGACTCGGTCACAACTAAACGGAACTGCAACGAAATCACCCCTTCCACAAATATGGATAGGTTTCATGATAACTGTGTTGAAGGACTTGATTTTTATGACAAAGGGCCCTCAGAGGCCCGGTGCGAACGCTCATTTTTTTCATTTTTATATTGAATGTGAAGAGAAATGTTGTGAAATGTATTGTTATTTAAAATTATATAATGGTGAAATGAAGATATTTTAAATTTTTCATAGCTGAGATTTTAGTTAATGAGGAATATATTAATAAGGAAGATGAAAAAGCAGTTGACATTGAAAAACATGGTGATCTTCAGTAAAATTTAGAGAGATTTATCTAATGACTCGAATATTATTAAGCCCGTAGACTGTTATTTCGGCAAAGATAAAATAACGAAATAGAAAGAAAAAAAAACCAAGACGAAGCCAATTGTTCGATTCAACTTCAAAAGTAAATTGAATGTAAGAATCAATAAAATTCAATATCTTTTCTGGATGTCCTTGTTATTCGCGATGATGATAATTTTCAGACTACTGTCTTTCGTAAACCTTTTGCGGTCAGTCTTCCACCTCATAAATATTCTTCACATCCTCCTAACCAGAAAGTTGCGGCTTTTAAAACCTTTGTTTTCCGGGCTTCCAATATTTGTTCAACTCCTCAGTTACTCAGTGATGAACTTAATTATCTTAAAGATATTGCTGTTGATCGTGGTTATTCCCCTAATATTATAGATTCAATTCATAGAAAATTGACAAAATCCACCCAATCTGAAAGAAAAAACTTTAATTCGAATTCCAATACTTTGGTTGTTTTGCCTTTTTTTCCCAAAATCAGTCAGCAAGTTGCTAGAATTTTAAAAAGGTTCGATTTCAATGTTATTTTTTCTCCTGTTAATAAAATTGCCTTTTCAAATCTTAAGCATCCCATTGATCGCTTAAATAACTGGGGTATTTACCAAATTTCTTGCCAATGTGGCCTTTCTCATATTGGTCAGACTAAACGTGCTCTCAGATTTCGTTTAACGGAACATAAATGGTATGTCAAAAATCAAGAGCTTAAAGGCTCATCCATTGCTCAACATTGTTGGTCTTCACAACATAAGTTTAACTTTTCTTCAGCTACCATTATCCAAAAGTGTCCTTCCATTCTTTATCTTGATTTTTTGGGAAGCTTACCACATCATTAAAAATTCTCACTCCTTAGACAATGACTTATCAAGTACGCCTTATTTTCCTAGCATTTGGAAATCTTTAATTTAATTTAATATTTTTTTCCTCGCTTGTTAGTTTTGTTTTGTTTATTCTCCGATAGATGTCGCTACTTGTCCATTCAGTTGTTAGGCTTCTCTCTTCTCATTGGTTGCTCTCCTTTAGGCGGGGTCGTTTCCGTAGCGGGTATATAAGCCTGCGTCTCTCTGTCTCTTTGCTCAGTTTTGCTTTTTCTAGCTCGCTGAGTTTTGCACTGATGAAGAATCTCCATAGTAGATTCGAAACGGCTGTTTGCTACCTTTTCTTACTTTATTTGTGCATTTATAAACGTTGGTTTTCTATCTTTAAATATGTTATATATATTTTTTATTATTATTATTCCTTATGAGATGCATAAGATTCGATGACATAACTGTTAAATCACTTCTAGAAAAAAACTGGATAAATTGGCTCCCCAAAGATCTATTATTGAGAAACTTGTTGCAAATTGTCAACATGTATAAGCGAAAGTGCTCAAATATAAATCCATTTTTGTTGATGTACTTTTTTGATTAAATTGATTATTTACCAAAAAATTGCCAGTAGTAGCTCCATTTCATCTTTATAAGATTCTGGAGTCAAGTTTGTTCAAAAACTAATGCATCTTGAGAGAAAAGAAATTGTATGGTATGACATTTGGTGTTTCCAGCCACAGAGGTTCTTAATATGGTACACAATAGGTCCTTCATACTCAGTGCCTTATTCAGCACCCACACCAAAAATGTCAAAGAAAATCAAGATTTCAAGGTATTGAAATAAAAACGACACATATTTCACATAAAATAAATTTATTAGACTAGAATATTCAATCACAAAAAGCATGTATCTAAAATTTAAAGTTATGCTGATGCAAAGAATCACATGAAAAATTTTCTAACTTAAAATAACTGACCCAAGGCAGGTAATAAAAAAAATTCAAATAAGTATTTATGAAGAAAAAAGTAAGCAGAAGAAAACAGATAACTGACATAAAAAAAGATAAAAGAATGTTAAAAGCATCAGGCGCATAGAAATTAGTTTTTCCCTCGACACAATCTTCGTGAGATCACTTAATACACTAGGGTGCATCTATCCCACTTATCTACAAAGCAATCATTAAAGAATATTGACGCACAGTGGAAGCCCTAAACGTCTTTTTTTGTTTCACTGAACGATTCCGGGTTCATGTCAAAGTCATGAGGATATTCGAGAACATTCCGCGATTTTCTAATGCTTGAATGTTTTGTAATCACCTTGAAAAATATGTGATAATTCCTAATAATGCGATATTTCCTAAAAGATTAGATTTAAAAAAAAGAAAAAAAACACGCACACTAATATTCAAGCATGCCAACTGAAAAAAAAAATTACAAAAAAAGGTAAAATGCTGAAAAGGGCGGTTTCCCCCATGAGATGCCAAAAAATCAAAAATTTGAACACCATTATATTTCATAAAATTAATATTTGCCTTAATTTTACATTTAAATGTTTGAATATATAAAGAAAATATTATTGAACTGAAATAGTGGTATTCAATACACATAAATCTTTGGTATCTATAAACCATGAGGCATATTTCGTAATTCAGCAAAAAAAAAAAAAAAAATGAAATAAAAAACACATATACAAGACATATACTCTGGTTGGTCATCGGCGTATCATAAAATTTTCATGATCGATCATGTAAAAAAAAAATAAAAGTATTAGTCGAAGGAAAATTTTGCAACATCCATTGATTGCAGAGGAAAAAGATGCACCATTTCGTGATGATATGCTAGATCCATAACTAAACTAAATAAGTTTAGGACTCGCTATGAAAAATAGGTAAATAATAGATAACTCTAAGCAAAATAATAGAGATCGAAATGGACACAGCCTAATAAAATAAAATATGATAAGACTCGCTATGAAAATTATACAGATCAAAAATGAGATCGAAATGGACACAAAAAAAAAGAATAAATAATTATAAAAAAATCTTACTATTTCAAAGCAGATTACAGATAGCAACAAGCGTTCTGCTAACGTAATTCTAATACCTAAGATTCTAAACAAACAATCTCTATTTAGGCAGCCAATGTCTTCTGCACACACTGAACTCTTATTGGAGCACAGCGTCCCGCACATGCGCTGCTGTCGATGACACATGGAGTAAAAGTTGTTACTCCGTGCGATGATGTGATCATGGTTCTCTATGGTGAATCGTTCATTTAATGAATGAGATAGGACTGCCCGGAAGAGGACTTGACGCATGCGTAGATGCTGTTTTTTTTAAGGGTAGATCTTAAATTCTTAGCTTACTGTTTTACTATATATGATGTTTGAAAAAAATCAAACAATTATATTTTTGTTCGTAAAATTTAAGTTGTATCTGTATAAGAACTGTCTTTGTATGTCGTCACTTTAGAATAATAATAGAAACTGATTAAAAACCGAGTTTCGAATTAATTCGATTTTAAAATTTTATGTTTTTTTCATCCAAATATTTTACTTGGTAATTCATGGAATAGAAAAAAATTGGTAATTGCTCTGATTTTTAGTTATACAGCAGGTGGCATTTATAAAAATATTTAAAAAGAATGTTTGATATCACAAAAGGATCTTACAAGGATCCACTGACCTACAAGTCTTACTGACACATTGATGCTCTTTATACTTCTAATAATATCTAATATATACATAGTACGATTCAAAAATTCGGAAAATGCGAACATTCTTGACAACGAAAGCAAGTGGTTAACGTAAAACCGTTTGACAAGGTCTCCCAACTCTTTCCAATTTACCCAATCGGACGTCAAAAATCAACCAACCAACCAACCAATTTACTCATGCTGCTTTAGCCCATGTCATATGATCAAACTGCACACGCAGCTATTATCTTCAAAACTTAGTTACCTTTGCTCTGCGATGAAAGGAAAATGGCTTTTCTTGAGCATTGTTGCAACATTAAATTCTATCAATGTTTAGGTAAAACACCAATGAGGACTTTGAAAATGCTAAGATAAGTATACGATGAATCTACCATGGTGAAACTCAAGGTTTTTGAATGGCATCGAGGTCTTAAGATGCAACACTAGTCACAGAAAAAGACCCGTATGATAATGTAAAATCTATGAGAGCGTTCTTTTCAAATATCTCGCTCAAATTTTAATATTTTTACATGATTTTTTTTTTCTGCCATAGGACGTATAATATAATTGGTAATTGATAGCTGAGGACGATCCACAACCGGCATAGTTTTTACTTTTTCCATTTTGGTTTTAGTTTTTTTTAATTACTTTATATTGTTTGAACCGGTTTAAACCGGTTCTGAAATTAAAACGATCATAACATAAAAAAAAGTATAAGCAAAATCAAAAAAGTAAAAACTAGGACGGTTGTAGATTGTCCTCAGCTATCCTATGCAAAAAAATCATGTAAAAATAC
The DNA here is from genome assembly GCA_964019185.1 of Maratus speculifer. NCBI lineage: Eukaryota > Metazoa > Arthropoda > Arachnida > Araneae > Salticidae > Maratus > Maratus speculifer. The sequence continues at coordinate 92,653,274 of OZ025294.1, read as the reverse complement.
ATGATTGTATGTAAAATACTTTTCAGTGACTATTGTGAGGCCTTAAAGAGGACCGAGAAGCCATCGAAGACGATACATGTCTTGGATAACCTTTTTGAGGCTACACACTGGTACTTTCTGCTCGACAACGCACCATTGCATCGATACCAACTGTTAAAATAGTTACTTGTCAAAACTCGCACAGCTTTCACATCCCACTCCCTATCAGCTAGACCCGTGTGACTTTTACCTGTTCCCATGAAAGAAAACTGTTTACAGGGACGCCGTTTTTCGTTATCAAATGAGGTGAAAACAACATCGAAAGAGGCCTTTTGAGAGGTTGCGAAAAATGGCTTCCAGCGATACTTCCAAAAGTTATACACTGTAAAAAAAAACGGACGATTTAACGGAAGTATTACTGGTAATCTAGACGCCAGTAGTATTTACTTTTTTTAACGGAAAAATTTCCGTAAATTCCAGAAAAAATCTCGAAAAAAACGGAATATTTACCAGAAAAAAGCGGAGATCTTTCCGTTAAAAAACAGTAAATAGTACTGGCGTCCAGATTACCAGTACTACTTCCCTTAAATCGTCCGTTTTTTTTTACAGTGAGGAACTGTTCCAGAAGTGTATCGTCGCCGAAGGTCACTCATTTGAAGGTAGATATGCTTCTATACTGTGAACTATTCAGAGTAATGTTTTATTCAATTTTTCCCCGAACTCTTGAATTGTACTACGTAGATCAGAATCTGCATCATTGTGTAGTATTTTCCTGTAAGAATCAACTGTTTATATAGTACATACACTATTAAAGCTGTTCTTAACTGCTGTGCTCAACAAGCGGAAAACGTTTTGACACATTTACAACTTGATTTTTTAATGGAAAAATATAAAATTGCAAAACTTGACAATGAAAGTGATCTGAAATTTAATTCAGTTTGCTATTTTTGCAAAATAAATTACAATTGAGTTATAAGCATTTTTGATTACACGAAAGATGATTTTCAACCCAGTTTGGACTGATTTTTTATCTCTAGCAGGGAAAGTCAATTCAAAACTCTATTCTGTCACTGTTTTCTGAAAAATCTATTGTGTTTGTATAAAAAGGTATCTGAGTGCGATTAAATAGTTTCTAAACAACAATATCAGCTAGTTTCATACATTACTGAACAAAAATAAATTAAAATTATGTCATAAAATCACTCTTTTTGATTTAAGAACAGTCTTAAAAAAAATCTAGTGCATTTTTGTCCCATTTCGTATTCATGAGAGATATTGAATGAAATAAAAACAAAAAAGATTTAAAGTGATATTTCTACATGGAAATTAAGAATAATTTTGAAAGTGTTTATGGGAAGCACACACAATTCTTAATAATTTTCTCTAGATACATATTCCAATTTGAATTATCATTGTTACATAGACGTAATTACCTTTAGAGACTTGAAAAAGTCGTGGTTTCTTTGTTTCACCCGATTTTAACGAAATAGCAACAGTCTTGTGAAATATAAAACACTTGTAACATATATTTGCAACTGAAAATTTGTACAGAGTAACATTGACAAAAAGTCACCAAGTCCAGACAAGTGAAAGCGAAATGGTAGCTCAGTATGATATGCTAGAATAGCAGTAGGACATTCAATATTTTGACGCACGAATTTCAGTGAAACAGTGAGATATCTAATTTTATCTAATACTGTACTAAATGAAGCTGATGTTTCGAACATCTGAAACACAAATTTATGTTTTTCATTAAATAGATGTGCCACACATAAAAAATGACTTAGCATTCCAGTAGATGCAGTAATAGTTTATCATACCAATAAATCAAAAAAGTTAATTTTGCTTTTTTTTTAGATGTTATACTGTGTTTTGAGGTGACAATCTACGCACTTTTTATTATTTTTTTATGTGTCGACAAATTTGAAATGAAACTGAAGAAAATGTTTAAGTTGAAAAATAATTGCGAAAATTTTTCATCGCATGAAACATAGATTAAAAAAAGATTCCGGGAAGAATCGTACTCACCCATGATACGGAAAAAATGAGCAAATCTTAGGTAACAAAAGATTTCCGATCGTAACACAAAAGTTTTTCTTTGAAATTTAATGGTTGAGAATGGAGCTTTCTATAGCATAAATATTTTACAAACTTTATTTTATTTAGGATTTTCTGATGTTTATTATTGGGTTATGTCCGATGCATAGCTGCAGACTGCCACAACTTTTTAATAACCTCTATTTCAATTTTAAAAATCCTCCCTTTATTTAATGGCCAAAAATATTCGGTAAAATAATGAGAAAATTACATTTCTAAAATCGTTGTCTCAGAAAACATGAAAAGTTGACAAGTTTGCCGATAATGTCATAAGATAACGGAACAGAATTCCAAATGCTGGAAAACGGCGATGTTGCGAAGAATTTTTGATTAGCTTATGAAATGCTACAAAAATGTATATTAAATTTAGTAACAATAATTTAGGTAGAATAATAATGTTTAAAAATTTCAACACATATAGAAATAAGAATATACCGCTCATCCACAAGAAGAATGACACATCTCGACAAAAGTAAACTTCATAGGAGAGGAAAAGAAAATGTGCATGATTTTACTCTAACATGAAATAATAGCACTTTGTAAGAAGTCGCCTTACAAATGTAGAAGAGAAGAAAGAAGTGATAACTTATCTTAATAAATATCTCGGGGTTGCATTCTTCTTTATAAACTTTTTATTACTTGAAAAGACGACACTTACAAATATAACACTAACGCACACACATTATATACAAATAAAGCTTTTACATAATTCTGGCGCACGCCACCATCACAAGATATAAAATACAGTTTTCCACCAACATTCCAATATCACTAAGAAAAGAACATTTTTTTTAATAGAACTAGTGTTGCCAGATTTCTTTTAAACGCGAAATATTACAACTACATTTTTTTTTAAATTTAGCAAAACTCAGGTCACGTGACGCGTGAGTCTATTTTTTTTTCTTTTATTCCTTTGGAAAGTGCGTGTTACAACTTAACTCTGTATGCAGGAATAAAAAAGTGCATAAAAGCATAAAACCCTTAATTAGGCTGTTCACTCAACTTCCGGATTCCTCCCATTAATGTAAAGTCTAAGGACGTTTGGAGTATTCTTATATTTAAAATACCTCTACGGGAAATAATTATTTTAAACAACTATTTCATAATATAAACTTTTTTAAATATGTCTCTGTTTTTCTAAATTTTTCAAAATTGTTCTAAAGTATGTACTTAATATTATAGGAAGTGCTAAATTTTTATCCACAATTCGTCAGCTGTTAACACATAAAATGTTAAATTAAGTAAAAATTTTAGAAATATTTTCAGAACTAAAAAAAGGAAACAAATCTTTAAGATAAGTGCACAGAAATAAGAAGTAAAAATATTAATTTCCTAGTAATTAAAAATTAGGAGAGCTTTTAAATAATGTAAATTTACTGTTACGTGTCCGATCCAATACTGGATATAATATTTAACCAAACTGAAATTCGGACGCAGCGCAAAACTCAATCCAGTATTTGGAGAATGGCCAGAACAAGTCTCGTCCTGCAGCAAGGGTTTGTCATATCGTCATCTTCATAAAAGTTGCTGAGAGTCAGCTTCCTAAAAGCCCTAATCATAAAAGAAAATCAGCGGTCAACAGAGACTGACTCTGTGACCAGTGCATAAAGCATCTCACGGACCCAGATATCCAGTGCACATATTTCATTAATTTTTATTAAGTTTGCATTATTTGACTAGAAATAAAACAATTCTAAACTATCTATAAAATGCATTGCAATTCCAAAACAAAATTTAGACGTTTATTTAAATATTTTTAATATACATAGTAATGCTCTATTAATGAATTGCTGAAGAACCAATTTCGACAAATTATATAAAATGCCAAGCTACTCAAGTAGCACCAAATTGCGCAAAAGAAACATCCCCATAGCTCCAAAAATAATAATAATATTAACTAACAATTTACTGCGTCGGATTAAACGTCTCATTTCCAATTAAAATATATCTTTGAATTGAAATTTGAAGAAATACAGGGTTATTAAAAATTGAAGAATGCGGAAAACAGGATTGCAAATATCTCGACAACTAATAAACCGATCTACTTCGTTTTCTGTGCAAAATTTGTGTTATTTTATTGAATTTAACGTCCTTTCCTTAAAATAAAAAATTCAGAAACTTTTATATACCTTTCATCGGAACGAATTTTTCGAGAATCCGAAAAAATAGTTCCGGATAATCGAGGTTACTGATATTAAATAGACTTGGTCGCATTCTTACATATTAAGAACATGCAAAACTTCAAGTGTCTATCTCAATTTTCTCGGCAGAAAGAGCGTATACAGACACACAGACAGACCGACAGACACACAGAGATGGACGGCAATTTTTTTTCTGAATTTCCAGTATCTGAAACGTGTAAATCCGTCAAAAAAATTTCGATTTTCAAAACGATTGCAAGACTTACCCTATACTACGTATGATGGGTAAGTAAAAATAGGAAAATTAGCCTTTGCATTGTGCGTTTCTAAGCCAATTATCTCGTATCATCTCAGGACTATAGAGTAGGAAATGAAAGCTAAAATATTGATACTACTGGACCATAGGCCATCTTCATTAGAGGCCTAAGAAGCTCTTGGTTATAAGGACGGAATTCGTGACATCATATCATGCTGACCCAATCAGCAGAAACAGTTCTTGTTAGTAACACACCTTGGTATTACAATTTTCTACCGGCATTGGGTAAGCCGAGATTAAATGATCTGACGTCATGAACTCCGTCCTAAGCCCGCCTTAACAAACAAAAGCTTCTGTCGTGACCGGACCCAGTTGTTCAGTCTGTTTCTTTTTCTTTCAGCTGACACCAGAGTAGTGGCCTGCTTTTATGCAAACAAGGAAGATTTAACATTGAAATTTCCAAACAGCATCCCTGGGTAGATAGTGGATCTTCTCACGATGTTGCCCTGAAAGATAGCTTCCAAACCCACCTCCGTAATGTTAAATCTATGGGCGTTTGATGCATTTTTGTATTTAAAATACTTTCTCAGAAAATTAATATTTTTAACTTTTGTGTGTGTGTGTTATTTTTAAAGAATGTCTTTTTACTTCTCAATTCTCAAAATACTTCTAAAATTTTTGCTTAATTTAATATTTTTATGTTTTAAAAACTGGCAAACTGGGAGTAAAATTTTAACACTTCATATAAAATTAAACTTTTTCTTTAGATGTTTGAAGCTTAGATACAATATAAGATGTTGTATCTAAGGAAAAAAAAGTGAGATTTTTAAAGAAGAATACACAGAAAAAAAGAAGTTAAAAATATTAATTTTCTGAAAAAATATTTTGAGAATAAAAATGCATAAATGCCCATACACTTAATATTACGATGGGGAATTCGGAATCTGTGTGACCAGCTCCCTTAAATGAGCCTCTTAAGATAGAACTGCTTCTGGAGTCTACCAAGAAATATCTCACTACAGTTTTGAATTACCGCCAATCAGAATTGAGGATATCCTATGAACATTTTACCCCTTCTCTTTGATTCAAGCCAATTGACATAAAACATAAACATAAGCATTTAAAAAAGAACATATATATATATCAATACCAATTTAACAAGGAGGCCACAAAGGAAAAAAATCGTTATTCATTTACAAATACTTAATAATTCTTGATTAATCATGGGGACATGAATATATGTGCAATGTTAGCACGAAAATAAATGAATTACGTTTATAATAAGCATTCCCTTTGTTCCTATCAACAGTTAAAGGTATAACACCCTAATCATACAGAAAAAAAAAATCAGTGGTCAACAGAGTCTAGCCGGACCCAGTAATACCGACTGTTGTCTTTTCGTTCAGCTGCCAAGAAAGTAGCCACCTTCTTTTATCGACCCAAGATAGATTGAACCGTGCAGCTTCCAATCAGCATCCCTGAGTGGGTTTAGATGTTCTCATTATGTTGCCCCCAGTGAGAGAATATCCAAAGACTCATACCCCGGAAAAATAAGCTCAGTTCAGACCTACATTTTGCTGAAGTTCAATTGAATTCTTGGAATTCCCTTCTTTTCTTTCCATTTGCGGTTTGCGCTGACAATAGGAACGAGGGAGATACAATAGTGGGGGGGAGATAACTATCTTAATCCTACTTAAGGGAAAGATTCTTGCCCTACAGTTGGATTGAAGTTGAACTGAAAAACTCATTCACATCAAACGCGCCGCCTGCGGACATAAAAGGCACCGCCTGATAACCGCAAAAAATCTTTGTGTGTGTTTGCAGCCTTATTCTCCGGACCCGGGCGTGGGCATCCATCGTTAACCCATCCACTCGACTCATCGACTTCGATGAAAGGTCAACTGGAGCATAGCGACTCCAGTAGGAACTTCTACTAATACTGCATTGATTCATTGGCTGAAGAAAGCCGCTTCGGTCTTTGGAATTTACCGTCATGGTGCTCTCGGCCAAGTTGTCGGCATACACACTCAAAATTTCTTTTCTTATTATTATAGATAAAATAAAACCATTTGCCTCCGCTGAAGAATTCAACATTTACAATCCAGTCTTTAAACAATATCTGCAGAAAAATATCCATATGATATGTCACTGTCGCTGAATAATACACAATCCTTTATAAACCGAAGTCGTCGTAGAAGAAACTCAACACAAAATATCGACCACCTAATATTTGATGTTCCTTCATTTGTTTGTAACATTAATATGGATATTTAAAATTAAATATAATTCATAAAAGTTTCATGTTTTATCACAAATTATTCATTTATATTTTTTTCAAAATAGTACGAATTTTAATTATTTTTATTTCATTTGTTATGGGAAAGTGGCAACGGAAAGATGTAATTACTATTTACAATCTATTTTTCCTTTACTTTTTACAGAAATTGAGATTACCAAAATTAAAAACTAGTCGTTGGGGGCCACGGTAATACTTACCCATCACGGATGTAAAAAATATAAATATATGGAAATAAAACATATGTATTTATGTAACTATTTATAAAATTAATTGCAATTCCGAAGCAAAATTTAAACGTATATTTAAATATTTTTAATATACATAGTAATGCTCTATTAATGAATTGCTGATGAACTAATTTCGACAAATTATATAAAACGCCAAACTACTCAGGTAGTACCGAATTGCGTAAAAGAAACATCCTTACAATTCAAAAATAAAAATCATATTTCCTAACAGTTTATAGCGTCAGATTAAGCATCTCATTTGCAATTAAAATATATCTTTGAATTGAAATTTGAATTAAATACAGGGTTATGAAAAATCGAAGAATGTGGGAAACAGGATTACAAATATTTCGGCAATTGATAATCCGATCGACTTCGTTTTTTATATGCAAAATTTGTGTTGTTTTATTGCCTTTTACATTCATTCCTTAAAATAAATAAATTGAAAATTCTTATATATCTTTCATTAGACCAAATTTTTCGAGAGTCTGAAAAAAAAATCCGGATAATCGAGGTTACTGATGTTAAATAGGCTTCGTCCCATTCTTATATACTAAGTACATAGAATATTTCAAGTCTCTATCTATATTTGTTCGGTAGATAGAGCGTTTACAGACACATAGACAGGCAGATAGACACATACACAAACGACGGACGGTATTTTTTTTTTTTCTAAAAATATGATTTTCGGAATCCCCAGTATCTGAAACGCGTAAATCCGTCAAAAATTTTTCTCGATTTTCAAAACGATTGCAAGACTAACCCTAGTCTACGTATGATAGGTAAGTAAAATGGCACGCAAAGACTACAAATAAATAAATATCTGAAGGATGCGATTTTCAAACAAATTCCATATCTATATTATAAAGGCCAAACGTATCTGTGCGTAACGCATACGTCATTTTGCGAATGGCAACACTTTCCCATACAATTTCGGTTTCGCAATTTTCGTTACAACAAATTTTACACTTCTAAACATCGCAAAATTAAAATTTTTACACCGTCGTAAAGAGAAAAAAATGTACTTTTAAATGCAATTTGTTTGAAAGCTGTATCTCATTTTGTTTTTGAGATATTAATTTTTTTTATAGTTTTTAGTGCATATTTTGTAACTGTGGCAACACAATCACTGCATTTTCTCTTAAAATTGAAAAAAAAAAAGATAGAAATTAAAATGCGTATACTAGGTCAAATATATCGTCTGTAATCGTGTCAATTTTTTTTCGTCCACATTTATACCAAACATAAGAGCCTCAATCGATAACCTAATAATAACTTATCTGTATTACAATTTACTGATTACATATGCAATTAAAGATTAATTATTTGGACAACTCAATTTTATACAAATAATATTTTGTTAATTTTAATTTAAAATATTATTTGCTTGAGAGTTTGATTGACCAATATCAGATACATTTTTTATTGTAACTAATTTTGTAGATTTATAATAAATCAATCAAACAGTTCCTTCTTAAACATTTTCTTTCGTCGAATTTCGACGGGTTCCACCTCATTTCTATAACTGTGAAAAAAGTAGAATATAATTTTCATTAAATTTATAATTAATCAATATTGATTATCATTTGGCTAAAAGTGGTTGATGTGTAGTATATTGCACATAATTAGAAAATCACGTATATTTCATAACCTAAAAAGAAAAAAGCATATTTTCGGGTCGTCTGTGCACTTACAGGGAAGGTCTCCCTACTGGACATACTCAGATTATTTTGAAAAAAAAAATACTAATTAAGCTATTCATGTATGTAACAAAAGATCAGTGAAAATTAGCGGCGGAATTGCAGTAGAAAACATGTAAAAAAATAAAATGCTTTTAAATATTTGGCGTGAAAAGACGAAAGTGTCTCACGATTTGGCGAGCAGCACTTTTCCCCGCCAAAGCAAACGATTTTAATGCAACTGAAAACTTTTGTATTTTTAGAATCCGTGTAAATAGTATTTTATGAATTTAAACATAAACAATGAGAGAGTTTAATATATTAATTACATATTTATATATATTAAATCGCATATATATATATATATTATTTGATGCTGTAGTTATTTAATTTACCTCTGGAAAAAATATTTTCATGTGTAAAAAATTCTTATTCAGTAAAATTACTTTCATACATTTAAGTATATTCAAAAATAAAAGTCAGATATTTCCATAGGGACAAAATCGAATTGACAATGCTCAACTGATTAATTTTTTTAATTTAAATTAAAAAAATTAATCAGTTGAGCATTGTGAATTTAGTTTTAAATCTCAAATTTTGATGGTTATATTTGAATGTAAAATATAACGAAATGTAACGAAATATATCAATACAACGAAATTATATTTAAAACAAACTAAAGCCAAAGATGTTTAATTTATCTAAACAAGTACAAGTTGAACATGAAACTTTTTTCCTTTAAAATGCATTTGACATAAAAAAAAAAACATATTTTAAAATAGCTTTTATTGGCAACCAATGATAAATCGCCAAATAACGAAATTTTCATTAATTTTTTTACGGACAGGGTACGGTGGTTCCGCCGAAATTTTTTTTTTATGAACGTATATATCTTCATGGGAAGAACATTCTGTAATTTTTTCAGGTTTTTCAGAGTATGCCCATATGGAGACCTTCCTTGTAAGAAATAAATATCTAAAGGGGTTTCATCAGACATTACATTGTTAAAGACCCTTTATAATTCTCATGTGCTGGAAAAATAAATACTGTAATCACGCTTTTTTTCGCTTTGTTTTGTTTGCGTCGCTTTTTTTTTTTTTTTTTTCGTAAAAGTTTTCTGTTTACAAAAAGTGATGTGAAACAGAATTAAAAAATATTCGCATGTGACAAACCTGAGATGGTATATTCTAGTGGGAAACTACTTATTTCATTGAGTGGATATTTGACCATTCTAATAATTGGAGTGGCTAATTACCCACTCAATCCCCTTTCATAAAATATTTCAGGAATTTTTGTAAAAGTCATGAAATTCTGATATTGTTCTGTATAACATATATGGAAAGAAATAGTATTATTAACTGTTAAATGCCGTGTATTACTTTTCGCCATCATACCCAATTTAGCCTTCTAAAATATTATGAGAATAATGATGAAGCTCTAATATCTAATGTTGCCAATAAAATACATGCTAAAAATATTATTAAATCAATATTCGATATTTAGATAGCAGAACTAGGTTGTCTAACAATAAAAATAGATTTATTTTTTCAATTTGTTTCTACATATGTTTTTTGTTTTATTTGTAAAATTTGCAAAATATCCCATTTTGTTCTTCAGTGAACAAGTAAAGTATATTCCTTATAATAGTTCTTGAAATTCATACAGATTTAATGTTGTAGTATTTTATCAAGAATTTTTTTTAATTATAGTCGAGTGTCACTAATTGGCAATAATCTTTTTTTAGATATAAACTATATTTAAAACAAAATATTATTATTTTTTGAAGTTTTTCTTAGTAATTGATTAAAAAAATTGAAATCCGAATAAAAAAATAAAATATTTTTCTTAAAAATCAGGCATTTAAGTATTACAGTTGGTTATATTTTGTTACTTATCATATTCTCGATATATTCATTTTCAGTGGCGTCAACTTATATGGGCCCGTGGTGCTCGAGCCCACCCAATAATTTTGAATCATAGCGTATTCAATTTTCATTGTTTTAATTATTTATTTCATTATTATTGTATTATTCATTTTTCACCTTAGAACAAAATTTATTTCGTCAATGATCACATGTTTTAATTCTCCAACTAACACCCAAAAATTCCAAATGACTGAAATCTTTTGCTTCCATATTTAACTTTCTTCTAAATCAATCTGTAGTCATGTTCATGATAAAGCAAGATCCCAGGGCCCCCAGACGTTACTTATTTTCTCACAAGTAAAGTGTATTGTATAAAGTAGTGCTAGTACGTGCTTTGAGTGTAGTGATATCTGCTATCTTGGACCGACGGCCAATTTACGGGTACCAGGTACCAAAGGTAGGTAAAAACACTACGAACTTTTCTTATTTTTTCATTCTTGATTTTTATATATGATGCTCAGGGAACTTTTTCAATACTTTATGTAAGCTGCCAGACCAATTGCATGGGCCAAACATCTTCCCAGACATACAAAAGAAGCGCATTCAGCTCAATTTACCGAAGTAAACCATTTTAAGATGATAAAGCAAATAAACTGAAAAAAGAATACTGATTTTAAACAAAATAGTCTGAATTTAATCAATGTTTTTTCAATCAATGTCTGAATATTTCCAATTAAAAACACTCTTTATAAATTACTGATTCTTTGGTCATAATTTCGATTACGATTTCAATTGTATTCACATTTTGGTATGCTATAATTATTTTTAAAATTAAGGGTTAAAATATTGCTTAATTATTACTAAAGACATCCATTAGACCATTAATAACAGTGTTGGGCACGTTCACAAAATAAACGAACTAACTCAAACTCACGTTCAATTTGTGAAAAGTGATTTAAGTTCACGTTCAAATTCAAAAATTTTCAAAAGAACTCGTTCAAATCAAACTCGTTTGTAAAAGTGAACAAAGTTCATTAAAAAGTTCACTTTTTTTTATGTTTGGATATTATTGTCCAAATTTACAAAATTTTGTGAACTAATCATTTGATTATTCGATATGTAAGATAGAGGTATGCACGGACGGAAATTTCCAGGCCCGATCCATAGAAAAAAATGTCCGGCCCGATATTAAAATAAAAATTTCGGCCGAGCCCATCCCGGCTCGTAGAGAAAATTTAGCGGCCCGACCCTGCCCGATATAATAGCTAAAATCAAGGCTAGACCCGGCCCGATATAATAGCTAAATACAAGGCCCAACCCGGCCCGATATAATAGCTAAACACAAGGCCCGAGCTTGGCCCGGCCCGGAAAAAAAGTTGAAATTTCGCACCGAACCGGCCCGATCCCGAGTACATTTCTACCGAACATTGATATTTACCCTTACGGAAGAGTTCTGGCCAAAAAAACTTACCTTAGTCTGTTTATAATCTCCATATATGCAGAAATGCCGTAGGCTGCGATGTTTATGCTTTCTTTTAAAATCTTTCCGATTTCTTTAAAATCTTTCCGATTTAGACATATTTCCGCCTTACACAGTCCACCTTGTACAGAGAGTTTACTGTCTATATCTATTTTCGGCGAAATTGTATACAGCCCAGGTCCGGTTCGGCGCGACCCGAGTCTGCAGAAGAAATAAGACTAGGATACTACCCAGAGAAGTGATATCTAGACTTAACCCGTCCCGAGGCTTGTGTAGGCCTCTAAATGGCATTTGAAAGAGGGAAAAAGTGTACTAAGGTCTGGAAAATTTTTAAATAAATTATGAAAAAATTGAACGTAAATTTGAACGTAAATTTCGTTCAAACTCGTCTATTTTTGAGTTTCCGTTCAGTTCAAACTCGTTTATAAAATAGTGAGCGAAGTTCAGTTCAAAGTTCACAAATAGTGAGCGAAACTCGTGAGTTTTCGTTCAGTGAGCGCGTTCATACCCAACACTGATTAATAACATAAGTTTTATGAAGCTATGTTATAAAACTATCTAATTATCACGCTCGCGCTCATACTTATAGCGACACTTTATGTATGTCTGGAAAGATGTTTGGCTCATGCAATTGGTCTGGGAGCTTAGTATTGAAATAGTTCCCTGAGCATCATATATGAGGAGCCCAGAAGCCAAGGGAACACTCTTAAAACGAAAGAGCTGATTTGGCTTCTCATGAAAGAGATGTAATTTTTTCGATCATAAAAGAGTTGTTTTTCAAACGATTAAATCTTCTTGATCTAAATTGGTTATTTAAATAGCTCAACTTCATTTAAATTGGTTAAAACTCGAGTTATTTCAACTCTTTTTTGAGAACCTGCCTTTCAACATTGAGATGAGTGGATTTCAGCTCAACTTGAGCTATTTTGTGGCTGACTTTTTAAGAGAGTATAAGTGACAAAATTGAAAAAAATGAGTTCAGTGCATAGACTATCTGGAAATACGTCTATTTATTTGTAGGTAAGAAGTTATGAGTGATTTTTTAATTATATACTGCGTTTTAGGGGTCAGTTACTTAACCTCTTTCCCAAAACTGTTAAACGTGTGGAGGCCAAAGAGTATAAGTACAATTGTATCCGTTAACGTCTACAGCAGAAGCGCGACCAACGACATACAAGGCCATTTGCTTTTTTATACATTAAATAAATGCATTTTAACTGTTAACATGTAAGAAAATCGTGCGTTAAGCATAGATTATGAAACACTTTCCAACACTCTCTGAAATCTTTAAAAATCTTTGCTATTTAGGGTATTTTATGGCTAATAGAGTGTTATTGTCAATAGCCAAATATGTATTCTAATAATTTTGAACAGCCCTATGTTTTATCTGTCGGTTGATATATATATATTGCATAATGGGGAAATTTAATTTAGCAAGAAAACGCATAACAGCTTGAAGTTTCTTTTTCAACAGCTTATACTGATAGATGGAAACACACTTGTATACTTTTGTTTATCTGTAATTTACCTTGAACCTTTGTTATACGCCAGTATTTAGCTAAAATTTAGTTCAAACTAAAACACCCTTAAGACTACTAAAATCACATTTCCAGATATTATCAACCACAGATCACCATGTATGAAATTTTGTGCGTGACCATGTACATCATTTTATCTATATTTTACAAGCATTTCTTTGTAAACTGAATGCAGTTCAGCATATAAATATATGACTTATTTAAAAGCAATCTTTAAGTAAATTACGCTCATGTTCAGTAACCTTTACGAAATCTTTTGTATAGCCCTGTATATGAAATACAGCATTTATATGAACTGTAGCATATATATTAATATGTATAAAGTTAGTGAAACTTAAAAGCGCAAATCATAATTAAAAAGGCATTTTGTCCATCCATCAATCATCATCGATAAGATACAGTACTTCGGATAGAATATACTATTTGAAATCCTTTTGTGTCCCTGTAAATATTGTGTGCTTCGTATTATGTGCGAAATAACTTATATTAAGCCTCAGCGATGTATATCAATTTTATTATACATGAAGATTGTAATATAATTAAAATATGTTGTAAAAAATTCCCTCTTTATCATTAGATAATGTAAATCTTTTGTGTAGCCCTGTAAATTAAAAATAACTATTCTTTTCACCTTGTATTTTACAGAATGTTTATTTTAATGCAATTCGTAAATGCATATAAACTTTAATATGTGATAAGGTGTAGCATCTTTAAAATTCATTTGAAACGATTTTTCTCATAACACGTAATGTAACGAAAAACTTTTGATTGTCCCTGTAAATAAACTAATCGTGTCAGAAACTTCATTTGCAATGGGTTCGTGTTGAGGTAAACGTGAATAATTCCCAAAAATTTCAGGGAAATCCGAATATATTCACGAGAGTTATGGCGCGGACAAACGGACAGAAAAACTAAAATCATATTCACTTTTCAACTTTGTTGGAAAGTGTTAAAAAATATGCATTCCGATGTTTCAAAGTTTATAATAAAATTTTAAAACTTATATTAGAACAAAAATTTTTCCTTTCATTCATTTATACAGGGTTCGTACGCATCAGGAGATACCTGGGATTTTAAGTGGTTGTACACCAGAAAATTAGTAAAGTATTGATTGCTATATCTAAAAATAGAATTTTTTCCATCAAATAAAGAAAATATTACTTTACAAACATTCTGGTAACAGATCCTTGAAGCGTACGAACCCTGTTATATCAACATCGTTCATATATTTTTTTAATTTATTTTTATTTCATAATTTTTCCTTTTTAGGTAGATTTCGTATGAAATACTACCTATTGCATTCGCGCCAGTTTATATATCTATCTATCTATCTATATATATATCTATATCTCTTTTTTATGGACACGATAACTTCTAAAATTCTTCACCAATCTCCACCAAACTTTTATATAAAATCAAAGGGGATAAAATCTCGGCTAAATTCGTTAATGGGCAAAATCGGATCAAGGGGGTCGAAATAGGGGGCGTTTTTGTGAAAACAGAAAAAAGCCCATAACTTCTTAATGAAAATAGATATCGAATCAGTTTAAAGTTTATATTACTTCGAAATAATGGGCCAAACATTTATGCATGACAGATTTTTGATAAAGTTAAAAGTGGGCTCAAGGGGCGAAAAAAATAGGGTTTTTAGGAGAAAAAATCATAACTTTGTCAATTCTCAAGATATCAAATCCATATAATTTTTTTATAAATATTCTTAAAATTATCTAAAACTTTTGTATTTGCAAGTTTTTGATAGGACTAACTCTTACCGGTAAAAAAATTAAAAACGAAAGTAAAAAGGGCTTTCGAAAAAGAAAAAAATCCATAACTTTGTCAATTATTAAACTATCAAATCCAATTAAATTTATTTTACATCTTCTCAATAATATGTACAACTTTTATGTTGACAAGTTTTTCATAGGATCAATTCTTATAGCAAAAATAAATTAAAAGAAAATTGGAGTTGGAGAAAAAACTTCTAGTTCAAACTGCTTACAATCTGAATCGTTTTATAAATTCATTTTTTATTTTAAACACATCCATATGGCAGATCCTCTTATTTAGGAACTATATAATGTGAAACATTGGCCAGATTTTTAATAAAGACAGAATACATTTCAAAAAACACTGCCAAATAGGGTATTTTGAACAGAATTTCCCGAAGCGACTGTGATAGGAAATTTGAGGAAGTATTCAAATAACAAATTGCGTTTCTTCAGACTCATTTTTAAATTCAGTTTTGCTCTCAAACGCATCCAATTGGCAGGTTCTCTTATATAGAAGCTGTGTAATATCCCGCATTGTTCAGTTTTTTGATAAAGGCTGAATATATTTTTAAAAATTCTGTCAAAGAGGGCACTCGCGCAAAAATTCCCGAAGCTATCATGATTAAGAATTGAGGTTGTATTCAAAATTGGTCATTTAATAACTCATTTTTAAACTCAATTTTGCTCTCAAACACATTCAGTTGACAGTCTTTTGTTATTTAGGAACTATATAATGTACCATATTAGTCAATTTTTTTAATAAAGTCAGAATTATTTCAAAATATGTTGTCAAAATAGGTATTTGATCAGAATTTAGCTTAAGATGATTCTGATAAAACCAGTCCTTACAGAAAAAGGAAGTTAAAAATTTTTCAAAAGAGGACAAATAAAATTGTTAAAATGGGTTTATCTGTAATCAAATTTATTTTTTGTTGTTGAAATGAGCACTCTTAGAAATCTACCTCCGCCTATAGGCCATGCCGACAGGAATTTTTAGAATTTGTATTAAAACAAAATTTTGTTCTTTCATTTATTTGTATCAATATTGTTCTTAATTTTTTCAAAAATACAATTTTTAATTGCATAATTTTTCATTTCTTGTGTTCATTCGGCACTTGTACCCTTTAGTTTCCAAGCACTTTTCATTACTGCTTGGAAGCCAATGGGTACAAGTGCCGAATGATGATAAACATTGCTCATTTATAAATAAAAATGAAAATTGTATTCCACTTTTTTTTAAAACACCTATTGAAATAAGAGTTCAAATATCACTATGAGATAAGCAAAAGTTTCATATCTTAATTCATTCAATCACAATTGATGTTTAACTTTGAACTCAATTTACTTGAAATCTAACTTTTGTCACTTGTACCCCTTGTCTTCTGGGGTCCTCATATAAAAATCAAGATTGAGAAAATAAGAAAAGTTCGTAGTGTTTTTACCTACCTTTGGTACCTGGTACCCGTAAATTGGCCGTCGGTCCAAACTAGTAGGTATCACTACGCTCATAGCACGTACTAGCACTAATTTATCCTATACATTTTACTTGTGAGAAAATAAGTAACATCTGGGGGCTCTGGGATTTTGGACTATGATATCATTACAATAAATGATTAAATATTAGTGTCTTTATAAAGAAATGCATGATAATATAATTTAATAAAACTGCAACTTTATTAAAACACGGTAGCTTGACTTAAAATCCTCATCTTTCATTATCTGCCAACTTTTCAAAGAAAAAGAAACTGGTCGCACCATTTTACAAAAATATTATTGAGTCCATCTAATATTTTTAAGCCAACACAATATTTTTCAAAAGTTGGCACCATTTTTCTATTACATACGTCAAGAAGTATTATTTTGGGGGAAGTAAAGCATTGAACATTTTCCTCTCTGTCTCCATTTTAGTAGTTTTGAAATGTCATTTTTTAGTGAATTTAGCCCCAAAAATAACCAAAGACTGTTTTCAGTGATTTAAAAAAAAAAAGTAGGACTATTCTTACCGAGATCATAATTAACATATTTTACTTTATCACTTCACTTCAATGCTTATCTCTCCTGAAAACTGAGATTTAACATATATTTATTTCGTTTAAAAATCATGAAGAGTATTATTAAGAAAATGAAATAAGAAGATAAATTTTGATTATAATTACTGCAAAAATAAATGAATTTAAATTATGGAAAATTTCATCAATTATAATTATATATTTCAGTTTCTTCAATTTTTTTAACACTTCGTTACTTAAAAGTGTGTCATTTACTAAATTTATGATTTGGTAAAAACTTTATATTAATTACGCTTTTCCTTTTTATCGCTATTTTAATGTAATTCGTATCATGGATTTTTCATTCAAGTTTCCGAGATTATTTTCATTAGAAAGAAAATACAATTTTCACATTTGATTTTTTCGTGTCTTGACTTATAATTAAAATTTTTAAATTAAAGCAGTCCATTTCAATGTCTCAAAAGAAATTTCAGTGTTTATTATAGTTATAAATTTCAAAGTACCGTGTCACAGAGAGAGCAATAAAGTTGACGTTATTGAAATCTAAGCTAAATAATTTGAATAAGTATTTTTCTTTCACCTTTGAAATTCTTACGAAAAAATACTATGATACTCCGTTTGAAAAAAATTAAAACAGATGACGTACATAAGAAAATAGATTTTTTTCTTTTTCTCAGATCATTGGAAAATCTCTCACAGATTTTCATTATTATGCAAATAAGAACAAAGATGAAAAGGTTAATGAATTCTATCCAATCGAAAAATTAAAATTTTAATATGAAGTTAAGCTTCAAGGAAAATAAAAGTGATATAACTGAGTAGGTTGTAAAGATCTTTTTTCATTAGGTCTGTAAATCATCTTAAAAATCAGTTTAGCCGTTGATAACAAACAGAATTTCATGTGACACTTTTTTATTATTTTTTCCTTTCAAACCTAGTCTTTAGCTATTTTTATTTATTTATTTTATTTTATTTTATTTTATTTTATTTTGTAACAAACTGTTGCTTAAAAAAAAAAAAAAAAAAAAAAAAAAAAAGGGAGAATTTTTTAACGAGAAGTTTTTATTATTATAATTCCATATTAAATACACATAATGGAACATGTTAAAAATGTTTTAAACTGTAAATTAAATTGTATTTTTTTTTTAAATGGCATATTTTAATAAGAAATAATTCAGTAAAAATTACTTTAGTTTCATTTAAAAAAACTGAATTTTTTGCGTCAAATTCATAATTATGCATAAATTAATTAAAATACTATTAATGAATTGGGTTTTAAAAAAAGAAAACATATAAATTTCATATTTTAATTAAATTTTCTGAAATAAATGCATGCTGCGATTTCTGTACAACTCAAGAAATACTTTCACTTTTTATCCAATATATATATATATATATATATATATTGGATAAAAAGTGAAAGTATTTCTTGAGTTGTACAGAAATCGCAACATGCATTTATTTAAGAAAATTTAATTAAAATATGAAATTTATATGTTTTCTTTTTTTAAACCCAATTCATTAATAGTATTATATATATATATATAAATTAAGAATGAATTATCTGTTTAGTCCAATTTTCTAATTAGTTGCTTTATATAGTTAAGTTTTTAATTCTGTATTTGCATTTACACATATTTTTTCAATTTCCGTATTAATTTTTCTTTAAATTTTTAATTCAATAATATTTAAAAGTTAAAAAAGTACTTAATTAAAAAGAACATCACCCTTAAAAAAACAAATAAAAATATGCGCCTTTATTACAGGGCTTTCACTGTTGCCCCTAAAAAACATTAATAGACATGCATTTTCCTTTAATTACCTATAGCCTATTGTTTCGATAATGATGATTCACCCTGCATATGTGCATAAGTAGTATATGGTACCTACTATGGAACACTTTTTATATTCCACTAAACGCAAATATTTAACGATTTTTGTAAGATTTTCATCAAAAAGTTTGTCTGTCTAAATATAGAGGATGTAACTATTTTAGTACGATTTATCGAGTAAATGATGATAAAAAATGCATGATTTGCATTGGTTGGATATTTTATTTTTTCTACTAAATTATGTAAAGACGAAGTTTTAAGAAAGGGTTATGGAATAAAGAATCATGATTATAAATAATAACGTAATCAATTGAGATGAAATATTTATCAATTTTAAATGCTAATATTTAATTATTGTAGTGATGAAAAAATTTTGCCTGACGCCCTTAGTTTACGAAATGCTAATAAACAATCTTCCTCTAGGATAGTCTTGATAGGAAAAGCAAAGAGCTGCATTGTATAATATTATTATCAATTGCATTACATTGAAGTCTGAAATAAAAGTTAAATGCTTTTTATCCTATGT
The DNA here is from genome assembly GCA_964019185.1 of Maratus speculifer. Lineage (NCBI taxonomy): Eukaryota > Metazoa > Arthropoda > Arachnida > Araneae > Salticidae > Maratus > Maratus speculifer. Next base: position 92,633,577 of record OZ025294.1, on the reverse strand, counting down.
TTTAATAGATAACCAATTCTTTTTACTTATAGTTATAAATACTAATCTGGTAGTTTGATATTTTCATAGTTCGATAAAATTAAAAAAAATAGTTTGTGTCGAAATGAACACATCTTTGACAGCAAGAAATTTATTTTGAATTTCAGTAAATTTTATTTAGGGGTTTGAAATTTTCATAGATCGATAAATGGCCCACTCGATTATTGTAAGATTTATCGGGCAAAAGGTTATAGAATAATTGCATGATTAGCATTAGTTGGATATTTTTTTGAAAATTAAATAAATATTTTATCCTCTGTAATTCCCACCGCGGTTGAGTCGCGATAGGAATTACCAGTCCATTTTCTAGAAATCTAGTCCATATTCAAGTCAAGTCCGTGATCTATTTAAAATAATATTTCCAGAAATCGAGTCCATTGTCAAGTCCATGATTTTAAATCATCTTTACATTAATCGAATTGTATTTCCATTTTTCTTTTTCATGAGGATACAGTTCGAAGGCTGCTAATATCTTAGGAAGGAGCCTTCTTAATTCTGTATAAGATTCTCCAGTGAATAATAATTTCTGATATTCACCAACATCTTTACAAAACTTTCTTAAATTTTGTTCGCAAGTGCTTTTCATCTTTTTTATATTGTTTTGTTCCAAAAACTTCTCAAGAAAAATCTGCCAGTTTTCTCTTTTTTTTAACTTTCTGTGTTTTTCTTTTAGATCGCATAATATATATCCCATTTCAAAGCATTTCCAAACGGTAATTTGCTTAGAAAAATAATAATTCAAGAAAGCATTTTTGGCATTTTCTAAAGTATCATTCCATGACAAATTATCAGGTAGATCAAACTTCACATTATAATTAAAACGATTATAATTCTCTTCAAGTTTTCGTAATAATTCTTTCAATTCATCTGGATCAAAACTTGATCTAATTTTTTTTCTTTCTTTCATCAATTGATTATAAATCAAAACGACTTTACCTTCAGTTAGGAAATATGATTCTTCGTAGACGGGTATATCCTCTCTGCATCTTACACATTCTTCTATGTAATTTTTAATTATACTATTGAAATCTCTTATTAAAGCGGACATCTTTCTTCGGCAGTGGTCAGCTCGCAAATAACGAAAAACATGATGAAAACAGGAAACGACTAATCCGCAAATAACGAAAAACATGATGAAAACAGGAAACGACTAATCCGCCTACGCTTTACTCTAGAATGTTCTTCAGAAACAAAATGGCAGCGGTTTGACATTTCCTAGAAAAGAAATGAGGGCGATCTCAGACAGGAAATGCGCTGCCGACATTGACCTTCGCCAGTGATTGTCATAAAACCAGAGAGCTGAATAGAGAAAGAAAACGGAAATTTGAAAGATACTTGCAAACAATAATAGCATTCGGAGATTTTAAATTTATCATAAGTATTTTAATACTCTTAAAGTATGTTTGAAAAAGGAAGGCTATTTAAGAAATGGTTAGAGTAATTGAAAGATTTATAAACCTTTTTATTTTTCGTCTTTATTCAAAAGTACTCTCAATTCATTAATAAATCGTATTAAAATATTTTTTAATTCGAAAATTTCATCCATTAATTTTTCTCTGTTCGGTAGTTCTTCTTCATAATAATGACCAAATTTTTTATTTAATTCACCCAGTTGAACGGAAAGAATTTTTTTCCATTTATCGTTGTAAAAATTATCTGGTAATTGATCAAACTTATATTCAATGAGATTACAAAAATCTAGTTTATGCATATACTTTTCTAAAAATCTTTCACCAAATGTTTGAAAACGGGTTATTAATAGCCAATTAAGTCCTTCTTCCAATGTGCACATAGTATTTTCTGCCAACTGTTGAAATTGAGATACTTTATGTAAATCTAATTTTTCATGATAGGTTTGAATAAATTCGTCACTTAAGGTTTGATATTGAGATATAACAACCCAATTTATATAATTCGAATGTTTTAATATAAATTCCTCAGACAGCTTCTGATTTTTACAAACTAAATTCCAGTCTAATTCTTCTTTATATTTTTCTATAAATTTTTCCGAAAGTTTTTGAAAAATGCATATAACATTCCATTCGATATAATCTATGAGTTCTTCCATAAAACATTCGGATAATACGGAATATCTACAAACTAACTTCCAATTGAGTTTATCCTTCGAATTTCGAAGGACATCTTCGGATAAATTTTTCGTCTTAGAAAATTCGTCCCAGTTGATATCCATTTAATAATGAAATATTTTTAAAAAGGAATTTTTTCAATATGCATCCAAGGTTTTAAGGTAACTGGAAAATTACTTTTGGATTTTATCAAAAATGTAATCATGTCACCACTTTTTCCATAATCAAAACGAGTTAAGGAATAATCATCAAACATTTCTCCGCTTAAAATTATTTTATCTTCGATTTTTAGTTCTAACTCTGTAGCCCTATTTTTGCCGATTAAACTATTATATATTAAATATATAGTAATTTTCATATGCATATCTGTAGATAATCGCATATCTTGATCCAGTAATTTAGAACTCATCATATCGAAATTTACTTTGGTAAATTCTTTTCCTGTAAAAGTCTGAAAATCCTTCACTGTAACCCAGATATCTTTACTGTCTACATATATTTTATTGACTATGTCTTTATCGTTTTCGGGTTCTGGAATGTTGGTAATTATTTTATTTTTTGCATCAAATTTATCATTCTTTAATACTAATGCATTTTTTTCTAAATATCGTTTATTCACAACATTTTTATCATCTTTTGGATCTGCGACGTTTCCTATTCTTTTTCCTTTGGCGTCGTAAGCTTTTCCTTCGATAAGATGTAAAGTGTTTTCATCCAATTCTTTAATTCTCTTACCCGTTTCTTCGGTGAAGGTTAAAAAATTACTATCGTAATTAATATTATTTTTCTCTATAAAATCTTTTAGTTCAAAATGATTGTTTTCTATTTTATTCAAAACAAAACTTTTAGTGGTTAAATCTAAATCATCGATTGGATTTGAAGCATTTTTTAATATCTTATTATCCATATCGAAATTTCCATCCGGCGTTAATTTAAAACCGATACCTGGAGGTCCTACAGCGCCTTTTTGTACAGGATTATCATACGGTGGATAATAAACAGCCATTTATAAAGACTAAAAAATGTTATTCTCCTAACGTTTTAATCATAGTAATTTCTTTTTTATTCATATTTAATATACATTTCTTCCTTACTTCTAAAATATAGTAAAATACATATTCTTTGGTTGTTTCATTTTCTAATTTCCAATTGAATTCTATTCTCAAATTTTCAAGAGTGGTATAGTTGACATGATTTGACAAATCAAAATGAATTATGGGATATAATTTACCAAAATCTGAGTAGTTTACCATACAACCGGTTTCTGTGTTTAGATTATTGAGACCTGATTCCAGAAAAGATTCATATAATCTATTATATTCTTTTTTACCAAAATCCATAGTATATCGCTCTGCTGGTAATGGCGATCTGTTAATCATCAACCAACATTCGATCATATTCAAATTATCAAATATCATATTATTTTTTTTAGGATTTTCATTTCTTTCGAAATATTGCGGTATGACGAATAATCTTAAAACTTCATCGGATGTAGCCGATATAGAATCGGAACCGCTTTTATATTTATTAATAGGACTAGATCTGTTAATTTCATACTGATTCCAGTTTATTTCTATATCCGTATTAGATAATTTTAATTCATTATAGAGAATCTCCGCTCCATTTTTAAAGTCGACGTATCTCACCCACAGAGCTATGTCTTCAATTTCTACTTTATAATCTGGATTTGCAACGTCTGTGTAAATCATATTTCTACTATCGTCTCTTTGGAATTCCAGTCTTATTATGAAACCAGAAATGGCTTTTTTATATTCTGCGACGAAATCAAAAATTTCCTTTAAAGGCGTCCATGTTGTAACTGAATTACTATTTTTCGACAATTCCCATCTTTTTTTAAATCCTTTATTGTGGTTTTCATTTTTTACAATTTTTAATTTATTGACGATATCTGTTACAGGGGTGGTAGCCGTTATCGTACCATCGCTTTCAAGTAAACTTTTATTTCTATCAGCACTATCACTGGTATCTGGATAAAAACCTATACTGGTGGCTTCTGATGTTGAATAATCTCTGGTATAATCCTTCAGTCTCTTAACCTGCAGAATGTAAGAGTGATAGTCTCCAACTGATTCGATTATTTGTTTACCTATCTGAAGTTTTACGCCTTTCATAGAACATACAGCTGCGACATTATCGTCGTTTATAGAATCGCGATTGGATTTTATAATTTTCCACTTTGTCTCCAGATAACTCTCCGATAGTGAAATAGGATCATTGGTATCAGTAATTTCGAAATGAAACGTCGTATTTTCTTTTTTGTCATTATGGCTTGTACTAGGCAATCTTATTTTTTTTAATTCGCTACTTTTTATATCGTTATTATAATAATAATGAGTATCTCTCAGATCATAAATTTTTTCCATTTATTTAGGAAGAATTTTTAGACCTGTTCCTTTCATCTTTTTTGAAAATATTTCTTTCAATATGTCAGCATCAGTCAATTTGTCAACAACTGCTTTTTCATTCAAATCTACTTTTTTAGATTTAAAAAATACTTTTCCTTGAATTCTTTTACTTTTCCTATATAATCTGTGTTGATTCATTTATTTATTGTGAAAATTTAGTTAATATCAATTGATATATTTTTTCAACATAGTCTTCTTTTTCCTCTACGACTCTAAAATTATACTCAATTAAACCTTTATTTAAATCAATTAATTCGCCATTTTGATTCGTAACTGTCATCCTTATTCTACGAATTGAATCCCTATTTTTCACAGGATAATATATTAAATTATTGAATTCTTTCGAAATGATAACACCCGGTACATCCCTCGGTGTAAAAGAATAAATAACTTCTGAATTATTCTGGTTGATTAAAGATCCATTCACTACATCACAATGGATATATATAATGTCGTTTCCGTTTGTTATATCCGCTATATTTTCACCTTCTATTACAGTCTCTTCATCTAGACTTTTATAAACTTTTTTTTCAAAGCCTATTAACTTATGAAAATCGCTTTTTGTTAAGTCGATATTCCAACCTTTAGTTAATTTAATAAGCATTTTTAGTCTAGATTGTATTCTACCAAATTTTACCGGAGGATCGTCTGAAGCAAACGCTTTCATTACATCTATATTTAAATCTTCAACATTTTTATTACCATAAGGAATAGTGATAGATTTAACATTATTCTCATCTGTGTACACGTCAAACGTATTAGTTTTATCTGTTATGTTAAACCATGAAACTGTCATAGTAAAAGATTGCAATGCTAATTTTTTTAATTTAAGAGGTTTAGGAAATTCAACAGTGAAATCCTCTGATTTTTCATGACTTTTTGGTTTCAATTTGATCATTTATTAGACAGAAAAAAAGCTGGCGATTTAAAGATGAAAAACAAGCTCTTCGTTATAATCGCTAGGCTGTTGAGTAAATGAATTAAGTACACATTCTGGGCATTTACCTTTATTTCTTTCCTTTATATATTTCATACAAAATAATCCACAGTTTACAGATGTAGGTTTTTGTAAAAAGCTGTCATTGTGAGCTATATTAATTTTTTTATTGGAATGTTTAAGAAATTTCATAATATTTTCAGGAATATATTTTTCTTTGAGTTTAATATTTTTATATATATATTCCCCAAAAGGATCGAAATATTCTACATAATTATATTTCGGGTCATTATAGTAACAAACCCAATGTGTTCCAGGACCCGTCGAAATATCTAAATTAATAATCCCACTTTCAAAATTTCCAATCTTTTAGGAAGTAAATCGGAAGAGAAAACACCTCTGAATCCTTTTTCATCTTTCATATTTTCTTTAATAGTTTTATCCGATATACCCAACTTTGTTATCGGGATTTTTTTTTTTTTTTAGACAGGAAAGCTGGCCTTTTTTTAAGACCAGATAATTTGTTTTCCAAAGGTTGAAAAACTCCAGATCCTGAAATTTTATCCAGGATTTTTTTAGTTCCCCAACCCGCCGCACCACTCGCAGCACCGAGTCCTAGTGATGTTAATATAGGAATTAAAAAGGGTAAAAATCCACCGTTTTTATCTAATTGAGTTTTGCTTATATTTATTCTTTTACCTTTACGAATCTGATTAATCTGTGTTTTAGTTAAATACATCTCATAATTAGGAGTTTTAGAATTGTCTATCTGCAGTGTCAATTCTTCTTTTTTTCTGAGAGCTGATTTCAATTTACTAATCTGCCCGTCACTCAAATGAATCTTCTTTTTTACATAACTCATTTATTAGGCAGCAAAAAGCTGACGCTTTCAAAGAAGAAATTGGTTGTGTAATCGTTCTTTATCTCCGTTAGTTATTTTTTTAGTTTTAATGAGTTTGTCTATTAGTAGTTTGATTTCATTTCTTAATTTTTTCGACTTGCTACCTTGACAAACTTTATCCAATAATTCAGACAGTAAACCTAATCCTTTCCCCACTTTCATTACTTCGCTACCTCGAATTGTAGTTAATCTAGCCATATATTTTTGTAGCTCCCCTTCGTTTAATTTAACAGCGTTTAATTAATCCTTTTTCTGACTTAATTCCTCCTCTGAAAGATTTCTAGCCCTATTAATTGTACTTTGTAAGTTGCCTTTTTTCCTCGATAATTCTTCTTTTAACTGCTTTGCCTTTGTATACATTTCATCTAATTTTTCTTGATTGTCTAGGAGTTTCGAAGGTCTGTATAATTGTACAGATTTTAAATAATCTGTATCTAAATATTGATCAACATTATAAGTAAATAGCGGTTCTTTATATAATCCTTGGACATCTTCGATCGCTTCAGGAATAATTCTAGAAGATTCTGCAATGGGCTGTAAAGATATATTTAATTCGTCCAATTTATCATTGATAGCTTTAATATTTTCTTTTCTACTTTTATCCTGTTCTTCTAATTTTTTAGTGACAGGTTTATGAAATTCAGTTAAACTTTTGTCTATGCCTAGCTTTCTGTCACGCTGTGCTTCATTATTTTTTCTAATATCTGCTTGTAATTTGACCAGTTTTATTGCATTTTTTAATTCTTCTTTTTGTTTCTTATTTCGATCTTTTTCTAAATCGTTTATTTTATCCATTTATAGACAGCAAAAAGCTGTCGCTTTCTAGTTTAAATTTTTTACTGACAGCTAATTAGAAGCGATAGCTTAGACGCCTATTTTTACTGTCAGCTAATATGTTTTTACTGGTAGCAATTTTATTTTTTACTAGCTGTAAATTTTAACAGTAAATAAATGATAAAAATTAAAAATTATACAGAACCGGAAGAATTGCCGGATCCCAAACAAAACTGTTTTTTACCCAGACATCCTTTCAGATTATTAATAATCGGCCCATCAGGTTGTGGAAAGACAAATTTACTAATAAATTTATTAAACGGTTTTGAGAATCCAAGTAATTTAAGATTAGATTTCGATGCTTTATATTTATGCGCAAAAGACATTTTCGAGCCAAAGTATTCTAAATTACAAGAAAATTACACACTGTTTGAAGGCTTTGAAAGAGACGATATTTTAAAATGTAAAAAAATAAATAAAAATAAAAAAACGGAATTATTAAAATTGTATGATAAATATAAAAAGAAAGTATTATTTTCTTCAGATTTGAGTGAATTTATTACTGTCGATGATTTAGATTCCTCAGAAAAAAACCTCGTTGTGTTCGACGATTGTGTTACAGAAAAAGATCAGAAAGTTATAGAGGATTTGTTTATAAGAGGTCGAAAGAAAAATGCATCCATTATTTATTTAACGCAGTCTTATTACTCAACTCCTAAAGACATTAGAAAAAATTGCAATTATTTCATATTTTTTAAGCTACAGCCTAGAGAAATCAGTCAGATAAATCAGAGAAATAGACGGAAATCTAACGAAAAAGGAATTTCTAGAAAAATATAAATCTTGTACGGGTAATTTCTTTATGTTAGACTTAGTAAATTCTGAAATGAGATACAGAAGAAATTTTGAACCTCTATAAATGGAAGAATATTTAGAAAAGAGATTATATGTTTATCGGAAAAGTTACAATTTGTATCAAAAGATAAGTGTTTCCTTATCTGTTAGCAAATTTATGCTGAGTGCCTCGAGTCTAACAGCATTTGCTTTCATACCACTGGCTGCTTTGAGTTTGAGTGCTGGAATTGTAGAAGTTATTGAGAAATCTTTAAATATTTTAGAACGAAAAGAAGAATACAAGCAATGTTATAATTTTTATAAACAACAATTAAATTTGTTGAAAGCTAAAAAAATTTCAGAAGAAGAAGTGTATGTTAGAGAACAAGATTTTATAAATAATTTAGTATACTTCCCAATCGAAAAGTATGTGAAAAAAGTACAGTTGAATGGATATAAATATTCTTCTTAGAAAGCTTCAACTTTTTGCTGTCTAATAAATGAGTTGTAAATGTAAAAAATTTGTTATTACGTCTTTAACTAAAAAGGGTAATTTTAAAGGCGGATGTTTAAAACGTGGACAAACGGGATCGGGTTTTCTGAATAAAGTCATTAGTAATTTACCTTTCGAACTGCATTTACCAGGCCATAATTTTACAGGCCCAGGAACCCAATTATTATGGGGGAAAACACGATTAAATCCAGATTTAACGTATAAAAATTCGTCTAAACCTGTTAACAGAGTGGATGAAATTGCATATAAACATGACAAATGTTATTTAGAAAATAAAGATACAAAAAGTAGAAATGAAGTATGCGATAAGAATATGATTGATTAACTAGATAATCTTGAAAATCCTACTCTTAGAGAAAGAATTGAAAGAGGAATTGTAAAACCGATTATTAAAGCTAAAAAATCTTTTGGTATGGGAAATACACAGATCTATTGTTTAAAATGTAAAAACCATACAGAAACAAAAGATATTAAAAATACAATGTCTAAAAATAACAGGCCAATGATGAAAGGTATTTGTCTAGATTGTGGTTCTAAAAAGAGTGTTTTTTTAGGAAAACCTTAGGGATGAAAGATCCTAAAAATATCTTAGAAAAAATATATTATCATCCTGAAAGTGGTTACTGTGGGATCAATGAATTAAAACGGAAAACAGGTTTCAGTCAAAAGCAAATTACAGATTTTTTTACACAGTCAAGATGTTTATACCAGACATAAGCCTTTAATTCGTAAATTTAAAAGAAGACGCATTTATGTCAGTCATATCGATGACCAATGGCAAGCAGATTTATTGTTTATCTGACCTTTTAGTAAATATAATAACGGAACTAATTACTTATTGACAGTGATAGATGTATTTAGTAAATATGCTTGGGCTATTCCGATAAAAAGAAAAACTGGACAAGAAGTAACGGAAGCATTTAAAAAGATATTTAAAGAAAGAATTCCTGAAAGATTACAATGTGACAAAGGAACCGAATTTTTAAATAAATGGACTTTAAAATTATTTAAAGATCATGATATTCAATGGTTTACAACTGAAAATGTTGAAATAAAATGTTCTGTAGTCGAACGATTTAACAGGACAATTAATAAAAAAAATTAGAACCTATCTAGCGGCCAACAATACTAAAAGATATATAGATGTTTTGGATCAATTAGTTAAAAATTATAATAATACCAGGCATAGGTCTATCAAAATGACACCTACCGAGGCGAGTAGAGAAGAAAACGAATCTGAAGTTTATAAAAATTTATACGAAGAAAAAATAATAAGAAAACCGAAATTCAAGGTTGGCGATAGAATAAGAATTTCGAAATACCAGACTGCTTTCACCCGCGGATACCAGCCTACTTTTACTGAAGAAATTTTCATCGTTTCAGAAATATTAAACACTGACCCAATTACTTACAGAATAAAGGATTTGAATGGAAACGAAATAAAAGGAACTTATTATGAACCAGAATTAGTTAAATATAATAAGGAAGATAAGATGTTTAAAATTGAAAAAATAATAAAAAAGAAAGGAAAGAAATGTCTAGTTAAATGGTTAAATTATTCCGACGAATTTAACTCTTGGGTTGACGAAAAAGATATCAAGTCAATTTAATTTTTCCGCTATAATATCAATACTCCCGCCTAGACGGGACTTTTTCAAATATTAAAATATAAACAAGCTATAATGTCAAAACTCCCGTCTAGATGGGACTTTCAAATATTATTATGTTATTAAAATAATTCATCAAAACTCCCGTCTAGATGGGTCTTTTTTCAAATATTAAAATATAAACAAGCTATAATGTCAAAACTCCCGTCTAGATGGGACTTTCAAATATTATTATGTTATTAAAATAATTCATCAAAACTCCCGTCTAGATGGGTCTTTTTTCAAATATTAAAATATAAACAAGCTATAATGTCAAAACTCCCGTCTAGACGGGACTTTTTCAAATATTATTATGTTATTAAAATAATTCATCAAAACACCCGTCTAGATGGGTCTTTTTTCAAATATTAAAATATAAACAAGCTATAATGTCAAAACTCCCGTCTAGACGGGACTTTTTCAAATATTATTATGTTATTAAAATAATTCATCAAAACTCCCGTCTAGATGGGACTTTTTTCAAATATTATTATGTTATTAAAATAACTCATCAAAACTCCCGTCTAGACGGGACTTTTTCAAATATTATTATGTTATTAAAATAATTCATCAAAACTCCCGTCTAGATGGGACTTTTTTCAAATATTATTATGTTATTAAAATAACTCATCAAAACTCCCGTCTAGACGGGACTTTTTCAAATATTAAAATATAAACAAGCTATAATGTCAAAACTCCCGCCTAGACGGGACTTTTTCAAATATTATTATGTTATTAAAATAATTCATCAAAACTCCCGTCTAGATGGGACTTTTTTCAAGAAAGCAATGTCAAAACTCCCGTCTAGACGGGACTTTTTCAAATATTATTATGTTATTAAAATAACTCATCAAAACTCAAAATAAGTTTAAATAAATGAATTGTGACTTTTTAACGACATTTTAATAGATGATTCTGATTCTAACTTAATGGATTCTTTTAAAAAAGAAAACAAATGTCAAATACCCGAAAAATATCTCAAAATTTATGACCAGATGAAAAAATGTGAAATAATGTACGATTCGGATGGTGAATATTTTACATATAAAAATATAGATGGTTTTTTAAGCGAAAGACGCAAATCCCGAATAAGTCGTTTTAAAGCATTGAAATGGAAATTGAAGTTAAATATTCCATATAAAGCTGAAGAAATGTTTATTCAGTTTTTAGATTTAGTGTACTATAAAAAGTCGATAAATTACCTATATTTCATAAAGAAAATATTAGATTATTATAATATTGATAATAATTTGAAAGTAAAATCTAATAAGAAAAACGAAGACATTTGAAATAGCTTTCTAAAAATTATTTCTTAATAAATGGAGCTGTCTAAAGTTTGCAAGCATTGTCAGATGACTAAACCTTTAGACCAATTTTATACTCGATTTCGTTACGGCAAAACAGAACATTACGCTAATTGCAAAAGTTGTCATTTAGCTATGAAAAATAAAAAAATTGATTGCGAATGTGGCAAAACATACACTCTAGCTCATAAAAAACGACATTTAAAAAGCAATTATCATATCAAACGAACATCAAAATAAATTTATGATATTGTACTCGTTTCAAAAATAGAACACGATGTAGTTTTTTTACTCGTTTCAAAAATAGAACACGATGTAGTTTTTTTACTCGTTTCAAAAATAGAACACGATGTAGTTTTTTACTCGTTTCAAAAATAGAACACGATGTAGTTTTTTACTCGTTTCAAAAATAGAACACGATGTAGTTTTTTTACTCGTTTCAAAAATAGAACACGATGTAGTTTTTTTACTCGTTTCAAAAATAGAACACGATGTAGTTTTTTTACTCGTTTCAAAAATAGAACACGATGTAGTTTTTTTACTCGTTTCAAAAATAGAACACGATGTAGTTTTTTTACTCGTTTCAAAAATAGAACACGATATAGTTTTTTCTTGTTTAAAATATTATATTGAATGTTGCATTTTCAGAAATATTATTCAATTGGACATTGATAGTTTCAAAATTAGAATTGTGGGGGGAAAAGTGCTCATAAAATTGCTATCAGAACCATTTATAGAAAAGTTCCAAGACAGAGTAGATTGGCATTTTATATTCAAATCTATCAGAAAAATTTTATTTAGAATTTAAAGGTAAAATAGAAGTGCCTGATTATGACAGTGATTTTTAGGCTAAATAAATGGGTAATTCAAAAAGTACAAAGATTTTGACAGGTAACTGTACAACTGAAAGAATAAATGTTGATTGGAATCATACCTTTAATGTTCATCCCAATGTTCATATAACACCTGTATGTAAATACAGCGAACCATTTTTCGTTAGAATAACAGAAATAGATAAAAACGGATTTCGATTTGAATGTTTAAAATTGAATGGCGAACCTGTAGAAAAAAATTTAGATTTCTTTCAATGGACTGCAATTAGTCCTTTTGAGTAAACGATCTTATTTTTGAAATATATTTTTTAATAGTCGTTTTCAGAAATTCTTCAATTCATTTTAAATCGCTTAATCTAAAATTACCTGCTACCGAATTTGGATTTATAGATAGCTATTAAAAATGTGTAGCAAAAAGTATTCATAAAATTTCTTCTATATAAATGGAGGAAACTCTAAGATTGATATCTGTTTCAAAATTGAGACACACTGCAAAAGTTTTAAATATAAAACAACCCAAAGGTTGTAAAAAAGATGAAATAATTAGATTGATAATGAGATACATAAAAAGAACAGGCGAATATAAATATGTTTTGGTAGATTTATTAAATTTAGACGTCACAGATTATTTAAATGAAATGAAGAGAGAATTTATCAAAAATCCTAAGAAAAGAAATAAGTTGAAAAAAATATTCGATTCTTTTGATTTAAAATTTAACAATAACACAGCAGAATTTAATCCAAAAAATAACGAAGAAAAAAAGATAAAAACAGTGGTAAACCTTAAAAAATTATTTCCTGATTTGAATGAAAAATTGAAACAATTTATAAATGAACCGAAAAACCGTCCAAAACTTAAAAAACTCTTTGATTATTACGGCTTGAAATATAAAGATGAAAAATTGATCAAAAAGACAGAAAAAAAAGTCAAATTACAAGCAAATTTGGAAAATCTGTTTAGACCCGATTATGAAATTGTTGAGAAAGATAAAAAATTTGTAAAAAAAATTTAATACTTATAGATATGTTTATAAAATAAGACAAATAAACAAACTCACACCTGGCCAGTATTATAGTATCTTAAAAGATTTATTCAGGAGAGCAATTGGAAAAATCGAAGGAAAGGTAGATATAATTGTATTCAATCCCTATTTGACACAGCCCTTTCACCCTAAAATGATGTCAACAAAAGAAGCCTATGAGACCTATTTAGATGTTTTAACGCATAAAATTGAATACAAAGAGTTGGATATTAAAGATTGTGAATTTATTTTTACAGTCGTTGATTTGCCTAAAGGTGGTAAACATTTGAAATTACTGAACGATAACGATGTTGTCGATAAAAGAAGTATAATTCAAATTAAAAATGACGATAATATCTGTTTGGCTAGATCCATCGTTACAGCCCTGGCTATTCAAAATCGTAAAATTTTATGCGAAAAATTGAATCTAGAAAAACTTACAGATTTAGATGTTAAATACATAAGAATGGGTAGAAAATTACAAAAAAGTTTAGCGATAAAATTGCATGAAATGTGTGATATTCCGTTAGAAATGTGTAATTTAGAGCATGTTAAACAATTCGAAATTTTTTTAGATATTCAAATAACTATATTTTGCAGAGAAAATTTTAACGAAAGAATATACAGCGGAGCCTATAAATCTAATTGTGTTTACATTTTAAAAAATAGAAATCATTTTGATGTCATTACAACGGTAACAGGATTTTTAGGAAAAAAACATTTTTGTGAATATTGTAAAGTAAGTTATAGTAGAAGTGATCAACATAAATGTTCTTTAAAATGCAATAGATGTTTTAGGAAAGAGAGTAATTGCGAAGGCGATGATATTCAGTGTAATGATTGTTTTAGATCTTTTAAAGGAAAAAACTGCTTCGAAAATCATAAAAATAAAGCAGTCTGTGAAACACTGTGGAAATGTTTAAAATGTAAGAGAAATATCAGTAGAAGCCAAAGAGAACCGAAAGATCATAAATGCGGAGAAAAACAATGTAAAAACTGCAGAAAGTGGGTTTTGGAAGATCATAAATGTTTTATACGTAGGAAAGAATCTAAGGGGGGAACTTGTAAAAATATCTGTCCCAAAAATATAAAAGATAGAAAGGAATGGTGTGAGAAATGTAAAAGATCAGAATTTACAGAAAAATATATGTTTTTTGATGTTGAAACGAATCAAGAGACAGGAAATCACCAAGTCAATCTAGTTATAAATCATGATTTTAACGGAAATGAAAAAATATTTCAGAATGAAAATGAATATTGTAAATGGTTATTCCAAAAGAAACATTGCGGTTATACTGTATTAGCGCATTATGGAAAAGGATTCGATTTTCAATTTCTAGCTAAATACTGCTTTAAAAATAAAATTAAAGTGTTTACAATATATCAAGGAAATAAACTCATATATATGCAAGCAACCGCATTTAATATAAGGTTTATCGATTCTGTAAATTTTACATTGATTCCGTTAAGAAAATTTCCTAAAACGTTTGGACTAACGGAATTAGCAAAAGGGTATTTTCCTCATTTGTTTAACACTATGGAAAATCAAAATTATGTAGGAAAATATCCTGAAAAATACCATTATGGTTATGATACTATGACTTTAGATCAAAGAAAAACGTTTGATAAATGGTATAAATCGGTAAAAAACGAAACATTTGATTTTCAAAAAGAAATTATAAAATATTGCAGATCTGATGTTGATATTTTAAGAAAAGGATGTTTAGAATTGCGAAGATTATTTCTAAATATTGCTGATATTGATCCTTTTAAATATATCACTTTAGCTGGCGTTTGTATGGCTATATACAGAGATAAATTCATTCCAGTGAATACAATAGCGATAGATGAGGAGTGTATTCAAAAGGATCAATACAGTAAGAAATCGATCATTTGGTTAGACTATCTGTCCAAAAAACACAATATCAAAATACAGCATGCTTTAAACGGTGGTGAGAAAAAACTGAAATTAGGTGATAAAACTTATAAAGTAGACGGTTTTTATAAAAATACCGTTTATCAGTTTCAAGGATGTCATTGGCACGGTTGTCCTCGCTGTTTTACAGAATCCACTGTCAATCTTCAAAATCAGATATGTATGAAAGATTTGTATGAAAGAACTCAAAAAATAAATAAAAAAATAAAAGATAAAGGATTTGAATTGATTGAAATATGGGAATGTGATTTTGATAGTGACAAAGAAATTAAAAAATATATGAAAAATGAATGGAAAAGAGATTTTGTAGAACCATTAAATCCTAGAAACGCATTCAGCGGAGGTAGGTGTGAACCTACCAAATTAATATACGAAATGAAAGAAAACGAAAAGGGTAGATATATCGATGTTTGTTCACTTTATCCAACAGTGAATTACTTTGATTACTATCCTGTTGGTCATCCGATAAAAATTTATAATCCGGAAAAATATGATAAGAATTGGTATGGTTTGATACAATGCAAAGTACTTCCACCTAGAAAGCTCTATCATCCTGTTTTACCTTATAAAGGAGAAAAATTAATATTTAGTTTGTGTAAATTATGTTCAAAACCTATAAAATGCGAAAAGAAACAATGTTATGAAATACAGAATAAAGAATGTAATCATACGGATGAGGAGAGAAGTCTTACAGGTACGTGGACAACTACCGAAGTTGAACTGGCTATTGAAAAAGGTTATAAGATTTTAAATATCTATGAAGTTTGGCATTTTGAAAAAAAATCTAATACATTATTTAAGGATTATGTTAAAATGTTTTTGAAAATCAAATTAGAAACAGATGATAAATGGTCTGAAAATTTCAAAACTGAAAAAGAATATAAAAGTTGCGTAGAAAAGAAATTGGGTATAAAGTTAGGAGAAATCAAAGAAAACCCAGGAATGAGATTTATATCCAAAATTTGTTTAAACTCTTTATGGGGTAAGTTCGGACAGAGAAAAAATATGAAACAAACAGAGAATGTAACAGAATTGGCAGATTTTTATAGAATTATACTGAACGACCGCATTAAAGACTTGAATATGATATTTTTAAATGATGAGTGTGTGCAAATGGATTATAAGATGAAAGATGAATATGCCAAGAATAACTTTAATACGAATATTTATATAGCGGCTTTTACTACCAGTTCGGCTAGAATAAGATTATATAAAATGCTAGATAAATTAGGAGATAAAGTAATGTATTACGATACAGATAGTATTGTTTATATCGATGATGGATCTAATAAAGTAAAAACAGGTTGTATGTTAGGGGAATGGACTGATGAATTAGGAGAAGATAAATATATGAAATCATGGATATCTGGAGCAAGTAAAGATTATGGTTATATTCTGAACGACGGTTCTGTAAAAGGAAAAGTAAAAGGTTTTAAAATGAGTTATGAGAGTGAAACTAAGCTGAATTTTGACGAGAGAATGAAAATAATAACTGGGGAAATTGACCATATACATGTAGAAATAAATCAATTTCAGATACAAAAAGACAGAAATATTAAGGTGAATAAAATGAATAAAAGATATATGTTTGGATATGATAAAAGAAGAATTTTAGATAACTTTGAAACTGTACCATTTGGATTTTAAGCCGAATTTTTTAGTTTATAAAAATTGTTTTCTAATAAAATGGACGATGTCACCCTTATCATAAATGTTCAAGGTTTTATACTTCCGTTCAAATCTATAGCGAGAGAAATAAGCTGGGTTCATTTAAAAGAAGGAATAGGTGAAACTATTTCTGTATTTACACCTAACTATGAATTAAGTGATCAAGACCATGGAATAGTTCGTAGATGTACTAACGATATCCATGGTTTAAGATTTAAAAGATATTCAGATAATACAGGCTTATGGATTAGTAGTGACAATGTAAAAGATTATCTCTTACAATTGCATCAGATATACGGCGGCACATTTGCTTTTAAAGGAGGAGTTTTTCCGAAAAGTACCTTTGAAGAATGGGGAATTCCTATAAAAATATTAGAAGTACCGAGATGCGTAAGAATCCTAGGACCTGGCTGCTCTATGTACAGATGTCTGTACTATAAAAATTGTCTTTCAAAAATTCTTTCTTAATAAATGGAAGAATTCAACAGTCTCAGATCATTCCCTGTAACTCATAAGCTAAAAGATTTAGAGACAGGGAAATACAAGCTGATTTCGTTGAAGAAAATTCAAACTAAATTTGGAAATACGACTATTGCAAGATTAGAAGTTAATGATGTAGAAAAAGATTATTTTCTTAAAAAGAGTCATGGAAAAATATCTGAAAATGCAATAACAAAACTGAATGAAGGTGGTTATATCTTTCATTTTAAAGGAAAAAATAATGATGGCTTTTATGATTATGAATTAGAAAAAGCTTAATCCTAAAATTTGTTTTAAATCTTACAATAATCGAATGGGCCATTTATCGATCTATGAAAATTTCAAACCCCTAAATAAAATTTACTGAAATTCAAAATAAATTTCTTGCTGTCAAAGATGTGTTCATTTCGACACAAACTATTTTTTTTAATTTTATCGAACTATGAAAATATCAAACTACCAGATTAGTATTTATAACTATAAGTAAAAAGAATTGGTTATCTATTAAAACATAGGATAAAAAGCATTTAACTTTTATTTCAGACTTCAATGTAATGCAATTGATAATAATATTATACAATGCAGCTCTTTGCTTTTCCTATCAAGACTATCCTAGAGGAAGATTGTTTATTAGCATTTCGTAAACTAAGGGCGTCAGGCAAAATTTTTTCATCACTACAATAATTAAATATTAGCATTTAAAATTGATAAATATTTCATCTCAATTGATTACGTTATTATTTATAATCATGATTCTTTATTCCATAACCCTTTCTTAAAACTTCGTCTTTACATAATTTAGTAGAAAAAATAAAATATCCAACCAATGCAAATCATGCATTTTTTATCATCATTTACTCGATAAATCGTACTAAAATAGTTACATCCTCTATATTTAGACAGACAAACTTTTTGATGAAAATCTTACAAAAATCGTTTAATATTTGCGTTTAGTGGAATATAAAAAGTGTTCCATAGTAGGTACCATATACTACTTGCATATGATTTTGTTTAGTATGATTTTCTTAACTTAAGTTTTATTTACATCACACTTTTGAACAAAAAAGGCTTACTGCTTTACATGTCTGATCAAAAGATGTTACTTTTCTTATAAGTTCTGATAATTGAGGGAGGATTTTGATCTAAAGCCAATTAGAAAAAATATATTTTTCATATGTTCATGTCAATACATTCCCGCCTTTCACTTATTTTCATTTAAAATCAAGAATTTCATAAGAAAAATTCACAATTTTAATAATCTTTTAAAGACTTGCATTCAATATTTAATGTATTGTATTTAAAATATTTCAACATTTAGAATCGTTTCTAAAATTTAAAAAATAATAATAAAAATTTAGATTTTTGCAAACAGTTTATGTTATTTATATTTCATTATCATTTTTAAATAAAGAAATTTGATTATATCTCAGATTTTTTTTAAAATATTTTTAACAAATTTATATATTCCAAGTTAATTGTTTTTTTTAAACAAAATCTTTTTCACGCGATTAATAATTAAAATTTTATCATTAAAAGTTATGTAGTTAAAATTTTTATACTTTCAAAATAATAAAGCTTAAACAATGGTAATTTTCAACAGTCACAAAATTTTATCTTTTCTTTGCCTTCAGTCGAGCTGCATAAATATTATTAATACTTAAATCTAAAGAATTAAATCGAAAAGATATAGAGAAAATTTAAAGCAAACGTTTCACAAATCTAAGTTAAATAACATAGAGAAATATTTTATCTAACACCTTCCAAAATTTTAATGAATAAATTTCTGAGAATACCACAAATGAAAAAAAAATATAATAATGAAAAATTGGGATATGAAATGAAAACAAAGGACATGCATAAATAAATTTAAATACATTTAAATCTCAAAATACTATAAATTTTCTCAAAGATTTATTTCTTTATTATTGCGTAAATGAGAACAAAGATAAAAAAGAAAATCCGTAACTTCTAATCGCAATATGTAACTTTATTACAAGTAAAAAATAACTATTAAACATCTGCGAAGTTAGTAAATTTTTCTCGAGAATCTTTGTAAATTACCTTAAAAATTTATTATAAAGTCTCAAAATGACACATTTTTTTGTGATTTTTTTTTTTTTTTTTTTTTTTTATCTAATAAGGTATCTTCTTTTCATAATTTATTTATTAATAATGTAACAGATGGTGTTTAAACAAATTCAAATGTGTATATTTTTTTTTTCTGGAGTTTTTATAATGAATCTATATAAGGAAGAATAATGTAAAAAACAGAAATAAATATTCAGTTTGTGTAAAATAGTCTTTATTTTGTAAAATTTTAATAAATGGCATGTTTAAGAGATAATTAGTTTTCATTCCAATCTATGTAGAACATAAAAAAGTTATTTTTCAGCAAAATCTGTCTAAAAATATATAATCTCTTGAAAACTGTAACTAATATTATCTACAATAAACGGTCAAATGAGACTATTATTCGCGCTCAGAGGATTCCGTATAATAAATAAATAAATGATTAAACGTATTAAATTGAAATTTTGAACAGACACACACTTTTATCTTTTCTATGCATTGTGTCAAGCACACAAATACTATTAATACTTAAAGCTAAAGGAATGAATCGGTGAGATATAGAGTAAATTTAAAGTAAACGCTTCACAAATCTAAGTTAAATAATATAAAGAAATATTTTTTCTAACACCTTCGAAATTTTAATAAATAAGTTTCTGAGAATACCACGCATGAAACAAAAATAATAATAAAGAGTGGGGATATGAAATGAAAACAAAGGACATGCATAAATAATAAGAAAATTTTAAATCTCAAAAGATTTTAAATTTTCTCAAAGATTTATTTCTTTATTATTGCGTAAATGAGAACAAATATGAAAAAGAAAATCGATAACTTCTAATCACAATATGTAACTTTATTACAAGAAAAAAATAACTATTGTATATCTGAGAAATTAATGAAGTTTTCTCGAAAAGATTCATAAATTACCTTAAAAATCTATTATAAAGTCTCAAAAGAACACAGTTTTTTATGATTTTTTTCTTCTAATAAGGTATCTTCTTTTCATAATTTGATTTATTAATGATGTAACAGATGGTGTTTAAACAAATTAAAATGAGTATTTTTTTTTTCTAGAGTTTTTATAATAAATTTAAGTAAGCAAGAATAATGTAAACTGCAGAAATAAATATTCAGCTGGTATAAAATAGTCTTTATTTTGTAAAATTTTAATAAATGGCGTTTTAGGAGATAATTAGTTTTTATTCCAACCTATCTAGAATATAAAAGGATAATTTTTCTGCAATGGTTGAATTCTAACAGTGGACTTGCAGCATTGAAACTGAAGGTGTTAGAATCTACGTTATTATTGTTGTTTACACCATCGTAAGATTTATCACACTTGTCATAATTTGTTGATGATTTTCCTTATAAAATTGGTTGCAAAATGATTGAAAAATAAATTAAATACATAATTCATAGACCGAATTCCACGAAAGTTCATGTAATAAAGTCTGATAATATATTCGAAAAATTAGAACTTAGTTAGAAGTGCTGTTTGAGAAGTACGCTCTTTATCAGGGCATACACACAAACTCAAATCAGGAATATAATA
This sequence comes from Maratus speculifer, assembly GCA_964019185.1. NCBI lineage: Eukaryota > Metazoa > Arthropoda > Arachnida > Araneae > Salticidae > Maratus > Maratus speculifer. The sequence goes on along the minus strand of OZ025294.1, from coordinate 92,612,554 downwards.
TTTTCCTTATATTACGTGTTTGGAAAGTAAAAAAAAAATGTTTTGTGAGTTCATGGATATATTAGAAAATTTGACCAGTACCAAATAATTATATTTTGGTTCAAATGGGAAATTCCTCCATAACATGTGTTACATTTATGAATAAAATAGTTTCAAATAAAATATTTGATGTAAAATATTTTATTTGAAACATTAGAAAAAAAAATAAAAAAATGTATTTCGTAACAATCTCAGCAATTTATAAACCCGTTTTATTTATGTTTTTCCAGAGCTTATTTTAATACTGCGCATCAAATTCCATTTGAGCATAATCCGAAAAAAAGGTTTAAATTTGCAGATAAATTAAACATAACATAAACTATCAAAATAACAATTAAAGATTACGTTTTTAAAAATCGTGTTCACTTCTAATCAAGTACCCCAATTCGCTCTAATTTGAATTTTTATTTTTAACCCGGAAGAACGCGCGCTTACCCAGGGTATATATGGTTTTAACTTTGTCACCAAGAAAATCAAATTATAACCGTCATTTTATTTAGACGAAGACAATCTTCACAAATTCTGAGATAAAATAAGTTGAAGATTACTTTAAAAAAATTAGTGGTTACAAATGCAAAAACCATACGCTCTCCGGGTCTAAAAGGCCCGGCGCGCGTCCTCCCGCATTAAACCGATTTATTTATTTTTCTAACGACAAGTTTAACACTAAAAGCACAATTAATAATATTAATACTTAAATAATAGTCCAAAATATATAAATTTTCCAGTGCATTAATTGATATTTAATAACTCAATAAAGCAGTTATTATCTAACGACAAGTTTAACACTAAAAGCACAATTAATAATATTAATATTTAAATAATAGTCAAAAATATATAAATTTTCCAGTGCATTAATTGAAATTTAACAATAATGCAGTTTTTCAATCAGTAAAGCAGTTATTTTCTAACGACAAATTTAACACTAAAAGCACAATTAATAATATTAATACTTAAATAATACTCAAAAATATTATAACTTTCTAGTGCATTAATTGAAATTTAACAACTCATTAAAGCAGTTTTTTTTCTAACTATAATAGGACACTAAAACAGAAAATATATCAAAACTTTATTTTTTTTAAAAATGAAATGATGCTAAATTAAATTAGAATACTACAACAACGGAAAATATGTATAAGATGAGGGGGGAAAAACTCTTTCAATCTCAATTGAATACTTGAGCTTCTTATCACCTTTTCTTATAAGTGAGGATAAAGATAAAAAAGAAAAAAAATCGATAACTTCCTAGCTCAAAATTAAAGTTTTAATATATAGTTTCACTTTATAAAGAAATATTGCCATAAAACAGCTGAAAAAATAGCAAAAACCATGATTTGAAAGCACTGAAAAGCAACTTAGAAATTGTTCTAAAGCATCTAATGAACTGCATTATTCTTTTAATACTTTTTTTTTCTTTTCCATGCTTTTTTTTTTTATTTAATAAAGCTTCCAGAAGTCCTATTATTTGATTAATTTATTTTTTATAGCAAATGGTGTTTTGTTAAATAAAAATATCAAAAAAGCGTTTATATTGATAAATTTTAGTTATGAATATTTATAGGAAATGCATTTTTATAAGCTTTAATAAAATTGCAGCTATAAACACGAAAATAATATACATAATTCGCATTATGCATCCTTAAAATTATTTTTTTATGTATGTGTCTATGTATTTTTCTTTTCGTTAGCTTAAATATTTTAACCAATGCTTTTTGAAACACTGCGCATCAGATTCTATTTGAGCAGAATCCGAAAAAACAGTTTAAATTTTCAGATAACTTATATGTAACATAAACTATAAAAATAATAATTAAAAAATTATATTTTTATGCATCATATTAACTATTAAATTACTACGAGAATAGTTAACTACTAAACTAACTACTAAACCGATTCGCTCTAATTTGAATTTTCTTTTGTAAATCGATTTATTTATTTTTCTAACGACAAGTTTAACACTAAAAGCACAATTAATAATATTAATACTTAAATAGTAGTCAAAAATATATAAATTTTCCAGTGCATTAATTCAAATTTAATAACTCAGTAAAGCGTTTTTTCCTAACGGTAATAGGACACTAAAATAGAAAAATATCGGAACTTTATTCTTAAAAAAAATGAAATGATGCTAAATTAAATTAGAATACTACAACAATGAAAGATATGCATAAGTTGAAAAAAAAGAAAAAAAAACTTTTTTAATCTCAATTGAATATTTGAGCTTCTTATCACTTTTTCTTATAAGTGAGGATAAAGAAAAAAAAGAAAAAAAATCGATAACTTCCAGGCTCAAAATTAAAGTTTTAATATGGAGTTTCACTTTATAAAGAAATATTGTTATAAAACAGCTGAAAAGACAGTAAAAACCATGATTCGAAAACTCTAAAAAGCACCTTAGAAATTATTCTAAAGCATCTAATGAACTGCGTTATTCTTCTAATATTTTTTTTATATTGCATGTTTTTTTTTATTTAATCAAGCTTCTAGAATTCCTATTGTTTGATTAATTTATTTTTTATAGCAGATGGTGTTTCGTTAAATAAAAATATTAAAAAAAAGCATTTATATTGATAAAATTTTTGTTATGAATATTTATAGAAAATGGATTTTAATAAGTAGTAATAAAATTGCAGCTATAAACACGAAAATAATATCCATGATTCGCATTATACATCCTAGAAATTATTTTTTAATGTATGTTTATGTAATTTGTTTTCGTTAGTTTAAATATTTTAACACATTACATGTGGAAAACAATAATTAACGACAGGAATAGAACAAACGTTCATAACGAGAAATAGTAATCACAGTTCTATTGATCAGTATCAGTGAAAACTATAATAAATTATGTGTTTTTGAAGGACGCCGTGTTTTGTTATATTCTTTTTAAGTCTTTCCAACAAAGTTGAAAATTGCTTGTGCATTCGGTTTGTCTGTCCGTCTCTCTGCTCTAACCCCTGTAAGTATATTCGGTTTTCATGCAATTTATACAGCTTATTTAGGGTCAATATAGTACGTTTGGTACTGCATATGAAGTATATATGGTTAGTGATTTAGTGTAGTTTAACACTAAATGACAATTAATAATATTAATACTTAAATATTAGTAAAAAATACACAACTTTTCCCGTGAATTAATTGAAATTTAATAACTCAGTAAAACATTTTTTTCTAACGATAATAGTGCACTTAAACGGAAAAATATCAGAACTTTATTCTTAAAAAAAATGAAATGATGCTAAATTTAATTAGAATACTACAACAACGAAAGATATGTATAAGTTGGGGGGGGGGGGATATTTCAATCTCAATGAGTACTTGAGCTTCTTATCACCTTTTCTTATAAGTGAGGATAAAGATAAAAAAGAAAAAAATCGATAGGTTCCTGGTTCAAAATTAAAGTTTTAATATGGAATTTCACTTTATAATGAAAAATTGCCATAAAACAGCTGAAAAGAAGCAAAAATGCAGATAGAAAATTTGCAGATAACTTTGACATAACTTAAACAATAAAAATAATAATTAAAAAACTATGTTTTTAAGCCGTGTTAAAAGCGAAACAAGTATAATTTGAATTTTTATTTTTAAACCAATTTATTTATTTTTCTAACGACAAGTCCAACAAAAAAAGCACAATTAATAACATTAATACTTAAATAGTAGTCAAAATATATGAATTTTGAAGTGCATTAATTGAAATTTAACAACTCACTTAAGCATTTTTTTCTAACGTTAATAGGATCCTAAAACAGAAACATATAGGAGCTTTATTCTTTAGAAAAATGAAATGATGCTAAATTAAATTAGAATACTAAAACAACGAAAGATATGCATGAGTTGGGGAAAAAAACTCAATCTCAATTGAATTCTTGAACTTCTTATCACCTTTTCTCATAAGTGAGGATAAAGATAAAAAAGAAAAAAATCGATAACTTCCTGGCTCGAAATTAAAGTTTTAATATGGAGTTTCACTTTATAAAGAAATATTGCTATAAAACAGCTGAAAAGACAGCAAAAACCATGATTTGAAAACTCTGAAAAGCACCTTAGAAATTGTTCTAAAGTATCTAATGAACTGCATTATTCTTTTAATATATATATTTTTCTTTTTCTATGATTTCTTTTATTTAATCAAGCTTTTAGAAGTCCTATTATTTTATTAATTTATTTTTTATAGCAGATGGTGTTTCGTTAAATAAAAATATGAAAAAAAGGCGTTTATATTGATAAAATTTTAGCTATGAACATTTATAGGAAACGTATTTTAATAAACTTTAACAAAATTGCAGCTATAAACACGAAAATAATATACATGATTCGCATTACACATCCTACAAATCATTTTTTCAATGTATGATTATGCAATTTTTTTTTCGTTAGTTTAAAAATTTTAACACATTACATATGGAAAACAATAATTAGCGACTGGAATAAAATAAACGTTCAGAACGAGAAATTGTAATCACAGTTGTATTGCTCAGCATCAGTGAAATATAAAATAAATTATGTGATTTTGAATGACGTCGTGTTTTGTTTTATTCTTTTTAGCTCTTTCCAACAAAGCTGAAAAGTGCTTATGCATACGATTTGCTTGTCCGTCAGTAACCTGTAAGTGTATTCGGATTTTCATGCAATTAATAGAGCTTATTTGCACTTAAAAAAAAAAAAACCATAAATTTACGGATATATTTTTCCTGAATTTCACAGAAAAAGTCCCTTTTCATAACAAAAGGGCATTTTCTATTAACCCCTTGGGGACGAGCGACACGTATACGTGCCGCAAAAAGGTTTAAGAATCTTTGTTTATTCCCACCAGTAAAATCTGAGTGTAAAATTTGCCTTATTTGATCGGAACATTTTCTCTATTTAATAAGGCTCAAATTTCTGTTTTTTAAAACTGATGACAGAACATTAAAAATTTCTAAAAGTCTCCCGTCGCGAAGGGGTTAAAAATCTGAAAATTCCACCATAGGGTAACACCCCCAGTAATTGGCACATTAAGAATTTTTCGTTAAACTTACTTAAATTTTCATTACAAAGAAATAAGCTATTTGCTTGGAAATATTTTTAAATCAAAGAATGCATATCTGTGCATCTATTTTGCCCACTAAAAGTAAAAAAATTTGAAAAAGTATTTTTATAAAAATATATTTATAAAAAGTTGCTGAAATCACCAGTAATTGGCATCTAGAGCACCAATGTATGACACCTTGTGATCCAGTAATTGGCATATGTTTATATTAAAAAAAAAAAAACTTTACATTTTGCATTGGGTTTAATCGCTTTAAATTAATTTACTGTAGATGAAGATGCCATATTTCAGGTTTTTGAGAGTAAGAAATCAGCATATTAGTCTGAAATGTGAACACTTTAAAACAATACAATGTACTTACATTAATACCCAGTAATTGTCATGCTGTCCCCAGTCATTGTCATATGAAGCTTTAATGGATTCCAACTACTGATAAAATTTATATTTTCAAATAAAAACAAATGATAAACAAAGTTAGTCTATAATTTTAAAAGTACTTCCAAAATAAATGGTTTAATCTCAAATTCTTTGCGAATTCCTTGTAATTGGAATAGGTGCCAATTACTTGGAACTTGCAAAATTGAAGTACCATTAATTGACATATACCATTAATTCAGAAATCCAAATATTTGTGTCGAAAATACTTTTACACAATTAAAGTAACCCTTTTTAACTAAACAAAACTGTTGTCAATTAAAATTTAAAATATATTATAAATCAGATAATAATGATTGAAAAGCATGCCTTCCTTAAGCCAAAGAAGAAGAATTTGCAACCAAATGGTTACTTTGATACAAGCCATAATTTTTTCTCTTTCCTAGGCTCTATTGTCATCTTGTAAAATAAATCAAAGTCATAATCTTTAACGTAAACGAGCATATAACTGATATATGGTCTTGAATTTTTAAAAGACTGGATATAAATCTTATTTTAGGACATGTTTGTAAAATGTGCCAATCACTGGTGCATGACAATTACTGGGGGTGTTACTCTATTTCCTGAAAATAACGAAACGGATCAAAATAAAAAGAGAAAACAGATACACTCCGTTAGTCACGGGTCTCCTTGGCCGAGTGGTCAAGGCACCAAGTGCATGCGACCGTAGGGCTAGGTTCCCTTAGAAAGACCCCCCCCCTTGGAGGGCACCCCACTCCTTTTGAGCCTATATCCCAAGTGTTGAAAATCGGCCGTCAAAAAAAGAAAAAAAAAGGCCTGCGAGCGTAGACTGTGGGGTTCGAATCCCACTATTGCCATGAAATAATAAAAACATAAAAAGTCCCTTTTAATTACATTTTTTTTATTTATTTTTGTCTTATTTCTTCTTAAATAATATTTTAACTAATTAGCCCTGCCAAAAAAAAAAAAAAAAAAAAAAAAAAAAAAAAAAAAAAAAAATACAAAAATCGTGTGCGATAGTTTCAAAAAATTGTCCATAACATTATTTTAGTAAAAAATGAATATTTTTTTGTATACATTCAATTAGAAAATAAATAAATAAATAAATAGTGATTTTTTTTAAATTTAAACTAGTTAAAAAAACAAAATTGATTTTAAAAAATAATAAATACTATGCATCGATCTAAAATAAAATAAAATAAACCGCTTACGAATATTCTAACGAATATATTGAAAGGAAATCTTTGAAAAGCACAATAGATTTTCTCACTAATTGATAAAAGACACAGAGTGTACCGACTGTCATTAGCAGCTTTGTCTCAATCATTAAGGACCTGTTCCGCTGTCAAAAGGTACCGCGTTCGATCCTAAAGACGGCTTGAAGTAAATTATCCAAAATAAAAAAATATAATAAAAAATAAATTAAACAATATAGCTGTTCAAAATCACTCGGAAAGTTCGAATTCTTTGGCGGTTGTTCGGTTCATTTATTTAAATTATTATCATAAAAATCAAACCTTGTATAACGGAAAGTTACCGCTTCTTCAAACGGAGTTTCTCTTTCTTTTATTTTCCAAAACGGAAATTCGACTAACGGAACGGTAGGTGTCTGGCTACTTTGCTGCCAGTAGTTTTACCGTGAATTTACAGATTTTTTTTAACAGTGTAGGGTCATTAAATCATGTTTGATACTGCATATGAAGTATGTATAATTAGTGGTTCATTTACAAGGACACTCAATAATTCGACTACATCATGGTACATGGATTAAAATCATTTGAAGAGTATTTTAATGCATTCGCTATTTCAAATATTTAAACCGATATAAATCCCCCAATTTCATTACGATCATGTTAAAACAGAGCATTCATAACATTTTTTATTAATATACAGGAACATGCAAAAGAAATCGGTTACAATACTGTCTTTGTGTAGTAATTGCTAGAGAGTACGTTTTAAAATTCGGTGTGCGCTTTTAAATTTATTTACTTTTTTTTTATTATTTATTATTTATATTTTTATTTATTTATTTATTTATTTATTTATTTTTTTTTTTTTTTTTTTTTTACATTTATATATAAATTTTATACCTCATATACAGGCCTGCACAAAAATAATCGCATACCATTTTTCTTATTAGAGGAAATTACTGAAGGGGAATTTGTAACTGAAATATCTGTATCTCTTAAATGAATTAAATTTTGGAATACATGTTATTAATGGATACATATCTCTATATATACAGGGCTCATAAAAAGTCGGATAATTTTCGAAATTATAGATGGGAACAGCTGAAATTCATTTTGACTTGCGGCATGCATTTCTATATGGAGAAACGCAATATTTTAATTTTTCAAACGGTGCATTTTGCTACATTATTCTGAGTGTGTTGAAAAGTGCTTCATAATCAGTGCTTGACGCATTATTTTTCTTTCTTTTTTATGATAATGAAATACTCTCACCCGAGTTGTACCCTGTGGCACTAGTGGCAAAATCAGTAACGATAGCTCCTGCCACGCCGAGGGGTTCCTGTTCGAATCCTGTTAAGACTTAGGTGCTTGTGGTGCCCAATTGTAGTGACGTACAGTGGCGGTCAAAAGTTTCCGGCCAGTTAGTTTCTACAATTTATTTACCAAAAGGTTTCAGCAAAGGAGAAGCACAATTGCTTCAAAAGTTAGGAATATGTGAATGGCCTCTGACCACGTGATCATTTTGATTGGATACTGAAGATGCTTCCTGCAAAGGGATAAAATTCAGAGTTCGCGTGTGCAAAAGTTTCCGGCCACTTATCATTCTTTACATTATTTCTATCGGTAAACTGTTTTTTGGTTATGTTTATTAATGAATCATCGTGTATAGCATAGTTTGAATTGAAAATTAAAAAGTTCAACAATTATTGGTCATAAATGAGTGATTAGTCTATCGCTAAAAGGCCAATCTTCTCGAGATACTTCTCGAGTCGATCGGTTATCGATCGGTTAAATTGACCGTAAACGATAATTAAAAATTATATAAAGATGGCCGTGGCCTTCAGGACTTTCAGAGATCCGGGAGATCCCGGAAAATTACTATTCGTGTGGACAGAGTTATCAGGAAAAAAATAATTGATAATCCGCATAAAAATTCCGCTGCAATATACTGCGACTTACGGAATGAAAATATTGCTGAAATAAGTCCGTATACCGTATCAACATGCTGACGTGATGCATAACTTTATGGAAGAGTCGGTGTTAAAAAATTTTCAGAGTAAAAAAAAAAAAAAAAAAAAAATACAAACGTACCTGATTGGCGTTTTCCAAAAAACAGAATGTCTGGTCAAGTGAAAACTGGAAAAAAGTTCTATTTTTCCATCAATTGAATTCGAAACAGTTTTGGAAGTGATGGCAGACACAACATCCGATGACCTAACAACAAAAGATATGATTCGACCTATGTTATTCCTACAATGAGGCATGGCGTAGGACACATTATGCCGTGGGGATTATTTTCTTCAAAAAGTGTCGGTCCGTTATTTGAACCCCCACCAGTGGCCGAGAGGTTCTGACCTCAAACTGGTAGACGGTACCCAGCAAAGAAAGAAACAGTGGGCCATCAGCTGGAAAAATGATGGCAGCCACCTGTGCCATCAGCGGTAAAGTGCAATGGTGCCATTACATAAACCAGTACTAAAGTGTCCGTGCGAAATGCAGCTGGCCCATCAGTGATGGCCAACAGCAGGCCAGCAATGATATGCCATCACATTACTTCAATCCATCAGTCTTCCTTCAGTGCTAGCACCTATCCTACAGCAATTCCTTTGCTGGACCAGCAGTTTTAATCGAGCATCATCACTTATCCTGCAGTGTTTATACAATGGCAAACCATCAGACATTTTTTTTACTATGATCAGATACCCAATAGGCACCATTACAAAAAATTCTTATAAAAAAATCTATATAAAAAGTATTATAGAATTCTAGACCATTTTTCTATAAGCTAGTTTAATCGAAAGCAGTATGTGCAAATAACTATATAGAATCATTCGAATATATTCAGATTTCGCCAAGTGAAAACGGTTGACCCTCCCAAGTACTAACCGCGTTCGATGCTGTTTGGATTTTGTGATCGGACGAGCACTGATGCCATCAGCGTATGCTATGGCTTTTCACACCTCCCCTGTTCTTATTAGATTTTTTAAGTTTGTTTCTTTTGCGATTTACTTTCCTGATCTTTAAAGCCAAATAGAAATCATATACATGTTATACGCTGATTCTCGCAAATGCGTGAATTATGAAAATCGAAGTCATTTGTAACTTAGAAAATCAGATTTAAGATAATTTTTTTTGTCTTCGATATTCACAAAGCCACCTAGTGTAAAAGTTCCCAGCAATAATACTGCAAAAGTTCGTGCACTTCGATCGTGTGGTGGGCCAGCGCATTAAATAAAACGGAGGCCGATCAGAATTTTGCCTTACGATTTCCAGCAGCAAAGTTGACTGAAGCTGTCCAGCAGTGGTCAAGCAGTGGTAGACCATTAGCCTGCACTTCTCCACCATTGCCAGCACCTATCTTGCTGCTGGCCAGCAATTTTCTCTAGGTGCTGGGTTCGAACCCAATCGCGACCGTCGGCCTAACCGTTCGAAGTTTTCCGTGGTTTTCTTCGAACCTTGCATAAATACGGGTTAGGTTCCCTTAGAAAGACCCCCACGGAGGGCAACCCACCTCATAGGGCCTATATCCCATAGCGTAGATAATCGGCCGACAAAAATACACACCTACACCGTTATTTGAAATCCACAGCCAGGTGAATTTTACAATGTATACAGATATCTTGCAAGACTATTTTCTGCCTTATTAGAGAAAAAAAATTGGTCGCAACTAATTTTCGTAACATGATATCCACATAAATAATGTATGCAAACCTCGGTAAGCAGCCGAAGCGCCCAACATGAATCCAATAGAAAATCTTTGAAAAGAAGTTTACGAAAGTCTGCGGAACTATAAATATTCCAACTCAGCCGAAATGTCGCCAAAATTGCAAGAAATGTGGGAAAAACGTACCATAGACGATTTTTAACCGTTGATTGTATGAATGCGACGTTGCTGCACCGCAGTACTTATTACTAAAGCTAATAAAATAGTAATACGATAAAATACTAATTGTAAATGTTGTTGATCATTGTAATTTTCTATTACAATACCACTTTTTTACAAACTTGTAATGGTGGCCGGAAATTTTTGAGAACACACGTTTTCCTTTATATTTAATTTTGTCAGTTAAATTTATTGATATTTACACGTTCTTCTATAAGTAAGTTCCTATCTATTATGTCAATAAAATGTATAAGTATCACTTTGAGATTCCTCTTCATACGGGTATATTTACAAATTAACTGAAAAATGTTTGCTGGCCGGAAACTTTTGACCGCCACTGTACGTATGAAATGGATATAAGAAATAAAACTGTTCTGACTTCTCGTTGTTTCTGTGTGTATTACGGATCATTCGAGGAAAAAGCCATAATGTGTACAGGCCTCAAGACAATTACGTGTCGAAAATTGAAATACTATATGGAACACTTTGAAAACGGATTTGCACAATTCCGATATTGATAGAAATTAAATAATTGCAATATTTTTTAATCTGGCGGATGTTTTATTCAAATATTCTGAATATGTGCCGAAAATTTTCGAATAGTGCTTTTTATAATCTTTTTTTATACATATAAAGTTTAGAACATTTACTTAGAATTGAAACTCCGAAACTATAGTCCTTTTAAGTAATGGATGCGACTGACCTTGACAAGGTGAGATTGTGTCTCCGTGAAATGCGTGATAGAATAATGTATGATTTTCTCTTCAATTGGCGAAGGTGAGGGGTAAGTTTGTTAAGGTCAGTCGCCTCTATGTTATTTAAAAGGATTAAACATGGTACATATCCAAAAAACTCTCAGAATTCTCACCAGATACAAAGAGTTAATTTAAAAAAATAAATGAAAATAAAACTATATATCGGGTGATTATAGTTAAAGTTACGATTTTAAAAATCGATAACGTTAAATCTACTGGTCAAAATGACTTGATATTTTAGCAGAACAATCGTGAAGCAATGGAATTTTGTTTGGAGAAGGAAAAAAAGTTCCAAAATGTAGCGATAGATGGCGTTGTCAAAGTGGCGTGGTAATGGTAGATGGCGTGGTAAGCGAAAGACTCAAAATGTATCCGGTAAACTTGGGAATATTGTTGCCAAAAAAAATAGAGTTTTAGGATTTCTAAAAACGTATTAGCGAAAAGACAAGGATACGTATTTACAGCGACAAAAGCCATAATGATAAAAAATAAAAATAAAAAAAAAGAGAACTTAACAGAATAAACAACTTAGTGATGATTAAGACATAATTTGTCCGATATGCCCTCCGCCTTGTTTCCCTACTAATTGCAAGATATTAACTGCATGCTCCACAACAGATCGGAGGGTATCTGTGTTGATGCAAGATTGACGTGCTTCCAGTTCACTACTGCACATGAGTTATCTTGTACCGATAGCAGTGCAACATTTTCCGTAGGATTTTACTCACCGTGCTTTTCAGTATATCCAGCATTCGGTCAATTTCCCGTGCGCTGCTGTCCATCACTGTTAATCTGTTCATTTAATACTGTAACCAGATCTTCCACTGCCGCAACCGAAATTGGTTTCCTTCCTCTACCCCGTTTAACGTCAAATGAACCGGTCTCTGGAAATTTAGCAGTCATTTCTCGCAGGTCATTTGTGGGTTTTGGACCCTTTTTTATGGATTTTAATTTGAGAAACTTCCTAATAGCTATAAGTGCGCAGTCATCCTTCTTATAAAAAATATTCAAGAGCAGAGGGCGATACTTCATAATAAGAGTCATCAAAAAGCATTCAAGCAAAAAGCTGCCGCTCTGCATTTTTTATGGCAGCTATGTGCACATGTCACATACTACTAATTTGCATATGTTCAGACAATGTTAACCGTGCCGCGCCACCTATCGGCACATTTTGGAACTATTATTTTTCTTTGCCAAACAAAATTCCATTGCCTCACAGATGTGTCTGTGTATATTTAATTATGTTCGAAGGAGTGTTGTATCATCAAAGCATTTGAAACGACTTTTTCTTATTGGTTGTAACGCACGGAATAATTTCGATTATCCCGGTATTTGAACTATACATCCGATTTTGATGAAATTTGGAATTACTTGACAAAATCGTGCAATAATTTTGTATTTAAAGTTCAAACTATTCAGTTTGGTAAGTTTTGCTGTATTATATGCGGACAGACGGACAGAAAGACGAACGGCTAAACGACGACTTTTGGTGCCACGTATTTATACAGGGTGAGTCATAAATATCGAAATAATAGGCTATCTCCTTAAATATTGCCCCTAGACCCATACTTCCAATTGCAAAAATTGATAAAAAAAGTAAATGTTTTGATAAGTTACAACTCCATGGGGGGGTCTATTTAAAAAAATACGAAAATTAACTTTTTATACGGCCTCCGCAGGATAAAAATTCCAATAAGGAAAACTTTCCTTATCCAGTCCTGAATAATACACAAAAAGTTGCATCTTCATATCTTCAAAAGTCGAAGAGTTATAGCCGTTTGAATAATTCATCAAGTTTTAAGGGATTAGACACAAATTTAAATGCGCGCAATTCAAAAGACAATGCTACTTTAACAGTTTTGGGAAACGTGTAAAAAATCTATCTTTTTAGTTAGAAGTTTGATTTTTTTTTCTTTTTTTGTGATGGTTAACCATATAATTTGCTAAGAAAATCACATCCTAAAATTTATCATAAAATTTATAAAAATTTCGTATGATTAGTACTGGTTTAAATGGGACAATTAAAAATAATTATAACTCCAAACATTATTTATCGGATTTCAATTTCTTTCCATTTAATTAAAGATTAAAATCTGATTTTAGTTTTGTTTCGGGGTTTTTTTTGTTTTTCAATATTAATTTTATGACCTATTAAAAATACATATTGAAAAAATAATATAACTTTAAAAAAACATATTTTCAAAAGTAAAAAGAAAATTATATTTTGCGCGAAACAAAACTAATGTAAAATAATTAAAAATGACATTTTTCAAGTTTGTACTTTTTTCTTTAACAATTCTTAACTTTTAATAAGGTCTGCATTGGACGAAATTTTCCATTCCGATCTCGAGCAATCAGTATTAAAATCACTTTCTCTGACTGACCTAATACGTGCAAATAAGTAAAATTTGATTCAATCAAAAATTTTACGAAAACCACATAAATTTTAAAATCGCTTTTATTTTCTAAAAAAGAAAAAAAAAACTTTAATTTTTTTAAAAGAATAGTATATTTAAATACTAAAAAAATAAACACAATAAAACCAAAAAGAAATCTGTCTCTGACGGAATTCTCCCTTAAACAGAAAATCTTTTGATCCATGCAAAATGAATACAATAATACCTGAGAAAAAATAAACGCCATTTATCCCTCCTAGGAAGAGCATTTGTCTAGTACGTATTTTTTTTTTCCTATGTGATTCCGCCTTAAAAGGCTTTACTGTATAAAATTTTTCAAAGTCTAAAACGCACGGGATATGGATTAGAGATATATTAAAATATAAGTGAAACATTTAGATATAAACAAAGATTCACTGATAAAATAAATATATGACAGCTTTTGGTGCTTCTTTAATAATAAAAAGTATAAATATAAAAAACGAAAAGCTATAATAAGTATTTTTGCTCAGATCTCCTCCCCGCCAAACAATTTTTAGCTATACTGAAATAAAAAACTATTTAGAAATTAACGGCTGAGCCAGGCTATGATTTAAATTTCTTACCAGGCTGGTCCGGATTATGATTTTAACATTTTCCATGCCGGGCAGCATTTTTTCCTCTATGAGTCGGTTTGGGACCGGACCTAGATAGTCGTTAAATGCAGACCCCCCCAGAGCTAACGATCAACATATTTTGAAAACAAGTTTTGATTTAAATCAATACGCTGCTTTATTATCTATACATATAATAAAACAGTAGGACCCGGTGTGTCTGTACATTGAAGATAATTGACAAAAATGGAGTCAGGGTGATAAAAGAAAACCAATGAAACACAAAAAAAAATTTTTTGAATTTTTTGTCTGTCTGTCTGTCTGTCTGTCTGTCTGTCTGTTTGTTCGAGGTTATCTTCGTAACTACTGAATGGATTTTTATGCGGTTTTCACTAATGAAGAATGCACACTCCCGGGCAGTGTATAGGCTTTGTTTCATCAAAATCGGACAACAGACAAAAAAGTAACAAAAAGAAACAAAAGAAACTATTAGGTGCGCTGCTCACGTTTTTTAGTACATAACGTCACAGGTTTTTAAAATAAGAAATTTGAGCCTTATTAAATAGAGACTATGCTCCGATTAAATAAGGAAAATTTTACGCTGTAATTTTACCAGTGGGAATATACAAGCATTCTTAAGCTTTTTTGCGGCACGTATGCGCGTCGCTTGTCCCCAAGGGGTTAAGACCACTCAATCAGTTGTAATTGAGGTTAGCAATTTATTTATTAACAAAAAAGAATACAAAAAGATAATTTCTAATAATAAATAATTAATAATAATAAGAGAATTTATTTTATGTAAAAAATAATGGTAAAAATTAAATAAATATGAACATTTATACACACAAAAATTACGTTTAATTGTATGAATTCGTATCAATGAAATAATTGGGCTTTTTATCACTGTTTTAAAAACTTTCCAACATAGTTGAAAAGTGTTTAGGAATTCGGTTTATCTGTTCATCTGTCTCTCGATCAATGCTCTAACTCTCGTAAATATTCTAAAATTTTCATGTGAATAAATATCTTGATGTCTGTTTAGCATGTTTTTTTTTTTTATTATTATTTTATGACGGCTGATTACAAACACGTGGGATATTGGCCCGAAAAGGGTGGAGTGCCATCCGTGGAGCGGGGGGAGGGGTCTTTCTAAGGGAACCTAACCCGTATTTACGCATGAAAATCCAAGGATCGAAGGAAACCACGGAAAATTCCGAACAGTTAGGACTGGGTTCGAACCATCTCCTGCGGTCTACCAGTTGAGAGGTCAAAACCTCTCGGCCATTGATGGGACTTGTCCGCTGTGAAATGTTCGATATTGGATGTGATGTGTGTATCTTTAAACCCTAGAGGGGGACAAAATAATGTCTCTGTAATATTGAATTTTCACAGGAAAAATAGGGAGATTTTGTTTTAAAATACAACGAAGCATTTTTTTTCTACATCTTTTGTGGCCCCACCAGTGGCCAAGAGGTTCAGACCTCTCAACTGGTAGACAGCAGGAGATGGTACGAACCCAGTCCTAACTGTTCGGAGTTTTCCGTGGTTTTCTTCGATCCTTGGATTTTCATGCGTAAATATGGGTTAGGTTCCCTTAGAAAGACCCCACTCCACGGAGGACCAATCGCGGCCGTCGGCCTAACCGTTCGGAGTTTTCGTGGTTTTCTTCGAACCTTGCGTAAATACGGGTTAGATTCCCTTAGAAAGACCCCGACGAAGTGCACTCCCCCCTGGTCCTATATTCCTAGCGTAGATAATCGGACGACAAAAATAAACCAAACTACATTTTTTGTGAATGTTTAAAATATAAATTTCCTTTAAAATTTTCTGGTGAGAATCTCGTTTAAATTTGATAGGATAAAATATATTCCACTGCCTCTCAAGGTGTTAACTGTTCGGAGAATATAACAAAATATGAAAATTTCTGTCTTCACAATAAAATTCCTATTAAATGTTATATAATGCAATTTACTTTTTTATTTATTTTTTATTTTTTTTTAACTTTCTAATAAAAAGTGCTTTAAACAATAATTTTCAGCGATATTACACATCTAGTAACTGAAATAAAGCCCGAAAAGATTAAAAATTTCTAATTGTCTTTTTTCGGGCATGTCACACTGCGATGTGTGCAAAGCACACAAGGAAGGGTCTTCTGCTATACTATACACTTGTACAAATACCTTTTTCTATTTTTTTAATTAACATTTATATCTTGTAAAACACATATATGATGAAGGTAACACATTATGTATTTTACAAATAATTTTTCATACTTAAAATATGATTGTCACTGAAAATTAATGTAATTTTTCTGGCATGCTCACTTTAGTTCTTTATCAGGTATGCATAAGGCTCTAAAGAATAGTTCTCCTTTTTGTTTTGGTTTGTTTTGTGTTGGTGGATTATCTACTCTAGAGATATAGGCCCTGGAGGGGAGTACCCTTCTTGGGGGGTCTTTCTAATGGAACCTAAGGCGTATTCACGACAGGTTCGAAGAAAACCACGAACTTTTACTGTGTCATTTTCTCGGTTTCCATAAATTAAGAATTAAAAATTAACATTACATTGGATTTGAGCTGCTATATAAAAAATCAGTTCTTAAAAAAAAAAAAAGAAAAAGAAAAAAAATGGTTAGACCTAGAAATAAAAAATCAAGAATGTAAAAAATGTTTTAGAAGATATAAGATAAATCATTGAATATTTTAAATTGTCATTATCCTGTCATACATATGCCAAGAAATGACATATAATTACATGAAAATTAGCTTATTATTTAAGCTCTTCAAAATTTAACAGTTATATATAGAAAATCCTTTATTATCCAATACAAATAAAAGCTCTTGAACTTTTGAAATGTTTTCGATGGTAATTTCAATGTCTGAGATAATCAAAATCTCACATTTTTGGGATATTCATCCTCATTTACAATGGTAATTGAAAAAATACAGTACATTATATCGGACAATTGAGAAAATCCTTTACATCGTAACTTTATAACAATGCGCTAATTCGTATGTATTGAAAATGATATAAATTACTGAAGTTAACAATAAGATTCTTACTAGGGAACTGCAAAATGTTTAGGTCACCGATTTTGACAAAAGTGGTACCATTGGAAAGATCTTATGATGAGCAGTAAAAACTCTCTAGAACTTCCCGTATGAGATGAGTCGTTTTCGAGATATTCGACAATTTATGTCACGTAGCTAGCGCACACTTACTGGAGAATCGCAAATTATTTTAGTCTCGATTTCGACGAATCTGGTATTGTTAAAAAGATATCATCGTGAGGAGTAAAAATATCAATGGAACGGAAATGATTCGTTTTCGAGATGTCTGACAATTTATTTCATACAGTTAATGCACACTTTTTAGGGAACCGAAAAAAAATTAGTCTCGATTTTGAAGAAAATGAAAGCTTTTGAAAGATTTCATTGTTAAGAATAAAAAACTATGTAGAACCACCAGAAACTAACCACCAATAATGAGCCGCTTTTGAGATATGTGATAGTTTATGCTATATAATTTATTTATTTTTGTTGTCATTTATAATGAATAATATAGTCAAAATCATTAGTCAGAACGTGATACAAATTGTCGAACATTTTGAAAACGGCTCATTTCCGACTGTTAATTCTATTGGGTTTTTTAATCCTCCCTATGATATCTTTTCTGTGATACACATTCATCAAAATGGAGAATAAATTTTTTTGCGGTTCCCTTGTAAATATTGATAGAAAAGACTCTTTCTCTCCTTTAAAAAAGCCCCACCAGTGGCCGAGAGGTTCTGACCTCTCAACTGGTAGACGGCAGGTGCTGGGTTCGAACCCATTCGCGGCTGTCGGCCTAACCGTTCGGAGTTTTCGTGGTTTTCTTCGAACCTTGCGTAAATACGGGTTAGGTTCCCTTAGAAAGACCCCCACGAAGGGCACCCCTTCCAGGTCCTATATCCCTAGTGTAGATCATCGGACGACAAAAAAAAAAAATACAAATACTCTCCATTAAAAAACTTATTTGTTTCCAAAGCACTACGCCAGATGGCAGCACTATGAAACTCTTGTCCTGAAACCAAGAAAAGAACTCACTAAAAAACTTTCTTTGACGTCACATTTTTTCTGCAAAGCTATTTTTTTTTTTTTACTAGCCAGAAATGATTCTAAGCGGGTGATGTTTTACCTTTTCCTGAAACCTATCGGAAGCAAAGTATTCAGCTCCGATAATATTTCTTTTTAAAGAATTTTAAGATTTCAAACATTCAAAACTCTTCCTAATTTTGTATTTACGTGTGCTGTGCTGTGTTTTATATTTATGTAATTAAACAACATATCTTTCCCAAAAACGGAAGTGCACGAATTATTTGTTCGATAGAACATACTAATAAAATAATAACATATTATTATTCCAGTAACATTCCATGCAGGCCTGAAGAAGAAGAAAGTTATAGTGTTCGAAGAAGATTCCTAGCAAGGTAGGCCTGAACTTATGTATTTTCTTTTTATTGAAATATCAAATTTAACTGAATCAGAACTCACCATTCAGATTATGAAGGCTGAGAATGAAATGTTCTTCTTTATCCAAATGAAAAATATCTGCGTTTGATTTTATTTGAAAGTAATTAACCATAAACAATTTTGAAAATATACAATTACGATTGTTAAATAAACGATTGAATTAATATAATTGAATAACGATTGAACTGATGTTGATTTGAATTAATAAAATGGCTACCAGTAATATAGCCCTCATTGAAAAGCTGAACGACCAAAATTATAGTAATTGGGCATTTAAGATAGAGAATCTTCTCCAAAAGGAAAATGTGTTTTCAGTAATTAAAGATCCTGCACCGGATCCTGTCACTGCCCAATGGAATAGAAATAATATTAAAGCGAAATCTATTATTAATCTGTGTATTGAAGATTTGCAAATTATTCACGTAAAACATTTAATAAATGCCAAAAACATCTGGGAGGCTTTGAAAAATGTTCACTTAAGAAGTACTCTTTCTTCCAAACTTTTTCTTTTAAGAAAACTTTATTCTCAAAAATTGAGTGAGGGGGGAGACATGATCTCCCACATCAATAATATTTTATCTATCAAAGATAAATTATTTGCTATTGGCGAGGAAATCCCTGACTCGCATATATGTGCCCTCTTGCTTTGCTCCCTGCCTAGATCTTATGACCCAATGGTTACCGCGTTAGAAGCCAGCGAGACGGATCTAACTTTAAATTACGTAAAAAATAAATTGATCGATGAATATAAACATAGATGCGAAAACAGAGACGCGAGTTCAAATTCGCGAGATTCGGCTTACAAAGCAATAAATAGATCTGAGAATCGTGAAGCTGTTTCGAGCTCACGCGGCTCAGCATATAAGGTAGTAAATAAAAATGCTAGAAATAAGAAATTTTGCACGTTTTGCAAACGAGACAACCATGTACGCGAAAATTGTTATCATTTAAAGAATAAAATGCAAAATGATAACCCGAGAAATAATCCGAATCGAAATAAGTTTTATAATAATTCAAACTCTTTCAGAAATAATTCGGGAAATTACAAAGGTAATCAAGGTAATGTAAGGGATACTTCCAACTTCTGTTTTAAAGGTAATGTTGACGCAGAAATAGAGCGAATAATTTTTCTACCTCAACGAATTCGGAAGAAAACATTCATAAGTTCTCCGAACAAAATTATCCTGCTTGCGATTTAATGTCTGCTAATAGCGCACAAGAACTTAATGTAAATAAATTCGTTATCGATTCCGGCTGCACAAGACATGTAGCATTCGCAAAAGAAAACTTCATAAACTTTAAAACCGGAAATTTTGGTAGCATAATGATAGCGGATGGAAATAAACTGGATTCACATGGTATGGGTGATATTAAACTTTGTACAAATTCACCACATCAAATTATACTTAAAGATGTTCTTTACTGTCCTGAATTAAAAAGTAATTTATTATCGGTTAAGAGATCAACAGAAAACGACTTCAAAGTCATTTTTGAAAAAGATTCTTGTAACTTTGTTAATGACAATAACATAGTTTTAACAGCGGAGTTAAATAATAATCTATATGAAATTTCTCCTAAAGATGAGTACGGATATGCTGTCAAAACACAAATGTTTTGTGATAATCCGAATTGTATTACAACTTGGCGTAAACGCCTAGGACACAAAAATTTTGAATCATAAGTTAGCGGATGGTATAACTTTAAGTAAGTGTAAACATGATAATATATGTACTAAATGTATTGAAGGGAAAATGTCACAATTACCTTATCCAAAGGTAGCATCAAATAGATCTAACGAAGTCCTTTCACTAATCCATAGTGATATCTGCGGTCCCATGAAGACGGAAACATTCTCAAGTAAAAGGTACTTTATTACTTTCATTGATGATTTTAGCAGGTTTACTATGGTTTATTTACTTTCACACAAATCGGAAGCCCTAGAAAAATTTAAAGATTTCTCTGCACTAGTAAAAAATAAATTTGGTAAACAAATAAAAGCCTTTAGATCGGATAATGCAGGGGAATATCTTGGGAAAAATTTTGAAGATTATTTAATCCTTAACGGTATCGAACGCCAATTAAGTGTACCATTTTGCTCACCTCAAAATGGTGTTGCTGAAAGAAAAAACCGTACCCTTGTAGAAATGGCGCGCACAATGCTGTCAGACGCAAATCTACCAAGACAATTTTGGGGTGAAGCAATTCTCACTGCCACTTATTTAACAAATAGGCTGCCAACCAAAGCAAACGATAACATAACCCCATTTGAACTTTGGAATAATCGTAAACCAAATTTATCACACATAAAAACATTTGGTTGCAAGGCATACGCCTATGTAGAAAAATCTAAAAGGGCTAAATTCGATGAGAAAGCCATTGAAAGCATTTTCTTGGGATATGACCAAAGGAGCAAGGGATATAGAATATACATAGGGGATAATAGAGTAATGATATCTAGATCAGTAAAATTTCTAGAAAACGCAAAAAAAGGATACAAAACAAGACGAAAATAACATTTCGACCCCAACCGAAGTTGCTCAAATTGAATTAGATGGTGATAAACATGACGCGGACGCAATTCCACATCAGAGTCAAATACAGCTCAGAAGATCGGGAAGAGAAAATAGGGAAGTACCTCCCGATAGGTATGGAATTAGCGCAAACATGTGTCAGGTTGAGGAACCCAAAACTTGGGAAGATATAGAAAATATGAAAGACCCAAAAATTAAAAATAATTGGCTAGCAGCTACAGATGAGGAATTCAATTCACTTATGCAAAATAAAACTTGGGAATTAGTCGACCCACCTCCGGGAAAACATATTATAGGTTGTAAATGGACTTTTAAAACAAAACGCAATGCACGCGGAGAAATAGAACGCTACAAGGCGAGACTTGTTGCGAAGGGTTATTCGCAAAAATTCGGGTGCGATTATGATGAAACTTTAGCCCCTGTCGTGGCACACACCACAATAAGAAGTTTCCTAAACGCTGCTGTACATAAAAATTTAGATATAACTCATTTAGATGTAAAAACAGCATTTTTGCACGGAAACTTAGACGAGGAGGTATTCATGACACAACCCGAGGGATATATAGTAGAAGATCAAAAGGAAAAAGTGTGTAAACTGAATAAGGCTATTTACGGGCTAAAACAGGCTGCTAGAGCCTGGCACCTAAAAATTAGTCAAACACTCAAAAACATGGGATTTAATCAGTGCACATCAGATTTATGCTTGTTCAAACGAAATAAAAACGGAAACTTGTCTTATATTATAGTATACGTCGACGACATTTTAGTAGCAGGAAAGAAAAGGGATACCGAAGAGATATACAAAGAGTTATCAAGGGAATATGAAATAAAATCGTTAGGTAAAGTATCGCATTATTCGGGGATAAATATCAAACAAACAGAAGATGGAAGTCTAATGTTAGATCAAGAAAATAAAATTGACGAAATTGTTAGGAAATTTAACTTAGTAAATTCTAAGCCGACTTATACTCCTATGAATACGGATTATTTTAATCTAGATCCTGATAGTAAACTAATGAGCAATAATACCCTTTATTGACAAGCAGTGGGGGCACTCTTATATATCTCCACCTCACTAGACCGGATATATCTGCCTGTGTGAACATATTAGGTAGAAGAAATGAAAAACCTAGAGAAGTAGATTGGTTAGCAGTTGAAAAGGTAATTCGCTACTTAAAAACAACTAAAGATCTTAAATTAATAATTGATAAAAATAAAGAGCCCGTCTTAACAGCATATTGTGATGCTGATTGGGCATCAGATAAAAGTGACCGGAAGTCCACTACCGGCAATATCTTCTAATTGGGCAACAACTTGTTAAGCTGGTCAAGCAGAAAACAGACCAGTGTCGCACTCTCCTCTACTGAGGCAGAATATACTTCTGTCTCAAACACCTGTCAAGAAATGGAGTGGTACTCGCAGTGCTAACAGATTTGGACCTACCACAAACCTTACCGATCGCGATCTATAAAGATAATATTCCATGCATAAAAATCTCGAAGAATGAGAAACATCTATCAAGGAGCAAACACGTGAGTGTCAAGTATTACAACGTAAAGACTATGATAGAAAACGGAACAATGTGTCTACACTATTGCCCTTCAAAGCAAATGATTGCTGACATCATGACAAAGCCCCTTGCGAAACCTCAGTTTGAAACTTTGAGATCTCAGCTGCAACTGAGGCTAGCACTTTGAAAACAAAAGTGGGGGTGATGGAAAAGACTCTTTCTTTCCATTAAAAACTTATTTGTTTCCAAAGCACTACGCCAGATGGCAGCACTATGAAACTCTTGTCCTGAAACCAAGAAAAGAACTCACTAAAAAACTTTCTTTGACGTCACATTTTTTCTGCGAAGCTATTTTTTTTTACTAGCCAGAAATGATTCTAAGCGGGTGATGTTTTACCTTTTCCTGAAACTGTTAAATCGGAAGCAAAGTATTCAGCTCCGATAATATTTCTTTTTAAAGAATTTTAAGATTTCAAACATTCAAAACTCTTCCTAATTTTGTATTTACGTGTGCTGTGCTGTGTTTTATATTTATGTAATTAAACAACATATCTTTCCCAAAAACGGAAGTGCACGAATTATTTGTTCGATAGAACATACTAATAAAATAATAACATATTATTATTCCAGTAACATTCCACGCAGGCCTGAAGAAGAAGAAAGTTATAGTGTTCGAAGAAGATTCCTAGCAAGGTAGGCCTGAACTTATATATATTTTTTTTATTGAAATATCAAATTTAACTGAATCAGAACTCACCCTTCAAGTATGCACTAGCTACGTGACATATATTCTAGGATATCACAAAAACGACAAATTTCCGACGGGTAGTTCCATTGAGCTTTTTACTGCTCCCGATGAGATCTTTCTAACGATACCACTTTCGTCAAAATCGCTGATTTACACTTCTTGCAGTTCCCTAGTGAGTGTAGATGTTCATAGTATTTATCATTCATTTAGATGGACAACAAAATAATTCGTTAACAGCATTTCCTTTGAGCAGTAATTGCTGTAAATGTGTTTCAGTTTCGATATACACTTTTAAAATTGACATTTTACTCTTTGTGCATAAATTCTATACTTGGTATACAGGTCTGCACAGAAGAATTCGTGTACATATCTTTTTATTAGCAAAAATGCAAAAGATAATTTTCAACTTAAAAAAAAAAAAAACTTTTAAAATATTAGCTCATAAAAAAAAAATAAAAAAAACTGTGGTTGAGAATTTCGAAAAATTCTCTAAAATAATATTGTTGTAAAAAAGGAATTATATTTCCATTTTTTTTATTAAAAAATCATTGATCTTTTTTATTACATAAACTAGTTGAAAAATTTAAATTGATTAAAAATATAATAGGTATTATGTATCGCTCTAAAATAAATCGTTTACGAATTTTTCAACGAATGTATTTCCAGCGAAATCTTCGAACTGCACATATATAATTTTTCCTAGGTGAATTATAAAAGACCCGTTTTGCAGCCATAGCCCGCTAGCTCTTCGAACAGCATCGACTCCAGAAAATGCTCTTCCGGAGTCCAGAGGTTTCGGGTTAAAACACTTTGACGTTTAAAAAAAATACTGAAAAAATAATCAAATATCTGTGTTATATACAGGGCTGCTCAAGAAAACTCGCAGAATTTTCTGGCTGTAGATGAGAATTTCTGAAATTAAGTTTCAAAATTGATAAACTTCTTCAAAATGGTTCAGTTTGGAATGGTTGGTTAGTAGCTTAGTTTTTAGTTTTCCTTTCCACTTATTTGAACTTTTCCTGTTAGGTATCATATTTCAACTTATTAAAGGAAATTTTGGTGAAATAAACAAAATATTAATAATTGCAATTTATTCCAGAGAGAAAATTTTCTTTGCAAACAATATTTCAAATGTAAATGAAATTTTAAATCGTTTAAGAGGCACAAATGCCAACCTTGGGGAAAAGCTTCAATGCCGGTATTCGAGCCCGGGTAACCAGTATAGCGCACTGACGTTCTATCGACTAAACATCATGGAACGATACCCAGCCCGGAATTTCTTCATCAATATATGGGGCCCTACCAGTGGCCGAAAGGTTCTGCCCCCGAAACTGGTAAACGGCAGGTGCTGGGCTCGAACCCAATCGCGACCATCGGCCTAATCGTTCGAAGA
The DNA here is from genome assembly GCA_964019185.1 of Maratus speculifer. Classification (NCBI taxonomy): domain Eukaryota; kingdom Metazoa; phylum Arthropoda; class Arachnida; order Araneae; family Salticidae; genus Maratus; species Maratus speculifer. The sequence continues at coordinate 92,587,574 of OZ025294.1, read as the reverse complement.
TTGTTTTGTTTTGTGTCGTCCGATTATCTACTCTAGGGATATAGGACCTAGGGGGAGTGCCCTTCGTGAGGGTCTTTCTAAGGGAACCTAACCCGTATTTACGCAAGTTCGAAGAAAACCACGAAAACTCCGAACGGTTAGGCCGACGGCCGCGATTGGGTTCGAACCCAGCACCTGCCAGTCAAGAGGTCAGAACCTCTCGGCCACTGGTGGGGCAATCATTCGAAGAATCGTTTTCCGTAGCTTTCTTCCAATCATGGATTCCCTTGCGTAAATAGCGGTTAGATTCCTTTCAGAAGACCCCCCCCCCCCACGGAGGGCACCCACCTCATGGCCTATGTATCCCTCATGTAGATAATTGGCCGGCATAAACACAAAGAAACAAACATTAATGCATGTTGGCTTTCAAATGCAGCACAAGATGGAATATTTTACGTGAGCCACCCAGATGGGGGCAAACACGAAACGTAATCGAATCCAGGATCGAATAAATGTATTAATAATTGGAAATTTTTCAAGAGAATGAATTTGAATTGCATATAACATTACAAATGAAAATAAGGTTTCAAATTGCTTAAAAAGTGTCAAATAATGCTGGATGCATTTAAGTTCCGTGTTTGTCCAACCTCATTGGCTCATGTTAAACGTTTATCTAGTAAGAAGTTCCAGGTTAGGCTTCGTTTTATGTGGTTTCATCGGTTTGGTTTGATTTATTTTGCATCGGCCGATTAGCTACTCGAGGGATGTAGGCCCAGGGGGTGGTGGGGGGGGTGCCTTTCGTGGAGGTCTTTCTAAGGGAACCTAACCATATTCACGCAAGGTTAGAAGAGAACAACGAAAACTCCGAACGGTTAGGAAGACGGCCGCGATTGGGTTAGAACCCAGCATCTGCCGTCTACCAGTTGAGAGGTCAGAATCTCTCGGCCACTGATAGGCCATCGTTTGACCAGGGACCGTCAGTCCGTTATAGTGATGGTTCTAATCCCGGCGTCAAAGCTTTTTAACATTGCTGGAATTTGCGCATCTTAAGCAATTTGGAATAAACAATGTATGATGAAATTTTGTTATTATGAATGTGTCGGAAACTGTTTCGTAATCTAGGCTTGATTGCTTCACCAGTGGCCGAGAGTTTCTGACCTCTGAACTGGTAGACGGCAGGTACTGGGTTCGAACCCACTCGCGGCTGCCGGCCTAAGTTCAAAGTTTTCCGTGGTTTTGTTCGAATCTTGCGTAAATACGGGCTAAGTTCCTTTAAAAAGATCCCCCACGGAGGGCATCCCATCCCTTTAGGGCCTATATCCCACGTGTAGATAATCAGCCGACATAAAATAAACGAAATAAACCTAACTGAAACTGCTTGGGGGCAGGTACTGGGTTCGAGCGCAATCGCGGCCGTCGGCGTAACTGTTTGGATCCTTCAGTGGTTTTCTTCGAACCTTGGATTTCCTTGCGTAAATACGAGTTAGGATCCCCCCTTTTCTTTGGGGCTTATATCCCTAGTTTAGATAATTGGCCGACATAAATATAAACAAACTATGCTTGATGCGAGTTTTTTCTTTCTTGCTTTACTCATAGAAAGAAAATTATAATTTTGAAAAAAAAAAAAAAAAAAAAAAAATGTAATCACTTGTCTCAAAACTAAAGGTTTAATATGGAGTGAAACTTCAGAAAATAAAATTCTATAAAACAGCTGGAAAGGTTGTAAAAAAACGTGATTACGGAAAACTTTTTAAAGCATCCATGAATTCGGTTATAAAGTACATAATGAATTCCATTTTTCAGTATTTATTCTCTGTTATTTATTTATTTATTTATTTTTTTACTTAATAAAGTTTTTACCCATTTTAGTTTAACTCGTTGACTTTGTAGTTTCGTAAACAGATTACATAAAAAGGTTGAAAAATTTAATATATATATACTATATTTTTAAAATTCTAATTATGAATTCATTTTTTTTTTTTAAGTGCTCAAAAACTTTTCTGTATTTTTTCTTTAATTTAAGAGTTTTTAATAACGGGATGATAAACAGATTAAAAATTGTTTTAAAAATTATAGTATCGTTATTAACACGTTGAGTGCCTCAGTGGCTGACAGTGAATTTTCCGTTTAGGCCGCAACAGTCACCGGTGTCTGACAGTTCAAAATGTGATACAAAACTGAAATAGAAAAGAAAGAAAAGGAAAAAGAAAAAGAAAAAGAGCAATTATTAAGAAAATATAATCCTGTAATGAATAAAAGTTAATTAAATTTTAAATAAATGTTAAGTAATTACTTAAAACAAGATATATATTTTTTTTTTCTGGTTTTATGTCATATTTTAGACTCAGTCATCGGTGATTGACGAAGCCGAAACGGAAAGTTCATTGTCAGTCATAGGTGATTAACGTGGCACTCAACGTATTAAGAAGAACATCAGATTTTACGCAAAGATAGCAACCATTTGAATAGAAAATTCGTCTTTATCAATCGAAATCAAACAATACAAAGAAATATTTTCTACCATAACTAGTATACTAAATTAAAAATCGGAAAATTTAATTAAGCTGTAAAATAACCCTCTGACGGTCTTGCAAAAGTGTAAAATTTGAATGTTGTTTTTTCATCATTTTGTTTTGAATACTCAGAAAATATGATTGTATTTCAATACAGTCGTCCCCGCATAAACGAATATCGACGGTTCCAGAAAAAATATTCGATTAAGCGGGGTATTTGATTAAACGGGGAGGCATATAAATGTAATATTTAAAGTGCAATAAAATGACATAATTATTAAATATAGTATATTTAGTTACCAGAATAAGAAAATCGTTAAAAACTTTAATAGAATAATACAAACTGAAATAAAAACAAAATGACATGTAAATACGCAATAGTTCAATGACAGTAAGCACATGCATTTTGTTTACATTGCATTTAAGGCAGATCATGTGAATTGGATCCAAATTTTGTTATTAAAATTTAATTTACGTAATTTATACAGGTTTAAAAAAGTAGATGAAAACGTTTATGTGAAATTTTAGAGTAAAAAATAGACGAGATTTTTTTCGAATGGTATCATAATTACCATCTTGAACCTCTAAATTACAACACATTATTATTGAAGGGTTACTTCGAGGATTTGCTCGTTAACGCTAATGCTATAGAAAAATTTATAAAGATATATCTTTTGCATTTCAATATTTTTAAATGATTTTTTTTGAAATGGATAGCTGAGATCGATCTGTACAAAAGGCGTTGTCGTTTTTAACTTTTTCCATTTTTATCGCGGATATTTTTAAAGAGGATGATTTCTGTTTCGGGACCGGTTTTGAAAATGAAAGTGTCTCCATTAAAAATGATTGTAAAAAAATCGAAAAAGTGAAAAAGAAGTCTTTTGACAAACAAAAGTAAACAAAATACAAAATTGATCGAAATTCCTGTCCAATTTATGTCACCATTTTTGAAATTAATTCGAAAAAATGAACAAGGAAGGGAACTCCCTTGACCAGTACTTATACACCTGCCAGGCGAAATCTATGCTGGGAGTTCTGGAAATTTGTTTTCTGTGTAACAACCGAAAATGACAAAAAGTGTGGAGGAAATTCCAATTTAAACATGTTTTTCACGCCCATTTTTCAAATTGTCTCACTCATTTGTTATTCGATTAAGCGAGGACATTTCGTGAAAAGTATTCGGTTAAGCGGGGAAAAATAACATTAGCCCAATGGGATTAAATTCGGTTCCGGAGGATTTTATTCGAATAAGCGGGGTATTCGATTATCCGTTACCCGATTAAGTGGGGAGGACTGTACTATATATTAAAGAAAAAAAAACTTAATTGCAAATAGGAATGTAATCCTTGAGAGTAATAATCATTCTAAAATGTATTGAAAAATCATTAAATCTGTAAAATTATATTATCTTAAATATTGCTTACATTGCAGCGATACTTGGAGCTTAGTGAACGGAATATTACGTGCCAAACACTTAGGAAAAATGCCAAAATTAAGAGTCTGAAATCGATTAATCATAAAGTACATATGTTTCTTAACACTTTTTTCATAAAATTCAAACGAGTATAGTGATAAAAAGAAAAATAATAACTTCCTGGATCAAAATTTAAGTTTAATATAAAAAATGCAACTGCACAATAATAATAAAGATAATAATAAAATAGGCTATAAAAATAGCTGAAATAGTTGCAAAAACCTTACATTATGTTGCGTTGTTTTAATTGATGACAGATTATCTAAAGAAGAGATATAGACTTGAGGAAGAGTTCTCCCATGGAAGTCTTTCTATGGGAACCTAACTCAAAATCTTACTTTGAAATATTCTCAAAAGCACCACTGTCATGCAACCATCCTCCACTCAACCCTATTTAAAAAAAAAAAAAAAAAAAAAGAAAAAGAAAAAGAAAAAAAAAAAACAGATAAGTAAAGTGAAGTGAAGAGACCGGCTCCCCAACGAGAATTAAAGAGAAGTGAAGGGAGGAGTACGGGTAAGTGGCTGTGTGTGTTCAGATGTTTGTAGGGTGCGTGGAACACCCGAGATAAAATTTTCCTTTCAGAAGTTCGGAGTAATTTGTTATTGATTATTTAATGTTATTTATGCATATAGCCATCACATACGTGCATATTTGTAAATAATTCTGCATTTTAAATTCAGTAAATAGAATAACCAGCATGATTAGTTCAGATTTCGTCCATCCTGACATCACAGCAACCACTTTCTAAAATAAGCATAATATACATAATGAGAACTATTTTTTTTTTTTTTTCATTTCTTGTATTTGTTTACTTGATAAATTTTCTAGATTTCTCAGTTTGATTCATTACCTTTGTAACGAATGGTTTTATTAGAGGCTGTTTTAGTCACACAAAAAAGACCAGCTTTTTAATCCTATTCCTATGGAAGAAATGTATAAAGATATCTCCCTTGTATTTCAAAACTTTATAATGTCTTTTTTTTTTTTTTTTTTTTTTTTTGATTGGATCATTGGACAGCTGTGATTGATCTGTACAAAGGTCATTTTCTACATTCTAGATTTTGACTGCAGACTTTTACTGCAGATATGAGGATTCTTTCACTTTCGAAATCGGATATGAAAATGAGAGTCCATCGAAAAAGCATAAAAAAGGACTTCGTACAAATCAATCTTAGCTATCTAATGAAAATAATAATAATAATTTAAAAATATTAAAATGCTACCAAGATATCTTTATAAATTTCTTTCCTTAGGAATAGCATTAACAAACAAGTCTTTTCGCTTGACTGAAGTAGACTCTTAACAGGTTAAAATAAAATATGTTTTATAAGCCTTTTACTTATTTCTTTAACGCTAAAACTTTCTTTCTTTGAATTTATATGAATTAAAATAAATAGATAAATGCAGATAAAACGTAATGATACTATAAATTTTTTTATTTAAATCCTCGTTACGATTTGAATTAATATTGTAAAAATATTGCATTACTAAAAAAAAAGAAAAAAAAAGTTTTTTCGCCGTGAATTTTTACTGGAAATAAGTACAAAACTTTTCATATTTTTGCTCTATCCTTATACCTCTGATTACAAAGGCTAAAAGACTACTTCAATTGAAAGAAAAGACCCGTTTGCTAATGCTAATCCTAAGGAAAAAATTTATGAAAATATCTCGGTTGCATTTCAATATTATTAAATTATTTTTTATTTTCCATTGGATAGTTGAGATAGATTTATATGCAAGCCTTTTTTTTTTTTTACTTTTTTAAATTTTCTTTACAGGTATTTTTAATGCAGACACTTTCATTTTTTGGAACTGATTTGGAAAAAAAAAAAAAAAAAAAAAAAAAAAAAAAAACTGCATTAAAAATTAAAAAAGAAAAAAAAAACTGCCTGCATACAAATCGATCTCAGCTATCCAATGAAAAATAAAATAAAATAAGTAAATAAAAATATTGAAAAGCAACCGATATATCTTTATAAATTTCTTACTTAGGAATAGTATTAGCGATTGGGTCTTTTCATTTGACTGAAGTAGCCTCTTAAATTGGCAGTTAAGAATCGTCTAAAATATGTCCCTCCCCTTCTGGCCCCATCAGTGGCCAAGAGATTCTGACCTCTCAACTGGTAAACGACAGGTGCTGGGTTCGAACCCAATCGTGGCTGTCGGCGTAACCGTTCGGAGTTCTCCGTGGTTTTCTTCGGAACTTGCTTAAATGCGGATTAGGTTACCTTAGAAAACCCCCAACGAAGGGCACTCCGCCCTGGGCCTATATCCGTAGAGATAATCGGCCGACACAAAATAAGCCAAACCCACGTAAAATCGTAACTTGCAGCTCGTGCTAGAATTTTATTTGGATTGTACCAATTTCTTCTTAAGACGCATTTTTGGGGGCCTACCAGTGGTTGAGAGGTTTTGCCTCCGAAACCGGTAGAACCCAGGTGCTGGACTCGAACCCTGTTGCGGCCGCCGGCTTAACCGTTCGGAGCTTTCTTCGAACCTTGAATTTCCTTGCGAAAATACGGGTTAAGTTTCATTACATAGACCCCTTCGAGGGCACCCCTCCCCCTTTAGGGTCTCTATCCCACGTGTAGATAACTGACCGTCATAAGCACTTTTATTTCTAGTTTGAAAACATTTGCAAGCGAAATGCACTATAAAATTATTTTTTAAGATATTGTGATTCGAATAGAAAAATAATAGCATTGTAAAAAGCTAGCGCCCGATAAGAGTGAGCCTTTGAATCAATGTCAGAGTCATACCCATAAGACGGGTGGGAGTTTTGCTCCAATCGAACACGAAGCAAAATCCTACTCCTTCACCTATCAAACTAAAACTATAAAAAAGAAAAAAAAAATTAAAATTTTGTTGCGAAAAAAAATGAAGACAAATAAATAAATAAATAAATAAATTCACATACTAAAAGGATTCACTCCACAAATTATTTGTCAAAAGATTCCATTTTTTAAATAAATAATAGGAGTGATCATGAAATCGTGGCAGCAATCCTAACAGCTCGGATTTTTCCTTGGATTTCTTCGAACCTTGGATTTCCTTGCGTAAACACTGGTTAGGTACCCTGACAGACACCTATGGAAAACACCCCTCCCCTTAAGGGCCTGTATCCGTTGTGTGGATAATCGGCAGTCAAAAAATAAACCATATTAAAAAGAATTACTATAAATATAAAAATGCATGACGGAATGAAATTTTCGCCTTGCTTTTAACCCAAAATGTATAATTCGGACTTTAAAGTGTCCAAGTTTATTTATAAAGCGATTAAAATAATCTTTACTAATAATTCTTTAATTAATTGATTAAAGGCTTGAAAGTACAAAGATGTTTTTAAATAAAATTAACTAATAACATCTCTATTTGATTATTTTAATTGTCTTATAAATAATCCTGAACATTTTAAAGTTCATATTATAGGAATTACTATTTTTATATTATTTATAGAATCACAATTTTTTTTAAATTCTTAATCATAGATGGCAGCACCATAAATGATATTTGGAAATCTGAATTTTTCCTCAAAGTAAGGCGATGCAAGACTGCATATAGTAAAAATGAATCTCAGTTTTTGCGTTTATTTCACGCTTTAAAAACGAAAAAAAAAAAAAAAAAAACATTAATCTAATGCTAATTTATTTCTGACTATTTAAAATTAAATATGACACAAACATTTACTGAAAGTTCTAAATGTAACTCTTTTTTTTTTTCTCTGCCAACTATAACTTTTTTCTTAAGAGAAACAAATGTGGAAAATAAACTTAGAAACTCATTGTAGCTATATGAGACAATAAAAAATCAATGCAAGCAAGAATGGATGACAAAGTAATTTCAAAAGTTGCCTTGAAATCGAAAAGAAAGTGCGCTAATTATTGTCATAAACGCCAAGTCTTTCAAATTCAAAATATATTTTTATAATGAAAAACAAGAGAAATTAATTCTTGCAATTAATAAGAAAAAAAATTAAGAAGATAGTATAAGCATACATCTTTTAAATAACAAAGATTATTAAATTGATAAAGGTTACAACAACAGCTTAAACAACTGTCCGTACACACAAAATCGACATTTAAAAAATATAGACTTAATAAAAGTGTAATATAAAATTATTAACTATCAAATTATAGATTTTACACTTATAAGCATAAAAATCAATTTAAATTTTACAGACATTTTTCTCATGCAACAGACCTCTGATCACTACCATTCCTATTTAAAAACATGTAGTTTGTTTGTTTTTATGACGGCCAATTATCTACACGAGGAATATAGGCCCTACGGGGAGGATCTTTCTAAGGGAACCTAACCCGTATTTACGCAAAGAAATCCAAGATTCGACGAAAACCACCGAAAACTCCGAGCGGTTATGCTGACGGCCGTGATTGGGTTCGAACGCAGGACCTACCGTCTACCAGTTTGAAGGTCAGAAACTCTCGGTCACTGGTGAAGCTAGAAATATGTAGCAAATATAATTTGCAAACTACCGCATACTAGAGCTAGGTATTATACATTTCTTTTTTCTTAAAGTTATTATTTTTTTCTTTTTTGGATCTTGGGAATCAAACTATAATAAACAAAGTGCCATTACAACAACAATAGACTCCCGATTAGATGGAATCAGATTATCCGGCGTCCCCACCTTTGGCTGAGAGATTCTGCTCTTGAATTTGGTAGACGGGCGGTGTTGGGCTCGAAACCAATTGTTCCTGTAGCCTAAGCTTTTGGAGCTTTCATTGTTTTCTTCGAACCTTGCATAAATACGGGTTGGGTTCCCTTAGAAAGACCCTCACTGAGGGCGCTCCCTTAGAGCCCATATCCCTTGTGCAGATAATCGGCCGTCATAAATAACATTAACATACACCAAATTAACCGAAACTGAAAAAAATCTCAGTTTTGCATACATTTTAATATCATATAGGAAAATAGTTAAAATTGAAATTAGTAAAAAAGCAACATAGTTAAGGGGGTCCAGGACATATTTTAAAATTCTTGTACCTTGAACACCCTTAATAAATAAATTTTATCGGATGGTTTGTTTGTATGTATGTCGGCCAATTATCTACGCTATGGGATATAGGCCCTAAGGGGTGGGTTGCCCTCCGTGGGGGGTCTTTCTAAGGGAACCTAACCCGTCTTTACGCAAGGCTCGAAGAAAACCACGGAAAACTCCGAACGGTTAGGCCGACGGTCGCGATTGGGTTCGAACCCAGCACCTACCGTCTACCAGTTTGAGGTCAGAACCTCTCGGCCACTGGTGGGGCTTTTATCGGATGGAGAAAATTTAATTCTTACAGAAAACGACGATGCTATTGATTTTCAGGAAAAAATCATAGAAGATTTGAGAAAGTTAAACTGTTCTGAAAAAAAGCGACGAAGAAGGAATTGATTTTGTTTGTTTTTATTTTATCTTGGCCAATTATCTGCACGTGGGATATAGGCCCAAAAGGAGGGTATGTCCTTCGTGGGGGATCTTTCTAAAGGAACCTAACGCAAAGAGATCTCAAGGTTCGATGAAAATCAAAGAAGCAATTGAACAGAGGATTAACAAAAATTCGAAATTGGAATTTTATGATGATTTAAGTGGCGAAGATTTTGTGTTGTGTATCACTGGTAATTTAAACAAACAGGGAATCTTGAAAAATGTCCTAAAAGTGCTGAAAAAATAATGTAACTCATCCAAAATTAAGTCACGACAACGCATTAGTACACACAGAAACGTTACTTGATTATTTAGATCAAAAACATGAAAGTACACCTGTTGAAAAAACGATGTTGAGAAATATGAGTACCAGAATCAGTAGGTTATATTTATAACGGCCATTAATCAACACGACGAATATAGGCCCTAATTGGGATCGTGCACTCCATGTTGGTCTTTCTGAAGAAATCTAACCTGCACTCAGGATTCTCGCTGTAGCCCGCCATTGCGACTGTATTCTTCATTTGGCGAGTAAACAAGCGTTTAGATTAGCCGTATTGCTAGTGCTCAATTTTTGCTTTTTCTTTCTTTTCTTTTTCGTTTAACATACATATATTCATATTTTTAATGTATACATAGTTTTTATATATTTGTAGCGGACAGTTGAAATTAGATTCATAACAATCGTTGTCGCATTTATAAAAACTAGGTTGTTTAGGAACATATTGAATAAAAGTGGGTACATTAAAGGATTAAAAATAATTTTTTTGAGCTACACGGCGAAACTATTGTGCTAACACTTTTTACCCTTGGCGAATGTTTTTTGTTTTTAATTAGCCAAATTACCAACGTTAGACAAGTGTTAGCGAGAAAAATACCTGCGCTTAACACAAGGCAATCCAACGTTGGAAGAAAACCACTGAAAACTCCGAACGATTGCGCAACAGCCACGACTAAGTTCAAACCCAGCACCTCACGTCCACCAGTTTCGAGAGCAGAACATCCCTGCCACTAATAGAACTCAGCTAAGCAAGTCAAAGAGTAAATAAAAAACGCAGACATATCTTTATAATTTAATTCTTCATAAAATAATGAGGTAAACTACTTTTTTACCTCACAGGTTATCAAAGCCTGAGAGCTTATGTGCCCGCCCTTTCTATATGTGCCTGCGTACGTAGCGCGATAACTCATGGTAAAAATATCCGATTTACTTGAAATTTTAGATATAAGTTTATTTTGATAATGCGCTTCCCTGATTAGTTTTGGGAGTTCATTCGATGAGTATAAGAGGAGAAACGGGGGCCAATGCCTCTCCCCTTTATTTAAATAAATGGGTTTTTCATGTATATGTATCAGATTTCATTCAAATTTTAGACATAGGATCATTCTGATGAGGGCACCGCCATGATTAGTTTGGGGAGTTCATTTGATAAAAGTAAAGAGGGGAAACTGGTGGCTAATTCCCCACGCTTAATTCAGATAAATTGGTTTTTCATGCAGATTTATCAGATTTCATTCAAAATTTAGACATGGGATCATTCAGATGAGGGCACCGCCATGATTAGATTTGGGTTTGGTTTGGTTTGGTTTATTTTTGTCGTCCGATTATCTACACTAGGGATATAGGACCTGGGGGGAGTGCCCTTCGTGGGGGGTCTTTCTAAGGGAACCTAACCCGTATTTACGCAAGGTTCGAAGAAAACCACGAAAAACTCCGAACGGTTAGGCCGACGGCCGCGATTGGGTTCGAACCCACCACCTGCCGTCTACCAGTTGAGAGGTCCGAACCTCTCGGCCACTGGTGGGGCGATTAGATTTGGGAGTTCATTGGATAATTCTAAGAGGGTAATGGAGGGTTAAACCCCACCTTTAATTTAGATAAATGGGTTTTTCATTCAGATTTATCAGATTTCATTCAAATTTTGGACATAGGATCATTCTGATGAGGGCACCGCCATGATTAGTTTTAGGAGTATATTGGATAAGTATAAAGTGGGGGAACGGGGGGGGGGTGATCCCGGACCTTTAATTTAGATAAATGGGTTTTTCATGCAGAATTATTATATTTCCTCGAAATATTAGACATAGGATGATTCTAATAATGGCACTTCCATGATTAGTTCTGCCAGTTCATTCGATAAGTCTAAGAGGAGGGAAACTGGATGTAATCCCCCTTAATTTAGGTTAATGGGTTTTTCATTCAGAATTGTCCAGTTTGCTTCAAATTTTGGATAAAGGTTCTTTTTGATAAGGTGCTTATCTCATTTGTTTTGGGAATTCATTGGAATTTTCTTAGTTTTAACGATTTTTTTAACTGTAGCTAATACATTTTTTAATGGCGATCTATACTGTGAAAAGATATATACAAACTCTTAATTTTTGGTACATTTTCTTTTAAAATATATATTTTTATAGATTATTAATTTCTAAATTTAGAATGTGCTTTAATTTTCTTTTTATTTATTTGAACCACTTATATATATTAAATATATATTGCAAAAATATAACTTCAGATAAAATGAACTTACAATAATAATAATAATAATAACAATAATATATACGAGTTATAAATAACAGCGTATATATATTGCTTAATAAAAAGGAATCTCATCAAGGAAATCTTGCTAGAAAAAAGCATAAATATGCACTAAATAGGAAACATAATAACAATAGTCATCTTTTAATTACATAAAATCTTGGAATACATTTTTCTAAAATCCATTTTGTTCTTTTTATCATATATTTTAGAAGCTTTAGAAATGTCATTCTCTGCCTCGATTGAAACTACAAAAGTAAACGGTTGACATCCAATTATATTGCCCATTATCAGGTATCAGCCGACAGTAAAGATGAATAATGACTATGTAGGAATATGACATGCATTATTAATCTTTTTTTCTTTGAAACTTGTAGCGCATAAATTTGTGATTAATGTGTTACATTGTAAGATTAATTGTAAAGATTTTTTTTATTTAACTAAAGCATTTTTTAAAAATATCATACTTCTCAAAAATTTCAAACGCTAAATTAGAATATTTTTAATTTTATTTTTAATTTATAAATATTTTTCAATAGTATTTAGAAAATATTCTTTAATATAAATATAAGATAATCCTAACGACAGCAACAAAAAATTAATTCTTTATTCTATCTAAAGAAGCAAGTATATTAAAAGAAAAAAGAAATCATCTTCGAATTTTTGACGGATTTACGCTTTTTAATCGTTAGAAATCCTTAAAAACACGTGCTTACAAAATATCTGTCTATTCGTGTATCCCCTTTGTATCATCAAAAAATATAATAATTTATGAAAAAAAAAATGAACCAAATTTAATGCGTATGTTTTTAGCTATGGTGAGTAGGGGAGAGGGGTAGGCACGTTTGAGCTGGGAGCACCTTTGAACACTCTAAATATTTTCCTTGAAATGAATTATTTAAAAAAATGTATATTACAATACATTACTACTGCTTCAATGCGAATTTTTTTTTCCAAGGACCTTCGTCGTTCCAAGCCCAAGCTCGTACTCTGATTGGTTGTTGCTCTCGGCACTGTTTTCATGTAACTTCGCGATAACCATACTTGGCGAAAAATACTTCGCTCGTAAGTGAACGAGTAAACCTAAAACCTAACCTACTCATTTTTATTCTTCCTTCATTCTTATCATCGTGGTCTTGTACTCTTGTGTTTAAAAACATTTAAAGAGTACAGCTTTCAGTAAGACACGTTCCATCCAATCCAATGCTGCAAGAGAAAAGTTACTTTGTACTCGGTTCGAAAGGAAATCAAACTTGACGGAAGAATCTATCGCTACGCCAAGTATGATTATCGTCAAGTTACATTAAAACAGTGTCGAGAGCAACAACCAATCAGAGTGAGAGCTTGGGCTTGGAACGACGAAGGTGCTTGGAAAAAAAATTACGCTGCTTCAATGCAATAAGTATACAAAGCTTCACAATTTTGTATGGACAATATTGTTTAATCAAGGTATGTATTTCTCTCCCTCTTGAGTCTAAACTTAAAAAAATAAAGTTGTAAGAGTTTTGTTTACAGTTTTGTATCCCTAAAACTTTAATTTATTGTTCAATACTTAAATAAAGATATTTGCTTACTTTATAAGCTTTGTTTTATTAAATTCTTCAACCGAATTGAGTAAATAGTTGTGATGCTAAACTCAACGTGGTGGGGCACGTTTCAACAGAAAAGTTGGGGTACCATTGAACAGCGAAAAAACAACGAATGAACTGGTGATAAATAATAACTGAAAAAATTTAAAGAGAACATTTTAAATAACGAAGTAAAGAGTTGTTGACGTATCAAAATATTATTATTTCTGATTTTTTTTCTTATGTGAAAAGAGGTTAATTAAGACTATCTAAGAACACGGACTTATACTGTTAACAGTTCTCCTTACTGCACACATAGATTCCAACCGCTGGATGTATCAGTTATAGGAAGTTTCAAATCTAAATTGATGTTGGCATTCATTTATTGGATAATTTCAAATCCTGGATATACACTAAGGATTCCTGATTTAACAGCTTTGTCTGAAACTTTACTCTTTCCAAGCATTATTTGTAGTTTTGGTAACGGATAAAACGGAGTTTATATCGGGTTTCTTTATAAAAAAGAGTGAATGAAGCGTCAGATATCAAATCGATGTATTTCAAGGGTATTGTTAAAAAGTTTTCACAACCAAACACAACTGGAAAGAGACTCTGTGTTTTTTCAACAATGAGTTTTGGCATTAACTTTGATGGTTTTAAGTTTGGTTAAACAGTAATAAAAAAACTAGTAATTTCAATATAATACAGTTATTTAATTTTATTCATATTACTTAATATTTCTGAAACATATGTAGCTTTTTATAAAAAATCTGAATATTTTTATACTTTACTCATTTATTCAAAGGTGCCCCTTACTTGTTCAAAGGTACCCCTACATGGGGCAGGTTTGAACATAAATCTTTCAGCTTTTAAAATCCTCACAACATATTTAATTTACGTGGAATTTTTTTTTTAATTTCTGGCTCATATGATGAAGAAATGCATTTTTTTAATTATGTAAAATTTAAAACGCATTAAATATAATTGAAATAAGAAATGTATTGTTTTTCTGAAAAAAAATGTTGAAACGCCCCCCCCCCCATCCTCTCCCCTACTTTATAATTAAATTTGGTAGAATTCCGCCAAAAGGGTGCATTATTGTAGAATTTTTGTCCCTGTTTCATTAATGTATCATCAAAACGTGTATGTAGTTTATAAAATTGAACTAATTTCACATCTAAGGTCCCCACAAGTGACTAACAGGTTCTGGCCACGAAACTGGTCAACGGTAGGTACTGGGCTCGAACCCAATCGCGGCCTTCGGCCCAACCGTTCGGAGTCTTCCGTGGTTTTTCTCGAACCTTGGGTAACTTTGCGTAAATACGGATTAGGTTTCCTTAGAAAGACCCATGTCCTACGCATTGATAATTGGCCGACATAAACAAAATCATATCTAGGTTTTTAGCTGTTAGCGGCTAAATTATAAATAAACAGCTGAGATAGATTTATAGATAAGATAAACAGCTCAGATAAACAGCTCAGATAAACAGCTGACACTTGAATTTTGAGAAAATTTCCCAGGAAATGAATGGTGTTATAACGTTTTTTATGAGGTATTCTTAATTTTTATGTGCGTTTGTAATTATGTAATACGAAGTACCTATAGTTATAGTCATCGTTAAATCCGTCCGTCCGCATACAAGAAAACAAAAACTACCCAACAGAATGCATTGAAATTTTGCATATATATTTATTGTAAAATTTTGTCGAGTCATTTCAAATTTTAAAAAAACCGGATGAATTGTTTAATTACTGGGACAGTCAAAAGTTTACAGTTACATTACAGCCAATTGGAAAAAAAATGTTTCAAATGCATTTTAATAGTGTTACAGCATTCAAAAATAATGAAATTGATATTCATTTACTGAAGTGTACTAAAATATACACTCTGTTATATATTCGATGCAAAGAATATTTATTATTCATTTACAGGGCCACACAAAAAAATTCCGTAACATAAAGGTATAGAGTGAAACTTTGTTTTCGACGCATTTTAATAATGTTAAATTATTTCACAAGTAATAAAATTGACATACGGTGCTGAGGTTTACTTGAGTTACATCCTGTACTTCAAAAAGTGCATAGTATTTACAGGGCCGCACAAAAGATTTTGGATAATATATTGCAACCGAAATGTTGTATGTTAGATAGGATTGCTAAAAGTGCATTTCTAGCAGTAATGTGTGAAATTTTGCATATTGCATTGTGTTTATAAATGCTGTAGATAATATACAGGGTAACACAACAGAAACTGCACAGGTTACAGAATATGATTGAAAGTAGTTTAAAGGTTGTTTTTTAAATAAGTTAAGCATTTTTATGCTGAACTGTATTTAATAAAATAAGGTATGTTTACAGAATGTAGAAAAATGATATACAGTGCCATGCAAAGTATAATATACATGGTTGTCCATGGAAAATAAATTCTGGAAGTGTGATTTGACTAGAATTTAAACACTTCTCGTCTTGATTAAATGTTAGATAAATAATGGCATATACGTATGTAAACATAATAGGCAACATACACGTCTGTACAAAATAATTAAAATATGCTACCGTTTATTGGGTATAAATATCTGAAAGTCAAACTTCAACCTAATAGGCGTTTTAACACTTTACAACATAGTTGAAAATGTTTTATAATTTCGTTTGTCTGTCTGATTTCTAACTAACGTTAATAAGATGGGCTGATTGCTCTGTAATTGATATATGTTATTGAAACATAGTATTCCATGCTCGGTATTGAAAAAAATGCGTAACGTTCGTAGTTTATTTACAGAGCCACTTATAAATATTCCAATACATTATGGTCTATGAGATATGTATTTATATAAATATGATCCATTTATGTTCGTCATCTGGTCTGCTCATCTGTACGCATAAAACAGAGCAAATCTACAAAATAAATGGTTTGAAATATCATTTATGTTATTGGTGGAGAATTTTGCCGAATCATTTCTAATTTTATGAAAATCGGATCAGAACTTAAAGAGATAATAATAAAAAAAAAATATCATTTTACTAAATTTTATCAAACGTAATCAGTTCAATGATGTCTAGTAATAGGTAATGATCCTATGTTTGCCATATTGATTACGTTCTATTTAAGATAATGTCTTCTTATTTTCGTATTACTGAATTAAAGATGTATAATCATATCATATTTTGCATTCATGCATTTTTTCTTAAGAATGTATCATCTACTGCATTAAAATCTGAATATTTATAAAAATGGTTATAGTAGAACGCACCTCATTTCCCACGTTTGACGTGCAATTTACAACTTGTTTGCAGTTTTCTTTTTTTTTTTTTTTTTTTTTTTTTTTAGATGTTATGTATCTATATTATAAAGGCTAAACGTATCTGTGCTAACGCATACGTCATTTTGCGAATGGCAACACTTTTCCCTGCAATTTCGGTTTTTCAATTTTCGCTACTGCAATTTTTACATCGCACATTTTAAATTTTTACACCGTCGTATAGAGAAAAAAAATGTACTTTTCAATGCAATTTGTTTGAAAGCTGTATATCAATTTATTTTTGAGATATTAATGTTTAAATTTTTTAGTTGCAATTTTGTCATCGTGGCAACATAATCATTCTATTTTCTCTTAAAATTGAAAAGAAAAAAAAATAGAAATTAAAATGCGCAACACTTTTTCATGCAATTTTGATTTTGTAATTTTCGGTATTGCAAATTTTACATTTCTAAACATCGTTCATTTTAAAATTTTACACCGTCCTATACAGAAAAAAATGTACTTTTAAATGCAATTTGTTTTAAAGCTGTATCTCAATTTATTATTGAGACATTAATTTTTTTATAATTTTTTGCACAAGTTTTGTAATTGTGGCAACAGAATCACTCCATATTCTCTTAAAATTAAAAAAATAAAATAGGTTTGGTTTATTTTTGTCGCCCGATTATCTACACTAATGGGATATAGGACCAGGGGGGAGTGCCCTTCGTGGAAGTCTTTCTAAGGGAACCTAACCCGTATTTACGCAAGGTTCGAAGAAAACCACGAAAACTCCGAACGGTTAGGCCGACAGCCGCGATTGGGTTCGAACCCAGCACCTGCCGTGTACCAGTTGAGAGGTCTGACAGAGACACTCCGTTATTCACGGGTCTCCGTGGCCGAGTGGTCAAGGCACCAAGTGCTTGCGAGCGTAGGGTTAGGTTCCCTTAGAAAGACACCCCCCATGGAGGGCACCCCACTCCTTTTGGGCATATATCCCACGTGTTAAAAATCGGCGGTCAAAAGAAAAAAAAAAAAGGATCGCGAGCGTAGATTGTGGGTTCGAATCCCACTATTGCCATGAAATAATGAAAACATAAAAAGTCCCTTTTAATTACATTTTTTTGTTTATTTTTGTCTTATTTCTTCTTAAATAATATTTTAACTAATTAGCACTCCCCCCCAAAAAAATAAAAAAATTGTGTGCGATAGTTTCAAAAAATTGTCCATAACATTATTTTTGTAAAAAAATAATATATTTTTTTCATACATTCAATTAGATTGGTTTATTTTTGTCGCCCGATTATCTACGCTAGGGATATAGGACCAAGGGTGGAGTGCCCTTCGTGGGGGTCTTTCTAAGGGAAGCTAACTTGTATTTACGCAAGGTCCGAAGAAAACCACGAAAACTCCGAACGGTTAGGCCGACAGCCGCGACTGGGTTTGAACCCAGCACCTGCCGTCTACCAGTTGAGAGGTCTAAACCTCTCGGCCACTGGTGGGGCATAAAATGGAACAAAATAAAATGCGTATACTACTTCAAAAGTATTGTCGATTATAAAATCCGATGAATTTCGGTTTTATTTTGTTTAATAATTTGGATAATTGGGTTTTATAGTATTTTGTTAATTTTAATTTAAAATAATGTTTATTTGAGAGTAACACTGATCATTGTAAGGTGCATTTTTAATGTAACTAATTTTGTAGATTTATTATAAATCAATGAAACATTTCTTTCTTAAAGATTTTCTGTCATCGAATTTCGTCGGGTTCCACCTCGTTAGGTTAAAATTAGTGCAAAATTTTGAAAAAAATTGAAAGGGGGTGTAATAGCGAATTTTACTCGATTTTCGGAACGGGATACTGATAGAATGGACATACTTTTCTAATATTGACAAAGTTTTACCTTAACAAAGTAGTGGAAATGGCCTTGGAGAAAGATTTGTCTACATATTTTCTAGCGACATCGTTTTATATATACATATAGGATTATATTTTTTCAATATTTATACAAATTATTTAATTTAAAGAAGCAGTTTATTTAGTTTTATATGCAAACAAATGTAAACTCTGTTTAAAAAAAAAAAAAAAAAAAAAAAAAAAAAACAATATTATACGTGAAAGTAAGATGTTTGCATCGATAAAAATACGTATGTAAGCAAGCATAGAAGATTATAAGATTTGTTTTCATAGTTGTTCACATCATTTCACTTATTTTTTGGAAATTTCATTTGATAATTTTTTAGAAATTTGAAAATTGAAATACTTTGATATTTCTACCCTGAAAGAGATAAAATAAAAATGTAGTACACAATTCACGTCAAATTATTATTATGAAAAGTGTTACATTTGAAAATATTTTTTTATGTTAATGATATTTGTAACAAAACGTATTGTTTGTTTTTATTAGTAAATTTATTCACCAGAATAATTAACTGTATTTGGAAAACATATTTTTCCAAAGAAAATTATGTACATTTTAAAACAATTCAAACACAAAATAATATTATCGTACGTATGTAATTAAAATTAGAAAGTTCATCAACATGAAAATGAATAAAACATTAGAATTTGAAATAATATATCTTGTTGCTCTTGCATTAGTTACTTGAATATTCCTGGAAATCAGATGGCTAATTGAATTTTAGTATATGCACTACTTATCATAATTATTTTAAGTTATTAAACTTTTCAAAATATCAATGTAAATATTTGTTGAAAATGAAACAGTTTTTTTCAGCATTTCATTTTTTTCATTTATGATAAGCTCCTAAACAAAAACAAATACCTTGTATCAACACCAAAATAAATTACACACGTTTTAATATTATTCAATTCTTCTTTAATTCTCAAGTCGAAAACATTATCAAGGGATTAACAAAAGCTACAGAATTTTATTATGCATGGTACCCCAAAAATATTCAATTGCTGTTTATGTTATAAACCTGTTGGGCATATTCAGATAATATAGATTACAAAAGTGTTCAAAATAAGGTATGTATTAAAATTGCGTCAATGAATTATTATTTTTTGTGTAAAATGTAGTAAATCCTTTTATTAAATTTCTGTTACTTCTTTCATTTTAAATGTAATAAAATCATTTAGTAAAATCATCTTCGTAGTAAAATCATTTTGTAGTAAAATCATCTTCGCTAATGTAAGATGACGTAAATAGTATTTTTCTGATTTGTATTTTAAAAAACTAACTTCTGGGGATGGTTTTAAAAATAAACCGAAACGTCGAGTATCATTATCTGAGCAAAGCGAAGGCTAATATGTAACGAAATATTACTTTGAGGCGTATACAGCTACGACTAACATTAAAAAACTTTCGTCAATCAAACCTCGGATTTCGTTCTAATATTTCCCAGAGAGTACCTATGAGGGTAACCTACTGAATGCACCAATTGTGAAAAATAAATTTCAAACAGTTTAAAAACTATATTAAAAATTACAATTTATTTACATTGTCAGAGAAATTTAGTTTAATTAATATTTTTCGCCTTTCTAGAGATTTTCGTAGACAAATGGATTAGAGAACATGGAGTAAATAAAATACGCATGTAATAATATTGCAGTGCAAGAAAATACATTTAAATTCAATTAATAAAGAAAAGAAATCTTGATTTTTTTTCTATTTAAAAGAAAACAGCCATAGTATGCTAACAATTGAAATTTTGTGATAATATCTCTAATAGGATTTTTTTTAATCGTCAAAAACATCTATTATAGCTCGAGCGTGAATAATAGAAACAATTATTTTTTGTTTAAATAAAATATTTTGGACTTTTTGCATCCTTTTTCTTACTTCATTTCATATATATATATATATATATATATATTAGTATTTTAACGGAAATTAGTACTTTTCCAACATATGGAAATTGGTGAAGCAAAAAATTGGTTTGGAAATAAATAAATATTTTCTGCATATTTTCTTGTAATTTCATTATTGTTTCAAGCAATTATTTAAAGATATATATTTTATTTAATATAAAAAAGCCAATTACCTAATTTTATGTACAAACAGAAGCAATTTGTACATAAAAACAATAATATTATTTTACATGTAAATAGATTTTTTTTTAGACTAAACATAAACATTCATTAGGTTTGTTGCCCCACCAGTGGCCGAGAGGTTTGGACCTCTCAACTGGTAGACGGCAGGTGCTGGGTTCGAACCCAATCGCGGCTGTCGGCCTAACCGTTCGGAGTTTTCCGTGGTTTTCTTCGAAACTTGCGTAAATACGGGTTAGGTTCCCTTAGAAAGACCCCCACGGAGGGCACTCCCCCTGGTCCTATATCCCATTAGCGTAGATAATCGGACGTCAAAACTCAACCAACCAACCAACCAATCATTAGGTTTGTTTACATAGCTGTTTATTTCTTTCTGAAACAAATCTCATTTTCTGAAGCCAGAACTGCCAACAAAAAATACCAAGGTAAAAAACAAAAAAATGTAAGGCAATTAATATTACATAAGTAGAATGAAATTACATATAATTATGTTAAATCAAGTGAATGGATTATATTTAAATGAAATAAATGTAGTATGGAAATGGTATGAAAAAATTTATTTGCAATTTATCATATAAGCTCAGCCCCCTCCAGTGGCCGCGAGGTTCTGACCTCAAACTGGTAGACGGTAGGTGCTGGGTTCGAACCCAATCGCGACCGTCGGCCTAACCGTTCGAAGTTTTCCGTGGTTTTCTTCGAGCCTTGCGTAAATACGGGTTAGGTTCCCTTAGAAAGACCCCCACGGAGGGCATCCCACCCCGTAGGGCCTATATCCCATAGCGTAGATAATCGGCCGACATGAATACAACATATGAGCTCAGTTACAATAAAAATATCCACATTGCAATTAGTATAGGGGATGATTAATGTTTTAACCATTTGAACACTTAAGAAAAATTGCCAGTAATATGTATTTAGATACACCGGCAAGGTTAGTCTCGACGTAATACTAATGACAACCTTGTTTAAAAAAATATGTATGTTATGTAAGGTACGCATGAATGCTTCAGTTGGACAATGCTACAATTTTCATAAAATTATATATAACTGTATAAGAGCTACTTGTTAGACAACTAACTAGCTTGACTTAAAAGTCACATTTTTCACCATCTATCCACACTTCGAAGAAAAACAAACTGGTTATACCATTTTACTAAAATATCTTTGAGTCCACCCAATATTTTTGAGCCAACCCAATGCTTTTCAAAAGTTGGCGCCACTGAATATGCAGTATATATTATAACAGCATACACGTAAATAGACAGAATTATTTCTGTAATCCTGCCAAGTGATTCGATTTTAGGGGGAAAACTGTTCTTGGTTAACACCTTTAATTGCCAAATTTTGGCTATTAAGTAAGATAAAGAAAGAAAAACACTGAAAAATACTGAACCATTAGAAAAACACTGAAAAAAATACATTTACCAGTTATATAGTGTCACGTGTGGAATTAGGACTCTCCTGGCACAAAACATTTACATAAGTCCTAGTTAGACTTTCAAAGATTTATAAATTGTTAAAATATAAATCATATATTAGAAGTTAGAAAAGCTCATATTTTAAATTTAATAAAGCTGCTTCAGTTTGAGGTAACAATAGGGTAATAAAACATTTGTAATATTAAAACAAAGGTTTAAATTTCTGTGATGCATCTCATACGGAATGCTTAGTTTTGAAGAAAAAAAGTTAAAAATTGATTAAAAGTTAATCATTTTAAAAATCATGAAGATTTTTGTAAAAGAAAAGCAACTGAATAATTATATGGGTTTTGGAAGAAATAATTATTTATTATTTAATACTATATACTCCAGCAATTTAATGATTTTAAAATTCAAATTGAAAAGTTTAAACCATTCCCAATGATATCCGACGTCATTTGGGAAATTCACAATCCAAGAAACAATTTAAGTTATTAAAATTTTAGTGGCATTTTTAAATAAACATTTATCATATCCTTTTTTTTAATTAAAAATTTACATGAAATTTAAATCATAAAGTCTCACTCAATCTTATGTTTCAAGTTACTTCTTTTTTTTATTCTCTACTTATAATTAAAATTTTTAAATTAAAGTGAGTTATTTTCAAAAGAAAAAGCATTAAAAATAAGAAGAGTATAAAACAGTCGCAGAATTTTATCTTCTCAATGAACTTCGACAAATAAATCAAAGTTTATTAAAACCGAGGGTTAAAGAACAATGTCAGAAAGACAACAATAATTTGAATTTAAATTTCATGTTTAGCATATCCAAGCTAAGTAGTTCGTGGAAATAAAAAATTCCTTCAGCTTCAAAATTTTATTGAAGAATATTCTAAAATTATGAAATGTTCAAAAAAAGGAAGGGGGGAGAAAGAAGAGGAGGAAATCAAATCTTAAAATGTGAATAATTAACGAGAAATTTTCAAATCTCAATTAAATTTGAATATTGTTGTAGCTTTTTTTTTTTTTTTTTTTTTTTTTTTTTTTTTTTTTTTGTCATTAAGCAAACTAAAATTGACATTAAAAAGCAAATCAATAATTTCAAATCTCAAAATTAAACTTTTACTGTGAAATTCAAAGGAAATTCAGAGGGACTACTGGAAAGATGAAAAGGTGTAAAGCTTTTTTAAAAAAACCTCGTTAAGTCCCTCAAACACCCACTATGAAAGAACTATCAAACAATTTTCGTGATTTTTTTTTTCATTATAAAAATGTATCGACTCTTCATAATTTGATTCATTTATTCTTGGCACGTAAATAATTTAAAAAAACTGTAAAAAGTTGCCATCAAAGTCTTTATTATGTGAAATTTCTGTAATGGATACAGATAAGAAGGAAATTTTGAATTTCTTTAAGAAATTCTTCCTCTATTACAAAGTTACTTTTTGCTGGTAAATTGTTTTGTAAAATTTATATTCTGTAAAGTTTTTATTTCTTTTTGTTATTTATGAAATTTTTATAAAGCATAAACATAAGAGGGAAATTTTGAAGACATTTAAAGAATTTTTTCCGCTGTTATAAAAAAATTCTTAACTTGTAAATTATTTTTTATTTTAAAATATGTTCAATGCAGGATTTTTTTTGTGTGTGAGTGAAATTTTTATCTTCTATATATTAATCAAGGAAATACGTTTGTGTGTGCTTATGTGTTAGCAATTTTGTATATCTATTGACAATGTTCTTAAGGAAGTCCGGGACACAAAAATCTTCAAATTTTCAAAAAATAAATAAATAAATAAATAATAATTACAACAAAAAGCATATGTTTTTCTGTTCAAAATGACGTTTAAATCATGTTCAATTGGATAATTTAATCATCTTTATTGGAACAGGAATTATAACATTTTTCGCTTTCGTTGCTTTTCAAAAACTAATTTTCAAAAAATGGTTGTCATGATAACGACTTCTTCTGGGAATGTGTTTTTCTTTATGATTGTTTTTTTTTTTTTCACCATTTTTCGCCTTCAAATTGTTATAAATCAAGACATGTTAAAGATAAGTGTTTCAAACTTCAAACATATCTTTTTCAATAGTTTCATTTTAATTTTGATTCACCAAATTTGAAAATATATATATATTTACTTTTTAAAGTATGATATTTTTTAAAGTTACATCATTTTTTTCATTTATTTAAATAGCTTTAATTTATATTTAAATTAATATTTTTTAAATGTTGAATCAAAATTGAAGCTTCTATATTTCTGTTTATTTTAATATAAAAAAATGAATCTCTATAAATAATATTTCGAGTTATAACGACTTTAAATTACCACATTTTTTAATAAATTTTTAATTTTTAATTTAAAAAAATCTGACAAGTTTTATCATGTAATTTTGTTTACAAATAATATGGTTAATAATCACAAAAAATTCAAAATTTTAACTCAATAAATAAAAATTACATTAAATTGAGTCCAGGACTCCCTTAAGAGATTGCTGCCACAAACAGCTTTAAAATTTTCCAAAAAGATAAAACTAACCTCTAAAATACAACTTTTTGCCCTTGAAAGCCCGGTTTGGGATTTTTTCATAAGATTTCTTAAAATTTATTTTCGACACGCTTTAGTAATTCAAATTATTTTTTTTATATTTAACCCTTTAAGCGGTCTAATCGTGTTTATGCGTCACGTAGTTTGTGGATTCATAGGCTTATTTAACTCAAAATTGATATTGACTGTTAATTTTTTGAATTGCATATGATAAATAAATATCTAAGATTATAGAATACAAATCTCAATATCAATACTTTCCGTAGCTATTATTTTATAAATCATTAAACTTGCATGTAAAATTTTGCCGGACGCTTAAACGGTTAAAAGAAGAACATTTTTTCAATCTTTATATAGTAGCACAATATAGTAAATACCAAGTAATATAGACGAAATCAGTATTAAAATAAACTGCCCCGATCTGTATCACCTACACTTACTTTTAAGTAAAACTACCAAGTTTATATGCAAAGAAAATTGGACAAATCTCTCTTTAGACTGAAAATTACACTTAAATTAAAAAAAATATATAATCAAAGCTGATGCAATTTTAAATTAAATTACACAATGAAGTTTTTTTTTAAATTTCAGAACATTAAAAATAAAACGCTTCAGAATTGAATTTATTAAAATACATAAATTAAATGAATTATTTGATTTTTAAAAACAGTAGGAACAAAAAATAGTTAAGGAGCAAACACTTCTCATATGAATTAAAACTTAAGCAAATTATTACCTTTTCTTTTAACTGAAACGAGGATAAAGAGAATAAAGAAAAATCAATACTTTCTAGCTCAAAATGAAAGTTTTAATATAAAGCTAAATTAAAAAAACTACTAAGAAGCAAAAAAAGATAGTAAAAATATGTGATTCGGAAAATAGAAATCCGTGATAAAATAACTTTATGTGTTAGTTTCATTTTTATGAATTCCTTCTGTTGTCATTTCTATGTGTATACATATATATATATATATATATATATATATATATATATATATATATATATATATATATATATACATTTAATAAAGCACCTACGTTTTCACATTAAAGAATTTGCGACAAAAAGAGAAACACAACAGTCTTTGTATTTGATTAAAACTGTTTTTTAATAAGTTTTAATCGTGTTTTTCTGCCTTTTAATACTCTGTAAAAAAAATCCGTTAAATTTACGGCAAAAACTGCTGGTAGCAATGTTGCCTACAGTTTTTATGGTAAAAATTGCAGTAAAATTAGATGCAAATTTTTTATTATATTTAATTTTACAGCAATTTTTACGCAAAAACTACTGGCAAAATTGCTGCCAGCATTTTTTGTCTTAAATTTAACGCATTTGTTTTACAGCGTATTTACGTAATCCTTATTTTCATAAAGTATTTTTGCTAAAATAATGGTTTTATTGGAGATTATATTTATGAAAATTAATCAATTTATCTTCGATTAAAATTATCAAGATATTTCCCTAAAAGTAATCTCTCCCAAAAGAAATTAATGAAAATTATGTAAACTGAATTCATGTGAAACAACAACACAACCAGTTTGGTCGTTCTTTTAAAGACTTATTTTTTTAGTGATTAATTTCCATTTTCTTTTCTTTCTTTCTTTCTTTCTTTCTTTTTTTCTTTTTTTCTTTTTTCTTTTTTTTTTTTCAGTTTAAGGTAAAATATACATCTTTTTTTTTAAACTCTTTTGGACACCTAACTTGTAAATATTTTCACTATTTGTAAGAGGTATTTTGTCAAAAATGCAATTTTGCATTATGTCATACATTCATAACACAATTTGGATACGAATATGATATATACAGATCATATGTTGTATTTTTCCTAAAATATTCCTAAAATATTTAATATTACACAGAATGTATTTATGCTAGTGAACTGAGATTTTTGCTTTAATATTAAATTATTTTTTCGAATTAATTTACTATTTTTAATCGTATTTTTACTACTATAATACAGTAATAGGATTTTTTATATTAAGTTATCTTTTACATAATAGTTTTCTTTATCATTTCTTATACATAGGCTTTTTTTTTTTTTTTTTTGTCTGTTTTTAAAAACTGATGCTGCATTCTTTAGGGCCATGATATTTAGCAGTTATGCAGCTTATTCTATCGATGGTAGTTTTCAGAATTTTCAAGCTATGTTTTTGAGACAAACACAAAAGTTTCTCTATACATTTACCTAACATATTATATAATTTATATTTGATTGTGTTCACGCATGCGCAGTGGAACATTATTTAGTAAACTTATTCATTTTTATACAATTTTTATTACTTTCTAATTCTTATTACAGGGTATTATATACAATGTTGTTAATCCTATTTATTGAAAAGAACATTGTTTTACATTAAGAACTCTGCAAATTATGAGCAAAAAAGTATTATGAGCAAATTATGAGCAGAATTTGGGACCGTTTTTATAAAAATCTTAATTTTCTACGCGTACACATTCTATCCTCATAAAAAAAGAACAGTTTATTACGATAAACCCTTTAATCGAAATCTTTTTCAATTTCTTGACTGTCCCCTATAAGATTTCGGGAAAAAATCTTCACAAAAATATATGACCTGTACTATTTTTTTCACACACCAGGGGTTTCAAAATAATTCCTCATATATATTCCTAGATTTTCAATAAAATGTCTAAAATTGCAAATGTCAATTTTTTTTTTTTCTGGCGTTGTACAATATAGTAGACTGATTAAAATTCAAACAACAGATTATGAAAATACACATTTTACGGTACGTTAATTTAAATATAATGATATAGAAAAGCATTTTCTGCCGTAACTGGAGCAATAAATAGGAAATCTCACAGTTTAACGCTTACAAAAATTAAGAGAAAATAAATATATATTACAAGGAATAATAGAATTTAAAACTTTCTTAAATATGGGAAACTCTTTTAGTCTCAGTTAAATTTTTATTCTTTTTAACTCCTTTTTTATAATGCAAATGAAGATGAAATTAATGAAAATAAATAAGTTAGTTGACACAATTTAAGTTTTAATATGAAGCTATTTTCTACAAAAGATAGATATATTAATAAAAAATCACTAAAAATGCTGTAAAAAAGAAGCTATTAAAAAAATCACTGAAGCGCTTTAGAAATTGCTTAAATATATATAAGAAACTGGGTTTTTCTAAATATCTTTTATTTTTCTGCTTCTTTGGTTTTAATTAGACCTCTAGACTTTTTACTATTAAAATTCATTACCTGCATAGCAGATGGTATTACAACAGATTAAATAAGTAACAAAAAAAATATAAAACATTTATTTATGAACTTAAAAAAAAAAAAGTTATGAATATTTATGTGAAGGGATTTTGAATATGTTTGAATAAAACTGTAGCTCTATTAACAAAAATAAATAAATAAAATAAAAATAAAATTAGTTGCTGGAAGCCACAGCACTACGTACCCATCATGGATATGCATACTATACAATATAAAAATAAAACCTGTGAAAACTATTTATAAAATGCTTCGCAATTCCAAAATAAAATTTAAACGTATATATAAATATTTTTAATTATATATATAAAACCCCTCCGTGTATAACGTTTCCGGGGTTCACCGATCCATGAGAAAAAGAAACTTATTGCGATTCGGCGTCCACGTTAGGCTTAGGTATTCCGAGCTGTTCACAAATATTTTAATCGTTCAACTTATGGAAATATACATGTAAAAGATTTATTCATTACTCATTTTCTTTAAAACCTACAAAAACTATCTAATTATACCTACAAAAACTATCTAATTATAATGTTTAAGTTCTAAATAAAACAATCAGCAATTACGAGATAAATAAACGATTTAAGCAAGTTAGTGCTGTTGCCATTCAAAAATGACAAATTCCAAACCTATGAAAAATATTGTGAAAAGTTACCTCCAATTTTAAAGGCTATCTATTTCCTGACCAATGAAAACGTTCCACAGTAGTAATGGAGCATTCTCATTGGTCAGATTTACAGTAGGAGCTGTAAATGACGTCATTACATTTTAATGCACTTTGAAATCTTTTCAGGATTTCAAAAACAATATTTAATTAAAACTGTTTATTTAAGGAAAGCGAAGACGCGTTTTAATGCAACATTGTTAATTTTTTTATAGTCGGGTTGTTTTAATTTTTTTTTTCTGCCGTGAATGATTCTTGAGAATGACTCCTTTGTCACATCACATTTCACGTGTGGATATTTACTCTTCACTGTGTTGACAATTGTTTTCGATAGTGTAAAGTGTTTTCTATTAAGTATTGGTTATCTTTATATATAAAAATCTTCTGTGCGTGTGTATGTAATTGAACTCCTCCTAAACGACTGGACCGATTTTGATGAAATTTTGTGTGTCTGTTCCAGTAGATTCGAGAATGGTTTAGATTCACATTTCGTCGAAATTGATTCAGTACTTTATTAGTAATTAGGCAAAAACTAATAGTTAGTGATTTTTTGCTAATTAAAAGTGCTATATATATTAAAAAAAGTCAGGATTTCGTATTAATTATAGCACAAAAAAATCTACCGATACAAAAATCTTGAAAATTGGGGTAAAAATGCTTCTTATAACATTGCGTGCCGCTAAAAAGGTATTTTCGAAAATTCCACCCTAAGATGAGTAGAAAAAAGAACGAACTTTTATAAAAATTCCATAAAAATCGGCTTTTGTAGTGATTTTTCAATTGGTAACGTATTTTAGTGCATTTTTTCATTCTGAATCGAATGGTACTAAGCAAATTCGTTTAAATCCAGTAGTCCGTGAGATAATTCACATTATCCTAATTTGGCGATGTCTTCGGCGCAAAAACCTGAAATTTTCAATGCTCATCTTTATATACAGGGTGTTTCTAAATTCATGGTCCAAACTTTAAGGGGTGATAGTACACATCAAGACAAACAATATTTAAATAAGAAATCAAGGGTCCCAAAGTCTTCCGAAGGAGATAGGCGCCATTAAAGTTTAGGGTTATCCGTTTAAATCCAGTAGTTCGTGAGATAATTCACATTTTCCTAATTTGGCGGTGTCTTCAGCGCAAAAACCTGAAATTTTCAATGCTCATCATTATATATAAAAATCTTCTGTGAGTGTGTATATAATTGAACTCCTCCTAAAAAACTGGACCGATTTTGATTAAATTTTGTGTGTGCGTTCCAGTGGATTCGAGAATGGTTTAGATTCACATTTCGTCGAAATTGATTCAGTGTTTTTTTAGTAATTAGGCAAAAACTAATAGTGATTTTTCGCCAATTAAAAGTGTTGAATAAGTTCGATGAATAGAGTGTGGACTGAATATCCGAGCGGTCTAAGGTGCCAGATTTAAGCTCAGCTTCTTGAAGAAAGAGATCGCGTGTTCGAACCCCACTCCTGACAAACGTGTATGCTTTACTATAATATTTCCTTTATTATAATTTTGATTAACCGACATCAGAAAATCGTTAACTTTTAACTAAAAAGAGAAAAATAAACTTTTCTATCAAAAATTGAACCGACTTCAAAAAATACTGAAGAGTGAAAAATAATTTCCTTACATAATTGTAATAAGAAAATAGATTAAGAGCGTAGTCTTTATCGTGCGTATTACCATATTTAAGTACATTTATTCGATTTTCTGGTGTCGGTGCCAGGAAGGACAACCTCTGTCGGTGACAGGACAACGTCTGTCGGGTCCGTTAGTAAAATATAAATTTTATGAACGTAGACGAAAGTCCTACTGCAAGAAGACGACGCTTGAATAATGCACGGCAAGCAAGGTGGTTAGCGTGGCAAAGCCAGGACAGGAGTTGCGTGTTAGAATTCGGGCTGCAAATGCCTCATCTCAACAAGTTCGGCGCGAAAGAGAACAGAATTCCAAATTTGCAGAATTCCAAAACATTTCTCCAAAACAACGCAAAAAATCTGCAAATTTTTGCAAAAGATTGAGAAAAAACACTAATTTTGTCAATCAAGTGAAAAAAAAAAAAAAAAAAAAAAAAAAAAAAAAAAAAAAAACATAGTGCCGGAGTGAATTTTTTTTTCCTTTTTGGATTATGTATGATGGTGTTAAAAATTCAAAGGATAAAAGTAACTTATTTTTTTAATTACTTTTCTTTTACGTTAATAACAAATACTTGGGATCTTTGATTGCATGTAATGCAATGCGAGAGACTGGCAAGAGCATTGTTGAATTCAGACACATTTCTCTGGGAGGGACATTCGTGGTTCTGGGGCACATTAAAGAGTTCCGGGAGGGAGAGATTGCACTTTTTATTTTCTCTTTATGGGGGGCATATTCCCTCCGGTCATTGAGAAAGATCTCTACATTGAGAAAGAGGACATTTGTCCTTAATTTCTGCAGACTGTTTTTAAAGTTTCTGCTTGCAGAAAAAAATTCTGCTTCTGGGCCTTTTAAAAATGCAAACACGTCATTTTGACGGGCTATCTTCTAGTTCATAATAATGTTCTATTACGGAATTGTAGATACTACTTGATTATCCCTTCAATCAGTTTCAAAAAATAATACAAATCGCCAAACTATTCAAATTAACATAATTTTTATTTTAAATAATGAAATAAGAAATAATTTAGAAAAAGAATAATAATGCTACAAATAAAACGTCGAATTAAAAATCTCTGGATGACTTAACAAACACATGCAACTTGTTTAATGTCAAGTGAATGTGAAATTTACCATAAGCTATTATTGGGATTAATCTTATAGTTTGGCGATAATTTTTGATCGAAGAAATAATCAAGTAATAACGAATTGCACAAAAGAAACATCGTTGTAACTCCAAAAAGGATATTTATATTTTAAAAAAGTTTTTTGTGTTGGATTAAGTGTCTCATTTCCAATTAAAATACAGCATTGAATTGAAATTTGAATGAAATACAGGGTTATGAAAAAATCAAAGAATGTGAAAGATACGATTACAAATATCTCGGCAACTCATTATCCGACCAACTTCCTTCTTTAAACAAAATTCGTGTTTTTATATTGCCTTTTACATTCCCTCCTTAAAATAAAAAAAAATAAATAAAAAAATCGAAATTTTTTATGTACCTTTCAAATGAACGAATATTTCAAGAATCCGAAAAAAAAAATAGCTCCGGATAATTGAAGTTACTGACATTCAATAGACATCTACCCAGATGTAAATTTCCCAAGTGGGTGAAAAAAAGTCCAGGCTAGGATTCGAACCAGGGATGTATACGCTGAAGCCTCCAATGCTTTTCCAACTGAGCCACTCCGGACGAATGCTGAAGGACTATTTCACTTGAATAACCTTAACGACACATAATCTGGTCTGGTACTTTGGATCAGCTCAACTGAATAAATAGAAGGTCAATATATGGAAGTGCAGAAATCGCTACATACGAAATTTCATTAAATTAATTTATAACTCGATTTTTTAATTAGTAAATCAATTATAACAGACGTAAATTTTCAAAGTGGGTAAAAAAAAATCCGAGCCAGGATTCAATACAGGGATGTATTGGCTGAAACCGCCATTGCTCTTCCAACGGAGCCATCCTGGACGAATAATGGAGAACTATTTTACCCAAACAACTTTAACGACGCATAATTTGGTCTGTGTGGCATAAAATACGTACTTTGTAATTGGTAACAAGGGCACCTATAGTTCAGCCAGTTCTTCTGTCATGTGATCTCATGTTCAAACTTTGGGGCAGTTAGAAATAAGTTATTTAAAACTCAAAAGTTACAGCACTGCTACACTGTTAAAACTAATGGTGACACATTGCACCTTTTAAGGGTGAAAGGCTTGTCTCACTGGTGACACCCCTAAAGGAGCCAAAATGGCATCTTTAATTGGGGTGAAAAGATGGCACACTTAATCCAGAGTGCCCAATAATAAAAAATTAAAAATGTACAAACCGACTTTTGGCCCTCGTTGGATTCGAATTTACAACTTCTGATTACAAGCTCAGCGATCTAAACACTCACCATCAAAGCCTCCCTGAAATGTTCAAATGTCCTGAAATTCAAAGGTTGCTTTATATAATAAAGCTCGCCAAAAGTTAGTCGAGCGAAGTTCTAAACGAAATTGGGATAGCGTATAGCGGTGATAGTCATCATAGAAAAAAATTGCTGCGTTGATCCACCAGTGATAGCAAGTTGAAGGGCAAAGATACATGTAACAGAGCATGCGCAAATGACTAAGGGGTGAAAATTGTCCAACGTTATGCATTGCGCAGCACCCTAATTAGCTTGAAACACTCAATGACACCTCAAACACATTTTCAAGCCCGCGGGTGTCAAATAGTAACACCTTTTCACTCCTGGGCGCCAAATGCAACCGGTTTGTCACCTTTATTTTTAACGGTGTTACTTCCTTGAAAATTTCGAATTCTGTGAAGTTCTTTGAAAATTGAATGTATATGTTATTTATGACGGCTGATTATCTTCACGAGGGACAAAGGCCCAAGTGTAAATTGAAAAATTTGCTAATTTTTTAAACTAAATTAATTTATTATCATTAAAAATAAATTTACAGTCTCTTGAATTTTTACGATATTAATTTATAGAGTCTATTGCAAATTTACCGAATTACTTCTATATTACTTAACATAATCTCGGTTTTTCTAATCTGATTAATTTCAGATAAGATCTATAGATTATCCTTAGATTCTCTCTAATTTAGCAGAATTTTTTTTTTTTTTTTGACAGTCTATTCTAAAAATTATTTTAAAATGTATCTTCTGGCACAGTTTTGAACATTTTGGCCTAAACTGCTTTTAACTACTTGTAGAAGTGTGCTCTGTAATTTTAAGTATCGAATTTACGCAAGTTAATTAATTTGAGAAAAAAAAATTAAAATGTGAAAATACTTGCAAATACAACGAAAATAGAACTTATTTCATATTTTTGTGTGTAGAAAAGACTTTTTACTTTATTGTAAACCCGATACTTAGTTTTATTAAAAAGACTAAAAGAAACAAAACAAAACAAAAACGAACAAACAAACAAACAAAAAATACAGTAAACTGAAAAATATGCATAAATGTTATCACTTTAAGTTTGTCTATATGTCAAAAAAAAAAAAAAAAAAAAAAAAAAACACTGGGAAAAATATTTTTAAGAGAAGTAAATTTTTGCATTTAAAGGAACAGCGATCTAGTAAAATCGTTTTGAACTGTATTTATAATACTCGGATCTTTTTGAAAAAGATTCATCAGAATGCATTAAAATAGTGAAACTTAAAGTAAGCAGAAACTTAGAAAATCGATATTTTTGTGATTTTTTGCCAAATCAAGAGTATATGATCTACTTAACTTCATGAGATCTCGTGTATCCTGAAGAATACATACATATTTAGGGGCTGTGCAGATATAACGTTATCAATTTAGGGGCGAGTGGCGGTTGGCATATAATATCATAAAATACAGCTAGGGGGAGGAGGGATTTGTCTTTTGATATCGATATCATTTTTGATCCAATCAAAATTTCTCTTTTTATTTGTAAGATAGTCTTTGGTTCAAAATAGTATGTTATCTTTTTTTATTCCATTCTAATATCTATTTTTATGAAAATACAAAGCTATTATTAAAATCACCAAATTATTAAATTGTTTTATTCTAAAATGTAGATTACTAAAACGTTTGACTTCCTAGATTTTTTTCATGTGTGTAAGCAAATATAATCACGGTTCGAAAAATCATATGTGAAGTATATTTGGAATGAAGCTTGTGTTTATTAATAAGTAAAAGAGAAAGGGGAAAAAATGTTGTCCATTTGCTTTGTTGATAAACGTTTCAATCTATACCCCCAATCTCCCCCCTCCCCCCTCCCGTTTGGGAGGGGGGACAAGTTTTTGGAGAAGGAAGTGCAACAACATTTTATTACTGTTAAATGCATTATGCAATAAAAGGCTGTTATAAAATACTTTGAAAAAGTAACTATTTCTTCTAAATGTTATTCGATATAAAGCGATATTTTATTGACTTATCTTCTATAAAATATAAATTCATTGAATAAAGTATGCGAAAAATAAATGTAACCAATTTTGTATATCACTCCAACCAAAAGAAATAAATTCTTAAAAATCAAAAACATTTCACATTTTGATAACGATAACGATAACATTAACGGGGGGAGGGGGGGGGGGTTCAAACGATGATAACGTATAATATCAAAAAGGGTGAGGGGGTCCAAAATTACCAAAAAGTTGATAACGTTATATTTGCACAGCCTCTTACGATTCTTTTTTCACATACATAAATAATGTTTTTAGAAAAGACAAATTGGTATGAATTGAGCTAACAGATAGCAGAACTAAACAAACTAGCAACTTGTTTGTCATAGTGCTTTTTTAGTGAGCTACGTGTTATGTAAAATGACTTGCAGCAGAAATGTACAAAAGGTGCAAAACTGAAAACGTAATTAATTTTAGTGTGAGTCAAGATTTGTAGACTTCAATAATAATTTAAAAAATATTAAATCTATATTTATTTTATGTTTTTTAATGTTTTTGCAAACCAAAAAGTAAAAAAAAAAAAAAAACTCAAGAAATTGACAAAAAAATGTAATGTTGTGCGCGTGTTATAGAATCACATATAGATTTTTAAAATTATACATTTTTTTCTAAATTTCAGTTAAAATTTATCTTTAAATACTTATCCACTATATACTACCTTTTATTTCGGTTGCCACAGAAATTTACCTTCAAAAGAAAAGAAAGAAAACATATTTAACATCTGCCTTTATCACTAAAAAGGCTCTCAGATAGAAAGAATTCATTTAGTTGAACATTCAAATCCTCGGTAGAAACAATAATAAAAATTCAAAAGAATAAAGATCGACTTAGCTTTCGATTGGAAAAAATAAATATAGTAAAAAAAAAAAAAAAAAAAAAAACTAAAAAGCGCGCTTTTTAAGTATATCAAGCTAAAAAGTGAAAAATAATTCGTACTATAAGCTGAAAACGAAAATAGATGATCCATCTACCATGCTCCATCTATCAGTTCTTAAGAAGCACCCCACGCTTTTTTTCCACGATAATTTTATTTACTGCTTATTAATTGATTTCTATAATAACAATGCTTTTATAGTAATATAGTATTTTTCATCTATTTTCGTTTTCAGCTTATAGTACGAATTATTTTTCACTTTTTAGTTTGATATACTTAAAAAGCGTGTTTTTTAGTTTTTTTAAACTATATTTATATTTAATACAAAAACCAAATTAATCGGTTGGATAATTTCAGAGTAATTGGTGAACATACATAGAAAAAATACATACGCGTCGAACTGATAACTTCCTCTTCCTTTTCTGAAGCCGGTTAAAAATAAAAATTGTAATACGGAAATTTTTTTTAATTTTACATAGATGCAAATAATGTCAGGAGTGGGTTTCGAACCCACAATCTCTTCCGAAAAACAGAGCTTCAATCCAGCGTCATAGACCGCTCGGCCATGCTGTCTACAATCCCGTTAGTGAACGTATTCAACACTTTTAATTAGCGAAAAATCACTAATTTGATTAGTTTTTGCCTAATTACTAAAAAAGTACTGAACCAATTTCGATGAAACTGAAGTGGTACCAATTCGAGAGCATCGTCTTTCATTTAACACTAAAATCAAGTTAATCGGTTGCATGGTTTCGGAGTAATCGGTGAAAGTACATAAAATAAGGAGAGTTACAAACTCACAAACTCATAAACTCACAAACATACAGGTGAAGTTAATAAAAGCGTGGTAAAAAAATATAGTTTAAAAAACTAAAAAACACGTTTTTTAAGTATATCAAACTAAAAAGTGAAAAATAATTCGTACTATAAGCTGAAAACGAAAATAGATGAAAAATACTATATTACTATAAAATCATTGTTATTGCAGAAATCAATTAATAAGCAATAAATAAAATTATCGTGGAAAAAAAGCGTGGGGTGTTCCATCTACCATGCTCCATCTATCAGTTCTTAAGAAGCACCCCACTTTTTTTTACGCGATAATTTTATTTATTGCTTATTAATTGATTTCTATAATAGCAATGATTTTATAGTAATATAGTATTTTTCATCTATTTTCGTTTTCAGCTTGTAGTACGAATTATTTTTCACTTTTTAGTTTGATATACTTAAAAAGCGTGTTTTTTAGTTTTTTTAAAACTATATTTATTTTTCACTTTTTAGTTTGATTACTTTAAAAGCGTGGTTTTTAGTTTTTTTAAACTATATTTATATTTAATACAAAAACCAAATTAATCGGTTGGATAGTTTCAGAGTAATTGGTGAACATACATAGAAAAAAATACATACGCGTCGAATTGATAACTTCCTCTTCCTTTTCTGAAGGGGCCCCACCAGTGGCCGAGAGGTTCGGACCTCTCAACTGGTAGACGGCAGGTGCTGGGTTCGAACCCAATCGCGGCTGTCGGCCTAACCGTTCGGAGTTTTCGTGGTTTTCTTCGAACCTTGCGTAGATACGGGTTAGGTTCCCTTAGAAAGACCCCTACGGAGGGCACCCCCCCTGGTCCTATATCCCTAGCGTAGATAATCGGACGACAAAAATCAACCAACCAACCTTTTCTGAAGCCGGTTAAAAATAAAAATTGTAATACAGAAATTTTTTTATAATAGATGTAAATAACGCCAGGAGTGGGGTTCAAACCCACAATCTGTTTCGAAAAACAGACCTTCAATCCAACGTCTTAGAGCGCTCGGCCATGCTATCTACACTCCATTCACTGAACGTATTCAACACTTTTAATTAGTGAAAAATCACTAATTTTATTAGTTTTTGCCTAATTACTAAAAAAGTACTGAACCAATTTCGATGAAACTGAAGTGGTACCAATTCGACAGCATCGTCTTTCATTTAACATCAAAACCAAGTTAATCGGTTGCATGGTTTCGGAGTAATTAGTGAACATACATAAAATAAAGAGAGTTACAAACTCACCAGCTCACAAAATCACAAACTCACAAACATACAGGTGAAGCTAATAAAAAGCGTGTTAATAACTCTTTACTCTGCTTATTTTTTGAGTTTGACCTCCTCATCAAATCATAAACATTTTCCAATTCATGCGGTCTGTTTAATCTTTCACTGTAAGTTCCCAAGACTTTGCTGTCGTACCAGTGGCCGAGAGGTTCTGACCTCTCAACTGGTAGACGGCAGGTGCTGGGCTCGAACGCGGCCGTCGGCCTAACCGTTCAGAGTTCTCCATGGTTTCCTTCGAACCTTGCATTTCCTTGCGTTAATACGGTTTAGGTTCCCTTAGAAAGACCCCTACGGAGGGCATTCAACCCCTTTAGGGCATATATCCCACGTGTATATAATCGGCCGACATAAAATAAACCTAACCCAAAACTTTTCCCTGATGTACGATTTGGCTTTCGAATTCTTTTTGGCTTATGTTTTTAGGACTGCTATTTCTGGTTGCCCTGCCATTGAATTCAAAAGCCTTTTAATTGTTTAAGGCGTATCAGAAAATTTCACTGTATGATATCATTCATTTTTCATGCGATCATTTCGCCAATTGTGTGTTGTTTTAAAGTATGAATTACAGAATAATTAATTTAATTGTCTCGTCCTCGCTCATGAACACAGTCATTCTTAAAAATGCTTTGAGGCACCATCCCTATTTATTTTTTGTATGAAAAGCTTTAATTTTTTTTCTACTCCAAATAAATAGACTTTTAAAATATTTGCTTTTATAATTAATCACAGCCTACAGCTATTAATAAATTTCAGCGAATGCATACACTGTTAAAAATAAATCTGTGAATTCCAGGTGAAACTACCGGCAGCAATAGTAGCAGAACTTTTACCGTTCCGTTAGTAGATTTTCCGTTGTGGGAAATCGGCAGGTGCTGGGTTCGAACCCAATCGCGGCTGTCGGCCTAACCGTTCGGAGTTTTCCGTGGTTTTCTTCGAACCTTGCGTAAATACGGGTTAGGTTCCCTTAGAAAGACCCCCACGGAGGGCACTCCCCCTGGTCCTATATCCCATTAGTGTAGATAATCGGACGACAAAAATCAACGAACCAACGATCAACGAACCGTTGTGGGAAATACAAGAAGGAAAAACTCCGGTGTAAGAATCAGTAACTTTCCGTTACAAAGTTTGATTTATAATAGTAATAATTTAATATATAAAAATGGTTTACCGATTAATCTTCAAAGAATTCGAAACCACCGAGGGATTCTAAGCTGCTATGTTATTTTACTTAATTGCTATTTTGGATATTTTAGTTCACGCCGTCCTCAGGACCTTCAGATTGCGGAACAAATTCTTACGAACTCAGCCAAAGTTGCTGATGCTAAACGCTACAAAGTATGTCTTTTATGAGCTAGTAAGAAAATCTGTTGTGCTTTTTAAAGATTTCCTTTCAAATATATTCCTTAGAATGTTTGTAAACGGATTATTTTAGACTGATGCATAATACTTATTATTTTTTTAAATCATTTTTAATTTTTTAAATAGTTTAAATTAAAAAAAAAATCACTGTTTAAAACCACTGTTTTTTTTTTTTTTTTGAATAAAAATTTTTTTATTAATTTTTTTTTACAAATATATATATATATATATATATATATATATATATATATATATATATATATATATATATACATAAATATATATATACATATATATATATATATATATATATATATAGACATTTTTTTTGAAATTGTCGTACACTATTTATTTATTTATTTATTTATTTTTCGGCTAATAAATTAAAAAAATTTTAATAAGAAAAAAAGAGAAAAAAAAACAGAATAAATGTAATTTAAAAGGAATTTTTTATGTTCCATTATTTTATGGCGCCAATGGGACTCGAACCCACAATCTGCGCTCGCAGGCGATTAGCGGTGTGGTGCCTTGACCACTCGGCCATGGAGCTCCTCGAACAACGGAGTGTCTCCGTTTTTTGTTTTATTTCCATCCGTTTCGTTATTTTCAGGAAATATGATGGAATTTTGTGATTTGTAACAGAAAATATCCTTTTGTTGTTAAAAGGGAGCTTTTCTGTGAAATTCAGGAAAAAAATGTTCCTGAATTTCAGAATTTTTTTAACAGTGTACTTAAAACAACCTGGTCAACATTCGTCATCAAATATTTTAAAGTACAGAAATTTATCACAGTACGAAACAACTAAATATCTCCGATTAACTCCTCAACAAATTATAGTAATAAAAAAAAAAAAAAAAAAATCTTTTAAATAATGCATATAATATATGCTTAAGAGGACATCTACATGTGTTGTCGTGTTGTATGTCGGCCAAATGTCAGCAAATAGGATGCGGGCAATAAAGATAAGGCGTGCCCTCTATGGAGGTCTTATTAAGGGAACCTAACTCGGATTTACGCAAAGAAATCCAAGGTTCGAAGAATACCACGAAAAACTTCGAACGATTAGGCCGACGGCCGTGATTGTGTTCGAACGCAACACCTGCCGTCTAGCAGTTTCGGGAGCAGAATCCCATATCGGGCCCCACTACTGGTCGAGAGGTTCTGACCTCAAACTGGTAGACGGAAGGTGCTGGGTTCGAACCCAATCGCGACCGTCGACCTAACCGTTCGGAGTTTTCCGTGGTTTTCTTCGAACCTTGCGTAAATATGGGTTAGGTTCCCTTAGAAAGACCCCCACGGAGGGCATCCCACCCCTTAGGGCCTATGTCCCATAGTGTAGATAATTGGCCGACATACATACAACAACAACAATCCCATATCGGCCAATGGTGGAGCGCCATCTACATATAAAAACGAACCCTAACTTGATTTTTTCGATGACAATGCACAATTTTACCAAGATATTTAAAATATTCAGTTCAAAATATGCTTCAATACCAAATTTTAAGTCATGTAAATGAAACGTTTTTGAATTATAAACATTCAAAATTTGCCGCACCAGTGGCTGAGAGGTTCTGGGATCGAACCCAATCGCTGCTGTCGGCCTAACCATTCGAAGTTTTCTAGGGTCTTCTTCGAACGTTGAATTTCCTTGCGTAAATACGGGTTAGGTTCCTTTAGAAAGACCCCAAGGAGGGCATATCCCCATTTATGTTCTATATTGCAAATGTAGATAATTGGGCGACGTAAATGCAAGCGTTCAAAATGTAGTGCTTTTCATGCTAAATTAAATTTTGATATATTTATTAATGTCTCCTAATAATTATATTCCAACATTATTAAAATATTCAAACATAAATACGTTGAATTTGCAATTTTTGTATTTTTATTATATGAATTATGAATTCTGAAATTAGTATTCGGAAACAATATCAATTGCAACATATAGTTTTTTGTTGTATTTACACTTTTAAAAAATCTGAAATGCACGGATATATTTTTCCTGAATTTCACAAAAAAAGTCCCTTTTGACAACAAAAGGGCATTTTGCATTAAAAATCAGCAAACTCCACCAAATTTCCTGAAAATAAAGAAACGGATGGAAATAGAACTAAAAACGGTTGTTGTTGTTGTTGTATGCATGTCGGCTGATTATCTACACTATGGGATATAGGCCCTAAGGGGTGGGATGCCCTCCGTGGGGGTCTTTCTAAGGGAACCTAACCCGTATTTACGCAAGGTTCGAAAAAAACCAAGGAAAACTCCAAACGGTTAGGCCGACGGTCGCGATTGGGTTCGAACCCAGCACCTACCAGAACTAAAAACGGAGACACACCGTTATCTAGGAGTCTCCGTAGCCGACTTCAAGGCACCACTCCGCTAACCGCATTCGAGTGTAGATTGTGGGTTCGAATCCCACAGGCGCCATGAAAACATAAAAAATCCCTTTTAAATTGTTTTTTTTTTTTTTTTTTTTTGCTTATTTCTTATTAAAAAATCATTTAACTAATTAACACCCCCCCCCCCCAATAAATAAATAAATAGATAAATAGTTTGCGACAATTTCCAAAAATTGCCTATAACTTTATTTTTGTAAAAAATGAATAAAAAAATTTTTTCATAAAAAAAGCAGTGATTTTTAAAAATGTTAACTAGTTAAAAAATTTCAATTGATTTAAAAAATAAGTATTATGCATCGGTCTAAAATAAAATAAAATAAAATAAACAGTTTGCGAATATTCTGACGAATATATTTAAAAGGAAATCTTTGAAAAGCACAAGAGATTCCCCCACTAACTTATAAACAATATCCTTTATACAAACTGTAAACCACAACAACAGTGTGTATGTGTATTTTTTGTCGTCCGATTATCTACACTAGGGATATGGGACCAGGGGGAGTGCCCTTCGTGGAGGTCTTTCTAAGGGAACCTAACCCGTATTTACGCAAGGTTCGAAGAAAACCACGAAAGCTCCGAACGGTTAAGCCGACAGCCGCGATTGGATTCGAACCCAGCACCTGCCGTCTACCAGTTGAGGGGTCCGTACCTCTCGGCCACTGGTGGGGCCCCACAACAACAAAATATGGGATTTCCATTTGGATACAGCCCCTACTATATGCTCGTTTTAAAATAATTAAATTCTCGGAAGCTTATTATACGAATTGCATGAAATTTTGTTTTTAGGCCGATTAAAAGGCGTAGAGTTCATACATGATATCAGAATTATGTATTTCTATTAGAACAGACAAAGTTAGTGTTCATTTTTATATGTAGACGGCCCCTAAGCAAATTTATACACAATATTTAAGAGTAGACATTATTTTTAATTATTTGCTAAAAGTAATTTTCTTTTACAAAAACTTTTTTTTTTCAAATTTAGTAATTGTTTACTTTTTTTCTACGACTGGACATTTTCAATGCCTATGTACCATAAAATTTTATGTACAAAAAATAAATTTTAATTTATCTCGCTGTTCAATCTTTCTTAGTTACCAGCTTGTTAATATAATATCCACAACTGAAATTTTAAAAAAGTTCATAAATAAATAATGGGATCTACAGAGGTTAACTCCAAGTTAAGTAACAACCCACCAGTGGCGCAGAGGTTCTGATCTCTCAGCTGATAGACAGCAGGTATGTTCGAACCCAATCGCAGCCGTCAACCTAACCGTTCAGAGTTTTCGCTGTTTTCTTTAAACTTTGCGTAGATACGGATTAGGTTCCCGTAGAAAGATCTCCACGATGGACACTTCCCCCTGGGCCTATATACCTTGAGTAGATAATCGGCCGACATAATATAAAAACCAAACCAAACCAAGTCAAGTAACACAAAAATAGATAATTGCTTACCTCTAGATAAATTTAATACATTTTTTTTTTTTTTTTTTTTTTTTTTTTTAATGATAACGGGCGATTTTTTAATGGAGAAATATTGCGACTGTATAAAGCAAGTATTTTTGAATAAAAAATACTGTTATTGAAAAATCGGGAATTGTCAACTAGGATGATTCATTTCCTTAAATGCTCAGAACACTAAATATAAAACGTTTTAGACTTCAATACACAGAAAAAAATACTGTTGTTGCTATAATTCTCATTAATTAAATAAGAAAAATTGTATCCATAAGAGACATACTTCAAAGGAAAAAATGTTCAACCATCAATCGAATACGAAGCTTTTTATTATCTTTTCAAATAATTCAAACGAGGAAAAATATAATAAAGAAAAATCAATACTTGCTAGTTCAAAATTAAAGTTTTAATATCAAGTTCAACTTCACAAAAAATATTGTTATGAAGTAACTGAAAATATAAGAAAAATGTGCGATCTGAAAAGCTCTCAAAAACATCTTATAGAAATACGTCATAAAATTGCTTAATGAGTTGAATTTTTATGCATTTCTTCTTTTGTCATTTCTGTTCTTTCTTTTTTTTTTCTTTTTTTCATAAAGTTTCAAGATTTCGATTCATTAACACTGTTACATTATGGCACCTTAACAGATTTTTTTTTAAATCTAATAATCATTTTTTAAATTCATAAAAATTTATTTATGAATATTTTTGTGGATTTCTTTTTAATATCTTGAAGGTGAGTTTATTGCTTTTGAAATTTTTCATATTCCTCATTTGTCTAAATTTCTGTTGTTTTTTTAATGTTTATACTGACCATACTTAATTTAATTAGACATGATTAACATTAATGTCAGTTAGTTGTATTTAGGACAGCCAATTATCAGCAAGAGGAATATACGCCCTCGGGGTTGCCTTTCTAGGGGAATCTAACCCATATTTACACAATGAAATCCAAATCTTGAAGAAAATCATGGACTGGTTTGGTTTATTTTATGACGGCTGATTATTTACACGAGGGATATAGTCCCTTAAGGGAGAAATGCGCTCCATGGGGGTCTTTCTAAGGGAACCTAATCGGCATTTACGCAAGGAAATCCGAGGTTCGAAGAAAACCGCAGAAAACTCCGAACGATTAGGCGGACGGCCGTGATTGGGTTCAAACCCAGCAACTGCCGTCTACCAGTCGAGAGGTCATAACCTCTTGGACACTGGTGGGGCAGAGAAAAACATGAAAAAAATTCCAAACTATGACATTTTTATAAACACATTAGCTTTTGCTTTGATTTTATGATTTTAT
The DNA here is from genome assembly GCA_964019185.1 of Maratus speculifer. Taxonomy (NCBI): domain Eukaryota; kingdom Metazoa; phylum Arthropoda; class Arachnida; order Araneae; family Salticidae; genus Maratus; species Maratus speculifer. Next base: position 92,543,399 of record OZ025294.1, on the reverse strand, counting down.
CTTTTATAAAAAAAATTCAAGCACTTTCAAAGTTCAGTAAATAAATGAGATATTTTTGGACGTGAACAATTAATGACGATTATTTCATTACTTTATCTATTTCTTTGAGAGCTTCCTGACAGAATTTCGCAAGAGAGTTTACTGATCATCAATCATAATTTATCATCAGACTGAAATTATTTGCCTAAAAAAACACAAAAGGAATTAAACACTTAAAAATTACCGGAATACAAAAAAAAAAAAAAAAAAAAAAGAAAAAGAAAAACTAAATTTAGTATTGATTGGTTTTAATTACGAAGGCCAGTTATCAACACGAGGTATATAGGGCCTAAAGTTGGGGTGGGGGAGGGGGTGCCTTACGTCGGGGTGTGTTTAAGGAAATCTAACTCGTATTTACGCAAGAAAATCCATGGTCCGTAGAAAATTATGGAAAACTCTGAACGATTAGGCGGAGGTCGACAATTGTCTTTGAACCCAATACCTTCCGTCTACCATACCAGTTTTGAGAGCAGAACGTTTTAGCCATTGGTGTGTGTGTGTGGGGGGGGGGGGGGGGGGGGGGGGAGAGTACTCTTTCTTGTCACAAAAAACAGATGACAGACGCAAACTAATGCGTATTTGAACCATATGCTGAACTTTGGCCTCCGATTTCCGAAAATCTAAGGATTATTTGAAAAAAAAAATCCTTTCCCCAACATAATTAGAGACATGAACTTTACAATGTACTTTAAATTAAACAAAATCGGCGAGCATCATGTTTGGTGGTCCTCTTGTTAGTCTCACGTGCTTGACTGGTGTATACGTACATTTGGCGGTGGGACAAAAAGTTCTGTCTTCGATTTCCAAATCACTAATTATTTTTTTACTGGATCGTATTAATTTTTAACCCTTTTTGGCGCAGAGTACTTCTATTGTTTCAGTATTGAAATTAATGAATTTCATCAGAATTTGAAAGCCATCAACGTAAAGTTAGTATTTGCATTTTAAACTTTTCATAAAGTTTGTGAATGCCTTCTTTCTTAAAGTCTCGTTCATCTGATGAAACCCTATTTGTTTCAGCCCACTGACTGTCCGCCTGTCAGAGTCCATACACAAAAAGCTGTATAAGTAAGAGACTTAAAATTTTGTGTACTTAAAGCTGAATACTTCGTGTCATACGACAAATCATAAAATTTTGAAAACGTCTATCATTTTAGTTAAATTAATTTTGTCAATATCATCCGTTCATTTTTGTGATTTATATTTTAAAACAGAACCTTAATTTAAACATTTTGCGTGTAGCGATTTTATCTTGGTAGTAAAATGTCTCGCTATTTAAGAGGAGATTGTTAATTCGATCCCCGATGCCGCAAGTTGAAATTTTCATATTAAAATTTATTTAACTAAAAGAAATTTTGTACTTTTCAACAATTTAAGGGTTTATATAATTAGGGTTTCTTTCATCTGATATTCATAATATTTTTGGAACTCAAATTTATTTCTATTTTAAAAACTATTGCGATTTATTAATAATTCATCATTTTAATTTTTTTTATTTTTAGAAATTAAAAATTTTATTTATGTCACCGCTTAATCTTTAAAAAATATATCGGATTAAAAAAATTGGAATTTTAGATTTTATTTAAATAATTTAATTTTAACATCATTAATTTGATTTAAAAAATAACTTCCTTTTATAATTATTTTAAAATTAAATTTATTGGTGATACCATATATGTAAAAATTTAAAAGTATAAATTAGCAATTTGGATTTACTAAGTTAAAGGATAAGTTGTTTGGAAAGAAATAGTAAACGAAACCCTCTATGTAATCTGCGATCGTACTTAGCTATTTGCTTGCTTTCGTTGCAAGTTTTACATTCGGCAGGAGGGTTTGTCCGTCTTCATATTTTAATTTTCTTTTCCTCACCAGAGGCTGATTTACTTATTCTTTTTATGACGGTCTATTATCTACACGAGCCTTCTCTGGGGGTCTTTCTAAGGAAACCAAATCCGTGTTCACGCAAGAAAATCCAAGGTTCGAAGAAAACCACGAAAACTCCGAACGATTAGGCCGACGTCCGCGATTGAACCTGTACCCAACACCAGCCGTCTACCAGTTTCGAGGTCAGAACATCGTGGCCATTGGTAGGGAACACCAGCGGCTGAGAAGTCGAAATTGGACGGCAGGTGTACCAATTTGCGGCCTTCGGCTTAATCGTTTGGGGTTTTCCGTGTTTTTTTTTCGAACCTTCCATTTCCTTGTCTAAAAACAAGCTAGATTCCGTTGGAAAGAAGCCCGTGGAGGACCCCCCCCCCCCCCACACACACACACACATACACACCCTTCCGGTTCTATATCCCTCTTGTCGACAATCGACTGTCATAAACAAAATTTAATTAATTTTGCTTGTTCTAGACCATTTTACATATTTCACCTATCCAAACTCTCAAAAATTACAAATAAACATAGCATTTTAAAATTATTTGTTTATATATTTTTAATTACATACTTAAAAGTACTTCTGCAAAGTGTTATTTTATCTGCTTTTAATTCTCCAATTACTCTTTAACGTAGTTTGTTATTGCCAATAAAAATCAACGGCTAGTGCAAGGATTTTTAGACATCATGGTTACAAAGAGCAAATGTAGTCATCTTTTATCATTTTAATAACCGAGTAGTTCAACAAAATAATTACAACGAACATTAATTTATAATATCATGTAGTCCCTTTAACATATTACCCTTGAAAAACATTTTTTCTTTTAAATTACTAATTGTGCATTAAGCGTAAGTATTTTTAATTCATACTTCCAAAAAATATTTAATGGCGTTGGAAATATCTCTTCTTCGATGATATATTAAATAGTCGCACTTAAAAAGTGTTTAATGAAAAAAAAAATAGTATTTTAATCTACAGATATGTTTTGTTGATCTGCACCCGAAGGAAAATCCTCCATTGCACTGGAGCCTCCATTGGAACGCACCCGCATCTAGGGTTTGGAAGTCAGACTTCTGCAGCAGAGTATGTTTGGTAAAACCCCAAAAACAGCTGCACTACACATTATCACCTTTTCAATATGTCTTAGAAAAGGGAGGGAGTTTTCTCCAGCTGTCAATGTCCATGGTAGCTGCTGCGACCGACCACAGGATTTTCAGAGCCCCTTATATTTGACGATCGCGTACACTGTATGCGCTCGGTGGGTCTTCGATGATATCGAGCCCGAAACCTTGCAACTTAGATGGACGTTGGGGTTATGACCACAGGGCTACCACGGCCCACAGCCTATCGATGTAATTTTCTGACAAAAAATTACCCATAATTTGTTTTAGCATTGCTAAATAGAGTGCATCATCACATTTCCCAGATTCGTTCTTTGCACAGCCCTACCAGTGGCTGAGACGTTCTGAACGCCAAGCTAGTAGACGGTAGGTGCTGGGCTCAAACCCAATCACGACTGTCGGCCTAATAATTCGAAGTTTTACATGGATTACTTCGAATCCTGTATTTCATTGCGTAAATGCGGGTTAGGTTCCCTTAGAAGACACTCCACGGGTGGCAACTCCCTCCCCCTAGGGCAGATAATTGGCCGTCATGAACACAAAATAAAGTTTCTTTGTACAACGTTTTAAAAAAATTATTCACAGGTTAATCTATATATTTAAGGCTGTTTTTTTTTTTGTTTGTTTTATTGGTTTTAAACTTTCTTCTAGACCGGATTTTTTTTTAAGGGTGCTTATATGTAGATGTGTCGTGGTTTTCTTCGAATCTTAGCTTTCCTGGCGTAAATTGGTTTAGGTTCCCTTAGAAAGGCCCCACGAAGGGCAACCCCCTTCCCCTTTGGGCCTATATTCCTCGAGTTGATATTCGGCCGTCATAACATACACTGTTAAAAAAATTCTGAAATTCACGAACATTTTTTTCCTGAATTTCACAGAAAAGCTCCCTTTTAACAACAAAAGGATATTTTCCGTTACAAATCACAAAGTTCCATCATATTTCCTGAAAAAAAACGAAACGGATGGAAATAAAAACAAAAAACGGAGACACTCCGTTGTGTGGGGAGCTTCATGGCCGAGTGGTCAAGGCACCACACCGCTAATCGCCTGCGAGCGCAGTTTGTGGGTTCGAGTCCCATTGGCGCCATGGAATAATAAAACATAAAAATACCCTTTAAATTACATTTTTCTGTTTATTTTTCTCTTTTTTTTCTTATTAAAAATCTTTTAATTTATTAGCCGAGAAATAAATAAATTAAGAAATAAATAGTGTACGACAATTTAAAAAAAAGTCTATATATATATATAAATATATATATATATATTGTAAAAAAATTGTTAATAAAAAAATTTTATTAAAAAAAAACAGTGGTTTCAAACAGTGATTTTTTTTAATTTAAACTATTTAAAAAATTAAAAATGATTTAAAAAAATAATAAGTATTATGCACCAGTCTGAAATAGTCCGTTTACAAACATTCTGAGGAATATATTTGAAAGGAAATCTTTAAAAAGCACAACAGATTTTCCCACTAACTCATAAAAGACATAATTTGTACAGTTTAGCATCAGCAACTTTGGCTCAGTTCGTAAGAATTTTTTCCGCAATCTGAAGGTCCCGAGTTCGGTCCTGAGGACGGCGTGAACTAAATTATTCAAAATAACTATTAAGTAAAATAACATAGCAGCTTAAAATCCCTCGGTGATTTCGAATTCTTTAAAGATTAATCGGTAAATCATTTTTAAAAATTATATTAAATTATTACTATTATAAATAAACTTTGTAACGGAAAGTTACTGATTCTTACACCGGAGTTTTCCCTTCTTGTATTTCCCACAACGGAAAATCTACTAACGGAACGGTAAAAGTTCGGCTACATTGCTGCCGGTAGTTTCACCTGGAATTCACAGATTTATTTTTAACAGTGTAAACCAAAGCATGTAAATGTGTCCATTCCAGCTATTTTTTTTTATTTATTTAATCCCATTTTTAGCACTTTCCAACAAAGTTGAAAAGTGCTTATGCATTCGGTTTGTCTGGCCGTCTGTCTGTCTGTCCGTATGGTCATCTGGCCGGATGGCCGTCTGTCCGTCTGTCTCGTAAATATCTCTCATAAATATATTCGGATTGCCATAAAATTTTTCGACGTTATTTAGGTTTACCCTAGCACAAACCCTATTGAAAATGAAGTTTCTAACATGATTAATATATTTACAGGGACAGTCAAAAGTTTTTCATGACATTACGGGCTATGGGAAAAAATCGTTTCAAATGAATTTTAACGTTTATAACACTTTCCCAACGTTTAAAGTGCTTGTGCATTGTTTGAAAAGTGCGTGTGCATTCGGTTTGTCCGTCCGTCTATTAGTATATCCGTCTGTTTATCTGTCCGTGTTCTAACTCCTGTAAACATACTCGAATTGCTCTGAAATTTTTGTATGTTATTAACGTTTACCCAAGCACGAACCCTATTGAAAATGAAGTTTCTACCATGATTAGTTTATTTACAGGGAGAGTCAAACATTTTCCATTACATTATGGCTTATGGTGAAAAATTGTTTCAAAAGCATTTTAAAGATTTTACACCCTGTCAAACATATTAAATTTTACATGCATTTAAGAAGTTCACTAAAATATGCATTCTACAAAATATGCTGTGAAAATATAGCTATTATTCATTTACAAGGCCACACAAAAGAATTCCATTGGATAATGGTAAAGCGGGGGAATAGTGTGCGACATTTTTTAAATGTATTAAACTGTTTCATGTGTAACAAAATTGATGTATGTCACTGAGGCTTAATATAAACTATACGATACTGTCTTGCATAATATGAAGTACATTGCATTTACAGGGACACACAAAAGATTTCAAATAACATATTCCTTCCGACGGACTGTATATGTTTCCGATGGTAGCTGATGGATAGATGAAATACATTATAAATATAATGTACGCCTTAAGTTTCACTAAATCTTTGTGCATTATAAGGGTGTGTATAAATGTTATATTTGATATACAAGGCTACCCAAAAGTACTCGCCAACGTTGCTGCGTATGAGCGTAAATTACTTAAAGGTGGTTCTTAATTAAGGTATACATTTTTTACGCAGAACTGCATTCAATTTACAAAGAGATGTTTGCAGAATATAGATAAAATGATATACAGCGCCACGCAAAAAATCATGTACATGGACACCTATGAATGATAATTTATAACAATGTGATTTCAGTTGTTTTAAGAGTATTTTAGTTTAAAATGAATTTTAGCTTCTTACTGACGCGTAATAAAGGTACAAGGTAAACTACAGGGCTGAACAAAAGTTTTCAAACATGTTTCTCATTTATTAGTACAAATTGCTCAAAAAAAATTTTTAAGCCTTTTTCTTGCTAAACTAAATTTTCCCATTATGTAATATGTATATCAACTGACAGATCAAATACAGGGCTATTCAAAAGTATTGGAATACATATTTGGCTATATACCCTTATTTCCCTAATTAAAGAAGTTTCGTTAAAGATTTCATGAAGTGTTGGAAAGTGCTTCATAATCTATGCTTAACGCGTGATTTTTCTTACTTGTTATATTTCATTTTTAATTTTGAAAGCTTTTTTATGAAATTTGTTCAAAACAGTGACAATCTAATTCCAGATTGCTTTGTTCCAGAGAAAAGCAAAATAATAAAAAATATTCAGACACGTGGCATTTTGAACGAGTTTTTTAATATAGTCTCTGTAATACTATATCCTTGAAAAACATTTTTTTTCTTTTTTCAAAATTACTAATCTGACAATAAGTATAGTATTTTAAACACATATTTTCAAAATAATAATAATAATAATAATAATAATAATAATAATAATGGCATTTGAAATATTTGGGAAGATATATTATAAAGTTGCATTTGAAAAATTGTTTAATAATGAAAAAAAAAAAAAAAAAAAAAGAAGAAGAAGAAGAAGAAGAAGAAGAAGGAGATAGAAAGAAATAAATAATATTTTAACATTCAGATATAATTTTCTGGTTAAAAATTATCAGTAATTTGTTTTAGTTGTGTTCAATAGATGACAGCACCACTGCACCGAAATTTTTTCTTTCTACAACGTTTTAAAATTATTTATTTACGCGTTGATTAATAATTAAAAGTACTTCTACAAGTATAACATTTAATCGGTTTTTGATTTAATTCCACTTTTATATTTTATTTTTAATTTTAAAAGCTTTATCATGAAATTTCTACAAAATAGTAGCAATCTGATTATTTCCAGATTGCTTTGTTCCAGAGAAAACAAAATAATAAAAAAATATTCAGACACGTAGATTTTTGAACGAATTTTTTTATATAGTCTCTGTAACACTATATCCTTGAAAAACTTTTTTTACTTTTTCCCAAATTACTAATCTGACAATAACTGAAGTATTTTGAACTCATATTATATAATAATAATAATAATAATAATAACAATGGCGTTGGAAATATCTTGCCTTCGAAGATATATTATAAAGTTGCACGTGGAAGATTTTTTAATAATAAAAATAAATAAAGAAAGAAATATGAAAGAAATAATATTTAAACTTTAGATGTAACTTTCGGATAAAAAAATACCCGTAATTTGTTTTAGCAGTGCTTAATAGATGGCAGCACCACAGTTCCCTATTTTTTTTTTTTTTTTTTCCTTCGACTACGTATAAAAATTATTTATTGGCGTGTTAATTAATAAATTAAAGTGTGTATGTGTGTATTTTTTGTCGGCCGATTATCTACGCTATGGGATATAGGCCCTATGGGGTGGGTTGCCCTCCGTGGGGGTCTTTCTAAGGGAACCTAACCCGTATTTACGCAAGGTTCGAAGAAAACCACGGAAAACTTCGAACGATTAGGCCGACGGTCGCGATTGGGTTCGAACCCAGCACCTACCGTCTACCAGTTTGGAGGTCAGAACCTCGCGGCCACTGGTGGGGCAAATAAATTAAAGTACTTCCACAAGTGTAACATTTAATCTGTTTAAGTTCTGACAATAAATATAGTATTTTGAACTCATATTTTCAAAAAAATATTTAATGGCGTTGGAAATATCTTGTCTTCGTAGATATATTATAAAACTGCACTTGAAAAATTGTTTAATAATAAAAAAGAAAGAAAGAATATTTCAACCTTTCGGTAAAATTTTCTGATTAAAATTTATCCGTAATTGTTTTTAGCAGTGCTAAATAGATGGCAGCACCACAGTTCCCATTTTTTTTTTTCCGTCTGCGACGTTTTAAAATTACTTATTTACGTGTTAATTAATAATTGAAAGTACTTCTACAAGTATAACATTTAATCTGTTTTTGATGATTCAATTAAACTTTAACGTATTTTCTTTTTCACATTGAAAATGAATGGTTAGTACATACATTTTGGAGAAATCTTGGTTACAACGAGCAAATGTAGTGGTCTTTTATTTTTTTAATAACCGATTTCAAAAAAACAATCTGAACAAACATTAATTTACAATGTCATGTAGTCTCTGCAACTGATTACTTTTAAAAAACACATATGCATATAATATATATATATATATATATACTCATACTTTCAAAAAAAATATGGCATTGGAAATATCTCTTCTTAAATGATGTATTAAATAGTTACAACGGAAAAATTGTTTAATGAAAATAAAATAAAGAATATTTTAATCTTTACATATAATTTTTTCAATAGAAATTATCGGTAATTTGTTTTAGCATTGCTAAATAGATGGCAGCACCACAGTTCCCAAATTCTTTTCATGTACAACGTTTTAAAATTATTTATTTACGTGTCCGTTAATTATTAAAAGTACTTCTAAAAGTGTAATATTTAATCTGATTCTAATGATTTAATTAAACTTTAGCGAATTTTCTCATTCATACTGAAAATGAATGGTTAGAGAATGCAGTTTGCGAAATCTTGATTACAACGGGGAAATGTAGTGGTCTTATAATTTTCTAATAACCTATTTCAACAAAATAACCTGAACAAATACTAATTATTAATTTCATATAATCTCTGTAGCACATCATCATTGAAAAATATTTTTTCCCAAAAATTACTAATCTGAGAGTAAACATATTATTTATAACTCAAGCTTTCAAAAAATATTTAATGGCCTTGGAAATATTTCTTTTTCACGATGTATTAGAGAATTGACACGAGGCGTGAGTTCAGACACGTGGCTTTTTGAAAGAATTTTTCTCATAGTCTCTGTAACACTATATCCTTGAAAAACATTTTTTTTTTTTTTCTTTTTCCAAAATTACTAATCTGACATGTATTTTAAACTCCTATTTTCAAAAAAAAAAAAAAAAAAAAAAAAAAATAATGAAGTTGGAAATATCTTGTCTTCGAATATATATTATAAAGTTTCACTTGAAAAATATAGAAAGAAAGAAATAGTATTTTAACTTTAGCTTATTATTTTCTGGTTATGAATTATCCGTAATTGTTTTTAGCAGTGCTAAATAGATGGCAGCATCATTTTTCCCAATTTTTTTTTCCCTTCTAACATTTTAAATTTATTTATTTATGTGTTAATTAATCATTAAAAGCACTTCTACAAATGTAACATTTAATCTGCTGCTTAAAGATCCAATTAAACTTTAGCGTATTTTTTCATTCACACTGAAAATGAATGGTTAGTGCATGAATTTATACGACACGTATAGGTGCCGAAAAGGCTTAAGAATCCGTGTTTATCCCAACAACTAAAATTTTAAAGTAAAATTTGCCTTATTCAATCGGAGCATTTTCTCGATTTAGTAAGATACAAATTTCAGTTTTTAAAAACCGGTGACAAAACAATAAAATTTTCATAAAAGGCTTCCATTGCGAAGGAGTTAATAATTTCTGTAACACACTATCCTTGAAAAATATTTTTTTCCTCAAAATTACTAAAGTGACAATAAGCATAACATTTATACCTCATGATTAAAAAAAAAAAAGTATATATATATATATATATGTAACACTAGAACGCCGGACGGGTGTCAATTCGACACCGATCACTGAACTAACTGTCGATTCGAACCGGAAAAATCTTCAAGAAATATGTTGTTGTTGTTGTTGTATGTATGTCGGCCGATTATCTACACAATGGGATATAGGCCCTAAGAGGTGGGATGCCCTCCGTGGGGGTCTTTCTAAGGGAACCTAACCCGTATTTACGCAAGGTTCGAAGAAAACCACGGAAAACTTCGAACGGTTAGGCCGACGGTCGCGATTGGGTTCGAACCCAGCACCTACCGTCTACCAGTTTGAGGTCAGAACCTCTCGGCCACTGGTGGGGCCTTCAAGAAATAAATTATTCATATGCTGCAATGCAATGAACTAAACAAATAAATTAAAAAATTTCAAATTATTTTTCTGCTTTTAAATATATTTTATTAAACTTGAGTAAAATTTCCCGGCGTTTTAGTGTTAATCGTCTTGGAAATATCTCTTCTTCATCAATGTATTAAACAATTGCGATTGAAAAATTGTTTAATGTAAAAAAAAGAAAAAGTACTTCAATCCTTTATCAACCGACGGTACTTATAAGTACCATTAAAATTACTTATTATAAAATTCTTTTAATGCGTCAATTAGTTGTAATACTGTTTAGAATGAGTTACAGATACATTACATTATTTTGTTCCAAAAGTATTATTGGTAGCACAAAACAAAAATATTTTTAAAAGGATGATTTCTATACCGTTTGTATGTTTATCAGCTTTCTTGGCGCTGAGAGAGGGGGGTGGGAATTTTTCGATTTGGAAACATTTTTATATTTATATTGTAAGAACATCATATTTGTATATTTTATAATTCAACAAAATACTAAGAAAACAATTTAAAATAAAAGATTTGAGTGGGGTTATAAATATTTGCAAAATTCCTGTAAATTCACATTTAATTAATTCTTAGAAATGCTGCAATACTTCTAAAATTTATTAAATGGTTATGTAAATCTTTTAATTTAGTTTAAACAATTCACATAAAATGCTTTAGAGCGTAAAATTTTCATGAATTCATAATTCGGTAGACAAAGGGTTAATTTACAGATAGAATATTCTGATTTAAAAATTATGAGTTATTTGTTTCCGTACTTTAGAATAGATGGCAGCACCACAAGGCTGTCAAATTCTTTCCTTGTAAAAAAAATATGGTGCTATAAAATGTTTATCTTTTTCCACATATCTATACATATAATAAAACAGTAGGACCCGGTGTGTCTGTACATTGAAGATAATTGACAAAAATGGAGTCAGGGCGATAAAAGAAAACCAATGAAACACAAAAAAAATTTTTTTGAATTTTTTGTCTGTCTGTCTGTCTGTCTGTCTGTCTGTCTGTTTGTTCGAGGTTATCTTCGTAACTACTGAATGGATTTTTATGCGGTTTTCACTAATGAAGAATGCACACTCCCGGGCAGTGTATAGGCTTTGTTTCATCAAAATCGGACAACAGACAAAAAAGTAACAAAAAGAAACAAAAGAAACTATTAGGTGCGCTGCTCACGTTTTTTAGTACATAACGTTTTTTAGTACATATAAAATCCAATAGATGTCACTGTGCGATTTTAAAACGCGCTATCGTTATGTTTTCGCCAGTCTACTTAAGTATGAGAAAGTTTCAAGCTGGCTGTCGTTCCATGTGGTTTAGTCGGTAGAACGTCAGTGCGCCATACTGATGGCCCGGGTTCGATTCCCAGCATGGAATTTTTTTTCACTATGTTGGCATTAACGCCTATAAGCAATTAAAAGAATTTGAAATATTGTATTCAAGGCGAATTTTCTCTCTGGGAAAATTTCCTTGCATTAATATGTCAGTGTAATTTTTTTTTTCGATTTAATTTTTTTTTTTCGAAACTTTGTTTTTCTTAAAAAATTACAGTAAATATTTGATATTTCCCAACGTTTTTTGAATGATCGACTTGCTTTTTTTTTTTTTTTAATGTATGTCTGAACCTTATCTAACTACTTCTTCAAGATTTCTTTAGATAAACCGACCAGCGTAGCGGGCGAAGGCCGCTAGTTTAACAATATTTCGACTCGAAATAACTTTCTAAAAATTTTCAAGAAATATTTTCCTGACTAGAAAGATGTTTGCATTAATAATTCTTAGTTACAATATATCTTTAAAAGAAAGGTGAGGATGTATGTCGTTTAAGACCTACAGAATTTTATATGTGATCCTAAGCAGAGCCGCCCCACCAGTGGCCGAGAGGTTCGGACCTCTCAACTGGTAGACGGCAGGTGCTGGGTTCGAACACAATCGCGGCTGTCGGCCTAACCGTTCGGAGTTTTCGTGGTTTTCTTCGAACCTTGCGTAAATACGGGTTAGGTTCCCTTAGAAAGACCCCCACGAAGGGCACTCCCCGCCGGTCCTATATCCCTAGCGTAGCTAATCGGACGTCAACAATCAACCAACCTAAGCAGAGCCTTATTAAGATTGTAATGGGCCAAAGACCATTATCAGCACTTTTTCAGGGCCCCTTTGCACCAAAATATTAGCTTCTTTTGGAGGGGAGAGGGGGGGGGGGGCTGGGATTTTTCGAATGCATTAGATTCCAGCGGTTCCCAAACTTTCTTAGTATGCAACCCACATTTCAGTGAAAAATTTTTCGCGACCCACCTTTCAGTATAAAGAAATTTCGCGACACACCCAAGATACGTTGTATATCATTGTAGCAATTTTTGTATGATCTGTATTCGCTGTGGTATTCTATCCTACAAAAAATGCACAACTTTTCGTACGGAACGTATTTTCAACAAAATCAAGAATCGGTAATATCAATGTGTGTGAATAGTAATTAAAACGATGCACAAACTACAAAGATAGTTAAAAATGCGCTTGATTATTAAGAAAACATAACTTCATAATCAACGAAATTTCTGGTACTGGTGTTTACCAATGTGGATGTGGGAACATATACATACGCGCAGTTTGTCTCAGTACTTGACTTTCAAAAACAGTAAAGTAGAAAAAGCATGTTTTGATAAGAAGAAGTGTTGAATTTCATTAAGGACCTGAAAGCTAATTTAAATATTTCTGGATATTCTGTTCGTATATTAATCTAGAATGAAATTAAGTATTTTCCCTTGAAATATTATTTCCTGTTGACATTGTGATATCTCTTTGAACAGATGAAATAAAAGATATTTTGATGACAAACTTCGATTGTTCCGCGACCCATTAAAACAACTGCCGCGGCCCACCAGTGGGTCGCGCCCATAGATTCGGAACCGCTGCATTAGATTATCATATTTTTGTCGAGTTAAAACAAAACTCGTTTTTGGTTTTTGAGAAAATGATTGCAGGAAACTGCTACTTTAATAAGCATTTTCTAAATTATTTTATTAAATTTAGACCCTCTTTAGAACTAGGCCCAAGACCATGGCCTGGTTGGCCCGTGCCGTAATCTGGTCCTGATCCTAAGGAAAGATCATCTATTTTTTATTTCGCTATTTTCCTGTGATTTAAACCCGAGTCTGCACCACACAATTCTGTCAATCCTTCGGGTTTTATTTTTATTTTTTTTTTATTTTTTTTTTTTTTAACTATTTGAAAAATAGCTGTTGTCCTGGGTAAGGAAAACGGAAATCAGAAAATACATCTGAATCTGTTTTTGGTGAATTACGCAACATTTTTTATTTTATTCATTTCTTATTGTTCCATGTTCAATGTCCAAAAACTAAATACCTTTTTTTTTTCTTTCTTTCTTTCTTTCTTTCTTTTTTTTTTTTTTTTTTTTTTTTGTATTCGTTTTCTGATTGGTTCATGTTTAATGTCCAGAAATTACATACTTCTGTTGCCACGATGAAAAAAAAATTATTCATTTTCTTATTGGTCCATGTTTAATGTCCAAAAATGGAATACTTCTGTTTTTCATTTTATTCGTTTTCTGATCCGTTCATGTTTAATGTCCAGAAATTACATATTTCTGTTGCCACAATAACAAAAAAAAAAGTGTTAAAAAAACTAAAAAAAAAAAAAAATAATAATAATAATAATAACTTAAAAATAAAAGAGATACAGCTTTCAAACAAATTGCATTTGAAATCAGATTTTTTTTTTTTTTTTTTTTTTTTTTTTTTTTCCCTCAAGACGGTGTAAAAATTGAAAATGTGTGACGTTTAGAAGTTTAAAAATTTGCAATACCGAAAATTCTAAAACTAAAATTTCATTGAAAATTTGCATATGGTTGTTACAGGAATATTAATTTTTAATCCACGACGTACGTAATATAGGACTCTGTTATTACGTAAGCCACATTTTGATCATCCTAAAAATGACGTTTTTTATTAATTTTTTTTTAAATATAGAATTCATTTATAAGTCTAAAATTTTAGTCTTTGAAAATATAATTTTCCAAATAATTGTTGTAATTTGTTAGATTACATTTTTATTTATTTATTTTGAAATTTTGTCTAAGAATTTGTTAGATTTTTTTTACAGTCATATATGGGTCATTCCAGGCGAAATGAGCAAATTAGCTGTGGCTGCCATATCACAGATTTGAAAGAAAATTGGCATATGAGTACAACATGTTTATTTATGAAGAAACGCAAAATAAGAGATTGCAGGACAGATTGTTTAAGCATGTAAACTCACTTTAAAAGTTGATACAAAATCAAGTTCTTGTTTACATGCTTTAAATTTCAATCTGTATTATTCGCGGTAGGAATGAAAAAACTATATCATAAAATATTTTCAGATAAGAATGGATACTAAGTAAGAGATTGGCGTAATTTAGGATTTGAATTTTTATTCCTTACTGAGAAAAAATATAGAAAAGGAAAATTTTAAAGAAGAAAATTCAATATTTCTTTTGCTCATAAAAATTTTAGGACAGGCGTTATCACTTCAAAACTGTTTGACATTTTAGATAAAAATATATATTTTGAACACCAGAAGTTTCATATATTCCTTTTTTATTCTTAATGTGAAAAAAAAAAAAAAAAAAAAAAAAAAAATGAAAAAAAGGACGGGAAAAGGCATTATTTCTATTGCTCTTTTAGTTATGAAGGAAATCACTTATATCATTTCAAATTATTTGATATCAAAGATAAACGTGTCTATTTTAAATATTCAAATGCTACTTCTCGCCTTTTCTTCTTTTCTTTTCTCTTTTCTTTTTTTCTTTCAGACTAATAATAAAAGCAATGAGAATTGAAGGATTAATTATCTAGTAATGTTAAAATCCAATAGATGGCAGCACTATTTTTTAATTGAAATCGTACAATATTTTTAAAAAAGCTAATTCAAAGGAAAATTTGCGTGAAAATACCTTTTTGAAATCATTTTTTTTTTCAATATTAGGAATCAAAAGGCACTATTAAAAATTTTCGAGCATATTATGGACTTATTAATCTTTATGTGTATGCAATATTGTTAAGGACGGACCTGCCCCTTAATTATTATTCGAGCATAAATAAGAGGAAAAAATACGATTTCGTAATTTTTTTTAAAAGTTTCTAAGTTTTTTTGCAGATGAAGGAATTAAATGATAATTATCAAACTTGGGGAATTCAATCTTCATATATAATACTGTATCATGGACCAATTTCTCACTTGTTTTATCATTAAAAAAAAAAAAAAATTATAATACTTCGAATTTTCTCAAAATTCACAAATTTTCAATTTTAACAACCCATTTAAAATTAATTACGTTGTTACCAGATTGCTATTTCTAAATAAATAAAAAGATAATTATTCAGAGGTTATAAAATTGCAAGCCAAATCCATTTATGTTAAGTATTTTTCAAGATACGGAGCTTTAAACTTGCAACATTGGACGATTGCACACATGCCGTTCTACATCACAAGTTTTTTAAAAGTCCAAAACTGCTAAAATATTTAAATTTTTGCCAAGATATTTTGCAGAGCTTTATTTGAATATGAATAAAACCCGTGTATGAAATTTTATTAAAATCGGTTACCATGGGGCCACGATTTTTTTTTAAATTTTTGCTCATTTGACGTGGAATGACCCATATGAGCTTATTAATTAGGGTTTAAACAACGAGACCTTAAATTTCTTCCAAAATTCTACAGGTCTTAAAGGGTTTACAAATGCATATATCGTATAGCTGCCAACTTTTACGCATTTTTCTTACCACAAAAATTTTATAGTAAATATTGTCTTATTTAATCGTCGAAATCTTAAGATTAAACAAATGGGAAATCTCTGTACAATTTAGGGCCTCACCAGTGGCCGAGAGGTTCTGACCTCCAACTGGTAGACGGTAGGTGCCGGGTTCGAACCCAATCGCGACCGTCGGCCTAACCATTCGGAGTTTTCCGTGGTTTTCTTCGAACCTTGCGTAAATACGGGTTAGGTTCCCTTAGAAAGACCCCCCCCCCACGGAGGGCATCCCACCCCTTAGGGCCCATATCCCATAGTGTAGATAATCGGCCGACATACCAACAACAACTGTACAATTTAGGTGGTAGCAAAAATGCGTAAAAATTGGCACCTATGATGTAGTAGTAATTTGTAAAATACTTTTGAAGGAAGTATTTAATTTTATAGATTTTTTTTCTGAAAAAAGATTATCTATTTGGGTGGATCGAAAAATCGAAATTTGGATAATCGAATCGACGCGGGATGCAAAAGTTGCCTTTTATGCATACTAGTTCACATATTTTTTTTAAATTGAAATTCATTCATATCTTTCGGTGCCCCAAGCACGTCAAAAATAGTTAAAAATTGAAATTTTTATAAATTTTTATAAATTTTAATTATTTTTGTTTTTTAATTGTTTTAAAAATTATTTTTGGCGCGGGTTGCGAAAGTTGCCTTATATATATATTAGTTCACACATTTTTTTGAAAATTTAAATTCATTCATATTTTCCAGTGCCCCAAGCGCCCCCCAAATAATAAAAATATTGAAATTTTTATAAAAATTTATAAATTTTTTTTTAAATTTCTTTTAAATTAGTTTATCAGCGGGACACAAAAGATGTTTTTTTAGTATATTAGCATGCATCCAAATAATTTTCGACTTTGATAAATTTCTTCCAGTGTCCCAAAACTATTTGCCGAAAATCAATTTTCAATCAAATTTTTAGCTAAAAAATACAAGTAAAATTAACAATTAATGAATGATTTATCTAACGTAAAACGAAGAACGAGAGGATGAGAAATCGTTTATCGTATGTTATTAAATGTATAAAATTAATTTTTTATTCTTTATTATTTGATATACCACCCTGAAAATTTGCTATTGTCAATGCTCACAGATAACAGAGAGCATATCAGATCTTTAGCAGTACGAAAGCTAATTTATGCTAGAAATAAAAATAGAAAATCACCAGAAGTGAGAATTTTTCAATTACCCCAAATAAACTTCAAAGCGAAGGATTATTTTGAACTTATTGACTGGCAATGAGTTGGACCGTTTTGAACCACCTTTTTTGATGAATGTGCCCTGCGAAGAAATTGAGAATATGATAAAAGTAGTAAAAACGAATGAATGGTCAAAATATCCATGCCATACCAAAGCGGTTGAAAGATGCGTTCGACTAGTCTCAAGTATCAGAAACTGTATCTGGACAAGAAAATAGACACGGATTCATATTGAACAGAATAAAATCAAGAAGCCATATAAAACATTTTGATACCATAAAATTTTACATACTTTAAATATATGCAAAGCTCCACGGTGAAGGATGTAAAACTTTTCTCTACGTAAGTTCAATTTTTATAATTTTTATGATTTAAAGCTTTGAATTTTAAATTTATATGTAACTTATAGTAAAATTAATGTTATTTATAACTTTATATGTTATTAATTATGCTGTTTTTCAAAATTTGTAAATACTTTTCGTAAATTAGTTGGTTGATTTTTGTCGTCCGATTATCTGCGCTAATGGGATATAGGACCAGGGGGAGTGCCCTCCGTGGGGGTCTTTCTAAGGGAACCTAACCCGTATTTACGCAGGGTTCAAAGAAAACCACGGAAAACTCCGAACGGTTAGGCCGACAGCCGCGATTGAGTTCGAACCCAGCACCTGCCGTCTACCAGTTGAGAGGTCCGAACCTCTCGGCCACTGGTGGGGCCTTTTCGTAAATTATAATTCTTAATACATTTTTGCAAAAATTTCAGCTTTTAATTATACTTGGTGCATTTAAGATGGAATGGATTTTTATTAAAAGAATGTATGGGAACTGCAGAGTTATGTAGTATACTAATAACAACCCGGTGTCAAAATGTAAAGTAGAATAAAATAAAATTAAAAAAATATATATATTTTTCCAGAAAATTTCAATTTTAAACTATTTTGGGGGCGCTTGGGGCGCCGGAAGATATGAATGAATTTTATTAAAAAAATATACAAGCTAAGATAGATAAAATATAGCTTTTGCACCCCGTGCCAGAAGTAATTTAGAAAAAATAAATAAACAAAAAAAAAAAAAAAAAAAAAAATTAAAAATCGTAAAAAAAATTCAATTTTTAATTATTTTTTGGACGTTTGGGACACCGGAAGAGATGAATGGATTTTAATAAAAAAAACCCTGTAAACTAGTATGCATAAACGGCAACTTTTGCACGCCGCGCCGATAGTGATTTCTAAAAAAAAAAATATTTTTCCTACACTTTTCGATCCACCCTATTATCTATATCGTTACTTTAAACCGATAGCAGCTTCAGAGGCATATAATACTTCACCTTAGATATTTTACTTTTACAGGATAAAAGCTTTGTCTATTCTTGAAAATTAACTTATATTGCAAGAAAAGGTGTAAAAAGTTAAAAGTTTTAAGTTAGCATTGTTCATTTCATGGGCATAACGCAACACTCCTTCACTGGGTAAGAAGTTGGTTGGTAAATTGTGTTTATGTAGGCCAAATATTTTTCTGCGAGTAATATAGGCCGTAAAGAAGGTGACCTCCGTGGGGGTTTTCTGAGGGAACCTAACGCGTATTTACGCATTACAGGGTTCGGAGAAAACCACGAAAACTCCGAACAATCAGGTCGACGGGCGCGATTGAACTCGAATCCAGCAATTCCCATCTACCAGTTTCGAGGGCAGAATCTCTAGGCCGCTGGTAGGGTTAAATCCCAACTAGGCTACTTCCGTACACAATTCATTATTGCTTGAAAGCAATTAGGATAAGCAGGTGCTCTTGCATTAAAAAAATATAAATGAATCGCTTTTTGCACTTTTCAAGAAATTTAAAAGTTTTTATGCTTTGGGTTTCTCTGTCCGTCTGTCAATGCTTTAATTCTGTCAATATACTCGGATTCTTATGCAATTTACAAACGTTACTTAGGTCACCAAAGCAAGTTTCGTATTGCACATGAAGTGTGTGGTATTAATATTTCATTTAGAGGGGCACCCAAAAGGTTTCCGTTACATTATGGTCTATGGGGAAAAATCGTTTGCAGAGTATTTTGATGACATTATGCTATTTGATCTGTATTGAAACTGATGCAAATCATTGAATTTCACTTCAATGATGTTAAAAAAGGGAATTCATACCATTTTTAATTAATTTAATGGGACATACAAAAGAAATCGTTAACGCTACTGTCTTTGCATATTAAATGCTGGAGAGTATGTTTTAAAGTTCGGTATGCTCTTTTAATTTTTGGCATTTTACTTTTATATATAAATTCTATACCTCAATGCAGGGCTGCACAAAAGTAGTCGTATTCCATTCTCTTTATTAAAGAAAATTGTTGAAGGGGAATTTTCAACAGAAATATATGTATGTGTTAAGTGAACAAAATTTTGGAATGAATGTTGCTAATAGATACGAATCTCTATGACATAAAGGACTGCTAAAAAATTCGAATAATTTTCCGATTGTAGATGGGAACAACTGAAATTTGGCTTTGAAATGTTTCATATATTTCCATATAATAAAATGTGACGCCTTTTTTTTTTATTTTTTTTAAACTTTATTTTTATTTTTATTTTTTCTTTATTATTATTATTTTTTTTTAAATGAGTCCGCAAATTTACAAAGAGTTTTGAAAGGGAAAATAATTTTTCTGGAACATAGTTAAGAGCACATGGAACATACAATCGTTAAAATTTTTGATTTTATAATTATCGGCCTAAAAAATAAAGCTAAAATATTATGGTCTAAATGCTTATTGGGTCTAAAAGATTATGGTTCTAGAATTAATAATTCTTGAAAATAATATATTTTATGCACTGTCGGTTTGTATATACGTAATAATAAAAAAAAAATTCGCCTTAATTGTTTCCAAATTCTTATCATATTTAAAGTTCCCCTGCCTTCTAATAATATCTGCCCCACCAGTGGCCGCGAGGTTCTGACCTCCAAACTGGTAGATGGTAGGTGCTGGGTTCGAACCCAATCGCGACCGTCGGTCTAACCGTTAGAAGTTTTCCGTGGTTTTCTTCGAACCTTGCGTAAATACGGGTTAGGTTCCCTTAGAAAGACCCCCACGGCGGGCAACCCACACCATAGGGCCTATATCCCATAGCGTAGATAATCGGCCGACAAAAATACACCATCTAATAATATCTTAACTTATTTATAACATTCTAATTCCATACCTTTAATCTACACTGTTAAAAATAAATCTGTGAATTCCAGGTGAAACTACCGGCAGCAATGTAGCCGAACTGTTACCGTTCCGTAAGTAGATTTACCGTTGTGGGACATACAAGAAAGGAAAACTCCGTTTGAAGAAGCGGTAACTTTCTGTTACAATGTCTGATTTTTAATGAAAATAATTTAATATAATTTTGAAAATTAATAAATCGATTAATCGTCAAAGAACTCGAAATTACCAAGTGATTTTAAGCTGCTATGCTATTTTACTTATTACTATTATTGCACAATTTAGTTCACGCTGCCCTCAGGATCGAACTCGGGACCTTTTGATAGCGGAATAAATCCTTACTAACCGAACCAAAGCTGCTGATGCCAGGTTGTACAGAATATGTCTTTTATGAATTAGTGGGAAAATCTGTTGTGCTTTTTAAAGATTTCCTTTCAGATATATTCCTTAGAATATTGGTAAACGGTTTATTTTATTTTATTTTAGACTGATGCATAATGCTTATTATTTTTTAAAATCAATTTTTCTTTTAAAATAGTTTAAATAAAAAAAAAATCACTGTTTAAAACCACTGTTTATTTTTATTTATTTATTTATTTTTTGAATGAATGAATGAATGAATGAATGAAAAAAACTTTTTATTAACAACTTTTTTTTAGAAAAATAATGACAATTTTAGAATAACAATTTTTGAAACAATAACAATTTTTGAAATTGTCGTACACTATTTATTTATTTATTTATTGGCTAATTAATTGAAAGATTTTTTAATAAGAAATAAGAGAAAAATAAACAGAAAAAATGTAATTTAAAAGGGACTTTTTATATTTTCATTATTTCTTGTCGCCAGTGGGATGCGAACCCACAATCTGCGCTCGCAGGCATTTGGCGGTATGGTGCCTTGACCACTCGGCCACGGAGCCCCTTACACAACGGAGTGTCTCCGTTTTTTGTTTTTATTTCCACCCGTTTAGTTATTTTCAGGAAATGTGGTGGGATTTGCTGGTTTGTAACGGACAATGCCCTTTTGTTGTGAAAAGGGACTTTTTCTGTGAAATTCAGGAAAAAAATATTCGTGAATTTCAGAATTTTTTTAACAGTGTACGCTTTCTTTATTTCATTTTATTATATATGTACACACACACACACACACACACACACACACACACATATATATATATATATATATATTGTTAAAGCAACACTTTTCCTAAAACCCACTTACTTAATTTTATTCTTTTCTCGGTATCATAATACCCTTTTTATTTACGTTCTTAAATTATTCTATAATCTACAATTCCCTGCTAGAGCCACCAGGACCAGTTTGCATCACAATTATTGCGAGCTCTCATAGAACTTTTTTTTTTCGCTGTTTCAATTTCGCATTGTTTAAAAATGTCTTACCTAGTAAATTAATTGGAAACATAGAACGTTATACCGCAAAATACTGTATTTCTAGATTTTTATGCACTTTAAGATATAAGGCACACTGTAAAAAAAAAAATCTGTAAAGGTACTAAACATTTTCTAGGAAACTGGGATTCCAAGAACTTTTCATGTAACGATAACAGGAAAAATCCATGTAACCGATTCTAAAACTTGAGTTTTTGTTGTTATCGTTACATGAAAAGTTCTTGGAATCCCAGTTTCCTAGATAAAGTGTAGTACCTTTACAGATTTTTTTTTAAAGTGCAGTTACTCTGATTCGAGAGGCATATTTTTACATTTCTTCATGTGTCAAATGGAACATAGTCAGTTAGTTGTTAAATGTCTTTTAATAGGTGAGCTTCTAAAGCGATAACATCGTTCTGTTTATTATGAAAGAATCTTGCGGTAGTACAAAATTTAACCCTTCACTGCACATTTTTTTCTATTTTTATGAAAAAAAAAATATATTTTAAATCTGTATATCGGTTTAATAATGGGAAAAATAGTAAGTAAAAAAAAAGTAATTTCCAAATTTTCAGCTAGAATTTGATTTTTTATGGTGTGAACCTTATACACTGAAAAAAAAAAAAAAAAAAAAAAAAAAAAAAAAATCTGTAAAGTTACTAAACTTTTTCTAGGAAACTGGGATTCCAAGAAGTTTTCATGTTACGGTAACAGGAAAATTTCATGTAATAGACTCTGAAACTTGAATTTTTGCTGTTACCGTTATAGGAAAAGTTCTAGGAATCCCAGTTTCCTAGAAAAAATTTAGTAACGTTACAGATTTTTTTTTTTTTTTTTTTTTTTTTTTTTTTAATAGTGTATACACAATAAGCGATTTTAAATATTGTACTGCTATATTTTGCGATTAGATAGGCTTAATTTTATTAATTTTATTTGCTGAACACTCTAAAATTTTCTTTACATTAATATTTTAAAGTATTTAGCAAAAATATTAAAAGTAAATTTTGCCTTAATTAGCTTACACTGTTAAAAAAATTCTGAAATTCACGAACATTTTTTTTCCTGAATTTCCCAGAAACAGTCCCTTTTCTTAACAAAAGTTCATTGTCCGTTACAAATCAGCAAATCCCACCATATTTGCCCCACCAGTGGCCGCGAGGTTCTGACCTCAAACTGGTAGACGGTAGGTGCTGGGTTCGAACCCAATCGCGACCGTCGGCCTAACCGTTCGAAGTTTTCCGTGGTTTTCTTCGAACCTTGCGTAAATACGGGTTAGGTTCCCTTAGAAAGACCCCCACGGAGGGCAACCCACCCCATAGGCCCTATATCCCATAGCGTAGATAATCGGCCGACAAAAATACACCAATACACCCACCATATTTCCTGAAAATAACGAAACGGGTGGAAATAAAAACAATAAACGGAGACACTCGGTTGCGTAAGGAGCTCCGTGGCCGAGTGGTCAAGGCACCATGCCGCTAATTGCCTTCGAACGCCGATTGTGGGTTCGTATACCACTGGCGACAAGAAAACATGAAAAGTCCCTTTTAAATTGCATTTTTCTGTTTATTTTTCTCTTATTGCTTATTAAAAAATCTTTTAATTAATTAGCCAATAAATAGATAAATAAATAGTGTACGACATTTTCAAAAAAATTGTCCATAACATTATTTTTCTAAAAAAAAGTTGTTAATAAAAAGTTTTTTCAATCATTCATTCATTTATTTAAAAAAAAAAAAAAAAAAAAAAAAAAGCATAAAAAAAACAGTGGTTTTAAACAGTAATTTTTTTTTATTTAAACTATTTAAAAAACAAAAATTGAATTTAAAAAATAATAAGCATTATGCACTAGTCTAAAATAAAATAAAATAAACCGTTTACAAATATTATAAAAAATGTATTTGAAAGGAAGTCTTTAAAAAGCACAACAGAGTTTCCCACTAACTCATAAAAGAAATATTGTGTACAACCCGGCATCAGCAGCTTTATCTCGGTTAGTAAGGCTTTTTTCCGCTATCAAAAGGTCCCGAGTTCGATCCTGAGGACGGCGTGAACTAAATTGTGCAATAGTAATAAGTAAAATAACATAGCAGCTTAAAATCACTCGGTAATTTCGAATTCTTTGACGATTGATCGATTTATTAATTTTAAAAATTATATTAAATTATTTTCATTAAAAATCAGACATTGTAACAGAAAGTTACCGCTTCTTCAAACGGTTGGTTGGTTGGTTGATTTTTGTCGTCCGATTATCTACGCTAATGGGATATAGGACCAGGGGGAGTGCCCTCCGTGGGGGTCTTTCTAAGGGAACCTAACCCGTATTTACGCAAGGTTCGAAGAAAACCACGGAAAACTCCGAACGGTTAGGCCGACAGCCGCGATTGGGTTCTAACCCAGCACCTGCCGTCTACCAGTTGAGAGGTCCGAACCTCTCGGCCACTGGTGGGGCACTTCAAACGGAGTTTTCCTTTCTTGTATGTCCCACAACGGAAAATCTACTTACGGAACGGTAACAGTTCGGCTACTTTGCTGCCGGTAGTTTCACCTGGAATTCACAGATTTATTTTTAAAAGTGTAGTCGAATTTTTTATTATTATTATTCATTTTATTCCCAAGAACAAATTCTATTTTTTTTTTTTTTTTTTTTTTTTTTGTCAAATGCAGTTATTTGACAGGTACAAAATAAGTGTTATACTAGTCTTTGGATTGCTCTTAATCAGTTACAGCAATCCTATTAGCCAAATTTATGACTAATAATCATATCCTAAAATATAGTGTTTTTAGGATGTTCCATATGTAGCACACCGTACAGTGAAAGTTTAATTTTGAGCGTTAGTAGAAATGTTTACGATACTATAAACAAGAATAAATATGTTTTTAAACTAGTCATTGGGTGCCACTGTAATATTTATTCATCATGGATATGCATAATATAAATTATGAAAATAAAGCATGAGTAAACTATTTATAAAATGCATCCCAATTTCAAAATAAAATTTAAACGTACATTTAAATATTTTAAACATGTAGTACTACTCTATTAATAAATTGCTTATGAACCAATTTCGACAAATTATATAAAGCGCCAAATTACTCAAGTAGTATGGAATTACGTAAAAGAAACATCCTTATAACTCCAAAAATAAGAATCATATATTAACAAACAGTTTAATGCGACGGATTAAGCGTCTCATGGCCAATTAAAATTTTTCTTTGAATTGAAATTTAAATGAAATACAGGGTCATGAAAAATAGAAGAGTGCGAAAAATAGGATTACAAATATTTCGGAAACTAAATATCCGATCGACTTCGTTTTTTATGCAAAATTTGTATTTTTTATTGTCTTTTTCAGCCACCATTAAAAAAAAATCGAAAATTTTTATGTACTTTTCATCAAAAGAAATATTTCGAGTGTCCAAAAAAAAAAAAAAAAAAAAAAAGTTCCGGATAATGGAGGTTACTGATATTAAATAGGCGTCTTTCCATTATTACATACTAAGCACACACTGACTTTCAACCCTCTATCTCAATTTGTTTCGGAGATAGGTCGTTTACAGATAGACAGACAGACGGCATTTTTTTTTCTAAAAATATGTTTTTCGAAATCTCCAGTATCTGAAATGTATAAATCAGTCAATTTTTTTTTTTCGAATTTCAAAACGATTGCAAGACCCATCATCTATACTACAATGATGGGTAGGGGGCCGTACATAAATGATATCACCCTTTAAGGTGGGGGAAGGGTCCATGATATTGTGACATTTTGTGACAAGGGGGTGGGAGGGGGTAAGAAAAATGTAAGATCACACATTTTCATTAAAATAAAAGCAATAAAATTCATCTGATTAAATAATGAAGTATGAAATCTATATTATAAAGGCAAAACGTATCTGTGCGTAACGCATACGTCATTTTGCGCATGGCAACACTTTCAAACTTTAAATGAATTTCGGTATTACAATTTTTGCTATTAAAAGTTTTTAAACTTCTTAATGTCGCACATTTTCAATTTTTACACCATCGTATAGGGAAAAAAATGTACTTTTAAATGAAATTTGTTTGAAAGCTGTATCTTAATTTGTTTTTGAAATGGTAATTTTTTTTTTGTAGCTTTTAATACCTTTTTTCTAATCGTGGCAACAGGAGTACTCCATTTCTATTTAAAGCAAAGGAAAGAAAGTGAAAAAATTGAGTGCTGTATCTTTATGTTGCCATTTTCTCCTTAAAGGGGAAAAAATAGAAATTTAAATAACTTCTGTTATAAAATCCGGTGAATTTTGACTTCATTTACAAAATTTGATTTACACGTAAAAGAATATCAACAGTTTAATATCTATTTCAACTAATAGTATTGAGACTTCAAGTTTTGATCAAGATTATCAAATTAAAATGCCAATTTTCTTAAAACGTGAATACAGATGTAAAATGAACATTTATAAATTTTGATACGTTGAAAATGATGCTGGGTTTAGATTTCACGAGGAAAAAAAATCTATGATTGAGGGAAAGTTGAATAAATCAGTTAAATTTTTATCATTTTGGAATACTAGCAGAAGAACCTTAATTGATAACTTTATTATAATAACATATCTTTATTATTTTTTACTGCTTACATATACGATTAAAGTTTAATTTTAACAATTTTTACAACTGCGTTTTATAGAAATAGTATTTTGTTAATTTGACGATAAATATAGTTTTTTTTTTTAAGAGTTAGATGTACCAATATAAAATACATGTTTTATTATAACTTATTTTATAGGTTTATTATAAGTTAATGAAACAGTTCCTTTTTAAACATTTTCTTTCGTCAAAATTTGACCGGTTCTACCTTGTTATTTTAAAATTAAAGTATTTTGTGTTCATAAAGTTAAAATTTAAAGCCAAATATGTTAAATTGTATTTCAAGTTCCAAAATAATACTGTTTTCAATTGCTGTTTCTTATTAATACTTTATTACTATCCTAAATTAATTGTTTTTTCTTGTAAATTTTATTTCATACTAAATACGAATAACTTTTATTGTTCAGCTCTCAAATATCAATAAAACACATAGTTAAAGTTTAAAAATAAAATTAATAAAATCTAAAACATAGTGCTTTGCTCCTCAGCTACAAATATATCTGTATGTAATATAGCTTGACATGTGACAAGAGGGGGGGGGGGAGGTGAAGTGATGTGTGATACTTTGTGACAAAGGGGAGGGGGGGAGTCAAAAATATGGAAAAAACGTGTGACATCATTTATGGACGGCCCGTAAGTAAAAACGAATTTCGTCTGATGTCTATGTCTGATATGTCGTCGTATTTAACCTAATTTAAGAAGAGAAATATCCAAGAAATTTCATTTATTGCAATGACACCGTATGCCACAAGGCTGCTTATACGGCGAATGAGTGTTCCTGTTAAATGATTTAGAGCAACATTTCATGTGTTAAGTACAGGGTGTCTAGCAAATAACACCCTGATTTTAAAATTAAATTTCCCAAAAACAAAGATCGATAGTAGCATGCGGTAAACGGTTTTTTCATTAGGTAAGCTGTAAAAATCTTATACAGAAATTTCAAACAGCGAATATTTTGAAAAAATTGCGTTCTGATTGCATAGAATGCTTTGATTTGACATTTTTCTTGTTTTAGATTGCCTGCAGATAATGTGTTTTTCGGCTTAAAGTGCCACATTTCATAGTTTTTTTTAATTAATTTTTTAAAATTTCGAAATTCTAAAAATTTACTTCGAAAAATCTTTAAAATATTGCACTGTAAGCTGAAAAATTATTTCTCAGCAGGCAATCTAAAACAAGAAAAATGTCAAATCAATGCAATCAGAACGCAATGTTTTCAAAATATTCACTGTTTGAAATTTCTGTATAAGATTTTTACAGTCTACCTAATGAAAAAACCGTTTACCGCATATTACTATCGATCTTTGTTTTTGAGAAATTTAATTTTGAAATCAGGGTGTTATTTGCTGGACACCCTGTATTACTGATAAATGATTTAAAACAGCATCTTATATATATATATATATATTGGTTCTTTTATTGGTATTGTCTGAATAACTTTGGATGTATTTATAAAAGTATTTATATATATATATATATATATATTTGTATAAATTTTTCGAAATCTGTTTTTTTATGCTTTGGTATACATTTCTAAAATTCTATATATAAATATAAATATATATATTTAGGTTAACAGTCGAAAACTTAAAACTTAAACTCCAACTAACTAGTTTCTTTAAAAATATTTGACACTATATGACGGAGTAAGATATTCTTTAAAATAATGAAAAATACGGTGTATAAGTTTTTTAGATTTTGTAAGTAATTTAGTAAAATATTTTTTTATTTAATTTCTTTTAAGCCAAATTAACATGGAAATTACTTCCTGTTATTCTCAAGTAGTGTGTTTTCTGATACCGCAGTAAATTTTAAGGTAATATATTCAGCAGTTCTTCAGAAAAGTGAAAAGAAATGGCTTATTTTATGTCGGTCGATTATCTACTCGAGGGATATAGGTCCAGTGTGGGTAATTCCCTTCGTGGGAGGTCTTTCTAAAGGAATCTGACCCATATTTACGCAAGGTTCGAAGAAAAACGCGAAAACTCAGAACGGTTAAGCCGACGGCCTCGATTGGGTTCGAACTCAGCACCTGCTGTCAACCAGTTGAGAGGTCAAAACATCTCGGCCACTGGTGAGGCGAAAACCCAAAAGACAAAAGATATTGTTAGTTCAAAAATATGTAAAAGTTACTTAGTTCTTGACAACTAATTCACGCAAGAGATTAATTTCTTTTGATTTATATATAGGCTACATTCGGTATTTTTACTATAAAAAAAATCATTTTTAACTGTAATTTTAAATAAAAGGCATGGTGTTAAATATTTCACAAAATCTGTTTCATTTTACTTATCGCGATATGTCTGTCTTTTTACAAATCCTGTTTTTGTAAACAGCTTCATGTAGAAATAATTGACGCATCTATATTATAAAGGCCAAATGTATCAGTGTGTAACGCATACGACATTTAGCGAATGGCAACACTTTCTCCTGCAATTTCGATTTTGCAATTTTCGCTACTGCAAATTTTACACTTCCAAACATTGCACATTTTTAATTTTTACACTGTCATACAGAGAAAAAAATATACTTTTAAATGCAATTTGTTTGAAAGCTGTCTCTTAATTTGTTTTTAAGATATTATTTTTTTGATAGTTTTTAGTACCAATTTTGTAATTATGGCAACAAAATCACACATGTATATATTTGAAAGACCTGGCTGTTTCTTTAATCATCAGCTCTGAGCTTTCTGCTGGTCCGATTTTGATAATTATTTTTTTTTTAATGAAAGCTGTTTATGTGTAGATGTGCCCATTCTGGATAATTTTTAATTTATTTCCATTTCTATATTTTATTTTTAATTTTAAAAGCTTTTTCGTGACATTTCTTCAAAACAGTAGCAACAGGTTAAGCTTTTCTCACTGTAATAAAAATTTATTTTGCTTTATTACTTTCCACCTACCAGGAGTCTGATCTCATCGGGGAATGTGTAAAAAGAAAAAAAGAATGATTTTCGTAAAATTTAATTCTAATAAAATGATTGCACATAATTATTCACTAATCGCGGTACAATACACAGATTACTTACTGAGTAATATTATTAAGTACTAGAAGATAGCCCGTCAAAATGACGTGTTTGCATTTTTAAAAAGATGATAAAAAATTACAATTGCGGTCAATCATAGCCACTTTAGGCTTAAACAATTTTAAAACATACAGAAATTAAACATAGGGGGGGGGGGAATCTAAAAAAAGAAAATTTCAACAGAAATCTGCATTTAAAACTATAAAAAACTATCTGGTGGATGGGAGTATTGTAATACCTTAATTAATCAAATCCATGGTCTGTTCTTAATCTGTTCCTGAGCGCATAGTACCGAGTACCGAACATCCGCTATAAGATCCACTCCATGTACCTGCCTCCTGAGCGCATGCGTTCCGCACGCGTAGCTCCCGAACACGCCCCATTCTAAAGATTCATTCACGGCTGTAAATAAAATTAAAACAACCCGAATATAAAAATTCTAACAACATTGCATTTAAAACGCACCTTCGATTTCTTTAAATAAAAAAGTTTAATTAAATATTGTTTTTGAAATCGTGAAAAGATTTCAAAGCTCAGTAAAATGTAGTGACGTCATTTACAGCTCCCACTGTAAATCTGACCAATGAGAACACTCCATTCGACTATAGAACGTTTTCATCAGTCAGAAAATACATAGCCTTTAAAATTGAAGGTAACTTTTCACAATATTTTTTATAGATTTGGAATTTGTCATTCTTGAATGGCAACAGCATTAATTTGCTGACATCGTTTGTTTTTCTGGTAATTTATCGTTAAATTTTCTGCAATAGCTGGTTGTTTTATTTAGAACTTAAACATAACAATTAAATAGTTTTTGTAGGTTTTAAAGAAAATGAGTAATGAATAAATCTTTTACATGTATATTTCCATAAGTTGAACAATTAGAATATTTGTGATAGGCTCGGAATACTTAAGCCTAACGTGCTCGCAGTCGCAATAAGTTTATTTTTCGCATGGATGGTTTGACCTCGGAATTGTTATACACGGATGGGGTTTTATATATATATTTATGTAAATAAAATAACAGAAAATGAATTTTAATAAAATATAATATCTAAAGCGAAATTTTGTCGATGGAAAAAATGTCGTCATTCAGAAACCAGATAAATTTGTTCCATGAATATAAAAAACATTGTTATTAGCTGTGTCAGTGATGATGTCATATTCACTGAATTTTATTCCTGTATTTAAATAAACTGAATTTCTATTTATTTAAAGGTCCGTGATGTGCACAAATTAAAATATTTCTATAAATTGAGCCATTTCTGTTTAATAATAATAAATATTTTATGAAACTAAAGAATTTTTAAATAATTGCATAAATCACGCTTTTATTTCGGAAAACATGGGTGTTTCTGAAGGTGTAAATGATGTCATATTAGAACAAAATAAAAATAAACTTGTGATATGCCGATATTACGATATTTCTATTTTACATAATATCAAAAATTAATTAAAATCATTTCGTTGTATTAAGTTATTATTTAAAATAAAAATAAATAAAATGTGTTCTGCATATCAGCAACAAACACTAAAATTTTATTTCTTTTAATAACAAAGATATTGTTTTTCTTTTCGTTGCCATAACAATAAAATTAATTTTGACAAGTTCATGGAGTCTACAAACCAATAAATTAAATTTATTGCAAGTGTTCTAAATGTGTAGTGGGTTGGTTATGCACTTTAGTAACTCCCTGTTTCTATTTTAATTAAAATGTTTTGTTGATATTATAATTATTGTACAGTTACCAAGTGATATTTAAACGGAGAGAAAAAAAAAAAAAAAAAAAAAAAAAAACTATGCAGATATTTTTGAATTCGTCTTCTGAGATATTATATTAACTTCCTAAATAATTTGGCATTTAAATAAGGTTTAGGGTTTAGAAACCGCATTAAAAAGATTTTTAGCTGAAGTTAAGTCCAACATAATAATTTAGGAGTTGTTTTCCTTATTTTTTTTTGTTATTTTCTGAAGTTTGTGTATCTTCATCATGGGAAGTTATGTTATCCCTATTTTAAGAGGTGGCAATTGTTTATTTCGTTCAGTATCTTATTGTGTATATAAGACTGATATATGTCATATCTAATATATATTATTTTTCGTCGAATTTCGACCGGTGCAGCTAGTTTTTTCTTAAAATTGAATAATAATAATAAATATAACAAAATGTGTACATTATTTCAAAAATATCATTTGCTTTAAAATCCGGTGAATTTCGGTTTTATTTCGTTTAATAATTTGGATAATTGACTTTCTGGATAGTTGAGTTTTCTTAATTTTAGCTTAAAATAATATTTGTTTGAGAGTTAGACTGGCCAATGTAAGATGAGCTATTCCATCTCAATTCAGGCAGACAGTACTGATATGCGTCAAGTCACCATCACAGATTTTTTTCAAAAAAATTCAGTAGTTAGAACTAAGTGATTTATAAAATTTCCTAAAAGGATTTTTCTCTAAAATTTTTTTTTCTCTGATTACAGCACTTTAAATTTCATGATAAAATTGGCAGTTTTCAGAAAAACTGAAAAACGCTTCATTTTGAAATGAACACAGTACCAAACATATTCAACATATTCAGTCAATTTATTTTTTATAAATAGTTATTAAACTGAATTTTACTTTGGTATAGTTTTAAAAAATATAGTGACATTTTTACTTAATCAAAAAAATTAGATTTTAAGTATAAAAAATATAATTATTAGTGAATTTAAGATTTTTTTTCAGAATGAAAAAAAAATATTTTAAAGCTAAACATTGGTGGCAATCTAAAGACCTTTAATGGGAGTTTTACAGCAAATTTTATTTTAACTCTAAGGTGCTTACAACTTTTGTAATTCAATTTTAAATTTTGCAAAATTTTGTAAAATTGCTACTTTTGAAATGCAATTTCTCAAAAACACCATTTTTTAAAAATCTGATAATATGCTCAATTCATACCTTATTAGTCTCTAATAAATACCTTACAAGCAAATCGTGTGTTTTTGCTTAGAAAATTTTATATGATTTTTTGAAAATAACATGTTGTGTGTATTTTTCAACAGACCACAAAGGCAAGCTCTTCCTTATTTAACCGAACTTGTAATGCAATTAATATTTCAAACTAAAAAATACATCACTAGTACATAATTATTACTGTTAAATTATAGCTAATCATTTGCTTAAATTTAAAATTGCGTAAAATACAGCCAGTAATAAAATTAGTATTGATCATATGTCATTTCATTCCATACTCATGAATGTGTTAAATCCATCTACAGTGTGTAAAAATTTTGTTATATAGTATGGATATAATATATTAATGTGCAAATACATACATAACATAAGAATTAGGTAGTGAAGGTTTTTTAAATTAACTTCAACTCCTTATCGTTGAAGGTATGAAGTCGCTCAGATTGTCCTATTGTAACTGGTTTTTCTGTTACTAGAAGCACATTTTCCAATGGTAATGCACATTCATATTTTTTCTTTCCAGATTCTTTTGGCCACTGGAATGCTTTATCTATGGACCATGTTGGGTACATGAATGATACTTTAATGTCATTTAGTTCTTGTGATTGATATACCATTGATTTGTCCTATCCACCAATTATTTTCATAAATGCATCCAATGAAATCACCGATTTGGAATCTATGTATTGAATAATGTCTTTTCATTTGGCTGAAGGTTTCAACTTTTGTCAATTCATTTTTACTTGCTCGTTCCATATAATTTTCATTATTTACAATCACCCTATAATGTTTATATCTAATACCAACAATAGATTTTGCATTAGCATATTCTTTCTCATTATTAGTTCTATAGGATTGAATAATATTTCTGTCTCGATGGACTAGAATGTTATTATTTAGCAGAGAAGATAGTTCAGCAACAAATGAGACAGAATTTTGGATAGCTTTTATTGGCTCCTTTTGGAGATTAACTTTTGTTGCATAGTGCTTGTCTCAGTCCCCAATAGCATCACATGCACTTTTAACATGGCCAGTACAGGAAAATATCGTCTACTTCAGTACAATTTTATTTTTGTGCAATTCATAAAACTGATACTTGTTTTTAAAATGTGCTCCATCTCCATCTGATATATACACAGGTGATTCCAGTGTTTGTAATTGGTACAACTTAAATAATTCTTTTTTTACTTTTTCTATGTCACAAACAGCATGAGCTGTATCATGAGTTAATCATCAGAAACTATGATAAAACTCTTTATTTCTTCTCAAGTATGCTGTGCAGGTAACTAACGATATCTGAGTGTTCTGCCAGTGGTAGCTTTGTACTTCATTTGGCAGTATTAGTGAGTAATTTTCAGCAAAGTGAAAATGCATCACAAGCGCAGATTTTTTTTTAAGGGGTTTGGCTTATTTAATTTTATGAATAGGAATTTTTGAAGATTAGCTTATATTTATCTGCCATAATAATGTGCATATTATTATTTTTTCATTAAAAAATATTATTATAAATGCAGAGAAATAAGAAAAAGCTTGATCTTCTGGTTTTCTGAGAAAAAAAAAACTAATTGGAAAAAAACTAAACTTGAAAAAAAATCTAATTCAGTTGTAATGTATGTATTTGCATTTTAATATATTATATCCATACTATATAACAAAATATTTAACACACTGTAGATGGATTTAGCACATTTATGAGTATGGAATGAAATGACATATGATCAATACTAATTTTATTATTGACTGTATTTTACGCAATTTTAAATTTAAGCAAATGATTAGCTATAACTTAACAGTAATAATTATCTACTAGTGATGTATTTTTTAGTTTGAAATATTAATTACATTACAAGTTCGGTTAAATAAGGAAGAGCTTGCCTTTGTGGTCTGTTGAAAAATACACACAACATGTTATTTTCAAAAAATCATATAAAATTTTCTAAGCAAAAGCACACGATTTGCTTGTAAGGTATTTATTAGAGACTAATAAGGTATGAATTGAGCATATTATCAGATTTTTAAAAAATGGTGTTTTCGAGAAATTGCATTCCAAAAGTAGTGATTTTACAAAATTTTGCATAATTTAAAATTGAATTACAAAAGTTGTAAGCACCTTAGAGTTAAAATAAAATTTGCTGTAAAACTCCCATTAAAGGTCTTTGGATTGCCATCAATGTTTAGCTTTAAAATATTTTTTTTCATTCTGAAAAAAAATCTTAAATTCACTAATAATTATATTTTTTGTATTTAAAATCTAATTTTTTTAAGTAAGTAAAAATGTCACTATATTTTTTAAAACTATGCCAAAGTAAAATTCAGTTTAATAACTGTTTATAAAAAATAAATTGACTGAATATGTTGAATATGTTTGGTATTGTGTTCATTTCAAAATGAAGCGTTTTTCAGTTTTTCTGAAAATTGCCAATTTTATCATGAACTTTAAAGGGCTGTAATCAGAGAAATAAATTTTTTAGGGAAAAATCCTTTTAGGAAATTTTATAAATCACTTAGTTCTAACTACTGAATTTTTTTGAAAAAAATCTGTGATGGTGATTTGACATGCCCTGCCTGAGCTGAGATGGAATTGCTCAGATGCATTTTTTACTGCAGCTAATTTTGTAGATTTATTGTAAATCAATGAAACAATTTTTTCTTAAAAAATTTCTTTCATCAAATTTCGACGGGCTCCACCTCGTTAAATTAAAATTGATTATTACTTGCACTGTATTCTTACGTGTTCTTATACATTTTACTTTACTAAAGAATTATCGAGATGCTATAATGATCCAGAAAAGTAATTTTATAGAATGCATAACGAAAAGCGAAAAATGATAAATATTTAAAAAAGTCGTTGGGGGCCACCGTAATACTTACCTATCATGGATATGTATATGAAAATAAAACATGTGAAAACTATTAATACAATGCATTGCAATTCATAAACAAAAATTATATTGTTAATATACATAGTAATGCTATATTAAAGAACTGCTGATTACCAACTTCGACAAATTATATAAAACGCCAAACTACTCAAGTAGTACCAAACTGCGTAAAAGAAACAGCCTTATAACTCCAAAAATAATAATTCTATTAACTAACAATTAACTGCGTCAAATTAAGCGTCTCATTTCCAATTAAAATATACCTCTGAATTGAAATTTGAATGAAATACAGGGTCATGAAAAATCGAAGAATGTGGAAAACAGGATTACAAATATCTCGGCAACTACTAATCCGATCGACTTCGTTCTAAAATGCGTGTTATTTTATTGCCTTTTACGTCAACAAAGTGTTACAACAAAAAAATTCGAAAATTTTTATGTACCTTTCATCGAATTTTTCGAGAGTCCGAAAAAAATAGTTCCGGATAATCGAGGTTGCTAATATTAAATAGGCTTCGTCCCATTCTTACATACTAACTGCATACAAAATTTCGAGCCTTTATCTCAATTTGTTCGGGAGATAGAGCGTTTACAGACAGACAGACAGACGGACGGCAATTTTTTTTTTTCTAAATATATGTTTTTCGGAATCTTCACTATCTAAAACGTGTAAATCCGTCAACTTTTTTTTTTTCGATTTTCAAAAAGATTGCAAGACTTACCCTATACTACATATGATGGATAAGTAATAAATCTATTTTGTGTTGTAGAAATTTTCTAAGTGAACATTTTCACTGTTGTTTTCTTTTTTATGTAATAGATAACAACACTACAGAAATAAAACTGATTTGTTTGTAGTTATTAAGAAATATATTCTGTTTAAATTTTCTTAAAGAAAGAAAAAAAAAACCCTCACATGAAAAATCTTTTGATATGAAACAAATACCGATTATTATCTTTATATTTTATTAAAAAAAAAAAAAAGATTCTGAAAAATTATTATGGTTATGCTAGGATATACAGAGCCCGATTAAGCAGAAGTTGGGCCCTGGGCTTGATAAAAATTTGGGCCACCCCTACCTTCCCATTTTTAGCAACACTTTCTGAAAAAAAAAAAAAAAAGTTGAATGTAGATTCTGCCATTGCAGAATTCAGTTTCGCTTCCAATTAAAAAAAAAAAAAAATCGATAGGGGTTTTTTAGAAGGGCGACCCCGTTTAGAATGCAATGAACTAACTTAATTTTTCTTGTGTTTATCAATATAATAGCAAACAGAACGGCGTGAAATAACCAATTGATTAGCAATTTCTCTCTGAGACATTGGAATTGCGGAATAATAAACAGATACAATTTGACGTGCTACTACTTCATTGACTAGATTCATCAAAAACGGATTTTTCCTTTAGTTAAAACGCTTTTTTATAGACTCCGAAAAAACAAAATGCATTTTAACAATAAAATTGTATGAATGTCTCGTTTTAACAGCCAGATTACGAAACTAGTAGTTGGGGGCCACCGTAATACTTACCCATCATGGATATGCATTATATAATATGTGAAAATAAAATATGTGAAAACTATTTATAAAATGCATTGCAAATCCAAGACAAAATTTAAACGTATATTTAAATATTCTTAATATGCATAGTAATACTCCATTAATGAATTGCCGATGAACCCATTTCGACAAATTAAGGAAAATACAAACTACACAAGGGTTACCGTATTGCGTAAAAGAAACATCGTTATAACTCCAAAAACAATAATCATATTAACTGATAGTTTACTGCGTCAAATTAAGCGTCTCATTTCCAATTAAAACATATCTTTGAATTGAAATTTGAAGGAAATACAGGGTCATGAAAAATCGAAGAATGTGGAAAACAGGATTACAAATATCTCGGCAACTATTAATCCGACCAACTTGGGGGCCCCTGAAATTGGTGGGTCCAGGGCCGAGGTTCCGGAGGAATGTGCATTAATCAGGCTCTTAGGCTATATACAGGCTATATTGATTCATATTGACAAAAAAGTATGATATCAAAAATATTTCTTTTTCTATAATGCATATGGCCTGGGCATGTAAAAAATTAATTTAAATGAAAATAAAATTTTAGCTTATAGATTTTACTTAATATAATACTTGACAATGTTTTTTATTGTTATCAGTAGATGGCAGCACTACACAAGAAAAATTGCTTTGTATCTTCATGCTAAGAAATTTATTTTGTTATATTAAAGTCTTTCTGCCTTTTTACAGATATCGTACTTTGCATTCAGGAAATAGTTTCATGTGAAAAACTCAATGTCCTTAATCAATGTGCATTATTATTATTATTATTATTATTTAAATAAAAAATGAGATTTTTTTTTTTTCTTTTTTTACAGGATTTGATTTCAGACAATTTCTAATAATGATGAAAATAAATTAAAGTATTTTATATGTGTATTTTTGTTTAAAAGGAATGTACAAGAGAATTATGAAATAATATACGTTTGAAAAACGGTATAAAAATCAATTATATGTTTTTACAAATTAATATAAAAAAGTGAAATGAATAGATTAAAAATAATTGAAACTTCACGTGATAATTGAATAACATACTAAGAATTATTATAAGTAACAATCTTTGATAAATTGTGGTCTGAGATGCATTAAAGCAAATAATTATTAGAAAAATCTATAGTTATCTTATCTTCAATTAAATTTGTCACCCTACATTTTATCAGATAATAGTCCTTTATTGAATTCTTATTTTTGCGCAATGGCTGAATTTTATCATGGTGATACACAAGACATATAGAAAAAATGATCTAGGGATCATTCAAATAAAAACAGCGATAAATAATGTAGCATATTCGAAAATAAAATTATATATTTCAATCCTATACTGTCTACTGGCTATAGGATAAATTCATCTATTAGTGCTGACATCTAGTGATTATTAGAAGAATTATCCAGTATTGAGTAACGTCAAAAGAAATTACTATTATTATTATAATTATAATTTTACGTTGCAAATAAATAAATAAATAAACAAGTTGAATGTAGATTCTGCCATTGCAAAATTCAGTTTCGCTTCTGTTAAAAAAAAAAAAAAAAAAAAAAAAAAAAAAAAAATCGATACAGGTTTTTTAGAAGGGCGACCACGTTTAGAACGCAATGAACTAACTTCATTTTTCTTGTGTTTATAGCAAACAGAACGGCGTGAAATACCCAATTGATTAGCAATTTCTCTCTGAGACATTGGAATTACGGAATAATAAAGAAATACAATTTGACGTGCTACTTCTTCATTGACTAGATTCATCAAAAACGGATTTTTTCTTTAGTTTAAACGCTTTAGTTTAAACTCTGAGAAAAAGGAAATGCATTTTAACAATAAAATTGTATGAATGTCTCGTTTTAACGGCAAGATTACGAAACTAGTTGTTGGGGGCTACTGTAATAATTACCCATCAGGGATATGCATTATATAATATGTGAAAACATATTTTATTTTAAAATGCATTGCAATTCCAAAATAAAATTTAAACGTATATTTAATATTCTTAATATACATAGTAATGCACCATTAATGAATTGCTGATGAACCCATTTCGACAAATTATGTAAAATACCAAACTACACAAGTAGTACCAGATTACGTAAAAAAAAAATCATACTTATAACTCCAAAAACAATAGTCATATTAACTAACAGTTTACTGCGTCAGAAAAGCGTCTCATTTCCAATTAAAACATATCTTTGAATTGAAATTTGAAGAAAATACAGGGTCATGAAAAATCGAAGAATGTGGAAAACAGGATTACAGGCTTCGTCCTATTCTTACTTACTAAGTACATACAAAATTTTAAGTCTCTATCTCCATTTGTTCGTGAGATAGAGCGTTTACAGACAGACAGACGGACGGCAATTTTTTTTTCAAAAATATGTTTTTTGGAATCTCCAGTATCTCAAACGTGTATATCCGTCAATTTTTTTTTCGATTTTCAAAACGATTGCAAGACTTAACCTATACTACGTATGATAGGTAAATAAAAGTGGGCCACAATTTTTGACACGACACTTTTTAGCTTGTCTGAAAGAAATAGTATCGGAAGCTAATAAATAAATAAAAATAAAAAAGAAATTTATTTCTATTTATTTTATTTATTTTGTTATTTATTTAAATAAAAAAATAAATAAAATAAATGATATTGAGATTTTTGATTGCTTTTGCTGATATGACAGGTAAATTGAGTATTTTAATAACTGTTTTATTAATTCAAGGCGTGTTTATGTATAATAATGAAAGATTAAGGCTGTTCTAAAATAAAAAAGGATAACTTTGAGACACATGCTTTAGTTTATTTTTGTTCGGAAATGCGTGAAAATAGCAGGTGTTGTTATTCAGAAACTGTCTAATTGCACTCAATTTTCTGTTTCTTTAAAAACACTATAGATATTTCATAACAAGCCTTCAAAGTTTACGTTTTTGAGCGCATTTCCCGACTAAAGCAGAAAAAACGGTCGAAAAGCAGGAGAAAAACGGATGATCACGTGATCGAAATAGCTTAGAACTAGACAGGTAATTTAATTATCATAAAATGGAAAAAAAAGTTTGATTCCCTATCGCTACCATAGTCAGACCTTTGAATTTCATATGTTTCTGTTAAAAAATGAATTTGTAAATGTGTCAAACGTTTGTTGCGCTTGTTGAGCGGAGCAGTTGAGAACACCCTTAAAGTAACACTTGTCTGAAAGAAAAACTAAAGTAGTAGAAAAACTTTTTCATAAAAACGAAAAGTGTACAGATTGCGCATTTCTATATTCCATAAAATAATAATAATAATAATAATTAGCGCTGTCACCGAAGTTGTTAATGAATTTTTCGTACAACTTGGTTATCCTGCCGAACAATTTCGCCAAATTATATAAGTCGCCAAACTAAAAGCCAAATTATACATACATACATACATATATATATATGCTACATAAAAATTATGTTAATCTTTTTGGCGGCATTCTATCTAGAAGATCAAAAGCAGGTTCAGCAGGCGTACACTGTAAAAAAAAATTGGGAGAATTGCAAACATTTTTCTAGTAGAATTGTATTCCAAGAACTTTTTATGTAACGGCAACAATAAAAATTCATGTAACAGATACAGATTTGCACTTTGAATCAAACAAATTTTAAGGTTACTAAGAATTTTTTTGGGAAATCGTATTCCAAGAACTTTTTAAGTGACGATAACGAGCATTATAGATAAAATTTTAGTAAAGTTACCAAAATTTTAGTAAATTCTTTTGTAAAGTTACAGATGGTTTTAGTTTTGCTTACAAGTTTTGTAGATTGACATCATTTTCTTGTACAGTGTACAAATAAAATTTTAGTAAGCATAAGAGATTTCGGTTAATTTAGATTACTAAGGTTACAGATTTTTTTTACAGTGTAGTATAACATAGCAAGCGATAAATTTCGGTCTTTGAGAATTTCCCCGTAAAAAATTACATCACTCCGTTTTGAATTCATTTTTATTGGAACACTTAAAATACGTGAAGTTAGACCAGCAGTCACCTTGACACACATCGAATACTCCAAACTTCGTGACTAAGCTACCTCATTCCAGCTTACAATTTATCGGGAAAAATTTAACGGGCGTCCTAGCAGTTTAAGAGACAGATGCATTCTGAATGCTCCGAAAAACTAGAATGAAACTCCAACACTCAGACGGAAAAATTAGCCCTCTTCAGTCTGCGTCAGTAAATTAAAAATCCAATTAGGATTAACTTCGAGGCTACGCGTCAGAAATCATCACCTCTGATTGGTATACGAGGCGTGACCTTCCCGTAGGAACTCAATATTGTCTCGCAAATAGACTAACCTGCTAACATATCCGCGCATTAACAAGAGCAGGCGATCTTAATAAAAAATAAAATTAAAATCTCGATAATATTCTAAAAAGGAAAAATATTACGAAATCGTTTCCCGCACTTTTTGAGAAACAAGCAATAGATTATTAATAAGTTAAATAAATAAGAAAAAGAACTTTAGCTGTTAAAATATTAATACATTACGAAACTAAGATTAAAAATGTGTTCCACAAATTTAGAATTAAAAGCTCAGAGAAAACAAAATGGCGCAAATTTCCTTTACACCGAGCAGGAGAACATTCAGACAACCCAGAGCCCACAATTAGTAGTAAATGCAAACTTTTCTGAATCTGTTGGGTGAATAGGTATGTGCCAATAGCCTGAGGCTAAATCCAGTGTAGAGAAATATTGGGCACCACTTAATTTGTCTAAAATTTCATCAATTCGGGGAAAGGATCGGCGTCATTTTTCATAATAGAATTTAATTTTCGGTAATCAACACACATTCGGGTTTTTTGCCTTCATCTTTTTTATTTACTAAAGTAACAGGGGAAGAATATGGGCTATAACTTTCTTTAATTAATCCAGCAGCTAATAAGGATTGAATTGGGAGATATCTTTTTCATCAGCAGTGGATGTACGATAAGGCCTCAAAGATATTGATAGGTCAGATTTAAGAAAAATACGCTGAGGTTCAATATTAATTCTCCCTACATCATATTTATTTTAGGCAAAAATATCTAAATAATCCCTTAAAAGTTCCCTTACATTTTTATTTTGAATAGCATTTAGATATCCCAATAGATTATAATCATCATTATTAGTTCGCGGCAAGGATTGAGGAGTTATGCTTTTCCATAATCAGGTTGTACATTGGTATCATTTTTTATATCAAAATGAAGTAATTCTAAATTACCACTGGATATGTTGACATGTTGGTTGAATGTAATATTGCCTTGTAGCACCTGGCTTTTTGCACAATCAATTTTCAATTTAAATTTGGCACAATCAGGTAAACCTAAAATAGCATAGTCCAAATCCATCTTACTTACTAAAAAAATAACATACCTCTTTATATTACCAAATTTAATACATAATCGACAAGATTTATTAATTGTAAGAGTTCCTTGTGCCTGTCTAATAGTAACAGGGAAACATTATTCAAATTAGCATTTAAATATCGAATAAATTTGAGAGGTAATATTGAGAAAGTTGATCCACTGTCTACAACACAACACACTTTTTTATTGTCCACATATCCAGGAATAATTAATTGTCAGACTTATTAGTAGGGGGTGGTTGTATATGAGCAGGAGTTTGAGAATGCAATGAATTTGTGTTAATATATACAACCCCTCTCCCAATAATAAGCATTTTGTATACCTCTGTTTAAACATATTCCGCACGGACGACTTGGATAATTATTTTGATAATGCGTCGTAGGAATTCTAGGAGTGAAAAATCTAGGATTAAAATTTTGTGTTGGGGAGTTTGGAATGAGTCGAGTCCAATGTCTAGGATGAGGATTGGGATTGTGCAACGGTTTAGTTTGTTGAAAATTTCTATTGTTGTTATTAGGGGTATGAGCTGGAATCGCTGCTAATTGTTTAGCAATGCGAAACCATTCACGAGTATTAGAAGGAGGGTTTACAATTAAACAATTTGATACTCAGGCTTAATCCATAAGTTAATCCCTGAATAATTATATTTTCTCCAAGCTGAAGTTGAATTCCAATCTCAACTTTCTTTTTAAAATAAGAATCTAAATCGCTTAGCTCATTTAACTTTAAGGAGGTAAACTCAAAAAATTTTGAAACTCTAATCTGGATAAATTTTTCTGTTAAAATCTCAACAATTTCATCATAAGTAGCACAATCCAAACAACCATTTATAAAAACTTATAGAGCTTTCGAAAGGTTAAGTTTTTTCCAATCATCATCTTTTTTTTTCTACAGAACATTCTTTATCAAAATGCTTGAATCATGAAAAAATATTCATGCCCGACTCAAAGTCAGAAGGGACAATATCAAGTTTATTTTCAGTCATTTTATCCTCCTTTACTAATCCCGATCTTAAAAACATAAAAGAGGGATAATTCATACGGGAAAATATTTAAATGCTATAATTCAATTATGATTAATAACAATAAAAATAATAAATAAATAAATGAACTCTTTCTTTGAATTCATGTGGAATAAATAAATAATAAATAAGTAATAAATAAATAAATATCACAGTTTCAATAACATAGGAAATACACAACAAATATTTTTTAAGAACACAAATAATATCCTCTTTAGTACTAAGAACACTTTTAAACTTAAGTAAAATTTCTATGAGCAGAAAATATCAATTAATAAATTAAGAACAAAATTATTTTTTAATATCTGTAACATCATGATAAAATCAACATTAAATAGAAAGAGAAAAAAATCATATTATCTTTTATACACAATACAAAATAAAATAAAAATAATTCACTTAGAATCACCTCGATGTAGAACTTGTTCAAATTCCTAAATTTTATTAAAAAAATTATAACTCGCAAAAGTTAATCAAAATATTGCAGCATTGATATATAGAAAGTAAATAAATAAATAAAACCAAATGATATTGA
The DNA here is from genome assembly GCA_964019185.1 of Maratus speculifer. Classification (NCBI taxonomy): domain Eukaryota; kingdom Metazoa; phylum Arthropoda; class Arachnida; order Araneae; family Salticidae; genus Maratus; species Maratus speculifer. The sequence goes on along the minus strand of OZ025294.1, from coordinate 92,499,521 downwards.
AATTATTCTATGCAGGTGTTCTTTTGTAATTTTTCTTTTGCATATCTCACAGCTGAAAGGTTTCTCATTTGTATGCACATGAAGATGTTGTTTCAAGCTAATTTAAGTAGTAAACATTTTGTGGCATATCTCACAGCTGAAAAGTTTATTCTTCGAAATGCAAGAAAAGATGTGTCTTCAGATTACTTTGAGAGAAAAAAAAAATTCTTTATCGACAGCATTTCTTTCAACACCATTGGCATTACTTTAATGACTCATGTTTGTTTAAGATGAGAATAAACAAGGGCAGAAATTCTAGTAATTAGTTTTAAGCTCGGCGAAAATAGCGCGTGCACAAACAGCGTTGTGAGGCAATTCTCAGACAAAAGTTCAGTTGGTAGTCGTTGAGCTCGATAATTCTTATCCAAAAATCGAACGCCTGTTCATTATAAATCCTACCGGATTTAAATATGTTACGTAAAAATTATGTTAATCTTTTTGGCGGCATTCCATCTAGAAGATCAACAGCAGGTTCAGCAGCCGTAGTGTAACTTACCAAGCGATGGATTTCGGTCTTTGAGAATTTCCCCGTAAAAAATTACATCACTCCGTTTTGAATTCATTTTTATTGGAACACATAAAATACGTGAAGTTAGACCAGCAGTCACCTTGCCACACATCGAATACTCTAAACTTCGTGACTAAACTACCTTATTCCAGCTTACAATTTTTCGGGAAAAATTTAACGGCCGTCCTAGCATTTTAAGAGACAGATGCATTCTGAATGCTCCGAAAAACTAGAATGAAACTCCAACACTCAGACGGAAAAACTAGCCCTCTTCAGTCTGCGTCAGTAAATTAAAAATCCAATTAGGATTAACTTCGAGGCTAAGCGTCAGAAATACACACCTCTGATTGGTATACGAGGCGTGGTCTTCCCGTAGGAACTCAATATTGTCTCGCAAATAGACTAACCTGCTAACATATTCGCGCATTAACACAGAGCAGACGATAAATAATAATTAAAATAAATAAATTAATAAAAAATAAAATTAAAATCTCGATAATATTCTAAAAAGGAAAAATATTACGAAATCGTTTTCCGCACTTTTTGAGAAACAAGCAATAGATTATTAATAAATTAAATAAATAAGAAAAAAAACTTTAGCTGTTAAAATATTAATACATTACGAAACTAAGATTAAAAATATGTTCCACAAATTTAGAATTAAAAGCTCAGAGAGAAAAAAATGGCGCAATTTTTTTTTATTACATATATATATACATATATATATACAAATATTTTATTAACGAAAGAACAAATAAATGGGTAAAACATTAATAAAATGCTAATAATAAGTGGAAATAAAATCATTTTATGACACCTGTAAATACGTAAACATATTTGATGTCATTGAATGCGATATTCATAATCATCCATTATTGGCATTTAATCTTATAGTTTGGCGATAGGTTTTTGGTTGACGGGCTAACCAAGTAGTACAGAATTTTTTTATGACAAGAAATATTTCATTACTAATATTATCAAAACTACTGCATACAAAAATATGAAAATGGGTATAATGATAAAGAAATGCTTAACCTTTTAAACGTTGCACTATGATCGAACGATAACACAAACTATTTATTGGTAAAAATCCTATAAAAACTCAAACATAACATAAGCACTATAAGTAATTTTTTTTCTCGAAAAAAAATTGTTTTGCATGATTTCTAACAAGTTCCAGAAATGGAACATTGGCGGGAAAAACTTAGTTTTTTCACATGTTTTTCATAAAATATAATAAATTACATTTCAATTAAAATCTTTATTTCTGTGTACAACCTTTTCATAATAATCAGTAATTTTATAAGCATACTTCAGTAATAATACATGTTAAGTATGTAAATAGCCTGGCTTCGCCCATCCAGCATTCGTTTGACTCAGAATTCCAGCAAGAATTCCAGCAAAAATATTCAAAAATCCTTTCGAAGTCTTTACAAAAATGCTTTTCCATTTACTTTATAAATAAAATTACATAGATTATGGGCAGTAATTATCGTACAGTTTACAATTATTTATCAATGATACAAAAAAAAAAAGAAAAAAAAAAGAAATATATACAAAAACTGAGAAAGAAAATGATAATTATGTTTGTACTAAAATTGATATCAAAATAATGAAATAAATCAAAATCTAAAAATGCAAAGCAGAAAAAACTTACCAAAAATTCTTAATATATATATATATATATATATATATATATATATATATATATATATATCGTACTTTATTTTTGAGTCCTACATTTAATCTATTGTCCATGGTAATGAGGAAAGCATCTCTCATGCAGTCTTTTTTCACACTCAAAAAAATTTTTTTGTGTGTTCTCTGGCATACCGCACATCGTCCTTGTGTTGATGGCACAAGATAATGCGCATCGGATTGTCTCAAAGATACAGAGCAATGTGCACGAGGTCCAGGAACAGAATGGATTTTTGATTTCATCCGAAGTAAGTGCAAAGTGACTTCTCTCCGGAAATTAAGGTGTGACAGTTCTGCTGTTGTACCTTTGTGTAAATGTAAATGTAAAATCCATCCAGCTGCAACTGCCATGTTTAGAGCATTGCTAAATAGATTCCAGTACCAATTTTTACGTCTAAACATAGGTCTTTATAATCCAAGAAGTCTGTCTAGCAAATCGACACCTCCCATTCCCTCATTATACATTTTAATCAGATGTGGCTGAGGAACATCAACTTTCTTCTTTTGTGCACGACAAAATCGCTTAGTTTTAGAAGTAGGCTCGTGTGTGGAATAATTGGATGCAATAGTTACTACAGCACTGTCTTTCCAGCGGCAGACATAAACTTGATCATCGCTTCGGTACTCGAAATTTCCCCTTTGCCACTTTGAGGCTTCTTTTGGTGATTTGAGGGGACATCTACCCGTTCGAAATTCTCGAATTGTGCCTGTTGCTTTTAAACCTTTTTCAGTCAGCTCAGTAAACAGTTTATATGACGAGAAAAAGTTATCAAAAAATATTTCATGTTTTTCAGGATTTTTAGCTGAAGATAAAAGCTCCCACACAACTCCTAGATCCAAGAGGTGAATTTTCAGAATCTGTGCTTTTTCCACTATATATTCTCATAGCATATGGATAGCCACTGCTGGAACACAACATCCATATTTTAAATCTAAACCGTATAGGCTTGCCCCGTATAAACATTTTGGCTGAATGATGACCGTAATAAGGTACCTTTGATTCGTCTATACTTAGCTTTGAATGAAATATACCAAACTGCTGAAGAATTTTTTCCAATTCTGCATAAAAGGGAGACATTTTTCCCAATTTATCTCCTAATTTCAAGGTAGTATTATCTATGATATGAAATTTTTTTTTAAGCTTTCTAAATTTATTTCTGGGCATTACTGTGGAAACAATTGGAACCGATAAATCTTCTTGAGTGCTCCAGAATAAATCTTCTCTGGGTACTTACTTGGTGATATCCGCTAAATAACAATAGGCCAAAAAATTGACCTATATCATTTTCATCTACATTTAAAATGTCTCCTTTTTGAGATGCATAAAGTGTTGTCATATTTGCTGAATGCTGTAAATATTCTACTGAAATGAACTTGTGAAATATTTCAACAGGGGATAATGTAACCAACTCAGGAAAACTTTCAAAAATATTCTCTACATTATCAGTCTTTAGAATATTTTTAAAATGTGCATTTTATTCCCAGCGGTGTTGGATTTTTCTTCTTTTGACGTTAGTTTTCGCTTCAAATTCGGTCTTTCTTTTGATGTTGAAGGTACTTCTGTATCAAATGGAACTTTATTAGAAATATCAGTGTTTTCTCTTTTTGTGGCAATTTCAATTTCACCACAAACATCTGCTGGTAAAACAGGTTCAAAAATGTCCTCATTTATATTTTCTTCGTCCGTTAAATCTCCACTTTCGTCTGGTGGTAACTGGTGTATTTTGGTGGTGTATTTTTGTCGGCCGATTATCTACGCCTTGGGATATAGGCCCTATGGGGTGGGTTGCCCTCCGTGGGGGTTTTTCTAAGGGAACCTAACCCGTATTTACGCAAGGTTCGAAGAAAACCACGGAAAACTTCGAACGGTTAGGCCGACGGTCGCGATTGGGTTCGAACCCAGCACCTGCCGTCTACCAGTTTGGAGGTCAGAACTTCGCGGCCACTGGTGGGGCCTGGTGGTAATTGACAAATCTCAATACATTCCTCTTCAGAGTCATCTGATAATTCATAAAAATATTCTAGTGCCTCTTCTACAGTTCGAAATGGCTTTGAATGAGACATCTCGTCTCTCTGACGTATCCTAACTAACTGAAGAAAATCCCCGAGTGAGGTAAAATATAAAATAATTCCTTATTATTGTATTTTCCAATATAACCCCTTACATTCTAACTTTCTTGAGTCATAAACAACGACTAACTATCAAAAAACACACGTGTTTGCGCCGTCAGTTGTGAGTAATCCTCTTCAGATGGGAGACCGAGGGTCCCGCCCTGTAAGGGACAGGGCTCGCCAGGACTCGCCACACCCTGTAAGGGACAGAGTGTGGCGAGATGGGGAAAAAGAAAGCATATCACAGTATTAAACATCTTTTTTAGTAAACTGCCTCGTATTCGGAAACTTTTTGTCAGTACTTGCAAGCGCTGCAATCAGAGAAAATTATTATGTTGAAAAACAAACCTTTACACGCCAATGTTCCATTTATGGAACATGCAAATTTTTTATCTAAGAAAAAGCAATAAAAATCAATCTTTTAATAACTTGTGTTCTACGAATAAAATGATCATTTTTATGAACATAATTTTTATAAACATAATTGTTAAAATTTGAATTTTTTACAAATTTATGAATTTTACCCAACGAAAAGTCTGAAAAAAGGCTTAAATTACGATTTTTTTCCCTGAGACATGATTTATTCTATCAATAAAATATCGATGTCAAAAAATTAATCCATACTTTCTTTTTAAATACTAATTTTTGCAGAGTAATACGATTAAGAACGTATTTTTTGTAGAATTTTGAATTTGATGTTCCATTTATGGAACATTGGCGTGTAAAAGGTTAATAAGCCAATTTAAGCGGACAGTTTTTAAATCAAAGAATTATTTAAAGAGGAAGTAGGTTAAAATCATTCCATCAAAACGTTTTATAGCAGCACAAACTACACATAGGAATATAATATCCTTTTTTAACGATATTCTGACGCAGACTGCAATTTATTTTTTTTAATTTGCTTAATTTTTGAGGGTTTATTTCAATTTTATATTCAAATTTTTAACAGAACAAAAAAATACACTCAGATGCCTAAAAAATAATTTTCATGTTTACAGTTAAAAATTAAAATTTGTTTAAATCAAAGAAAATATAAAAAACCACATCAAAGCAATGTTGATAAATTGTTATATCCATTCTGAAAATACTGTGTTACGATTGCATGATGCTGTAGTTTAAGAACCACTGCACAGACTGGACTAAAATTTTACCGGAATATGTGTGAAGCAATCGAGTTTCAATTGACGAATTGAAAAATTAATACTTAAGAGTGCTAGCTCCACCAGTGGCCGAGAGGTTCTGACGGTAGATGGTAGGTGCTGAGTTCGAACCCAATCGCGGCCGTCGGCCTAACCGTTCGGAGCCTTCGTGGCTTTCTTCGAACCTTGCAAAAATACGGGTTAAGCTCCCTTCAAAGCCCCCCCCCGCCCCACACACGAAGGGAGTAGGTGTTACCTAGAGTAGGTAATCTGCCGACACAAACGAAACTTAAGGGTGCAAATCACTCAAAGGTCGAATTGCCCTCGATAATATTAAGTCAATAGGCGTTTGATGCATTTATATATTAAAAATATCTCTTTGGGAAATTATTATTTTTGCGATCATTTTTCTTTGTTTTCTTCTTAAAGGATGTCTCTATTTTTTCTTAATTTTCAAAATATTTTTAAAATTTTCACAGTATTGTATTGAAATGCTAAAATTTTACTTCCAGTTCGTCAATTTTTAAAGCATAAAATATTAAATTGAGCATAAATTTTAGAAATATTTTGACAACTAAGAAAAAAAAAATATGTGATAATCTTTAAGAAGAGAACACTGAAAAAAAATAACTTAAAAATTTTAATTTCCTGAGGAGATATTTTGAATATAAGAACGCATCAAATGCTCAGTAGACTTAACATTACCGAGGGGTATTCGGCCGCTGAGTGACTAGCACCCTTAAATAATGTCCGTTAGATGGGGGAACTGTGTCATTTGATAAGTATCTAATTAATATATTTTCCTAAAATTTAAGTTACCCTGTTTAATTATATCTTTACTACTCCCTCTACTAATTACGAAAAAAAAAAAAAAAAAAACTGCAAAAAATCATTACACTGAGCTTATGTCTACGGTGGCATAAGGGTCATTTCATGGTAACTTACGCTACATTTAGAACAATTTACTGCAGTCATTTGAGTACTATAACACAAAAAAAAAATATTCAAATGTAAAATTAACAAGATTTATCAATGAAGTCTATCTGAGGGTCAATTTGGATGAAAATTGCCTAAAAAAATTATGATGAATATTACACTTTATCTATCTTACACTTATTTTTCAGTATTGTCAGTTACCATAATGTACGTATATAACTACCAAATTTCAGGATATAACACTAAAATTAAATAATGTTCATTTAAGTTGGGCTTTGAATAAGTTAAACCAAGTCAAATTTACTTTTGGAATAATTTTTTTGTGAGTGTTATATTACTAGAATTACTGAAAATAATTTAAATGTAACGTAAGTTACGAAGAAATGACCCATAAAATAAACTTTGCACATGAATTATTTTCACTGTTCTAAACTTTAAATAAGTATAAAAGTATAAATAAATAAAAAATAATAGCTAATTTTATGGGTGCAATTAACGTTGTTTCAAAAAGTGTCTATGGCCGAGAGGTTCTGCCTCCGATACTGGCAGGTGCTGGGTTCGAACCCAATCGCGACCGTCGGCCTAACCGTTCGGAGTTTTCCGTGGTTTTCTTCGAACCTTGGATTTTCTTGCGTAAATGCGAGTTAGATTCCCTTAGAAAGACCTACTCGGAGATCAAACCCCCCTTAGGGTTTATATTCCTAGTGCAGATAATTGGCCGTAATAGACACAGAATAACAAGATAAACAAAAAATTTCTCTTACACTACGTTAGTCGCACAGTGGTGTGATCGGTAGCAGAAGTTGTTTCCACGGCAAAGGCTCGGGTTCATATCCTCGTGTAAGACATGGATGTATTTGTGAATGTCCTTTTGTAGTTATTTATAAAAATCTAATGGAAAAAAGAAATAAAAATTTATTCTGACTTCTTGTTGGTGGCCGCGAGGTTCTGACCTCAAACTGGTAGACGGTAGGTGCTGGGTTCGAACCCAATCGCGACCGTCGGCCTAACCGTTCGAAGTTTTCCGTGGTTTTCTTCGAACCTTGCGTAAATACGGGTTAGGTTCCCTTAGAAAGACCCCCACGGAGGGCAACCCACCCCATAGGGCCTATATCCCATAGCGTAGATAATCGGCCGACAAAAATACACCAAATACACCTGACTTCTTGTTGTTTCAGTGTATTAAGGATCATTCGAGGCAACACTCTTCGTTAGTTATAGGCCGCAAAGCAAACTCCGCTTCGGTGGACTTTAATACGTAACCCTTTATCTACCGAATTATTTATCAAGAAATTGATCCACCTCAATAATTATCTTCTTTAATGTCTGAAAGTATAGTAGATTTTTTAGATAATACTATTGTGGAATTTAGATTTTTTTTTTTTTTCATTAAAACTGATAAAATATATCGGTAGTAATAATTTTTTTGTGAAATATTTACAAAAATAATCAGATTAATTAACCAAAATTACGCTTTTGAAAACATCACAATTCTTAAAAAAGCAACGAGTTTGAATGCATCATGATGCTCTCTGTAAATGGAAACGCTTTTACAGTTGAATATGTTTCACATAATTTTATTTATAGAAAGAAAAGAAATACCCATAAAAATGAATAGAAAAACTACCACTTTTTGAAAATATTTAGCATCGACTGTTTCTCTATTCTATCTAAATTTGATCGAGAAGAGTGTTTTATGTGGAAAGAATAAACGAACTTTTGTAAATAAATAAGTTTTGTGACAGTTATTTGAAGAAACGAAGATTTCTTGACGACACAAAACATTTATTTCACAAAACATAACAAAGACACACATACCACGATTACAAGATGAAGTTTTAGACATACATGGAGAAGTATTCACCCTGGATAAGGTGTAGAACATTTTCGTGTCAACGGTGGGATATCTTTCCTTGCCGAGCTAACTCACATCTCTTTGGGGGGGGGGGGGTAAGAAAAAATGTTCCGTGCAAGGAACCAATGAAAACAGCGCCCTCTGGGCTCTGGAAAGAACAGCGAAGGGGGGAGAGGTATGTTACAGTTTTATATAAAGATTTCTTCAATGGTACTTTAAATACCGTCAGTACATAAAGGGTTAATTTGGCGAGATCCAAATTTAATCTTTGCATACATGAAGTGAATTCAGGCTTATAAAAAGCTATCAATTCAAGAGAATTAATATTTCCAGTGTAAACTTATTTTTTCTGACCGACAAACTTTATGCAGTCGAAAATTTAACAGAATGAAAAATATCGGCTATGGAAATGGTAGCGAGCCTAAAATATATTCCCGAAATTCGTGACTTATTTTTAACACTATTTCTACCAAAAGGTGTCGTAAAAAACCTTTCGGATTTTAATATAAAGTTATTCTCTAATTTTAATATTTTTTTCAAAAATTAATTTTTTGCCATTTCGCACAATTTCGTACATTTTTGACATTTCGCCTAATAGTTTTGGAGCTATAGATTATAAGAATTTTGCAGAAGAAATTGAGGATACAACTTATCCTGTTTTAACGAAGTTCTTGAGATGCTACTTTCACTGCCAGCTGTTTTTAGTTGCTTAAATTCTTTTCCTACATTTTGATTTTGGAGGATTGGAGTAATATATTTCACTGAAAGAGGTACTGGAGTCAACACCAGAATAAGATTACTGTTATTTTTGTATTCTAAATAAAATTGTACTGAAGTTTGTTATTTAATTACAATTGAAACTTTTGTTTATGTTGTTTTAGAGTGATGATTTAGCCTGCAGTGTCTCGGAGTTTGATTTTTAACTAATATGAAAAAAGTAATATTATTCTAGCTGTTTTCTCAGCTTTAATTCATGTTCATCAGCCACTTTAACTATAACTCGGTGAGCGCGTTAAATTCGGCGCGCTCGCGTTACGAGCACGTTAAAAACGGGCGCTCGTATGTAATTCAATAGTAACCTGAATGAATATGATCGCTCCATAAATTGATTAATGGTTGATACTATTACAGCATTCGAACAAGCTTTTCAGGGTTAATTGCCGTTTGAGGTAGATGCTAAATAAAAGTTTATTTAATGTTATAGATTTATTTAAGTTGCTTTACTGTGCCAAACCTTTGACTGTTTTTTTTTTTTTTCTTACTCATAAAAATGTAAATTGTTGTAGTAAAGATAAAAAAAAAAAAAAAAAAAGCATTGTTTAGAAAGTTACGTTACAAAAGTAGTTGCAAAAACCTGTAGAACATAGAAGTAATTAATTTAAAGTACCTTTTTTCTGTAATGTAATTTTTAAAGAATAAAATAAAAGAATCGCAAATAAAACGAATGTAGTAATCTCAAATATCCCAAATTGTGGATGGTAATTCTTCATAAGAAATCCTTTAACAAACTGCGAAATCAATTCCTTGTATCTGCTTCCTACATTAACAATGTATGATGGGATATCCACATTTCTAGAATATCTGCTGAGTAAGTTTCGTTGGAACCAGCGTTAAAATGATTGCATGAAACTAATATTACATTATGTTTTCCTTATAATTTCTCTCTTTCGAGATCATTACCTCTGATGGGAAATCTTGGATATAGATTTTGTGGGTTTGGCTGGAAGTCAATGAATTCTATTTGAATGAAGACGTCCGCATAGTACATTTAAGTTGCCTCTGTTTGAGAATGTCATCACACGAATTATAAAAAAATATAGATTTAAAGAATTATGGACAAAAGCCAATTGGCAAACTAACCATCACTTGTTTCATTTTTATAATCTATTTCGTACAAAAGTATGGTTCGGATACAACCCGAATGTTCTAGACGCTTTTTATAATTTCTTGCAACTCAGAACTTTTGTTTCTTCCTATGACAATAACTAAAGAATCTTCTTTTCTTCTCGCTTTTCAATATTCTTGGATTCAAAGCAGTTCAAAAAATCTGTATGCATGTTTTATTGTTACATTATAAATACTCAATTACTTCATTGAGACAGGAGAGATTTCATTTCAAAAATTGAAGAACCAACTGAGTATTCAATATTATATTGCTTTTGGTTCACTTTATATAGAAAAGGTTTTAACCTTCTTTTAAGTTCTGCATAGAAATGATAATTAACTAATATTTTTTGACAGTATATATATTTTAAAATATCAATTCAAAATTAATTTTTTTGTGGGATCTTGGTTGGTACTTTTTTGTAGTACTTACAGATCAAATAATTGCTGTTTATTTCAAACTTTCATTTATGTTCTTTATTTATCTTAAAAAAGAATTTAAGAAAGACTAAAATTTCAAGTAATGAAAATTAAGGTGCATTTTTTAAGTGATTTGATATAACACTGCCATCTGTTTCTTAAGATATGCGGTATCATTTAGTATCCATGCATAAATGAAGATAATGCCATAGGAAACAAAGTTGTTGAAAAGAAGGGGTAGCGAGCACAATGAAAGTTGTTTAAAAAACAGAAATGAAGGTTGATATAAGAGGAAATCAATAAAAAGAATAATGAAAATCTATAATTACTATCGTTTTTCCTTCTAATGTAGTGTTTCTCAACCTGTGTGCCTCGTATTGCTGTACCCCGATATATTGTCAAACATGTCGCGAGGTTGTTTTTTGACAAATAATTGATATTGTATGGTGTCGTATTAACGACTATGTGCTTAACCTTAAAAACTACTTCCCTTTATTTTTAGTTGACTAATATGAAAGATTAACTAACCAACTTGTGATTCAAGAGACACCAAATTTTACAACAACAGAAGATGAACGCGATCATTTTTATTTTAAACATCAGATTGATTGAGTGATTGATTTGTGACGTCCGATTATCTGCGCTAGGGATATAGGACCAGAGGGGGATGCCCTTCGTGGGGGTCTTTCTAAGGGAACCTAACCCGTATTTACGCAAGGTTCGAAGAAAACCACGGAAGCTCCGAACGGTTAGGCCGACAGCCGCGATTGGGTTCGAACCCAGCACCTGCCGTCTACCAGTTGAGAGGTCCGAACCTCTCGGCCACTGGTGGGGCCTTTAAACATCAGACATATAACTGTATTAATATTATTAAGTATCTATACATATTTATTTCGTGTTTCAAAATGTCCCAGTTAGTCCATAAAATTTTCCAGAATGGGAACTGAGACATGTATCGGGATAACTAGGTAATATTGGGCTCAATTACCCCAACAATTATAAATAGTTTTTTTTTTTTTTAGTTTCTCTTGCTTTATTAAATTAATTTCTCCATTTTTTTTTTGCTTACTATAAAGAAAATTTTATAATATCTCATTAAAATTGCATTATAAAGTTTTTAAAAAAGCATATTGTGGATATCAAATCAAATTTCTTAAGTGAGAGGCCAAACATTGAAATTTTATTTTAGAAATGAAGAGGTGTACATAAGGCAAAGTTAAATTATTAGAAAATTATGGAAACAATAATAATTATCTATGTTTGATACAAAAACATGATAATATTTTTCATATATATTTTTTGGACATATTGCACTTCAATCGGTTTTATTTATTTTGTTTATTTTGTGTCTTCCGATTACCTACTCGAGGGATATAGGCCCTGGGGGGAGTGCCCTTCGTGAGGGTCTTTCTAAGGGAACCTAACCCGTATTTACGCAAGGCTCAAATAAAACAATAAAAACTCCGAACGGTTAAGCCGACGGCCGCGATTGGGTTCAAACCCAGCACCTGCCGGCTCCCAGTTGAGAAGTCAGCACTTCTCGGCCACTGATGGAGCTGCGCTTCCATCGAAGTAAATAAAACAGTGAATGAGGTACGTACTTACGTATCCGTTTGTTCATAGTTTTATCTATTCATTTTTTCCCTAAAATATCTACGTAACTTTAGTACTTATTTCCAATATCAAAGTGCACAAGTACTCTCTTGATTCCTATGCGTTTTTTCTAAATAAATCTAAAAATTTCACATTTTGCGCCTTTTTTAAACACTTTAACAGCAAAGTTTCCTTTACAACGCTCTTTAGTTTATGTATAATTTACATGATCTGCCTGGTTTCATTTTTTTAAAGCTGTTTACACTTTTTTCAAACAGAACCTGAAACACTATATTAAAAAAGAACAGTAATAATGATAAATAAATAATAATAATAAAAAGTTTGCAGATGACAGAACCTCCTGCCGAGAGGTTCTGACCTCAAACTGGTAGACGGTAGGTGCTGGGTTCGAACCCAATCGCGACCGTCGGCCTAACCGTTCGGTTGTTGTTGTTGTTGTATGTATGTCGGCCAATTATCTACACTATGGGATATAGGTACTAAGGGGTGGGATGCCCTCCGTGGGGGTCTTTCTAAGGGAACCTAACCCGTATTTACGCAAGGTTTGAAGAAAACCACGGAAAACTCCGAACGGTTAGGCCGACGGTCGCATAACCGTTCGGAGTTTTCCGTGGTTTTCTTCTAACCTTGCGTAAATACAGGTTAGGTTCCCTTAGGAAGACCCCCATGGAGGGCATCCCACCCCTTAGGGCCTATATCCCATATTGTAGATAATCGGCCGACATACATACAACAACGACAGAACCTCCTGGTCCAATTGCCTCATAAAAATAGGCAAGTGGACCCACGAAGAAAGAACAGTTAAATACACATAGTTTTCATTTTTAGACATTAAAATTTAATTCGTGGAAATATTTTCCAGAGAGAAAATTCGCCATAAATATAACATTTAAAATGCAAATCAAATTTTAAATTACTTAATAGGTGCAAACACCAACCTTATGAAAAAAATTTCCGCTCAAGGAATCGAACCCGGGCCATCAGTATAGTACGACTTTGCGCTATACTGTCGGCGCAGATTCGGCTCCGTGCATCGAAAATATTTCATAAGATTGGTGCCCCACCCGTGGCCGAGAAGTTCTGACCTCTCGGTTTTAACGGCAGGTGCTGGGTTCGAACCCAATCGCGGCTGTCGGCCTAACCGTTCGGAACCGTTCGTTTCCATGGTTTTCATGGAACCTTGGATTTTCTTGCGTAAATACTTGTTTGGTTATCTTACAGAGACCCCCAAGGAGGGCACCTCACCCATTTCATGCTTGTATCCCACACGTTGATAATCGGCCGTCATAAAATATAATTAATCATAAGGTTGGTATTTGCGCCTTTTGAGGAATTTGAAGATTAATTTTCATTTGAAATATTAAAATCTAATTTTCAAAATTTCCGTTTAATAGAGGGAACCTCATTTACAGAGGTCTAAACTTAGATTTAAATGAACATTAGCTTTTGGACGCTGAATTGTCAGCTCCATAGCCGCATTGAAAATCAAGGCCCAGTTTCCCCCCGTAATCCTGAATGTTTGTATCATGCAGCTCTTATATAGTTTTATATTCATGTGTACCGCAAATAATTCCTGATATTTTTAGTGTGATAGCCAAATATATATATACTAGCAAACCCGACAGACGTTGTTCTGGCACCGACTCCAAATAATCAAACAAATGTACATAAATATAATAGCACGCACGATAAATACTACACTCTTAATTTAAATTCTTATTACAATTATGTAAGGAAATTATTTCTCACCTTGCAGTAGTTTTTGAAGTCGGTTAAATTTTTGATAGAAAAGTTTACTTTTCTCTTTTTAGTTAAAAGTTAACGATTTTCTGAAGTCGGTTAAATAAAATTATAATACAGGAAAAATTATTGCAAATCATACACTTTTGTCAGGAGTGGGGTTCGAACACATGACCTCTTTCTTTGAGAAAAAGAGCTTAAATCAGGCGCTTTAGGCTGCTCGGCCATTCCGCCCGCGCTCTATTCTGCGAACTTATTCAACACTTTTAATTAGCGGAAAATCACTAACTTTATTGGTTTTTGCCTAATTACTAAAAAAGTACTGAATCAATTTCGATGAATTGCGAATCTAAACCATTCTCGAATCCACTGGAACACACATACAAAATTTCATTGAAATTGGTCCAGTCGTTTAGGAGGAGTTCAGTGACAAACACCATGCACAGAAGATTTATATATATATAAATGCCTTCAATTTTTTAATAAAAAAATATGTAGTACAAAAATGAAAAAAAAAAGTATAAAGACTAGTTAAAAGAAAAAGAAATGAAATAAATGAATTTTTAAAAAAGAGCATTCTTTTAAGTTTTATGTAATGAGTTTTACTACTTTCTAGACATCTAATAAATAAAAGTCTTCTTCAAAGTATAAAAAAATGTATTTTATAATATAAACTAGCCATTTTCTAATAACATTTAATTATCTGAAAAGCATATTAATTTGCAAATAAATAAAAGTCATCTAACTAAAAAAAAATCAAGTTGCGTTCCAGAATATATACCGAGTATTTTGTAATAACAATCAATTATCTCAAAAGCATTTTAATTTGCAGCCCAAGAGACTTTTTTTTCCAATGTTATTTGGCATTTTAATTAAATCATATCTCTTAATTATGGGCTGTAATCTAGTAAGATGCAGTTTTTATAAAACTAAGTAATGTAACAATCCATTTACTTTAATTAAACTTAATACCCTTAAAGTAGAGATATAAGAATTGGAGTGAACCTAGATTATGATAATTGATGTAATAAATTTCCCAAAAGCATTGTCATTTGTAATTAACTTACACTTCTTTTAATGCTAACTAATAAATTAATATTTAATTTCTAATTGCGTTAATTTTTTTATTTGTTTGTTTTTGATCGTAAAACTGTCATTTCATTCTCATTTAATAAACAAGTTGAATATTTTACAACTATAATCATATTTACGTGACATGATTCTGATAATTATTTGCATAAATCAATTAACTCATAATGAATTATCATGATTTAGGGATGCTTATGTATTTGTAAGTGAATAAAATCTTTAAAATAAATTTGTGAAATTAAATTTTTCAGAAAACTTTATTATTTATATTAAATTTATTGCTCGTATTCTTTTTAAGAATAAACTTGTTTTTATATTAAAATTAATCATAAACTTTCAAAAAATTTGGATTTATAAAGCTTGGATGATACCAGGTGTTTGAATAAATAATTGAATCGGTCATTTAAAAACTACATAAGTCACAGAATCAGAAATTTTAATAAACAGAAAATAATAATTGCTAAATAGTTTTAAAAATTAAAACATATGCTTTTATATCAGGTCGAATAAAAAAGTTTAAAATGATTTTTTTTCGGTTGCATAGTTACAGTTTTCATACGTGTTTCTTTGATTGTCATGCCTCTAGGGTGTCAGGTGACTGTTAATTTTACAAATTGGTTTTGATCCTTTTATCCGGCGTTTTTATTTTCCTCCTTTTAAGCGGCGACTTTTTAAATTATTGAATTATCTTCGGTTGTCAATAAGTGTGCAAAATTTCAATTTAATCTGATGTCTTAAAGTGAGCGAAAATAACATTCAAAGATTCCATTACATACATACATACAGGTGAAGCTAATAAAATAAAATAAAACAAACCTTAATCATTCACAAGTAAACGAATTTTCATAGATTTTTTGGGGCTGATTATAGGGTTAGGATTTCAATGTTTAAAAATATCGAATAAGTTTTATATTTTATGAATAATACCTACAAAGAATAATAACAGAAAAACTGTTCCTGATTTATGTTGTTTTAGCGAGAAACGAGATTAGGTGGTATTTAATTTGAACAAAACAGACAAATTAAGCATATTTTTAATCAAAATTAATAAAGATAATACTTATACGGAAACATTTTTATGTTTTTGTATAATTTTGTTGCGTTATCATATTCTTCATTATTCATCATTGGATTATCTTCAACAATGGCAGTTGGCCAGCTAAACATGTTCTGGTATAATGACATATGCTCCTCTAGAATGCTATCCCAAACTATTAATTGACGCATCCGATGCGTAAGTTTTGGATGACGGAAGAGGTAGTGGGGTTGAAAGTTTTTTCATCAAAATAAATAAATCTTTAATGATCCATCAATAAATTCCTTGGCTATGAGAGTGCTTTTTCTATCAGAATCATAGTGAAATTTCTTATACAAATGCTTAATATGTGGTCCAATATTATTTTGAATGTAATGCAACACTATAGAACAAACTTCTTCTTCTATGTTCAATAGACGAAAGTATTATAATCGAAATTTTCTTGACTTCCGGTTTTCGAAGGATTTACATGTTTTAAGAATCAGAGATTCCAAAAAACATGTTTTTACAAAATGTCTGTCTGTTCGTCTGTGTACCTGTGTGTCGCCATTCTACCATCAAAAATGGTATGAAGATATGCATAGAATTAACCAAATTTTTTGCGAATGTTTTTGGCAGTAGCAAGCAAGTCCTCCTCTAATTTTGAAATATTCCGCCGGAAGGGCGCGCTGCAATCGTGATTTTTGTGCCATTTTCAATATTGTACCGACCAAAAGTGTATGAAGTTATACATTGAACTGAACGAATTTTTTTGTGTAAGTGTATGACTATGGCTAGTTGGTCCTCCCTGAATTTGAAAAAAATTCGCCTGAAAGGGGTGCTGCAATTGTGATTTATGTGCCATTTTGAATGTTGTACTGACCAAAAGTGTATGAAATTATACATTGAATTGAATCAAATTTTTTATATAAGTATTTCGCTATGGTTTGTTGGTCCTCCCTTAATTTGACAAAAATACGTCGGAAGGGGCGCTGCAATAGCAATTTTTGCGCCATTTTGAATATTGTATACCCAAAAGTGTATGAAATTATGCGTAGAGCTGAACTAAAATTTTTGTGTACGATTTTTTTTGTGGTATCGCAAGTAGGTCCTCCCTAAATTTGAAAAAATAACCTGCCTATCATTCTATTCTCCACTGGCTCGAGGCAGAGATGGAAACTCGTTTTTACTTTGATTAATTGAATGAAGCAGAAGTTTAAGATGAAAATCAAAGTTGGTATAGTATTGAATTAAAATTATTAAGGCATTAACGTGAGTAACTATTTTTTTTTAATATTAAAATGCATGTGTCAGATAGAAGAAAGTTTTATGATAGGCACATCCAATTAGTTTGCCCTTGTTATCAATGCTTTTGTGATGCATATTATAATATGTATTGACCTTATTTAAGATTTTTTATAATAACTGTTTCAGGTCCAAATTTTTTTTTACGTTCCATTTTTTTTTTGGGGGGGGGGGAGGGAAAAAGTATTGATCTGAAAGGCAAAAATAAAAATTTATTAAAACATTATAATTATTTAAGGAATTACATTATAAAAGTACAGTGGTCTTTCGAGGAATAAGTTGTCATTTATGGGTATTCTATTATTAGTACAATGCGTTGAAAAAGATAAATGTAGCACAACTTCAATTTGAAATTTAAAAAAAATGTATGAAAAATGTAAAAGATTTTCTTAAAATATGCAATTAGCATTATATAATTCGTGATAGCTGACACTCAATTTACACTTCTAAACAGAAAAACCGGGTAAAAATTGCAAAAAATAAAAATAAAATTTTTATTTGTTGGTATATTCTGGTGAACTCCCTTATTTGGAATGAAAAAGTTTTGAAGCAATTCTTGGACACACGGAAACATAGTAGACGTTGCATTTTTCAGAAAATGATGTTTTTCTACTGTTACATCCCCTTAATTTGTACCTTTGTTGCACCTTGCTTCTCTCGGTCATATGGCCAATATTATCATATCTTACATCCACTATTGGTCGAAGTGATGATTTCATCTTTTATTATAAGGAATAGTCATGGTGGGTGAAATATTTGTACGACCACGTTGCACGAAGATTGTGGTTTAGTTTTTGAAAGCCAGCACTTTCAACTGATTTTCAACTGTTTTTTTTTTAAACAAATTATAGGCTATTAATATTGCATAAAAGTATTATATGACAAAATAAATAAAAAATATTGTTATAAAATAGAAATATTCAACTTAAGTTTCTAGAAATTTCATTTGTAAAAATTAAATACAGTCAGCACATTTTAGTAAAATTTAATCCTTTTTAAGACTTCTGTACTACAAATAATACAAATATTCAAAAATTGATAAATCATAACTTTTGAATGATTTTGATAATAAAATTTGCATCAAACATTAGCTAAAATAACTTATTTTACGAAAATTATTTCAAATAATAATTCTAATAATTTATAATATCATTAATGAGAGCAAATAAAAAAAATTGCCTGCTTGACGTGCATTCAAAGTTTTTTGATTAATTGTTCCTGGACTTGTAAGGCTGTCTTTTAGTGAAAAAATTAAACACACGCTTTCAAGAGGAGTATTTAAAAAGTAATATGATGCTCTTTAAAATCAGTTACTAAAAACTGGCAAAACATGTTAGTTGAAAGATGATGTACTATTAGTAGTATAACAGGTCCGAAAGGATTAAAAGATTGAACCCATAGTTGCCATAAGTAAAAGTGTTTTGAAATGGTTTGTATAGTAGTGGTAGATTTTGCATAGAATTAAATGTTACGGCTGTAATGTCATCTGATATTGCATGCAAAAACCACTTAAGTCATTGACTTATGTCGTTTAAGTTATGAAGGAAAAAGTAAAGGTATTAGTTTGAAAAGTAAGGAATGCACTGACTTACTTGATGTCAGCCTGTTTCAATAAATAATTGTTCCTTTTATAATTAGACTAAATATTCATAGTCAAATTCAAAATAAGAATTAAATATGCTATTCTTACTAGAGGATTAAAGCCAGGCTTCCTAAATTACAAAATAAAAGTCCAAACCACTTTTCTAAAAAAATTAAAAACTTTAATAAACATTTTGAATGCAAAATATGTTTATAATGCCTGCTATCAACATCAAAAAACATATTTTATAAGAAAAAATACCAATTCTGCACTGTAAAAAAAAATTACCCTTTTGCTGCATCGTCACTCTACCGCTTTTATAGAAAACGATTACTTCCGCCTATTATGGAACATTCTCATGAGCAGATTAAAGATATTGCATTAACACGGGAGAGTGACGATGCAGCAAAAGGGTCAATTTTTTACAGTGTACAATGAAATAAAGTTTTGAAATTTATCAAAATTGATGTTTTCGCATTAGTTACATTCTAAAAGGTAGACGATTTTGCTATTTATGCAGCCTTTTATATTCTGATCATTGTTATATTTGTGTTTTAATTATATCATTGTATTTATTTATTTACACAGGGAGTTTTGATTTTTTTTTAAATGGAATAATTAGGTGTGTATTTATATTGGCCGATTATCTACGCTATGGGATATAGGCCCTATGGGGAGGGTTGCCCTCCGTGGGGGTCTTTCTAAGGGAACCTAACCCGTATTTACGCAAGGTTCGAAGAAAACCACGGAAAACTTCGAACGGTTAGGCCGACGGTCGCGATTGGGTTCGAACCCAGCACCTACCGTCTACCAGCTTGGAGGTCAGAACCTCGCGGCCACTGGTGGGGCGATGGAATAATAGGTGAAAAAAATGCTAAGTTCAACGCATATATTTAAGGGCATGCAGATTAATGTTTCGTAATTTAGCTTCATACGCTATATTTAAATATATTTCATGATTGAAATTTATTTTTAAGCTATAGATTAGACAATGAGTAAACTGAAATAAAGTTTTCAAACAATTTTTTCTGAAAGTTTATTTCTTGTTTGGCGAAGTAAAAAATTGAATTATTCGATTACATATATATATTAAATTTATGTAAACTTTTTAATATTATTCCTTTATTTACACATAAAAGAAGTTTTAATTTTGTTATAGAAAATTAGTCAGAAGTAAATGCTGAACAATATGTATTTTTTATGTTCAAAATATTTTACCATTATTATGGGCCCCACCAGTGGCCGAGAGGCTTAGACCTCTCAACTGGTAGACGGCAGGTGCTGGGTTCGAACCCAATCGCGGCCGTCGGCCCAACCGTTCGGAGTTTTCGTGGTTTTCTTCGAACCTTGCGTAAATACGGGTTAGGTTCCCTTAGAAAGACCCCCACGAAGGGCACTCCCCCCAGGCCCTATATCCCTAGTGTAGATAATCGGACGGCATCAAATAAACCAAACCATTATTATGGAGCCGGCACGTGATAAAGACAAATTATAAAAAAACAAACTTTTCCTCTTTATAATATAGGTGTAGATTATGCCTGCATTTTAAAAATATAATAAATGAGTCTATTAAGATACAGCTTTCGAAAATATATATATATATATGTGAATATTGATTTTTTTCCTTATATATTGACGTAAAAATTGAAAATGTGCGTTACATAAAAATAAATAAGTAAATGCTGCAAAATATTGCAAAATGGAAATTTGATTGTGAATTGGTGCCATTTAAAAATTGACGCGAGCGTTATACACAGATACATTTATTGTTTATAACAGAAATAGGAAAACTTCATCATTTTTTTAAAAACTAAAAGCTGCATGGGCTCATTGAAATAAACCTCAAAGTATCATCATTAATGGTAGGGAGTATATTTAATTTATAATTATATGTAGAAGAAACAACATTTTGACCACCAGAATTTTTCAACTAATTGCAGACTAGTTTCGGTAGTCATTAGTGCGAAAAATGATGGAACTTCTTGTTCATAGAACTTTTATGACTTTGCGCTGAATGCTACCAAAACTAGTTTGCTATTAGTTAAAAAAAAAATCTGATACTTAAAACACTGTTTTATCTAACTTTGTTGTACTTCCTTTAAAAGGAATTGATTAAAACTACAAAATGTGTTTTGTTGGCGTTTTTGGTTGTTTTAAGCGATTTTTTTAGTTAAAGTAGACAATCGGTTTTGTCTACTTATATATATATATATATATATATATATATATTTAACACTTTATAAAATTTTTACAAAATTTCATCAATTTTATTTTTATTTTACTAAAGTCTTGTATTTTCAATTTATAATTCCAACGTATTTTGTTGTTTTTCCAAAATTTAAATTGGTGTGCAGTAGCCACAACTCTCTCACGTAATTTTGTGTAATTGACTTATATAGCTATAAAGGGTTAACGTAATTTTTGGAAAATAAAACTTTTCAAATTGAGACGGATTAATGACATTATTATTACTGCATAATGACGTTATTATGCATTTCGGATGGAAATTGTAGACGGAAAATTGAAAAAAAGAAAGATAAAAAAAATAAAATAAAAATAAATAAATAAATGAAAAAAAAATAATAAAAATCAACAATATTTTTCTGTTTATTCGAAAAAAATTTCTATTGACCCATATTTAAATGAAAAGATTTGTTGGACCAAACAAATCAGCACAAACAAAGATTTGTTGGATCAGCAAATATAATCTTAATCTCTTGAGCTCTATGATGTACGTAGCGTACGTCATGCTATTTTGGTTATTTACTACAGTGATGTACGTAGCGCATGTCCTCATATCTGGTTGATCTTTTAATAAGACATTTTGAATTCTCACCAAAAACTTATCTTATACTATAATGCGAGCAAAAATTGTGTGTGTGTGTGTGTGTGGGTAAATTTTATCTCAAAAACGGCTCTAACGATTTTCGGAAAAATTTAGATTTTACCATTTTCGGGCACGAGAAGACCATTGGGCTAGGTCACATGTTCGAGAAAATTCGATTATTGGGTCATTTTGGGTCATAATGGGTCAAAATCAAGCTATTTATATCTAGAGAACGGCTGGATCGATTTTAAGGACATTTTCTATCCAATCGTTTTTTGGCGCAACAAAACTATTGGGCTGGGTCACATGTTCGAAAAATTTAGATTAGTGGGTCATTTTTGGGTCAAGCCATTTTTATCTAAAAAACGGCTTTAACGATTTTGACCAAATTTTATATTGTATCGTTTTAGATTACAAGAAGACCATTGGGTTAGGTAACATGTTCGAGAAAATTCGGTTAGTGGGTCATTTTTGGGGTCATTGTGGGTCATGCTATTTTTATCTAGAGATTTTCTCACGCAATTTTGACTACAAATTGCATTCTATGGTTTTCGGGCACGAGAAAAACATTGGGCTAGGTTACATGTTCGAGAAAAAATTTTAATGGGTCATATTGGGTCATTAAGGGTCTGGGTCAAGCTATTTATATTTAAAGAACGGCGTGATGGATTATAACGAAATTTTGTATGTAACAGTTTTTTGACATGAGAAAACTAATGGGCTAAATCACATGTTTGAGAGATTTCGACTATGAGGGTCATTTGTGGGTCATGATGGGTCATAATGGGTCATGGTCAAGCTATATCTAAATAACAGGTGGATCGATTTTAATGAAATTTTGTATGCAACATTTTTTTGGCACGATAAAAACATTGGACTAGGTTACATGTTCGAAAAATTTCGATTAATGGGTCATTTTGGGTCATTAAGAGTCTGGGTCAAGCTATTTATATTTAAAGAACGGCATGATGGATTATAACGAAATTTTGTATGTAACAGTTTTTTGACATGAGAAAACTAATGGGCTAAATCACATGTTTGAGAGATTTTGACTATGAGGGTCATTTGTGGGTCATAATGGGTCATGGTCAAGCTATATCTAAAGAACAGGTGGATCAATTTTAATGAAATTTTGTATGCAACATTTTTTTGGCACGATAAAATCATTGGACTAGGTTACATGTTCGAAAAATTTCGATTAATGGGTCATTTTGGATCATAAAGGGTCTGGGTCAAGCTATATATAATTAAAGAACGGCAGGATCAATTTTAACGAAATTCTGTATGTAACAATTTTTAGAAACGGGAAAACTAATGGACTAAGTCACATATTCGAGAGCTTTCGATTATAAGGGTCATTTGTGGGTCTTAATGGGTCAAGGTCAAGCTATATCTAAAGAATGGGTGGGTCGATTTTAACGAAATTTTGTATACAACATATTTCTGGCATGAGAAAATCATTGGGGCAGGTCACATGTTCGAGAAATTTCGATTAGTGGGCCACTTTTGGGTCATTCTAATTTTATCTAGACAACGTTTCGCGCAATTTTGACTAAATTTTGTATTTTATCGTTTTCGGGCACAAGAAAATCATTGGGTTATGACAGATTTTTGAGAAAATTCGATCAATGGGTCATTTTGGATCATAATGGATTAGGGTCAAACTAACTATATCTAAAAAACGGCTCAATCGATTTTATCTAAATTTTGTATCTAATGTTTTTCGGCATGCTAAAACTAATGAGCTAGCCCACACGTTCGAGAGATTTCGATTATAAGGGTCATTTGTTAGTCATGATGGGTCATGCTAATTTTATATAGAAAATGGTACTCACCATTTTGACTATACTTTGTATTATATCGTTTTTGAGCAAGAGAAAACTATTTGGCTTGGACACATGTTCGCGAAAATTCGATTAGTGGGTCATTTTGGGTCTTAATGAGCTAGGGTCATTCTAATTATATATAAAAATTTGAAAATAAAACTTTTCAAATTGAGACGGATTAATGACATTATTATTACTGCATAATGACGTTATTATGCATTTCGGATGGAAATTGTAGACGGAAAATTGAAAAAAAGAAAGATAAAAAAAATAAAATAAAAATAAATAAATAAATGAAAAAAAAATAATAAAAATCAACAATATTTTTCTGTTTATTCGAAAAAAATTTCTATTGACCCATATTTAAATGAAAAGATTTGTTGGACCAAACAAATCAGCACAAACAAAGATTTGTTGGATCAGCAAATATAATCTTAATCTCTTGAGCTCTATGATGTACGTAGCGTACGTCATGCTATTTTGGTTATTTACTACAGTGATGTACGTAGCGCATGTCCTCATATCTGGTTGATCTTTTAATAAGACATTTTGAATTCTCACCAAAAACTTATCTTATACTATAATGCGAGCAAAAATTGTGTGTGTGTGTGTGTGTGGGTAAATTTTATCTCAAAAACGGCTCTAACGATTTTCGGAAAAATTTAGATTTTACCATTTTCGGGCACGAGAAGACCATTGGGCTAGGTCACATGTTCGAGAAAATTCGATTATTGGGTCATTTTGGGTCATAATGGGTCAAAATCAAGCTATTTATATCTAGAGAACGGCTGGATCGATTTTAAGGACATTTTCTATCCAATCGTTTTTTGGCGCAACAAAACTATTGGGCTGGGTCACATGTTCGAAAAATTTAGATTAGTGGGTCATTTTTGGGTCAAGCCATTTTTATCTAAAAAACGGCTCTAACGATTTTGACCAAATTTTATATTGTATCGTTTTAGATTACAAGAAGACCATTGGGTTAGGTAACATGTTCGAGAAAATTCGGTTAGTGGGTCATTTTTGGGGTCATTGTGGGTCATGCTATTTTTATCTAGAGATTTTCTCACGCAATTTTGACTACAAATTGCATTCTATGGTTTTCGGGCACGAGAAAAACATTGGGCTAGGTTACATGTTCGAGAAAAAATTTTAATGGGTCATATTGGGTCATTAAGGGTCTGGGTCAAGCTATTTATATTTAAAGAACGGCGTGATGGATTATAACGAAATTTTGTATGTAACAGTTTTTTGACATGAGAAAACTAATGGGCTAAATCACATGTTTGAGAGATTTCGACTATGAGGGTCATTTGTGGGTCATGATGGGTCATAATGGGTCATGGTCAAGCTATATCTAAATAACAGGTGGATCGATTTTAATGAAATTTTGTATGCAACATTTTTTTGGCACGATAAAAACATTGGACTAGGTTACATGTTCGAAAAATTTCGATTAATGGGTCATTTTGGGTCATTAAGAGTCTGGGTCAAGCTATTTATATTTAAAGAACGGCATGATGGATTATAACGAAATTTTGTATGTAACAGTTTTTTGACATGAGAAAACTAATGGGCTAAATCACATGTTTGAGAGATTTTGACTATGAGGGTCATTTGTGGGTCATAATGGGTCATGGTCAAGCTATATCTAAAGAACAGGTGGATCAATTTTAATGAAATTTTGTATGCAACATTTTTTTGGCACGATAAAATCATTGGACTAGGTTACATGTTCGAAAAATTTCGATTAATGGGTCATTTTGGATCATAAAGGGTCTGGGTCAAGCTATATATAATTAAAGAACGGCAGGATCAATTTTAACGAAATTCTGTATGTAACAATTTTTAGAAACGGGAAAACTAATGGACTAAGTCACATATTCGAGAGCTTTCGATTATAAGGGTCATTTGTGGGTCTTAATGGGTCAAGGTCAAGCTATATCTAAAGAATGGGTGGGTCGATTTTAACGAAATTTTGTATACAACATATTTCTGGCATGAGAAAATCATTGGGGCAGGTCACATGTTCGAGAAATTTCGATTAGTGGGCCACTTTTGGGTCATTCTAATTTTATCTAGACAACGTTTCGCGCAATTTTGACTAAATTTTGTATTTTATCGTTTTCGGGCACAAGAAAATCATTGGGTTATGACAGATTTTTGAGAAAATTCGATCAATGGGTCATTTTGGATCATAATGGATTAGGGTCAAACTAACTATATCTAAAAAACGGCTCAATCGATTTTATCTAAATTTTGTATCTAATGTTTTTCGGCATGCTAAAACTAATGAGCTAGCCCACACGTTCGAGAGATTTCGATTATAAGGGTCATTTGTTAGTCATGATGGGTCATGCTAATTTTATATAGAAAATGGTACTCACCATTTTGACTATACTTTGTATTATATCGTTTTTGAGCAAGAGAAAACTATTTGGCTTGGACACATGTTCGCGAAAATTCGATTAGTGGGTCATTTTGGGTCTTAATGAGCTAGGGTCATTCTAATTATATATAACAACGACTCAATCAATTTTACCTAAATTTTGAAACAAAACGTTTTTTGTCACGAGAAGACTATTGGGGTCGCATGTAAAATAAAATTATATTAGTGGGTCATTTCGCTTCATTGCTGAATGCTGCCAAGCTAATTTTACATAAAAAATGGCTCAAACGATTTTGATTCAATTTTATATTCTACTGTTTTTGATTACCTGAAGGCGATTGAGCTATGTCACATGCTTGATCAAATTTGATTAGTGGCTCATTTTGGGTAATACGGGTCAGGGTCACGAGAATATGGCAAAAGCCAATAACTTGATGATATTTGACAAAATATTGGCGATATATGGCTAAAAAATCGACTATAAATATTACGAAAACCAAAACACGTATTTGGAGCCAAATGAAAAAATGCCTCCAAATTTGGCTATATGTAGCAGAAAATATTGTCTTTCAGAATGTAAAGAATTTTTTTTATACATTCTTACGACGATTCGAGATGCATGGTTAAACCAATCAGAGTCGAGCAAAAAAAGTGATTTAGATCGATGTCCTTTCGTTGTAAATTTTAAAATAAAGTAAAATTTATAAACATGCGCATAAAAACATAGTTTTATTATTGATTGTTTTTCTAAATAAACAACATGTTTTACAGTAATAATACCGAGTGAATGACACAGTGAAAATACTATATCGAGTTGAACACAAAGTTAATTTTGACCGAGCTAAGCTCGGTCTCCCCTGCTAGTAAGTTTTATCTTTGCAACATAAACCGCTGATTCTTCACAAATAAAGTAAAACTGTAATTACCTGTTAAATTTTTGTGGTGCAAACGCAAAATTTCTGAAAAAAAAAGAGTGAAAAAAAGTCTGACATGTGCTACAACATTGCTGGCTACTGACATGCATCTGCTAGATTTCTAAAGTGCAAGGAATTATTTGTTGATTATCTAATTAGCAATGCCTATTGAAAATGTATTGGGCATCATGCAATAAGCCGTAATTCTCAATATACATATATTATTATTATTATTATTATTATTATTATTATTATTATTATTGTTGTTGTTGATGTTGCTATTATTATTATTATTATTATTGTTGTTGTTGTTATTGTTATTGTTATTATTATTATTATTATTATTATTGAAAGAAAAACTAGTACTGCTGTATAATTTTTAAAGTTAGAGTAAGTAATAATCGGAAAATGTATTTAAAAGTTATAAAATAATAAAAAACACTATAATAATAACACATCGAACTTTATTAAAAAAAAAAATTAGTTTAAGAAAAGCATTGTTTGTAGCAAAGATTAAAACTTGTAATAAAACTGTTGTTACTAATAGACTCTAAAGAATTCTTGTAATCGTTTGTCATCGAGTTATTCGAATTATATTTGTGTTTGTCTCATCAAATCATCCATGTTTTGAATACATACAGTTTATTCTTCACAAAACATATAAACATACACTGAACTTCACAAACATATATTAAATAATAATTTCTCGGCTTTTCGCCGGATCAAAACAACTTCCATCCAAGCGGGAATCAAAAACATTCTAAACTATTTTTTCCCTCGGGACGGGGATGACGTCACGACAAAATCCCCATAGGGATAATTTCTTTCCCCAAGGAATGAAGTCGTAACATCCTCCCGCCCCGATGAATACATTCATCAAATTTGGTAGTTTAATCATTATGAAATATGTATAAAATATCACTAATCATTTACTAATACTTATGAATACAATACAATTACTTTAAAATCACACTACATTACAATTCAATTATATAGAATTAAGCAACAACAATACTAAATTAATACTAATAATGCTAACATAATGGCAAAATAAAATAAAGGAAAAAATATATAAACAATAAAAACCGAACCAAACCCAAGTTTGGTATCTTAGTTGTCGAGTTCCATAGGGAAAACCATTTGGACCGCGCGTTTGAGAATTCCTGTGGCAGTCTTCAGAGTTAAGCTTCTTACTTTTCCATCGCGGCCCTGATGAACTTCAAAGACTTTCCCGATTTTCCACATTTGTCTTGGCAACTTGTCTTCACCTATTAAAACTATGTCATCTACATTAAAACATTTTACAGCATTTACAGGTTTAGAAAAATGTACACTTTTAAGTTGGAGGAGATATTCTCCCTTCCACCTATTCCAAAATTTATTTAACAAAGTTTCGCGATACAAATATCTTTTAAGGAGTAATTTTTTATTACTTTTCATAATTTTATCATCTTTGACAGCCATGGGGGGTAATGTAGTCAACCTCTTTCCTGTAAGGAAATTGGCCGGAGTGAGAGAGAATGGTTCATTCGGTTCGTTATAAACATAAGTTAGGGGTCGCGAATTTATTATTGCCTCTATTTCAATAAGAACTCTTTCGAGTTCTTCCCGAGTAACTAGTGCCCATCCCAATACCTTTCTTAAAGCACCCTTGGTGATTCGAACCATTCTCTCCCAATATCCACCCCACCATGCTGCACGTTCCACTATAAATTTCCAGGTTATGCCTTTTTTACTAAAATAATTTTGTACAAGTTCAGAAGTTAAATTTGAGTACAATTTCTGAATTTCACGATCAGCATTTTTAAAAGATTTGGCATTATCAGAATAAACAGTATTACAAAGTCCTCTTCTTGATATAAATCGTCGAAAAGCTAATAAAAAGTATTCAGTACTTAAGTTGGACACAATTTCTAGATGGATGGCACGAGTCACAGCACAAGTAAATAAGGCAATGTACAGTTTATTCATATCTTTAGTATATAATGGTCCAGTGAAGTCCGTACTAACGATCTCAAAAGCACTTTCAGCATAAAGCCTGTCCGCAGGCGATGGAGCTACAGTTTGATTACCTGGTTTTACCTTGTAGCGTCTATAGATGAAGCACTTATTGAGGCACGATTTAACTGTCTGTCTGCCCTTCAGAATCCAGAATTTTTCACGAAGTTGGGTAAGTGTATCTGATACACCAGCGTGGCACAAGTTCTGATGCTCCCTCATTATTAATAGCTCAGTGAATTTTGAGTTCCCTGGAATTATTAAAGGATGTCGTTTCGAAAATTGGAAATTAGAATGTTGAAGACGTCCACCCAGAACTATAAGCTTATCAGGAGTCATACTGGGATTCAGATTATAAAGTCTTGAATCGTTGCTGATTGGTGAATTGTTCAACAGTTGCAAATATTCCCTTTCAAATTCAGTTTTTTGAATGAAGTGAATCCAATAATTTAAAGCATCGGCCAATTCTTCTGCAGATATGGGACCTGTACTTTTCTCAGATTTATACTTACAGTTTCTAATAAAACGAAGAACATAAGCAGTGACCCTCAGCATTTTATTGAGGCTACTATACTTGTTAATATCCAACAAGGGATCTCTAGGTTCCTGCGAAATTTGAAGGAGAACTTTAACATCCTTCATTTCTCTTTCAAGTTCCATTATTTCATCATCAGATTTCAGTTTAACTGGTATTTCATCAGAGGGCAATTCGTCCATTTTCAACCAAGCTGGACCTGAAAGCCAGACTTCGTCCTTTACGAGAGTGAAGGAGTGCATACCGCGAGTTAGTTTGTCAGCCGGATTTTCCTTCCCACTGCAATAACGACAATTGGAAGGGTTAGTTTTTTCTTTGATTTCAACTACTCTATTTCTCACAAAGTGTTTTAAGTTTTCAGAAGCACCTCGTACCCAATGCAGACAAATTTGGGAGTCACACCACAAATTTACATCGTTCTCCTTAATAACTGGAAAAATATTCCTCAGATAAGATGCTAGTCTGGCCGACATTAAAGCACCTAATAATTCAAGACTGGGTACAGTTATTGGTTTCAGGGGAGCAACACGTGATTTAGCTATCACAAATTTTGTCGAAATTTTGGTAGGATATTTTATTCTAAAATATGCAACTGCACCATAAGCCTTTGGGCTCGCATCAGAAAATAAGTGCAGTTCCAAGTTTTCAAATTTAGAATTTAGTCATCGAAATATTGTCGAGGAATAGTCATGGCTTGGGTTTTCATGACTTCTTCAAGCTACTCCTGGAATATAAGGTGAAATTCGTGTTTCAGAGGTTCATCCCAGGGAATTCCAATTTCCCAAAGTTGTTGCATAAGCAACTTTATACGAATTGTAAAAGGGGCAAGAATGCCCAAAGGATCGAATAGCATACCGCAGGCCTTTAGAACAGTTCTTTTAGTTGAAGGGTTGGCACTTATGGCTTTAAAATGCTCCGTGGCAACAGATATGTTATCGTTCACATTATCCCAAACGATTCCTAACACTTTAATTGGGATTCCTAGTACTTCAGTTGCTTGTTTGCAGTCAATATTTTCTTTTAACCACATATTTCGTAAAATGGGAGAATTAGTTCATTTTCTTAAGTTCATAGTAGCTTGATTCATAATGTGAATAGCGTCTTTAGAAATAGAGAAAGCATCTTTAATTGTTTCGCAGCCACTAATAAAATCGTCAACGTATAGATCATTCAAGAGCTCTGAAACATCTTTGAACTTGTCTTTGAATTTAGAAAGATGTAATCTGATAGTTGCAGCTAATATAAATGGGCTGCATTTTACTCCTAAGGGAGCTCGAGTGAACTGCAGGACTCTGATATCATTGCGACCCAAACCTAAATTTGTCCCTTGATCCCTTCCCCACAAAAATTGCAAAAATTTTCTATCTTGCTCAGCGATACCTATTTCCAAGAATGCTCGTTCAATATCCGCGCAAAATGCAATTGGGTTATATCTAAATTTCAATATAATCTTAAGCAAATCGGGATTCAAATTTGGGCCGCTTTCTAAACAATCATTTAGGGAAATTTCCCCCTTTGCTTTAGAAGAGGCATCGTAACACACCCTGAGTTTAGTAGTTTCTTTCGACTCGCTAACTACTCCGTGATGGGGCATGAAATATGATTGTCTGTTTCCATTCGGATAATAATCTATTTCCTCGATAATATTATCTTTTAACTGATTTTCGATAATATCTTTATATCGCAAATATAAATTTTCATCTCGCTTAAATGTATTATTCAAACTAAATAAACGTTTCCTAGCAATTTCATAATTACTATTTAATTCCGAAAAATCATTTTTCCAGAGCAGTCGCGTTTCATATCTTTTATCGTTATACGTTGTATTCTGAATAAATTGTTCTAAAATATCTTCAGTTGTTCGTGAAACATCATTTTTTACATTAATTCCTATCGATTCCAATTCCCACAAGTCTTTAATTCTTTCATAATCCGGTTCACTACCCGCATGTGTTATTAAATGATTAACGTGAACGTCTTTGGCATTTGATTCTCTTCCCTTACCTTGTATAACATACCCGAAAATGCTATCTGTCGCTACCAATCTATTACTAAGTCTTAAATTTCTTTCACTTAAAATTTCCCATATTTGATCTGCGCCAATTAAACAATGTATTTCTGTTGTAATGCCAAGATCAGCCAATTCAATTTCCTTCTCAAGGGCAAGATGTCTTACCCATTTCGAAGGTACTTCAACCTCTCCACACGTAATAGAATCTATGACAACTGCATTTATTTTCTTTCTTTGATCGGGATTAATTCTGCTTTTTAGAACCAATTCTACGATATCATACATCTGTTTTTCGGACTGTTTATTTCCAAACGGATAAATTACAAGTGATTCTCTGTTAATGACTTTTAAATTCAAGAAATCAGCAATTTCCTTTTTTACAAAAGTCCTCGTCGCCCCTCCGTCCATCAAACATCTAATTAATGTTCCATCATTTGACCTACTTTCTACCAATGCGGAAAACGTTTGCAAAAACACTGTATTTGAAATTTTGTTGTTCACTTTTTTCTCTTTACAAAATAAACTATTTTCTATTGCCAAATCATCATGTTTATCGTTTGAGGAAGGGTGGGTTACAATTTTATCACAAATTAAAATGTTATGAGGTAATTTACAATTGCAACACACATTATTTTTCTTCCAACATTTCTTCATTACGTGCCGACGTTGGAAGCAATTAAAACAACGGCACTGTGTCATTAAAGCTTTTTTTCGTTCTAAAACATTTAAATAACAATTTTCATTCGAATGAGAATTATCGGAACAAAAAATACATTTATTCCCGGCATTCGCCAGAAAGGCGGAGGTTGTAGACATTGGTTTCTTTTGCGGATTATTACCATATCTGGATCTGTTAAAATTAGTAGGATTGTAAGAATTATTACTCGCTTGTTTTTGTTTCAAATTTTCCAAACCGCTACTCTGTTGATTTGATAGTAAAAGTGATGTTTCACGACAATGAATTTCTTTCCTTAAAAATTCCATTAAATCACTTATATCAAACTGACCTTCTGAATTTCGTTGTCGATTATATTGAAGAGTTATTTCATCGGGAATTTTTTGTAATATTACGGGGCAAAGTAAATTACTGTATGTTCCGGCAGCTATGCCTAGCGATTGTAGAGATCTAACTTGAATTTCAATTGCATCATACATTTTCCTGAGGGCCTTAATATTACAAATTAACTTAACTGATTCAATTAATAACAATTTATTCATATGCGAACTAGTTATTAGGTCTAAGCGACCAAACCTGTTTTTAAGTAACTGAATCAACGAATCATAATTCTCGTTAGTTAAAGCAAATCCTGAAACTGCGGATAAAGCAGTTCCTTTTAAATAAGTTTTCATATACGCGAATTTCTCTATCTTACTTAAGGACTTATTATTATGTATCGCTACTTCAAATGAATTCCAGAAATCTAACCATTCACTACAATCTCCATTAAATGGGTACACGACATTTCGGTCCCGCCATTTCGGTCCCGCCGTTTCGGTCCCGCCGTTTCGGTCCCGAGACATTTCGGTCCCTGGACATTTCGGTCCCGAGACATTTCGGTCCCTGGACATTTCGGTCCCGAGACATTTCGGTCCTGAGACATTTCGGTCCCGAGACATTTCGGTCCCTGGACATTTCGGTCCCTGGACATTTCGGTCCCGAGACATTTCGGTCCCTTGCCATTTCGGTCCCTGGCCATTTCGGTCCTTAATCATTTTGGTCACTTGCCATTTCGGTCCATTGCTATTTCTTTACCGGCCACTTTATAATTTTGTTTCTGATTGATGAAGGCCCACTAAACGTTGTAAGCTCAACATTGTTCGGGCCATTTTTAATATTTTTATTCTCCTGCCCCCCTTCTCTCAAATTTTATACAAAGCTGAATAAAATAGTCCAATAAGTTTAATCTATTGTAACTCGTGATAATAAAATCACAGCGAGTTGAAAATTTGATTAAACAATGTTATATAATTTTACACTGTCTTTATTATTATTATTTAACAGAATAAATATTTTAAGTTTTATCATATATTTTTTATATTAGGTATTTTATCTATACTATAAACTCTAATTTTTATTGATTAACTTTTATTTTTATTGATTGTTTTCGCACACTTTCTTAGAATCTTTAAATTAGTGATTTCGTAACTAGGCGTGCTATAAAAAATTTTTGTTAAAAAAATAAAAATGCTCCAACGACCTTTTTTTATGTAATACTTATTGGTTGCATTTTTTTTTTTTTTTAAACAGTTTTCTTACTTTAGGAAGACAATTTTTCTGAGTTAATTTTATTAAAAGTGGGCCTATTTCTTTGTAATAAAATGATTATTTTTTAATTTTATATAATAATGTAACTATTATTTTAAGTAATTTTATTTTCGATTTTTAAATGACAAAACTAAGCTTTTTTAATTTATCGTTTATTTATTTATTTCCATTACCTTTTCGCTCCCACTTTCACAGAAAAAAATTGACAATTTTAATTTTAATTTTATTATTAATTGAATAAATAGTTTTAAATTTCAGTAACTTTAAATATAAAATAAATAAACAGGTAAACGATAAGCTTCAGTTTATAACTACTAAAAATAATTTATTAAAATATTAAATTTAATTAATTAAAATTTAATAAAATATTAATTTGATTTTCATTTTAAAATCACTAACTGTTTTGAGATTTAATTTATAACAATTATTCATCACCATAGGTTATTATTCAAAAATTGTTATTTATTTCAAAAAAGGAAATTATTATTATTATTATTATTATTTTGAAAAATCAATTAGTAACGTAACGTAATAATTAATTAAACATAATAATGCAACACTGTAACAATGCGTAAAAATATTTCTTAACAGGTTTAGGTAACATTATTATCCAGACGCAGATTTAAATTTTTTGAAACAAAGTTATAGTTTACAGTTCGCAAAAATCAATCATATATTAATTATTATATTTAAAGAGTAAGAAAAATATGATAAACTATGATAAACTAACCAATAAATGAATAAATAACATATTTATTTTGAGAATCCTTATCATTTTTATACATCCTAATGAAGTTAATAACATTATAGTAGCTGAAATTTAAAAAATATGTTTTTTTCATTTTTGCTATAATTTCTATATAGTTCTTGTACTAGATTTTAAACAAGTAATTGGTAAATAAGTCACTTAAACAATTAATAGTTAAAATAATTTTGAATCCTTATTAATAAATATGTTTGATAAAAATAATTTAATTTTTGAGAATTTTTTAATTTAACAACATAATTATTAATGCTTTCAAATTTTCTAAGATGATGTTAATCATTTAATAAAATAATGTATAACATTAAGTAAATAACAAATCAAAACCGTGTGCCGAGAATTTTTAAACACTTTTTTTTATGTTGGTGTTCCTATAAAATTGGAAATGTATGCATATAAGTATCAGCTAAGTACTACGATTAACCTCTTTTAAGCAAAAATTCTGCATGTCAATCAATTGTCAACGCCCATCTGAACAAATATTCATCTTTATACAATATAGCTAGAAGAGCTAGGTAGTAAGCTTTATTCTACGTATCTTGTTCTTTATACACTTGTCAGATGAAACCCTTATTCTTTACGATGCCCTTTATACTCTGGAGTTCAAATGCGGACGGACCCCCCACATAATCGCTGGCATTTTTTAGAAGAAATATGAATGTTTTGAAAAGAACAGCATTTCTCGGTGTTTTTCATTCCTCTTGCTGTTATCTTCATTTCAAACGCCTTTAGTATCAATTAAACCAGTATAAAAAGTAGAATGGAATATTTTTTATCCTTATTATTACAGCTTATGAATGACATTGAAATATTCAAAACTTATAACATAACTGAATAAGATTGTTAGATAAGATATTTACCACCTAGACATGATATTTTAAGTTACCTTTTTTAATTTAACTTACTTTTACAGAAAGCTTTTTTTTTCATATTTTTTATGAGGGTTATTATATTTTAATGTTAAAAATAATTATTTTCTATAATAATATCAGCTTTAAATAAAATGACAAATTTCAATACGCACTACATTAATAATTTTGTAATTAGTTTCCTTAAGCTGATTTTAGAAAATTTAACAGATGTGTTGTATAAATGTGATATATGCATAAAAGTATGGCAATATAATTTTTTTTTGCTGTTGCCGTTGTTTTGGAAAACATTAATAAAAACAGGGAAGCGTCAATATAATAAACATTCTAGATTGTAATAATAACAATAAAAAAAGAACTGTTGTCATGAAAAAATAATTGCTAATAATTCAAGATGTAATTCATTTTTCTAAAATGTAAAAAAAAAAAAAAAAAAAAAAAAAAAAAAAAAAAAAAATTAGATTACAAATCATTTTAATAATTATTTCTGCTCGACTCATATATTTATGTAATAAAATAATTGCAATGCTAACTACCTCCACGTGTTGCAATCTGGAAACTCTTGTCTTAATTTAAAAACGGAAAGTTTAAAAGGAAAATAAATGCTAGTAACCAAAAACAATATATAAAAAATGCCATAAACAAAAAGAGGATTCAATGATAATTTTGGCACAGGGGGTAAAATACCACCAGATACAGATGTTTTTTATTTATTTCAACATTTTTGCTCCTATGCGGGAAGTGGCGGGGATGCAAAATAATGAAACACTTATAATTCTGAAAATTGGCTTCAGCGATGAAATCCTATAATATGCTAAGTGTCAGAATATAAATTCCATATAACAATAACTCTTTCTTTTCTCCTGGCAATTTAAAAGCCTTTGTCTCCCTGGAGAGGAAACATGCATCTCAGAAGTTAAAATTTTACAACTATTATGGGGTGAATTAATATCATAAGTTAATTGGGTTATTTTATAAATTTAGTTATCAATTTCCAAGTTAACTTCCCCGTTTTCTCGTTCAAGAATTCAAAACATTCTGGTAATTTTTAAAAATGCCATTCATCTGTGAATTTTTTTCAGAAATCTCCATCGATTTCTAAATAATTGATCACGTTTTGGGGTACTTGTTGCTTCTAATTAATCGCATTACACTAAAATTTTATGCGACTTTCAGTTAAAAAACCAGTGTTGAATTCAGACACTTTTCTCCGGGAGGGACTTCTGTGGCTCCGTGGGGGATTACACTTTTTTACCACTGAAAACACAAAATTTCAAATTTTTCGGAGGGGGGGGGGTGTAATTGATAGCTCCGGGGGAATGACTTGCCTCTGAATTCAACACGCTAAAATTTTCCTTATAAAATTATGTCAGATGTTTCCCGTGCACAAAATTTCAGCTTGCTGGAGAAGTGACCGAAAAGTCCAGGGACCGAAATGTCTCGGGACCGAAATTACCATGGAGCGAAATGTCTCGGGACCGAAATGTCTCGGGACCGAAACGTCTCGGGACCGAAATGGCCAGGGACCGAAATGTCTTGGGACCGAAACGTCTCGGGACCGAAATGTCTTGGGACCGAAACGTCTCGGGACCGAAATGTCTTGGGACCGAAACGTCTCGGGACCGAAATGTCTCGGGACCGAAACGGCGGGACCGAAACGGCGGGACCGAAACGTCCTGCTTCCCCATTAAATACCGGTATGTTTAATCGGGGTAAATTAAGTGTTTGGTTTTCATGCGAAACAGGTAGTCTTTCATCATGTCGGTTACTTTCTGTTTGCGGTTTCTTTTCTAAAGATTTTAGACATCTATCTAGTTTTGTTTTAAAGGTTGTACCCATTTCCCGATATTTATCACTACCTGTGATTTCTTTTTCAGTTCTTTAATTTCAATTTCAGATTCAATCGAACTGTCTAACTCTTTCAATTCTTTAAGTTTTTCATCTAACTGATTTTTTAAATCGTGTAAGTCTTCAATTTTAGCTTCGACTAAATAAGTTTCATTAACTGGATTTTCTAATGTATTATCTATTTTCGTAGTTAATTTAGTAAACAATTCTCTTACCGCGGTTCTTTTTAGTTTAGTTCGTTCTATATCCATTTTCAAAATTATTTACAGAATTCAAATTAAATAATTAAAGGGACTTACCTCGATCAGGTCGCACTGACATCAGAGTCGTCGCGTGTAATCAATAATCTTAAATCCAATAAAAAGAATAATAAATCAAGTATTCCAAAGAGCGTGTTCCATCAACTCTGGCGTCACCATAAAGAATTCTTGTAATCGTTTGTCATCGAGTTATTCGAATTATATTTGTGTTTGTCTCATCAAATCATCCATTTTTTGAATACATACAGTTTATTCTTCACAAAACATATAAACATACACTGAACTTCACAAACATATATTAAATAATAATTTCTCGGCTTTTCGCCGGATCAAAACAACTTCCATCCAAGCGGGAATCAAAAACATTCTAAACTATTTTTTCCCTCGGGACGGGGATGACGTCACGACAAAATCCCCATAGGGATCATTTCTTTCCCCAAGGAATGAAGTCGTAACAGACTCTTAGAATGGCAATTTTGAATGTCATTAAGATTAAATCGAAATATCAGTTATCTGTAAAAGTTATTCTGGAATGAAATATTTCAGAAAAAAATAAATAATAAACTTTACCCATTGTTAGAAAACGTTATAAAATAAAAAGAATACATATGTATGCATGTAAATATGTATGCAATCAAAAATATAAATGTGAAAGAATGCCTAGTTCGTCAACTGTTTCGCCAATAAAAGAAATGAGATCTAACTGCAAACGAAGTTCTTTCGAAATTCCTTAAATTATAATTCTTGTAAAGCACAATGTTCTCCAATTGCTTAAAATGATTTGTAATGTTCAAAATCTATACAAAGATTCTAATGTCAGTTTATTTTTACTGCTTTTCCATTATTCTAAATCTCATAAGAAAAGGTGTAACATAAATAAGATGCAAATTTCTAACTTTATTGAAATGTAACATTCGAAAATTAAGAAAAAAGTTCTTCAAATCTTACTTTTTTTGTCTGCTGGTGTATGGCGGCAAAAAGACCAAACGCGAGTAATAACGTTCGCGAAAAAGTTTCGACTATTCTCGGGTTAATAGGGGTGGCTGAAAGCTTGCTAAGTCACAATAAAGAAAGAAAGATAAATAGTATAAATATGACAAGCAAATGAAAACATTTTGTCTATCTAATAATTGGAAATAAATCGTTTTTTTTCTGATGAAACAGGTTCTAAAAACAATGCAACTGTTTTTTCTAAAATTATGTCAAAACAAAATTAATAGTTTTCAAGACGTAAAAATATAGAATTAAGTATTAGAGGAAAAATTGGATGCATGAACATGAAACAAAATCTATATTTAATCTTAAACTGCTGAAGTTTCTTGTTGAAGGCTTGAAAACGAAACAATTCCTTTAACATGAAGCAATCTTAAGATGCGATACACGTTTTATTCTTGAATACATTTCAATGTTTCCTTGTCTAAATGTTAAATAAATCTTACTATTGGAAAAATACCCATGTCGATAAACTTCTCTGAAAGAATTATGTTTGAGACTTACAGTGCATAAAAATACCCTTATTCAGACTATTTTTAAAAATTACTGAACAGAATAATTGAAAAATGACTATTTTGTTGCATGAGTATTTCGTTTGATTAAACTCAAATTTATTATTTTATTTAGTTTATTTGCTACAATATTTTACATTAAATCTGAATTTAATAAAAAGAAAAAATGAAATTATATGCATAGATAAAGATGCAATATGGCTTTCATCTACTCATTGAGCGATAAACTGTATGCATTTTACAATCAAATATAAACATTTTGCCAATCTAAGAAATGGGAATAAATAGCTTGTTTTTCCATGCCGATCCAGCTTCTAAATACAATGTAACTGGTTTTTTTTTTTAATTTTGTCAAAGCAAATCCAAAACTTTTTCAATACGTACAAATATAGTATTGTGTATCGGGGAAAAAAATGGATGCACGCACATAAAACAAAATTTAATATTTTGTTATTTCGAAATCGACTCTAGCATAAATGAATTGAATTTATCAATAGTTTCTCTTGAATGTTCGCGAATCTAACGGTTCCAATTAAAATAATCACAGTAGATAATACGATATTAAACCTTCATTAAACTGGTAAATTAAAATGGGGCAGTAAAATTGGCATTAATCGATGTCTAAGAACTCAAAGGAAATTCCATTTTATTAAAATGATTTTCCAAATATTAATCAATATATTTATATCCGAAAAAATTAATAATTGAGTCAATTTTAACATAGCTACTAAATAATATATCTTTCTTCAGTATGTATCAATTTTAAGAGATTATAACAGTAACAATGAGTTAAACGTTAAACAACATATTTTACGAAAAAAAAAAAAAAAAAAAAAAACTAGGCTGTAATTATACACTTTATATTAAATTAATTAAAGCGTATTATTTTAATCTGTCTTTGAAAAATATTTAATTTATAAAAATGTAATTATTTTGCAGCTTAAAGTTACTATAATATGGAATAACATTTTGTAATTTCAACTCAAATTAAGCAAACCGTGTTAAATATTTTATTCAAATAAAATAGCATCATTCATGTGTCAAATCGCCTGTTTTTAGCAGTTAATCTCTTTGCTTTTAGTAATAAAAATGAAATATCTTTTAATTATACAAAATTACGAAGAAATGTGAGAAATTTTAGAATAAATAAAAAGAGACTTATACGAAAATGTTGATAATTAACAGGTAAAAAAATTGGTTCTTTATTTAAGTGTATTATATTCCTTTAATTAATTTTCTGTAAACTGTGCATTTGAGATATAATAAAACAAAATATTTAATCTGTTTACTTTTGAATGAAGTAATTCCTTATAAATATTACAAAGAATACATTAAACTGATAAATGTAGTTTAAAAGAATATTATTTAATTATTATAAAATGGATTTAGCATAAAATGTGTTAGTGAAGAGAAAAACATTCGTTTTAAGGGATCCCGTGACACTTTTTAAATAACTTTTATTTATTGAATTAAAATTTTGAATTTTTTTGTGATGGTTAACCATATAATTTGTAAGTAAAATCACTTCATAAAAAGTCTCACATTTTTTTAAATTAAAAATTTAAAATTCACGAAAAAATGGTGTAATTTAAAATTATTATAACTCGAAATATTATTTATAGAATTTAATTTTTTTTCATGTAAATTAACAGAAATATATAAGATATAATTTTCATACAGCATCTTTAAAAACGTTAATTTAAATAAAAATGAAAAATATTTAAATAAATAAATAATGTAAATTTTCTTTAAAAAACATATATATATACATCATATTTTTAAAAGTAAA
Organism: Maratus speculifer; assembly: GCA_964019185.1. Taxonomy (NCBI): domain Eukaryota; kingdom Metazoa; phylum Arthropoda; class Arachnida; order Araneae; family Salticidae; genus Maratus; species Maratus speculifer. The sequence continues at coordinate 92,458,785 of OZ025294.1, read as the reverse complement.
TATTTTTTTTCAAATTTGCTGAATAAAAATTAAAACAATGAAAAATAACATGTTCATTTTTCAATCATATATCTTTTACGGTTCGTGACTTATGACACTTTAAATGCTAGAAATGATGAAAAAACCCATCATGAAGAAAAAAGCATTTTCGCAAGAAGTCGTTTCTATGACAGCCATTGGGTGGAAGCTAGATTTTGAAAATAAAACATAACAAACAAACAAACAAACAAAAAAATCATATTTCCTATTCTACATAAGGGAGACCGGAACCCCACTTTCGGTCAAAAATCGTCAAAAGTTCAAAAAAAATTTTTTATCTCAGAAAACGATAAAATACATATTTGCGAATATCCATGCAAAAATTCAGAACTCGGGGACACTTGGAACAGGCAGCAAATGAGCTTTTTTAAATTGTAGTCACTAGAGTTTAAAGGACTAGCGGACATTTTAAATGTGTTTTCCTGAAAATGACTTCTTCCATATTTTGCTTAAGTTCAAAGTACTAAGGCTCAGGGGCAAAATGGTTTAGAAACAAAGTGTTTATGTTTTTAGAATCTTAAAAATAAAATTGAAACAAAAGTAAGGAGAGATATATTTTTTAACTATTTCTGAAAATTTTATATAAATTGGTAAACATGAAAATTATAACGAATTTAAGGAAATTTACCATGAATTACCATTAATTTTTTTTTTTTTTTTTTTTTTTTTTTTTTTTTTTAGCTGATTAAAATAGAAAATTAAAAATATCTCTCGCTAGGTCGTTTCCATATACTATAACACTATTTAAGAAATTTTAGTAATACCAAAATATTGAAAATTGTATGAGGAGTAGTGATTTTAAAAAGTGTATTTTTCTACATAAAAATCATAAAAATCGACATAAACATATACTTTTTAATAAAAAGTGATTTTTTTGCTAATTATTCCTCACAAAAGGATTCTTAAATAGTACCCAAAATTGATTACTTTAAAATCAATAATAAAAATTTTGCGTTTTTTCTTACGGATCTCCCTTAAGATAGATACATGATTTAAACGTCATTTTAATCAGAAAGAAACAGAAAAATTTAATGCAATAATTGAAAAAGTGTGTACCACTTAAATAAGGAATTTTTAAACACAAGATAGAAGTAACTTCAAATGATTGTTTCAAAAATCACGATGCTTATTTTATTAATACTTCTTACTTTTTAAACCCCAAAGTGATATTTCCTTCAGATAATAATAAAAATGTCGTTATTTAAAAAAAAAAAAAAAAAAAACTTTTCTACCCAAAAGACTTCAAAATCTATTGCAAAGTGAAAAAAATATTTTTGTTAATTGGAGTGAAAGTAAAAGTCAATTTTTAGGTCCGGAAAATAAAATGTAGATACTGAGGCACGTGGATTATTACTTTTAGTATGTTTCTTTAAGTAAATTGATCCAATTCTTGATATGTTGCAAGACAAAACCTCGTTACAAACAACAAATCTTTTAACTTTATAATATTGTTTGTAACGACGATTTGCCCTACAACATACTAAGAATTTGGATCAATTTATTTAAAGAAATATAATATAAGTAGGGGGAATTGGGGCACATTGATACAGCTTTTATTCTAAGAATTGTTTTGGTGCTCAGAAAGCAGAAATTTCAAGTTACTTTTCCATGTGGTGTCAGCAAAACCTGTGTAGTGTCTTATAAAAATGTACAATCTTGTTTTACGTATTATTTTTGCATGTTATTTAAAAAAAAAATAAAAAAAGTCATTTGTATCAATGTGCCCCATCCCCGGGGTATTGATACACCTCATGGGACACTTTGATACGGCTCGGAAAATGGAGATAAAATAACAACAATGCATACTTTTCATAGAAAAACAGTTAGCAAACCATTTTATATTTATTTATAGAAATTCAAATCGCGCACAATTTATTTGTAAACAATATTAAAGCAATCCAAATTAAATGTATAATGACCTGTTGTTCTGGCTGTTCCTTGTCTGATTGTTGGCTGTGGTAACTTCGTCATATCTGACACTTCAACTCCAGGATTATCTTCTTTCTTAGGAAAGATGAAAAAAATTACCAGGTTTTCCGTTTATAAATTGGTTTATAAACAGAATATAATGGATAACTATATTAAAAATTCTGTTTATAATATAATTATTCTGTGCTGCTCTGCAGCTTGTTTCTCTTATTTAACATTTATCATGTCGATAATACTTTTTTCTCTGGAGAATCGATATAAATTTCAGATTTTCCAGACTGCGTCCTTTTTTTTTGTTAATTATGCTAGCACTAGATGTTGGGTAAGTTCATACGTCTTCTGTTTACAAAAATACTACAAAATGTTCTAATACAAGGAAATTAGAGCTATTTCACTTAAATAAAAACTACTAATAAAAATTTTTGGCGAAACATGTTTGGATTAAGGAGTGTATGTTATTAAAAAAATAAAAGGTAATGAAAAAGTGAACTAGAAAATGATTTAGGTTGTATCAATGTGCCCCGACATAGACTGTATCAATGTGACCCATACAATCATTTTGAATAAAATGAGTCTCAAATCCAGCACTTCACAATTTATCTAAGAATAAAGAATGAGGAACTTATAAAGAATAGCTTTACTTGCCAGGGAGAGTATTCTTTTCGGTTGAAAATATTGGAACAGTTGTATAATACCATTTTAATTGTACAACTCAAATTTACTTTTGACCTACAAAAACAATTAATTACCCGTCTCATTTTATCAAACTACTGAATTATTTCAAGACTTTCTGTATGTAGTTGAGTGCACTAGTATCACCTTTTAGAGCTGTTGTGAAACTTCCTGTAATAACCCTATGCGCAATACAGTGGGTGTATCAATATGCCCCATGTATCAATGTGGCCCCAGTTCCCCCTAATAGTGCACGTTCATCAATATCTACATTTTATTTTCCGGATCTAAAAATTAACTTTCACTTTCACTCCAATTACGTGACATTATAAAAATTAAATGTTAATATTTGTATTTTTATTTTATTTTATATTCCCGGTCTGTGGCTGTGTTCACAGTTGAAAGTAGTAAGGATTAAAAGTTATTTAACATTTTTTTTGTCATATTTAAGTAATTTACACATAGTGTTCCTTTTAAGTTTACCCTTCAGGCATATATTCCATGTACAAGACTGCCACAGTTGTCGATTTTTTTAATTCTAACTATCACCACTTTCTCAAAGCAGAAATCTTTAATTTACGCTTCGACAGCATTATCAAGTGAGATGTACTTCAAAATCTATATTAGAAAAAGACTGGCGCTAACAGAATATAAAAATAGTCGCCTGTGGCAGATCTGCATGTGTAGATAATCGGTCGTCATTAATATTGCAAATTCTTACCGAAACATATAAATAAGACCCTTATGAATGAGTTTAATTAGCTTATAGCAATTCAAATAAAGAATATCCATATTATAAAGGCCAAACGGCCTTAATTTATTTTTGAGAAATTTATTTTTTTGTAGTTTTAATACCGTTTTTTGTAATCATGACAACATAAATACTCCATGTGTATTAAAAGACACAAGAAAAAAGCCGAAAAAAGCAGATTTCTGCATCTCTATGTTGTTCTCTTTAAAAGTGAAAAGAAAAATTAAAGTACGTGATGTTTCAATAATACTATCTGTTATAAAACCCGATTAATTTTGGTTTCATTTCAAAAATTTCATTTATAATTAAAAAAAATATATATATAAATAGTTTAACATGTATTTCAGCTAATAGTATCAAGACTTCAAGTTTTGAATAAAAATTATTTTGAAAATGATCAAATTAATGTGCCAATTTTTTTAAAAATGGGAATACAAATTGAACGGTACATATATATTCTCTCTTCAACTGAGTTTTATAGAAAAAGTATTTTGTGAACTTTACGTTAAATATAACTTTTAAGAGTTAAACTTACCAATATAATATGCATTTTTATTGTAACTAATTTTGTAGATTTATTATAAATATATGAAACAGTTCCTTTTTAAACATTTTCTTTCGTCGAAATTCGACGGGTTCTACCTTGTTTTTATAATTTTAAAAAAGAATTGGCGTAATACATTTTGATTATTTTTATACATTCAATTAGACTGTATTATAATGAATGAAAAGTTATTTTGTAATATATTTCAGAAATAAAACAAATGTATTGTAATGTAAATGAAAAATAAAGACAAAGCAATATGGTGCATCTATTTACAGCATAACACCTGATTAACTTTTCATCAGTATTTGCTAAATCAAAGAAATAAGCAATGACAGAAATGCTCGGTCTATTGAACTGGAAAATCGAAAGTGCAAGTTCACAGGAGATTAATAGAAATTTAAAATTTTGAAAGGTAATATGGAATTCCGTAGCGGCCACTTTCGTTTAAGAAAACATTTCTCCAAAGTACGGAATTTTAAGGGTCTATATTATTATGATAACAGCTTGGGTTAGAGATTGAAATAATTTTAGTGGAAATTCTTAAATTAGAAATATAATAGTTTTTGGATTTTTTTTATACTAAATACGGGAATTTTGAAAAATTCATTTATATACATGTAACTAACAATGTAATGCAATTTCTTCTTCTTTTTTTGTTGGATTTAATAATGAAATGCTGTAGAATCTCAGTTAGCTGGGATTGGGAAAATACGCTGTGTCCATATTCTGCAGTGGACTTTAGGGAGAAAATAAAAAATATAAAAAATTGAAAGCAGATAAATTTAAAAGAGAAATTTATTAAATAAAAGCACAGAAAAGAGAAAAAAGTCAGTCTTTGAGGCTTAAAGCTATGAAATTAATTTGAGCTTAATCTTCGTTAATGCAATTCATATGATTGTACAACACTAGGGCTTGCCAGTACGACCTTCTTTTATATTCGGAACTGGCTGCTTCTCCCGGGCCTGTAATAGTATTCTTAAATGAACCCGGAACTTGTACTGCAGAATCTCATAAAAAGACCTAATCTCGAAACCGAGTCCCCGCTGCTTATGGTACCGTATAACAGGCGTGCTGCGCACTCACGGCAAAATCTTAAAAGTCTCAAATCTTTTTGTTTCACATTCCACCACAGGGGGCGAACTCTATTCTTAACAGAACTGTTTCTTGACGAAACTTCGTTAAATAACCTACCCGTAGATTTAATAGTCAAGTGGTTGGCGGACTTAGATAAGATATTTCGTAAAATCGTTATTTGAAAATAGGGAAATTTTATCAAACCCTTACCCTACTACTTAAAGGTAATATTGTTTTATGTTTCCATACATGTAAAAAGGGCGCCATTGAATATTTGCCCCTAGATGAGATTTACTCGTGCTCACTGAAAGATTGGATAATCCTGCTATATTACTGAAATAGCAGAATTAATTGGAACTGGAATTAAAAAAGCTTTAATCCTTATAATGACAGAACTTTAATCAAAGATATGCTATTCTGAGTTTTTATTCACAAAATAAACTCTTAATAAACTTTTTAACAGTTTCAGCGCTATCTGAAAATTAAACGACAGCAGTAATGTTCTGTCTATTGAACTATTGGAAAAATAAAAAGGTCAACACACATGAGATGATCAGAAAATTACAGTTTTGAAAGAAAATGTACCAATCCTTACGGACCATTTTACTCAACGGAAAGTTTTAGTTGAAACGAAATCTCTGTAGTAAAATTTCCCGAGAGATGAACACATTAAAATATTTTCTTAAGATTCAATGTTGTACAAGAGTTATAAATCTTACGTACATTAGGTGTATAAGAGTTTCAAAAATTGCTATGTTAAACATTGTATTTTAGATGAATACATTTGGATATGGAAAGGATAAAAATTATAAAAAATTAGCTGTAACAAAAAAAAAAAAAAAAAATAAAAATAAAAAAAAAATAAAAATAATAATAATAATAATAATAATAATATCATGTTAAATCATTCTCAATAAATTATGTAACGAAAACATATGTTCTGAAAAAAAAAACTTTAAATCCTATGGAAAAAATGTTTTGGATAGTTGTTATGTGTTTATTAGTTAAATTATTCTAGCTTTTAAATTAACTATAGCTTTGGTGATATGGTCTTGGATATTTACTCAAACTTGGAGATTTTACATTGTAACACTACTGGACTAATAGTGCTTAAACTACTTCGTCATTTCAGTGAATATGATTCTATTCTACAGCTTCCTCTCATTATTCTCCCATTCGGTCACTGTATTGAAAATATTTTTTTATAAACACTAAGCAGTTTTTCATCCTAGTATACGCTTTAAAATATTTTGATTGTTAAATAACATTTGACTTATATTGTCATTTAACTTAATATAACTTATATCACTGCAGTAGTGGTGTTATATAGAATATAATGCTCTATGTTTCTCGTGTGATATCACTGAATAACAGGTGAATGATCTTTTTTTAAGCTTATAATAATTGCCAGGCGCTTTTGTGTTGCAAATCATAGACATTATATGGCCAAAGGTGACCGGCCACATGCTATTTTAGATATTTGTTAAATATCTTGAAAAACACATGAGGAATTATCTTGAAACTCTAGGTGTGTAATAATAGCACAGGTCATACATTTCCATGAAGATTCATCACGACACTTCATAGGGGACCGCCAAGAAATTAAAAAAAGAAACGAATATTTTTTGGATAACCCTGTTAAAACTAATGTAGGGTCAATCCATTTCAAGTGGTCCAGCACTGGTCGCTCGACTATTTTAAAAAAATCTGAAATTTTTTGTACAACAACCCTAACATAATAGAAGTTCAAAATGACCGTTATTTTAATTCTACTATTTTTTGTTTTAGTCCAGGCATTTGGTAAAAAATAAATGCAAGTTTTGGTGTAGTTTTGATTTTTGGTTCCCTTTATGTTTTTTGGGTCGCTGAACACGAATCTGGCATTATCCAACAAAATTTCTCCCCGGAAACACGTTTTTTTGGCAAAAAACGTGTAAAAAACGTGGCTCTTTTTCGTTTTTTCTAAATAACTCCAATATTATGCATTTTACATAAAAGTCATCAATACATAAATTACAGAGCACAAAATTTCCTACATTTTATGCATTTAAAGTTTTTTTCTATGATCAATGGTTTAGCCGTGAGAGAGCCGCAAAAATGGGTGTGAAAAGCAAAAAATCCTGAAAAACGTGAATTGCAGCACCGTACGTCGATGAAACATGAAAAACAACCATTTTGCGCAAATTTTCTCCACATAATAATACTAAATATACGTACTATTGACTATATTTTATTAATCTGATGTTCATAGTTTCTTTCATAACTAAAAAATAAATAAAAATGAGTATATCTGTGATCAAAATCTTCATTTGCTATTATAAAATAATAATAGTAATAATTTCTTAATTTGACTTTTAAATAATGTAAATAAAATAACTAAAACAGGCTTTAACTGATCCCATCTGTACTTTCCCTCTTGATTGAAGGGGTAAAAGTGTGAAATAACGTTGGTCAAGCGCCCACCCCTACATCCCGTGTCCACGTTCAGTAGAATACTACTCCCCCCCCCTTCCCCGCCAGTCTCGCCTCTGTTAGAAATATGCGTCGCACAGATCACTAGCTTATCAGGAGGACACTTTCCTCTCAGTTTCCATATGCAACTGCTTACTTATAGTTTAGTAATTCACTGTTTGTGTCTTCGTGAATATAGTGAACAGCTAAAGTGATTTTGCGCGATGTCGCTGTGTTTTATTTGTGACTCTTCTTTAGAAGAGTGAAAGTTAGTCGGTGAAAGATAGTCGAGGTATTGCAGTGTTAATCAAGGCAAATACAGAAAGAAAGATGGAAAGGCAGTTTTGCTAAAGGGGAAAACCTCAGTAGATATACATGTTAAGTGTAGAAAAGAATACGTAAATGAACGGATGATTACTGCTTATGTGAAGACAGTTGAGGAACAAAGTGCTAGCACTTCTCAAATTTTAAGATCATCAACTCCTCAGTTTGATTTTCGAACTAATTGTTTTATATGTGGAGTGTGCATTTCGGAAGAGTTCATTGCAACAGAAGCGAAAAATCCACCAAGTGAACGCAATACTGTATACAATATGCGACACATGAGAGTACAATTCTGAAAGCAGCAAGAGTGTGCGATAATGATTATGGGCAGGCCATAATTCAGCGCATCGAACAAGTGAATGAATTGATCGCAGCAGATGCTCAATACCACATCAAATGTTTTAAATATGTTTATAGGAGGCCGAAGGTCCAAGAACAGAAGAAACGTGGCCCGTTTGCCAAGGAAATCGACAGAGCAATGCAAAGTACATACGATTACCTGGAAAATCATGATGACGAGTGTCAATTCTCCATGGAAGAGCTAATGAAACAGGTTACAGGGAGTTATCAACCTAATATAAGAACTATAAAGTTTAACCTCATTAAGAGATATGGAGACGACATACTGATCACAAAGAATCAGAAAAAAAGTCCATTGTGTGCTTCAAGAATATAGGAGGGAAGATACTGACTAATGCAAGGTATCAGCAAACATGTAAATCTGATCGAGATGAGAGACTGCGAGTGCTTGAAACAGCAGCAAAAATTATTTGCGAAGATATCAGATAGAAGATTTGCTTCGGGAAACTGCAAAAACATCGCAGTTGTGTGTCAAGACGAAGAGGATGAACTAGACTTTGAAACCGATCTGGAAATGGATTGCCCACACAATGAATCAGAGGACCCAATGGAAGGGGAAATAGTTATGCCGCAAGGTATCAAATATTTACTATTAAAAAAACTTTTAATTATAATATTGATAGTTATAAAAACACCCACTAATTCCATTCGTCTATTTTATATGTCGTAGATGTCGGTGAAACGCAGGGATCCTCAAATAAAAGAAAGCGAAAATAGAACTTTGTTTTTTAAGTAAAATTACTTACTAATGTACATAATTATTTATTATTAAACAATAATTCATAATGAGTCATCGTTTTTATTGTTAGCAACTTCATTGTAAAATATAGTCGATCATAATATCTTCAGTATCATTTAAAGTCAATTTTTGCTAAAAATGGTCATTTTTCATGTTAAATCTAATGTACAGTGCCATAATTCGTATTTTCCAGATTTTTTTAATTTTCACACCCACATTTTTAACTTCTAGAACTTTAAGAACTATAATCCGTGTCAGATTTTATATGTTAAAGCCTGTTTTAGTTATTTTATTTATATTATTTAAAAGTAAATTAAGAAATTATTACTATTATTATTTTATAATAGCAAATGAAGGTTTTGATCACAAATATGCTCATTTTTATTTATTTTTTACTTATGAAAGAAACAATGAACATCAGATTAATAAAATATAGTCAAAAATAATTTATTTAGTATTATTAAGTGGGAAAAAGTTGCGTAAAATGGTTGTTTTTCATGTTTCATCGACGTACGATGCTGTAATTCACGTTTTTCAGAATTTTCTGCTTTTCACACCCATTTTTGCGGCTCTCTCACGGCCAAACCATTGATCAGAGAAAACAACTTTAAATACATAAAATGTAGGAAATTTTGTGCTCTTTAATTTATGTATTGATGACTTTTATGTAAAATGCATACTTTTAAAGTTATTTAGAAAAAACGAAAAAAAGCCACGTTTTTTGCACGTTTTTTGCCAAAAAAACGTGTTTCCGGGGAGAAATTTTGTTGGGTAATGCCGGATTCGTGTTCAGCGACCCAAAAAACATAAAGGGGACCAAAAATCAAAACTACACCAAAACTTGCATTTATTTGTCCTTTTTGAGCACGTAATGCCTGGACTATTTGTGCATGACGGCCATCTTTGTTTCATCGTGTGCAGCGATTTTTTCAGATACTAGGATATACAAAATTGTAAATATCTCGTCTTCTATTTTCCCAATTGAAATGGGGTTTGCAGCATTTTGTTCAGAATAAAATAGGCTAAATATACAGTGTAAGAAAAATTTTCAAAAATAAATTTTTACAGGTGAAATTTTAGCACAAAATTTACGATTTTTTCCAAAATCTATCCGTTTGCAAGAGGAAAATTTTCATGCAAGGGAAACTGTCAACCTTACATAATTTTTTCTACAAATAAGTCAAAAGTGCGTGTACTCATACACTAAGTCCCAAATCTGGGAGTTAATTTCTCTTTGCGAAAAAAATTCCGAAATTTGTCAAAACTTTCAAAAATCGCACTTTTTAGGCTTTGATATCTCTGATGGGGCACGAGATAAAAATCTGAAATTTTGGCCTATGATAGTATCGTGTAGTAGCGTTATGTACAAAAAATTTCAAGAAGGAGATTTGACTACAAGCTGAGATATGACATGGACAATATGTGAAAGCAATACTACCAAACTATTGTAAACCCACTATGTAATTGTTCATACCTCCAAAATTTTAAATTAATTATTTATGCTACAAAGTTAAATGTTAGTTACAAATATCTTTCAAATGCTTCTGTGTGATTTAAACAATTCAGAATGTATGCTAAGTCAATACACTATTTGTCCAGATGAACAAATCTACTAGAAATGCTATTGCAACAATTTTACTCGGAACACATTTCAGGAAAAGTAAATTACAGACGATGAATTGCAACTGATCGAGTTGAAATAGCTTCAATTATTAAACCTAGAGAATTTCATTCAAGTTAACAAGGGATGACAAGACTTGGGGGGCTTCAAATAAAATTTTTAGAAAGAACAGCCTGATGGACTGACAACAGTAAGTGGTCGAACTCATGACATCTCTCGTAAATATTGTTAAGCTCTTTGTTGAGCCTATGTAGTATTTTGTAAATTAAATGCTTATTATTTAACTGTTTTCAACAAACGATATTTTCTGTGTAAATATTGTAATAAAAGAGACTAATCTCATTTCTCCTAATGTACTCGTAAAAGCATTTCTTAAAATTTTTTTAATCACCGTATCTCAGCTTGTAGTCAAATCTCCTTCTTGAAATTTTTTGTACATAACACCACTACATAATACTATCAAAGGCCAGCATTTCAGATTTTTATCTCGTGCTCCACCAGAGATATCAAAGCCTAAAAAGTGCGATTTTTGAAATTTTCGACGATATTCGGAATTTTTTTCGGAAAGAGAAATCATTTCCCAGATATGGGACTTGGTGTATGAGTACACACACTTCTGACCTATTTGTAGAAAAAATTGTGCAAGGTTGACAGTCTTGTAGAACAATTACATAGTAGGTTTACAATAGTTTGACAGTATTGTTTTCACATATTTTCCATGTCATATCTCAGCTTGTAGTCAAATCTCCTTCTTGAAATTTTTTGTACATAACGCTACTACACAATACTATCACAAGCCAAAATTTCAGAGTTTTATCTCGTGCCCCACCAGAGATATCAAAGCCTAAAAAGTGCGAGTTTTGAAATTTTTGATGAATTTCGGAATTTTTTCGCAAAAAGAAATTAACTCCCAGATCTGGGACTTGGTGTATGAGTACACGTACTTTTGACCTATTTGTAGAAAAAATTGTGTAAGGTTGACAGTTGCTCTTGCATGAAAATTTTCCTCTTGCAAACGGATAGATTTTGGAAAAAACCGTACATTTTGTGCTAAAATTTCCCCTGTAAAAATTTATTTTTCAAAATTTTTCTATCACTGCATATTTAGCCTATTTTATTCTGAACAAAATGCTGCAAACCCCATTTCAATTGGGAAAATAGAAGACGAGATATTTACAATTTTGTGTATCCTAGTATCTGAGAAAATCGCTGCACACGATGAAACAAAGATGGCCGCCATGCACAAACAAAAAATAGTAAAATTAAAAGAACGGTCATTTTAAACTTCCGTCATGTTAGGGTTGTTGTACTAAAAATTTCAGATTTTTTAAAAATGGTCGAGCGACCAAAAAAAATATTTTCTGGACCACTTGAAATGGATTGACCCTGTAAGAAAAAGCATTCAAACTGTAGATTATGATTAAGTGGCTTATTTGTATCCAAATATGTGTATATATCCTACATGTCATAATGTGTATGTTATATTGACACTAATCAATGGATAAATGGATACAGCCTTTCATCTTTTAGCTTCATTTTTTGGGAATAACGGATTTTGAGCCTCATCTATTGACGATCACTTTCAGAATTTTCAAGCCATGTTTTTGAGACTTTTGCAAAAATTGCGCTATACATTTAGCTAACACAATATGCAAATGAAATGTTGATAGCGTTTCTGCATGCGCAATGAACAACTATTTAGTAAACTTGCTCATTTTTAATATAATTTATATTATTTTCTAATTCTGATTACAAGGTGTTGTGTACAATGTTGTTTGTCATATTTTCGGAAAGGAAAATTAACTTACATTATCAACTCTGTAAATTATGAGCAAAAAATTTTTTTTCGTTTTTTTATTAGGATATTAAAACTTGTTGAAATGTTTCAGATATTGCAGTTGCTTGAACATCACACCAAGCACGTATTGAGAAATGCATCGCACCTAGAACATCAATTTCACATCGCTGATCCAGCTTCTAGCCCATAACTACTCTTTTGCAAAAACAATCTTCGATATATGCGCTAGAAACTGTTAATCACACCCTGATTAATTGGCAGTAAAATTGATGTTACATTCGGTGGAAAAAAGCTACACGGATAGCTTTAAGATCTGAATCCTTCAACGTGAGCTCAACAGTTATCCACAATTAACAGAATATTTTGTTTTTACAAAAGAAATTGACGGTCCTTTAATCATTTTTCATAAATGTTCCCAGTCATCCATGCATTTTTGTTAGCATGGTATGAAGATGGTAATTTGTTAACATGTTTAAAGTATCTAGTTTTCAAATTTTTTCCAATGGAAAGCAAGGGCAGTTTTTGTGTTCCATTCATGTTGGCTGCCAACAAATTTGAGATTCTCTGCTTAGCCTTTTTGCTTTCGCTATATTTTTTCGCCTTTGAAGGTAAGTGTTTAATAGGGAGCATCTTGTTTCGGCCGTTTTAAAAACATCCTCTGGAGCGTATTCATTTAGTAATGCTTTTAAATAGCGTTCTTTCCATTCATTTGCCGACGTCGTATTTGCTATTTCACTTTCACCGCAGAATTTTCTGAAGCTCAAACCATGCCTGGACATAAATTTTTGTAACCAAACCTGTAAGGCCTTGAAGTCTTTGACCTTCAGCTTTAAAGCAAAAAAGTTCGATTGTTCTTTAAGGAGATATTATCTATAGGAATGTTCAATCCTCTTAATTTCCTTATCCAAGAAAAAAAGCTTTCTCAACTGGGGGTGTTTTGCTTTTCTGAAATATTTACGAGAGGATTCTTTATTGGCGTTTCTATTTCCGACGATTTTTTATCGAAGAATATGGAGAGACTATTCTTTGGAATTCCGCACTTTTAAAAAAATTCCATCTTACTTAAAATTTTCTCGTCAATTTTTTTTTTTTTTACATTTTTTTTTTTTTTTTTTTTTTTTACCTTAGCACATGCGTTTTTAGAACTGCGACATACTGAAATTCTCTAATGTCTCTAGCGCAATCTCACTCCCAACTAACAGAGACTTCACAGATTGAGTAGTCCAGGAGAAATGTGAAAACAGCCGATTACAGAATGTTGTCTTTTAAAGGATTTCATTACCCCGTTCAACAATGCAACTGCTTGTACATTTAAGTTTCACTCGCCAATCAAAGGCTTTCCAGAAACGTGCCTTTAAAATCAGTGATGATAAACCGCATGACGTTACGTGAATTTGTTGCCATGTTGCCTCCCTACCGAAAGCGGATGGGGAAAATAACACATTCTTGAAATGAACGAGCTGTCTTTTGCATCTGTTAGAGTATAATTGACGTAAAGAGGTTCGTAAAATACGAGCGTCTACTGTATATTAAAACAAATACTGTACTAACAGACGGTAATTAACAAAAAAAGTTTCTGTAAAACTATAATTTGATACACAAATTTCAGTTTAGTAAACATTCAATATTTGATTGTTGTTACTTTATTTACATTTAAAATATTATTTACATATGTTTCAAAATATTCTCTTTCGACAGTAAAAAGCTTTATCATGATAACTCATGGCACTACAGAAACAGTTTTACAAGCAATCAGCTTTTAAAAATAAAATGTTTTAAGATAAAAATTATAAAAAATACACAAGTTGAATGTAGATTATGTCATTGAAGAATTCAGTTTCGCCTCAGATCAAAAAAAAAAAAAAAAAAAAAAAAAAAAAAAAATCGATAGAGTTTTTTTAGAAAGGCGACCGCCGTTTAGAATGCAATGAACTAACTTCATTTTTCTTGTGTTTATCAATATAATAGAAACAGAACGGCGTGAAATACCCAATTGATTAGCAATTTCTCTCTGAGACATTGGAATTGCGGAATATAAAGAGATACATTTGACGTGCTATTTCTTCATTGACTAGATTCATCAAAAAACGCATTTTTTCTTTAGTTTAAACGCTTTTTTTATAGACTCTAAGAAAAAGGAAATGCATTTTATCAGTAAAATTGTATGAATGTCTCGTTTTAACGGTCAGATTACGAAAGTAGTCGTTGGGGGTCACCGTAATACTTACCCATCATGGATATGCATTATATAATATGTGAAGATAAAATATGTGAAAACTATTTATAAAATGCTTTGCAATTCTAAAAGAAAATTTAAACGTATATTTAAATATTCTTAATATACATAGTAATGCTCCATTAATGAATTGCTCATGAACCCATTTCGAGAAATTATGTAAAATACGAAACTACACAAGTAGTACCGTATTGCGCAAAAGAAACATCCTTATAACTCCAAAAACAATAATCATATTAACTAACAGATTACTGAGTCAGATTAAGCGTCTCATTTACAATTAAAACATATCATTGAATTGAAATTTAAAGAAAATACAGGGCCATGAAAAATCGAAGAATGTGGAAAACAGGATTACAAATATTTCGGCAACTATTAATCCGACCGACATCGTTCTTGATGCAAAATTTGTGTTATGTTATTGCCTTTTACGTCTTTTCCTTAAAAAAGAAATAAATCGGAAATCTTTATATGCATTTCATCAGAACGAATTTTTTGAAAGTCCGAAAAGGTAGTTCCGGATAATCGAGGTCACTGATATTAAATAGGCTTCGTAATCTAAGTACATACAAAATTTTAAGTCTCTATCTCCATTTGTTCGTGAAATAGAGCATTTACAGACAGACAGATGGAAGGAAATTTTTTTTCTAAACACATGTTTTTCGGAATCTTTAGTATCTTAAACGTGTAAATCCGTCAAAATTTTTTTTTCAATTTTCAAAACGATTGCAAGACTTACCCTATACTATGTATGATAAGTACATAAAAGTGGGCCACAATTTTTGACACGAAACTTTTTAGCTTGTCTGAAAGAAATAGCATCGGGGGCTAAAAATAATAATAAAATCTTTTAAAACTGTTTTTTTTTTAAATTTATAAATGTGTTTTTTTAATGTCGCTGTTTTTATCTATACTCGTTCTCTTTTTTATTTTATCTTATACCCTGATTTCGACAAAATGGCGAAGTGAGATTTTTGTTAGTATGTTTGATCTCGAAAATGTGTATCCATGAAGAAAAGATAAAGCGTGAAGGGATGGAATTTGTTTTCCTGAAGCAAACTGTACTATCTATAAATGTTTTAAGCTTTAATCAGAATAAGATTCCCTTATCCGTATCAAAAATATCAGCACTTTATACTTTTGGTACACGCGTATTTCGCTGAAGTTTCTCATAACGGATAATTACACTGTAAAAAAAAAAAAAAAAAAAAAAGGGTCGATCTACTAAAAAAACTTTAGTGATCCTGAAGTTCTAAAGTAAGTCTGGAAAAAAAAAGACAAACCAAGTTTGTAAAATATTTTTGAATTACGTTGATCTATCTTGATTAACTATGCGGCTTATTGTTCCAACTATTATACCTTCATAACGCTAAAAACACGCATTTTAAATTTTCCAGTGTCATCCTAGCTTTTTAACGGTAATCCTGTTGAAACAGCATCAGTATTCAACTAGTGTAATCAATAGCACAACTTGTGTAGACTGAATTAATCTGCTACAGAAAAAAAAGATATCTTTGAATTCTGTAAGCATATATAAAATATTCATATAAAGTGGATATAAATATTTGCAATGCAAATTTCAAACTACGATACTAGCTGTATTCAAGTATGCACGTCGAAGTTCAATTTTTCGCCAAAGCCCTTGGCTAGAGGATTTGGCGTCAAGCACGCTGGGACGTTGAGTGTTTGCGAATTTGCGTCCCGAGTTCGAAACTTGCCACCGCCAAATACGCCCCGTATGTATGTAGTGTCTCGTTAATAAAGGGATTATGCAAATCCTGTCGGAGCAGGTAGGAATGTTTGGTGCTGCTATCTATTGCGGTTTTGCCGAAAATCTTCCGCTTCAGAAGTCTGGATGCAGCTCGAAGGAAGCTCCTGCCCTTCGGACGCACGTAATGGTTATTGAAAATAATTTTGAAGCTATTACTAAAATTTGCTTGGTGGCTCATACTAAAAATTTTTAAGTTAGTTATACAAAAAATTCTTTTGTTCAGTTTACAAAAGAAATGCTTCTTTCACTTCCAAAAAAAAAAAAAAAAAAAAAAAAAAAAAGTTTGTAATGGTTACTAAAAAATTCTGTGGAATACAAATTTACTAAGAAATTTTTAGTAACCTCTTGAATTTTTTTTACAGTGTACTTTTATTAATTCATAAATAATATTTTAGTTTCATGTTTAAACCGTTACCGCCATAAATTTTATTTCAATGGAAATATTTTCAATAAAATAAAACAAAAGCATTGCTAATATATGCATACATAAAATATTAATAAAACAAAATAAGGTAAGGGAGAATTTTATCAATTTACTTTATATATTTTTTTATAATGATAAAAATATTATTAACTATAGTTAAAAAGCTTAGTGAAAGAACATGTTATCATATATTTGCTCAAAAAAATCTTTCTGAGAATGTTGTATGGAATTACATCAATTAGTAAAACTAAAATATTAAAATTCTACTTATTATTGAAAAATTGAGATTGTATCTTTTAATATTTAATATTTTATTTTTAATACTTTAAGAGGACAAATACCTTTGAAACCATCTCATTAATTTTGAATAATATTTTAATATGTGTGCAGACACAGTACTTAATGTTAAAAATTAAATATTTTTTTAAAAAAGATTGTAAAACAGCCTACTTTACTAACATTTAATTAGAAAAATAACTTTTTAAAAATCTCTACTACTTTTATATTTGACAGTAAAAACCAATAGCATAAAAACATAAACAGTTTTACAAGTAATCAGAGTTTAAAGATAAAATGTTTTAAAGTGTGAATGATTAAAAAAAACCAACACTTAAAATGTTTAAAATTATTTTTTAGACTTATAAATGTGTGTTTTAAACATCGCTGCTTTTATCTGTATCTATTCTTTTTTCCTTATCCCCAATTTTCAGCAAAACTACGAAGTGAAATTTCTTATTATTATGTTTGATCTGCAAAATGTGTATTCATGAAAGAAAGATAAAACGTGAAAAAAAGAAATTTGTTCTACGGAAACAAACAATACCACTTATAAATGCTTTAAGCTTTAATCAGATTAAGATTTCCTTATCCGTATCAAAAATATCAGAACTTTATATTTAATACTAGCTGACCCGCCCGGCATTGCCCGGGTCCGTTATAATAATGTTAAACGAACTTGAAATTTTTATGATTTTATCTTCAACTCAAAATATGTGTTAATACACTGTTAAGAATTTGACCCTTTTGCTGCATCGTCACTCCACCGCTTTTATAGAAAATGATTACTTCAGCCTATTTTGGAGCATTGTCATAGGTCAAAAGAGATATATTCTATAAAAGCGGGGGAGTGATGATACAGCAAAAGGGTCCAATTTTTTACAGTGTACATTATATTAAATACGTGCCCCCTGACTGTGTCAAAAATTGGTTTTTAAAAAAAACTAATATTTAGCTGCAAAAATACCTAAAATGACTGCAATGGGAAACGCAGGAGGGAATATGTGTCCAACGATTTCGTGTTGATATTTATCATTAAAATTACTGTTAAGTGACTTAATTAAATAGTTTTTTCACATAGATATCCCAAGTGAAATATTTTGAATTTCAAACTAATTATATATCACTCTTAAATCTGACTATACCGTGAATTAAATCGATTCTCGATGATTCGCTAAAAGGTTAGTATATAATATTATAAATTCAGAGCCATTTTACAAAAATGTATATTTTTTTATCAAACATGCGTAATGTTCATTCTATGAACAAAATCCTAACCGTAACCTAATTGTATCGGAATCATAACTTGTCTGTAACTTAGCTGTATCTTAACAGTAACCTAACTGCAAGTTAAATATACCATAAATGTAACTTGGCCGTCACCTAATCATAACCTACCCATAATCTAACCACAACCTAACCGCAACTTAACCTTAACCTAACTGTAACTTAACCATGACCTAACTGTAACCTAACCGGAAAATAAAATAACAAAAGGGTCACCGGAACGTAATTGCAACCTAACTGTTATCTAACCGTAACCAAGTTCTAATTTAACATTAACTATAAACGAAATATTTTAACCATCTCGCGCTAAGTACTTAGTTTCACTTTCCACCGCTACGGAGCGCATTATGTTTTGTAGAACATCCGAATTTTAGGTTCGGATTGGATTCATGTTCATGGAAATTATTTTGTCTTCTTCGGATACGGTTATGATTGTTTGGAATATTTGTGTTCAGTTTAGATTCGGTTCAATTCAGATTTCGTGGGTTTTTTTTTCCCTTCAAATGGGATTTTTAAGTTCGGGTCGGGTTGTACTTATATGGAAATTATTTTACCTAGTTCCAATGAGGTTATACTTCACTGAAATATTTTTGTTAGGTTCAGATTAAGTTTGGTTCAAATTTCGGGATTTTTTTTTCTTTTATTTATAAATTTTTTGGTTTGGAATGGGGATTATGTCCATGGAAATTATATTGTCGTGTTCGTATGCGGTTATAGTTATTTGGACTATTTTCGTCGGATTCAGATTTGGTTCGATTCAGATTTCAGGTATTTTTTTTAAATTGATTTTTAAGGTTCTGGTTGGATTCATGTCCAGGGAAATTATTTTGTCTTGCTCGGATCGGGTTTTGGTTCTTTGGAATATTTTTTTCGGGTTCAGATGTCGTTCAATTCAGATTTCGACTTTTTAATGGAATTTTTAGGTTCAGGTTTGGTTGCGCATCAGCGGAAATTATTCTGCATTGTTCGAATAAGGATATGCTTCCCTGGAATATTTTTGTTAGATTCAGATTTAGTTCATTTTTTAGGTTCGGATTGGGTTCATGTTCATGGAAATTTTTTTGTCTTGTTCAGGTCCGGGTATGGTTCTGTGGAATATTTTTGTCGATTCAAATTTCAGGTATTTTTTTCAAATGGAATTTTAGGTTCCGATCGGTTTCATGTCTACGAAAATTATTTTCTCTTATTCGAATCCGGTTATGGTTATTTCGAATATTTTGATCGGATTCAGATGTAGTTTGCATAAAACTTCAGGCTTTTTTTCAAATGGAATTTTTTAGGTTCGAGTCAGGTTTATGTCATGGAAGTTTTTTTGTCTTGCTCTTATCAGGTTATAGTTCTTTGGAACATTTTTATCGATTTCAGGTTTCGTTCTGGTCATTTTTTGGGTTTTTTCAGAGAAAAATTTTAGGTTCGGGTCGGGTTGCATATACACGAACATTATTTTTCTTTGATCGAATTGGGGTATGCTTCATTTGAATATTTTTGTGGGATTCAGATTTGATTCGGGTCAAATATCAAATCCATAGTTTTTTTTTTCAAATGGAATTTTTAGGTTCGGGTCGCGTTTATGCTCATGAAATTTTTGTCTTGCTTGGATCGGAGTATAGTCTGTTTTTTTCTGGTTGGGATCGGGTTATGTGTTAATACGCCTAAACATTATGTTTTGCTACTATTCTTTTAGTGACTATTTTTTATATATAATTTATTTTGCTATTTGATAATTTATTACTGTGTATGAATCGTCTGCCTATTCGAACAATTGTACGTCAAAGAGCCATTTCATTTTTGTTTTAAAAACAAATTAAAGTCTTAATAAAATTTTAACTTAAATAAATGCATTCAAATTTAATCAATGATTTAAAAAAAAACTGCTAAAAAAGCCTCATATATACATATACATATATTAACTGCAACATAGCCAACCACAAATACATTCTAATGTACGAAGTACCAACGATCTGACGTAATAGCTATGTTCAAAAATCCTAAGTTAAACTGACATTTTGCCAGTCTATGAATTTTAAAGGTCTTTGGGAAAAAAACAGTCACTTTTGAAATGTCAAAATCTCAAATTGGTTTCTTTTATAGAGTAAAAAGAAATTAATAGAGTGGAGGTATTATCTCTGGAGATGATGCTTAAGATGTAACCCTACATTAAGTCCAATTAAGTACCAACAAAAGTACGTGCTTTGACACGCCTATCAATGGACAGTATTCTCGTGACGTCACAGTGGGAATCATGTGGGTAAAAAAGCGGCTGCTAGCGAGTTTGTTTCGTTTTTTCATCATTTGATGAAGCCTAAAAAACAGATAAATGCATGTGTAAAATAATGCAAATTTATTCTGTACGAATAATTTTCGATAAATATTTATATACATACTAATAAAAATCAATATTTGCTTATTAATTAAAATTTAAAATTTTTATTTTATAAATAAAATGAAAAAGATGAATGCAATTGCTTTAAAATAGAGAAAAAAATTCATATATAACTCATACATGTCCCTGAAAAGGTCTAAAACGTCATATAAAAATAAAATATAAGCATAAATTTTCTAATCACAATGCTTTTAAATGGCGCGATTAAGAATGTTATTCCCAAACAGACGAATTCTTGTAGCCTCGAACCAAAAGGGAGAATATGGTCCATTGGCGAAATTTAAAATGAAGGGCCAAAATCACAGTCAAGTGAAATCCAGCCACCCCATTGGTCGTGTGGTAAGGGTGAAAATCACGAACTTGTTTCTCCATTTGAAAAAGGTGAGGGGGAAAGTATTTTATAAGCGATTGTTACCGTCTGTTCTTATTTAAGATAAACCATCGAAATTAACTCAATTAAGATATTTTGATGCCATTTTATAAAATGAGAGTGAAAAATTTAGATTATAAATGAAAAGACATAAGATTTACTTCAAAACTGCCGCTACGATTTTTTCTCGGAAAAAGGAGTATGACAACATTTACCCAACTGCTAAGAGATTGTTCCCTGAAAAGGACGCGGCTCAATGACCAATGAGGTATTTGGATTTCACCGGATTGTGATTTTGGCCCTCCATTTTGAAATTTCGCTATAAATTGAAACAGGTTTAAACCTGTATTTTTTTTTCTCTCGTTTTTTAAAAAAGAACTAATTTATCGCTTCACCGGTAAAAATTTATTAATTATTTTATCATATGTGTTTTAAATATCAATATAGAAAATTATTTTAACGTTTTGCTTGAAAATATAACATTATTTTGTTAGTACATTAAAATCGTCTGCAGTCAGAAATTTATATTTTAGATTAATATTTATTACTTAAGTTTTCATACATGATTTTAAAAGAATGTTTTCATCATTATATTTTAAATATTTATTTACATGCAATTATTAAGTCATAAACATTTTTTATCTATGTTATAAAGTATTGAAAATTACATTAATGAAGGAAACTTTTAGTTATACAATTTTTAATTCGTATCAAATGTTTTCAATATCTTATTTAATTTTAATTTGATATATAATTATTGCTAATTTTCCAATTTCCTTCATTTTAAAAGCGAATATTTATTCTAATAAATAATAATAGAACGAAGACTATTTTAAAAATTTGCTATTTCCTCTTGAAATATGCTTCAACTGTAATTCATTTCTTTCAATTCGTCTTATAATACAAAATCTCTTCCACGTCCTTTTGTTTGCCACATTAAATTTGAGCTATAAATGGTTTCATATCGCAAACTTTTTTGAGCTTACTTCACCTCCACTTATCTTATTCCTCCATGGGATTCTTTAATTCTGTCTCAGCTTTCTTATTACTTCTGCGAAAATTTTTACACAACCAACCAACCGTAAACAAATGAAAGAGAAAAAAAATTGGGAAAAAGATGATTTTTTATGAGAGTGACTTCTTGATTTTAATTAATTACTCAGTTAATAATTGGAATTTTGAAATTCTGAAGCTCAGGTGCATCAGGAGAGATATTGGGCTACTCTCAAAAAAATTTTGAGCTTTGTACGTGCTGTAGATTTTGCTAGCCATCGCAGACACACACACAGACACACACACAGACAGAGCGTTTTGTTCTTTTATTAGTATAGATACACTCATATTTCGCTGAAGTTTATATTAACGGATAATCACTTTTATTTCCCCATAAATAATAATTTCGTTTCATGTTTAAACCGTTACCGCCATAAATTTTATTTCGATGGAAATATTTTCAATAAATTCAAAAGATAGCAATGTTAATATATACACAAAATATTAATAAAACATTATAAGACAAAGGAGCATTTTATCAATTTATTTTATATATTTCCCAATAATGATAAATTTTGGCTTTGGTAATTTAGGTTGCTTGGTATAGTCCAAAAATAACATTAATAATTCCTTTTATAGTTTAAAATTAAATATAATAGGCTTAATTTCCCTTTAAATTGTGTAACAAAAGAGTTGGGTAGGATTTTACTTTTGTTCAATGTAATACAATAAGTACTGCATTAATAGACAATAATTAACAATAAAAGGTTATGTATAGCTATAATTTGGTACATAAATTTCTATTTAGTAAACTTTCAATATTTGATTGTTGTTATTTTATGGAAATTTAAAGTATTATTTCTTTATATATCAAAATAATATCTTTTGATAGTAAAAGCCTATATCGTTATAACACACATCGCTACAAAACAGTTTTAAAAGTAAACAGCTTTTAAAGATAAAATATTTTAAGGTGGAAATTATAAAAAACAGCAATAAAATGTTTTAAAAATATTTTTTAGTTTTATAAATGTGTTTTGTTAATATCGCTGTTTTTATCTGTAACCATTCTTTTTACCTTATCCCATATCTTCGACAAAAATTGTGAAATGAGATTTTTGTTATTATGTTTGATCTCGAAAATGTGTCTCCATTTAGGAAAGATAAAGCGTGAAAGAATGAAATTTGTTTTGCAGAAGCTAACAGTACCACCTTTAAATGCTTTAAGCTTTAACCAGATTAAGTTTCTCTTATCCGTATTAAAAAATATCAGCATTTTATACTTAATGTACATTGATATTTCGCTGAAGCTCCTCTCAACAGATAATAACTTTTATTTTCCCATTAACAATATTTTCGTTTCATGTTTAAAACGTTACCGCCATAAATTGTAATTCGCTGAAAATATTTTTAATAAACTAAATTAAATTAATTCAATCAATTAAATTAAGTCACTGTTATTTCATTAAATCATAACGTATTAAATCATTATTAATTCATTAATTAATCAATTAAATTAATTAATTAATTTATTCATTAAATTAATTCAATCAATTAAATTCAATATTACAGAGACATTATTGTTTGCCTCTCAAGAGGTTAACCCCAGGGACGCCTTTTGCAGTCTGCAAACGGATAATTTTGCTGTTCCAATTGTGAGCAGGCATCAGTGAATTTTTTGCACAATTTCGATCTGATAATATACGTGGAAAAGAGCTCTTAATTACTTTCAAATAAATTTGTTCTTAAATTGCGATGTGAATAAATTATTTCAACATTTTTGAAACAGAAATACCTTGCTCCTGAAAGGGTTAAAGGACAGTAATTAACGAAAAGAAGATATGTGACTACACTGTTAAAATTAATGGTGACACATTGCACCTTTTAGGGGTGAAAGACTTGTCTCACTGGTGACACCCCTAAAGAAGCCAGAATTGCACCTTTAATTAGGGTGAAAAGATGACACCCTTAATCCAGAGTGCCCAATAATGAAAAATTAAAAATTATACAAACCGAATTTTGGTCCGCGAAGGATTCGAACCCACCACGTCTGATTACAAATTCAGCGCTCTAACCGCTCGGCCATCGAGCTCACCGTCAAAATTAACCTGAAATGTTCAAATGGCCTGAAATTCAAAGGTTGCTTTATATAGAAAAGCTCACCAAAAGTTAACCATCCAAAGTTCTAAACTAAATTGGGATAGCGTATAGCGGGGATAGTCATCGTAGGAAGAAAAAGCTGTTTTGATCCGCCAGTGACATCGAGTTGAAGGGCAAGAATACACGTCACAGAGCATGCGCAAATGACTGTGGGGTGAAAATCTTCCAACGGTATGCATTGCGCGGCACCCTAATTAGCGTGAATCACCCAGTGAGAGATGAAACGGCACCCCAAACACATTTTTAAGCCCGCGGGTGTCAAATGGTAACAATTTTTCACCCCTGGGCGCCAAATGCAATTGGTTTGTAACCATTAACTTTAACAGTGTGTAATTTGCTGCAAAAATTTCAACATAGTAAACTTTCACATTCTGATTATACTTGTTTTATTGAGAAAAAATATTCTTGCTGTATATTTCAAAATAATGTCTTTCAACAATAAAATCCTATATCATAATAACATAAACAGTTTTGCAAGTATTCAGATTTTAAAGATAAAATATTTTAAGGTATGAATGATAAAATAACAACAATAAATTTTTAAAATTATTTTTTTAGATTTATATTTGTGTTTCTTTAATATCGCTGTTTTTATCTGTACCCATTCTTTTTACCTTATCCCCTATTTTCAACAAAATGATGAAGTGAGATTTTTATTATTATGTTTGATCTCGAAAATGTGTACCCGTGAAGGAAAGATAAAGCGTGAAAGAATGGATTTTTTTTTGAAGCAAACAATTCCATCTATAAATGTTTTAGCTTTAATCAGATTAAGGTTTCCTTATACCTATCAAAAATATCAGTACTTTATACTTAGTGTACACTCATACTTTTCGGAAGTTTCTCTAAAAGGATAATCACTTTTATTCGCCCATAAATAATATTTTCGTTTTATGTTTCAAACGTTACCACCATAATTTATATTTCGATGGAAATATTTTGAACAAAATAAAAAGATAGCATTGTTAATATATACCACAAAATATTTATTTATTGAATTACGTCATTTTCGTGATTTATAAAGTTAAGTCAAATAATTAACAGAGTGGAAAAAAATGAATAAAATTCGTATAAAGATGCTAGCCCTGAACGGATTAAAATTACCCCCTTACATTTTTTATTTAAGTACAGAGCTTCTCTTCGTTCTATAAGGTTCCACAAGTGGCTGAAAAGATCTGCTCTCGAAGCTGGTATACAGGAAGTGCTGAATTTCGAACCCACAAGCGTTCATTGACCAAACCGTTCGGAGCTTTCTGTGTTTTTTCGATAATTGAGTAAACTTGCATAAATACGAGTTAGGTTCCATTAGAAATACCTACCACGGAAAGCAACCTTCTCCAGGGACTATATCCATCACGCAGATAGTCGGTCGTCATAAATAACACCAACAACTTCCTATAATACTCTGGGTAATACAAAAGTCAGGACGAACTTTAAAAATGAATAATTTGAAAACGAATCAAGATACAAAGATGATGTTTGCACCAAACGCATGGAGTAGAAACCGGGTTTTATGTAACAATGAAAATCTATACTAATAAATGAACAAAACGCTCTGTCTGTCTGTGTGTGTGCCTGTGTGTGTGTGTGTGTGTCTGTGTGTCTGCGATGGCTAGCAAAATATACAGCACGTATGAAGCTCAAAAATTTTTTGAGAGTAGCACCAAATCTCTTCTGATGCACCTGAGCTTCAGAATTTTGAAATTCTAATTATTAACTGAGTAATTAATTAAAATCGAGAGGTCACTCTCATAAAAAATCATCTTTTCCCATTTTTTTTCTCTTTCGTTTGTTTAAGGTTGGTTGGATGTGTAAAAATTTTCGCAGAAGTAATAAGAAAGCTGAGACAGAATTAAAGAAACCCATGGAGAAATGAGATAGGTGGAGGTGAAGTAAGCCTCAAAAAAGGTTTGCAATATAAAACCATTTATCGCTCAAGTTTTAAGTGCCAAATAAAAGAACGTGGAAGGGATTTTGTATTATAGGACGAATTGAAAGAAATGAATTACAAATGAAGCATAATTTAAGAGGAAATAGCAAATTTTTAAAATGGTCTTTATTCTATTATTATTTATTAAAATAAATGTTCGTTTTTAAAATGAAGGAAACTGGAAAATTAGCAATAATTAAATATCAAATTAAAATTAAATAAGATTTTGAAAACATTTGATACGAACTAAAAATTGTATAACTAAAAGTTTCCTTCATTAATGTAATTTTAAATACTTTATAACGTAGATGAAAAAATGTTTATGACTTAATAATTGCGTGTAAATAAATATTTAAAACAAGTATGATAAAATAACTAATAAATTTTTACCGGTGAAGCGATAGATTAGTTCTTTTTAAGAAATAAGAGCAAAAAAATACGGGTTCAAACCTGTTTCAATTGATAGGTGTGTCAAATCACGTGCTTTTTTTGGTACTTAATTGGACTTAATGTAGGGTTACATATTTAGCATCACCTCCAGAGATAATACTTCCACTCTATTAATTTCTTTTTACTCTATGAAAGACACCAATTTGAGATTTTGACATTTCAAAAGTGATTGGTTTTTTTCCCCCAAAGACCTTTAAAATTCATAGACTGGCAAAATGTCAGTTTAACTTAGGATTTTTGAATACAGCTATTACGTCAGATCGTTGGTACTTCGTACATTAAAATCTATGCGTGGTTAGCTATGTTGCAGTAAATATATGTATGTGTATATATGAGGCTTTTTAGCAGTTTTTTTAAATTATTGATTAAATTTGAATGCATTTTATTTAAGTAAAAATTTTATTGAGACTTTAATTTGTTTTTAAAACAAAAATGAAATGGCTGTTTGACGTACAATTGTTCGAATCGGCAGACGATTCATACACAGTGATAAATTGTCAAATAGCAAAATAAATTATGCATCAAAAATAGTCACTAAAAGAATAGTAGCAAAATATAATTTTTAGGCGTATTAACACATAACCCGATCCCAACCAGAAAAAAAACAGACCATACTCCGATCCAAGCAAGACAAAAATTTCATTACCATAAATCCGAACCGAACCTAAAAATTCCATTTGAAAAAAAACTATGGATTTGATATCTGACCCGAATCAAATCTGAATTCCACAAAAGTATTCAAATGAAGCATACCCCAATCCGATCAAAGAAAAATAATGTTCGTGTATATGCAACCCGACCCGAACCTAAAAATTTTCTTTGAAAAAACCCGAAAAATGATCAGAACGAAAACTGAAATCGATAAAAATATTCCAAAGAACTATAACCCGATAAGAGCAACATAAAATAATTTCCGTGAACATAAACCTGACTCGAACCTAAAAAATTCCATTTGAAAAAAGACCTGAAATTTTATGCAAACTACATCTGAATCCGATCAAAATATTCGAAAGAACCATAACCGGATTCGAATAAGAGAAAATAATTTTTGTGGACATGAACCCGATCCGAACCTAAAATTCCATTTGAAAAAAAAACCTGAAATTTGAATCGAACCAAATATGAACCTGACAAAAATATTCCACAGAATCATATCCGGCTCTGAACAAGACAAAAAATTTCCATAAACATGAACCCAATCCGAACCTAAAAAATTGAACTAAATCTGAATCTGACAAAAATATTCCAGAGAAGCATATCCTTATTCGAACAATACAGAATATTTTCCGTTGATGCGCAACCCAACCTGAACCTAAAAATTCCATTAAAAAACCGAAATCTGAAATGAACGACATCTGAACCCGAAAAAAATATTCCAAAGACCCAAAACCGAATCCGAGCAAAACAAAATAATTTCCCTGGACATAAATCCGACCATAACCTTAAAAATCAATTTGAAAAAATACCTGAAATCAGAATCGAACCAAATCTGAATCCGACGAAAATATTCCAAATAACTGTAACCAGATACGAACAAGACAATATAATTTCCATGGGCATAAACCCAATCCGAGTCAAAAAATTTCTAAAAAAATAAATAAATAAATAAATAAATAAAAAAATCCCGAAATTTGAACCAAATTTAATCTGAACCTAACAAAAATATTTCAGTGAAGTATAACCTCATTGGAACTAGGTAAAATAATTTTAATGGAAGTACAACCCGACCCTTAAAAATCCCATTTGAAGGGAAAAAAAACAAAAACCCACGAAATCTGAATTGAACCGAATCTAAACTGAACAAAAATATTCCAAACAACCATAACCGTATCCGAAGAAGACAAAATTATTTCCATGAACATGAATCCAATCCGACCCTAAAATTCGGATGTTCTACAAAACATAATGCGCTCCATAGCGGTGGAAAGTGAACTAAGTACTTACAAGGAAGGTACCATTGGGGGGATACTCAGAATTTTTTGAAAAAAATACGAATTAAACTACTCATGTAGGTAATAAAGGATCAGTGAAAATTAGCGGCGGAATTACATTATTAGCCCGCGAGTAGTCGCGACTTTTTTCACAACGTCATTAGTCGCTCTCGGTCTTTTCGCCGCTGGCCCCCCGGATACAAAAAACGTAAAATAAGAAATTTTTTTCACTTATTATATAAATATAACATTTCAATGAAGATATAAATATGCAATTTTCTTAAGTTGTGCATTTTAATCATGAGATTTGGAGTAATAGGAAAAAGTAAAAATGAACTGTCATTGGGAATTGTTCCGTAGAATTTTTCGTCAATTTCAACTTTGTTTCTAAAAATGTAATTGAAGGAAAAACAGAGATGTCCTATTACTTCAATAAGTTGATGCAGATATCTTTAAAGTCAGTTATATGGTAGATCTTTTTTGTATTTGTAATTGGGATGTGAATTAGGAGAAGATAAGTTATACGGGCGGCGAAAAGACCGACACGCGACTACTGACGGGTTAAATATGTAAAAAATAAAATAATTTGGAATAATTGGCGTGAAAAGCTGAAAGCGACGCGGGATTTGGTGAGCAGTGCATTTCCTCGCCAAAAGCAGACGATTTTAACGAAAGTGAAAATTGATTTTAATTGACTTCACTACAGCATTATCTGCAGCATTTACTGCAAAGTCACTCCACTACTTTTATAGAATATCTCTTTTCTGACCAATGAGAATTCTCCATAGCACGGCGAATTGACCGTTTTCTATAAAAGCGGTGGAGTGACGCTGCAGAAAATGGTACAGATTTTTAGCGGTGTTGTAGCTTGTGCAACACTGTTAAAAATCTGCTGCATTTTGCTGCAACGCACTCCACTGCTTGTATATAATATCTCTATTCCAACCAATGAGAAAGCTCCATTTCACGGCCAAGTAACCGTTTTCTATACAAGCAAGGCAGTGCGCTACAAAAAAATGCAGCAGATTTTTAACAGTGTATTTTTCAATTTGGAACAATTTAATCAATTTAAATTGTGTTTTAAATGATAAAATATATTAATTTCATTTTGTTATAAGTACATAAAAACGTATATAATAAAATTACACTTAAAGTAAAGTAAAAATGCAAAACTAAAATTACTTAAACTAAACTTATTTAAATAAATTGAACATAGAAAGTGTTATTTTTCAAAATTTCATTTTTTCGCCAACCGGAGATAAATCGCCAAATAAACGAAATTTTTATTATTTTTTAATGGACGTTATAAGGAGGTTCCGCCGAACTTTTTTTATAAACATACATAACTATATGAGAAGATCATTCTGTAATTTTTTCAGATTTTTCTGAGTATGCCCGTATGAAGACCTTCCTTGTTAGCGCGAGATGGTTAAGATATTTCGTTTATAGTTAGAGTTAAATTATAACTTGGTTACGGTTAGGTAACAGTTAAGTTGCAATTACGTTCCGGTGAGCCTTATGTTATATTTAATTTCCGGTTAGGTTACAGTTAGGTCATGGTTAAGTTACAGTTAGGTTAAGGTTAAGTTGCGGTTAGGTTGTGATTAGATTATAGGTAGGTTATGAAAAGGTCACGGCCAGGTTACATTTATGGCTTATTTAAGTTAAAATACAGCTAGGTTACAGACAAGTTATGATTAAAATACAATTAGGTTACGGTTAGGATTTTGTTCACAGAATGAATATTACGCATGTTTGATAAAAAATATACACCTATTTTTGTAAAATGGCTCTGAAAATATAATACTATTTACTAACCTTTTAGCTAATCATCGAGAATCGATTTCATTCACGGTATAGTCGGATTTAAGAGTGATATAATTAGTTTGAAATTCAAAATATTTCACTTGGGATATCTATGTGAAAAAGTATTTAGTTAAGTCACTTAACAGAAATTTTAAGGATAAATATCAACACTTTAACACGAAAATCACGCAATCGTTGGACCTGTATTCCCTCCTGCGTTTCCCACTGCACTCATTTTGGGTATTTTTGGAGCTAAATATTATTTTTTAAACCAATTTTTGACACAGTCAGGGGGTACGTATTTAATATAATGTGCACTGTAAAAAATTTGACCCTTTTGCTGCATCATCACTCCCCCGCTTTTATAGAATATCTCTCTTTTGACTTATGAGAATGCTCTATAATAAGCTGAAGTATAATCATTTTCTATAAAAGCGGTGGAGTGACGATGCAGCAAAAGGGTAAAAATTTTAACAGAGTATTTACACATATTTCGAGTTAAAGATAAAATCATAAAAAATTGCAGTTCGTTTAGCATTATTATTACGGCAACGCCGGGCGGGTCAGCTAGTATATGTATATAGTTTTGTTGGCGACCAACTAATGGCGTTATAGTGTTGTATTTAGCACCAAAAGATGATTTAGAAGTGAAAAAATTTTGACAACTTACTAGTCAGCTTAATTACAATTAATTGGTACTATAGTAAATGTTCAATGCACTGCCCATCATTCATAAGTGCAGCTGTGAGACTTGGCTTTACATCATTCACAGCATTTAGTAGAATTTCTTGCGTTATGGCAGACACATTTTGGCGGATGGCATCTTTGAGTGCTGCTAATAATGCCATTGGTCATACACAAAACTAACAAGGAAGGTCTCCATACGGGCATACTCAGAAAAATCTGAAAAAATTACAGAATGTTCTTCTCATATAGTTATATATGTTTATAAAAAAAATTTCGGCGGAACTTCATTGCAGTGTCCGTAAAAAATTAATGAAAATTTCGTTTATTTGGCGATTTATCTCCGGTTGGCGAAAAAACGAAATTTTGAAAAATACGCTTTTACGCTTCGAACACTGTTAAAAATCTGCTGCATTTTGTTGCAACGCACTCCACCGCTTGTTTATAATATCTCTATCCCAACCAATGAGAAAGCTTCATTTCACGGCCAAGTAACCGTTTTCTATACAAGCAAGGGAATGCGTTGCAGCAAAATGCAACAGATTTTTATCAGTGAATACCTTTTAAAGAAAAAACTTTCTATGTTCAATTTATTTAAATAAGTTTAGTTTAAATAATTTTAGTTTTGCATTTTTACTTTACTTTAAGTGTAATTTTGTCATATACGTTTATATGTACTTATAACAAAATGAAATTAATATATTTTATCATTTAAAACACAATTTAAATTGATTAAAGTTGTTCCAAATTGAAAAATACACAGATAAAAATCTGTTGCATTTTGCCGCAACGCACTTCCTTGCTTGTATAGAAAACGGTTACTTGGCCGTGAAATGGAGCTTTCTCATTGGTTGGGATAGAGATATTATATACAAGCGGTGGAGTGACTTTGCAGTAATTCTCATTCAGCATTCTCATTGGTCAGAAGAGAGATATTCTATAAAAGTAGTGGAGTGACGTTGCAGTAATTCTCATTCAGCATTCCCATTGGTCAGAAGAGAGATATTCTATAAAAGTAGTGGATTGACGTTGGAGTAAATGCTGCAGATTTTTAACAGTGAAGTCAATTAAAATCAATTTTCAGATTCGTTAAAATCGTCTGCTTTTGGCGAGGAAATGCACTGCTTGCCAAATCCCGCGTCGCTTTCAGCTTTTCACGCCAATTATTCCAAACTATTTTATTTTTTTACATATCTAATAATGTAATTCCGCCGCTAATTTTCACTGATCCTTTATTACCTACATGAGTAGTTTAATTCGTATTTTTTTCAAAAAATTCTGAGTATGCCCCCAATGGAGACCTTCCTTGAAAGTGTTTTCGTTGCCACACAAAACCCGATTTCTTTTCCATCCGTTTGGTGCAAACCGTATCTTTTTATCTTGATTCGTTTTCGAATTATTCATTTTTAAAGTTCCTGCTGACGTTTGGATAACCTGGTATTTCGAGGCTATTTAAATAAAGAGAAAATGAATCAACATATAATCTCAGCCTTAGAAAACTAAATATCGAAACAAATCCGAATTGATTTAAAAACTAATTGCATTAGAGAAAACTAAGTATTTTTAAAACTAAGTTTCGATTTATTCCGTATTTCATGAGAAAAAAAGGAGGAATGTTTTATTTATACTAATTAAACTTTCAAAAGTGAAAAAGTATTTTTTGTTAGTGAAAAAAACTACAATTAGTGTGTTTTGTGCTTTATTGAGTATATTTAGTAGTTAAATCATATTAAATACCAGTCTTATTGAAAAGAGAAAGAAGTTCTTATTGAAAGAAAATGTTTAATTAGTAATTTAATGCTTGGACGAACGACAGTATCAGCGGAACAGTCTTTAAAAACAGATTAAAAATAGTAATTCAATATGTTTGATTTACACTATATATTAAACAGGTTAAATGATTAAATAAAATTAAAATGACAAAGAATTTCTCATTATTTTATAATAGTAAATATTTGAAAGATTGGTTAACAAATTTAAATTTAAACAAATAATATTTTAGTTAAACAAAAATGGTGGAGTATAATGCAATAATAAAAATATGTAATATAAAAAATAAAATATAAATAAATTGTAGCAAGATGCAATAATATAAATAACAAAAGATGTTTAGTTACTTACATAAAAAGTGCAGTTTTTTCCAAAATAACATCAATTTTAAAAGCGTCAATAATCCAAGAATCTAGGAATATATCTAGTAGATTAATGACTTAGATTGGAATTCGAAAATCCTTTCTAATGTCATAATTTCCTTCTTTTTAAAAAATAGGAACGGATGATAAGCCGGGTTCAAACCTAAATGCGTTCATTGGCCGAACCGTTGAGATCTTACGGTGGTTTTCTTCAAACCTTGGGTAACCTTGCGTAAATAAGGATTAGGTTCTTTTAAAAATAAAGAGGTGCTCCCAAGGAGATCACCCCTCCCCGAACCTTTATCACTCGTGCAGATAATCGTGCAGATAATCGTTTCTCATAACTAACCGTAATATATTCGTCTAATACGTTCTGGGATACTTAACCCTTCAGTGCACGATTTTTCCTTTCTTTACGAAAGAAATATTTTGATTACTTTAGGTAATCACAAATAATAAAAAAAATTCTGACTTCATCTACATTTTTTAATATGGATTTTTGTGGTATGTGCAATATATGTCTCAAATCACACAGAGAAATATTTACATTTTCGTATCAAATGTGACCTGAAGCTCACAATACTGGTGTATTATACATACAAAAAGAGTATGATATTTATTAAAATTTTATTGCAGGTATTTAACCCTTTGAAGGGCAAGCAATTGTTTTCTGTAATGTTAAATTCACACCGGAATCAATTTTGAAACTTTTTTTCTCCAAAGTTAGAAATATGAAATTTTAATTAAAAGCTTCTGCTGTGAATCTTGATTCAAATCAGGTGGCATATAACATATCCAATTGCCCTGATATACTCTATTAGAGACTTTAATTCAAAAAATCTATCATGGCCTTTCATGCCTTTAGGAATTTCTTTAGTATTGTCACTAAAATATGGAAATTGTCGGATTTTTTTTTTTCAAATTCTTTGACTAACGTTGTCTTTTTAATTGTTTGGTTACCTTAAATATCACTTTAGAAATATCTGTAATATAAACTTTTACAGGGTGAGAAAGGTGCTTTTGTATGCTGCATCTAAGTGTTTCTTCTGAAGTAAGATTCTAAAAGTTCAAGGTTAAAGAAAAAGAAAAAATGATAGGGAGTCTCCAAAGCCATAATTTTAGAAGTTAAGGAGTTACTTTCTATATACTTTATTTGCGCTTCAGGAATTTGTGTTCTTATAATGACTTTTTTCTATCAACACCAGCAGGGTCCAGCAGGGATAGCTGAAAGAATAAACAATCTTTCTCTAAATTGGTGTTTCTGAATACAAATATTTAGTGTTGAATTCAAAAGTGGTCGAGCGAAGGGGGGGAGGGAATTCGTCAAGAACATATTGGACAAGATATGTACTACACTGTTAATTTGAAAATTTATTTTGTTTAGAAATTCAATTTCCCCCCCCCCCCCCACACACACACACACTCCCGGCACATAACAATATCCCTCCAGAGAAAAAGCGCCTCACTTCAATATTGTTGGTTTTAACTTTTATATGGTACTTTTAGTGAAATTCAAAATTGCTTTAATATTTAATCTGAAGACGTATCTCCTGTGGCAGTTGAATCCATTTCTTGGATCACATTTGTTGTTATTGTGCAGTCAACATCTGATTCATATGAAGAAATAGCATTTTCAATTGCTATTTTTAGCTGGAATGTATGTTGAAATTTCCCGTCTATCATCAGAAACTCAAAAAGACTGATCACCATTATCAGATGCAAATAATGTTACATTGATTTAATCTTGCGTTAGCCCTTTGCGCACCATTTTTCATTAGAATGTTTTATGAGTTTTATGCTCTATATGTTACATATCTGGCACAAACACGAAAACAAGATTTAAAGCTGATGTATTGAAATATTTTAGTTTTAACCTTAATTACAAATATGTGATATACTCGAATGTATAAAATTTTATCTTGCGGTATTTTCAATATTTTAGGGTGAAAAAGTTGAAGCAAATTCTACTGTTGTATGTGATGCAGACTAGAAATTTTTTTTTTAAATAAAAATTTCATGTCTAGAGAGGTACTGCCATCAAGTGAGAAAAACTGGTACAAATCTCTTTGTTCAGATGTTCTAAATATTGCACAAAGCTCAGATAACCTAAATTTAAAATCTTTAGGAAAATAAAGGGATTTTATTGGTATGTTCTATATATGGCACACCGTGCAGTGAAGGATTACATAAAGGAAAAAAAGGAAGCAACACATAATGTCAGCCTTGAGAAAAATTTATATTGAAACAAATCAGAATTGATTTAAAAAAATGAATGAAATTAATTGCATCAGAGAACTAAGTTTTGATTTATTCCGCATTACATGAGAAAAAAAAGAGGAATGTTTCATTTATACTAATTAAATTTTCAAAAGTTATTTTTTTTTTGTTATTGAAAAAAACTACAATTAGAGTGTTTTAGCTTTATTGAGTAAATTTAGTCGTTAAATTATATTACAGACCAGTCTTGTTGAAAACAGAAAGTAGTTCTTATTGAAAGAAAATGTTTAATTAGTAATTCAATACTTGGACGAAGACAGTATCATTGGAGCAGTCTTAAGAAATCGATTAAAAATAGTAATTATCTACGTTTAATTTAGACGACAAATTAAATAGGTTAAATGATTAAATAAAATTCAAATGACAAAGAATTTCTCATTATACTGTAATAGTAAATATTTGAAAGATTGTTTAACAAATCTAAATCTAAACAAATAATATTATCTAAACAAATAATGTTTGAGTATAACGTAATCATAAAAAAGTGTAATATAAAAAAAAAAAATAAAATAATTATAGGAAGATGCAAAGTTAGTATGCAATAATATGAATCGCAAGAGATTTTTAGTTACTTATATACAAAAGTGCAGGTTTTTAAAAAAGTAACATCAGTTTTAAAAGCGCCAATAATACAAGAAATTCTAGAAATACATCTAGTAGATTAATGGCTTAGTTTGGAATTTGACAATCCTGTCTAATGTCATAAGATCCGTTTTAATACGCATATAAAGATATATATATATATAGAAACGGATGATGAGCTGGGTTCGAACCCAAATGCGTTCATTGGCCGAATCATTCGGAGCTTTCGGTGGTTTTCTTCAAACCTTGGGTAACTTTGCGTAAATAAGGGTTAGGTTGCCTTAGAAATAAAGGGGTACTCCCATGGAAATCACCCCTCCGCAAAATCTTTATGTCTCGTGCAGATTATCATCCCTCATAACTATTACTAATACATTCGTCTAATACGATTACGAGGATACTTAAATAAAAGGAAAAATGAAGTAACACATAATGTCAGGCTTTTGAAAAATCAATATTGAAACAAATCCGATTTGAATAAAAAAATGAATGAAACTAATTGTAATACAGAACTAAATTTCGATTTATTCCGTATGTCTTGAGAAAAAAAGGAGGTATGTTTCATTTGTATTAATTAAACTTTCAAAAGTGAAAAATATATTTTTTGTTATTGAAAAAAACTACAATTAGTGTGTTTTGTGCTTTGTTGAAAAAATTTAGTCGTTAAAAATACAAGTCTTTTTGAAACAGAAAGAAGCTTTTATTGAAAGAAAATGTTTAAATACTAATTTAATGCTTGGGCAAACGACAGTATCATCGGAGCAGTCTTAAGAAATCGATTAAGAAATAGCAATTCTATATGTCTAATTTACACTATACATTATATAGATTAAATGATTAAATAAAATGAAAGAATTTCTCATTATACTATAATAGTAAATATTTGAAAGATTGTTTAACAAATCTAAATCTAAACAAAAAATATGTATCTAAACAAATAATATTTGAGTATAATGTAGTCATAAAAATGTATAAACTTAAAAAAATTGAAATATATAAAAAATTGTAGGAAGATGCAAAGTTAGTATGAAATAATATGAAGCGCAAGAGATTTTTGTTACTTACATACAAAAGTGCAGGTTTTTCCAAAATAACATCACTTTTAAAAGCGCCAATAAAGCAAGAAATCTCCGAATATATCTAGCAGATTAATGGTTTAGTTTGGAATTCAACAATACTGTATAATGTCAAAAGATCCGTCCCTTTTTTTTCTTTTCTTTTCTCCCTCTCTCTCTCTTTTTTCTTTTTATATACGAACGAATGATAAACTGGGTTCGAACCCAAATGCGTTCATTAGCCAAACCGTTCGGAGCTTTCGGTGTTTTTCTTCAAACCTTGGGTAACCTTGCGTAAATAAGAATTAGATTCCTTTAAAAACAAAGGGGGGGGGGGTTGTCCCTGGTGGTCCCATGGAAAGCACAGCTCTCCAGAACCTTTATCAATCGTGCAGATAATCGTCCCTCATAATAAACACTAATATATTCGTCTAATATGATTACGAGGATATTTAAATAAAACGGAAAAAATGAAGCAACACGTAATGTCAGCCTTTAGAAAAATCAATATTGAAATAAATCCGGTTTGATTTAAAAGAAATATTTGGAACGAAATTAATTGCATTAGAGAAAACTAAGTTTCGATTTATTCCGTTTTTCTTGAGAAAAAAAGGAGGAATGTTGTTTCATCTATACTAATTAAACTTTCAAAAGTGAAAAAAAAATATTTTTTGTTACTGAAAAAAATACAATTAGTGTGTTTTGTGCTTTATTGAGTAAATTCAGACGTTAAATCATATTACTTACCAGTCTTTTATAAAAGAGAAAGAAGTTCTTATTGAAAGAAAATGTTTAATTAGTAATTTAATGCTTGGGCGAACGACAGTATCAGCGGAACAGTCTTTAAAAACAGATTAAAAATAGTAATTATATATGTTTAATTTACAGTACAGATTAAACAGGTTAAATGATTAAATAAAATTAAAATGACAAAAAAATTCTCACACTATAATAGTGAATATTTGAAAGGTTGTTTAACAAATCTAAATCTAAACAAATAATATTATATCTAAACAAATAACATTCGAGTATAGCATAATCATAAAAATATGTACCATAAAAATGTAAGAAGATAAAAAGTAAGTATGCAATAATATGAATTGAGAGAGATCTTTAGTTACTTCCATGCAGAAGTACATGGTTTTTCAAAATTCAACCGGTGAATTAAGAGAAGTGATAGTAGGCGTCAAAAATATGAAAAAATAGCATAGAACATAGAGCCACCAAACACCCCCCCCCCCCTTATTAAAAAAAAGATAAAATAAAAACCAGGATATTTTACCTTTATCTGACAGTAATAACTTTCCTCCTGACCGCCGAGCAAAAGCGCAGAATTGTATGTGTGTGTGTATTTTGTGTCGGCCGATTATCTACACTAGGGATATAGGCCCATGGGGAGGAATGCCCTTCGTGGGGGTCTTTCAAAGGAGACTAACCCGTATTTACGGAAGGTTCGAAGAAAACCACGAAATCTCCGAACGGTTAGGCTGACGGCCGCGATTGGGTTCGAACCCAGCACCTGCCGTCTACCAGTTGAGAGGTCAGAACCTCTCGGCCACTGGTCGGGCGCAGAATTGTAATGTTGTTTTCATTAGAATTTTTTAAAAAATCTAAAACAAAGTTTTTTTTTTTTTTTTTAAACATGACATAAAATTTTTAATTACGTATTGGAGTATAAGGCTTGAGAGTGTTAATCAAGACAAAATATTTTAAAATGCATTATATTTGTAGAATTATGTTAATTTAAAAATGCTTTTATTGCAGCGTAGAGAACGGAAAAATCAGTTCGCAACAGTGAGAAGGTTAAAAAA
Source organism: Maratus speculifer (assembly GCA_964019185.1). Lineage (NCBI taxonomy): Eukaryota > Metazoa > Arthropoda > Arachnida > Araneae > Salticidae > Maratus > Maratus speculifer. The sequence continues at coordinate 92,419,922 of OZ025294.1, read as the reverse complement.
ACTGAAATGTGATGTAATGAAAACTTTAATAGACATTCTCCCTTCTGTTGTGAATATGATAATACTAAAAGAAGGGAGGGGAAGTAAAAGTTTTCACTATTAGCGCCAGCTGTATCACTTAGTGCTCCCTTTTTTGAAATGCGATTATCAGTTCATCCCACGTAATCGATTGAGGGAGAACCCTGTTTTTTCCGGAAATTTTTGTGATGTTTTCACACTGCTTATAAAACAAAGTACGTATCGTTATGCTGTGTTTTTTTCAATATTTAAATTTTTTTCGCAATTACTATTATCAAGCAGGATGTAATGATGTTAATACTATGCATATAATGTTCAAATAAATATCCATTTTTACTTTCTTCTATCTTCAATAGAAGAAAGTATTGTAATCGAAATTTTTTTCGACTTCCGGTTTTCGACGGATTTACACGTTTTAGGGGTCGGAGATTCCAAAAAACATGTTTTTACAAAATGTCTGTCTGTCCGTGTGTGTGTGTGTGTGTGTGTGTGTCTGTGTGTATGTCGCCATTCTACCATCAAAAAGTGTATGAAGTTATGCATAGAATTGAACCAAATTTTTTGTGAATGTTTTTGGCTGTGGCAAGCAGGTCCTCCTTCAGTTTCGAAATATTCCGCGGGAAGAAGGCGCTGCAATCGCGATTTTTATGCCATTTCCAATATTGTACCGACCAAAAGTATATGAAGTTATCCATCGAATTGAACCAAATTTTTTGTATAAGTGTATGACTATAGCTAGTTGGTCCTCCCTGAATTTGAAAAAAAAATCCGTCGGAAGAGGGCGCTGCAATCGCGATTTTTTTGCCATTTTCAATATTGTACCGACCAAAAGTATATGAAGTTATTCATCGAATTTAACCAAATTTTTTGTGTAAGTGTATGACTATGGCTAATTGGTCCTCCTGAAGTTAAAAAAAAAACCGTCAGAAGGAGGCGCTGCAATCGCGATTTTTGTGCCATTTTCAATATATTACCGACCAAAAGTACATGAAGTTATGCATCGAATTAAACGAAATTTTTTGTATAAGTGTATGGCTATGGCTAGTTGGATTGCCTTGAATCTGAAAAAAAATCCGCAGGAAGGGGGCGCTGCAATAGCGAATTTTATGCCATTTTCAATATTGCACCACATAAAAGTGCATGAAGTTAGTTCTAGAACTGAACTAAATTTTTTGCATATGATTATTTTTGGTAAGGCAAGTAGGTCCTCCCTGAATTTGAAAAAAAATCTTCCTATCATTCTATTGTCCATCGGCTCGTGCAGAGACGGAAATACGTTTTTACTCCGATTAATTGATTGAAGCAGAAATTGATGAAAATCAAAGCTGGTATAGTATTGAATTTAAATTATTAAAGCATTAAAATGAGTAGTTATTTTTTTTAAATATTAAAATATACGTATGAGATAGAAGAAAGTTTTGGGATTGGCACATCCAACTAGTTTTCTTATTTTTTTTAATTAAAAAATTTCATATTTATTTATACGAGATAGAACCCGTCGAGTTTTGACGAAAGAAAATATTTAAAGAGGAACTGTTTCATTAATTTATAATAAACCTACAAAATCAGTTACTTTAAAAAATATACCCTACATTGGTAAGTCTAACTCTTAAACAAATGATATTTAACTTAAAGCTAACAAAATACTATTTCTATAAAATTCAGTTGCAGAAATTGTTGAAATTAAACTTTAATCTTATATGTAAGTGTTAAAAAATAATAAAAATCCGTTAATATCATAAAGTAATCAATTAAGGCTCTTATTCCAGTATTCAAATATGAAAAAAAGCAAAATTCTTTCCACTTTGACTCAATCATAGAATTTTCCCCCGTGAAATCTGAATCCGACGTCATTTTCACCAGATCCAAATTTATATATGCACCTTTCACATCTTTATTGACCTTTTTAAAAAAATTGGAATTTTAATTTGATCATTTTGATTCAAAACTTGAAGTTTCTATGCCATTAACTGAAACAAATTCTAAACTATTTATATTCTCTTAAGTGTAAATGAAATTTTGTAAATGAAATCAAAATCCATCGGGTTTTATAACAAAAGATAGACACAGCACGTATTTAAATAAAATTTCTCCCCATTTAATGAGAAAAGGGCAACATAAAGAAACAGTAATATTTTTTTTCCTTTTTACCTTTTCTTTTGATAGAAACGGAGTACTTCTGTTGCCACAATTAGAAAAAAAGGTACTAAAAACTAAAAAAAAAATTAATGTTTCAAAATTGAATTAAGATACAGCTTTCAAATAAATTGCATTTAAAAGCACATTTTTTCCCCCTATAAGACGGTGTAAAAATTCAAAGCATGTGATTTTTAGAAGCTTAAAAATTTGCAATAGTAAAAATTGGAAAACAGAAATTTCATTTCAAGTTTCAAAGTGTTGCCATTAGCAAAATGACGTAGCGTTACGCATAGATACGTTTGGCCTTTATAATAGAGATACTTATTTATTTAGTTAGTTTATCTGTTCCGAATATCTGTTCTGATTGGATACTCAGCCGTTCATTAAATGTCTCAAGAACAATGGAATATACGACAGGATATTTTTATTTTCTTCTATCTTCAATGGAAGAAAGTATTGTAATCGAAATGTTTTTGATTTCCGGTTTTGAAGGATTTACACGCTTTAGGGATCAGAGATTAAAAAAACATATTTTTACAAAATGTCTGTCTGTGTGTCCGTATGTCGCCATTCTACCATCAAAAAAATGTATGAAGATATACATAGAATTAAACCAAAGTTTGTGTGAATGTTTTTGGCTGTGGCAAGCAGGTCTTCCTCCATTTTTGAAATATTCCACCGGAAGGGGGCGCTGCAATAGCGATTTTTGTGTCATTTCCAATGTTGTATCGACTAAAAGTGTATGAAGTTATGCATCGAATTGAACCAAATTTTTTGTGTAAGTGTATGGCTATGGCTAGTTGGTCCTCCCTGAATTTGAAAAATATCCGCATAAAGGGTTGCGCTGTAATAGCGATTTTTGTGCCATTTTCAATTATTGTACCATCTAAAAGTATATGAAGTTATTGATGGAATTGAACGAAATTTTTTGTAAAAATGTATGACTACAGCTAGTTGGTCCTCTCTGAATTTTGAAAAATTCGGTGGGAGGGGGCGCTGAAATGGCGTTTTTTTTGTACCATTTTCAATATTGTACCAATTAAAAGTGTATGGAGTTATGGATAGAATTTTACCAAATTTTTTGTGAAAGTGTATGGCTATGGCTAGTTTGTCCTCCCTGAATTTGAAAAACATCCACCGGAAGGGGGCATTGTAATAGCGATTTTTGTGCCATTTTTAATATTGTATCACCTAAAAGTGTATGAAATTATGCATAGAACTGAACCAAATTCTTTGTGAAAGTGTATGGCTATGGATGTTGGTCCTGTCTGAATTTAAAAAAATCCGCAGGAAGGGAGTGCTATAATCACGATATCTGTACCATTCTGATTATTTTTCCATAAAAATTGTGTGAAGGTATGCCTCGAACTGATATCAAATTTTTGGTTATCATTATTTTTGGGTATGGCAAGTAGGTCCTCTCTGAATTTGAAAATATATGCCTGTCATTCTATTGTTCTTCGGCTCGTGCAGAAACGGAAACTCGTTTTTTCTCCGATTAATTGATTGAAGCAGAAATTTAAGATGAAAATCAAAGTTGGTATAATATTGAATTAAAATTATTAAAGCTTTAACATGTGTAAATATTTTTTTAAATATTGAAATGTACGTATGAGATAGAAGAATGTTTTGCGATTGGCACATCCAACTGGTTTCTTGTTGTCATCATTCCAGCATTAAACAATATTGAGATTGATTTGAATGGAACTAATACAAAGAAGTTAGCTTTTAAATTTTAAATGTAAAAGTATTTGGGTGACATTAATCGTGTCTTATTGTCCATGTGCGAATTCATTAATTTTGTGCTATTCTTATTATAGGTGTAAGTGAAAAAAGTAGATTATTTGTCACAACAATACATTTAAAAATGTGAATGAAAGTTTCAAATTAAGTGCTTGGCTGTACATATTTTTTCCCCATTATAGTGAATAATATATATATAAACATTATATAATACTGCAGTTCAACATCTACAATGAATATAGAATAACCTAATTAAAAAAAAAAATAATAATAAATGCAAGTCAACCAAATGCAATTAGAATTATTGAAACAATGACAAATAAAATTGGAGATTGTAATACGTGGCTCGTTATCAAGAGCAATGAAAAGGGCACAGAAATTACTATTAATTTCTGAGGTAGAAATCAGGAAAAAGGCCTAATGCATAATTTGCATAATTGACCGATTAATCGTAACCAAAAAATATTTAAGTCAAGAAACCAGGACACATAAAACACTACATACAATCTAAATCATATAATGAAATCGATGAGCACAAATTGGTTTGACCATTAAACTAGAAATTGAAATTAGAAAAACTTACATTGTACTAATTCGCCAACGTGTTGAAAAAACACAAAAATGCATAGTAATTGTACTAATAATTTAATAATTAATGAGATTGAAGACAGTTAAAGGGTATAAAATGAAGGAAAAATATTATTATAATTAAAAATAACTACTACTAAGAATATTATAACGTTAATATATATATATATATATATATATATATATATATATATATATACATATATATATATATATATATATATATGTGTGTGTGTGTGTGTGTATGTTACTAAAATGAAGTCACAAATGTCTAAACAAGTAGGCAGAATGCCAAAAATGAACAATATATATATATATTAGGGTGGTCCTTAAAAATGAACTTTTAAAATTTGTATGGGGCATCCCTTTATGTTGTTCTATGTATTAAATAAAGACCTCCACAAAAATTTCAGAATTTTAAAACAAATTTTAAGTGTCGCTACCAAGGTTTGAATATTTGAAAAATTAGGAGATTTGACATCATTTTAGTCTTATTTTTAAGTTATTAATACATACAGGGTGAGTTATAAATATCGAAACAATAGGCTACCTCCTTAAATATTGCCCCTAGACCCATACTTCCAATTGCAAAACTTCATAAAAGAGAAGAAGTTTTTGATAAGATAAGTTGCAACTCCATGGGGGGTTTATTTGAAAAAATACGAAAATTAAGTTTTTATACGGCCTCCGTACAGCAAAATTCCCAATTAGGAAATTATTCCTTATCCATTCCTAAACTGAACAAAAAAATTTTCATTTCCTTATCTAAAAACCCCACAGAGATGTTAAAATCCAAAATTCTCCAAAACTCATGACTTACACCACTTAACCATGCCTGTAAAGGAAGACTATTTGATTGAATTTTAACGCATTTGAGGGATCGTCCATAAATTATCCGGTATTAAATTTCGATTTAAGACAGTGCCTGTTATTTGGACATAAAACAGCAGCGCATTTATTTAAAGCTAAATTTATCTTCAAAATATATTGGTAGTCTGCACTGAACGTCTGCATGGATCGAAATATCGAGGTCCGGTCCCAAACCGACTCAAAGGGAAAATGTTCGGCCATGTCTGGAAAAATGTTAAAATCATTACCCAGACCGGCCTGGAAAAAAGTTTAAATCATATCCCGGCTGAGCCAAGAATTTCTACATAGTTTCTTACTTAGGTGTGGTTAAAAATTGTTTTGCACGGAGGAATTTTGACCAAAAATACTTATTACAGTTTTTCGTTTTTTATATTTATACTTTTTATTATTAAAGAAGCGCCAAAGGTTGTGATATATTTATTTTGGCAATGAATCTCTCTATATATGTAAATGTTTCACTTATATTTTAATATCGTTAATCCAAATCCCATGCATTGGAGACTTTGAAAATTGTTATACAGTAAAACCTTTTAAAATGGAATCACATAGGAAAGAATAAATACGTTATAGACAAATGTCCTTCCTAGGAGGTGCAAGTGGAGTTCATTGTTCCTCGGGTATTGTTATATTTATTTTGCATGGATCAACACATTTTCAGTTTAGGACAGAATTCCGTCATAGACAGGTTTTTTTTCACTGGTTTTAATGTAATTTTTTAGCCTTTGAATATACTATTTTTTTTTATGAATTTTAAATGGGTTTTTTTGGTAAAATAAAAGCAATTTTAAAATGTGTTTTTCGTAAAAAGTTTGACTAACCAATTTTTACTTATTTTATGTACGTATTAGGTCAGTCAGAGATAGTGATTTTAATACGGACTGTTCGAGACCGGGATTGAATACTTCCTCCAGTGCTGACTTAGGAAGAAGGAAGTTATATTATTTTTTCAATAAATATTTTTAATATTTTTAAAATTAATATTGAAAAACAAAAACCCAGGAACAAAACTAAAATTAGATTTTCATCTTTAATTAAATGGAAAGAAATGGAAATCTGATAAATAATGTTTCGAGTTATAACGATTTTAAATTATCCCATTTAAACCAGCACAAATCACATGAAATTTTTATAAATTTTAACGGAAATTTTTGGATTTGATTTTCTTAGCAAATTATATGGGTAACCATAAAAAATAAATAAAAATTCTAACTCAAAAGATAGGTTTTTTACACGTTTACTAGAACTGTTAAAATAACATTGTTTTTCGAATTGCGCGCATTACAATTTGTGTCTAATCCCTTGATTTACTTAAACGGCCATAACTCTGCGAATTTTGATGATATGAAGATGCAGTTTTTTGTGTCTTGTTCAGGGCTGGATAAGGAAAGTTTTTCTAATTGTGATTTTTATTCTACGGGGGCCGTATAAGAATTTAATTTTCGTATTTTTTCAAATAGCCTCCACACGGAGTTTCAACTTATCTTATAAAAAATGTCACCTATTTTTATGAAATTTTGCAATTGGAATATGGGTCTAAGGGTAATATTTAAGAAGATAGCTTATTGTTTCGATATTTATGACTCACCCTGTATACATAGTCATCGCAAAACTGAGTCATGGTATGAAATTAGTCTGAATAGACTGTTGAATGTTTAATTTTTTTTTCAAAATTCATGCTGAGTTTTAAAATTTTTCAATGATTTTTAAATATATACGAGTTTTTGTGCAATTTTAAATGGGCCGAAACAATGCCGAGGGGTCAGCTAATTTAACATAAAATAGTGTTTAAATCAATTTAGAAATCAATAAAAATAAGAAAAGAATAATAATTCAGCTTTAATTTTGATAAATGATTATACAATAAAATATGTTTCATAAGCACTAAAAAAATATTTATTACTCAAATTATTAACTTTCGTGTGCGCAACTTTTTTTTTCACCAAAGTGGTGCTTTTCTTGTGTATTAGTAGTTCAAAATTCTCTACTCTTAGTGTAATCCTTGGTTGCTACGGCAACAGCTGCAATTCCGCTAATGAGTAAAAAAATAAAGAATACTGCCCAGTTAAACTGATGGCATTGAGCTCACAGGCTACAAATACTAATTGTACATTAAAGCCTTATATTTTCAAGGGTTAATTCCGTTAAAAAATTAAGAAAGGGAAACAGCTCTCTTCTTTCCTCTTTTTTTATACTTAATCATTGAACCTCCTATACTATCAAAGACATGCTTTATCATATAAAAAATCCATATCCAAAATTCAGAGCAAATTAGATAATTCTTAATAAAAACCCATTTAGCATTTATATAATTTAAAAGGAGTTATCCCCCTCTTTTATACTTAACCATTAAACTTCCAAAACTATTCAGAGATTTGAACGAAATCTGAAAATTCTGCTTGAAAATCCCATTTATATCAACTAACGGGGGGGGGGGATTAGAACCCCTGTTCCCCCTATTTATACTTATTCAATGAACACCTAATAACAATCACGGAATCGTCTCATCAGAATGATCCTAATCTAAATTTTGAACGAAAACTTAATTCTATATGAAAATCCCATTTATATCAACTAACGGGGGGGGGGATTAGAGCCCCTGTTCCCCCTATTTATACTTATTCAATGAACACCTAATAACAGTCACGGAATCGTCTCATCAGAATGATCCTAATCTAAATTTTGAACGAAAACTTAATTCTGCATGAAAATCCCATTTATATCAACTAACGGGGGGGGGCATTAGAGCCCCTGTTCCCCCTATTTATACTTATTCAATGAACACCTAATAACAGTCACGGAATCGTCTCATCAGAATGATCCTAATCTAAATTTTGAACGAAAACTTAATTCTACATGAAAATCCCATTTATATCAACTAACGGGGGGGGGGGCATTAGAACCCCTGTTCCCCCTATTTATACTTATTCAATGAACACCTAATAACGGTCACGGAATCGCCTCATCAGAATGATCCTAATCTAAATTTTGAACGAAAACTTAATTCTGCATGAAAATCCCATTTCTATAAATTAAGGGGGGGGGGCATTAGAACCCCTGTCCCCCTATTTATACTTATTCAATGAACACCTAATAACAGTCACGGAATCGCCTCATCAGAATGATCCTAATCAAAATTTTGAACGAAAACTTAATTCTGCATGAAAATCCCATTTATATCAACAAACGGGGGGCATGAGCCCCCCGTTCCCCCTCTTATACATATCGAATGAACTCCAAAAACTAATCAGGGAAGCGCCTTGTCAGGATATACCTACATACAAAATTTCAAGTGGATCCGATATTTTTATCATGAGTTATCGCGTTACGCACATACGCACATACATACAGAACGGACGGGCACATAAGCTCTCAGGCTATGATAGCCTGTGAGCTAAAAAGTGATGTTATTGTATAATTCTATGCGAAATGTAGACAAAATACTTTCGTATCGTTTCCTGCCTCTCTGTCTCAGTGTGCTGCTAGCTAGTGAATTGAGTGAGTGCAGAGTGTTACTGTGCAACTTAAAAGATTTTTTTATCTGAACATAAATGAAATCTTTAAAATGTTTGAAATTAAATCCATTTAGGCATTTTTTTTTGTCCCTAAGTAAATGTAGTGTAAATAAGGTTGTTTTCAATCTAAAATAGGACCTATTTTATGAATACATTTTTTTTTTGTATGTTTGATGAATCTTGATTTTATATACAAACATTTTTATTTGGTAAATGAAACAGCAATGCAGCTAGCACTAAAGTATCTATCGTAACAAGAAAATCTACAGATATCTGGATTTTTGATAAAATTTCATTATCTTTAAGCAAAAAAAGCTGCCATGTAAAAGAGACGTGCTAAATCTTTTTTTCTATTACCAAAAAAAAAAAAAAAAAAAAAAAAAACCTTAAGTTAAATATTAGAAATTCAGCTCACTGTGCTACAAGTGATGCCCTTATAGTTTGGGGTACAGCTAAAATTTCTACTAGATTGAAAAAGCATGTAGTTGATAAAATTGAAAGACTATTTAAAGAATGGTAAAAGCTTAAAAAGAACAAAGAAAACAAATCGAAACTCTCAGAAGGTTTGAGAAAAAAAAAAGAGGGTTGTAAGATGACTTTGGACGATTTTTTTGATATTGCACGCGAGAATGCCCTTAATATGATAAAAATCGAAGAGGATAAAGAATTTTAGCTGCTCAGAGACAAAAAGGAAGACCTGGTAAAATAAAAAGTAATGATAAACATTTTGTAAAAAAAAAAAAAAAAAGCAACGGAATCAATCAAGAAAAAAGAACGTTTTGAACAAATGAAAAAGCGTGAAGAAATAAACAAATCATTGCTTTTTGAACAAGCGTCAATTCCTTCAGACATATTTGAAGGAGTAAGCTCAAGTGATAATAAAACTTGTTCCACTCAGGCAGAAGTAGCTTCATGCTGTCACAGCGATCCATCTTCTAAAAAAAGAGGTAGAATGAACATTTTGGACAACAGCGTAGCTGCAAGCCTTGATGCAGCAAAGTTAAGTGATAGAAAGGCAGCTATAATTTTGACTACAGCACCAAAACGTGTGGGTTGTGATCCTGCCAATTATAATGTTAGCAATTCCTCCATTCGCCGCCTTAGAATCAAGAGCCGAAAAAGCAGAACCGAAAATTTAGAAAAAGAGTTTTGGCAAGTGTTCCGTTGACTGTTCACGGGGATGGTAAAATTTTGGAAGACATTTCAGGATCTGAAACTGTTGATAAATTATCATTTGTTATTTCTAGTAAAAATATTGACCAATTACTTGCAGTTCTAAAACTTCAGTCAAGTACAGGTTAAGCAATATCTTTTGCTGTTAACAAAACATTGGAGTCATGGGGAATTGCAGAGCAAGTAATGTTTTCGTGTTTTGATACAACCTATGTAAATTCCGGGTTATAAAGAGAAGCTTGTGTTCTTTTGGAACAGAAAATGAAGAAAGAAATGCTTTGGTTGGCTTGCCGTCATCACATCCTGGAGGTTATGCTGGAGGCAGTTGCTATTAAGTCACACGGAATTCCAAACGGACCAGACATACTCTTATAAAAACGATTTAAAATTTCATGGAATTCTATTGATCATGACATATTTCAGACTTCCGTAACTAATAATTTTATCAATGAAAAAACAACAGAAATGCATCAGAAATCATAAAATTTGCACAAAATCAACTTAATGATTTTCAAGAAAGGGACGGTTACAAAGAACTGTTAAAGTTTGATATCATTTTCCTAGGAGGAGTACCCGAAAGTTTTTTTTCTTCTTCTTAAATATATATAATAATGCAGTTGTAGAATTTGCTGAAATATTTAATAAAAATATGTTTACTTGTTTATAAGAATATTTATGCGTTTTCCTTTAATATTTTTGAATAAGTCTAAATTTTAAATAGCGGTAGCGACCCCTAAAATCATGCTAAAAAAATTGGAGAAAATGCTGTAATTCTTTTTTAATAAGTAGAACAAAATGGCAGTGTGCCCCGTTATAAACCGTAAAAAAACTTTTTAACCAACTTTTAAGGACCACCCTAATATATATATATATATGTATATTTATTTATTTGTATATATATTTATTGTAGATGTTGAATTGTAGTATTATATAACGGTTATATATATATATATATATATATACACACATATATAATGCATAAATTAATATTTTCTTATTCTGTTCAACAATTGCATTTAGAAAAAAATAAAATTACCGTTGAGAATTTGCCATATTTAAAGCTTGCAACGAAGGGTTAACCCTTTGTTGCATATATATATAATGCATTAAATATATGCTGCATAAATATATATACATACATGCATTAGATATACACATTTATACAAAAACATGTTGAGAAATACATCGTAATTTAAGAAAAAAAGTATGCTTATCTTGAAACTTTTCTTTCTGCAATTAAAAAGGTCTTTAGTTTTTTTTTAACAACAATGCGATTATTATCAATATAAGAAATTTCTTCATTTGGTTATTGCGTTCTTTATAATTCTATGAAAAAAAAAAAAAAAAAAAAAAAGAAAATTTGCTTTTTAAAAAAAGCTATTACTATAAATTTAAAAGAAAGAATTTTAGGTGAAACATTTCTCACTTTCTAGTTGTTATAATCTTCCTATACGTCTGGAAGAGAACTGTAAGAGAACTCCGCCTTTTTCTAGTATACTTTCTCTTTGATCCATGAATGTCTTTTTTGTGTGTGTTTTGTTGATAGTACATATGCTATTACAAGTTATTTTTATACTTGTCTTTTGAATAGGAAATTAATGCCTCCAATATTACATTTGCTTCATATACTAATAGCACAGTAGTTAGGCGGATGAATTTGAAATGAATTAGAAGAAAGCTGGAAAAATGGCCATGAAATGTTTTTTCTCACGTACAATGTGAGTGTTAGGAAATATCTACATATTTACATTTGAAAGACACGTGTTTTAAAATATTAACAGCATTTCAAAACAGCTAATTCTATAGAAAACATTGTCAGAACAAAACTTTAGAGATTAACACTCTGAATGAAATGAATGCCCCGGTTAGTAAATCTGTTCGACATTAAAGTCATAATTTTTTTTTTTTTCTTAATTGCTAATCAAGAGCTTGAAACCCGGAGAGACCAAGCTACTTTAAGAATATCTCAAAATAGCTAACTCAATCAAAGCAATGTCTATGCAAATATTGTAGAGCTTAAAATTTAATAAAATGAGTACCCACGTTAGTATTTTTATTCATTATTAAAATCGCAATTCTATTTCAAAATTTTGTCTTAATCGCAAATTAATAGCTTGAAATCAAGCGAGAATAAGTTACTTTAACAATATCTCAAAACTTTTAGATCAATCAAACAATTACAAAAATAAATATTGTAGAGCTTAAAATTCTGAATAAAATTATAGTACCAACACTAATAAAAACATAGCATATTGATTTTAGACTTAACCTTCCGTCTACCAGACAAAACACCCATTTATCTACGGCAACACCTAATTTTAATTCCAAACTTGCAAACGGCACCAGTAATATTTTAATATAATTTTGCTTTTACAATGAAAGCTTAAATTAAGGAATTCGTAATATCTAGACAAGTCCTTTATTAATTCCGGTGTCAATCGACAATTTCTCATTTTTACCATCGACACCAGAAATATTGTTGTCGGGTCCAATGGACCCGTCTGGTAGACGGAAGGTTAAACAGAAGGAATTCAAACAATTTCCAGTTACCTGATCAATTCTGAGTTCAACCCTTTGCCTACAGGGTTAAAACTTTGAGGTAGAATTGAGACCTTAATATTCAACAAAAATATTAAGTGTAGGTACTCATTTTAATAAGAATTTCAAGCTGTATAACATTTGTGTTGACAATGTTTTTGATAGAGCTAGTATTATTGAAATAATGCTATCGTTTTTATTTTTTAAACCTGTTATTCGACAAAAATATATGAGTATTAACTAACGCTCACTTATTACTAGGCTTAACTTAGTATCTTCATAACAAAAATATTACGCGTAGTTACTCATTTTATTCAGAATTTCAAGCTTTACAACATCTGTGCTTACAATGCTTTTGATAAAACTAGAAGCTTTGATATATTGTTTTTCTAAAACCAGTTTTTTGACTAAAAATCTATGAATATTTCCTAATGCTCACCTATTACAAGACCTAACATAGCACACTCATTTTAGATCTAAATGTATTTACACAGTTTCCGGCTTTTTTTATTCATTTGGAATTCGGCTTATTTTTCCCTTTTTACCACAGGACTATAAGAATTAGCTTATTCATTAAAAGAAGACAATAAAAAAGGTTTAAATGAAAAATGTAATCTCGTTGCAGCAATAGATTACTATATGTAATTTTTCATGTATACGGTAAATCTTGACAAATACTTCCAAAATCTTAATTTATCTTTCTGATAAATAATGTTTTTAATTGAGTTTTATTAAATAGAAGCATAGAGTTTTAGAATTTTTTAATCGTATATTTCATATGAAAATGGACTTACAAATAATAGCTCAATAATATTTTAGTTATCGATTTATTTAAATTGAAATTAAATTTACATTTTTTTTCAAATAATTACATAATATTTATAAAGAATACATGTACCTAAATTTTTGAATTTTTACTAGAAAATTTATTGAGGACAATATTGCAATTTAAATACGAAAATAATTGGCTTATAAGAAAACTAAAAATAAAAAGCATCACATTTTCTTAAATGTTAATACAAATTTTTAAAAAATGAAGATTTTCTTTGTTTCATAATTGCTTTCTTTTTGCTTCTACCAAACAATAAAGACAGAAATCATTCAAAAGAAAGGCTACACTTCCAATATAGAGGAAAGAATTTGAGATGTAATTTTTCGCAGCCTTCAGCTTTTATCTACTTTGTACAAATTCACAAGAAAGCTAGTAAGATAGCTCCACCCTTTTCTTATATTCTTTTTGTTTGATCTATACATCTATTTCTCGTACTGTTCTGTCGATGTTCTATAAGTAATGACGAATCATTGTCGTGGTATGTTGTGGTTTAGTTCCCCATTTTCTTTCTTTCTTTCTTTTTCTTTTTCTTTTTTTTTTTTTTAATGATCGTGACCATTATAAATAATTATTTTTATGGATAAAGATATTTTAATCAAGCTTATAATGTAAGTTTGATTAAAATATTTTTAATCATAAACTGACAGCTGTAGAAAGTTTTTGAAAAAAAAAAATAGTTATCGTATATTTTAATAAAACTGCATTTTTGGTCCCGAAATAGTTGAAAGAGACCAAGTAATATTTGTATTTCTAATTTTTCTTTAAAAAATACATTTTCGGATTAATTAAAAAATTACTAATAAAGCCACAGTTTGACTAAATTTCAGTATTACACTGCATTAGGCAGAAATGCAATTTAAGTTAATAAGAAGGATTAATTCTAAATACACGATAACTAAGAAAGTATTTTAAAGCTGTCATGCTCATTTAAAATAAACATTTCTGTATTTATTTAAAGTTTTTAATTTTTTACAGGCCATTTTCTTTCTCATTTATACTCATTTATATCTTAATAATAATGTCGAATTCCATGCTTTTCTACCGGTGTAGTAGTTTCAATAACATAAAATGCCTATGTTGAAACAGGGACAGTAACGACTAATTTGTCAACATTAATTTTGAAATCGGTTTACTATTTAAAAATATTCTATTCACTGTTAAAAATTTTCTTCTAATTTGAACCAAATTTTGGTGCTCAGTGGCTGCCACCATAAGATGGCAAAATCTGGAACCAATATTCGGAGCTTCCTATTTAAACCTCGTTCCAACTGTTGGAACTATATTTTAACAGGAGTTCCAAATGTTGATTCAAGATTTCACCATCTTACAATTAAGCACCAAAATTTGGTTCAATCAGGGACAAGATGTTTAACGTTGATGATATTGTAATTTAGAAAAATCCCTGTCGGCTGGGCCTATAGGCGGAGGTAGATTTCGAAGAGTTCTCATTTCAAAAAAAAAAAAAAAAAAAAAAAAAAAAGATTAGAGATAAACCCAGTTTAATAACTTCATTTGGCCGTTTATGAAAAATTTTTAATTTCATATTTCTGCAAAAACTGGTTTTATCAGAATCATCTTAAGAAAAATTCAGCTCAAATGCCCATTTTGACAACAGATTTTGAAATAGATTCTGAATTTATTAAAAAATCGACCAAAACAGTACATTATACAGTTCCTAAATAACAAAAAACTGTCAGTTGAATGCATTTGAGAAAAAAATTGAATTTAAAAATGAGTCATAAAATAACCGATTTGTTGTTTGAATACATCCTTAATTCTTTAATCATGATTGTTTCGGAAAATTTTGTGCGAAATACTCACTTTGACAGCATTTTAAAAAATATGTTCTATCTTTATCAAAAAACTGGCCAATGCGTCACAGTATATAGTTCCTAAATAAGAGGATCTGTAAATTGGATGCATTTGAGAGCGATAATGGATTTTAAAACGAGTCATAAAAAAAGCAATTTGCTATGTGAAAACTTCCTTAAATTTTCAAATCATGAAGACTTCGGGAAATTCTGTTCAAAATACCCTTTTTGGTAGCCTTTTTCAAAATATATTCTGTCTTTATCAAAAAACCGATCAATGCATCACATTATATAGTTCCTAAATAAGAGGATCTGTAAATTGGATGCATTTGAGAGCAAAAATGGATTTAAAAACGAATCAGAAAAAAACGCAATTTCTTATTTGAACACTTCCTTAAATTTTCAGTCACAATGATTTCGGAAAATTCTGTTCAAAGTACCCTTTTTGGTAGCCTTTTTTGAAATATCTTCTGTCTTTATCAGAAAATTGACCAATGCTTCACTTTATACAGTTTCTAAATAAGAGGATCTACCATTTCGATGCGTTTAAAATCAAAAATGAATTTAAAAATGAGTCAGAATTTAAGCAGTTTGGATTTGAGGTTTTTTCTCCAACTCCTATTATTGTTTAATTTCTTTTTGCTATACGAATTAGTCCTATGAAAAACTTGTCAATGTAAAAGTTGTAGATATTTTTGAGAAGATGTAAAATAAATTTAATCAGATTTGATATCTTAAAAATTGACGGAGTTATGGATTTTTCTCTTTTTTCAGCGCCCTTTTTCTTTTCGTTTTTAATTTTTTTCATCAGTAAAAGTTGGTCCTATCAAACACTTGTAAATACAAAAGTTTTAGATAATTTTAAGAACATTTACAAAAAATTTAGTTGGATTTGATATCTTGAAAATTGACGAAGTTATGATTTTTTTTCTCTCAAAATCCCTGTTTTTTTCACGCCCACTTCTAAATTTATCAAAATTCTGTCATGCATATACTTTTGGCCCATTTTAAAGAAGTAATATAAACTTTAAATCGATTCGATATCTACTTTAATTAAGAAGTTATGGCGTTTTTTCGGTTTTCACAAAAACGCCCCCTATTCCGACCCCCTTGGTCCGATTTTGCCCATTAACGTACTTAGCCAAGATTTTATCCCCTTTGATTTTATGTACCAGTTTGGTGGAGATTGGTGAAGAATTATAAAAGTTATCGTGTCCATAAAAAAGTGAGATATATATATATATATATATATATAGATAGATAGATAGATATATAAACTGGTGCGATTGCAATAGGTAGTATTTCTTACGAAATCTACCTAATATTTCGACTGCTTTTAGAAAGCATTTATAAATTATAAGTAAATATCAAGCCATATTTCAAATTTATATGCTCTTTAAAATCACAGAAATGGAGGATATTCCAAATCTGCGTTCGAGGCTGTAAAAGATCACGTTGTACCGGTAATTTATCCAAAGAACTTCTAACTGATAAGCAGGGACGCTGCTACTGCTTTCTCTATGAACTGTTACATTGGCTGGTGGAGATTAACGTTGCGTCTAACGAAACTTTCTCTTCTTTACGCTAGAAGTTTTTGCCTTGAATACGTGATCATAACTTAGATGGAATATCGTCCATTGAAATTTAGAATATTGTTTGCGCTAGTAGCAGTCTAGAGGTCATGGTACCAATATAAATTAAAGCTTATGTTTGATCAGGCACTTTCACCACCAATAATATTTAAATATAGCTAATATTTTATAAAAAGGTTTGGTATTTCATAAAATTGCACAAAAATTATAATTTAAAATATTTTTGGACGCTTTTTGTTTACTTTATTCTGTTAATTTTGAAGATTTTTTAGATTGTTCTTAGAAAACATTTGCACCGTTTAAAATGCAAAATATCAAAATATTAGACCCATTAGTATAATAAAAAACGCACTAGAAATTTTTGCTTTTGCAAATCCCAGGTGTCACTGACAACAGCAAAAATTTTAGAGTATGTAGGAACAGGGTCATCCACCATAAATATGTGTCCATTATATTTGAAATAGTTTTGATATATCCTGAGATTGAACAGAAATTGCAATTTAGAACGTTTATAGAATCCTGTTAGCCCGTTTTCATAGTATTAAAATTTAAAGTTTTAAAAATTTTAGCTATCATTATTCCTAGAGATCATTTACAGCTTATAAGTATTGTCATGACTATTTTCTTGTTGCTAAACCCTTGAAGTAATACCAAATTTTTTGCTCTTGCAACGCCCAGGTGTCAATGACATCTGAAATAGAACCTATGTTAGAGCAAGGGCTTCACAATCAATTTCCAACCTTAACTTTTGAAATCGGTTTGATACATTCCTAGACTGCGTAGATATCACTATTTAGAACACTTTTCGAGCATTTGTACCCCTTTTAAATTTCGAATTTTTATAGAAATGATCTTAGATTTTCTATTATCTCTAGTAAGCGGTTACCATACCACATGTTATGTTCCAGTCTTTCCAGAAACACAAAAATCGCTTTTTCGGGTCGTATTTCGCTCTTGCAACCTTTTTAGGGTAGTTCCATTGACATAAAATTTAGGGATCTTAGGGGCTCCATCATTTTCACACCATTTCTTTTAAAATCATTTTGTACTTTCTGTGATTGCAGGGAAATCAAATGCTTTTCCAGCTATACCACTTATAAATTTCGATTTTTTTAGGTAATTTCATAAAGGTAGTTTATATCTAATAAGTAACTACCACGATAAATTTCATGTTATTAAGCATTTCAATAAAAAAAATACCAATTTAGAACGCTTTGAATTCCTACAACCCATAAGTAGCAGTGACATCTACATAAGAGAAAAGGTTGTTATCATTATTTTGATTCATTTTTTTTTTTTTTTCATTTGTTTAGTATTTCCTAAGATAGCTTAAAAATCGCCGTTTAGTAAAATTTTTTGAATACTTTTTACGCATTATCTCCCCTTTTAAATTTCGATTTCTTTAAATTACACGTAGAAATCATTATTATCTTATAAGTAAGTGCTTTCCAAATTTCATGATTATATGCCTTTTAGTAACACAAAAATTGCAATTTTAGAATGTTTCTTGCTCTTGCAGTTCTTTTGGTATTGTGACACTAACATAAAATATAGCCTACGATAGAGTAGTGCTATCACTATCATTTAAACGCCATTATTTTTTTAAACGGTTAGATACTTCTCGTGATTGTGCCCGAAATGAAATCACAATTAATTAATCACACACAATGCATTGTTAGAAATCACAATTCAGAACATTTCTAGAAAGCTTTTTGTGCATTTTCCCTAGTTTTAAATTTCGATTTTCTAAGAAAAGTTCTTAGAAATTATTTATACATTATAAATAATTACTATTCTAAATTTTGTGTTTCTAGGTTCTTTAGTAGCACAAAAAAATCGTATTTTTTGAACGTTGTTTATTCCTGCGCCCCCTTTTGTGTAGTAGCATGTAATTAAGATATATTCTAAGTTAAAAAAAAGGTCTAAACCCCACATTTTGATACTATTATTTTTAAAATCGGTTCGGTACTTTCAGAGATTACTATGAACATAGACAAAAATGTAGAAGCTTCACTGTTTGTTCTTTGATAGATTATATATTACTATGATTAATTGATATTAAACTATGTTTCAAATTGTACTAAGAATTCATTCTATTTTACAATGGATAATACAATGTTTATATACCGGGTGATCCAGAAGTTCCGGGAGTTTTCAAATGCTAATAATTAACAAACTATAAACAATAGAAGTATGCGGTTTTCACAGAAATGCTTAGAAACTTATGGGATTTGCATTTTTGATGAAACAAACAAATTATGTTAGTTACACTTTTTGCCAACAGGTGGCGCTAAAATTGACAGTATTATTTTTATGGTATGGTATAGCTCACTAAAAAGAAAGAATTAGTGTCCAAGAGTTACAAATTTTTATTATGACGCCCATAGCTTATAAGTACTGCTGTGAGCCGACGCAAAACAACGTGCACAGTATCCTCAAAAGAGAAAGAAATTCCAGATGAAATTTCAAATTTATCGTGATATTACAAGTGTACTGATTCATTATGAGCTGTTGATTTCCACCGAGTATTGGCGTCGAATTCTACCTCATTTACGATTGCAACAGACATTTGGGATCTCCTGCTTCTATTACGATTTTTCAATTAGCCTTTTTCTCAAACCTTTCTTACCATGGCATTTCACATTTCTAATGGCCGCATCGAATCTTTTTCTATTTTTACTCTCGATTGTACGATAAGAACACAGCTCGACATACAAAGAAAGCATGTCTAAACATGGCAGTTACTCATAAAATTTTGCATAAAAATTCCCTTTCAATGCAATTTCAACCACTTAAAAAAAAAGTGATTGAACATAAACCACCCTTAAAACGAAATCTCATTAATAGCCTACAAAAGATGTTTCGCAATGAACTCACCCTCATGTGTCTATAAAGCATATTTTATAGTTACATACAGTGTTGTACAGCAGCGCCACCTGTTGCTAAAAATTGTAACTATATACATGTAAAAAAAATCATGCTAAACAAAATCCCACGTGTTTCTGAGCATATATCTGAAAACCGAACCTTTGTATTATACGTAGTTTCCAAATTATTAACATTTCAAATCTCCTGAAACTTTTGGATCACCCGGTACTTATATGTAAGAATTCGTAATACTTATATGTAAGAATAAATTTACAAAAAGAAAGAAGAGGATCAATTATCTTAATATAGATATCTCGGGGCTAGAGTCTTCTTTAAATACTTTTTATTTCTTGAAAGACAGCACACAACACACATACACTATTTACAAATAAAGCTTTTTTTACATAATTCTCCTGGCGCACGCCACCAACACAAGACTTGAACTCACAGTTCACAACCAACTTTCCGAATTTTTTAATATCACTTAGAATGGAATGTTTTTTTAATAAAATAAAAATAGTGTTGCCAGATTTTTTTAAGACGAAAAATAGTACAACTACATTTTTAATTTAGCAAAGTTCAGTTTACGTGACGACTGGCAGTCTATTTTCTTTGGAATGCGCGTGTTACATATATACTATAGCCCCTTTTGAACTGCGCTAGACAACTCCCGTTCAAGCTTTGCAGCCTCTGAAAACATACTAATGTGCCCTGTTTAAAAAAATATTATCAGATGCCTAAGATTGAAAGTTATTATCAGTGAAAAATCGACTATCTTCTGTAATCGTTTTGCCATACTTTTCAGTTAGAACAAACATTTCATAGATCAACATCCATCACAGTTCTAATTGATGACGTCTGATATCGGGATTTATAAATACGATCAATTATACTAATTACATTTAAATTTTTTTTAACTCAGAAAAAAAACAAACTTATTAAAACCTTTTAAGGTATAAAGTTAAAGAAGGCAAGCATTAAAGATTTCACAGTTTCTTATAATCTTTTACAATAGAATCATGCGAAATACAGATAAAGTACTATATTAATTACACAATTAATTTGTCTATATAATTCAATGAAGTATTTTACATTTCACTTCATTTATGAAAGTCAAGTCATTGGGTTAATTCTTTATTAAATAATTTTTCTTTTTTATTGCATCATCAAATAATTATCACTTTTATATAGATAAATATTTAAATGTAACATCAATAAGAATAAATTAAAAGAAATAAACTATATATTTACACATCTAATTCAAATATAAGTTCAAAAGTAAAGAATTAAGTATTTATTTAAAATAATTAAATTACCATTTCCAGTTTGATAAAAATCTTATTTTAAAGATTCTTTTTCTTAAAAATGCATATATGCAACTTAACTCTTTGTAATTAATAAAAAACAACCACATTTTAACTGCATGAATCTTCGATGCAAATTAACCGTAAAGACAACTGGGTGAAAGCGGGACTCGAAATCGGCTCATAAGTATAATGCGCCAAAGTTCTATCAACTGAACCACTTGGACAATGGCACCTCTCACTTTTACATGCTTTACTCTTTGTTAGCAATGTAGAAATTCAGCGTAGTTAAAATATTTACTATTTCCGATTTAATTCATAACTAGAAAAAATATATGCCTTAAGTACCGAAAGTAAGTCCCATTTTAGCAGCCATTAAATTTTAATAATTTTAAGGGAGGCTTTTAATTGTTAACTTTTGTGAAATAAAGGGAAAAAGTGAGAGGTTAAAAGGATATATTTGAAATCAATAAATATCCAAAATTTTTATAATTTGAAAAATACATGAGAAGCGAGTATATTTTGAAGATGGGGGATTACATTCGGACCTTAAGGTATATGAGAAATAACTTTAAACTAAATAAAAACTATAAATGAACTTTTTACATTAAACTAAAATGCAAAAATGCAGTTTTGACAATTACTGTATGTTAACAACGGTCGTAAATCATTAGCAATATAGAACCCAGCTTACTTGCTGCATTATGAAAAGCATATGGTTTTCTGTTTTATTATGTGATTTTACCGTGTAATTCGTGAACTTATTTTGTTTTAAAAATCTCTAAATTAGTTCATGATTCTTCTTTCTATTTGGAAAACGGTTTTTATAAAATTAACACCTTCTAACTTATAATCAAATATAAAAAGCAAACTTATTTTAAAAATTATAAAATTTATAATAGATTTACTACCGTAAAGTATCGAAAGTAAGCCCCTTCAAAATATAAAGCCCCCTTCCCTTCGTATATTTTGCAAGTTGTATAAATCCTGGGGAATTTATAAATTCCAAATATATATCACAATTTTATTTATCTATTTCATAAAAGCTACAAATAATAGGCATCCCTAAAAATTACTTGAATTTCCTGTCTGCTAAATAGGGGCTTTCTTAAGATACTTTTTGGTAATCTGACCACATTTGTCAAACCTCATCTCTGTACTCTGCTTTAATGTGATTCAAATTATTTTTTACTTTTTGTTTTTAACTGCACTTTTATAAAATACTTCAAAAAAGAAGATAACAATTGCACATTTCTATGCAAAAATCCACAAACTATTGCTTTCAAAAGTTAAAATATCAAAATTCGATCACAGGGGCTAATTCGATTTCAGTAATAACATTGTTAAATCAAAAACGTATGATAGGTACAGTTTCTTATTTATTTATTTTTATTTTTTACAGACAGACAGAGTAAAAAATCATGATAAATGGCAAAAAACACAACAAGAAAGCAATCCGTGGAACAAGGTATTTTGGAAGAATTTTTACAATCGATGTTTCTGAGTGTTTTTGTGTGTTTGTTTGTTTTTTTTTCTGCTCAACTCTTTCAATTTGTCATGTATCACGATAAATTTATTTTCCTTTGGCAACATTTTCTTTTATAAAATGCTTTAAAAATGTTTAACTCTAGCGACGAAATGTAATACAACAATAGGTTTGTCGTGCCATATTATAAGTAACGTAATGTTACTTATAACCAGCAGAAAATGTTTTAGCAATGATTTTTATATGTGTTAAAATGAGTAAAAAGGTACGATCTTAAAAACATGTATGGCTTATAATTGCTCTTTGGATTATTTATTTTACTCAAAACATCCAGAATTGCTATTTCTGAATATTTTATATTCTATACTAGAAATATCTGATGAAATACACACTGTAATTCTAATAACTGCATTCATTATTTAAGATAAGATAAGAGAAAGGGAAAAAGCTTTTTTCTTTTTACAAATGTACAATATTGAATAAATATACAAATTCAATTTAGCTGCAATATAGAATGATGGAAAAACAAAAAGCCCTATCAATATCTTTTAAATATTTTTAGAATTTGTCGTGTTTTATCTTTTTTAGAAACTTTTTAAGCTATTGCATAGCTTTTATCACGGGCTTTGAGCGCGGCGACCGAATCCAAAAATTCCGTAACGCGAAAAATCCTAACACATCGGTAACGAAAAAACCTAACACTCGGGTAACGTCGTTTCAGCTCGGCAGACTTCGGCATGGTATCGTTCGGTAGACTTCGGTAGACACTGACGCGGTATTTTTCAGATATTTAGAGAATATCAAATCTCAAACTTATGTTTCTTATTTCAGTTACCATAAATCTATAGTTTCAATGATGAAAATTCCTGATAGAATGTGTATAGAAAAAAATCGTCTTAAGATAAAATAAGGTAGGATAATGTAGCTTTTGGTGATTGGAGACCCGCCCAACGGTGAGGATCGAAAAATTTCAAATGCTTATAACTCGCGATCTAAATTTCGTAGCGCGGCCAAATTTTGTTTGGTAATTTATTATAAGAGAGTGTTAATTTTTGGTGACAAGAGACCCCCCCCACGGTGAGGGTCGAAAAATTTAAAATGCTTAAAACTCGCGATCTAATTTTCGTAGCGCGGCCATATTTTGTTTGGTAATTTATTATGAGACAGTTTTAATTTTTGGTGACAGGAGACCCCCCCCCCGGTGAGGGTCGAAAAATTTGAAATGCTTATAGTTCGAAATCTAATTTTTGTATCGCGGCCAAATTTTGTTTGGTAATTTATTATATGAGAGTGTTAATTTTTGGTGACAGGAGACCTCCCACGGTGAGGGCCGAAAAATTTAAAATGCTTATAACTCGAGATCAAAGCGTGGCCAAATTTTGTTTGGTAATTTATTAAGAGACACTGTTACTTTTGGTGACAGGTGATCTCCCACCTTGGGGATCGAAAAATTTAAAATGCTTATAACTCGCGATCTAATTTTCGTAGCGCGGCCATATTTTGTTTGGTAATTTACTATGAGACAGTTTTAATTTTTGGTGACAGGAACCCCCCCCCACGGTGAGGGTCGAAATATTTAAAATGCTCGCAATCTAATTTTCGTATCGCGGCCAAAATTTGTTCGGTAATTTATTATGAGAGATTGTTAATTTTTGGTGACAGGAGACCCCCTACGGTGAGGGTCGAAAAATTTAAAATGCTTATAACTCGCGATCAATTTTCGTAGCGTCGCCAAATTTTGTTTGGTAATTTGTTATGAGACAGTGTTACTGTCGGTGACAGGACACTCCCCTCGGTGAGGGTCGAAAAATTTAAAATGCTTATAACTCGCGATCTAATTTTCGCATCGCGGCCAATTTTTTTTGGTAATTTATTATGAGAGAGTGTTAATTTTTCGTGCCAGGAGACCCCCCACGGTGAAGGTCGAAAAATTTAAAATGCTTATAACTCGCGATCAATTTTCGTAGCGCGGCCAAATTTTGTTTAATGATTTTTTTATGAAACAGTGTTAAATTTTGGCGACAGGAGACCTCCCACGGTGAGGGTCGAAAAAGTTAAAATGCTTATGACTCGCGATCAATTTTCGTAGCGCGGCCAAATTTTGTTTAATGATTTTTTATGAAACAGTGTTAAATTTTGGCGACAGGAGACCCCCCCACGGTGAGGGTCGAAAAAGTGAAAATGCTTATAACTCGTGATCTAATTTTCGTAGTGCGGCCAAATTTTGCTTGGCAATTTATTATAAGACAGTGTTACTTTTGGTGACAGGAGACCCCCCCCCCGGGTGAGGGTCGAAAAATTTAAAATTCTTATAACTCGCAATCTAATTTTCGTATCGCGGACAAATTTTGTTTGGTAATTTATTATATGAGAGTGTTAATTTTTGGTGACAGGAGACCTCCCACGGTGAGGGTCGAAAAAATTAAATGCTTATAACTTGAGATCAAAGCGCGGCCAAATTTCGTTTGGTAATTTATTAAGACACAGTGTTACTTTTGGTGACAGGTGACCTTCCATCTTGGGGATCGAAAAATTTAAAATGCTTATAACTCGCGATCTAATTTTCGTAGCGCGGCCATATTTTGTTTGGTAATTTATTATGAGACAGTTTTAACTTTTGGTGACAGGAACCCCCACACGGTGAGGGTCGAAATATTTAAAATGCTCGCAATCTAATTTTCGTATCGCGGCCAAATTTTGTTCGGTAATTTATTATGAGAGATTGTTAATTTTTGGTGGCAGGAGACCCCCCCACGGTGAGGGTCGAAAAATTTAAAATGCTTATAACTCGCGATCAATTTTCGTAGCGTGGCCAAATTTTGTTTGGTAATTTATTATGAGACAGTGTTACTTTTGGTGACAGGAGACCCCCCACCGTGAGGGTCGAAAAATTTAAAATGCTTATAACTCGCGATCTAATTTTCGTATCGCGGCCAAATTTTGTTTGGTAATTTATTATGAGAGAGTGTTAATTTTTCGTGACAGGAGACCCCCCCCCCACGGTGAGGGTCGAAAAATTTAAAATGCTTATAACTCGCGATCAATTTTCGTAGCGCAGCCAAATTTTGTTTAATGATTTTTTTATGAAACAGTGTTAAATTTTGGCGACAGGAGACCTCCCACTGTGAGGGTCGAAAAAGTTAAAATGCTTATGACTCATGATCTAATTTTCGTAGCGCGGTTAAATTTTGTTTGGCAATTTATTATGAGACAGTGTTACTTTTGGTGACAGGAGACCCCCCACGGTGAGGGTCGAAAAATTTAAAATGCTTATAACTCGCGATCAATTTTCGTAGCGCGGCCAAATTTTGTTTAATGATTTTTTATGAAACAGTGTTAAATTTTGGTGACAGGAGACCCCCCCCCCTACGGTGAGGGTCGAAAAAGTTAAAATGCTTATAACTCGTGATCTAATTTTCGTAGCGCGGCCAAATTTTGCTTGGCAATTTATTATGAGACAGTGTTACTTTTGGTGACAGGAGAACCCCCACCGTGAGGGTCGAAAAATTTAAAATGCTTATAACTCGCGATCTAATTATCGTAGCGCGGCCAAATTTTGTTTAGTGATTTTTTTATGAATCAGTGTTAAATTTTGGCGACAGGAGACCTGCCACGGTGAGGGTCGAAAAATTTAAAATGCTTATGACTCATGATCTAATTTTCGTAGCGCGGCTAAATTTTGTTTGGCAATTTATTATGAGACAGTGTTACTTTTGGTGACAGGAGACCCCCCACGGTGAGGGTCGAAAAATTTAAAATGCTTATAACTCGCGATCAATTTTCGTAGCGCGGCCAAATTTTGTTTAATGATTTTTTATGAAACAGTGTTAAATTTTGGTGACAGGAGACCCCCCCCCCCCACGGTGAGGGTCGAAAAAGTTAAAATGCTTATAACTCGTGATCTAATTTTCGTAGCCCGGCCAAATTTTGCTTGGCAATTTATTATGAGACAGTGTTACTTTTGGTGACAGGAGACCCCCCACCGTGAGGGTCGAAAAATTTAAAATGCTTATAACTCGCGATCTAATTTTCGTATCGCGGCCAAATTTTTTTTGGTAATTTATAGTGAGACAATGTTAATTTTAGTGACAGGAGATCTCCCATGGTGAGGGTCGAAAAATTTAAAACGCTTATAACTCGCGATCAATTTTCGTAGCGCAGCCAAATTTTGTTTAATGATTTTTTTATGAAACAGTGTTAAATTTTGGCGACAGGAGACCTCCCACTGTGAGGGTCGAAAAAGTTAAAATGCTTATGACTCATGATCTAATTTTCGTAGCGCGGTTAAATTTTGTTTGGCAATTTATTATGAGACAGTGTTACTTTTGGTGACAGGAGACCCCCCACGGTGAGGGTCGAAAAATTTAAAATGCTTATAACTCGCGATCAATTTTCGTAGCGCGGCCAAATTTTGTTTAATGATTTTTTATGAAACAGTGTTAAATTTTGGTGACAGGAGACCCCCCCCCCCTACGGTGAGGGTCGAAAAAGTTAAAATGCTTATAACTCGTGATCTAATTTTCGTAGCGCGGCCAAATTTTGCTTGGCAATTTATTATGAGACAGTGTTACTTTTGGTGACAGGAGAACCCCCACCGTGAGGGTCGAAAAATTTAAAATGCTTATAACTCGCGATCTAATTATCGTAGCGCGGCCAAATTTTGTTTAGTGATTTTTTTATGAATCAGTGTTAAATTTTGGCGACAGGAGACCTGCCACGGTGAGGGTCGAAAAATTTAAAATGCTTATGACTCATGATCTAATTTTCGTAGCGCGGCTAAATTTTGTTTGGCAATTTATTATGAGACAGTGTTACTTTTGGTGACAGGAGACCCCCCACGGTGAGGGTCGAAAAATTTAAAATGCTTATAACTCGCGATCAATTTTCGTAGCGCGGCCAAATTTTGTTTAATGATTTTTTATGAAACAGTGTTAAATTTTGGTGACAGGAGACCCCCCCCCCCACGGTGAGGGTCGAAAAAGTTAAAATGCTTATAACTCGTGATCTAATTTTCGTAGCCCGGCCAAATTTTGCTTGGCAATTTATTATGAGACAGTGTTACTTTTGGTGACAGGAGACCCCCCACCGTGAGGGTCGAAAAATTTAAAATGCTTATAACTCGCGATCTAATTTTCGTATCGCGGCCAAATTTTTTTTGGTAATTTATAGTGAGACAATGTTAATTTTAGTGACAGGAGATCTCCCATGGTGAGGGTCGAAAAATTTAAAACGCTTATAACTCGCGATCTAATTTTCGTAGCGCGGCCAAATTTTGTTTGATAATTTATTAGGAGACAGCGTTACTTTTGGTGACAGGAGACCCCCCCCTCCCCACGGTGAAGGTCGCAAAATTTAAAATGCTTATAATTCGTGATCTAATTTTCGTAGCGCGGCCAAATTTCGTTTGGTAATTTTAATAAGATAATGTTAATTTTTGGTGACAGGAGACCCCCACGGTGAGGATCGGAAAATTTATAATGCTTGTAACTCGCGATCTAATTTTCGTAGCGCGGCCAAATTTTGTTTGGTAAATTTTGTTTGGCATATCTTTTATCGCGGGTTTTGAGCGCGGCGAAAGAATCTAGAAATTCCGTAACGAGAAAAACCTAACACTCCGGCTAACGTCGCTTGAGTTTGACAGACTTCGGCACGGTATCCTTCGGTAGACTTCGGCAGACATTAAAGCGGTATTTTTCAGATGTCTTGAGAATATCAAGTCTCAAACTTATGTTTTTTATTTCAGCTACCATAAACGTATATTTTCAATTATAAAAATTCCTGATTAACCTACATGTGTTTTAAGATAATAAAAATATTTTAAACGATATTAATTTCTCATTTATTCAATAAAAGAGAAAAAAAATGTTTTGTTATCGGTGATCACGCTCAAAAAGTATAACTTGAATTAATATCAAAGACAAAAAAAACTGCATAAATAAAAAGTAAATAAATAATTATGATTGCATAAGTTGATAAAAAATGCTATGCAATAGCTTTACCGCGGCAGTCCCCGAGTGCCACACGTCTTTTTTTTATAGTTGCTCGAGATAGCTTACACTCAATTCAAATAAATGTATTGAAATTTTCTTTGCACAACATACTACTATTACACATGTCTGTGAACTGAACTAAAAGATTAACATTTTCAAAATTTATTGAAATGTTTTAAAAGATTTTTAAAAAATCGCATATTTTTACTTTTTTTTCGAGTATCTGTAAAATAATAAAGCATTCCGAGATTTTTTTACTGAAATACACTACTGGTTATTGAAATTGCTAGACCAGAAAGAAATGCAGATAAAGAATGATAACTACTGGACAAATAAACTATAATAGAAATAATGAAAATAACACGGAAATCTCTTTTACAGAGCCCCCTTCCAAAAGTTTTTTTTTTTTAATTCAGGGAGGACCTGCTTGCCATGCCCCAAAACAATCATTCACAATTTTTTTTTCAGTTTTATGCATAACTTCATATACTTTTTGAGGGTAAAATAATGAAAATGGCAGTCACATCACGATTATAGTTCATTCTTTCGGTGGACTGTTTTCAAAATCAGGGAGGGTCTTCGGACCAAACACTTTCACTAAAAATTTGGTTAATTTCTATGCATATCTTCATACACTTTTTGATGATAGAATGGTGACATACGGACACAATGACACACACATACAGTCACACTCATAGGCACATAAACACACGGACAGACAGAAATTTTGTAAAAACTTGTTATTTGGAATCTCTGACCCCTAAAACATGTACATTAGTCAAAAACTGGAAGTCGAAAAATATTTCGATTACAATGCTTTCTTCTATTAAAGATAGAAGAAAGTAAAAAGTAATTCATACTGATAAAAAGTACAATGGATTGGTTTCAAAAAGCCATGAGCTGAGCATAAATGCATGAAGAGTAAAATTAAGATTGATAAATAAATTAAAATTTTCAGATTATATTAGGTAGTTCATTTTCTTTTTTTATAAAAGTATCATAAGCTTCAGTTTTGTAACCCTCTAAGTGTTTAGCATGTAATATTCCGTTTACTAAGCTCCAGGTTTCACTGCAATATAAGCAATATTTAAGATAATATTCTATAGAATTAATGATTTTTCAATACATTGAAGAATGCTTAATACTCTCATGAATTACATTCATATTTGTAATTAAGATTTTGAAGAATCATGTTTTCTTACAATTTAAAACAGAATACAGAGAAAGCAAAATTACAATTTTAATGTTTTACGAGACGCTATTGTTTTGCTTTTAGTAAACTCATTAATTCCAGTTTAGAAATTCCTAAGTAGATTAAGTAAGCAGTGAGAATTTTAAGATGCAAAAATGTATTATGTATTTGAAGATTATAATGATATAAAATACTTATTCAAATAGAAAAAAATACATATTTATTTTTAAGAAACTGTAAAGAAATGGTTTTGTGCAACCAAACATCTGTTCATTATTTGAATACCGTTATTCGAGGTTTCTTTGTACCATATGTTTTGATTTATTAAAGGTAATTGAAATGCAAATTGGTCATTTTATTAGTGATTTGATTGGTGATTGCTGAAAGATAGAAAGAATAAAAAAGACTTAATTTTCTTTTTTAAATTTCCTTCTATCTTTGCAAAAAAAAAGTATTCTATTAATAAAAAAATTATACTTCCGTTTTTTGTGCATTTAACCGTTTTAAGGATAAGAGATACCAATAACGTGTTTTTATAAAATGTCAGTCTGTGAGTCTATCTGTATGTTTGTCTGTACGTGGACACGAAATTTGTCGGCACTCTAATTCAAGAACTACTACATGGAATTTAATAAAATTTCATATTCAATTTGTTCCTGAAGTAAGTTAGTGCTGATTAGTTTTTGGTATAAACCACTTAACAGGTCTTGCTGCTATATAGCATTTTCCCGTTTTCCTCAATAGCTCAATCAATAGAAGATTTACACGGATTTTCATCAAAATTCACATTCAATTAATCTTTAACAAGAATTAATGTTTTCTATATTTTAGTATAAATTGCTTAATAGATGGTGCTATTATGCTGTATTATTTTTACAATTTCTGCAATAACTCTACCTCAAGAACTAATGCACGGAAATTCAACTAACTTCCGCCAGTCCTTAATATGACTTGTTGCTGTTTTCATTTCGGTGTAAATAACTAAACAAGTTACACTGCTATTCTACATTTTGCATGATTTACGTGATTTTAGCTATAGTCATACCTCAAGAACTAATGCAGGATATTTGTATCATTAGACAGATTCAAAGAGAATGCGCATACAATCTTATATACGATTGTATATAAAAATATAATCATAATAATTATTTTATTTTTATTAATTTTTAAAATGTGATGCTAAGTAACTCATAGGACCGGGTAATTTTGCATTACCTTATACAAGGTGCATCGGAAAGCTCCTTTAATCTAAAAATATTTGCAAATGGAGAGAACTACATCTATGCAAGTGAGGTAACAGTATAGTAAACAGGGCTGCCACAGGCGGCAATTTTTTAATTCAAACTGGAACTACTTTCTTAAAACACAAATCCTTAACACAAACTTTGACAGCATTTGTAAGAGAAATATACTTCTAAATGTATATTAGAGAAATACTGGTGCAAATAGAATATAAAAATTGTCGCGTGTGGCAGCCCTTAGTAAAACATCTGTGCCCCACCTCTGCAAACGGGAGAAGCGCCTTCCTGTGGCAGATTCTTCTATTCTGAAAGATAGGCACTGAAAATCGATAATGAGGTAGAGTAAAATTTCTAATTAGAAAGTTTTAGAACATCAATAAATTCGAACGAAACGACATTTGGTTTACACGGATAAGATAAATCACCGCCTGCATACCTAAAAATGCCCGAAATTAATGCGCGGCAATTCTACTCTGTATATCCACATTTCGGAAATGTAGCAGTGTACAGTTACAAATTGCGACATTGTGCTGCACTGAAACATCTGTAAAAATTTATTTTCCAATGCTTTCAAATTTTAATTTAAATGGTGTTAATGCTCTCTTGATACAAAAAGCATAATCTCATAGCAGAAACTTTTGGTTGGCAGACGATAATTTTTTCTCCGAATGTGGGAAATTTTTTGCTTAATATTTTATGTGTGTTTTTTGTTCGATGTTAACAAAATGTATTGATGTAAATATCTATTTATGCAATAAATTGTGCATACTTTTTCATATTTCTTGCTATTTCTTTCAAACGTTTACAACTGCAATTGATGCATTTCATTTGTACATCAATTTTGGATATTTTTCTTATCTTAATCGTGTTTTAGATTTATCGTGTATAAGATTTATCGTCGTGTATAAGATTTATCTTAATCGTGTATACAAAATGTCGTTTCGGACTAATTAAGAGGTGCTCCAAAACTTTCTAACTGAAAAATTTGTTCTATCGTTTTTCAATTTTGATTTAAAATGGCTATCTTCTAAATTTTGCCACTAGGGGGCTGTGATGTCGAAAGTAACATGACATCACATATCAATATTAATACCTTTTTTAAGTTAAATTCTCTAGCTTAAAATTTAATTTATCCCACAAAGTTATAAATGTAATCAAAACTTCCTTTTACTTTCTAAAAAAATATATATCTATCTCTTTTCTCTTGCGCGTTAAATTCCAATTATGAAGGTTTTTTCATGCTCAGCCGAAGCCGTTAGTAAAATAAGTCAAAAATAAATCTTTTTTGACAACGTATTGCGAAACATATTGCGTCTGATCAAAGAATAAATAAAAACATATTCTTAAACCATATTCTGTTGCAGTTGTAATTTATGCACTTAGTATTCATTCTCACATTAATAGTCAATACAAGTCTTTTTTAGGCTGAAAATATTAAGCTCTGTTTATATTAAAAGTAACGCCTGACACCTGTGTTTAGCTTTTCGAGATATTTTCCCCAGCAATCAGTGTTGGCATACATATTTGTACGTTGATATATTAAACGCCAAATTAACGGTCCGGTTGGCTCGTTTTTAATTTAAACTTTCATTATAAACTGTATTTGTGGTATTATAATAGCAAAAGTGTAACTAGATTGGGCTCGATACATTTTGGCAATCGAATCTGAAGATCAATGTGATTCTATCTCTGACCGCTCTCCTGTAAAGATGTAGAGCTCCAGTATTGTCTTTTTACCGGGGGTCGCCCTGCGAGAGTGTGATATTCTCCTCTCATTAATAAATCACATAGTTGATCTTTTTTTTATTGAATCTCTCTTACCTAGGTTATTGCATGTATTCAAGATAATTTTAATTGATACGACTGATTTTGTGCGACTAAAATAAATATTAAATTTAAATTAACTCACTGATTAAAATGTAAACGAAACATATACTTTATAGGGGCTGTTATCGTTTGTATTAGTTTGGCCGAAGTCACTTTACTATACCATTACCTCACTTGTACAGCTATAGATCTCTATTTGAAAGTATTTTCGGTTAAAGGGACTTTCCTATGCACTCTATATTAATTATTCCCATAAAAAATAAAAAAAATGTATTATCCCAAAGTACAAGTCATTCAGTGTATTTAAACCGTATATAAACATTGATACATAAAATTGAAATTCAATTTTCTGAAGACATTGTTACTTCTATCTTTACGAGAAAAAAGTATTGGATTCATAAACATTTTCTAAATTCTGTTTTCGACAGATTTACACTTTTAGGTTCAGAGAACCCCCCCAAAAAAAACTCTTCTACAAAATGTGTGTCTGTGGGTGTGTGAGTTTGTGTACTGTGAATCTGTCGGTATGTGACAAAAATTTTGTGGGAGCTCTATCTTAATAACAAATGCACTGATTTTCACAAAAATAAAAATTCGGTTAATCCTTAATACAAACTAGATCTGATTAGCTTTTGGTGTATATCGTTTAACAGGAGGCACTGCTATGCTGCATTATTTACAATTTCCACAATAGAGTATATCGAGAATATTATATATCGAGATTCTACATTGAGAATATAGAATATCTCAAGAACTAGTGCGTGGATATTCATAAAAGTTTATATCTAATTAGTACATAGTATAACAAAGTGCTGGTTTAAATCACTTAAGAGATGGTGCTGCATGGTGCATTATTCGTGATTATTACAAAATCTCTATTTCAAGAACTAATGCACGAAATTTTCTAAACTTCAGATTAAGTTAATCCCGGATATATATTAGTGATGTTTAGTTTTTCATGTAAATCAACCTACAGATGGCCCTGATATGCTACATTTTTCACGATTTTGTAAATCGCAAAATCCTGAAAAGTATTTTCAGGTTAAAGGGAATTTCCTGCGTACCCTTTATATCTTTATATTATTTATTCCCATAAAAAATAATAAAATCGCAAAAATATGTCTTTTCAAAGCGGAATCATATATTTATTAAAATTTACATCACATAAATTTTATATTATTTTATGCTATCAAATGTACTTTTTTTTCATCGATTTTTGCAAAATAACTTTCAAAAATGCAGTTTTATTTATTTTATTCCGCACCGTCTTAACTACAATATTTTATTTATTTATTTTTAAAATACTGTGATTATACTTCCGTCTTTTTCCCGCAATAGATTTTTTTCACTCCGAAGTTTTCTCGATAAACAAAATATTATGGCATAATATATTCACTAAGCTAAAATATACTTTTAAAAAGATAAATATTACAAACTCAAAGTATTCTTTTAAATCAATTCTTTTTTTGCATATGTTTATAAATATTTATATATCATTATCATATTTGATGTTCCATTTTCTTACTCTACGTAGCAACTCTACGTGTTACATTTTTTAACTATACATGTATTTTCTCTGTTAAAAAATTTTTTTGTTTAATATTTAGGAAAATGAACATGAAAATGAATATTATAGCGATAGAGTTTTGCAGAAATTTTTTTACTTGTTACATACAAAAGAATATTTTAGAAGATGAGGATATAAGAAGACTAAATCTTCTATCATTTATTTAAACTGTATCATTAACTGTCTGTAGGATTATGTAGTGCATAATTCAGAATACTACTTTTATACGTATTTAAATGCTTTTTAAAAATGAATAAGATTTTAATTAAAATTATTTATATTTAAAAAAGGAATTAAAGATGTATTGCAATTGCATATTAAGTTGGAATTTGCACATCAAGCATGGCAAATGAGACGTGTTCGTACTTTAACTACTTTTGTAAATAATTATATTTTTGGTGCATGAGAATTGTATTCATATGTAAAAATATATAAATACAAAATTTATTACAATTATATAAACTCGGTGGAAAAATATCATTCCATTTTAAACATGATGTCATTATGACAAGCTAGAAACATTATCTGTGATTTGATATAATTGAATTAATTACGTCAGCTAGCTTTAACGGTATAATTACCATAGAATTGTATTCATATGTAAAAATATATAAATACAAAATTTATTACAATTATATAAACTCAGTGGAAAAATATCATTCCATTTTAAGCATGATGTCATTATGACAAGCTAGAAACATTATCTGTGATTTGATATAATTGAATTAATTACGTCAGCTAGCATTAAACGGTATAATTACCATAGCAACCAAAAATCATTACCTGTCATACGATAGTTTTGAATTAATAACGTAGGGTAGATTTAAAAGAACGAAGGGAATATTTTAATTATCTTTTTGAATTTTGATTCGATTTTCTTAAAACTTAAAAGGAATCGAAAAAATTCCGCAACGATGATTAACAATTCGAACCATTTCAAACCATACAGTTGGATTGTTTTCGCTTTTTTATATGTGGACAGACGGACGAATCAGATGACAACTATAAGCGCTACATATTTATATAAATACAAACGCACCGAAAAAAAAATGTATTCTGGATATGTATTTGCCCGTTCAGTATGTTGTCCTACGCCTTATATTACCTGTTTGTATGTTGTTTTTTATGTGTATGCACATGCACATTTTCCAACACTTTCTGAAATCTTTAACAAAATTTCTTTAATTAGAGAAATAAGGAAAATAAGGTAGCTAACTAAGCATAAAGAATAACTATACGTAAATACATTTTTTAGTCCTGTAGTTTACCTTTGCTTTTTTACACTCCACTATTTGGCTAAAAGTAAATTCAAGCTAAAACACCCTCAAAACTACTGAAATTACATTTCCAGAAATTATCATCTATAGACCATAATGTATTCATTTTTTTCGCATTGTCTTGTATATCATTTTATCTGTATCTTGCAAACATTTTTCGTAAACTGAATGCAAGTTAGCGTAAAAAATGATTAACACATTTACAAAACTGTTTTAATCTATTCACATTCCCTCAGTAACTTTTACGAATTCTTTTGTGTAGTCCAATATATCAACTATAGCACTTATATAGTGCGTCAAAAATACTGAGACAATGTTGGGAAGTGTTGTGGAACTTGTTAATCGAATCGTGGCAGCTGTTGAGGAAGTTCGGGACATTCTTGGTGTTTTCGAAATCATTAGATCATTTATGCGGCAGAGATGCACTTCGTGCATCACGCCCCGGGATCGTAATTTTGAACACCTGTTTTGATGACGATCGTTGTCTCTTCAATGTTCTGTTTTCTTATTTTTTTGCTGTATTAAGGATAATAAACAAATTCTTATTCGTGTACGGCCTTTTTGTGTTTTGTGTTGTCCCTACCGTGACAGGAAAACGTTTCCGACCATGGGTTGCTATGCAATTCTTTAATCCTTGTGATGTCCCCTACCTCCCCTTAAAGTGTGTCTCATTACTTCTAGGGACACCCTGTATATCCAAAAAGTATCGCTTAGAGTAACATTGATTTACATTTACCATAATAGCATAAACCGTTTGGATTCAATAGGTAAGATAAAACCCCTTTTACAAAAAGAAAAAAAAATGCGAAAGAATATTTTAGTTTCGTTATACATTATAAATTAGAACAGCATTCGAGAAGATTTTAGAAACATGGATCATAAAATTCATCTCTCTTTACCTTGTTCACTAGATTGTTTTTTGTCATTTTTACTTTGTTTTTTATAATGATTTTTTTGTCCTATTGGGAAATGAAAAAAAAAAAAATCTGAAAAAATTGGAGCTAAGTTTACGAACGATAAAAGTTAAATCAAATAGCTTATCTGATGTTGCAGAGTCGCATTTTGATTTCTTTTCCTTTTCCTTTTCTTTCTTTCTTTTTTTCCTTTATTCTTTTCTTTCTTTCTTTCTTTCTTTCCTCTTTTCTTTTCATTTCTTTTGTTTCTTTTCTTTTTTTTTTATAAAGATTTGTTTTATGTTTCAAAGCGGTGGCTGGAAGTCTTACGTATATAAAAAAAGAAAAAAATGTGAATTTATCGTCTTTGTTAAGAAAGTAATCAGTTTTGATTTTGAAAGTAATCGTCTAATAAAATAATTATTCAAAGTGAAAAAAAATAATGTGATGAATCACTTTCTATAAGTCTCGAGAAATGAGTGTCTGGCATATGTGTTCAGATTAATAAATGGCTTTTTGTTTTAAAATTCTAGAAGATAATTTATTTTTTAGTTTCATGAGGTTCGCATGAGTTTTAATTTACACTATTTCTGATTTTTGACAAAATGTCTAATTCTAGTTCTGGATTTCGTTATCTCGTTCGTTTTGTTCTATTGTTCGATGATTTCTTACTTTATTTTTGTTCTTCTTGGAATTGGAAAAGAAAATTTTCAAAAACAGGAGCTATGTTTGGGAACCACAAAAATTATATCAAATAATTCATGTGACGCTGCAATTCGTCTTTTTTTTTTTTTTTTTTTTTTTCAAAGATTTGTTTCACGTTTCAAAGCGATGGCTGGAAGTATTACGTATAAAATTATGCATTTATCGCCTTTGTTTAAGACAGTAATCTGTTTTGATTTTGAAAGCAATTGTCTAGTAAAATAAGAATTCAAAGAGATAAAAATAAAGTAATGAATCACTTTCTAGAAGTCTCGAGGAATGAGTGCCTGGGACAATTGTCCAGATTAATAAAAGGCTTTTTATTTTAGAAATGTAGAAGATAATTTATTTATTTTTATTTTCATGAGATTCGCATGAGTTTTACTTTAAATTATGTTTGATTTTTGAATAAATTTTATGATTCTTGTTCTCGATTTCGTTTTAGTAAGTAAACTGTACGAAAAAATAAATACATAAAATCCAACGAATATTTGGCTTATAGTAATATTACATCACGTTTAATATAACACTTTAAACCGTTTGATTTCTGTAGATAAGACCTTATTAAAAAGCCCTTTACCAAAAAACATTGCGAAAGAAAATTTACATTTGAGTTCCACATCATAAATTGCAAGAGCATTAAAGAAGATTCTAGAAATGTGGATCAAAACATTCATCTCTTTTTACCTTGTTCACTATATTGCTTTTTTTCTGTTATTTTGACTTTGTTATTTATGTTGAATTTTTATTTTATAGGTAATGCCCAGGAAGCATAAAATTCCATGTATTAAAAGGGACCGGGCATTAAATGCGAAAGTTTTAACCGGGTCCATTTTGAAGATATACATTTTTATTCATGTGCACAATAATTAACATACTACAATGAAATCCAAAAACTATCAGGTTTATATTAATATTACATTAAATTTAATAAAAAAACAATAAATCGTTTGAATTCTATAGGTAAAACGTTTTTAAGAAACCCTTTTGCAAAAACATAACGAATCAAAATTTAAGTTTCCGTTATACATGATAAATTACAAGAGCATTAAAGAAGATTCTAGAAACTCGGATCATAACATACATCTCTCTTTACCTTGTCCTCTAAATTGCTTTTATTGTTATTTTGACTTTGTTATTTATGATGATTTTTTTATACATCTGGGAATTGAAAGACAAAATTTCAAAAAATTGAAGCTAAGTTTAGGAACTATAAAAGTTAAATCAAATAGTTTATCGGATGTTGCAGCGTCATATTTTGATTTTTTTTCTTTTCTTTCTTCTTTTTTTCCTTTTATTATTATTATTTTTTTTATAAAGATTTGTTTCAAGTTTTAAAGTGCTGGCTAGAAGTATCACGTATATATATATATATATAATATGGATTTATCGTTTTTTTAAAGAAACTAATCAATTTTGATTTTGAAAGCAATCGTCTAATATAATAATAATTCAAAGAGATAAAAATAAAATAATGAATCACTTTCAAGAAGTCTCAAGAAAGGAGTGCCTGGGATATGTGCTCAAATTAATAAATGACTTTTTAGTTTTAGAATTATAGGAGATAATTTATTTTTTATTTTCAGAAAGTTTGCGTGAGTTTTACTTTACACTATTTCTAATTTTTGACAAAATGTTTAATTCAAGTTCTGGATTTCGTTCTCTTGTTAGTTTTCTTCTCTTGTTCAATGATGCTTTTTTTTTGTTCTGCTTGGAATACAAAACAAAAAATCTCAAAAAATAGGAGCTTTGTTTGCTAACCACAAAAGTCAAATAGTTCATCAAATGTTTCAATTTCGTTTTTTTTTTTCAAACATTTGTTTTAAATTTCAAAGCGATATCTGGAATTCGTACGTATAAAAATGTGGATTTATTGTGTTTGTTTAAGAAAGTGATCTGTTTTTTCTAAGTAATCGTCTAATAAAATAATTATTCAAAGAGATAAAAAAAAAAGAAATGATTATTTTTTTAGAAACCTCGAGGAATGAGTC
Organism: Maratus speculifer; assembly: GCA_964019185.1. Lineage (NCBI taxonomy): Eukaryota > Metazoa > Arthropoda > Arachnida > Araneae > Salticidae > Maratus > Maratus speculifer. Next base: position 92,380,768 of record OZ025294.1, on the reverse strand, counting down.
CCTGGAGCATGTGGTCAGATTAATAAAAGGATTTTTATTTCAGAAATGTATAAGAAAATATATTTATTTTTTATTTTCATGAGGTGTGCATGAGATTTACTTTACATTATGTTTGATTTTTGAATAAATGTTATAATCCTTGTTCTCGATTTCATTTTTGTAAGTACGCTGTATAAAAAAAATAACAAAATCCAACAAATATTTTTGTTATAGTAATATTACACTAAATTTAATATAACACTATAAACCGTTTGGATTCTACAGGCAAGAACTTATTAAAAAGCTCTTTTGCAAAAAACGTTGCTAAAGAAAATTTATGTTTCCATTATACATCATAAATTGCAAAAGCATTAAAGAAGATTCGAGAAACATGGATCATAACATTTATCTCTTTTTACCTTGTTTTCTAGATATTTTTTGTTATTTCGGCTTTGTTATTTATGATGAATTTTTGTCTTATAGGTAATGACAAGGAAGCATAAAAGAGGGACCGGGTATTAATTGCGAAAGTTTAAACCGGATCCATTTTGAAGATGTACATCTTTATTTATATGTGCAATAATCACCTTCCTACAAGCAAAGAAGAAGAAGAAGAAGAAGAAAAAAAAAAAAGGTATTTTCTGTTATCCCGTCGACCGATTTCGCCAAATTACACAAATCGCCAAACTAATAGCCAAATTATACATATTGACATAATTTTTATCTTAAATAAAAAAAGAACAGATAAATTAGTATAATATTAATCAAAATACAAATTAAAAATCTAAATAAAAATCACTTGATGACATTTTAAACACCTGAATCGTATTTAATGACATTGAATGTGACATTCACGATCATCCATTATTAGCATTTAATCTTACAGTTTGGCGATAATTTTTTGGTCGACGGGATAACCTAGTAGTACCAAAAATAATAACATATTTCATTTAATATAACGCAACAAATATAATTATAACGCAATATAGGAATACAAGTATAGGTATATAAGAATAAATATAAGTATAGATTCTATAAATAAAACGTTTATAAAGAACCGTTTTGAAAAAAAAAAAAAAAAACATAACGAATCAAAATTTAAGTTTCAGTTATACATGATAAATTACAAGAGCATTAAAGAAGATTCTAGAAACTTGGATCATAACATACATCTCTCTTTACCTTGTCCTCTAAATTGCTTTTTTTGTTATTTTTACTTTGTTATTTATGATGTTTTTTTTTTTTTTTTTTTTTTTTTTTTTTTTTTTTTTTTTTTTTTTTTTTGTTTATCTGGGAATTTTCAAAAAATTGAAGCTAAGTTTAGGAAATACAAAAGTTAAATGAAATAAATTATCGGATGTTGCAGTGTCACATTTTGACTTTTTTTTTCATTTCTTTCTTTCTTTTTTTCCTTTTCTTTTTTTTTAAAATAAAGATTTGTTTCAAGTTTCAAAGCTATGGCTGGAAGTATTACGTATAAAAATGTGGATTTATCGCCTTTGTTAAGAAAGTAAACAGTTTCGATTTTGAAAGTAAACGTCTAGTAAAATAATAATTCAAAGAGGTAGAAATAAAATAATGAATCACTTTCTATAAGTCTCGAGGAATTGAATGTCTTTGATACGTGCTCAGATTAATAAATGGCTTTTTGTTTTAGAATTATAGAAGATATTTTTTTATTATAATAAAATAATGATTCAAAGAGATAAAAATAAAGTAATGAATCACTATCTAGAAATTTCACAGAATGAGTGCCTGTGACACGTGGTCAGATTAATAAATGGCTTTTACTTTAGAATTGTGTAAAATTATTTATTTTTTATTTTTATAAGGTTCCTATGGGTATTATTTTACATTATGTTTTATTTTTGACTAAATGTTATAATTCTTGTTTTCGATTTCGTTCTCTTGGTTTCGCGATCTCGTTCGATTTCGTTCTCTTATTCGATGAGGATGTTTTTTGTCCTTCCTGAACTTGGAAAGAAATAATAAAAAATTGGAGCTCAGTTTGCGAACTACAAATTTAAATCAAATAGTTTATCTAATGTTGCAGTTTTGGATTTTCTTTATTTTTCGAAATTCGAAAAAGACTTGAAGCCTTGCATCTAAAAATGTGGATTTATCGCCTTTGGTTGAGAAAGTAATACGTTTTGATTTTGAAAGTAATCGTTTAATAAAATAATAATTCAAACAGATAAAAATAATGTGATGAGTCACTTTCTAGAAATTTCACCACATGAATGTCTTTGATATGTGATCAGATTAATAAAGGCTTTATATTTTAGAATTTTAGGAGCTAATTTATTTATTTTCTGTTTCAATGAATTTTAAATAAGTTTTATTTTACACAATGTTTGATTTTTGAATAAATGATATAAATAGGTAAGACCTTTTTGAAAAGCTCTTTTACAACGAACATGGCACAAGAAAATTCATGTTTCTGTTACACATCATAAATTGTAAGCGCATGGTAGAAGATTCTAGAAACATGGATCATAACATTCATCTCTCTTTAATTTGTTCTGTAGAATGCATCTCTAGATAAAATCCATGGTTATACGAGGATTTTTTAAAGATATTTTTTGTCTTATTTAATGTAAAACGTTCCTTACTTAGGATATAGCGGCCACAATATTACGAAATTTTTGGTATTAAAATGTTTATTTATTTATTTATTTTTTTTAAAATTTCTTATGTATGCGACACTTTTATAAATACTATGGAGTTCGTGACTAGTTTGCACTGAGTGAGTCTCTCATTACGACTCTTGTGTATTTAAAAGTTAATTAAAAACTTACTTCGAAAAACGCGTTATGGACCAAACCTGCTTTGAAAATTTGCGAGCTCTTTTCGACACAAGCCTTTTTAGCACAAATATTTAACAAGGGTTTTGCGTTACTTGCATTGAAAAAAGGAAAAAATATATTACTAGGCAAAATAAAATTTTGTGAAATGGTAAATGATGTTTAAATATGTATTACCTTTTATTCTCAGTACCGAGTTAAATTCCTTATAAATGTATAAGATTCTAAAAAAAATAACCATACACAATAGCAATATTTGATATTACTTATAGGCTTCATATTTCTTTGAACTTTTACGGTACACCCATTCATATTTTTCTAGTACATAAACCTTTGACCAACCCAACTTTGAATTGATTTTAAAAAGTCTTAATTTTTTTCAGAAACGATTTTCTCTTAATAATACAGTTAACTCCTTCGCGATGAGAACACTTTGCTTAATCTTGCATTTTAAATATATAACAGTCGCTCATTCTCAAGGTTCGTTCGTACCCGTAATAATACATATGTTTATTGTACAGAATTCTCCGAGCGCGATTAATGCTCGCACTTGACTTCTTATTTTAAATAGATAAAATCTAATATTTTAAACAGATTTAAAATATTAGATTTAAGAAACACGCAGACAAAATTTTGAGACCTTAGTTGTAGCATATACTAATTGGATTTGGCGTTAAAGCTGTCGAATATAATGTTTGTAAAATGGACTTACTTCATCACATTAAATGAGGCACACATAATTTAAATGATTTTAATATATATAAAGTTAATTTTAACCATTTAAAAGTATCATTACGAATGCGAATCCATTAATCATATGCCTGTATTCTTTGTAACGAAATACACAGCTTTTCTTATGTCATTTTTTTTGTTTAAAAATTTGAAAGACACGCATTTTTCTATTTTGATGATTTTAAACACATATTTAAATAACAAGTTACACACACACACACACACACACACACACATATATATATATATATATATACAGGGGTTGGACAAAAATATGGAAACACCTTTTGAAATGATTGCTTGAAAAGAAAGACCGATTATAATGAAGTATGTTGATGGCACAGGAGTTTTCGCCTACTCATGCCACCTATACAACTTCGTAAAATCGCTGCGCCGTTCAATCATTAATGGAGCACTGTTATCTGAGATTATCATTGCATTATGTCAGAGTTAACAGACTTCGAACGTGGACAAATTGTTGGCGCGCGTATGGTGGGTGCTTCCATAAACAAGGTAGCCGAGGTTTTTAGTGTTTCAAGAGGTACTGTGTCGAAGATTTATTCCGCATATTTGAAATGCGGAAAAAACATCATCCGCTAAATCACAGCGCGGACGAAAGTGTGTGCTGAGTGATCGTGACAGACGATCATTAAGGAGGATTATCGCGAAAACTAAGCATTCCACAACTGAAAAAGTTACTGCTGAAATGAATGTCGTGTTACCAAATCCTGTGAGTACCAAAACAATTAGAAGGGAGCTTCATAAATAGGGAATTGCCGGCCGTGTTGCAATTGAAAAGCCATTCATCAGTAATGCTAATGCCTGTAACAGGAAAAAGTGGTGTTTAAGTCATAAAGCCTGGACTATAGAGCAGTGGAAGAGCGTAATATGGTCTGATGAGTCTTCTTTCACATTGTTCCTCACTTCTGGCCGAGTTAAACCTGGAGAACGCCATCTCAAGCCTATAATATAGACTGCTTGTTCCCAACAGTGAAACATGGCGGGGGTTCGGTGATGGTTTGGGCAGCCATATCGTGGTTCTCTTTTGGCCCCATGATAACTCTGTAAGGGCGGATTACTGCTCAGACTTTGGCCAATCAAGTCCATCCAATGGTACAAGATTTGTTCCCCAATGATGATGGTATCTTCCAAGACGACAACGTCCCCGTTCACGCAGCTCACATTGTCCAAGACTGGTTTTCTGAGCACGAGGATGAATTTTCGCATCTTCCCAGGCCACCAAAGTCACCAGACTTGAATATTATTGAACCTTTGTGGTCTACATTGGAGCGGAAAGTGCGTTCTCGCTATCCACCGCCAACATCGTTATCTGAACTTGCCACCGTTTTGCAGGAATAATGGTACAATATTCCCTTGGCAAACATACATAAACTGTATTTATCCATTCCGAGAAGACTGCAAGCTGTTTTGAATAACAGCGGCTATCGCACACAATACTAGGCAAGTAAACGTGTTCTTTTTAAGGTGTTTCCATATTTTTGTCCAACCCCTGTATATATATATATATATATATATGTATATGTATATATAATAATTTGGTGATTATGCTAAAATTCACAATTAATTAATTCAACACAGCTTAATTAAATACGTTATCTGCTCTAAAATTAATTTTAATACAATCTGTGAAAAGTATCATATAACCATACTTTATAAATTTGCTATAAGTCGCTACAAATTTAGATCACTTGCTGCATTGAAAATGTGTTGACGAAGTAACCAAGCCACATAAATCCGTATTATTTTTTATAACTCTAATTTGAAACCCGGTGGCCTATTCTTAAGCTTATACCTCAAGTGAATGAAACAAAGGATGTATTCCTTGTCGTCTATGTGGTTATTTGATCTTCAAAGTTAAAACGAAAAATTTATTAGGCACTTTCGGGATATTTTGTTGCTTTTATGAAAGACGGGGTCGCTGTAAAATGAATGATGTGTATTTAAAAGGGAAATTTTGTTTAAGAAAACGTTTTAAATGCAGGAAATTTTTTCAAATTTTATTTCTTAAAATAGAAGTCTAAGTATAAAGCATTTATTTGCGACTCTTGCATTATGATTTTAAGTATAAGAACTTTGTAACATTTAGGGGTCATCGCATTTAGGCACAATGACCTAACATATGTTTAAAATATTTTAATATACTTTAATAATTATTTTTAATTTTCCTCTCCTTCGTATCCTTATAGATATTTATATATCCTTGTCATATTTATAAATAATTTTTCTTAACTTTGCACAACCTAGCATTTACTCTGCTAAAAAGTAAAATGTAATATTCCTCGTTTGATACGTCGGGAAGCGAAAAGAGTAAAATGCTTTAAGGTCAACATTTCGCTCATGCATACTAAAACATCTTTCAAAGGATAAGTATATAAGAAAAATTGAAATTTGTTATTTATTTTGTATCAACTGCAAGATTATCAAATGCACAATGAAGACTAATTTTATTCTTTTAACAATTTTTAATGGCTTTATTCCTCTAGGAAATAAGCTTTTTTAACCTCTTCAGACCCCAGTGTTTAATTATGTACCTTTTTTTTAATTTCAGTTATGAATTTATATATAGGGGTTGAACTAAAAGGAATTGAACAGCAAAAAAATTTATTTGTTATATTTTTTTACATGAAATTTTATGATACATAGGGATTTAAAAGGTACACTTTTAAATTTCTTAGGATTTTTTATTTAATTTATATTTTGCATTGCAAAAAACATTAAAAAACATAAAATAAATATATATTTAATAATTTTTTAGTGCTAATGAACTTGCACTAAAATTATTTCCGTTTTCACTTTGGCACATTTCGTATATTTCTGGCGCAAGCCATTTGTATATAAAACGTTGCTCTCCAAAAAGGTTCTATACGTTAGAAATTGCTATTTTGTCTAGTTCCGTTATTTATTAGGTTCTATTAGCCCATTGTACTGGAGCGGTGAATCTCCGTAAATTAGGACAGCTGCAGCATCTTACAGTTTATTTCGGCCTTTTCTATCACATATTATTCGGCTATTAGATAAGGCAAGTAAATGAGTTTAAAATACTGGTGTCCAGAGCATTCGGAGCACATATTTACGCGGAACACTACTGGTCAGTGAGAGTCCAAAGGGCTAAGAGCAGTGTTCTCGCTGTCGCTGGCCTTTGCGCCAAATTGCGACTAAAATTTTCATTCGGCGAGCAAACAAGCGATTAGATTCGCCAAATGGCTAGTGCTCAATTTTTGCTTTTTCTTTCTTTACTTTTTCGTCTTTCATACATATGCATACATACGTATTTTTAATATATACATATTTTTCATATATTTGTAGTGGATAGTTGAAATTAGATTAATAACAATTTTTGTCGCAGTTATAAAAATTTAGGTTATTTTAGAATATATTTAAAAAAGAGGGCAACATTAAAGGATTAAATATATATATATATGTATATTTTTTTTGTGATACACGTCGAATATATTTTGCGAATACTTTTTTCATTTGGCGAATGTTTTTTAATTTTAATTAGCCAAAATACTAACGTTGTTCAAATGTCAGCGAGAACACTGGCTAAGAGCTCACACTTCTCAATAAAAAAACCCGGATGATAATATAGTCTAAAAGGGAGAGTTTTCTTTTTAAATATCTCACTCAAATTTTAATATTTCTACATGATTTATTTATTTATTTTTGCATAGAAAGCTAAGGACGATCCCCAACCGGGGCTAGATTTCACATTTTGGTTATATATTTTCTATATTAGGATAGTTTTAATTTCACAACCAGTTCAAACAGGTTCTGAAAATTAAAGTAATTAAAAGAAATCTGAAACCAAAATTCAAAAAGTAAAAACTATCCCGGTTGTTGATGGTTCTCAGCTATATTGTGCAAATAAAATCATGTAAAAATTTTAAAACTTGAGCGAAATATTTGAAAAGAACGCCCCTATAAACTTTACATTATCATACGGGGCTTTTTAATTGGGAAGTGTGGGCTCTTAGCGCCAATTTCTTTCTTTTGTTAAAAATATTATTTATACTAGACTCCCTTGGTGACTAGTTTGGTCTCTCTTATGTAATACTAAGTATTTTATCGTGTTACTTTTATTGATAATTCAATTTATTTGACCAATCCTTCGCCAAATCGATAAATTTTAGTAGAGAAATCAAAACCTTGGTATAATTATGTTAGCCGGCCGTCTCTTTATTTATGCCTGTGATAAATCCTCAAAGACTGTCAACGTCGCATTTTTCAAATATCATTACTTTCATTTAAAATATAATTCTTTCACTGACTTTTTTAAATGCACAACTTTAATTTAAATCTAGAACATTTGATTTTCATATCTTTCTCTTATTTCTTAAAAAAATATAAATAAATAAAAAAAAAATGAAAAAAAGAAAAGAAAAATATTAAAAACTACCGTAAACCATGTAATTTAATTTCAGCTTAAAAGTATTTTCTTAATTTATTGATTTACCACGCGAAATAATAAAAAAATACAAATATTTTCTTTTTCAGCAGCTTGAAATTTTTAAGAAACACCCAATATATATAGAAAAACAGAAAATTCGTTAATTTCTTTTATCAGTGTAATCAAAGAAGGCAATACAGGATAAACCGTCCAGTGATGGTTTCTATTTTTGGGTAAAACAAAAATTGTCGCGATTTGAATTTCTTATTCTTTGTTAATATTTGTATGATATTTTACAAAAATATGCGTATAATGCAGATTTTTTTTATTAATGTGTCAGAACATATTATATAATCGCAATTTTTCCTTAATATGTTGTATATAATTGGCCTTTGTAACTAAATGTAACTGTTACTCATTATATAATTGGCATGTAACACATATTTTCTCGTTCATAGAATGAAATATATTAATGTATTAACGTATCACGAATAACAACATTTTTGGACGTAAAATGTTTATCTGAAACAAATTAGAGTTGCTATTTCGTCAGTACACATGCTCTAATTAAATAAACAAACCACTTAACGGAAATACTTAAAAATATTTTTATTTTCTTTCAACATTCTTCTGTACTTTAGAATAAAGAAAGAAAGCGTGTGATATAAATATTTAAGATATAATAATCATTTTTACCCACTCTTTCAAATTTCATTTATTTTCCCTTGAAAAATTTATGGCATGCATTTTCTAATTAAATATAAGTACACACATTTCTGATATATATACATACATACACACACACACACACACACACATATATATATATATATATATATATATATATATATATCCAATATGTAAAACAATCAACAATAAACGATAGAAATTCATGTGAATTGCGCCGAAACGCTGCATTAAAACACATAAATTAAAAATATAATTTCAAATTTATCAATTTAGCAAGAACCAGCACACCCCCCCTCACAAAACAAAAATCCCTTAAAATTGAAAATTCAACAATCAAAATACAAAAACAATAGGCTGCCAGCCTCATCAGCGATGGGTTTTATTAGACAAAAGTAGCCGGACACTCGAGTTTACAAATACATATTTTATTATAATTCTAGATTCGCAAAGTTCACTTGCCTGAAAATCTTGATTAATAAACAAATAAATAAGTATTTGCTTTGAATAAATATTTACATTAAATATTTAAAATAAAGTTTTTATAATTGTTGTAAGTCAGTATCATTTAAGTTTTAACTAGAAGGATAGTCCATCGACGCATGTAAATTGCCGATGAATGAACCTTTAGATTACGAGGCAGGACTAGTGGCTATTTTGATATTCAATCCTGTTACAGTTTTTCTTTTGCGTGTGATTATTATTATTATTTTTAATATTTTAGTATTAACATAGTCTATATGGAAAGAATAATTAATAACATTCAGTGGAATTTTGGACATTAGAATATATGCAAACATTTTAATTTCAATATATTATTCTAAAATTGAAATTAAATTTTGTTATTTTTAAAGAATTATTTATATTTTCCTGGATAATAAATTTAAAGTACAGCGCCAAAAGCTAATTAGGATCATTTTTTTATCAGGTACTAACTGAATCTGAAGTTTGATGAAAATCTATGCATTAGTTCTTGACACCCAATAATTGCGAAATCGTGAAAAACACAGTGTAGCAGCGCCATCTGTAGGGTGATTTACACTAAAACTGAATAAAACTAATCTATATGTAGGACTAATTTAGGAAAAAAATTTAGAAAAATTCATGCATTAGCTTTTGAGACAGAGCTATTGCGATAATCATGAATAATGTACCATGGTAGCACTACCTGTTGAGCAATTCGCACCAATACCTAATCAGCCCCATGATGAATCAAATACGAATTAAATCTGACGATTTATGAAAATACCATGCATTAGTTTTTGAGATATGACTGTTGTGGAAATTATAAATAATGAAGCATAGCAGCGCCACCTGTTGATCGATATACACTGAAAACTAATCAAATCTTATTCATATCAAGATCTCATTAAATCTAAAATTTTGTGAAATTCTGTCCATTAGTTTTTGAGATACAGTGCCCACAATATTGTTTTACATACAGACGGGCTCTCAGACAGATGTGTTGTAAAGACATGTTTTGGGGGATTTCTGACTCCTAAAACGTGGAAATCCGCCGAAAATCAGATTTCGAAAATTTTCACATCTCTAATACTTTTTTCTTGTAAAGACAGAATAAAGTACAAAAAATGTGTTTATGCATATTTATAAAAGTCCTTCCGGCAATGCCGGGAGGAAGAGGTAGCTTTCATATACTTATTTATTTATTTTAAATTAAGTTATATAAATCAAATATACGAAGCTCAAAATAGTGGAACACGATTATATAAGATTGAATACTAGTTTTTGTCAATACTGAATATTAATAGGAATTTTTAGAAATTAGTCACCTTTTATTCAACCTGGTATTATTTTAAGCGATTTATAGGGTCGCCAAATTCCACGATATCCATTTTAAAGCAACATGATGGATAAAAAAAAAACAAAAAAAAAAAAACAATGAGATTGATCGAAATATTAATTCACGTGAACATACACACTTACATCGAAATCGATTAATAAATACGAGTTCTGTCGAAGGGGAAATTGACTTTTTTAAAAAAATGTCACCCACATTAGAAATTCAAACTGCTATATCCCAGGCGTTTTTCAAAGTAAAGACAAAGCAAAAAATACTCCGGAATTCATTATTAAGATAAATAGTTTAGAAAGAACCTTTTTTAAATTTCTAATTTTTTGTTTATACATTATTATACATTTAAAAGATTTTTGACAAATTTAAATGGACGCCATTTTTAAACAAGATGGCGGATAAAGTTGGCTCGTGAATTCGGTCAAGACATTGGTATGTACTATGAACACACGGAGTTATATCACAATCAGTTTATAAAAATGCGTATTAACGCTAGACAAATTTCAGACCGTTTCAAAATATCAATATCACTGGAAATTTAAAGTTCTAAAACTCAGCCATTTTTCAAGATACAGATGAAACAAAAAAATGCTCTGGAATCTTTGTATCAAGGTCAAAACACAAAAGAAAAGTCTTTTTCAATTTCTTACTTTTTTGTAACCAATTTTAAAATTTAAATTAAAAAAAATAATATTCCGCCATTTTGAAACAAGACGGCGGTTGGAACTTGCCACCGAACTCGGTCCAGACATCAGTATGTCCTATCTACGCACCAAGTTTCATCCAAATCGGTGTATAAATACCGTGTTATCACGTGACGAAAACCAGATCATTTCAAAATGTGAGCATCAGTAGAAATTAAAAGTACTATAATTCAGACTTTTTTAAGATACAGACGAAACAAAAAATGCTTTGGAATCTTTGTATAAAGATCAAATGCATAAAAGAATTTTTTTTTTTCAATTTCTCACTTTTTTGTACCTAATTTCAAATTTTAAATAAAAAAAATTAAATGGCCTCCATTTTGAAACAAGATGGCGGATGGAACTGGTTAACGAACTCGGTCCAAGCTTTATTAAGTACTATATACAGACCAAGTTACATCCAAATCGATTTATAAATACGAGTGTTATCACGTGACTAAAATCAGATCGTTTCAAAATGTCATCTATAAGAAAAATTCAAAGTTCTATAACTCAATCATTTTTTGAGATACAGACAAAGTAAAAAGTGTTCTAGAATCGGTGTTTTTGGATCTAACACATCAAATAAAATTATTTTTCAACTTTTAATTTTTTTTGCATTTATTTTTAAATTTTAAATTTTTTAAAAATTTTAAATGGCCGCTATTTTGAAACAAGATGGCGGATGATGCTGGCCAATGAACTCGGTTGAGATATTTGTATGTACTATGTACATACTAATTTTTATTCACATCGGTTCATAAATATGTTAGTTATAGCATGACAAATATTAGATCGTTTCAAAATGTCAGTCGTAAGAAAAATTCAAAGTGCTATAACTCAATCATTTTTTAAGATATAGACAAAGTAAAAAGTGTTCTGGATATGGTGTTTAAGATCTATCACATAAAATAAAAATATTTTTCAACTTTTAATTTTTTCGCATTTAATTTTAAATTATAAATAAAAAAAAAATTAAATGGCCGCCATTTTGAAACAAGAGGCGGATGATGCTGGCCAACAAACTCGGTCGTGATATTTGTATGTACTATGTACATACCAAGTTTCATTCAAATCGGTTCATAAATTCGTTAGTTATAGCAGGACAAAAATCAGATCGTTTCAAAATGTCAGCCATAAGAAAAATTCAAAGTGCTATAACTCAATCATTTTTTAAGATATAGACAAAGTAAAAAGTGTTCTGGATATGGTGTTTAAGATCTATCACATAAAATAAAAATATTTTTCAACTTTTAATTTTTTCGCATTTAATTTTAAATTATAAATTTAAAAAAAAAAATTAAATGGCCGCCATTTTGAAACAAGAGGCGGATGATGCTGGCCAACAAACTCGGTCGTGATATTTGTATGTACTATGTACATACCAAGTTTCATTCAAATCGGTTAATAAATACGTTAGTTATCCCATGACAAAAATAAGATATATATATATATATATATATATATATATGTCAACATTTGAATGGAGGGTGGTTTTGGGGTCTTGGGGACATGATCGGTGAAAATATGCCAAAATTTTCTGGGAGTGCTTTCCTGCGGACGGCTGCAATAGGTAGCTTTTTACTTTTTGTAATGAAGGCTACCTAAAAGCAAAATGAATGTAATAACATTTCTTAAAATCATATAATACGCTTAGAAACAGATGGTTGCAATCGTGGAAATAAAGAGGCCCCACCAGTGGCCGAGAGGTTCTGACCTCAAACTGGTAGACGGTAAGTGCTGGGTTCGAACCCAATCGCGACCGTCGGCCTCACCGTTCGGAGTTTTCCGTGGTTTTCTTCGAACCTTGCGTAAATACGGGTTAGGTTCCCTTAGAAAGACCCCCCACGGAGGGCACCCCACCCCTTAGGGCTTATATCCCACAGCGTAGATAATTGGCCGACATACAAACAAACAAACAAACGTGGAAATAAAGTACTCGTCTCCCCTATGAACTGTGCAATAAATTTTTGTATAAGATAAATACTGGTATGAAAATATCGCAAATAAAGCTTACTTGTAAATTATGTATCTAAAATTTCTTTATGGAGCATATCAAAACCAAACCAATCTTGGTTCTTCTCTATAGTAATAACGAAGTTCGATATTATGAATAAATTCTGCACACTTCAATTACTCTATTACTATTATTAATACATTCTTAAATCTAAACACAAATGTACGTGAAATCCATTTAATTAGTTTAAAGAAATTAAGTATTTTAAAATGAACATATTTATTGGTTGTGTCCCCATTAAGGTTCGCTACTCCATTGTTGAAATTCTACAGAAGGGATAAATCACTTCTATCAATGTATTTTTCTTACAATATAATCATTTAATTCACTTAATATCTTTTAGCTATTACCAACCTACATGTTTCCCACAAAATGTGTAAAATACATATTATTTAAATTATACTTTTCTGCATATCATATATTGTTGCTTAAACCATCATTTTGGTATTATAAAACATAATAATAATAATAATAAAACTATTTGAATGAAAAATTGGAAATGTTGTATTCGTATAAAGCAAGATAAAATAAATATAAACCTATAAAAAAGTTTTGTAATCGACTGCTGTTATTTATTTTTATATTAATTTCATAATTCTTAATTCATGTAAAAAATAAATAAATAAAACTACAAATTCAATATATTTATGTCTTTTTTTTTTTTTTTTTTTTTTTGTCATTAAGACCACATAATAAAGTATCACATTCACTAAAAATGTCAAGAGTTATTAATAAAAATGCGAAAAAGTAATGCTTTAAATTTTGAATGTTTTATAATTTAAAACTCATATCCGAATGACTTTAAATTTCATATCTATGCAATGTTAGAAGCGAAAAACTTCAGAAAAAAATATCAACTTTGTGGGACATTTTCAATAAACACATGTATTAACATGTAAGAAACTTATGGTTTTCTAGTAAAAGTGATTTTATTAAAAGATATACCCAGAATATTTCAAGAGTATTGTGCAATTTTTCGATTAAACAATAGATTTTTAAATATTATTTTCCCCAGCACAATTTTTACTTTCTTCTATCTTTACAAGATAAAAGCACCGGATTCGTGAAAATTTCCAGCTTCCGATTTTCGAAAGATTTATACGTTTTAAAAGTTCTTGAACCCGATTTGAAGGTTTTTAGAAAATGTCTGTTTCTCATTGTCTGAGTCTGCTTCAGAGAAAATTATTTAGGCCCTCTATCTCATGAACTAATCCAAGGAATAGCACAGAATTTTAGATTCAGTCAGACCTTGATGTAAAAAAAAAAAAAAAAAAAAAAAAAAAAATATATATATATATATATATATTTATATATATATATATATATATATATATATATTGTTTTTCTATGTATATGGCTTAATAGTTGGAGCTGTATTACCACACAATTTCCAAAATAGCCATATTTCGAGAACTAATCCACGGCTTTTTATAAAACATTAGATTTGGTTAATCATTGATATTACATGGTGATGATTACGTCTTGCTCAAACCACTTAAGAGTTCATGTTGCTATGATGCATTATTCAGGATTGTTGCAATAGCTCTATCTCAAAAACTAATGTACTGACTTTCATCAAACTTCATATTAAATTACTGTCTGATACAAATCGTTTCTATTATTTTTTAGTGTACATCACCCATCAGGTGGTATTGTTATGCAAAAAAAATTAAGGTTTCTGCAATAAATTTATCTCAAAAAATAATTCACGGATATCCATTGAACTTCAGATTCTATTTGAATTTGGCATAAGTTGTTGTTGATTAGATTTTGGTGAAAATTACCTAATTGGAAATGCTGTTATGCTGCATTTTTCAAAAAGCATTAACATGCATAATATGGAAGAAAATTTTAGGTACGCCACAAGTGACTAGCGACTAGTTTCCAAGCGTTTTCCAAAATATTAGGATTTCTGTATTCCAGGAATACACACATATTACATTAAAATGGCTCAGTATTGTTGTAGTTTAAAAAACACATGAACATGTCTAAGTCTTTGTTAGACTTTTTAAAGTGAAAAAGAAAACGCACTTTTGTACATAAACTGAAAAAAAGCATTAGTAGAAAGTTTTATAATTAATTGTTTTGCGTGTAAAAAAGTATTAATCAATTTGATTATATTGTACGCATAATAAAAATGAGTAATAGTTAAATTCATACATGTAAATAAACTGAAAATTGCATATGATTAAAAGGGGAAAATGGGTCGCTTAAGTATCATTTTATGTCATTTATTTAAAAAAAAAAATTCTTTTTAAATTCATCTGTAAACTCAAATAAGTCTCTTTTTTTGTATGCCCGCAAACTTTTATTCCCCAGTATTTATAATAGTTACTTTAGAAACAAAGTTTTAGATGATTTACTTAGGGGAATACTGAATAGGTTCATGATTTTGATTTAAGATCAGTGAAGAGGAATTTCAAATACTTTTGTACTTAAAGTTGCCTCGCGGGAGGAATAAAATACTCTTAAAGATCATACTACACTATAGATAGTGCAAAAAATCCTATTGGAAAAAATACAAAGGAAAAATCTATGTATACGGAGAGGGACTAAATCGCGTTTTTTCTCTAGGATAATTTTATATGGTTTTATAATATCTAATTAGAAATGCAAACCTAAATTTAATTTATTTCATTTATGATTCATATAATTGATTTATAATGAAATACACTAAAACTCTCCCTTTATGTGATAATAGGGAATAAACTATTTTCATATGTATAGAGAATATTTAAGTATTTTTCTTAGATATATATTTAAAAACATATTTAAGCATTTCGTATGTATGTGAGAATAAAAATTTAGAAAATATTTATACTTCTTAACATGCTCACTCACATCGAAATCGTTCGATATATGAGAGTGCTGTCGCAGGCAAATAGGTTTTTCAAAATGTCACTCCACTTTAAAAATTGAAACTGCTATACATAAGCCATTTTTTAAGATAAAGACAAAGCAAAAGATGCTTTGTAATCTTTATAATAAGATGAAACATTTCAGAAAAAAACTTTTTCAATTTCTAACTTTTTTTGTACATTATTATAAATTAAAAGTTTTTTGACAATTTTAAATTGTCGCCATTTAAAGACAAGATAGTGGTTGAAATTGATCTACGAATTCAGTCAAGACATTGCTTTGTTTTATGTACACACCAAATTATATCCCAATCGGTTTATAAATGTGCATATAATCGCGTGACAAAAATCAAATCATTTCAAAATGTCAGACAAATAAAAAATTTAAAGTGATCTCAGACTCAGCCATTGTTTAAGATATAGACAGAACATAAAATGCACCGAATTCATTTTATCAAGGTCAAACTCGTAACAAAAGAGTCTTTTTCAATTTGTTTTTTGTACCTCATTTTCAATTTTAAATTTGAACAAAATTAAAATGGCCTCCATTTTGAAACAAGGTGACGGATGAAGTTGGCCAATGAACCCGATTGAGACATCTGTATGTATTATGTACACACCAAGTTACGATCAAATCTGTACATTAATAATCATGTTATCACGTGACAAAAATCAGATCATTTCAAAATATCAGGAACACTAAAAATTCAAATTGCTATAACTCAGACATTTTCTAAAATATAGTCGAAACAAAAAAATATTCGAAAACCTTTCTATCAACGCCAAACTCTTAAAAAAACCATATTTTTCAATTTCTATTTTTTCGTACTTAATTTAAATTTTTTAAAATTTAAATTGACCTCTATTTAGAAATAAGATGGCGCTTGAAACTGACCAACGAACTCGGATGAGACATTGATATATAGTACGTACACATTAAGTTATATTCAAATCGGTTCATATATACGCATGATATTACGTGGCAAATATCAGACCATTTCAAAATGTCAGCCACACTAAAAATTCAAAGTGCTGTAACTCAGCCATTTTTAAGATAAAGACAAAACAAAAATGCTCTGGAATATTTGTATCGAGGTGAAACACACAGAAGAAAATATTTTTCAATTTCTAATTTTTTTATACTTAATTTTAAATTTCAAATAAAAAAATTAAATGCTTTCCATTTTGAAACAGGATGGTGGAGGATGCTGGCCAACGAACTCGGTCGAGACATTAGTATGTACTATGCACACACCAAGTTTATTTGAAATCTTTTTATAAATATGATAGTTACTGCATAACAAATGTCAAATATATGTATATATATATATATATATATGTATACATATATATGTATATATATATATATGTATATATATATATTTAAATCAACATTTGAACGGAGGGTGGTTTTTGGGTTTAGTGAGTCATGATCGGTGAAAATATAGCAAAATTTTCTGGAAGTGCTTTGCTCCGGACGGCTGCAATAGGTAGCTTTTTACTTTTTGTAATGAAAGCAACCTAAAACTGTAAAAATACAAAGAAAAAGAGTTCTGTTTGGAATTAAAATTTGCCTAATTTTTGGTTAGTTTTATTTATTGACAACTGCAATTTTTTCCTTCGATGATATAGTATAGGAACGATTCTTAAAAACTTTACAAAATATTTGAGATATATTATACAGCCATATCGTTTGCATATTTACACTTAATTTTCGAAAAAAAAAGGGGGGGGGGCACAGATATTATACATGCACCACAATCGCGTACTTTTTTTCTGACACCAATTCGTTGAAAACTTTGTTTTCAAATGTATATATATTATTCCTTTTTAAAATATTTTTTATTTTTTCAAAAAGGAAATAATAACCAATAAAAAAGTTTAGTTAATAATTATGGAACAAAACGATTTGTATCCTTTCATAGAAGGAAATAAAAGTAAATAAACAGTTTATTAACTAGTAAATCTACATATCAGGAGCCTCAACGCCAGCTTTGCGCATCTTTTTTTAAGCACACTTTGGGTAATATTCAACTTCCTGGAAACTGTAATTTAAAATTTTCAAATTACGTAATTATTTATAAGAATAAAATAAGAATAAGAAGTTTTCAACCATCAAAAGCGTAAATTAAAGAGTTAGTTATGCTAGGATATTCTGAAATTTTCATGATCTATTATTTTTGTTTTTTTATTATAACATAGTAGATTTCTTCAGTGGGGGCTCCGCCCCCCTGAACCCCCCGTAGTCTCATTAAATTTAAATTTGTAACTTTCTATCAATTTGCTAATGGTTATCGTATATCTTGTATTTCTTTATACATTTTGAATTATAAGGATAAGTAACAGTTTTAATAAGCAATTTTCATTATCCTCATACTTTTACACACCTGCCCACCACAAACATAATATCTGATGTATCAGGAACTTTTGAAAGTGTAAACTCAGTAATCTAGGGTTTTACAATTTTGTTTCCGAAAAAAAGAAGTTTTGATTGCATTTTTGTGGCAGTTATCGCGGACAGACAGACAGAAGAACAGACTGACAGGCGGAAAACAATAAATTTTGTGTCGATAAAAAAAGCATTCACTAAAGTTTCGGCAATGACGTCATTATTCATGAGTTATTGCTATCCATGTTTCTTGTATTTTTAACGACTATTATAAAATACCTGTTTTATTTCAACTATCACGTCAAATTTTACCAAGCGAAATATTGGTTTAAAATATAATTATTTTTTATTTCTTTTACTTCTAATTATGTCCCCATTTTTGTCAGAAAAATTCTTATTAACGAAACAAATTTCCGTGTTTAATATTTAACAAAGTACTATATTTATTTTTATTTTAATTCTGACATCATGTTTATTTTATTTATTTATTTATTTATTTTTTATTTTTTTGTTTTTTTGTTTAAATTTTCGAATGGAAATTGCTCAATTGAAACTTATTGCCGTTGAAAAATTATTCCAGATTTCGAATTTTTTTGGCAACGATAAAAGAAATTGGTTAAATTTTATCTAAAAAATTGTGATTGATTCTGTATGAAAAAGAAAGAAATTTTGAATTATTAAAGAAAATATTTGAATAAAATTTATAAAACATAGCCTATGTTCTGTTCTGGGTTATGTTATATTTATACGCAAAGATACAAAGACATTAATTAATTCATTAGTTTTGACGCTGACTTCATTTAAATTTTCGTACACGCATTCAAATTTATAACATTATAAAAATAAGGATTAGGATGAATGGTTGCTTAGCAATCATTAAGAGAAAATAAAGAAAATGAAATAAATACATTTGAAATAAGTAAATCTCTGAAACAAATCAGTTTATATTATTGGAAAACATTCATAAAAAATCTCCAAAATTTACAGTAATAACTTTAAAAATCTGACAAATACGCAGACAAAATTTCAAAACAATACGAATAATTTAACTGGTTAATTTCAGTATCCATTTATCACATTGAATTCCATTAATGAAATGTGTCATTTTCTCTCAAGGAAAAAAATTTAAAAATCATTGGATTTGCCATAGAAAAGCATTATTGCGCAAAATAAAATATTCTATATTTTCCGATCGAATGAATCAAATCTAACAAAAAACTATACAGCTTAATTCCAGTGCCTCACTAACATACCCACTTAATTTCAAGCCAACCGGATGTTTTTTGCATTAGTTATCGCGGAACAGACAGACTGACAGACAGAAACAAAAAAATTTCGTGTCTCCAAAATAAGCCTTCACTGACGTTTCGGCAATAAGTCATCTGTTAAGATAAAATAATTAAGCAAACACAACTATTTTGTTTATATAAGTAATGTGTACTAGAATACATATTTGGGTATATTTGGCTATACACTATTATTTCCCAAAATAACAAACTTTTATAAAAGATTTCATGAAGTGTTTAAAGTGCTTCGTAATCTATGCTTAACGCATGATTTTTCTTACTTGTTGTGAATTCTGCCCACTTATGTATTATGTTTTTTGCCCGCTTTGACAAAATGTGTGCTCGTTTAGAGACTTTGTGACTTACTTGTTTAAATTTTTTAGCAGAGAATTGTAATCATAATACATTAAATGCATTTGCTAGTGCAATACAAATTGTTTAAAAAAAGAATTGAGCTATCAAAAATATAAAAATTACGTACTTTCTATTTCGAAAGAAATTTCCCTTTATATTAAACAAGTAAGAAAAATCATGCGTTAATCATAGATTATGAAGCACTTTCCAACACTTCATGAAATCTTTAACAATACTTCTTTAATTAGGGAAATAAGGGGTATATAGCCAAATATGTATTCCAATGTTTTTGAACAACCCTGTATTTGATCTGTCAGTTGATATACATATTATATAATGGGAAAATTTAGTTTAGCTAGAAAAAAGCTTAAAATTCTTTTTGAGCAATTTGCACTAATAAACGGAAAACATACTTGAAAACTTTTTTTCAGCCCTGTAGTTTACCTTGTACCTTTATTACACGTTAGTAAGAAGCTAAAATTAATTTTAAAATAAAACATTCTTAAAACAACTGAAATCACATTGTTATAAATTACCATTCATAGGTGCATACGATTTTCATAAAATTTGAAATGACTCGACATCTAATAATTATATATATTTTATGTTTCAAACTATTCGGTTGGGTAGTTTTTGAGTTGCTACATGCGAACAGAGGGACGGACGGACAGAGAGACGAATGCGCAACTCGGGAACCCGGGATTCTTTTCCCTTCAATTCAAAACAAAAGCGACTTTTCTAAGTATCCGGGATCGGAGGAGATAGCGTTACATACTTACATACATACGGTCGGATTTTAATAGTGTAGATTCTTGGTTGTAAATTTTAATTTGCTGACAGATGATTTTCGCTTCTGTTGAAAAAGTTCATTAATGAAACGTCAATGTTTGAAAATATATTTTTAGTTTTAGAAAATTTATTTTAATTTTTATACCATCTGCACAAATTGAAACTTAATTCTTTTTAACTTTAAAGAAAAAAATAGCTTCAAAAATACATTAATCAGTTTTATTTTCCCCTTTTTTCCGACAAAAAAAAGCCTTCCACTGCTAATTTTTAGTTTTTAATGAAGTTTTTTATCTGTATGTAACTTATAATTTAGTATTCGTAAAAAAATATTTCTTATCCATTTTAAATATGACGTCATTATTTTTCTAACTCCATGAATTACTGCTATCCATGTCCCGTTTATTTTTAACGACTACTATAAAATACCTCTTTTATTTCAATTATGACGTCATAGTTTACCAAATAAATATTTTATTTAAAATATTTTTATTCTTTTTATTTTTAATTATGTCGCCATATTGACAAAAAAATTCATGTTAACGAAACAAATATCAGTGTTTAATATTTAACAAAAAATAGTATATTTATTTTTATTGCAAATACGACGTCATATTTATTTTTTTCCTTTAAATTTTCCTTAGTTTCAGTTTTCGCATGGAAATTGCTCAATTGAAAATTTATCGTCGCTGAAAAATTAATATTCGAAATTTTGATTTTCTTGGCAACGGAAAGAAAATTGATTAAATTTTATCTAAAAAATGCCGATTGGTTATGCATGAAAAATAATGAAATTCAGAATTATTAACGAAAATATTCGAATAAAATAAATAATACATAGCCTTTGTTCTTTTCTGGCTATAATTATCTATACGCAAAGATACAAAGTTGAAGTTATGCTATTGAAGCATTGAAGTTATGTTATTCAAACTTCCGTACACATTTTAAAATTTATAATATTATAAGAATAAGAATTAGGATAAATGGTTGCTTAGCGACTATTAAAAGAAATGAAGAAAACGAAATAAATACATTTGAAATAAGTAAATCTCTAAAACAAATTAGCTTATATTATTGGAACACATTTATAAAAAATGGCCAAGATTTACAGCAATAATTTAAAAAATCTGACATATGCATAGATAAAATTTCAAAACAATATGAATAATTTAAGCCCCGTAATGACAAATTTCAGTATCCATTTATCGTTGAATTCCATTAATCAAATGAGTCATTTTCTCTCAACAAATAAAAATTTGAAAATCGTTGGATTTGCCATAGAAAAACATTATTGCGCAAAATAAAATATTCTATATTTTACGAACGAATTAATAAAATATAACAAAAAACTATACAGCTGAATCCGAGTGCCTTACCAATATACACACTTAATTTCAAGTCTTTCGGATGTTTTTTGCGGTAGTTATCGCGGAACAGACAGACTGACAAACTGACAGACAGACAGACAGAAACCAAAAAATTTCGTGTCTCCACAGTAAGCCTTCACTGACGTTTCGGCAATAAATAAACTACAACAACCGGATTACCAAGTGTGGTATAATATCGCCATTTTGTTGTATTCGCGCAAATATGGTACATATATGACATTTGTGCCAAAAGCGGTTTGAAAGATTATTCCAACACCTCAGTTTCTAACAGTCGAACATTTTGAAGTCAGCAATTGAGTTCATGTATTTGATTTTTAGCTAACAGCCATGAATTTTCAGTGCAAGACGCTGCCAAACGTGGTGTACGAATGTGTGTGTGTGGAGTGGGAGCATAAAGTGACATAATTTAGGTCTACACCCTCTATCCCTCTATTGTATCCGCCCATGTGGTTCATACCATATCATGAGTAAAAATATTGTGAATGTTTATAATAATAAAAAAAAAAAAAAAAAAAAAAAAAAAAATTGTTTCAGTATTTTAATTTTTAAGTGTGGAAAATTTCGAAGACAACAAATGAGTTCATGTATTTGATTTTTAGTAAAAAAACCAACAATTTTCAATCCAAGACGCTGCCAAGCATGGTGTACGGATGTGTGTGTGTGGAGAGAAATCATAAAGTTAGAATTTAGGTGTATTCCCTCTATTCCTCCTATTGTATCCTCCTATTTTGTTCATTTCATATCATGAGTAAAAAAGTTATGAATGTTTTTAATCTAAATAAATAAATAAATAAATAAATAAATAAAATAAGTAAAATAAATAAATTAAATAAAAATAAAATAAAATAAAAAAAGTTTTGGAAGATTATTTCAACATTTCATTTTTTAACAGTGGAAAAATTTGAAGTCAACATATGAGTTCATGTATTTGATTTTTGGTAAAAAGCCAGCAATTTTTAGTGCAAGACTCTGCATGTCGACAGATGATTTTTGCGTCCTTTATAAATCAGTTGATGAAGTTAAATTTAAAAATGATTGTTTTCTTCGGTGTTTCATGGAAAATTTTATTTACTTAATGGTGGAAAGTTTTCCTGATCCCGAACAATTTTGATTCAGGCAGAGTTTACTGTAATACATTTAAATGTCAGGAACTACCGAAAGTAAAACTGATTGTAATAATCAAGAAGTTGCACAGAAATTTTTCGAAAATTGCACGTCATACTTAACAGATGAGAAGAGTTTATAATGTAACAAAGTTTTAAAAATATACAGTACTTCGGATAAAATAGAGTATCTGAAATCTTTTGTGTATCCCTGTAAATACAAAATGCTTTCTATTATACAAGAATTAACTTGTAGCAATCCTCAGCACCGTATATTAATTTCGTAAAATGTTAAATAGCTTAATATAATTAAAACGCTCCCAAAACAGTGTTCCCCTTTATGCCATTATGTAATAGAATACTTTTGTATTGCCTTGTTCATTAATAAAATATTCTTTAAACTACAAATTGTCCATAATCTATATTTTAATATATAGTTCATAGGTGTATATGAATGGTCTTATGTTCGAAAGAGGGTGAAATGATGAAAATGTACTGGAAAATATTTTTTCCCATTGACCGTAATGTTGCGGAATACCTTTGATTTTTCCCTATATTGAACTATGCATTCAATTTTTATGAAATTCGAAATGGCATATGCTTTGAGATGTTATATGTGGTCAGACGGCCGGATTCACTGACGACAGTGCTACCTATTTACATAATTGCAAATGAACTTAAAAACTGATGATAAGTGCTACCTATTTACATAATTGCAAATGCATTTAAAAAGTTTCAGTTTATGAGTGACATGTTCAAGATACGAAAAATACATCGCATTTATAGTTTACGAACAACTGTGTAACTAAAGAAAAATTTTAACATAAAATTATTTTATAAATATATACTTCATACACATAATAATTTTTAAATATACACATAATTATTGTGAACAATAACTGAATAGCAGCAACTGTTGGGAACATTCACTGCAGATATATGGTTCTCAGTAGATAACCTGAGGATATTTATCCGAAACTATGTGTGCCCGATGTTGTAAAGCAAGTAATATTCATATCAACATACAAATACGCGGAAGATTACAAAGGTTCATATCACATAGAGACTGTTATTCAAGCATACCTAATTTAATCCTCCTTTATCATTATTGATTTAGCAGTCAGGTAACAGATGAGTATTTGATGTAGTGTAAAGTGTGGCTTAATGAAAAGAATTTTAAAGGATATTTAAATGTGAATAGATCAAAAATATGATTAAGAAAGTAATCCACAGTAAAATATTATTACATTCATATATAAAATGCAGTAAAATTTGGCGTAAAAAAGAATTTTAAGGGACATATAAATGAGAATAAGTAAAAAATATGAATACGAAAGTAATTCACCAGCAAATTTTAATACATTTAAATAAGAATTCAATGAAGTTTACCGTGCTGAAAAGAAAGAGGTGGGTTGATAAGGGCTATTTTTTGCCCATCATAAACGAAAAGTAAAAAAATCGGATTCTGACAACTGCTCGTTTTTATTGTACAATTAAATATATATTGTTTTGTATAATAGAAGATTTACGTGCTAAATAAAACAGCAAGTTATAGAAATTTTACTCGAGTGTTTTGGCTTCTTTCTTCATTTTTGTCATTTTTTGTGTTTGAATTATTTTTTTTCTAAAAAGGGTAAACTCAACCAAATTAGGTTTGATTTTAGTGATACTACTCTTTATATATTTTCATATGAGAATTATTTTATTTTTGTTCAATGTGCGCTTCTTCCTATCAGAAAAAAAATGTTTCGTACAATAACACAAGCTAAAATTTCGCTTTTGTAGTTTACAAACAACTGTGTAACTAAAGAAAGATTTTAAAGTATAATTATTGTGAATAATAATTTAATAGCAGCAGCTGTTGTGAACATTCATTGGAGATATATGGTTCTCTGTCGATAACCTGAGGATATTTATCCGAAACTATGTGTGCACGATGCTGTAAAGTAAGTTATATTAATCTCAACCTACAAACATGTTGAAGATTACAAAGGTTCATATCACATAGAAACTGTTATGCAAGCATACCTAATGTAATGCTCCTTTATCATCATTGATTTAGCAGTCAGGTAACAGAGAAGTATTTGATGTAGTTTTAGGTGTGGTTTAATGAAAGAAATTTTAAAGGATAATTATATGTGAATAAGTCAAAAATATGATTAAAAAAGTAATTCATATGAAATATTACTACATTCATATACAAAATGCAGTGAAATTTGGTGCAAAGAAAAAAAATTAAGGACATATAAATGAGAATAAGTCATGAATATGAATACGAAAGTAATTCAACTGCAAATGTTATTACGTCTAAATAAGAATGCAATGAAGTTTAGCGTATTGAAAAGTAAAGATGAGGGTTGATAAGAGCTATTTTTCGCCTATCATAAACGCAGAAAAAAAATCGGATTTCGACAATTACTCATTTTTATTGTATAATTAAACATATGTATTTTTGTATAATAAAAGATTTACGTGTTAAAAAAGACATTTAATTATAGAAATTTTCCTCGAATGTTTTGGCTTTTTCTTCATTTTTGCCGTTTTTTGTATTTTTGATTTTTTTTTTCTAAATAGGGTTAACTGAACAAATTAGGTTTGAATTCAATGATTCTACTCTCTAATAAGTTTTTGTATGAGCATTATTTAATTTTGGTTCAATGTGTGCTTTTTCCTATGAGAGAAAAAAAAAACATGTTTTGTACGATAATACATTTACACTGCTAAAATATCGCTTTTTAATTTACAATCAACTGTGTAACTAAAGAAAGATTTTAACATAACTATTGCGAATAATAACTAAATAGCAAAAGCTGTTGAGAACATTCACTGCAGATATATGGTTCTCATTAGATAACCTGAGGCTATTTATCCGAAACTATGTGTACACGATGCTGTAAAGTAAGTCATAAGTCATATTAATCTCAACCTACAAATGCGCAGAAGATTACAAAGGTTTATATCACATAGAGACTGTTATTCAAGCATACCTAATGTAATCCTCCTTTATCATCATTGATTTAGCAGTCAGGTAACAGAAGAGTATTTGATGTAGTGTAAAGTTTGCCGTAATGAAAAGAATTTTAAAAAATATTTAAATGTGAATAAGTCAAAAATATGATTAAGAAAGTAATTCACAGGGATATATTAATACATTCATATAAAAAAATGCAGTGAAATTTGGCGTAAAGAAAAGAATTTTAAGGGACATATAAATGAAAATAAGTCAGAAATATGAATACGAAAGTAATTCACCTGCAAATATTATTGTTTAAATAAGAATGCAATGAAGTTTAGCGTTTTAAAAAGAAAAGAAGTGGTTTGATAAGGGCTATTTTTAGGCCATCATAAACGAAAAAAATTGGATTCCGATAATTTTTCAGTGTCTTTATATACTTAAATATATATATTTTTGTATAATATAAGATTTACGTGATAAATAAAACAGTAAGTTATAGAAATTTTACTCGAGTGTTTTGGCTTTTTTATTTTTTGTGTGTTTGAATTTTTTTTTAAGTGTATCTGAAAAAAAAGCTTTGACTTCAATGATACTACTGTCTATAAGTTTTTGTATGAAAAATATTTTGTTTTGGTTCAATAAGCGCTTCTTCCTATGAGGAGAAAAATAATTCATACGTTAACACATTTACACTGCCGAAATAGTGCTTTTATAGTTTACAAGCAACTATGTAACTAAAGAAAGATTTTAACATGTAATTATTGTGAATAATAACTGAATAGCAGCAGCTGTTGGGAACATTCACTGCAGATTTAAGGTTCTCAGTTGATAACCTGAGGATATTTATCCGAAACTATGTGTGCACGGTGCTGTAAAGTAAGTCATATTAATCTCAACCTACAAATACGCCGATGATTACAGAGGTTCATATCACATACATACAGTTATTCAAGCATACCTAAAATAATACTCTTTTATAATAATTGATTTAGCAGTCAGGAAACAAAGACTACTTGATGTAGTGTAAATTGTGGCTTAAAGAAAAGAATTTTAAAGGATATTTAAATGTGAATAGGTCAAAAATATGGTTAAAAAAGTAATTCACAGGAAATAGTATTACATTCATATATAAAATGCAGTGAAATTTGGCGTAAAGAAAAGAATTTTAAGGGTCATATAACTGAAAATAATTTAAAAATATGAATACGAAGAAAGTAATTTACCATCAAATATTATTACATTTATATAAGAATACAATGAAGTTTAGCAGATTGAAGAAAGGAAGTGGGTTGATAACGGCTATATTTTGCCCATTAAAAAAGCAAAAAAAATCGGATTCTGACAATTGCTTATTGTCACTGTATAATTAAAGATATGCATTTTTGTATAATACAAGATTTTCTTGATAAATAAAATAGTAAATGATAGAAATTTTACTCAAATGTTTTTGATTTTTCTACATTTTTGTCGTTTTTTGTGTGTTTGAATTATTATTTTTTGTCTAAAAAGAGTTAACTGAACCAAATTAGGTTTGACTTCAGTGATACTACTCTTTATATATTTTCATATGAGCATTATTTTATTTTGGTTCAATGTGCGCTTCTTCCTATGAAAAAAATGTTTCGTACAGTAGTGCATTTACACTGTTAAAATTTCGCTTTTATAGATTACAAACAACCGTGTAATTAAAGAAAGATTTTAACATATAACCTCCTCAGTCCTGAGACAAATTTTATGTGACACAGCAAAAACTTGTTTAAAATTATTATAAAACATCTCAAAAGATACATCACGCTATATATCGAAACTTCTAATGTGCACACATTTATTTAAAAAAATCTAGATGTAATTTTAACAATTCTAGAAGTATTTAAGTTAACTTAAAGGGTGTTTTATAGTGTCGCCTCCAGGCGACATCAGGACTGAGGGGGATAAATATTGTGAATAATAACTGAATAGCAGCAGCTGTTGGGAACATTCACTGCAGATATATGGTTCTCAATAGATAACCTGATGATATTTATCCGAGACTATGTGTGCACGATGCTGTAAAGTAAGTCATATTAATCTCAACCTACAAATACGCAGACGATTACAAAGGTTCATATCACATAAAGACTGTTATTCAGGCATACCTAATGTAATCCTCCTCTATCATCATTGATTTAGCAGTCAGGTAACAGAGGAGTATTTCATGTGGTGTAAAGTTTGGCGTAATATATCTAAAATATAAATGATATTCAAATGTCAAAACATGATTAAGAAAGTAATTCACAGGAAAATATTATTACATGTAAGAATATTATATATAAGAATGCAGTGAAGTTTGGCGCAAGGGAAAATTTTTTTAAGGACATATAAATGAAGATAGTCAAAAATATGAAAAAGAAAATAATTCAGCAGCAAATATTTTTATATTTTAATGAGAACGTAATAATGTTTGGCGTAATGAATAAATCTAAAATATGATTAAGAAAGCACCGGCCAATGTAATTAAACTTAAATAAATGAAATGAAATTTGGATTAATTAAAAACAAAATTAAGAGAAATATAAACTAGAATAACTCCAAAATATAATTAAGAAGGCAGTTCACCGGCAAATGTCATTAAACCTAAGTAAATGCAATGAAATCTGGCGTAACGAAGGGAATTTTAAGAAAAATACGAACTAGAATAACTCCAAAATATGATTAAAAATGTAATTCATCAGTAAATATTATTAAATTTAAATAAGAATACAATGAAGTTTGTAGTAATGAGAAGAATTTTAAGAGACATCTAAATGAAAAAAGTCAAAAATATAAATAAGAAAGTAATTCGCCAGCAAATATTATTGCATTTAAATAAGACTGCAATGAAGTTTGCCGTAATGCAAAGAATATTAATGGAAATATAAATAAAAATAGTTAAAAAAATGATTATCAAAGCAATTCACCAACAAATATCATTATTCTTAAATTAAATGCAATGATATTTGGCTTAACGAAAATAATTTTAAGAGAACTAAGAATTAGAATAACTCCAAAATATGATTGAAAATGTAATGCAACAGTAGTAAATTTTAAATGAAAATGCAATGAAGTTTGTCACAATGAAAATAATTTTAAGTGACATATAAATCAAAATAGGTTAAAAAAATGAATAAGAAAGTAATTTGCCAGCAAATATTATTACATTTAAATAAGAATGGAACGAAGCTTGCAGTAAAGAAAATAATTTTAATGGAAAGATAAATAAGAATGAATACAAAATATGATTAACACTTTCAGTACCAAAACTTTAAAAATGAAATAAAAATTATGAAGTTTTTACATATTGTTAATAAAGGTCCTAATAAGCTAAAAAACACCCCCAAAAAAATTCACGACCATAATTTTTTTAATTAGAGACTGTCCTTGATCAAGGACATTTGTAATCAATGGGTGTAGGGTAGACTATAATGAAAAGACAATGTTGGTGGAAAAACAAATTTATTTTATTGTTACAAAATATTGTTTTAAAATAATACTGTTACAAAATACTGTTTAAATTTCAAATGTTGTGATAACTATGCGTTTAAGTGGAATTCTTTGAAATAATTGCGTTTTTTACTCAAACATAGATGAATTCGGCATTTTTCACACCTAAAATGTGATTTCCCCTTGCACTGTTTTCTTTTACAGCGGCCTGCTGCCTTACAGCCGTTATGGATAGGAATATGATCTATTGCATCGAGTTGAATTGCCTTATATGGTCTTACTTCTGTGCTTTTGCGCGAAATATCGTATTGGGAATTTTCTGGCATGTCTTCGGTTTTACTTGGTCTACCACGTTTTCTTGATGCTGATGGTTTTCCAGCTTTCACTAGATAGTTCGCTATGGTCATTCTGAAGTGTAATAAATCCATAATTTCTGTTTTTGGAATATTACACTCAGTAGCATCTCTTTTATATTCAAGCCAACTATTACATATAGCCAGTCTACTGCATGAAATATAAGGCGAAGTGTCCATTTTCTTGATCGAATAAAAATTACAACAAGTACAATAAACTAACAAGTACAATATCGTTGTCCTTACTATATAGCTCTTCTATAAAACCCCTTTCCTTTTTTTTCTGCTTTCTCCGGAATGAAAGGTGGATTTCCAAATCTATTCACTCTTGCTGTATAGGCTGCTAATATTTTACGACTTTTCAAAATCTGCAACAAAGCATAAGATGAAAAATAATTATCAAAATATAACTGTGTTTTTTCGGTGATTATTCTCTTACTCAAATGCATAACAACTGCTGCTGCCTGACCAAATCTGCTTTGTAGATCTTTATTTATTTCGGTGGTTGTTCCTTGATATAATATAAAATCATACATAATTCCACTTTCCCCACACAAAAGAAATAATTTTACTCCAAATTTACTTGGTTTGTTTTTGACGTATTGTTTTACTTTTAGATGTCCCTTGAATGGACACATCTGCTCATCAACACATAGCTTTTCTTCCATTTTCAGTTGTTTACATCTACTTTGAATAGCATCAAAAAGTGGCCTAACTTTATAAAAGACATCAGTATTGTCTGAAGGGTGGTCTAAATTATTTACAAGATGTAAATTATTTCGCAATGAAAAAAAGCTACTGCGGGTCATAGAATTTTGGAAAAGATCAATTCCCAGGGTTTTATCCCAGTAGAGCCCAACTCTTGCAAATTTCAGTGCCCCCATAGCCACATGAAGACCAAATAACATTTCGATGTCTTGCTGTTCTGCTGGAACGAACGGTATATCATTTTGGAGAGCATAAATGTTAGTATTTTCTGCCATTTGACCAAACAAAGATTTTGGTTTATATTAAAAAAAATATTCTTCTGGGTCTAAAGGATGAATTATGTCACTCACTTCACAGTTCCAGTCACATGCTAGAGGAGTGAAAGTAATTCGTTTTGTCCATTTTATGTTTTTTTTTTCTGTGACAAATGAATAAAAATCATCTGACTTAGAATGATCATCATTCACTTCAACAAAGCTATCACTGTGTATATTATCAACATTCTCTTCATCAGAGTTATCACTGTTCACATCATCTTCAGATTGTGAAGCAGAATCAGGTCTACAATCTAGAGAAAAGAGAAAAACATAAATCAACAAAACATACTTAAATGCAAACCTGAGAAAGAAATAAAAATATATAAATAAATATTAAATTCAAACAGAATTACTTCATTACTTACCTCCATTAGGAGGTTTCCATGCATCCTCATCATCACTTTCGATATCTGATAAATCAGACAGATCTGATCCATTAGCTATTCTTTCTAGTAATTCCTCAACTCTCTTCCGCGCCTGGATAGATCGGGAACGTGTATTTTCCATCGATGAACCTAAAAAATAGTTTTGATAAGAGTAATATGAATGTGTGATTTTATACAGATAATTTATTATTATTTCATTATGAAGGGAAACAAGTTGGAAATTGCCCGTAAACGTAGCAAATGAGGTGCGTTCGTACAATAACGAAGTTTTAAAAATATTCAGATCTTGCTGATATAGTAGACAGTACTTCGGATTATTATAGTTGTAGAAATCATTCTGTTCCTGTAAATATACAGGAAGTAATTTTTATTACCCCCTCAGCAACGTATACCATATTCATAAAATGTGAAATAGTTTAATGTAATTAAAATACGCCCCAAAGAATGTTTCCTCGTATAGCATTATGTAGCGTAATACTTTTGTGTGGCCCTGTAATGTAATAGTAAATAACCTTTGATTCACAGTTTGTACAGAATGTATATTTTTGTTCATATATACATCATAGCCTCATGTCAGTTTTATTTAGTGAGAAACTTTTTTTTTCCATTGACCGAAATGTAACAGAATACTTTTGACTGTCCCTGTAATTGATATATGCATCCTATTTTCATAAAATTTGAAATGACTCGACAAAATTATGTAATAATTATATGTTTTAAATTTCAAATGACTAAAATTCATTAGAAACTTTTTTCCCCTTTGGCCGAAATGTAACGGAATCCTTTTGATTGTCTCTGTAATTGATCTATGCATCCGATTTTCATAAAAATTGAAATGACTCGACAAAATTATGTAGTAATTATGTATTTTAAATTTCAAACGATTCAGTTGGGTATTTTTTGCGCTGTTATATGCGGACAGACAGACGGACGGACAGACAGACAGACAGACAGAGACGGACAGCCGGACAGACTGAACAACTACAGGTGCTACATATTTACATAACTACGAAAGCACCTAAAAATAAAAAACGGCGTTTTCAAACACGTATTTAAAATTTTATAGATATCGATATTTTATTCATATTACCTTTTATAATATTTTATAGAAATAATAACAACGAAAATAAAACATAGAGTAAACTAAATGAACAATATACAATAAAAACTAATCGAAAGTTAACAATATCATAAAGTGACAGTGGTATACACACCGTTTGAAAACATTTGTCCATGTTCATGGACACATGTTTTTAAATAATTCTATAACAAAATTGTAAATACTTAGAACTTCCAAAATAAGCTTAAATCAAAGTTTATAGATTTCTTAACAAAATAATAAATATATTTAGCTACTGCTTATATAAGACTATATCAAAATAATATGATTCTAAAAAGGCTTACCTGGACAAGAGCTCGTGTTTCTATCCGTCTTGATACAAATATTCCTGGAAGCTGCCATCTACTGGTTTGATTTCTAAATATTTGTGCTTTTAGTAGGGAAATGATTAAAATTGCAGACAAAAATTGTAAAATTACTTTAAATTAAATTAGAATTCATAAAAAAAATTCTAAAAAGCATGTCCGTGATCATGGACACCAGTAGCGAAAGGTTAATAAAACAATTAACCGAAAAATACTCTTAAATTAAATGCAACGAAACTTCGCGTAAGAAAGAATCTTAAGAGAAATATAAACTAGAATACCTTTAAAATATGATTAAAAATGTAATTCACCCGTAAATATTACAACATTTAAATAAGAGTGCAATGAAGTTTGTTGCATAAACAAGAAAAACTCCAAAATATGATTAAAAATATAATTCAACGGTAAATATTACAACATTTAAATAAGAATGCACTGAAGTTTGTCGTAATGAAAATAATTTTAAGGGACATATGAACTAGAATAGTTCAAAAATATGAATGAGAAGGTAATTCACCAGCAAATGTTGTTGCATTTAAATAAGAATGCAATGAAGCTTGCTGTAATGAAAAGTATTATAATGGATATATAAATAAGAATGAATACAAAATATGATTGATAAAGCAATTAACCGGAAAATACTCTTAAATTAAATGCAATGAAATTTGGCGTAACGAAAAGAACCTGAAGAGAAATATAAACTGGAATACCTCCAAAAATGATTAAAAATGTAATTCACCGATAAATATTACAACATTTAAATAAGAATGCAATGAAGTTTGTCGCGATGAATATTAATTTAAGGGTACAGTGGGCTCTCAAAACTATTTTTTTTAATTTTAAATGAATTTTTTTTAATTTCTGGAAATAGCCATAGTATATATATATATATCTTTTATCTCAAAAAAATTTTTAAAAAATATATTCAATAGTTTTTGAGATACAGATTTTTTTATTTTAGAAATAATGACAAATGGCAATATTTCAAAATGCTCCATGCGAAACCAGTTTTCACATACTTGTTCAAAATTTTTTCATAATAATCCTTTCATACATATAAATAAATGTTACTAAGCCATTTTTAGCATATTACTTGTAAAACATTAAAAAAAATTATTTTAACTTTATTTTTTTGTATTTTTCGTTAAAAAATGATTAAAAATTCCATATAACTGATATTTTAAAAATTTAAATGCGTCTAAACAAGTTTATTTCTAGCAACGTTTGTTAATACATATATAGAGAGCATTTCTTTAAAAAATCAGAAAAATTGGGCATAAAGAATTTTGCATGGAACCTTTTGAAATCGTGAAAACGATGAAAATATTCATTCAGAGAAAAACAGGTTATAGTAAGTACAATGGTTATAATCGCTTAATATTT
This sequence comes from Maratus speculifer, assembly GCA_964019185.1. Lineage (NCBI taxonomy): Eukaryota > Metazoa > Arthropoda > Arachnida > Araneae > Salticidae > Maratus > Maratus speculifer. The sequence goes on along the minus strand of OZ025294.1, from coordinate 92,346,494 downwards.
TCCTACTGACACAGTTTCAGTTATATATAAGGGATATAAAATCATTTCTAGCTTATGTGTGAGTGTTTAATGTTTGTATGGTAAATTCACATAAAATGTTCGGCTTCAACAGTAATTCATGCAAAGGACGTAAAATATCTGAATTTTAAAAAATCTTCTTAAAACCAACTTTTTTATTTTCTGATGATTATTTTTTATTTATCTGGAAATATTCATTCGGATGAGCGAAGCGAATCCTCTACTAGGCCACTCAAATGACACTTTGTCGTACACTTTACAAAAAAACTGTGCAGTATTTTGAGTTGAAATTGAACACAAATATAAATTATGATCTGTAGATTTGCAGAATATTATTTTTTTTTTGGAAATACTTTTCAATGAATTATTATTTTAATTAATTTATTTTACATGCTTTTCCATTACGAACGCATTTTTTCAAATAAAACGTGAAACATGTACGTTTTCAGAAGAAAAACTTAAATCATGGGGTCAGTGATTATAGCTAGAATCATCATTAAATAAATAAATAAATAAAATATATTTTCATTATTCTGACAAAATATCTGAAAAACTGCTTTCAGATTTTCAAACTATGCTCATTCCTTTAAACTTAGTTTCATGATTTCTTTTATTAAATTTATAAAATACTTTTTTTTTTAGAAAAATTATAGCATATTTTAAATGAATTAAAAATTGTGAAAATGTTGAATTGAATGTTAATTTAATTGAATGTTAATGTTAAAATTGAATGTTAATTGAATTATAAAAGTATTTTTTTGTGTTAGGAATTCAAATACACAATTTATTCTTATCTTGTGAAATCATTTAAGCAGACGACATTTATGAATTTTAAAAGAATTATAACATGTTTTTTGAAGTGGCAATAAAAGAATTGTAAACAAATAAAATTAATTAATATTTTGTATAATTCTACTTCGAAAATATTTTTATTTATACCAATCTTATATCATAAATAAACAACACTGTAAAAAATATGACTATGTTGCTGCATCGTCACTCCCCCGCTTTTATAGAACATCACTCTTTTGGTCACTGAGAATGTTCCATGTTAGCTTGAAGTAACCGTTTTCTATACAAGCGGTGGAATGACGATGTTGCAAAGAAGTCGTATTTTTTTCCAGTGAATCTAAGGAAATTCATAGTTATTTGGTTAAAATGCATTTTTTAATTAAAATGCCCCGAAATTTTAAATTACATTTTTGATTAATGCAAAAGTAAGATGCAAAAGTAATTGAAAAAATATATTATTACTTTCAAATATTTATCTGATAGCATAATACTTCGCGAATCCAAACAAAGCATGGCTTTTGCTAGTTATAAGAAGTATCCACCAGAAGTATTCATTCAAGAAATATAAGATAGAATAACTTCAAAATATAATTAAAAGTGTAAATCAGCGACAACTGTCATAACGTTTGAATAAGAATGCAATGAAGTTTGTCGCAATGAAAAGAATTTTAAGGGACATATAAATGAGAAAAAGTCAAAAATATGAATAAGAAAGTAATTCACCAGCAAATATTATTACATTTAAATACGAAGGCAATAAAACTTGCTGCAATGAAAAGAAATTTAATGGAAATTTAAATAAGAATAAATCCAAAATATGATTTAGAAAACAACTCACCGGCAAATATCATTACACTTAAATTAAATGCCATGGAATTTGACGTAATGTAAAGAATTTTAAAAGAGATATAAACCAGAACAACTCCAAAATATGATTATAAATTTAATGCACCGGCAAAAGTTTAACATTTAAGTTTGGCTTAATGAAAATAATTTTAAAGGAGATATAAATGAGAATAATTAAAAAATATGACTAAAAATTGTTAAGGCAAATATTATTACATTTAAAGAAGAATGCAATGAAATTTTGAGAACGAGTTGCAAATTTAACCCGGGAGAACGCGCGCTATTCAGGGTACGAATAGCTTTAACTTTGACACCAAGTAAATCAAATTAAAACAGTCGGTTTATTTAGACGGAGTCAATTCTTACAAATTTTGCGGTAAAATAAGTTGACGATTATTTAAAAAAATTAGTGGTTGCAAATGTAAAAACCATACGCACTCAGGGTCTTTTAGGCCCTGCGCGCGTCCTCCCGGGTTAAGATAATAAAAATAAAGGAAGAGAAAAACACTCGCGTGCAATAGAGACAAAAAGAAAGTCAATGATAATTTGTATGAATATTATCTTTAATTTACGTATATGTATATATATATATATATATATATATTTAAATATCCTTTTTAAACATTTTCATGATATGATAGTCAAATAATGTTTTTTAAATTGTAGAGACATAGAACTGTGAAACCCAGCTCTAAAATATTAATTATTAACGCGGATTTAGTTGGAAAACTTTTCATATACAGTACTTCTTAAGTACATGATATATTATATATATATATATATGTATGCGGTTTACTAAAAGTAATACATACAAATGCAAATAAATGCAGAGGAAATCCTTCTAGTGTTATTATTAACGTGCAAGCTATATACTAACCGTTTCATTAGAACAATGGAGCTATGAATAGAGAGGCGGAGGCGCATAATGTAACCTCTACCATTTGCGAGTAAAGTAACTGTGGAGGTTATTACAAGATGGCACTGATTCTTTTAATTGAATCAACAGTGTCTGATTAATGAAGGGCAAACTTCCCATAGGGTAGTTTCAATAGAAAATTCTATCTTATTGTCGTAGCACACCTCCGACTTCCCTTCAAAAATTACACTTTTGTGAACTCGATATGGTCTAAAATATGTATCGCATGACACAAAAATTGAGCTGGACATTTGTAGCGCCAAAATCTCGGCGGATTTTGAAATTGAGAAATATTCGGTCAACTATAACATCTTAAAATGCCGACTTTCGATATTCCCATAGATACAAATTCGGATTATTTATCTATGAATATTGGGTATTTGTATATTTGTTAACATTCTAAGATTTGTAAATGTTATTTACGCTTATTTATTCTTGCAAACTAGCACAAAAGACTTTTGCAAACTACTAAAAGCTTATAACTAAGACTATATAAATAATACATGAAGATGCTCTAATTTCACTTTTATATGTACCAGCAAAGTTATTTTACAATCTGGAAGAAAAAGACTGCTACATAATTATGTGCAAGAAGATATCTTCTTTATAGAGTTATTTTCAAACACGCCGGAAAATTACATAAACTTCGCATAATTTAATTTCTAAATCCATTACATGCTTCAAATGGTTTCTTAATTATGGTCTATAATTATTAAAACTTTTCTTCTTTTTTATCATGCATTATAACATTTTTTCGCAAAGTTAACTTCTTTTCACTAAAATTTTATGTATAAAAAGAGAAATATTAATGCGTTTCCATTCAGCTTAACCAAAGTATAAATTTATCATTAAACGAGCTTTCGATGAGCCAGTTTTTCAAAAGAAATTTATGCTCGGAAAAAAAGATAAAAGAAAGTTTTCCGGTATAAGCTTAACAATTTTTTTTTCTGTTAAGTATGTATATAGATAAAAATGTTGAATACATTTATGAATTCTTTTTAAATGATGAACTCTAAAATTAAATTAAATTAAATACGAGGAGCGTATATAACTATTAATTGATTTTGTGGTTTGCAGTGCCAAAGATGGAAAAAAGCAAAAAAAAAAAAAAAAAAAAAAAAAAAAAATACATACACTATTAACCCTTTGCGGCGCAGAGCAAATTGATTGTTAAATTACTGAAATTAATGACTGACACTGGAATTCGAAATCAACTTTATTTGTAAATAAGAAAAAAGCTATATTTCACGCATTCAATAAACCAATTTTTTTTTTTTTAAATAAATTCAGATGTCAATGTGGAGTATGGGAATTAAAATTAAGGGGTTTCACAGATATACCACCGTGACGCAAGGGACTAAAGTGATTGTATGTGAAACGGATTAACTAAGCTTCAATAACATCGTATTTAACTTTGCATATTTAATACCTATTTTTAAAACATGATTTATCAATTACTGCCCATAGTCGAAATATAGTTCAATTGTTTGGTGGACAATACTTGAATTCTTTTGCAGAGTACTGTTGACACACAGATTTTTATACAAACCACGTGTTTGGGCAAAAATCAAACTTAAATTTACAGATATCACACTTTAAGAAATTTTTATTTATAATTTAACATTTGTCTAAGTCTTTGTGTGGCCCTGTAAAAGATTTTGTTTACAATTTAGAAACATCCTATGTTTTTCAAGTATAGTTCAATTTGACAACATTTAATTAAAAAACATTTTTGAGCAGTCCACCGTTTTATTCAGTAATAATTACGAATTACTTGTATAACACTGCATATAACCTGTGCAATTATACATACACTGTAAAAAAAAGTGTCGATCTACTAAAAAAACTTTAGTGATCCTTGTAATTACTAAAAATTTTTTAGTAATCTTAGTCGGTTACAAGAAAATCTGTAAGAATTACTAGAAAAAAGTTAGCAACGAAGAGAGTTAATAGTTTTATATTTTTAATAACTATTACTAAAACTCACTTGGTGTGGCTTTGATAGCATAGTGGTTATAGTAACGGACTCCAGACTAAAAGGTCCCGGGTTCGATACTGGCCAGTGCCAAATACACCCCGAATGTATGTAGTGTAAGTACTCGTTAGCAAAGGGATTATGAAAATCCTGTCGGAGCAGTTAGCAATGTTTGGTGCTGCCATGTATTGCAGTTTTGCCGAAAATTTTCCGCTTCAGAAGTCTGGATGCAGCTCGAAGGAACCTCCTGCCCTTCGGACGCACAAATGGTTATTAAAAATAATTTTGGAGCTATTACTAAAATTTGCTTGGTGGCTCATACTAAAAATTTTAAGTTAGTTATACAAAAAATTCTTTTGTTCAGTTTACAAAAGAAATGCTTGTTTCACTTGCAAAAAAAAAAGTTTGTAATGGTTACTAAAAAATTCGGTGGAATACAAATTTACTAAAAAATTTTTAGTAACCTCTTGAATTTTTTTTTACAGTGTAACACAAAATGTGCATTATTGGAAACAGTGCCATAGATGATATTATTAATTTGTCTTTTTAAACAATATGCGCACTCTACTTTACAACAAATTAAACTTCAGTATTATATAACAACTTCATTGTATTCGAAATAGAGTAACATAATTAAAATATAGAGTTTAATTTCTTAGACCATCATGTAATGGAATTTTTTGCCTGACTCTTGAAATAAATAGTAATTGCTTTGCCCTGCATATTCCACAGAATGTATATATTAGTGTGCCTAAAAATGCATATCGATTTCATTCGATTTGAAATGGTGAAACGTCACTCAAATGCACTTGAATAGATTTTTTTCTCATTGACCGTAATATAAAGGAATACTTTTGGCTGGCCCTTTAAATGAACTTTAAATTCTATAGCCGGCATTTTCAATAGATAGTTAATGTCAATAAAATATCAAAATTACAGAGCAATATGGTATATTCGAGAATATTAGATCACAGACTGATGGGCTAGATAAACTGAAGTATTTTCAACTAAGTTAGAAAGTGTTTAAAAAAATCTATTTATTTAAGCATTCTTTAACCATTACATACTTTTGGGTACCAATCTTTCAGTTTTTTTAACTGTTTTATTTTATTTTTTTTGCGTTACTCCTCTTCTTTTTAAAATTTTGGTTACTCTCACAAACTTAAAACTGGCATTTTTATGTAGTAATGCAAATACTAGATTATCAATGACAACAAACTTTAACGAAATTTAGGTAATCAATTTTTAGTAGTTATGATTTACATAGTAAATAATTGCTAAATAGTTTTAAAAATTATAACACATTCGCTTTTATGTCAGGTCGAACTAAAAAAAATTAAAATGTTTTATTTCTATTGCATAGTTACGGTTTTCATATGCGTTTCAGTGATTGTCATGTGTCTAGGGTGTCAGGTGACTGTTAGTTTTTCAAATTACTTTTAATTCGCTTACCCGGCGTTTTTTTTTTTTTTTTTATCCTTTTAACCGGAGACTTTTTAAATTGTCGAATTGTCATCGGATGTCAATAAGTGTCCAAAATTTCAATTTAATCTGATGTTTTAAAGTGTGTCAAATTAACGTTCAAAGATTCCGTTACATACATACATGGATAAATGAGGAAGCTATTAAAAGCGTGTTAAAAAAGTCTGATGTTTCTTTATCTACAAAAATGGGTGAAAAACAAGGATCTATAAAAACAAAGACGAAAATATTAAATAACAACGTCCGAGTCCTCGAAGATTCCCAAAAGTGTTCCTGTACTTTAAAAATCCACAAATATTTGTTTTCAAAATTTAAAGAAAAAATTATAAAAAGAAATTTTTATTAGTTGATCGTTATTTTGAGTGGCTTTTACAGTGTAATAATTGGTTTTCTGATATTTGAGTATGACTTTTTCGGATTCTATCAAATCTTAGGTAAATATCAATTGATATTTAGAAAACATGTGTAACAAACTAACACACAAAATTAATAGCATTAACATTAATTAAAAAAATAACAGTAATTTGTTACAGCTTCAAAACATATTTAGTTATGCAGCTGTAAATGTTTACTTTAGAATTGATAGCATCCGATAAACTTATTTTCCTTATACAGTGAGATGATCAATGCATTGTAAAAGTTATTAGGAAATGTTTTACGGTTTGGCTAATAAAAATTAATTTTTATAAATTATTGTGTAAATTTTGAAAATATTTTACTTCAGGTTTCTAAAATTAAAAAGTCCTTCCGGCAGTGCCGGGAGGAAGAGGTAGCTTTCATATACTTATTAATTTATTTGTTTATTTTAAATTAAGTTATATTATTCAAACATACGAAGCTCAAATTAGTGGAACCTGATTTTATAAGATTGAATGCTAATTTTTGTCAATACTGAATATTAATAGGAATTTTTAGAAATTAGTCGTATTTTATTAAACCTGGTTTTATTTTAAACGATTTAGAGAGTTGCCAAATTCCACGATATCATTAAGTGTATGCCATTTTAAAGCAACTTAATAGATAAAACAAACCAATTGGCTTGGTCGAAAACTTAATTCATGTGCACATGCACATTCATATTGAAAACGATTAATATATACGAGTACTGTCGAGGGCAAATTGATTTAAAAAAAAAATGTCACCCACATTAGAAATTCAAATTGCTATATATCAGGTGTTTTTTAAGGTGAAGACAAAGCAGAAAATACTCCGAAATTCATTATTAAAATAAATAATTTAGAAAAAACCTTTTTTCAATTTCAAATTTTTTGTTTGTACATCATTATACATTTAAAAGATTTTTTGACAAACTTAAATGTCCGCTATTTTGAGACAAGAGGGCGGTTGAAGTGGGCTAGTGAACTCGGTCAAGACATTGGTATGTACCAGTGTTCTCGCTGTCGCTCGCCTTTGCGCCAAATTGCGACTAAATTCTTCATTTGGCGAGTAAACAAGCAATTAGATTCCCCAAATTGCTAGTGCTCAATTTGTGCTTTTTCTTTCATTTCTTACATACATATGCATATATATACATATATTTAATATATATATATATTTAATATATTTGTAGCGGAAGTTGAGTTGAAATTAGATTAATAACATTTGGCACTTATAAAAACTTAGGTTATTTAACTTAGGCTATTTTAGAACATATTGAAAAAAGGGGATACATTAAAGGATTAAAGATAATTTTTTTAGTGCTACACGGCGAATCTATTTGGCTAACACTTTTTTCATTTGGCGAATGTTTTTTATTTTTAATTAGAAAAATTACTAACGTTGGTCAAATGTCAGCGAGAACACTGGTATGTAATATGTACAGACGGAGTTATATTAAAATCAGTTTATAAATATGCGTGACAAATTTCAGAACATTTGAAAATGTCAACCACACTGGAAATTGAAAATGCTATAACTTAGTCATTTTTCAAGATAAATATGAAAAAAAAAATGATCTGGAATCTTTGTATCAAAATCAAACACACAAAAGAAAAATCTTTTTTAATTTCTTACTTTATTGCACCTAATTTTAAATTTTAATAAAAAAATAATATTTTGCCATTTTGAAACAAGATGGCGGATGGAACTGGCAAACGGACTCGGTCCAAATAACGGTATGTACTATGTACGCGCTAAGTTTCATCCAAATCGGTTTATAAATACCAGTGTTATTATGTGACGAAAATCAGATCATTTGAAAATGTGAGCAACAATAGAAATTAAAAATGCCATAACTCAGCCATTTTTTAAGATACAGACAAAACAAAAAATGCTCTGGAATCTTTGTATCAAGGTCAAATGCATAACAGAAAAATCTTTTTCAATTTCTCACTTTCTTGTACCGAATTTTAAATTTTTAATTAAAAAAATTTAAATGGTCGTCATTTTGAAACAAGATGGCGGATGGAACTGGCTAACGAACTCCGTCCAGACTTTATCATGTACTTTGTACACGCCAAGTCACATCCAAATCGATTCATAAATACGTGTGTTATCACGTGACAAAAATCAGATGGTTTCAAAATATCAGCCATATGAAAAATTCAGAGTGCTATAACTCAATAATTTTTTAAGATGTAGACAAAATAAAAAGTGTTCTTGAATCGTTGTTTTAAGTTCTAACACATAAACGAAAAATATATTTTTCAACTTTTTATTTTTTCGCATTTAACTATAAATTTTAAATTTTTAAAAACTTTTTAAATGGCCGCCATTTTGAAGCAAAAGAGAGGATGATGCTGGCCAACGAACTCGGTCGAGACATTTGTATGTACTATGTTCATACCAAGTTTCCTTCAAATCTGTTCATAAATACGTTAGTTAGAGCATGACAAAAATCAGGTACATATATATTTATGTCAACACTTGAATGGAGGGTGGTTTTGGGGTCTGGGGGTCATGATCGGTGAAAAAATATTAAAATTTTCTTGTAGCGCTTTTCTCCGGGCGGCTGCAATAGGTAGCTTTTTTTACTTTTTGTAATGAAAGCTACCTAAAAGACACTTGTGAGGTTCTTAGGTGAATCGGAAAAAGGTTATTACATATTTTCTTTTTTGATTCATGTATGTTTTAATAGATTAAGAAATATTTGACCTTATTTTACAGTGTACAGTAAAATGCAAAAGTTTCATAGTAATTGCAAAAATATTGAAAAAAAAAAATGTAAAATGAAAATTTTACTTTTGCTTGATTATCAACACTATTTTACAGTTTGGCGACTAATTTATAATTCAAATTTTAACTCTTTTTTAAATTACACACTAATGATCTTTTCAACTTTTAGCTAAGGCAACGTTATTAAAAAACATAAGACGAGGCAATTATTTAATGAGATTCTTATATGATCCCCTCGTTGAAGAAGAAAATGATCCGAGTATTATCCTTTCCAAATTCTTCATTATTCAACTTCTAAAAAGGGAAAAATGATGTTTTTTTTTTTTTTTTTAACTTTATTTCCTTCGTGAATCAATTACTTTCCAACAAAGGATATTTTTAATTATTCTGCATTATTATTATAATTTTCTTTTAAGATTATGTTTTGCATTATGTTTTTTGTATGTTATGTAACTCGCCATTTTCTTATTAAAGTTTATTAACTAAAGGGTAAAGTAATTAGTTTTCCCGTATCTCTATTACTTAGAGTATAATTTTTTCATTAAAGTGGGTTTTCGTATTAAAAAAAAATAATGTCTCTGACAAACATAATATTATTTTTTTAAATGACATGTAATCCACGCTAAAAGTGAACTGCAGTTTTTCTGAAAAAGTGAAGAATTTTTGAAGTTTTTCTACAGTTCTACTGTTCTACAAGAGATAGTTTTCTACAATAGATCTTCTATAGTGCAATACCGACTATCAAAATACTTCAAGTTTTTTTTTTTTTTTTTTTTTTTTTTAGTTATTTATTTCAAATATACCGTGAGTTATAAACGGCAAAAATACTGTAGTTTTTGTAAAGTCCTTCTATAATCATAAATTTGAAAAAAAAGAGAGTTGATATTTCCAGTATAACCGTAGTTATCTTAATCGGAGAAAAATAAATTTATTTTCAAAATCGAAGCAAGGACCTCCCACACTACTCACCTTCTTAACGGTAAATTTATTAGTTCTTGTTTTATTTTGTTACTTGAAAATTATAAATTTTGCTAAATTTAAAAAAATAATCTGTTAAATAGATTAAGAAACGTTTGAATTATTTTATAGTGTACTTTTAAATGCAAAAGTTTCATAATAACTGCAAAAATATTGAAAAAAAAGTAAAAGAAAAATTATACTTTTGCTTGATTATCAACACTATTTCACAGTTTGACGCCAAAGTCATAATTCAAATTTTAACTCTTTTTTAAATTTCACAACAATGTTCTTTTCAACTATTAGCGAAGGCGACGTTATTTAAAAATACATAAGACGAGGCACTTATTTAATGAGATTCTCATATGACCCTGTCGGCGAAGAAGAAAATAATCCGGGTATTATCCCTTGCAAATTTTTCATTATTCAACTTTCTTATGTTCTAAAAAAGGGGCCCCACCAGTGGACCTCCAACCTGGTAGACGTTAGGTGCTGGGTTCGAATCCAATCGTGACCGTCAGCCTAACCGTTCGGAGTTTTCCGTGGTTTTCTTCGAACCTTGCGTGAATACAGGTTAGGTTCCTTTAGAAAGACCCCCACGGAGGGCAACCCAATCCATAGGGCCTATATCCCATAGCGTAGATAATTCGCCGACATAAAAACAAACAAATCTAAAAAAGGGAAAAATGATGTTTTTTACTTTATTTCCTTCGTAAATCAATTACTTTCCAACAAAGGAGATTTTTAATTATTCTGCATTATTATTATAATTTTCCTTTAAGATTATGTTTTGCATTCTGTTTTTTTGTATGCTATGTAATTTGCCATTTTCTTATTAAAGTTTATTAACTAGAGAATAAAGTAATTATTTTACCCGTATATCTATTACTTAGATTACATTTTTTAAGTGGTTTTTAGTATTAAAAAAATAATGTCTCTGTCAAACATAATATTATTTTTTTAAATGGCATGTAATATTTTAATGCATACAAAAAATTCTTTTCAATAATGTTACTTTTAGAAGAGAATAAATATTATCATTTGGAACTGAGGTTAGCTTTAAGTTAGGTTGTTGTTTTTTTTCGTAAAAATCATCGTAAAAATAATGTTCCGTAACTAATCCCAACTATATATATATAGGAGTTGCTACAGCTGTCGGAACAACACTATAACATAATAAAAAATACATAGTATGAACTTTAAATTTTTTATATTAATATTAATATTTAATTAATATCTAATTAATATTTAATTTTTATGTTTATTTATGTTTATTTATAACATAATATTCGGCGTAATTTCTTTCCTATTTATCACATCACCAGTGGCCGAGAGGTTCTGACCTCTCAACTAGTAGACGGCAGATGCTGGGTTTGAACTCAATCGCGGCCATCGGCCTAACCGTTCGGTGTTTTCGTAGTTTTCTTTGAACCTTGCGTAAATACGGGTTAGGTTCCCTTAAAAAGTCTCCCACGAAGGGCAATCTCCCAGGCCCCATATCCCCAGAGTAGATAATCGGCCGACATAAAATAAACCAAACTAATCTTATTTATCACATCTACACAGGGTCGCTAAAAAGTATTAGCTCGAAGAAAATCAAAATTTCTATTTTTCAATTAAACAATATTTAAAAAAATAGAAGCTGTCTGAGGAAATTTTTTATTCTAACAAAACAGAAATATAACAAATATTACTATTTAAGCAATTTGTTCAAAATGTCATCAATTTGTTTTTCTACAGGCTATCAAAACACCCATTAAGGAAAACACTATTTGTTTTCAAAAATAGAAGCAATCTGATGAGATTTTTTATTCTAGCAAAATAGAAATGTAAATATTTAAATAACTTGTCCAAAATGTCAGCAATTCGTTTTTCTACAGGCTATCAGAAGGAGTGATCACAAAATTGACCATGTGCAGCAGGTAAGTGCCATCTCAATAATACGTAATCTTGATGAAATCGCGTCACAGAGAATTAAATTGAATATTTGTTTTACTCTTTAGCTGTTCTTCAGAGTATCTCCAAACAGAAAAATCAAAGAGGATGAGATCCTAATTGTTTGAAGGATATTTATCATAAATATCCATGTATCTGGGCATCAAGAAAGGCCAATGTCGCCTTTGCTCTATGAGCTTGCACCAGGTCTTGCTGGAAAACGCCATTAGGAATATTTTTATCTAAGGGATCACAGTCTTAGCCAACAAATCGTCACTCTACGCTTTGGCATTAATCTTCCCGTTCTTATAAATAAAAATCTAAGGAATTTTTCCATGGGACCTCTCAACTGGTAGATGGCAGGTGCTGGGTTCGAACCCAATCGCGGCTGTCGGCCTAACCGTTCGGAGTTTTCGTGGTTTTCTTCGAACCTTGCGTAAATACGGGTTAGGTTCCCTTAGAAAGACTCCCACGAAGGGCACTCCCCCCTGGTCCTATATCCCTAGAGTAGATAATCGGACGACAAAAATAAACCAAACCAAACCGAATTTTTCCATGGCAGAACTCTTATCCAAATCATTAATCCTTTCTGAAAAACGCAACCTATCGGCAATTTTTGATTTTCTAGCATTTTTCTGCATTGAACATAGCAATTATCGAGCATTTTGCTTATTCTTTACCTTTGCGATGGTGAAAAGGTTCTCATCCAACCGAAAAATACCTTCACATACGTATTGAAAACTTGGATCACCTTATTACTTCTCGTGACTCTATTTTAATTGTCACCATTTGACAAATGTTATCGACGCTGAAGTCTAACGATATCTACGATGTCCCAGAGAGATTTTAGCAGTGTTTTGGGCATTTTGACAAGACTCTTTGTTATGGAATTTAGACTCTCGTCATCATTTCGGATATTTCTTTTCTTGATAATATTTTAGGTAGATTTCGTATGAAATACTACCTATTGCATTCGCACCAAAAAAAAATCATAACTTTGTCAATTCTCAAGATATCAAATCCATCTAAATTTTTTATAAATATTCTCAAAACTATCTAAAACTTTTGTATTTGGAAGTTTTTGATAGGAGTAACTCTTATTGGTAAAAAAAATTAAAAACGAAAATAAAAAGAGGTTTGGAAAAAGAAAAAATCCATAACTTTGTCAATTCTTAAACTATCAAATCCAATTAAATTTATTTTACATCTTCTCAATAATATCTACAACTTTTGTATTGACAAGTTTTTCATAGGATCAATTCGTATAGCAAAAATAAATTAAAAAAAATTGGAGTTGGAGAAAAAGCCTCTAATCCAAACTGCTTACATTCTGAATCGTTTTTTAAACTCATTTTTTATTTTAAACGCATCCAAATGTCAGATTCTCTTATTTAGGAACTATATAACGTGAAACATTGGCCAGAGTTTTGATAAAGACAGAATATATTTCAAAAAAGGCTGCCAAAAAGGGTATTTTGAACAGAATTTCCCGAAGTGACCGTGATAGGAAATTTGAGGAAGTATTCAAATAACAAATTGCGTTTTTTTCTGACTCATTTTCAAATCCATTTTTACTCTCAAACACATCCAGTTTACAAGTCCTTTTATTTAGGAACTGTATAATATGACGCATTGGTCAATTTTTTGATAAAGACAGAATATATTTCAAAAAAGGCTGCCAAAAAGGGTATTTTGAACAGAATTTCGAGAAGTTATTGTGATTGAAAATTTGAGGAAGTATTGAAATAACAAATTGCGTTTTTTCTGACTCATTTTTAAATTCAGTTTTACTCTCAAACGCATCCAATTGACAGGTTCTTTTATATAGGATCTGTGTAATGTCCCGCATTGTTCAATTTTTGGATAAAGGCTGAATATATATTTTAAAAATACTGTCAAAGGGGGCACTCGCGCAAAATTTCCCGAAGCTATCATGATTAAGAATTGAGGTTATATTCAAAATTGGTTATTTTATAACTCATTTTTAAATTCAATTTTTCTCTCAAACGCATTCAATTGACAGTCTTTTGTTATTTAGGAACTATATAATGTACCGTATTAGTCGATTTTTTTTAATAAAGTCAGAATTATTTCAAAATATGTTGTCAAAATAGGCATTTGATCCAAATTTAGCTTAAGGTGATTCTGATAAAGCCAGACCTTACAGAAAAATGAAATTAAAAATTTTTCAAAAGAGGACAAATAAAATTGTTAAACTGGGTTTGTCTGTAATCAAATTTATATTTTGTTGTTGAAATGAGCACTCTTCGAAATCTACCTCCGCCTATAGGCCAAGCCGACAGGGATTTTCTTTTCTTGTTATATTGAGACAAGGTGGTCGGCTGGATTTCAATTTTACATCAACGTTTCCTACTTCTTTCAGCTACTCAACAATCCTCTGTATTGTTCGAAGTAGCACTTTCAGAATTGATGCCTTCGTTGATGTTTTCTCTAAATTTTCAGCCAATTGGGCTGCCAATATAACCTATGAAAGCAGAGCTTCGTAAGAACAGAAAAAGTAAATAAGAAACACATCAGGAGAAAGTCCATAAAAATACTACAAAATCTATTAAAAATAATCTTGCTTTTTCCAATTTTGGTTCTGAAATGTAAGATTAAATAACACACCAATACTCTTCAGCTATTTTGTAGTTTTTTAGTTTAATGGTTTAAAATAAGCCAGGCATTGTAAAACAATTTCAGCATACTTATATCAAAAATTGGCAGATTTATTTATCTAAAGGAAGCATTTTTGGCTTTGTTTTAACCTTTTGTAAGGCTATAGGACATAATGTATATAATTAATTTTAATGCAGGAATTTCTGACCTGAATCTTTTAACAAAAGTTTATTTTGTAACTTTTCTGAAGAGAAAATGCCCACAAAAAGGTTAAAAGAATTTTAAATATAGGTATTTTCTTAAACATAAATAAATAATAAATAAATAAATAAAGAATCATTAATCTTTTTAAATTATACACAGTTGTGTCTTAATTTTCTTGAAAGTCAATTTTAACTCTTCATTAAGAGCTTGATAATATCCTTGTCGGATTTGGGAAAATACCTTGATGAAAAACACAGAGTAATTTAATATTTTTCAAGGCACTTATTAAATAAAACCTTTATGTATCACTCAAAGGCTATTAAGCAGGACTGGAAAATTATATACTTATTATCCATTACTGAGACTTAAATTTTCTTCTTCTTTATACTTTTAAAGAATAAAATATAAAATTTTATCAAAATCGAGGTCCTAAATTGAAATTATTAATAATAATGATGATGATTTTAATGATAAAAAACACTGGTATTTTATTCAAATTTTTACATTGCACTTATATCATAATTTTGTACTTTTGTATTCCATAACTATTAGTACACTACATGATTAAAGTGTATGAAGGAAAGGATTTATTTTTTATTTTTCTTTGTCTTTGTTACATAATATGTATTTTTCCATTAAATTGGCTTTTGGTGCAACCTTGTGATGTTTCACAAGAAAATTAATACTGAAGATGTGAAAAAAAGTAAGATAGTTTTGGCTTTAAATAAATCTTTACAATTTTATTTCAGTTGTGATAAGATAAGTAAAAAATAGAACTGTTTTAGTTAAAAAAATGTCATATGCTGCAGTTTTGGAAAATTTCTAAATGATTACTATATATTTCTAATGATAACTCACTATATGTTCATTAATGACCTGAGATTTGCGATTTTAGACATTTAGCTAAATAGCTAGAAAAATACATGATTAATTATTCTGAAACTTAGGTATGTACACAAAGTATTATAGGTCACATACTTTCGCAAATATTTTTTCCCATAACCCCATAATGAAACGTATACAAAATGGAAAAGAACGAGGATCTTTTGGATAACCCTATGAAAACAATTGTAGCTGAATATTATTAAGTGGTTTATTGTAACAAACTGCGTTTATTTTTATGAGGATAGCATGTGTACTAGTAGAAAAAAATTATGTTTTCATGAAAATAGTCGCTTTTGCCATGATTTTTAGTAAAATTATCAACTCTAATTTGCAAAGTTCAAAAAAAAAAAAAAAAAAAAAAAAAAAAAAAATGTTTTTTTAGAAAATATGACAAATTACACTACATTTTACTTAATAAGCTGAAATCAGAATTGAAATGTAGTAAACATTGTAGGAAAAATGAGCAGGTTTATTAAATAATGTTTCACTATGCATGGGTGAATTCATTCAAAATATAATTTGTATAAAGTGTTAGATTAATGTATAGAGCAACTTTTGTGAAAGCCTCAAAAACATAGCTTGTAAATTCCGAAATTTATCGTCGATAGAATAAGCTCAAGATCCATTATTCCAAAAATGAAGCAAAAGATAATGGGCTATATCCAAATGAAGTTGTAATTGCGATATTGTGTAAGCTATATTGAAACTAATCAATGGAATATGGATGCACCCCTCAACATTTTCTTCATTTACCAACATATAATATTAAATTATACAAAACTTGATTTTATATTGAAAAGAAACCATGCTTAATGTTTTGAGCAAGAAATATTTAATGTGGGAAAAAATAGTTGAAACTGAATTTTTTGGAATTATAGATGAAATTATTTTTATATTTCTAAGAATGAAGTGCTGCAAAAATAATAAATATATATTTATATCTTACCGAAAGTAATTTGATGATGTAGAGAAATTTATGTAGCACTACATATATATTGTATATATGCAACTGCATTAAGAATATTTCAATTTCAACAGAATAATATTTTTACATTTGCATTCATTTTCCTTGATATCACATAATGTGATTACATCATGAAAAGAGAGAAATAAAATTTCTTTCAAATAATGTTATTACTTTTAAAATTAGATTTATTTTATGCATGAATTTTCTGAAGTCAAACTTTTCAAAATGGTAATGTTGTAATTTTTTCAAGGAATGAAAACTTAAGAAGGTCGTGAACGTTCCTTAAAGCACTAGCGAGCTAATGTTAGACATACAAGGAGATTATTTTCTAATATCTTGTTTGCATTTAGAAATTTTTAAATACATACTTATTTTGGCATTGTATAACTGATGCCCGTTTTTACATCGCTCTTTTCGTAATTTTTCGATTTTGGTTGCACATAGTTTTAGAATGACACTTTCATTTTCGAATAAAAAATATTTGCAACCAAAATCAAAAACGTAAAAAAGGAGCGATGTATATGTATACCTTAGGTATCAATGAAAATAAATAAATAAATAAAATAAGATTAAAATTATAATGCTGAAATGCAAACGAGATATTGGAAGACAACTTCTTAATAGGTGTAGCATTAGACTGCGAGTGTCTCTGCCTATACGAACAAGAGCTTAAGCTGAAAATTCATTTCATCCAATTTATCCTAGATAAAGCTGTTGTATACAGTATCACAGCATCTCAGACAATCTTTTAGTAATGTCTTCTATTCTATTATCTAAAATAATTAAAAAAAAACAAAGAAAAACAACTGAAAGCAATGGAACTTTAGTAAATTTGATATGCATAATTGCATTTAATTATTTCAACACAACGTAATGAAATAAATAAATTTGTGAAGAAATAAAATGTGTTGTAAATAACGGAATTATGTTAAAACATAATCAGACTGGAATTCGAATGCAGGATCTTGACGTAGACTACATATTACCTAACATGCACTTTTTATATAAATTTGCAATTTTTATTTAAAAATTTGTATAATTTTTTTATTTATTGCGATATTCCAAAAACTATGCCATAAATAATTAAACTAATTTCCATTCGCATAACTATCTAACTATCTAAAAATCTTTAAAAATTGAAGAAAATAATATTCTTTGAAGGATTTGTCTTCAGTTTTGCGATATGAAGAAAAATTTATATCAAATAGTTTTGCAATATTTTCATCCAAACAACACTGAATGAATAAAAAGCTTTAAAACATGATTTTTTTATATGCATTTTTTTCAATTGATTTTTTTATAAGCACACATTTGCTGAAATATTATTTTTTATGGGAAAGAATTTCAATCAAAAATAACTTCTCTAGTGAAATATATTTTTTTTTCAATTACTTTTGGTATATACATTTGATTTAACTTGTGTATAGCTTTTTCATTTTTCTTTATTCTATTGTTATTTACTTTAACTTAAAAGCTGAATGGCAACATGAATACAGGATCTTCACTTAGATAACAGAAAACTTAAAATTAACATTTTATATAAATTAGCATTTCATTCTTGTAATTTTTGATTTAAGTATTTTTTCTCTGAAAAATTCGAGAAAGTGTGTCAGGAATGAAGAAAATTATTTCTATTCGCATAAATGTAAAAAAAAAATCTTTAAAAAATAATGAAAATATATTTTGTTGAATCATTTCTCTGTAGTTTTCCAATATAAAGAAAAATATATATCTAATAGCTTTGCAACAGTGTATCATTAAAAAGCTTTAAAACGTGATATTTTAATATGCATTTTCCTCAATTGATTTTTTATAAGCAGGAAGTTTCTGTATTATTATTTTTTGCGGGAAAGAATTTCATTCGAAAATAACTTCTGTAGAGAAATATCGGTTTCCCAATTATTTTCGGAACAAATATTTGTTTTGAATTTAAGTATAGATTTTTTCCATTTTATTTCTACTATTACAAACGACTAACTTAAAAGCTGAAGTCATTTTGAGCATTGATTATTACTTTGAAATAAAATATGCCACTGTTTTTCCTTTAATATGTATCTTAATAAGTATGAATCATAGAAGTAAGTTTACATTAAGATAATATTTCTATTATATATTTTAATTTATTTTATTATTAAGATAATTTAAAATACAAGTAATAAATAGCTATCAAATACAATGTAAAGAAATAAGTAAATTTATAAATTAATAAAATGTGCAGTTCATTATGTAACTGGGTTAAAAAGTAATAAGCTTTTAATTCGATTGACCTTGGTTAAGATAACATATTCATGGCTGCCTACTTTCAACTAATCTTCCATAATACCTGGATTAGTTTGATCCAAGTTAACGTCATTTCAAACAAGAAAATATATAACATGAATCTTTATTTATTTCATTTCAGAATTGTTGGCGAAACATACTTAATTGTATTTCTTTGAAAAAATTCTGGTTCGAAACTCATTAAACCAGGGTAAAATCAATGCAAGTATTACGGATAATCCATGTCAGGTTGGCACCTATGCATATTACCTAACATTAACATGTTGTATAAATATGCATTTTACTATTGTAATTTTTGTTTGCAAATTCGTTTAATATTTTTTTCTCTACGAAATTCCAATAATTGTGTCATGAATAACTAAATTAATTTACATTCACATAAATATTTAGAATCTTTACAAATTAAAGAAAATGACACTTGTTGAATCATTTATCTTTAGTTTTCAAATGCGAAGAAAAAAATATATAAAATAGTTTTGCAACATTTTCATTCAAACAACACTGTAACATTAAAAAGCTTTAAAACATTCTACTTATATATATATTTCTCTCAATTGATTTTTCATATGCAGAAAGTTTCTGTATTATTATTATTATTATTATTATTATTATTATTATTATTATTATTATTATTATTATTATTATTATTATTATTATTATTACTTTTTTTGCGAGAAAGAATTTTAGCTGAAAATAATTTAAGAGAAATGTCCATTTTTCAATTATCTTCGCAACAAATATTTGTTTTGAATTTAAATATAGCTCTTTCCCTTTTTTGCTACTAAATAGTTAATTTTAAAAACTGCATCGTATTAAACATTGATTTTTATTTCAATGTAAAACATGCTCACTGCTTTTCCTTTAATAATTATCCCATAGAAGTATGTTTGATAGTAGCAAGTCAAGCATTAAGATAATATTTCTGTCCATTGATTTTATTAATAAAAATATTTTTAAATACACGAAATAAAATAATTTTGAAATACAAACTGAATTAAATAAAATTCCCCACACGTTTTTTATAAAGTTAACTAAATTATATACTTACAGGAATCAAACTTTTCATAACGATTTATGTCCTTTTCCCTTGAATAAACTTAAATGAATTTAATGAAAGTTTGATTGCAAAAAATTGTGTTTCTTTAGAGAGCTGAATTTTTCATGAATATATAAATGCTATATCTGCGTTATACATGAATGTACTGCGAAGCAAATAATAATTAAGTATGGCAAATCATGCGTCAAGTATAGATTATGAAATGCTTTCGAATACATTCAGAGCATTGCTACAAAACTACTCTGTAAAATTTTTCTACAGATGCACTGTCATAAATACAGGGTCATGAGTTAGGTAACATTTTATCTTATACTCATATTTTATATAAATTCGCATTTTATTATTGTAATTAAAAAAAAATTCGCTTAGCTTAATATATTTTTTTTTTTCCGAAATTTCAAAATTTTTTTCCATGACTATCTAAATTAATTTCCATTTACATAAATATCTAAAAATCATTACAAAATAAAGAAAAAATAATATTTGTTGAATCATTTCTCTTTAGTTTTTCAACATGCAGAAAAAATTATATCAAATAGTTTTGCAGCATTTTCATCCAAGCAACACTGTATCAATAAAAAAACTTTAAAACGTGCTGTTTTTATATTCACTAGCTGCACCCGTCGAAACTCGACAGAAAAGAATATATATTAGGTATGATACATATCAATCTCATATAGACAGTAAAATACTGAGCGAAATAAACAATTGCCACCTCTTAAAATAGGGATAACATAGCTTTTCATGATGAAGATACACAAACTTCAGAAAATAACAAAAAATAAGGAAAACAACTCACAAATTATTATGTTGCACTTAACTTCAGCTACAAATCTTTTTTTAATGCGGTTTCTAAACCTTAAATATTATTTAAATGCCAAATTATTTAGGAAGTTAATATTATATCCCAAAAGACGAATTCAAAAATATCTGCATAGTTTTCTCTCTGTTTAAATATCGCTTGATAACTGCACAATAATTATAATATCAATGAAACATTTTAATTATAAAAGAAACAGGGACTTATTAAACTGCGTAACCAACCCACTACATATTTACAGCACTTGCAATAAATTTAATTTATTTATTGGTGTGTATACTCCATGAACTTGTAAAAGTTAATTTTATTGTTATGGCAACGAAAAAAAAGATATCTCTGTTATTAAAAAAAAATAAAATTGTGATATTTGTTGCTGAAATGCGGATTTTTTTTTAACAATAACTTAATACAATGAAATGATTTTAATTATTTTTTGATATTATGTAAGATAAAAATATAGTAATACCGGCATATCACAGGTTTTATTCTTTTTTTTTTTTTTTCTAATATGACATCATTTACACCTTCAGAAATACTCTTCTTTTCTTAAATAAAACGCGTGATTTATGCAGTTATTTAAGAATTCTTTAGTTTCATAAAATATTCATTTAATTAAATAGAAATGGCGCAGTTTATAGAAATATTTTCATTTGTGCACAACACGGACCTTTAAATTAATAGAAATTCACTTTATTTAGATGCAGGAATTAAAGTCAATGAATATGACATCATCACTGACACAGCTGCTATAACAATGTATATTATATTCATGGAATAAATTTATCTGGTTTCTGTATGACGACATTTTCTCCATCGACAAAATTTGACTTTAGATATTATATTTTATTAAAGTTTATCTTCTGTTATTTTACTTACATAATACTTAATAATATTACTCAGTAAATAATCTGTGTATTGCAGGGAATAACTAAATGCAATCATTTTATTATGATTAATTTTTACGAAAACCTTTATTTTTTATTTTTGTTTGAAATGCGATTCACCGATGAGATCAAGCTCCTGATTGGTGGAAAATAATTAAACAAAATAAATTTTGAGAAAAGCTTAACCTGTTGCCACTGTTTTGAAGAAATGTCACGAAAAAGCTTTTAAAATTAAAAATAAAATTGAAAAATTGAAAAAAATTAAAAATTAGCCAGAATGGGCACATCTACACATAAACAGCTTTCATTTAAAAAAATAATTATCAAAATCGGGCCAGTAGAAAGCTCAGGGCTGATGGCCAAAAAAACAGCCAGGTGTTTTAAATATATAGATTTTCCTCAATTGATATTTCATAAGCAGGAAGTTTTTGTATTACTATTTTTTGCGGAAGAGAACTTCAGCCGAAAATAACTTCTCCAGAGAAATATCAGTTTTCCAATTATTTTCGGAACAAATATTTGTTTTAAATTTAAGTATAGCTTTTTCCTTTTTTCCTTCTATTACAAATTACTAACTTAAAATCTGAAATCAGTTTGAGCATTGATTATTATTTTGAAATAAAATATGCACACTGATTTTCCTTTAATATGTATCTTATAGAATTATGAATGACAGTAGTAAGTTTACATTAAGATAATAATTTTTTTATATATTTTAATTCATTTTATTATAAAAATATTTTGAAATACAAGTAATAAATAATTATCAAATACAATAAAAAAAAAAATAAGGAAAACTTATAAATTAATCACACGTGCAGTGGATTAAGGAACAGGGTTAAAACGTAAAAAGTTGTGAATTCGATTACAGGACCTTCTGACCTCCAAACTGGTTGACGGTAGGTGCTAGGTTCGAACCCAATCGCGACCGTCGGCCTAACCGTTTGAAGTTTTCCGTGGTTTTCTTCGAACCTTGCTTAAATACGGGTTAGGTTCCCTTAGAAAGACCCCCACGGAGGGCAACCCACCCCATAGGGCCTATATCCCATAGCGTAGATAATCGGCCGACAAAAATACACACACACACACAAATACACACACGATTACAGGACCTTGATGCAGCTAATTTATTACCTGACTTTCGCATTTTGAATAAATTTGCATTTTACTAAATCAATTTTGGTTTGTAAATTTGTTTAATATTTTTTTTCAACAAAATGCCATTAACTGAGCCATGAATAATTAAATTAATTTACATTCACATAAACATTTAAGAATCTTTACAAATTGAAGAAAAAATCTTTGAATCTTTTATCTTTAGTTTTCCAGTAGAATGAATAAAATATATAAATAGTTCCGCAACATTTTCATCCAAACTACACTGTATCAATAAAAAACTTTAAAACGTAATATTTTTATATGTATTTTTCTCAATTGATTTTTCATATTCCAAAAATTTTTGCATATTTTATTTATTTATTTATTTTTATTTACTTATTTTATTTTTTTTTTTTTTTGGAGGGGGAGGGGGAGAATTTTAGCCGAAAATAACTTCTGTAGAGAAATATCGGTTTTTCAATTATTTCTGGAACAAATATTTGTTTTAAATTAAAATATAGCTTTTTCCTATTTTTTTAAAATCTAAATAGTTAAATTTAAACACTGCATCGTTTTCAGAATTATTATTTCAATATGAAATATGCCCACTGTTTTTCCTTCAGTAAGTATCTTATAGAAGTATGTTTGATTGTAGCAAGTTTACATTTCGATAATATTTTTTTTTTCATTGATTTTATTATTAAAAATATTTTAAAATACACGAATTAAGATAATTTTGAAATACAAATTGAAATTTTTAAAAAATTGCCGCATACATTTTTTTATTAAGTTGACTAAATAATATACTTACAGGAATTAAACTTTTCGCAACAATTTTTCCATTAAATGAATCTAATAAAAGTTTGATTGCCTAAATTGTGCTATTCTTTAGAGAGCTGAATTTTCCACGAATATATAAATGCTATACTTTTTATACATGAATGTATTGCGAAGAAAATACTCATTATATATGGCAAATCATGCATCAAGCATAGATTACGAAATGTTTTCCAATACATTCAGGGCATTTCTACAAAACTACACTGTAAAATTTTGGTATAAGTTCATTCTCATAAACACAGGATCTTGACTTATATAACATATTATCTGACATTCATATTTTATATAAATTTGCATTTTATTATAGCACTTTTTGTTTGAAAATTCACTTATTATTAATAATATTTTATTTTACTTTGTTTTATTTTATTATTTATTTATTTATTTATTTATTTAAAAAAAACAAAAAAAAAAAAACAAAAAAAAAAAAAAAAAAAAAAAAAGGCCATGAATAACTAAGTTAATTTTCATTAACATAAATAAGTAAAAATCATTACAAAATGAAGAAAAAATAATATTTGTTGAATCATATATCTATAGTTTTCCAATATGCAGAAAAAATTATATCAAATAGGTTTGCAACAATTTCATCCAAACAACACGGTATCAATGCAAAACTTTAAAACATACTATTTTCATACGCATTTTCCTCAATTAATTTTACATAAGCAGGAAGTTTCTTTATTAATTTTTTTAGCGGGAGAGAATTTCAATTGAAACTAACTTCTCTAGAGAAATATCGGTTTTCCAATTATTTTTCGGAACAAATATTTATTTTAAATCTACGTATAGCTAATCCTTTTTTTCTTCTATTAATAATTACCTTAGCTTAAAAGCAGCTTTGTTTTGAGAATTATTATTATTTAAAAGTAAAATATGCAAAAAAAAAAATTCTTTAATATGTATCTTATAGAAATCTGGATAATAGTAGTAAGCATACATTCAAATAATATTTCTTTTACATATTTTAATTTATTTTATTATTAAAATGATTTTAAAATACAAAATCCCGCACACGTCTGTTATAAAGTTAACTAAATATTATACTTATATTATTTACAACCTACATTTCACCTAAGTATTATATACTTTTTTTACTTATCACGTAATACTACATCAAAACTGCATCAAATGGATCAAAGAGTGATCAAAAGTTTCTCAGTACACTATCGGGGAAAAAAAAGTTTTCACAGCACTTGAAAACAGGTCAACTTACGAGAAAGCATATCAAAAATATCCAAAGCATTTAAATATGATGTGGCAGATCGTACTATAGACAACAATTTTACGAACCTGGATTCTTTGTCAGCAATGATAATTCGGAAAGTTCGGAAGACGAAAAAGAGAAAAATATGAATTGAAGAAAATATGAATACAGCTGAGAGAAAAAAAATGAACTCAACGGTAATCTATTGATTGAGGGTTTTGTTTCACTTGATTCCGAAGTTGAGACGATAGAAATGCTATCTGAATCGGATTTTTTGGACAGTTTAAAAAATAAAAACAATCCAACAATGAATTATGAAGACAATCAAGATGATGAAAATGAAAATGATCATCATCAAAATATCAAAAATGATGAAATCACAAAATCATTTGACACAGTCCGACATGTATTACAGTTTGAAAAATATACGCCTAAAAGCATTTTTGTTGCATTGCAGAGATGTGAAACGTATTATGAGAGAAAACACTTTTCAAATAAAAATAAATAAAATTAACAGACTTTTTCAGTAACCAAATTTAAGGACGCATGTGGTAGGGCATGCTTAAAATTTCTTGTTATAATTAATACTACAAAGATTCAGCAATTTTAAGTTAAAATTATTTTCTTCGAACTGAAAATAGAATGTATTCTCATCGAATGTTTTGTTTTATTCCAGTTTACTTTCAGTGTTTTTTTTTATGGGTAAACTAAATAAAGAAAATCGATGTTATTTATGCGAAAAAAAAGGATTAAGTGCATTTTTCTAATGATATTTAGTATTTATAAATTAAACACCTGTTTTATGTTGTTCAAAATATTTTTTAAAGTAAATTTCTATGTAACTAATTTTTCAAATTACGAAATATATTTCGGGATTAACAACTTCGTTAAAAAGAAGTCCGACTAATAACTGTATACTTAATATGTAGTACAGAATCAGTACCCTGTGAGTCAATAGAGCCTTTCAAATAATTTTTCAATTAATCTTTTAATTATGCAATCTCTAAGAACGCTCACAGTAGCTATACGATAAATCTTGCCGCACATGTTATGCGTTAATTAAAAATAATTGCAATTAATACTTAACTGTTGTTAATGCTGAATTATTTTACTTTTTCAGCTTAACTATCGATTCAGGGAATTTTTGCTTCATTTTGAGTCGTAATACTTTTGTTTAAAATGTTCGAAAAAGCGAAATTTCATTAGAAATAGTATACTGAACAAACAGTTTAGTGCAAAAATTGTATACGCACCTTTTATTCATCTTTAAATCGAATGGTCTTGCAGACCGATCACAGTTGCTAAGTAGCAATTTGCTGCAACAACAGATAAAATTTAAATGAAATGTTTCAGATGAAATGTGATGTGTAAAAAGCATTATCACAGATAGGACTATGAACGTCTCATCTAGGTTTTCTCAGCAGCAAATTCGACAATATGCATATTGAGATTTTATACTACAGATAATTAATAAATTTATGCAAAACAAGTTAGTTTTGAACTAAAGTTACAGTATCTAGTTGAAATTAGAATTACATATTTGTATAATAAAATGCCAAATATACCCTAAACATGACAGAACTATGGGAAATCACTTCTCATTTAGGCACAATAACTTTAAGCTTTTATATTATACTGAAGCAAATTTCACTTGTTCCAAAAAGAGTGATAAGAGTATAACAACTTTTCTGGATAGAATTAATTACAATTTACTTTTTGGAATTTTAAATATAATCTTATTATAACTGTTAAGATATCAAAGTTGAAATTATATTTTACAAAATTTGATATTGCATTGGAAAGAGACTATGCTTAATGCTTTGAGCAAGAAATATTTAGCGTCAAAAATAAAAGTTGAAAATGAATCTTCAAGAATTATGAATAAAATTGTTTAAAAGAATAAAACATTGCATGTATATCTATATATATCTATATATATATATATCTATATATATATATTGACATCATGAGGAAAATAGTTTAATACTCAGGATAAATTTAAGAAGAACTATACATATATCGTATATATATGTAACTGCATTATGGATATTTAAGATTCAACAAAATAATATTTTTATATTTGCACTCATTTTGCCTGATGTAACATAATCAAATTACATCAGGAAAAGAGATGTTTGAAATTCCTTCAAATAATACCATTATTTTTAAAATTAGATTTAATTATGAATGGATTTTCTAAAGTGAAATATTTGAAAACTGCACCGTTGTAGCTTTTCCAACGGAATGAAAATCCAAGCAAGTCGAGAAAGTTCTTGTTCCTACAGGGAAGGACACTCGCGAGCTAAAGCAAAACATATAAGCAGTTTATTTTCTTATATTTTGTTTTCATTTTTACATTTTGAAATGTATATATATATATATATATATATATATATATATATATATATATATATATATGTATATCTTTCTATTGAATACTTGAGGTTCAATTCGATCGGAGGATTTGGAGGATCTACATCATTTCTTTTGTACTGTTTAGAATTTAGTTGCATATATTTTTTGGACTGAAACTTTCATTTTCGAATAAAAATGCACTAAAATCAAAAACGAAATCATAAAAAGAGGAGCGATATAGATATGGATGTTAGCTCTCCAATGCAAGGAACAAAAAAAAATGATAATTAATAAATAAACGAAAATAAAAATAAAATCAATAAAGTTAAATTGAAAAGTCGAAATGCAGTTGAGATATTAGAAAAATAAATTCCTTATAGGTTTACAATTTAGTTTCCAAGTGTCTTCGCCTACTGGGACAAGCGCCAATTCTAACTCTATTCCGGCTAATTTATCCTGGAAAAATCTGTTGGATATAGTATCTCAGACAATCTTTTGGCAATGTCATCTATTCCGTTACATAAAAGAATCAACAAAAAAAAATTTCTTATGGAATCCCAACAAATATGAGAAGCGTAATTACATTTAATTGTTTTAACATAGTATGAAAAAAGAAGTATATTTGTGAAGAAAACAAAAGTGTTATAAATTATGGAACTGAGTTAAAACGTAGTCAGACTTGAATTTTAATACAGGACCTCGACATAGATAACATATTACCTGACATTCACATTTTATATAAAATTGCATTCTATTGCTGTAATTTTTTGTTTAAAAGTTAATTTAATTTTTTATGCAAAATTCCAGAAACTGTGCCATAATTAATTAAATTAATTTTCATTTACGAGATCATTTTAAAATCTTTATAAAATGAAGAAAATAATATTTCTTGAATAATTTTTCTTTAGTTTCCAAAATGAAGAAAAGTATATATGAAATAGTTTTGCAACATTTTCATCCAAACTACACTGTATCAATAAAACGCTTTAAAACTTGTTACTTTTATATGCATTTTCCTCAATTGATATTTCACAAGCAGGAAGTTTCTGTATTATTATTTTTTGAGGGAAGGAATTTCAGTCGAAAATAACTCCTCTAGAGAAATATCGGTTTTCCAATTATTTTCGGAGCAAATATTTGTTTTGAATTTAAGTATAGATTTTTTCCTCGATTACTAAATATTTTAAATTAAAAGCTGAATCGTTTTGAGCATTGATTATTATTTCCATGTAAAATATTTTCATTGTTTTTACTGTAATATGAATGTTATAGAAGTATGAATGATAGTAGTAAGTTTACATTAAGATAATATTTCGATTATATATTTTAATTTATTTTATCATTAAAATGATTTTAAATGATTTTTAAATAATTTTTACAGAGTTAAATTAATTTTTAAATAATTTTTAAATAGTTAAGTTAATTTTGAAATACAAATAGAAATTTAAAAAAAATACCGTGCACGTTTTTTTCTATCAAATCAATTAAATAATATACTTAAAGGAATTAAACTTTTCTCAACAATTTATATCATCTTCCCTTGAATAAACTTTAATAAATCTAATAAAAGTTTGGAGGCCAAATTTTTTTTATTATTAGAGAGCTGAATTTTCCACAAAAATATAAATGCTATAGTATGGTTTATACATAACGTATTTTGAAGCAAATAATAAACAAGTATGTCAAATCATGCGTCAAACAGAGATTATGAAATGCTTTCTAATACTTTCAGAGCATTGCAACAAAATTATACTGTAAAAGATTGGTAAAAATGCACTCTCATAAATACATGATCTTGACTTAGATAACATATTATCTGACATTCATATTTTATATAAATTCGCATTTTATTATAGTAATTTTTGTTTCAAAATTCGTTTAATGTTTTTTTGCAAAATTCCTTAAACTGTGCCATGAATAACTAAATTAATTTCCATTTGCATAAATATCTAAAAATTGTTACAAAATGAAGAATATAATATTTATTGAATAATTTTTCTTTAGTTTTCTAATATATAGATAAAAATGCTTGAAATATCTTTGTGACATTTTCATCGAAACAACACTGTGCCAATAAAAAGCTCTAAAACCAGTTATTTATTTCTTCATTTTCTCCAATTTCTCATTGTTTGTAAATTTGCATTTTATTATTGTAATTTTTCTTTTAAAAATTTGTTTAATTTTTCTTCTGTGAAATTTCAAAAATTATGCCACGAATAATCAAATTAATTTCCATTCATATAAATATCTATAAATCTTTAAACAATGAAGAAAATGATATTTATTGAATCACTTCTCTTCAGTTTTCCAATATCTAGACGAATATATATCAAATACTACCTCTGACAATAAAGTTCGGTGAATAGTCCTGTAACACTAATGTAGATGAAAAACTTATGAAAGCTAGCGTACCATCCTTCGAAATAGTCATCTCCCATAACTATGCACCGCTGAGATCTGAAATACATAACTTGGGAATTCTGCAAGAAGTCTTCTTTTGGGATGGAGTTCAAAAGCTTTGTCACGTTTCGTTGGATGTCAGCAATATGGACAAATCTCTTTCAAAGAGAGTTTGAGTTGTGAAAGTAGGAATAAGTCTGGAGGATTGAGATCTGTCGAGTATGGTGGATGTTAATTTGCACCACCCCTTATGAATTCCTTTCTTGCAAAACTTAAAACCAAACTTTAAACTGATCTTTACTTCGTTCATTTTCCTCTTCTCAGTTAAGAACCAGCACTTTGAACAAGCACTTAGTAAAGCACGTCTTACACAGAACATAAACGACGCTTAACTGAACAACGGTGGAGGAAGATGGTCAACACTTGCCTCTATGCAGGTGCAGCGTTTTGTTTTCCCAGTGTTGTTAGATCGGTCATTCTGAATTCATTCACCGAACTTTATTGTCAAAGGTAGTAGTTTTGCAATATTTTCCTCGAAACAACACTGTATGAATAAAAAACTTTAAAGCGAGCTATCGATATCTGTATTTTCCTAAATTTCTCAATTTATATAAATTTGCATTCTATTATTTAAATTATTGTTCAAGAATTCGTATATCTTTTTTTCTCTACGAAATTTCAGAAACTGGGCAATGAATAATTGAATTAATTTCCATTAACAAAAATACCTAAAACTCTTTACGAAGTGAAGAATTATCGTTGTATCATTTCTCTTTAGTTTTCCAATATGCAGATAAAAATGTATCAAGTAGTTTTGCAACATTTTCATCGAAACTACACTGTATCGATAAAAAGCATTAAAACGAGCTATTTATAACTGCATTTTCATAATTTGTTCATTTTATATAAATTTGCATTATATTATTGTAATTTTTGTATTAAAATTCGTTTAATTTTTTTCTGTGAAATTCCGGAAACTATGCCATGAATAATTAAATTAATTTCCATTCGCATAAACATCTAAAATTCGTTACGAAACGAAGAAAATAAAATTTGTTGAATCATCTCTTTAGTTTTCCAATATTCATACAGATATATATCAAATTGTTTTGGAACGTTTTCATTAAAACAAAACTGTATCAATAAAAAAGCTTTCAAATGAGCTCTTATATCTGAATTTTCCCAAATTTCTCATTTTATATAAATTTGTTTTTTATTATTGTAATTTTTGTTTAAAAATTCCTTTATTTTTTATTTCTCTACGAAATTTCAGAAACTGTGCAATAAATAATTAAATTAATTTCCATTAACATAACTATGTAAAGTTCTTTAAAATGTGAAGAATTATTCTTGAATCATTTCTCTTTAGTTTTCCAATATACATACGAATATAAGGTACCCTGGGGTAATAACGCCACGTTAAGGTTCTACCAATTTTCACGGCTCAGTTTTAGTTTGTATTTTTCAAACAAATATATGATTTGATATAGCAACTCATTGACTATCTATATAAAAAAATAGTTTAATAGATATTTATTCATAAAATGTAATGGCGTGATTTCTTAACCAATGTTATTTGGCGTTATTACCCATCTATATGGGTAATAACGCCATGCAAACAAAACTATGAAATAAGGTGGAATAATTGCATGTAGATTGCCCAATTCTAAAAATACAAACTCTACAAACTCAGAAATTGACAAATTGCATTCTAAGCTATTGAAAATGTTCAATTTTTTGTGAAAGTGTAAGAAAAATAAAGGTGTGGTGTGGGGAGGGGGGGAGGATGAGGCAAAAGAATATCAGACCGTGAGCTTCTTTTTGCTTAAAAAGGACCGCTTAAATATAATTATTAGAAACATTGCACAGTTTAAACTGTGTTTATTTGAATCGGTATTTAGGATGTAGCTCGGCCATTGTAGGGAATCAACCGGGGTATTAATGCCAAGGATTGGCGTTATTACCCCGTTATTGTTAATGCGCTGTACATTTTAAATTACAAATTATCTCGAGAAGATATCCAAAATCTTCAACAACATTTTGAAAGTCCATGAAATGTACTACAGATTTATGTAATTAACAAAGTATTTCCGGATAAAAAAAGTAGTCTTCAGATCACAAAACCTATCTCGCAAATTTTAGATCAAGCGTTAACTTTAGTTGCTTGTAAAAACAATAAGACCTAAAAAGGAAACAAATTAACTTGAAGCTGTTTTTTGCGATTTATATGACTCAAAAACCTTCTGCGCAGAGCACATGGGTGTCATATACCAGATTATTTCATAATTATGCAAAATATTAGCACTTGGCGTTATTACCCCGCCTGGCGTTATTACACCAGACCACCTTATATCAAATAATTTTGCAACATTTTCATTGAAACAACAATGTATCAATTAAAAGCTTTAATACGAGCTAGTTATATCTGAATTTTCCGAAATTTCTCATTTTGCATAAATTTGTATTTTATTATTGTAATTTTTGCTTAAAAATGTGTTTATTTTTTTCTCTACGAAATTTCATAAACTGTGCAATGAATAATTAAATTAATTTCCATTAACATACATATCTGAAATTCTTTAAAAAGTGAAGAATTATCGTTTAGTCATTTCTCTTCAGTTTTCCAATATTCATGCAAATGTCCTGAAATAGTTTTGCAACATTTTCATTGAAACAACACTGTATAAATAAAACGCTTTAAAACGAGCTGTTTACATTTGAATTATCCCAAATTTCTCCTTATATATATATATATTTATTTATTTTATTGTATTTTTTTAAAAAATACGTTTATTTTTTTTTCTCTTGGAAATTTCAGAAACTGTGCAATAAGTAATTAAATTAATTTCCATTAACATAAATATCTAAAATTCTTTAAAAAGGGAAGAATTATTGTTGAATCATCTTTCTTTATTCTTCCAATATGAATAAAAATATATATCAAATAATTTTGGAACATTTTTTTCTAAACAACATTTTATCAATAAAAAACTTTAAAACATGCTATTTTTATATGCATTTTCCTCAATTGATTTTTCATATGCAGAAAGTTTCTATATTATTATTTTTTGCTGTAAAGAGTTTCAGTCGAAAATAGCTTCTCTAAAGAAATATCGGTTTTCCAATTACTTTCGGAACAAATATTCGTTTTGAGTTTAAATATAGCGCTTTTTCCTTTTTTTCTGTTACTGACTACTTGAACTTAAAAGATACATCTTTGTGAACATTGATAATTATTTCAATGTAAAATTTGCTCGCTGTTTCTTTTTTTCTTTGATAAGTATATTATAGAAGTATGATTGATAGTAATAGATTTACATTTAGCTAATATTTCTTTTATGCAGGATGCAAAATGTTATATATCGTCGTCTTTTAATTTCTCAAACGTTGTTGGTCGTAGATTTACAGTTGCAGATACAAGAACGTTTCAAATGAGGTAAATATTCATGTTGATCAATTTTAATAAACTTTCAAAATCTTCTTTTTTATACGGTCCACTAGTCTTCATACTTTTAAATAATAAAAGTTTACACATAACAGATGTAACACAAAACGTTTGGCTTCCGTTTGACAAAAAATGAAACAATTATTAAATTTCAAAGTATTAAATTTTTAAACATAACTTTTCCTTTCATTTTGTGATCAGTTAAAAAGTGAATTAAAGTAATTAGAGATCGAAATCAAAAAGCAAAGTGGTTTTTTTGTTACGACGAAACCATTTTTAGCCAATATCGCCAAATCGAGGTATCACCAAAGATTCATCTAAAAATTTCAGCTGATTTTTAGAGGTAGAGAACTAAATTCTTTTTCACCATACACAAACAAATAAATTTTGTACAATATGTTTATAATTAAAATAGCAAATTAAGCCTTTGTGCAAAAATGTTTAAAGCTAGAAAACCAACGATTATAGATGCACAAGTAATGTATGAAAAGGAAGCAATCAGTTGTTTCGAATCTACTATCGAGATTCTTCATAAGTGCAAAATTCAGCGAGCTAGAAAAAGCAAAACTGAGCAAAACTGAGCTTTGGCTTAGTTTTGCTTTTTCTAGCTTGCTGAGTTTTGCACTGACTGAATCGCAATAGTAGATACGAAACAGCTGTTTGCTTCCTTTTTATACATTACTTATGCATTTATAATCGTTGGTTTTCTATATTTAAATGTTTACATTTATTCAAATTGTTTTAAAGCATATAAGGTGGTCTGGGGTAATAACGCCAAGTGCTAATATTATGCGTAATTATGAAATAATCTGCTAAATGACACCCATATGCTCTGCGCATAAGGGTTTTGAGTCATATAAATCGAAAAAAACAGCTTCAAGTTAATTTGTATCATTTTTAGATCTTATTGTTTTTACAATCAACTAAAATTAACGCTTGATCTAAAATTTGCGTGATACGTTTTGTGATGTGAAGACTATTTTTTTTAAAAATCCGGAAATGCTTTGTTAATTACATAAATTTGTAGTACATTTCATGGACTTTCAAAATGTTGTTGAAGATTTTGGATATCTTCTCGAGATAATTTGTAATTTAAAATGTACAGCGCAATAACTCTAACGGGATAATAACGCCAATCTTTGGCATTAATACCCCGGTTGATTCCCTACAGTGGCCGAGCTACATCCTAAATTACTGATTCAAATAAACACAGTTAAACTGTGCAATGTTTCTAATAACTATGTTTAAACGGTCCTTTTTAAGCAAAAAGAAGCTCACGGTCTGATATTCTTTTGCCTCATCCTCCCCCTCCCCCACACCACACCTTTATTTTTCTTATACTTTCACAAAAATTTGAATATTTTCAATAGCTTAGAATGCAATTTGTCAATTTCTAAGTTTGTAGAGTTTGTATTTTTAGAATTGGGCAATCTACATGCAGTTATTCCATCTTATTTTATAGTTTTGTTTGCATGGCGTTATTACCCATATAGGTGGGTAATAACGTCAAATACCATTGGTCAAGAAATCACGCCATTACATTTTATGAATACATATCTGTTAAATTGTTTCTTTATATAGATAGTCAATGAGTTGCTGTATATAATTATTTATTTGTTTGAAAAATACAATCTAAAACTGAGCCGTGAAATCAGTAGAACCTTAACGTGGCGTTACTACCCCAGGGTACCTTAATTTTAATGTTTAATACTTAATGAATGTATATATATTTTGAATTTAAGTTGCTCTTTTCCCTTAAAATGGGAACTTAACCCCTTTATATGTACGGGAAGAGAGTCTTAACAATCGCAATATTGACATTTGCAAATGTTTTCAGGAACCTAAACTTCGTGAATTTTAAGGGATTACTGTACTAAAAATTTTCATATTATCTTAAAAAAAAAGCGTTTAAGGTTGCTAAGCGGACACGAAATTTACTTAACAAAGTTCAGGTTTAAATGAGATTAATACAAGATAAAACTAGTAATATGTTAAGAAACTAATACGAAATGACAAATACAGAACAGCTGCAGAAAATTATAGAGTTCATTTAAGTCAAATATTATTATTCATAATCAATACTACATAAAAGCAGGAAAATTTTCTAGACCTGTATGTATTACCGATCCTTATAGCAATTTTGTTATAACATTTTCTTAGTAAATTAATTTTAATAATATTTAGAAATGGATTAATTATAACGTTAAAATTCGTAATTTTCGTCGAATTAAACCTAAAATAATGATTTTCCTATTAATGACTCACTATGAAATACTATGATTTGTTATGTTAAACATTTCCACGGTATAAAATATCATTTAACATGCGTTGAAATAATTAGGTAAATATAAAATGTGCCATATGTATAGCATTTTAACAAAATATACATTTGAAAGAAAATTCAAATTCAACTATACATATCTTTCAAAGAAAACACAACATGTCAATTTAAATATCCGCTATCTTTAGTCGCTTTTTGTAAAACTGTTGTTAAGCGCAGAGTTTAGAAGTATTGGAATTTTAATGATTTTGCAAAATACCATGCATTTATTACTTTATAATTAGAGACTTTGAAATCTGAATGTATAATGAGCACTCCAATGAATACCTTCGAAATATATAATGTTGATTTTCTTGCATGGCTCATATTCATAATTAAATAAGCTTCAATCATGAATTTAATTTTAAGAAGCTGAAAATATTTAAAATTCTGTATTAGGAGAAAAAATGACAAATATGTATAGTTACAATGTGTGCGTAAACTTAGATGTCGTGATAGACTAATTATATGATATTTCAACTTGCGAATAAATTATAGGTCTCTATAACTTTAAATTCAGGGAACCTACCTTTGCTTCTAAAGTAAATTAATACCTGAATATGAATGAATAATGAATATTTTGAAATTTCCCTCAAAATAATATATTATTTTCTGGCATGGGTATTATTTGTTTTGAGCTTACCGCACGTTCTCCGTCTTTAATCCTTTATTTCTCGACGGTACTCGTAAGTACCATTGTGGAAATGTGAGTAAAAATTGTATTTAATCAGTCTATTAATAATAGCTCTTTTTCTTACCAAACAATATATTTTACTCGATCCAATTTAGATAGAATAGAAAAACAGTTGAACTTAAATATTTTAAAAAAAGGTAGTTTTCTTAATCATTTTCATAGGTGTATCTTTTTTTCTTTGAATAAAAGTCACATGAAATATTTTCAACGATAGAAGTCTTTCCATTTACAGAGAGGGTCATAATAACTTTAAATACACTGCTTTTATAAGAATTGTAATATTTCCATAAGAGTACTTTTGGTTAATAAATTTAAATATTTTTGTAAGTATTTTATAAAAAAATTATAAATTTTAATATATTTAATCAGTTTTAATGAAAAAATATTCCTAAATTTCACATTATTATTATTTAAAAATTTCAGAATATTTCAAGATATTAAAGAAGACAATTACTGATGTGGAGCCATTTCTTGATAAATAATTCGGTAGATAAGGGATTAATTTAAACACTCCCTATTAATCGTTTCCCTGATTTGCACGTACGTCATACGGGCAACTTTTTTTGCCAATCCTGATTTACCCGTATCACGTACGGGTATTCCTATTCCAATCATGATTTATTAGTCACGCAAGTAAAATTTTATTTTTTATTTTGCATTATTTAATACGAGCATTTTTCTGATTCAATTAAAGAAAATATTCTGATTCGAGAAACCGGTGATAAAAGATTGGAAATTTTGTAAAAGACATGAAAAAATAGGAATTATTTGAATGTTTTTCCAGAAAAATTGATCAGTTAAATAGTTAAACAGTTAAAACAATAATTTTATTTATTTGTAATGCATTTATTACTTTGTAATTCGAGACTATGAAATCCAAGTGTACTCTTCAACGAATATATTCGAAATATTTAAGATTAATATTCTTGCATGGCTGATGTTCATTTTTCAATGAGCTTATATCCATTAAGTATAAACTTAATTTTAAGAAGCCGGAAAATTTAGAATTCTGTATTAGAAGAAGAAAAGACAAATATGTATAGTTAGAATGCGTGAGTAAACATTGTTGGCGTGACAGACAATAATTATATGATATTTCAACTTGTGAATAAATAATATCTTTGGAATAAATAATCTAGAAGGGAATCTAACTTTAATTTTAAATATTCTAAAGTAAAGAAAATTCCGAAATTTCTCTGAAAAGAATGTATTATTAGTACTACTTGGTTATATCGTCGACCAAACAAAAACTATCGCCAAACAATAGGATTGCATACCTATAAAGGATGATTGTAAATTTAACATTCACATGACATTAACTACAATACACGTGTTTGTACTGTCATCACGGGACTTTTAATTCAACTTTTTCTTTGTATTTTCGATTACACTTTAAAAATTTATTTGTTCTTCCGTTATTTAAAATACAAATCATGACAGTTTATATAATTTGGCGAACAGTTTTTCAATTTGTATAACTTGGCGAAATTGTCGACGGGATAACTATGTAGTACCATATTATTTTCTGGCATGCTGTCAAAAATAATGAGTCTACTGTATTTTCTCTGTCTTTAATTTAGATACTTCTTATTAATCGCTTCTCTAATTTGCTTTTATGCCAAACAGACAACTTGTTTTTGCCAATCATGAATTATTACTCTCACAAGTAAATTTTTATTGTAAATTTTGCATTACTTAATCTGAGAATTTTTCTGATTCAATTAGCAAAAAAATTCTGTTTTGAAAAAACGATAATAAAAGTTTGAAAATCCTGTAAAATCCATGAAAAAATAGTCATTATTTGAAACCTTTTAACAAACA
This sequence comes from Maratus speculifer, assembly GCA_964019185.1. NCBI lineage: Eukaryota > Metazoa > Arthropoda > Arachnida > Araneae > Salticidae > Maratus > Maratus speculifer. Next base: position 92,308,563 of record OZ025294.1, on the reverse strand, counting down.
CGTTAGTCAGTTTAGAATTGTGGAAAAAAAAACTTTATAATTAGAGACTTTGAAATCTGAATGCATCTGAATTTTTACTTCAATAAATACCTCCGAAATACTTAAAATGAAGTTTCTTGCATGGCTTATATTCGTTGTCATGTAATCCCATATCTATTAAGCATAAATTTAATTTTAAGAAGCTGGGAAAATTTAAAATTCTGTATTAGAAGTAAAAATGAAAAATATGTATTTTTAGAATGTGTGAGTAAACATTGATGGCGTAATAGACTAATTATATGATATTTCAACTTGTGAATAAATAATAGGTCTCTATATAACTTTAAATACAGGGAACTTTACTTTGCTTCTAAAGTAAGGAATATTATGAAATTTCATTCAAAAGTATGTATTATTTCCTGGGATGATATCATATGTTTTAAACTTATCCTACGTTCCCCGCCTTTAATTTAAACACTTCCTATTCACTGTTTCCGTGATTTGCCCGTACGTTATACGGGCAACCTTTTTTTTCTGCCAATCATGATATACCCGTATCACGTACGGATATCCCTATTCAAATTATGATTTATTATTCTCCCAAGTAAAATTTTATTTTTAATTTTGCATTACTTAATCCGGGTATTTTTATGATTCAATTAGGCAAAAATTTCTCATTTGAAAAACCGATGATAAGACATTGAAAAATTTGTAAAAGAATTGAAAAATAGGCTTTGTTGGATTTCCCCCTCAAAATATTGGTCAGTTAAACATTTAAAAAATTCATTTTATTTATTTGTAATTAAAGCATGCGTTTGTTACTTTATAATTAGAGATGTATGCCTTACGGACCACGTATTTTTGCCAATCATGAAAAATTACTCTCACAAGTAATTTTTTATTGTAAATTTTGCATTATTTAATCTCAGCATTTTTCTGATTCAATTGGGAAGAAAAAAATTTGTTTTGAAAAAAAACGGTATAAAATGTTGAAAATTCTGTAAAAATCCATGAAAAAATTGTCATTTTTTGAACGTTTCTTCCAAACATGTTGATCACTTACACTGCTCAAAACAATTAAAGGATATTGCAGTTTTAGGTTGATTTTGTATCTGGGAGACTTTTTAGCTGATTGATACATAGTAGGTTATAAGAGAATAAATTACAGATGTTTGGCAGAAAAAAATGCATTTTATTGCGGATTTGTGTACAAAAGGAAAAAAACACAATTTGTGCATATGAGAAAAAAAAGAATAAGAAAAAGTGTTTTCGTCAAAGAAAATCATTTTCAGTAGGGGGTATGGTTTTCACGGGCGGCCAACAACGTTGAACACCTTTGACGCATGGACTCAATGAGGCTATTAATGACGAGTTGGTGTATTCTGCCCCACTCTTCCAGAAGAGCTCTTTCCAGTTCTTGGAGAGTTTGTGGGGGTTGTTGGCGGCCAGAAACTCGTCTTCCTAGAGCATCCCAAACGTGCTCGATTGGATTCATGTCTGGAGAAACGCTGGCCATTCCATTCGAACGATTCCTTCCTCGAAAAGTAAATCCTCCACCAGGTTTGCACGATGTGGCCTGCAGTTATCGTCCATTAAAATGAAGTTACCTCCGATTGCTGCAGCGTAGGGGACTACAATAGGTTTGAGGATCTCATCCCTATATCGGCGACTAGTCAGAGCTCCATCTCGAATGAAGTAGAGGTCAGTGCGCCCATCAATGGAGATGCCACCATGCACCAACATTCCTCCACCGCCAAATCTGACACTTTCGTGCACGAACGCAAGATTATTCCTACTGCCACGGTCCCTCCAGATGAAAATACGCCTATTATCCGGATGCACAGAAAAACGGTACTCGTCAGAAAACAGAATATTGCTCCATTCATTTCACCTCCAGTTGACATGCTCGGTTGCCCACTCCCTGCGGTTGAGACGATGCCTTGATGTTAATCTAATACATACCATCGGTCGGCGAGCATACAGACCTACAGCATGGAGCCGGTTTCGGACAGTCTGAGTTGAAATCGTGGTGCCTGTAGCCGAGCGAAGGTGTTGTTGGAGAAGAGTAGCGTTCATGTTTCGGTGTCTCCGAGCTGTTAACGCTAAATACAATCTTCATTGGGCGTTGTTGCCCGTCTACGACCTTGCCCTGCACATCCACTCTCCAAAAAACGGTTCCAGATCCTGGAAATGACACTTTGTGACACTTCAATGGCTTGCGCTACTTCGGCTTGAGTTTGCCCCCCTTCTAACCTACCAACAATTCTCCAAGCTTCTGAATCTGTCAAATGACTTCGCTGAGACATCGTACTCATCGAAACAAAGCAATCGCTGAATGTCGATCATCCTTGTCTTTATTCTCTTTTATCCAGTTGAAAGTATATTTCATTCGCTGCCGCTGAAGCGACGTTTTTGACTTCGAACTCAAAATTTGCATACTCCACAGTTTGAAAACCAGAAAAATTTGCCTTTGTGATTCTCTTCTTCTATTTTCGGCAAAAAAATTTCGTTTGTATCTTTATTTTATATAAAACTTCAAATATCCTTTAATTGTTTTGAGCAGTGTAACTGGTTAAACAGTTCAAAAAAAAGAAAGAAAAAAAAAAAAACGTACATTTTACTTAATTGGAAATAAAACATGCATTTATGATTTCATAATTAGAGATTTTGAAATCTGAATGTATAATGAGCACTTCAATGAATACCTCCGAACTATTTAAGATTAACTTTCTTGCATGGCTGATTTTCATTGTTCAATAAGCCCATACCCATTAATCTTAAATTTAATTTTATGAAGCTGAAAATTTAGAATCCTGTATTAGAAGAAAAAATGAAAAATATGTATTTTTGGAATGTGTGAGTAATTATTGATGGTGTGATAGACTAATTATATGATATTTCAACTTTCGAAAAAATAATAGGTCTCTATGCAACTTTAAATGCAAGGAGCTCTATTTGCTTCTAAAGTGAGGAATATTACGAAATTTCACTCAAAAGAATGCATTCCTGGCATGGTATTAAATGTTTTTAGCTTACCTTACGTTTCTCGTCTTTAATTTAAAAACTTCTTATTAAACATTTGCTTGAACGTTTTTTGCCAATCGTGATTTACCGGCATCACGTACGGATATTTCTATTGCAATCATGATTTATTATTCTTGGAAGTAAATTTTATTTTTAATTTTGCATTATTTAATACGAGCATTTTTATGGTTCAATTAGGCAAAAATTTTTGATTTGAAAAACCGGTGATAAAAGATTGAAAATTTTGTAAAAGGCATGAAAAAATATAGTCTAAGAGCTAGCAACGTTTTCGTCACCTGATTTTATCAAGGGTCATTTTTTTAATATGTTTTTCCATTTTATGATGGAATACGTTTGCTAGCGGTCTGGCAGTCGGGAAACGTTGCGTTTACCTGTGGCAGAAGGGGTTATGCAGGTCAAAAAACTTCAAAATCACGTCATTTTATCAAGGCTCATTTTTTAATATGTTTTTCCCTTTTATGGTAGAATACGTTTGCAAGCGGTCTGGCAGTCGGGAGACGTTGCGTTTACCTGTGGCAGAAGGGGTTGTGCAGGTCAAAAAGCTTCAAATTCACGTCATTTTATCAAGGCCCATTTTTTAATATGTTTTTCTCTTTTATGGTAGAATACGTTTGCAAGCGATCTGGCAGTCGGGTGACGCACTGTGGGGTATTTGAAAAATCTGGCTGGACAAAAGTCGATTTCATAAAGTACAACGCACGATCGAATGGAGGGATACAGGTTGAAGCTGAGTCTTTGGGGAATCCTGTGATACCATTTTCATCTTGTTTAAGCAAACGATGACGTCCTGTTATCAGTTGAAATTAGAGTGTTCCGTTAAACGCATCGGCGTCAGATCGTTGTGCATTATTACTTTCTATTTTGGAAAGTGAATAACTTTATTTTTGAAAATATTTAAAATCTAATCGTTATGGATAGTGGCGAGGCAGGTATCTATTATTATTTTTTTAATTTTTGAATTAAGAGAAAGATAGTTTTCGTATTCGTAAAATTAATTTAAAATAACGTATATTTTTCTATTTTTGCCCCTTATTTCTGACTTCACGAAGGGTTTAGTTATATTTCCAAGCTTTTCCAAGCAGAGTTACTTGTTGTACCAATAAGTATACACCCTTTATTTTGTGTTTCGTTTAAATTAGTTCTGCATTCGTCTGCTTTTGAAAGTGAAGGCAATATAAATATGCACTTTCAAATTTCTGAGTAAGCATCCGAAATTACTATGTACAGATATTTAATTCATATTTATGATATAAATTTTAAAATGAAAAATATTGTTATGATTTATTAGAAAGTGATCATATTTGTTTACTTTTCAGTCAATCTTATTGAAATGAATTTATATTAATTTGCAAAAAAATTGCTTTAAAATAATGTATTCATTCGCTTTTATCTTTTTAAAGCACTTTTCAGAAAATGAAAGGAATTTATTGCTTGTTGTTAACTTTTTTTTTTTGTCTAAAAAATAAGTCGCGTCAATTTTACATAAGTTTTTGTTAAAAATTAGTTAAAGATTGCAAGATTTTTAAAAAATATAAGAGATAAAATAATGTTATCTATCAAAATTATATATATTTATTGTGCATTCCCTTTTCTACATTTCGTATTTATTTTAATTTGGAATCTTCGAATGTCAAAGTAATGACTAGGAATGAATTTTTTAATATTATGCAAAAGCAAAACCATTAAATGTAAATGATAGACTTAATTTTGTTGAAAATTACATTCTTAATAATGATACTTTTGATGCTGATGAATTTAAAAATTTCAAGCACAATTTTTTCCAATTTAAGAGTAAATTCAAGAGCAAATGGATCGCAGCCCTTCACAAATTAGATATTTTTATGAAAAATAAATAAGGACTGGCTTGAAGGTACAGTAGAAATTTCAAGTAAAATAAATTTATAAGGGGCGACAGCAAAAACTTTCACTGAATCCAATGATAGGACAAGCGGAGAATGTTTGAAAGTTTGAGGAGATCAACAGATGTGGAAGTACTTACACATGCCGTTCAGTTAAAACTAGAAATTTCAGATAAGATAGATGTTTCCCATGTGTCAAAAGAATTAACATAATAACCAAAGCAATCATACAAATATAAAAAAGCATATTTGAGAACTCAGCAAACAGAAAAGAAAACACAAATATCTCCTTTTTTTTAAACATTATCATTATTTGTCGAAACTAATCTTTCCAGGAACCAATATGAAGTTATAAGACGATATTAAAAAAAATGTATACCCGAGCTACAGTTTTCTACAACAAGCTGAAATTCATTGTTATCCAGAAAATCAGTCTTAAAATTACCGAAACTTGCGCATAAATCAATACTTAAGAATAACTTAATTTAACAGTGACACGATTATTCATTTATTTGAAAGAATTTTTGGGAAATTTAAATTAATAGTAAAAATGAGCATTAATTCTTATATGTAAATGGGGCAGTGATGGATCGCAAATTTGAGAGTGATACCTCTTCCTCTTTCCATATTTCAGAGCTTATTAGTTCCAATTCAATTAATTTGCAACATAAACAACAAAACTATCTGGCAAAATCTATTATATGCTTCACTACTACTACACCGTCAATAATACTCCAATAATACATCTCCTTACCACACTAATAATGCTATTTATCATAATTATCATTTATTCTATAATACTAATTTTGTTCAATAAAACCAGTACAGAGTTGTAAAACATCAATGATTTTTAAAATAGTAAACAATATTTATCACATAAACGTTTCTGAACCATTTAAATTAGTTTAAAACCAAAAAAATAATTTTAGCCGCCCAGATTTGACAAATACCCCATTGTGTGACGTTGCGTTTACCTGTGGCAAAAGGGGTTATGCAGGTCAAAAAACTTCAAAAATCCGCCATTTTATAAAGGCTCATTTTCTTATATGTTTTTATCAAACTTAAAAATTACAAGATATTACTCTTTGAACAGCAGACAATCTATAATTAATTTTCCAGACACAAATTCGGTTGCAAAGTTAGTGCCAGACGGCTTTAAATATGGCAACGAAAGTGCCTGTTCCAAGAGTGGTTTATAATTTAAAAATTATAAGACCTCTTTGCGTCATTTTATCAAGCTTAAAAATTACAAGATATTACTCTTTGGATAGCAGACAACCTATAATTAATTTGCCAGACACAAATTCGGTTGCATTCGGCAAATTCGGCAATTTTTTTTTCAATATAAAATTTACTTGTAAAAAGCTCTTGTTTATCAAAGTATAAGTTTCTTTTATTAAATATTAGGGTGGATGCCCCGGTTTTGGCCACACTGGAATTTATTTGTTTAATATTCAAGCTGTGAGTTGATGTTAACAAATTATATGAATTGTTATACTCTTTAACCTTTCTCCGGGTGCACAAATTTTCATCACATGCAAAGGCTTGTCGGTAAGACTTAAAAAAAAAATGCAACTTTTGTCAATCAAGCACAAAGTATCACAAATTTACTCAATCAGGCTCTGAAAAAGTGTCGTGCAAAAAATCAGGTGCAGAAAAATAGTGAATCTAATCAATAAGACTCGGAAAAATCCAGGGTTTCAAATTCGGTACAATGACGTAAAGAGGTCTTATAATTTGTTGAATTATAAACCGCTCTTGGAACAGGCACTTTCGTTGCCATATTTAAAGCCGTCTAGAATTAACTTTGCAACCGAGTTTGTGTCTGGCAAATTAATTATAGGTTGTCTTCTATCCAAAAAGTAATATCTTGTAATTTAAAGCTTGATAAAATGACGTAAAGATTTCTTATAAAATTTAAATTATAAACCACTCTTGGAACAGGCATTTTCGTTGCCATATTTAAAGCCGTCTGGCATTAACTTTGCAACCGAATTTGTGTCTGGCAAATTAATTATAGGTTGTCTGCTATCCAAAGAGTAATATCTTGTAATTTTTAAGCTTGATAAAATGATGTAAAGAGGTCTTATAATTTTTAAATTATAAACCGCTCTTGGAACAGGCACTTTCTTTGTCATATTTAAAGTCGTCTGGCATTAACTTTGCAACCGTATTTGTGACTGGCAAATTAATTATAGGTTGTCTGTTATCCAAAGAGTAATATCTTGTAATTTTTAAGCTTGATAAAATGACGTAAAGAGGTCTTATAAAATTTAAATTATAAACCACTCTTGGAACAGGCACTTTCGTTGCGATATTTAAAGCCGTCTGGCATTAATTTTGCAACCAAATTTGTGTCTGGAAAATTAATTATAGGTTGTCTGCTGTCCAAAGAGATATCTTGTAATTTTTAAGCTTGATAAAAACATATAAGAAAATGAGCCTTTATAAAATGGCAGATTTTTGAAGTTTTTGACCTGCATAACCCCTTCTGCCACAGGTAAACGCAACGTCTCCCGACTGCCAGACCGCTTGCAAACGTATTCTACCATAAAAGGGAAAAACATATTAAAAAATGGGCCTTGATAAAATGACGTGATTTTGAAGCTTTTTGACCTGCACAACCCCTTCTGCCAGATGTAAACGCAACGTCTCCCGACTGCCAGACCGCTTGCAAACGTATTCTACCATAAAAGGGAAAAACATATTAAAAAATGAGCCTTGATAAAATGACGTGATTTTGAAGCTTTTTGACCTGCATAACCCCTCCTGCCACAAGTAAACGCAATGTCTCCCGACTGCCAGACCGCTTGCAAACGTATTCTACCACAAAAGGGAAAAACATATAAAAAAATCAGCCTTGATAAAATGACGTGATTTTTGACGTTGCTAGCTCTTAGACTAATAGGCTTTGTTTGGAAGTTTATAAAAAAGATATTCATCAGTTAAATGGCTAAACAGTTAAAAAAATCCTTTTATTCATTTGTAATTAAAGCATGCATTTATGACTTTGTAATTAGAGACTTTGAAATCTGAATGTTTAATGAGCACTTCAATGAATACCTTCGAAATATTTAAGATTCATTTTCTTGCATGGCTGATATTGATTGTTCAATAAGCGCTTATCCATTAATCATACATTTAATTTTAAGAAGGTGGGAAATTTTAGAATTCTGTATTAGATGTAAAAAGAAAAAATAAGGTGATCTGGTGTAATAACGCCAGGCGGGGTAATAACGCCAAGTGCTAATATTATGCATAATTATGAAATAATCTGGTAAATGACACCCATGTGCTCTGCGCAGAAGGGTTTTAAGTCATATAAATCTCAAAAAACAGCTTCAAGTTAATTTGTTCTATTTGTAGGTGTTATTGTTTTTACAAGCAACTAAAATTAAAGCTTGATCTAAAATTTGCGAGATACGTTTTAAAAAAAAGAAAAATCATTTTACTTATTTGGATATAAAGCGAGTTTTTATTACTTTATAATTAGAGTCTTTGAAATCTGAATGTTTAATGAGAACTTCAATGAATACCTTCGAAATATTTAAGATTAATTTTCTTGCATGGCTTACATTCATTGTTCAGTAAGCCTATATCCATTAAGCATAAATTTAATTTTAAGAATCTGACAAAATTATGAATTCTGCATCAGAAGAAAAAATAAAAAATATGTATGTTTACAATGTGTGAGTAAATATTGATGGCGTGACTAACTATACGATATTTCAACCTGTTAATAAGTAATGTGTCTCCATATAAATTTAAATGCAGGGAACCTAACTTTGTTTCTAAAGTAAGTAATGTTATGAAATTAAACTCAAAAGAACATATTACTTCCTTGCATGGTATCATATGTTTCGAACTTACCGTACGGTCCCCTCCTTTAATTTAAACACTTCCTATTACCCATTTCCTTGATTTGCCCGTACGTCATACAGGCGACATTTTTTTGCCAATCATGATTTACCCATATCACGTATTCATATCCTTATTGCAATCATGATTTATTATTCTCGCAAGTAAAATTTTATTTTTGATTTTGCATTATTTAATCCGAGCATTTTTATGATTCAATTAGGCAAAAATTTCTAATTTGAAAAACGGGTGATAAAAGATTGAAAATTTTGTAAAAGACATGAAAAAAAAAGCATTATTTGAAAGTTTTTCCTAAAATATTAATCAGTTCACTGGTTAAGTAGTTAAAAAAATCATTTTATTAATTTGTAATTAAAGTATGCATTATTGCTTTACAATTAGAGACTGATCTGGATGTATAATGAGCACTTCAATAAATACCTGCGACATATTTAAGATTAATTTTCTTGCATGGCTTATATTCATTGTTCAATAAGCTCATATCAATGAATCATAAATTTAATTTTCAGAAGTTGGAAATAGAGTTCTGTATTAGAAGAAGAAATGACAAAAATGTATACTTAGAATATGTGAGTAAATATTGATGGCGTGGTGGAAAATAATTATGTGATATTTCAATTTCTGAATAAATAATATAACTTCAAATGCAGGGAGCTTAACATTGCTTTTAATTATACTAAAGTAAGGAACATTATGAAATTTTGCCGGAAAGAATGTACGTCTAGAAAAAGGAATTCATTTACACTACAAAACATGTTTTGTTGAGTACATTTTGGTTGTTTTTAAGCGAATTTTTTCAGTTAAAGTAAGAAATCGGTTTTGATTCTCAGACAAAGAAAATATGGTTAACAATCTTGTAAAATTTTAACAAAATTTCATTCATTTTATTATCGTTTTACTAAAGCTTTTTATTTTCAATTTGTAATTCCAACAAAATTATGTTGTTTTTGCAAAATTTAAATTGTTGTGCTGCAACGATAAACTATCCGACTTTTGTTTAATTGATTTATATAGCTATAAAGGATTAACATAATTTTTGGATAATAAAAACTTTTCAAATTGAGACGGGTTAGTGACGTTATTATGTACTTCGGATGAAAATTGTGGGCGAAAAATTGCTGAAAAAAATTATTGTTTATTCAAACAAAATTTCCATCGACCCATATTTAAACGGAAAAATTTGTTGGACCAAACAAATTTTTATTGATTCAACAAAACTATTTTCTGGGTATATTATTTTCTAGCATGCTATCAAATGTTCTGAGTCTACCATACGTTCCTAGCCTTTAAGGGGCTGCTTCACTCAAAAGAAAAGGCCCTGAATGTAGGCCGTTTTTTACTTTTTTGATTTCGTTTACAGATATTTTTTACGAGAATGCTCTCATTTTCAGAACCGGTTTGGAAAGAGAAATCATCTTCATAAAAAATATCTGTAAAAAAAATCGAAAAAGTAACGTCTGCATTCCGATCAATCTCAGCTATCCATTACAAAAAGAATCATTTAAAAATATTAAAATGCAACCGAGATATCTTTATAAATGTCTTCCATAGGATTAGCATTAGCGAACGGGTCTTTTCATTTGAGTGAAGCGGCCCCTTAATTTAAACACTTCTTATTAACCGCATCACCGATTTTTTTTCTTCGTCATTCGAGCAGCGTGTTTTTGCCAATCATGTTTGCCTGTACTCGCACGAGCATCCATATTCCAATCATTATTTATTATTGCCACAAGCAAATCGTTATTGTGAGTTTTCAATTATTTAATGTGAGCAGTTTACCGATTCAATTGGGCAAACATTTCTGTTTCTAAAAACCAGTAATAAAAAACAGAAAATTTTGTAAAAGATATGAAAAAAAGGCATTATTTGAAATTTTTTTTCAAAAAGGTTTATCACTTAAGAGGTTAGACAGTTTAAAAAGAAAAAACTCTGTGCAAAAAATCCCTTTGTTTTATGTTCCACAAAAGTTTCTTCAAGACTGATCGCAGAATTTTCTGAATTATCCAAAAACCAGCTAAAACCATTTTCAAGTAAGTTTTAATCACACCTTCAATTTTTTAGGTTATGATTTCTCTGGAGTGTTGTTTAATAGCTTTGAAAATTATTTTTTTGTTACAGATGTTGAAATAGTGCACCACACAGTTATTTATTACTTTTTTTTCTGTTTCTTTTCTTTCTTTTTTTTCAGAGGGTAGGCATGATCTCAAAAGCACGCATTGGTTAGTGATTGAAGAATACTGACATGCTCTTCAAATCGAGTATTTTGGATTTTAAAAACCATTACGTCTAGCTAGACTGGTCTTTTCATACTATTCACACCATAACAATGCATTACAACTACCATGCATTTTCGTCTACACATATTACTATGAACACAGTTTGAATCATAAAGAATACATCTGTAGATCAGCAAAATCTTACAAAATTATAACATAACTTCTTTATAAGTATGCAGGAATTACAAAATTTGCAAGAAATTTAAATACAATGCATTAACTTAAATATTTAATAATTTTCAAGCTATTGATTTAGCGTGTATGTTTGCTTAAAATGTATATATATATCGACATATATATATATATATATAAAGATATTTTATGTTGTGAAAACTGATTCGTGAACTGTAACAAAATCTTGGTATGGGTTCATCTAAGACATTGAATGAAAATCCAGTTTAGTTTTAGTTTTCGACCCGAAATCTAAGTTTCGTCAAAATTTCGTTTTGGACAAAAATGTTGCTGAAAATTCGTCCGTCCGAAACTGTGAAGAAACTATCTTCATTCCAAACATCTCGTTTCTTCTTCGGAACTATTCAACATTTTTACTCGATTTGAGTTGTATTGGCTCAAATGAGACTATTTATTACTATGAACTTAATTGTTATCATTTATCAGTAATGACTGACTCAAAACGTGAGTGCGAATTATAAAGAGTAATGCATCTAGGATTAAATTTTCATGTGCTCATTAGAAGCTATATACTTAATAGAAAATCTGTATTTTGAAAACAGAATTGTTTTAAATATTCTTTGAGAAAATTCTTGCATGTCAGTGGCTCATTCATGAAAATCATTATGAAAGATGAATCGAAATTTGTATGCATAAAACTAATTAAATGAATATATATATATATATATATATATATATATATATATATATATATATATATATATATATATATATATATATATATACATACATATTTAAAAATTAAATGAAATTCGTAAAATTAGAAATCTTTCTGTGTTAAAATCTTTCTGTGTACAAATTTTCAATAAAGAGGAAAATATTTAAAAGTAAGGTATTTCTTTTATTTTGTTAAAGTTTAAGATAGACTTTTAAATGTATACAAGATATTTAAAATATTTTAGTAAGGTACATTATAAATTGATTTATAACAAGATATTTTCCAATTTTTAGCCTTTTTGAAATTACTTAAGTACTTCACTCTGTTTTTGAAGTAAAATTTTGTTAAGTAATTTATAATAAGCATACATTAAATCGTACAACTTTAAACGTTAATCATCATTATGCCTTTACTTTGACTGCAGGAAGTTGCCCATCAAATTGCATAACACGTTTAGATTACGAATGTGCTAGTTTTCAACAACAATTTTCTGTATACATACAGGGTGAGTCATAAATATCGAAACAATAGGCTATCTCCTTATATATTGCCCCTAGACCCATACTTCCAATTGCGAAATCTCATAAAAAAAAGATGAATTTTTTGATAAGATAAGTTGCAACTCCATGGGGGGTCTGTTTTAAAAAATACGAAAATTAAATTTTTATACGGCCCCCACAGGATAAAATTTCCAGTTAGAATTTTTTTTTTTTTGTCCCTTCCTGAAATGAACAAAAAAAAAAAAATTCATCTCGATATCTGCAAATCCCCGAAAGATATTAATATCCAAAATTTTCCAAAATTCCTGACTTACACCACTTAAGCATGCCTCTGAGCGCAGCAAAATCAGTTCATTTGAAGTACAATTAAGGGATCTATCATAAATTTACGTATTGTTAAATGTCGATCCAAGACAACACTTAAACTTTTAGATATAAAATAAAAGCGTATAGGTTTTTGCTATAAACTTCGATGAAATATGCTAGATGTCTGCAATATTTCGACCTTGCCGCCAGCTTCGTAACTGGCACGACTCATTGAACGGACCGTCTTACTAAACACTTATTAAAAGTGTTATCAAATTAAGTGATAATTATTAAACTCTCATTAAAAGTGTCTTAAAAACTTATTGGCGCAGGCAATAAGTTTAGTAAATATAGTAATAGCGAAAATGACTCTTCTATTTGCAGAATCAATGGAAATATATTTTAATAAATTACATAGAAATATTTTAAAAAATCTACTTTATACTACAGTTAAACCGCTATAACGGACACTCCCGAATAGCAGACACCTCTGTTTAACGGTCTATTTTCCAATCCTCATTCTCAAAACCTAAATTTGTGTATGTTTAACCTCTGAATAACGAACATTCCGAATAGTGGACACTATTTGAGGCGATAAAGGATGAAAAAGTATTTTTTAAGGACAAAAAAAAAAAAAAAAAAAAATAAAATAAAATAAAATAAAATAAAATAAAAAGTAAAACGGCCTCTAAATTTATCAGGGAATTTTGTGATGAATGAGCTGAGGAAAATCCCCCCCTCCACGTTCAGAGTTGAATTGAAGGGGTTGCCAAGGAGGGACATGTTCCAGAGCATTGAAATACCCCCTCGGAAAATTGAGATTTTATGCTTTTAACAGCCAAAATGTGCAATCCCCCTCCCCGACCGAAACTCTGTAATGTCCAATAATGGCACTTTGAAAAACAAATTACATGTAATCGCAAGCAAAAGTTAACTTTTGTAACAGGGTTTTTTCACAAGCATGTAATGAACAGTGGCTAAAAGTGTTTACAATTTTATTTAGCCCCATTGCTTAAAAAATAATTTTAATCTCTGATTAATCATATAAAAGAAGTTTTAGGACACATAAAAGTCAATTTAATAAAATGTTAAACATTTCTTAGCCCTTTTTGAATATCTTTGATTTTCCCAATAGCGGACACCTCCGAATAACGGACAATTTCTGCCTTCCTGAGGTGTCCTTTATTTAGAGGTTTTACTGTATTCAGTTTCAAAATTTATGAAGGTTTTAAACCTATTTTTGCTTTCTTCTATTTTTACAAGAAAAAAGTATTGGATACATGAAAATTTTGAATTCCGGTTTTCGATGGATTCACACGTTTTAGGGCTCAGAGATACCGTAAAACATGTTTTTATGAAATGTCTGTCTGTGAGTCACAGCACAATGAAAAAATTTGAAATCGACGTGATAAAAAAATAATGTTTAAATCAACTGACGCATTTAAACAATAATTAAAGAAAGTGAAAATGGCAAAACTTAAACAAAATCTGAAATCGAAACTATGCAGCATTTAAACGTTAGGAGCCCATCTTTGCCCATCTTAAAACTAAATGTACTTTACTGCATCAAATGTTTTTATTTCAGTATTTCTCATTTTTAAACTGACATACGTCAATAATCGTCGGTTACGGTAACTTTTCAGCACAGAAAATTTACTTTTAAAAATATGATTTGCTTACAAAAATTCCTTTTTTTTTTTAATATTGCTATTTTAAATACTTTTACTTTTTTTAAAATACATATTATTTAAAATGCTGAATTAAAATTGAAAATTAGACATTTTCGTTTAATCAAAAGAAAAAAATTCAACGCGACAAATAATATTTTGAGTTATAGCAATTTTAATTTACTCAATTTTTTTTTTAAATATTAAGAAGTCTTATGATGTGATAATGCTTACAAATTATGTGGTTAACCATCACAAAACATTCAAAATTCTAACTTTATAAATAAATAAATAAAATAAATGTTTTCTGGACCCATTACAGCAACATTGTTTCTTCAGTTACACGCATTTCAATTTGTGTCTGATCCCTTGAAACCTCACGATTTATTAAAATTGTCATAACTCTCTGAGTTTTGAAGATATCAAGATGAATTTTTTTTTGTTCAGTTCAGGAATAAATAAGAAATTTTTTTCTAATTGGATGTTTTATCCTCTGGGGACCGTATAAAAATTTAATTTTCGTATTTTTTAAAAATAGACCCCCCATGGAGTTGTATTTTATCTTATCAAAAAATTCACCTTTTTTTATGAAACTTTGCAATTGGAAGTATGGGTCTAGGGGCAATATTTAAGGAGGTAGCCTATTGTTTCGATATTTATGACTCACCCTGTATATATATATATATATATATATATATATGCAATAAAATAAAAAAAATTGCGCCATTTTTGTTCTCTCTTAGCTTCAATTCTAAATTTATGGAACATATTTCAATCTTAGTTTCGTAATGTATTAATTTGAAACAGCTAAAATTCTTTTTCTTATTTTATTTATTAATAAATTATTGCTTGCTTCTCAAAACGGCGGGAGGTATTTCGTAATCTTTTTACTTTCTGGAATATTCCCGGGATTTTAATTTTATTTTTTATTTAACATCGCGTGACAGGTATTAATATGCGTTGCTAAAGGGCTTGTTACTTCCGAGGAAAAAAACATATTTCCTGCCGAGGACCGCCTGCTAAGATCGATCAGAACTGATCATTTTTTATCGTTGAGACTCGAATTCATCCTAATTGGATTTTTTAAAATGATTGACGTGGAGTAGGAGGGAGCTAGTTTTGTCGTGAAAATGATTATTTTCATTTGGCTTTTTAGGAGCGTTAGAATGCGATTGCCCTTTAAACTATCAAGACGCACGTTTCATTTCTCCGCTGAATTAGAATATCTGATGATGTGGACTAGATAACGAAAGTTGTAGTGCCGATGTGTGCTAAGGTGATTGCGGGGAAGACTTTATCTATTTTATGAGTTCATCAATAAAGAACTTGAAGACTGATGGTGTCTGTTTTTATAATGGGGAAATACCCCAATGAAATTCTTCCACTGCTCGCCAACTGTCGGAGCGACTACTCTGCTCGTGCTGCTGAAAATTCCTAGAATTTATGCAACATAGTTTATTTTCGTCGAATTCAATGTAATATATTTATTACATTAGTCGACAGGATAAAAAATGAACCGGCGTACGGCTTTTGAGAAAAGTAAATGAGAAATTTCCTCAGAGAAAGAAAATTGAAAGTGAACCTTCTCTCGCTCACGTATAAGTCATATTTTTATTGTGAAATATGCGTAGCATTCGAACGAGAAAACGTTCAGTTGCAAGATATGCTAGAAAAAAATTTTTCTTATAAAAGTAACTTGAAACAACATCCTCATGTGCAAACAATGATAAACCTTTCAGCTGTGAAAAGGGATCGTCTTATAAAGTTTTGTTGGTGATATTGTGTGACATCGACAGGTGGGAAATCCATCGTTTGTGAATTATGTCTCCAGTATTTTTTGTATATAATTAACCTCTACGAAACTATTTGATGATTATCAAGATAAAGAACATCTGAGCAGTGAATCATTTCGACAAAGAAATTTCTTCATCGATGTTGTTCAAAGGCCGCGAATACTAACAGAATATCACAATTTTTTTTCTTTATTTTTCCTTCCAAATAAAATTTAGGTTCCGTTATTCTTTTTTAGAGAACAAGATTGTAAGTTATTATTTATTATTTATCTTATTTTTTATTGTTTATGAAATTTTAATAATAATTTCTTTGTTTAAATTCTTGATTTTTTTTTTTACTTTTATTACAAATATTAAAAAAATTATCAGTTCTAATTGGTCTTAGCAGGTGGTCCTCGGCAGGAACTATATTTTTTCCTCGGAAGTAACAAGCCCTTAAGCAACGCGTATTAACACCTGTCACGCGATGTTAAATAAAAAATCAAATTAAAATCCCGGGAATATTCCAGAAAGTAAAAAGGTTACGAAATACTTCCCGCCGTTTTGAGAAGCAAGCAATAATTTATTAATAAATAAAATAAGAAAAAGAATTTTAGCTGTTTCAAATTAATACATTACGAAACTAAGATTGAAATATGTTCCACAAATTTAGAATTGAAGCTAAGAGAGAACAAAAATGGCTCGCAAATTTTTTTTATTTTATTACATATATATATATTTCTTTTTGTAGCTTAAAGCTGGTAAGTAACAGAGCTTGCGTGATGCCGAATGAACAAAATTGGAATGTAAACACTTTGAGCTGCTGGCTTTATAAGATGGGCTTCAATCCATTAAATAAAACATGATTGCATATCGAATCTCAAATATATATTGTTTGAAAAACAACAACAGAGGTTTTCTAAATATTTCTAAACATTAATTGTACTTTTTTATCCAGTTTGAAGTGTTAGAAAAAAGATTAAATATTTTATTGCATTCGCTGAACGATTTTTTGATTATATAGAGTATCTAGCAATCATAATTACTATTGAAAAGAGAAACATGTCTCTTTTTATAGATTTAAAATATGCAAAAATATAAATATTTTTCAAATCAGAACAGCCAATTTTAAACATGGAAAATAACGGTATTCTAAGAAGAACTAAAATCTAGTTGGATACAGCAATAACAAAACTTTGCTTTGTTCTCAAACTTGTTAATACTTAAAAAATTCACTATCAGAGTTAACATAAATTAAAATCTATGCTAATCTGCGTCATAAGGAATCCGAAAGGTATGTTTTACTGATTTGTGCATATCTTACAAAGAGGTATAAGCATTGTACTTTTCCAACAACTAATGAAACTTCAGCATCCATCCTTATAGACGATTGTAACAAAAACGTCTTGCCAAAAGAACATAAAACTAATTAACGTCGAATTGTATATATTAAAGTCTCATAATGTGAAATTTATGTGTAACAGAAAGTGTAACAAAATATGAAGTTTGATTTAATTCTTTGCATTAGTTCTTATGATATGAGATTCATTAAAATACTTCTGAAAAATATAGTATAGAAGCGCCAGCTATTGTACAATTTACACCAAAAAACCAGTCAAAACCATTTTATTTTAGGGTCTAATGGAGTTGGAAATTTGATGAAAGTTCATGCGTTAGGTCTTGAGATAGAACTATCAGCATCAATATTTGTCAGGGTATATATACTTGAATCATACGTGTGATGAAAATTCGTGCATTCGTTCTTGAGATACAGCTACTGGAAAAATTATAAAAAAAAATGTAGTATAGTAGTGCCACCTGATGGCTATTTAAACTAAAAAGTAATATGCATTAAATCACATCAAACACTAAAGCAATATGCAATTTGATTGAACTTTGTGCATTAGTTCTTGAGATAGAACTTCTGCGGGAATCATGAAAATTTGTAGCATAGCAACGCCATCTGTTGGGAGATTTATACAAAAGACTAATCAGCGCCTATTTTAATCAGGGACTAACTGATATCTAATATTTGGAACTGAATCTAATATTTTATCAAATTTCGTACATTAGTTCTTAAAATAGAGCGCCTACTAGTGCTCGCGATAGGATACGTATAGCAGCTATACGTTTAAACGATATACGTATATACGTATAATACGTTTGTCTGCTATACGGATACTTTAAAATATACGTTTAAACGTATCCGGATACGTATAATGCGTATCAGTTAAACGTATATTTTAGAATACGTATATTTAATGTATACGTATATTCCACGTATCGTATCTAATTTAAATATCGGACTTCATCAGTCTTATGTCACTAAATGAAGAATAATTTGGAAATCGGTGGCGTTACGGCAGGAATCCGAATAGTATATTTTATATATACAAGATTAAGCAAAAAAAAAGCGTATATTTTTTTAAAACAGTTTGAAAAAATTAAGAAAAATAACAGACTCCTGATTGGCCAATCTCGTTTCACTAACAGTGAAATATCTATTTTCAAGATAGCGAGTTATTACCGTGAATTGCAAAAGTATTTTGCAACATTTTACTTTGAATTTATTTAGATTTTTTTGTTCATCTCACGGTAATGAGTTCAGATACCCCGTTATTTTACATTTTGTGTAGGTAATGTATACAAATTGTATCCATTGTAAATAACCAGCAAAATTAAACCCTTTTTGAGGAAAGAATGAGAGTATAAATGTTTCAGATTTATTGTGAATTCTTGTTAAATTTAGTTTTTTCTTTTTAATTATTTAAAAATTCTTTATTCACTTATTGTTTTATACTCAAGATTGCACCCGAGCGTAAATGCTTTTCTTTTCATGGAGCTAATATTTTCTAACTCTGTTAATATATAATAAAATTTCATTTTTTTAACCCTGACATTCTCACCAAAACATACATAGAATCACTTCATATCAAGCATTAACTGAATCTGTAGTTTGATGAAAATCCGTGCATTAATTCTAGAGATAGAGCTATTGCAGAAATCGTAAATAAAATACAGCAAACTAGAGCCATCTGTTGAACGATTTACATACAAAACTAGTCAGCAACAATTTCTACCAGGGGACTACTTGAATATATAGGGGAGACTGAGATGCATGTGAACAGTTCACATAAACATAGCTTTTTGTCATAACTGGGTTAATTTCTATAAGCAAAACTACTCTATATAGTAAACAGAACTTTTTTTTTACTCATGGTATTTTTTAAAAATTAACTTTATAGTTCATCTTACTTTTCTTAATAGGTTATTGAATTAAAAAAAAAATGTTCATATGTGCCCCAACGAAAGAGTAGTTGTAAACACATAAGCAAAACATATGAACACAAGGAAAAAAAAATTTACATGTTTTTATTATCTTTTTCATATGTTACCTTAATCATTAGTTGTATTACTTATTAAATTCACCATAAAGAAAAATATATGTATATTTATTTAGTTTCTGAGTTACATGTTTAAGCAAAATATTATAAAATAAAAATAAGTAGATTTTTTTTTTGGGGGGGGGTGCTTAGATAATTGATAAAATATTGTTGCAATATAACAAAAAAATAAAGAAGCAAATTTGAGAAAATAATTAAAGAATTTAGGGATGCTTAGGGATTTTTGTTTGAGGGAGATTTTAGTGAGGGGGCATTTGGATAATATTTATAGGAAAACTACCAAAAGGCGAAAGATTCTCATTCCTATATTTGCCTTATTTGCCTGTAAATTAAGGATAAAAATTTGTTTTACATTTATAAGCTTCCTCCAAATTTAGTTTCTTTTGCTTTTAAAAGAAAGGGGGAGTCAATAATGGAGATTTCACGGTAGTTATAAGTTTAAAAAATGTATTTTCTTAATATATATATCTATTTTCAAAGCACCAAATAAAATAGCTGTTTTAGAAATGGAAGTAAAATAATACTACAAATTTGCAACAAATGAAACAGAAAAATTTGCAAAGTTGTTAAACGTAATATTTTTGCATTAATGATGCATAAAAAATAGTATTGAAAACTGTTAAATAAAAGAATGCATAGCATTTATGCCAATTTAGAAAACATTAAATTTACTTAAATTACAATTGAACGTAAACAGCTTGTTGCTTTTTATGTATTTGCTGACAGTTGTGTTTGTAGAAGTTTCTATTACACAAAATCAACTTTATATGATAGAAATGTCTTCTATTTCTATAAAAATATAGATAATGGAGATGGCATTATTTTCAAGAAGTTAACTAAAAGGAATAGAATCACTGAATGATTATTGGGCAATTTAAGGAAATATTCAGATCTTCCCCAACTAGACTCTTCATAAGTGTCCCACATTCCCACAAGAGTTAAAATGACAAATGATTAGCATTTCTCAATTTTAAAAATAAAAAATATCATAAATATTTATTAGTATCCATAGTATATGTTAAATAAAGAAAAAAAAGAATAAAAAAATAAAATTATTCTTTTATCAAGCTGGAGATTTTACTTTTAAGTACAGTAAGCAGTATTTTGGCTTCTGGGGACAAACAAAATGTCGAAGAGTTTCAAAAAATTTTTCCATATGTCTATAGGTGCTCCCATCTTTGATAATTTTTTGAAATAAAAAAAAAACATATAATAACGTGTGAAAAATGGCAATGTTCTCATATGCCCCATTTTCACATGTGCCCTAGTCTCCCCCATATTACTTAATTCTATGTATTAGGTCTTGAGATAGAAAACCCACAAAATCCATGTCACATACAGGCAGACAAAGTCACAGACTCATAAACTGACTGGCAGATATTTTGTAAAAACATGTTTTTCGGACTCTCTTACCCTTAAAACGTGTAAACCCGTCGAAAATATTCCCGAATCCAATACTTTCTTCTTCCAAAGATACAAGAAAATGTAAAAAACTAAGTGCTGCGTTGCAGATTTTCCAAAGATTAGTTTGATTCTACCCACAACTAATGTAAGACATTTTTTAATAAATAACTTAGTTTTTTGAAAAAAAAAACAAAAAAAAAAAAAACAAAATCTAAACTGAGGAAGTATTCAGATTTTTTTAAGTACCTGCATAACAAGTAGTAGTTAAGTAAACACATCATAGTTCTTTGAACAAAGAATCGCGATGGGGATACTCTACCGGATATTTCTCAATGTCTCTAATCCGCAAAAAAATATTGAAACATCAAATTTCATACATTGAATGAAAAACGTTTAAACGTTTATACGTTTAACCGCCTTGGTAAAATTCGTATATACGACGTACCGTATATGCTGTTTCGTGTAATATGTATAACTGCCGATGCCGAATTATACGTATAGCAAATACGTATTTCGTATAATACGTATTATACGTATACTCGTATAAGCGTATAATCGGGTGCTCTAGCGCCTACAGATTTTGTATCTAATATAATCAAATAGACAGTCTCAGAAACAGATATTTAATTTTAAAAAAAATCATGTTTTCCGTAATCAATTGCCCTTTGTCAAACAAAATTACAAGATTTCACGAATCCGATATTTTGTTTCTTGTAAACATAGACTAAATTTTTGACAATGGTGATTTTTGACAATGGTGATGTCGTTATTATTTGGCTTTTTAAAAATTACTGTAATAAGGATATGTCTATTTCGTAATTAAAATTTGTCTGTCATTTGAATATACATTAAATATTTGGAAACTCTTCCCATTTATGTATATGCATAAAAAAAGAAATCTTGAATATTAAATTAGCAGGAAAACGTAAACCTTATTTCTCTTTGATCATTGGAATCAGCCGTACATAGTAATAATATGGTACTGTAATGCAGTTCAATATTCAGTGCAATAGTCACTGTAATTGTATTCTATTTGTAACAGTTTCGATTTTTTTAAAGTGAGGAAAAAACAATAAAAATATTGTTTACAAGTTAAATGCCACGACGTATATTTAACGCTTTCACTTTCAGTGTACTTGACTCAAAATATTCTCAGAATCTGTAATTATTTCTACCAGTTATTGGTGTCCCCTAACCCTTATTCAGTAGTCCAAACATAATCTTAAGGCAAAAATTTCTATGTCGAAAACCTGGTGACGAAAGGCTAAAAATTCTTAATTTTTTGGCATATCTACACCGATCATAAGCCCAAGACTCCAAAACTACCATCAGTAAAAAAGTCTATGAATATATATGTATATATATATAGCTTTTTTATGGATAAGATAACTTCTATAATTGTACTCGAATGTCTTCCAAACTGATACATAAAATCAAGGGGCATAAATTCTCGGTCAAGTTCGTTAATTATAATCGGATAAGGGGGGGGGGGAAGAGATGTGCTTTGTGTAAACCGAAAAGAAAAATTCTCATAATTTCTTAATTAAAATAGATATCGAATCAGTTCAAAGTTTATATTATTTCTAGAAAAGGGAACAAAAGTTTATGCCTGATATATATTTTATAAAGTTAAAAATGGGTAAAAAAACCCCCCAAAAACAGGGTTTTTGAGAAAAAAATTATAATTTCGTTAATTCTCTAGATATCAAATCCATTCAATTTTTTTTAGAAATACGAATAAAATTATCTAATACTTTTGTACTTAAAATATTTTGATAGGACTAACTCTTACCGATGAAAAAAATAAAATAAAATAGAAAACAAAATGGGAGGCGGTAGAAATAGAAAAAA
Organism: Maratus speculifer; assembly: GCA_964019185.1. Taxonomy (NCBI): domain Eukaryota; kingdom Metazoa; phylum Arthropoda; class Arachnida; order Araneae; family Salticidae; genus Maratus; species Maratus speculifer. Next base: position 92,285,771 of record OZ025294.1, on the reverse strand, counting down.
AAATTCATAACGTCTTCAATTCTTAAGTTATCAAATACGATTAAATTTATTTTCTCAATTTTATCTTCTCAATAATATCTACATCTTTTACATTGACAAGTTATACGTAGGACCAATCTAATAGCAAAAATAGGTTTTGAAGAAAAAAAAATCTCAAATCCAACTTGCTCATACTCTGACTCATTTTTAAATTCATTTTTGATTTTAAACGCTTTTAAATGGCAGGTTCTCTTATTTAGGAACAATATAATGTCTTCCCATTATGTAGTTCCTAATATCCGCCAGTTTTTGATAAAGGCAGAATGTATTTCAAAATATGGTGCCAAAACTGGCATTTTGAACAGAATTTCCAGAAGCGTTCGTGGATGACTCTTTTGACTCATTTGGAAAATATAGTAAGATTTAAAATAACAAATTGCTTTTTCTGACTCATTTTTAAATCCATTTTCGCTCTCAAACGCAACCAATTGACTGGATCTAGTTTTTAGGAAATGTGCCGTATTGGTCAGTTTTCGATAAAGGTAGAATGTATATTTTTTAAATACTATCAAAGTAGCTATTTTGAACAAAATTTTCCGAAACGATCGTGATTGAAAAACTGAAGATGGATTGAAATAACAAATTTCTTATTTTATGACTCATTTTTAAAATAAATTTTCTATTCAATTGGCAGTTTCTCGTATTTAGGAATTACATAAAATGACGCACTGGTGGATTTTTTCATAATGTCAGAATATAAGTCAAGAAATGCAGACAAGAAGGGCATTTTGAGAGGAATTTCGCTTAAGATGATTTTGATAAATACAGCCCTTACAGAAAAATGAAATAAAAAATTCTTTAAAAGCAGTCAAAAAAAAAAGCAGTGGGTTTATCTCTTTTTTTAATTATGATTCCGAATATTTTCTATGAGAAAACAGTGGTAGTTTCTTCTGTTTTTAACTGTATTTTTTCCTGGTCACTCAACACCCTGTTAAAACTTTCTTAGGTAAATAATTCTGTTTTTTTAAATGCTAAAGTACTTGTATGGCACAAGAGTTTTAAAGATAATTTACTTTCAAAATAAGTAGATGCTTTTTCTCGCATGCATTATTTCAGGTAAATTTTTGTCGCAATTTACGATGTGAATTTGGCAGTTTGGAATATAAATAGGTGAAACGCATACATCCAATGGATGGCAAAAGAGTTAATTTGACATACCATAAAAGGATTAACAATTTAATATCCAGAAAAAAATATATCTTAACCACTTCATTAATATAAATAATGAATTAAAAGACATCTCTTATTAAAAATACACAGTCTTACACAATTCCTTCATTTCGGATAATTGTATTGAATTTTTAATTAATAAACATGTAAGACTGAATATTAGCAAATCTTTAATATTTACATACTCAGTGTTGTGTTTGAACAAAATATTTAACAAAAAATATTCTAGCTGATTAGGATGAGTAATTAAATCACAGAACTTTGAGAAATTTCATTAGACTAAAGCAGTAAAACTTCAAGTTTAATAAAATAATTTAAAAAATTTATGAGGAGATGGAAAGTTCCTGCTACCTTTTAAATATATACTCCTACTCATTTGCATGTAGAAATGAGTATTACGCAAATATGAATATTTAATGAGTTTGTTGATTATAATATAACATAACTATAAATTTTTATGTGGCAAATAAACATAAAATTTGAAAATTGCTTATCGGAACCTGAGAGGTGTGGAAATTGCTAAAAATAAAAGTGATGTAAATTAAATAATTTTAAATAATCAATTGTTAACTTTTATAATCTTCATAAATGATTTTCTCAATATTAGGCAAGTTTAAAAAAATTCAGATTTTTTTTTATTATTATTTTATAGTATTTGCTGGAATGGTATTCATAGGACTTGATTAATGTTACGAGTGTATAGAGTGAATTTTAGTTGTATATTGTATTTTGCAGATAATATTCCCAGTTTTTCTTCATTTAAACCGTACGTTCGGAAACATTTATACAAAGTAATTTGAAAAGGCACGGAAATTGGAATCTGTATAATTTCCTTAAAATAAATGTTTTTATTAAAGTTTTAATTAAAGTACTAAGAATTATGTTCACAAGTTTCGAGTTTTATTCAATGTATGTTTCATGTCATTTTTCAAATATATAATTAGTAATGTTTAATGGAGTAATAAATATTTAGATAAACAATGCAAACAAAGATGCAGACGTTTAGAATAGAGTAAAATAAATTAACCATTTGAATGATTTTTATTTCTTTCTACAATGAATTCACACCCATTTTAGGCCAAGCACAGAAATTTTATAAAATGTAGCATTATTTTTATTGAAATATGCTTAAATTACATACATTAAGACACAAAAAAAGATTCGTGCATGAAAAAATAATATTTTATATAAGAAATAAAATGTTTCGTATACGAACCATTGGCCGAATGAATGAACAAATCATACTGGTTCAACCATTGCTTTATTGTCGAACTTTTTACATTATTTATGGAAAATTTCGAAACATTTTGGATGCAAATAGACTTGATATTTGTGGCACAAGTAAAGAGTGTTAGTCTTGCACACTTTACATCGTCTACGGGCTTTTTTTTCACTTTCACTTATGATATGTCCAATTCTATCAGTCCGTATTTCTTTTGGTAGAGCTATGGATGATGGGCGACCTTTATTAGGATGAGTCATTTGTAATGTATCTACTATGTTTTCACCAGATAGATTGCTCTTGCATTCAGATTTTAGTAGGGCAATCGCTATATAAGATCTAAAGTCTATAAGTGCCATTTTTGTGTTAGTAGATTTTCTGTACAGCTTCCATGAATTTACTATAACGCTATCAATGATATTTGTAAATAATGGCCACCACCATTTCTTACTTTGAATATTTATGCGGTAATTAGCTATGGCATTGTCGTGTAGGTCAACACCTCCCATATGCTTATTGTAATCCGAAATAACGTTCGGTTGTGAAATCATAACTTCCTTTCTTTCTTTGCGACTGTATCGTTTGGCATTTACAAGGGGCAAAATTTTCCCGTTATTAGTAACAGTCGTTACCACAGCATTATCATTCCATTTGATAGCGCATGTTTCGGCATCCTTGTTGAATGCGAAATCGTAGGAACCACGAGGTTTTTTTTTCATATTTTTGGAGTCATCCCATAAACAACCAGCTAGGCGATTTTCGCGAACTGTTCCAGATGCAAAGAAACCCTTTTCTTTCAAAATTTTGAATAAACCGTAGGAAGAGAAAAAATTATCAAAATAAATCTTGTGCATTTCAGGTTTTGGAACAACACTAAGTAACTTCAGAACAACACTTGTTCCTAATGGCATATTTTGTCGATCACTATTAGTCTCAGCACCTCCATACGGAATGAATTGAAAAAGGTACCCATCAGATGAGCACAAACACCAAAGTTTGAATCCAAACCTTACTGGCTTCCCTTTTATAAACATTTTTGATGAATGCCTTCCAAAATAAGGCACCATCTCTTCGTCAATCGACAAATGGTGAGCAAATATTCCAAATTGTAGATACTTCTGATTTATACGCTTAAAGAGTGGGCGTAATTTAGCAAATTTGTCTGTTTTGTCAAGGTTAGAGTTATCAGACAAATGGAGATTTTTTTTTATGTTTTTAAATTTGTTTCTACTGAAGCTTTTCCGAACTATCGGCACTCCCTTATCCTCATCTAACGACCAGTACATGTCTACTTGAGGAAGTGTATGGTATCCAGAAAGAATTAGTATACCTAAAAATCTTTTCAAATCGGTTACAGAAAACTGAAAATTATGACGATTGTTCTCATAAGCATATTTTATTGAAAAAGCAACTATTTCAGTAAGAATTTATTCATCCAAAAGCATCTCAAATAGTTCTATTGGTGATTTGCCATCAAGTTTTTGAATAAGCATTTCAGATTGCTCTTCTTCTTCTGATGATGGTGAAGTAGAATACGTTGGATATTTTTTTACCCATTTAGGCAATATTTTTGATTTCATTTGCTTCTTATCATCAGTTCTTGTTTTTATACACTTATTGTTCATTATTATTTGTTTACCTTCTTTATTCATTTTTATTTTCTTTTTTTGAGGCATATGAACATTTTTACTTTCATCATTTTCAGATTCTTCATTTAATTTTTCATTTGCTATATCAGTTTTTGTATGCAATTCAAAAGTACCTCAGTAGTTCAGTGCACGTGTATTTCTCAATTCACAGTACTGTGAAAATCAAATCAGTGCTAAACGTCGTGTGATACCATCTATTGAGTAAAATAAAAAAAAAATCACACTAAATTTATAATAAATTCTGAAACCTTGCATGAAATGTGGATTTTCAATTTTTGCCTATTGTTCATGCATTCGGCCAATGGTTCGTTAACGAACCATTAAATATAGATAAAAAATTTTAAGTTTTTTTATGACTTTTGTTTTATTCTTATTTCATATACAGAATTTGCAACTTTAATCTATTTTAAAAACATATAATTCATTTCAATTGGAATAATAATATATTTTTAAAAAGTCGAATTTGTCAAAGGCGTTTCAAATTAAAACTCTAGCGTATTTTGAAAATTTTTTAAGAGAAAGTGTTTACTCCAATTGAATTACTAATATTTTATGGATGTCTTCAAAAGCCTTAAAAAATAGAAGAAAAATAAAATTCTTGAAAAAAACGTGTCAGAGTGTTAAAAAAAAATATTTATCGAAATGTTTCGTATACGAACCTTTGGCCGAAAATGGGTTTAATGGAGTAATAAATATTTAGATAAACAATGCAAACAAAGATGCAGACGTTTAGAATAGAGTAGAATAAATTAACCATTTGAATGATTTTTATTTCTTTCTACAATGAACTGAAAATGTGGAATGAACACCACTTTAAAAAAATGAAATATTCATAGTAAAATAAATTCAAAAATAAATAAATAAAAAGTAATATTAATAAGATACAATATTTCGTAAAAAATTATGTTATTAAATAGTGTAATGAACAATTTTTAATCAATGGGTCAAGCAAAGGCTTTTTGCTCCTACGACATAAGGCCAAATCAGTTAAGTTGGTAAATTATTACAATTAATTTTTCATAAGTTTTCAACATTTCAAAAAAATAATTGTAAGTATTGAGAGCGAGTGTACTCGTTCGATGGCCTACGAAAGAGTTAAATTACGCTTACCGTATGTTGCAACTTCTTACCTTGGGAAAAGAAATAATCCCTGTTGGGGATTTCTGCATGACGTCAGCCCGTCCCGAGGGGAAAAAATAATAGAATGTTTTTGGTTTCCAGCTTATGCTGAAGATATTCTGTTATGATCTGGCAAAAGCCGAGAAAATTTATTTATTATATGTGTGCAGTGTCGAGTATAAATTTTATATATTTGTTATAAATAAACTGTATATGTACTAAAGAGCCTGATAATTTGATGAGTAGAAATTTGAATTTATAATTGGAACGACATTGACGAATATAAGTTTCATCATGGTGACCACGAGACCCGATTGCAACCTTTGGAATTACAGATTTATTGTTCCTATTATTTGATTTATAATGATTGATTTCATGCGACGATTCTGATGTCAGTGAAACCTGATTGAGGTAGTTCCCTTTAATTATTTAATTTGAATTCTGTACAAATAGTTTTGATAATGGATATAGAGAGAACTAAATTAAAAAGAAACGCGGTAAGAGAATTATTTACTAAATTAACTAAAAAAATAGATAATATATTAGAAAATCCAGTTAATGAAACTTACTTAGTCGAAGCTAAGATTGAAGACTTACACGATTTAAAAAATCAGTTAGATAAAAAACTTAAAGAATTGAAAGAGTTAGACAATTCGATCGAACCTGAAATTGAAATTAAAAGAACTGAAAAAAGAAATGACAGGTAGTGATAAATATCGGGAAATGGGTACAACCTTTAAAACGAAACAAGAAAGATGTCTAAAATTTTTAGAAAAGGAACGCCAAACGGAAAGTAACCGACATTATGAAAGGCACCTGTTCCGCGAGAAAACCAAACACTTAACTTACCCCGATTAAACATACCGGTATTTAATGGCGACTGTAGTGAATGGTTAGATTTTTGGAATTAATTTGATTCATTACATAATAATAAATCCTTAAGTAAGAATGAGAAATTCGCGTACATGAAAACTTATTTAAAAGGAACTGCTTTATCCGCAGTTTCAGGATTTGCTTTAACTAATGAGAATTATAATTCGTCGATTCAGTTACTTAAAAACAGGTTTGGTCGCTTAGACCTAATAACAAGCTCGCATATGTATAAATTGTTATTAATTGAACCTGTTAAGTTAATTGGTAATATTAATGCTCTCAGGAAAATGTATGATGCAATTGAGATTCAAGTTAGATCTCTGCAATCGCTAGGCATAGCTGCCGGAACATACAGTAATTTACTTTGCCCCGTAATATTACAAAAAAATCCCGATGAAATAACTCTTCAATATAATCTACGACGAAATTCAGAAGATAAATTTGATATAACTGATTTAATGGAATTTTTAAGGAAAGAAATTCATTGTCGTGAAACATCACTTTTATTACCAAATCAACAGAGTAGCGGATTAGAAAATTTGAAACAAAAACAAGCAAGTAATAATTCTTACAATCCTACTAATTTTAACAGATCCAGATATTATAATAATCCGCAAAAGAAATCAATGTCTACAACCTCCGCCTTTCTGGCGACAGCCGAGAATAAATGTATTTTTTGTTCCGATAAATCACATTCGAATGAAAATTGTTATTTAAATGTTTCAGAAAGGAAAAGAGGTTTAATGACACAGGGACGTTGTTTTATTTGTTTTCAATGTCGCAACCGAATGAAAAAATGTTGGAAGAAAAATAATATATGTCGCAATTGTAAATTACCTCATAACATTTTAATTTGTAATCAAATCTTAAACCCCCCTTCCTCAAATGATAAACGTGATGATTTGGTATTAGAAAATAGTTTATTTTGTAGACAGAAAAAAGTAAACTACAAAATTTCAAGTACAGTTTTTTTTTGCAAATCCTTTCCGCGTTGGTAGAAAGTGGGTCAAATGAGAGAACATTAATTAGATGTTTGATAGACGGAGGGGTGACAAGAACTTTCATAAAAAAGGAAATTGCTGATTTATTGAATTTAAAAATCATTAACAGAGAATCTCTTGTAATTTTTCCGTTTGGAAATAAACAATCCGAAAAACAGATGTTAGATATCGTAGAATTGGTTCTAAAAAGCACAATTAATCCCAATCAAAGAAAGAAAATAAATGCAGTTGTCATAAATTCTATTACGTGTGGAGAGGTTGAAGTGCCTTCGAATTGGGTGAGACAACTTGCCCTTGAGAAGGAAATTGAATTGGCTGATCATGGCACTACAACAGAGATACATTGTTTAATCGGCGCAGATTATGTATGGGAAATTTTAAGTGAAAGAAATTTAAGACTTAGTAATAGATTGGTAGTGACAGATAGCATTTTAGGGTATGTTATTCAAGGTAAGGGAAGATAATCAAATGAGAAGGAAGTTCATGTTAATCATTTAGCAACACATGCGGGTAGTGAACCGGATTATGAAAGAATTAAACACTTGTGGGAATTGGAATCGATAAGAATTAATGTAAAAAATGATGTTTCACGAACAACTGAAGATATTTTAGAACAATTCAGTTAGAATACAACGTATAATGGTAAAAGATATGAAACGCGATTGCTCTGGAAAAATGATTTTTCGGAATTAAATAGTAATTATGAAATTGCTATGAAACGTTTATTTAGTTTGAATAATACATTTAAGCGAGATGAAAATTTATATTTACGATACAAAGATATTATCGAATATCAGTTAAAAGATAATATAATCGAAGAAATAGATTATTATCCGAATGAAAACAGACAATCATATTTCATGCCCCACCACGGAGTAGTTAGTGAATCGAAAGAAACTACTAAACTCAGGGTGTGTTACGGTGCCTCTTCTAAGGCAAAGGGGGAAATTTCTTTAAATTACTGTTTAGAGAGTGGCTCAAATTTGAACCCCGATTTTCTTAAAATTATATTGAAATTTAGATATAACCCAATTGCATTTTGCGCGGATATTGAACGAGTATTCTTGGAAATAGGTATCGCTGAGCAGGATCGAAAATTTTTGCAATTTTTGTGGGGAAGGGATCAGGGGACAAATTTAGGTTTGGGTCGCAATGATATCAGAGTTATGCAGTTCACGCGAGCTCCCTTCGGAATAAAATGCAGCCCATTTATAATAGCTGCAACTATCAGATTACATCTTTCTAAATTTAAAAATAAGTTCAAAGATGTTGCTGATTTACTGAATGAGTTATGTTGACGATTTTATTAGTGGCTGCGAAACAATTAAAGATGCTTTCTCTATTTCTTAAGATGCGATTTACATTATGAATCAAGCATCTATGAACTTAAGAAAATGGGTAACTAATTCTCCCACTTTACGAAATATATGGTTAAAAGAAAATATCGATTCCAAACAAGCAAGCAAGCAACCGAAGAACTGGGAATCCCACTTAAAGTGTTAGACATCGTTTGGGATAATGTGAACGATAACATAACTGTTGCCATGGAGCATTTTAAAGCCGTAAGTGCCAACCCTTCCACTAACAGAACTGTATTAAAGACCTGCGGTATGTTATTTGATCCTCTGGGCATTCTTGCCTTATTTACAATTCGTATAAAGTTGCTTATGCAACAACTTTGGGAAATTGGAATTCCCTGGTATGAGCCTCTCAAACTCGAATTTCACCTTATATTCCAGGAGTGGCTTGACGAAGTCATGAAAACCCAAGTCATCACTATTCCTCGACAATATTTCGATGACTCTAAATTCGAAAACTTGGAACTGCACTTATTCTCTGAAGCGAGCCCAAAGGCTTATGGTGCAGTTGCATATTTTAGAATAAAGTATCCTACCAAAATTTCGACAAAATTTGTGATAGCTAAATCGCGTGCTTCTCCCCTGAAACCAATAACTTTACCCAGGCTTGAATTATTAGGTACTTTGATTTAGGTCAGACCAGCATCTTATTTGAGGAACATTTTTCCAATTATTAAGGAGGACGATGTATTTTTGTGGTGTGATTCTCAAATTTATCTGCATTGGATACGAAGGGCTTCTGAAAACTTAAAACAGTTTGTGAGAAATAGAGTAGTTGAAATAAAAGAAAAAATTAACCCTTCCAATTGGCGTTATTGTAGTGGGAAGGAAAATCTGGCTGAGAAACTAACTCGCAGTATGCACTTCTTCACTCTCGTAAAGGACGAAGTCTGGCTTTCAAGTCCAGTTTGGTTGCAAATGGCCGAATTGCCCTCTGAGGAAACACCAGTTAAACTTAAATCTGATGACGAAATAAAGGAACTTAAAAGAAAAATGAAGGATGTTAAAGTTCTCCTTCAAATTTCGCAGGAGCCTAGAGATCCCTTGTTAGATATTAACAAGTATAGTAGCCTTAATAAAATGCTGAGTGTGACTGCTTACATTATTCATTTTATTAGAAACTGTAAGTATAAATCTGAGAAAAAGACAGGTCCCATATCTGCAGAAGAATTGGCAGATGCTCTAAATTATTGGATTCACTTCATTGAAAAACTGAATTTGAAAAGGAATATTTGCAACTGTTGAACAATTTAACAATCAGCAACGATTCAAGACTTTATAGTCTAAATCTCAGTATGACTCCTGATAAGCTTATAGTTCTGGGTGGACGTCTCCAACATTCTAATTTCCATCTTTCAGAACGAAACCCTTTAATTATCCCAGGGAACTCAAAATTCACAGAGCTATTAATAATGAGGGAGCATCAAAACTTGTGCTACGCTGGTGTATCAGATGCACTTACACAATTTCGTGAAAAATTCTGGATTCTAAAGGGCAGACAGACAGTTAAATCGTGCCTCAATAAGTGCTTCATCTGTAGACCCTACAAGGTAAAACCAGGTAATCAAACTGCAGCTCTATTGCCTGCGGACCGACTTTATGCTGAAAGTGCCTTTGAGATCGTTGGTACGGATTTCGCTGGACCGCTATATACTAAAGATATGAATAAAGTGTACATTGCCTTATTTACTTGTGCAGTGACACGTACAGTCCATTTAGAAATTGTTTCCAACTAAGTACTGAATGCTTTTTACTATTGGTCTTTCGACGATTTATATCAAGAAGAGGACTATGTAATAATGTTTATTCTGATAATGTCAAATATTTTAAAAATGCAGATTGTGAAATTCAGAAATTGTATTCAAACGTAACTTCTGAACTTGTACAAAATTATTTTAGTAAAAAAGGCGTAACCTGGAAATTTATAGTGGAACGTGCAGCATGGTGGGGTGGATATTGGGAAAGAATGGTTCGAATCACCAAGGGTGATTTAAGAAAGGTAATAAGATGGGCACTAGTTACTAGGAAAGAACTCGAAACAGTTCTTATAAAAATAGAGGCAATAATAAATTCGCAACCCTTAACTTATGTTTATAATGAACCGGATGAACCGTTCCCTCTTACTCTGGCCAATTTCCTTACAGGAAAGATGTCGACTACATTATCTCCCATGGCTGTCAAAAATGATAAAATTATGAAAAGTAACAAAATATTACTCCTAAAAAGGCATTTGTATCACGAAACTTTGTTAATATAATTTTGGAATAGGTGGAAGGGAGAATATCTCCTCCAACTTAAAAGTGTACATTTTTCGAAACCTGTAAATGCTGTAAAATGTTTTAATGTAGATGATATAGTTTTAATAGGTGAAGACAAGTTGCCAAGTCAGATTTGGAAATTCGGGTCTTAGAAGTTCCCCAGAGCAGCGATGGAAAACTCAGGAGTTTAACTCTTAAGACTGCCACAGGAATTTTCAAACGCGCAGCCCAGATGATTTACTCGACTAAAAATATCAAAACTTGGTTTTGGTTTGGTTTTTTATTTATATTATTGTCTTTATTTTATTTTGCCATTATATTAGCATTATTAGTATTAATTTAGTATTGTTGTTGCTTAAATATATATAATTGAACATTAATGTAGTGTGATTTCTTAGTAATTGTATTGTATTCATAAGTATTAGTAAATGATTAGTGATGTTTTATACATATGTTATAATGATTGAACTATCAAATTTGATGAATGTATTCATCGGGGCGGGAGGATGTTGCAACTTCATTCCTTGGGAAAAGAAATATTCCCTGTTGCGGAATTCTGCATGACGTCAAAAAGAATAGAATGTTTTTGGATTCCAGCTTATGCTGAAGATATTCTGTTATGATCCTACAAAAAACGAGAAAATTTATTTATTATGTGTGTGTAGTGTCATGTATATATTTGATATGTTTGTTATAACTAAACTGTATATGTTCTAAAAAACCTGATTATTTGATGAGTAGAAATTTGAATTTATAGTTGGAACGACATTGACGAATACAAGTTTCATCACCGTAAAAGGATATTCATTATAACGTACCGAATGAGATTTATATCGTCCTGTTTCATAAATATAGATAAATAATTAAAAGAAGTCTTTAATTAGAACTATACAGTCTTACAAAATTAATTCATCTCGGAAAATTGTATTGAATTTGTAATTAAATGAACACGTATGACTGAATATTAAAAAACCTTTAATATTTATATATTCAGTATTTGTGGTTAAACAAAATATTCAACAGAAAATATTCTAGCTGATTTGGAAGAGTAATTTAATCACAAAATTTTTAGAAATTTCATTATAGTAACTCAGTAAAACCTCAAGTTTAATAAAATAAACCAATAAATTTATGAAAAGATGGAAAGTTCCTGCTATCTTTTAAATATATACTCCTATTTGCATGTAGCTATAAGTATTATAGAAATGTGAATATTTAATGAGTTTGTTGAATATAATGTAACACAACTATAAAATTTTATGAGGCAAATAAACATGACATTTGAAAATAGAGTATCAAAAACATAGAAGTTTAAAAATATTAAAAATAAAAGTAGTGTACATTAAATAATTTTAACTGAATAATTTTTGATTTTTATAAGCTTCATAAATGACTTTCTCAATATTAAGAAAGTTAAAATCAATTTAAATATTTTAATTTTTATAATTTACATTATTTGATTAGATGAACATGTAATACCGAATGTTTGAAAACCTTTAATATTTACATATTCAGTCTTTATGTTTAAACAAAATATTCAACAGAAAATATTCTAGCTGATTTGGAAGAGTAATTAAATCACACAAATTTGAGAAATTTGAGTAGAGTAACGCTGTAAAACTTCAAGTTTAATAAAATAAACTAATAAATTTATGAAAAGATGGAAAGTTCCTGCTATCCTTTAAATATCTACTCTTAGTCATTTGCATGTAGCTATGAGTATTATACAAATATAAATATTTAATGAGTTTGTTGATTATAATATAGCACAACTATAAATTTTTATGCGGCAAAAAAAATTAAAATTTGTAAATTTCTTATCGAAACCAGAGTCGTTTGAAAACTACTAAGAAATCTAATAGAGTCTATAACATTGTAAGTATAGAGTCTATAACATTGAGAAATTGCCTACATGCTAGTACATTATTTGCCTGAACTTTTAGATTGAAAAAATAAAATAAAAAATGAAGCTTTAATCGTCACTTTTTATCCACATATCGAAATTTTGGGTAAATTTTGACATTTCTTCGAAAAAATTAAAATACAAAAAATCTGAAAAAGCTGGTTGTTATTTAAAAGGGATATTTAACCCTTTATTATTAACTACTTAACATATTTAAACTACAAAACAATATCTTATTTTTTTTTAAACCGAAGCAAAAATGAGAATCTTTGGTAGAAAACTGCTTTACCGCTCTATTGAAGAATACGATTGAATTGTTGTTTTGAATACTACTTTTACCTAGTTGCTTATAAAACAGCCTTGGAAATACCACGTCTAGATGTCTGCATTTCACGTTAACCATAATGTTATAGTGTTTTATATATATGTTACAGGCCAAACTCGATTTTAGGCCAAACTAGATTGGCCTAGTCCAAACCAGTCTATCCTAACGCCCACCGGATAAACTAGTTTTTCCTAGGCCAAACTAGTCTATCCTAACGCCCATCGGATAAACTAGTTTTTCCTAGGCCAAACTAGTCTATCCGAATGCCCATCGGAAAAAAAAGTTTTTCCTAGGCCAAACTAGTCTATCCGAACGCCCATCGGATAAACTAGATTTTCCTAGGCCAAACTAGTTTGGCCGAACGGTCATTAGGAAGAACTAGTTTAGTCTGCTATTCATTGGTTTGAATTAGTTTATCCTAGGCCGAACTAGATTGTCCTAGGCCAATTCAATTTGGCGTGATTTTTTTTAATCTAAAGACCGCCACTGCGCCAACTTTCTAGTTTTGATCTAATTAAGCCTAGGCCAATGCAGTTTGACGCGATTTTAGCTCACAGACTATCAAAGTATGAGAGCTAATGTGCTCGCAGATTCTGTGTGTGTGTATGTAACCATGTACGTATGTATGTACGTAATGCGATAACTCCTGATAGAAATATCCAATTTGCTTCAAAATTTGGACATAGATTTATCCTGATAACGAACTTTCCTGATTAGTTTCAGGGGCTCAATGGATAAGAATAAGGGAAGGGCAACAAAAGGCTAAACCGCACCCCCCCCCCCACTTTTTAATTTCGTTAAGTCAGTTTTCATTGAAAAGTATCAGATTTTATTAAAATTTTAGGTACAATATCAGTTTGATAAGGTACATCCATGATTAGTTGTGGGTGTTCATTGTTTACATATAAAGAAAGGAGGAATGGGGGGTAACACTCTTAATTTATGTAAATAGATTTTTCAGGGATAATTTACCGATTTGTTTCAAATTTTGGCTATAGGTTTCTTCTGATAAGGCGTTTACCTGATTAATTTTGGGGGTTCTGAGTTTAAATATAAAGATAGAGAGGATTATTTTTTCAATCGGATAGAAACTTTTGGTTTTATGAAAAGATTTTTAATTCGTAACAGATATTGGTTTTCACACACATCACTTCACGCGAAATTGTTCATATTAAAAAAGTAATTATCCGAATCCTTTTAAAAATAAGAAAAAGCTTAAATAAAGCATGACACTTGAAATTTAGGATACGGCGGGTAGGTAGAGTAGGGGGACGCTAGATTTTTTTTAAAAAGCTCAGCGTTTTTTTAAGTTTTAGCTGCTAATTAAATATTACCAATTTTGTGAAACTTTTTGAAACATAATATAACATGATGTTAAATATTTAAGAAAAAAGATGCCGCGTCAAATACCACTATTTTCTATTAGTAATTTTTGTAAAAATATTAAATTCTTTTTGGAATTGTTGAAACTTTGTGATAGTTTATAACATGTGATAAAAAATTGTATAAAAAGTCCCATTACGAAAGGGAAAGAGGGGGGGGGGGGGCAAACAAAATCAGGAAATATAACGGAAATTCTAGGTTGATCTATTTGAAACTTTAAGATAGTTTATGACATATGATATAAATTTATAAAAATATATTTCGCATTTAATGCCACTATTTAAAAAATAGTGATTTTTTCAAAAATCTCAAATTCTTGTTTTGAAGCACCGCAACATCGAGTAACATATCTACTGATAGATTCTTTAACGGAGTTTTCTTAAGATACAGTTTTGTTAGTAATAAGGTGCGCTCCCTGGTGATGGAATGTGGAACTAATGCGATCACCCTGGTATTGGAATTTGGAACTAATACAACGCGATTTAGGTATTTACGAATGTTGAATCGAAAAGAAAGAAACATGATGATACATAAGAAAAAGGATTCTGCATCAAAATACCACTATTTTCTAATAGCAATTTTTGTAAAAATGTTAAATTCTTGCCTGAACTTTTTGAAAAATCCGTAACAACGTCTTTCAAATTCTAATTCAAGCTGAAATTTGATGAAAATCTGTGTATTAGTATTATTTCAGGTATTTGAATTATCGCAGAAGTCATAAAAAACTGGATAGAAGCGCTACCTATTGAGCCATTTACTCTAAAAACAAAATAATATTAATTTATATCAGGGACTAACTGAATTTGAAGTTTGATGAAAATCCTTGCATTTCTTCTTGAGATATTGCGATAATCATGAATAATGCCACATACCAGAGCAACCTGTTGCACTATTTACTCCAAAAACTAAAAAGTACTTTTTTACTTTTTTATATCAAGGACTAACAGAATCTGGAGTTTCATGAAAATCCATGCATTAGATCCTGAGATAGAGCTATTACGATAATCACGAATAATACCGTATAGCGGCGCTACCTTTCAAGAGATTTACTCCAAAACTACAGAATACTAATTTATATCAGGGACTTACTGAATCTAAAGTTTGATGAAAATTCGTGCATTAATTCTTGCAACAAAACTATTTCAGGAATCGGGAAAATTGAGCACAACAGCGCCACCTATTGAGCAATTAACACGAATAAGTAAAAAGATTTACGTATCTATCACGTATCTATTACGTTCATATCACGGATTTACTGATTCGGAAGTTTGATGAAAATCCGTAAATTAGTTATTGAAATAGTGTTAATGCAAATCAGTAAAAACGCACTTTAGAAGCGCCATCTGTTGAACTATTTACATGAAAAAGTAATCAGTATCGATTTATATCAGGGACTATCTGAATATAAATTTTTATTAAATTCCGTCTATTAGTTCTTGAGATACAGCTATCGTGAAAATTGTGAAAAATGCAGCATATCATAGCCATGTTGATTGATTTACTTCAAAATAAAAACAACACCAACTCATGTCATGGACGAACTGTATCTAAAGTTCGATGGAAATTTGATTGTATTAGGTATTAAGATAAAGCCGATGCGTAAATCGTAAAAAATGCCAAACAGTACTCCACCTGATGAACGATTTACACCAAAAACTAATCAGCATCAATTTAGATCAGAGACTACCTGGATATAATTTTTTATTAAATTTCGTGCATTAATTCTTCAGCCGCGTCCCCACAGACTTCGGCAGCGTATAGCAGGTGTGCTGCACGCGTACTGCAGAATGCGTTCTTCCTTTTCGAATGAACTTCGAAGCGAACAAAATTTAAATTGTAGCAAGCATGCTGAGCACGCACCACCGAATGTAACACTCCTTTTCGAAAGAACCTCGGAGCGAACGAAATTCGAACCATATCCCCGCTGCCCACGCCAGTCCGATAGCGGGCGAAGCCAGCAAGTTTTAACTAAGCCACGTTATATTAGTTCCCCATTTCAACACCAGGGAGCGTACTCTATTATTAACAAAACTGTATTTGAATGAAACTCCGTTAAACAACCAATTAGTAGATGTGTTACTTGAGATCGCGGTGCTTTAAAACATAGAATTTCCGTTATATTTCCTGATTTTGTTCGCAAACACATCCTCTTTCCCACCGAAATGTAACTCTTTTTTTATATAAAATTATATCATATGCGATAAACTATCAGAAAGTTTCAAAAAGTTCCAGCAAGAATATAACATTTTTACAAAAATTACTATCAGAAAATAGTGGTATTTCGAAGCAAAATCCTTTTTCTTAAATAGTATTTATCATCATGTTTTTTTTCACTTCGAAGTTCGTTCGCTTCAACATACGTCCGTTTCAAGATTTTATATAAAAGAAGGGGCCCGATAGCGGGCAAAGCCGGCTGGCTTGAATTAAATCGCGTCCAAATTCCAACACCAGAGTGCTCGCGTTATATTAGTTACACATTAGTCCGTTATATTAGTCCTACATACGTACGTACATGGTTACCATACACACACACAGTATCTGCGAGCACATTAGCTCTCAGACTTTGATAGTCTGTGAGCTAAAATCACGTCGAATTGCATCGGCCTAGGCTAATTTAGATCAAAACAAGAAAGTTGACCCCGTGACGGTCTTTAAATTCAATAAAATCACGCCAAATTGAATTGGCCTAGGACAATCTAGTTCGGCCTAGGATAAACTAGTTCAAACCAATGAATAGCAGGCTAAACAAGTTCATCCTAATGACCGTTCGGCCAAACTAGTTTGGCCTAGGAAAATCTAGTTTATCCGATGAGCGTTCGGATAGACTAGTTTGGCCTAGGAAAAACTAATTTATCCGTTGGGCGTTCGGATAGACTAGTTTGGCCTAGGAAAAACTAGTTTATCCGATGGGCGTTAGGATAGACTAGTTTGGCCTAGGAAAAACTAGTTTATTCGATGGGCGTTAGGATAGACTAGTTTGGACTAGGCCAATCTAGTTTGGCCTAAAATCGGGTTTGGCCTGTAACATATACATTAAATTAAGATTTTTTTAATAGATATGTTTTTTATGTACCACCCTAGTTCATCTCTTCTTTGTACCCACAGATTTTGGATGAAGCAGATGTGATCTCCTTGGTAGTGTTACAGCTTGAGTAAAAGAAGACAAGATAATAATAATAGTATGATTTACGTTAAATGAATAGCGAGCTTACGATGAATGGCGCAAAACTCGAACTAAAATAAAGCCCAGCCTAATTTTAACTGAAGTTATTTCACAATTTATCATTAGTTGAATGTATATCTTCGCTCAAACGTTAAGTAATTTTGAATGACCCTTATAAAAATGTAACATTGACACAGTTTTAATGAAAAAAGAGTTTGACCAAAATTAACAAATAATATAGAAATAGCAAAGCAAGTCAGTCGTATTTGTTAATGATTGTCACATGACTTACCTTTTAGAGATGAAAGATGTTTGTTTTAAGCGTATCTAATACTTGAATTTTTAATTTATGTACTTTAAATTAACGTTATGCCATTTTAAAGAAAAATATAAATCGAAAAATATATCACCTAAGCCCAGCTAACGTAAAAAGTACTAAAATACTTGTTTGGCACTTAAAAAATGAAGCGCTCAACCCGGAACTGATGATGAGAGTAGCATTACCTAGGCTTTTGTTATATAGAAGTGAAATAGTCTGCAATTAGTGAAAGGCAGAATTAAATATACTTCAAATAATTATGTTCAGATTATAATTATAGAATTTTTGTTTTACTGAGAATAAATAAAAAAAAACCTACTATAATATCTTCAAATAAGTATTCACTCATTTTGTTGAATATAAAATGACATTACGAGTATTCACATGTTACTTATATCCACCACTCAATAAATCTTCGGCACAAACAAAGCTAATGATGCATTTCTGCCTACATAAAAAATTTGTGCAACAAAATTTGTGCATAAATAATTCCGGTCTCTTTGCGAAAAAAATAACGTTAGTGCAAAAAAAATGTCATTTCGGAATATTCGTTTTAAATTACAAGGCAGAGAACATCATCATCATTAGTATGCAAAAGAAAGAATGAAAATACATTTTATTTTTCCTCCTAATGATGGATTTCCATTACAAAATGATATCAGGAGATCTGCACGATTTCGAAAAATATCTTGAGAAAATTGAATTTTCACATGAAAGATATGAATGCTGTAATAGATTTTTTTCTAAAGTCATGAATAAAGTAACGCTATGCACGCATAAATAACTATACTTCTTGTGCAATACTCTGTGAAATATAGAAATTCATTTAAGATTCTAAACGTTCATATATTTCATTTATAATGAAGTCTTTTCTAAAATATCTTTTCACAATTTATACAATTTAAATTTTCGAAACATTCTGCTAGATCTAATGCATTTGGGTGACAAATTAGTCAACTCTAAATTTTTAATGAATCAAAATCAAACGACTATCGGTTTATGAAAGAGAGCAATACTATTTTACTTGTTATAAAGTTACATTACCTATAAATATTTTGTTTATAATTAAAGGATTTACAATGTAAAATAGGTAATAGTATTATTTGAATCAAAATTGATAACTGGAAAATTATTTACAGCATCTAGAGGAATTTTTAACCAACTCTTTAGGAATTCAGAAGTGAAAAGACGATGTTTAAGTTCATATTTGGCAGAAAATATGTTTATTATACAGGCATTAAATAATCTGTATTTATTGAACACCAGAAATAAATACACTTTAAGTAAATATGTTTAGATTACGGTTGTATACGTTTGTTTTTGCTGAAAATGAATAGAAATAAACCTATTATAATAACTTCAAATAAGTATTCACTAATTTCCTTGAAAAAAAAATAACATTTCAAGTGTTAAATTCTTTCTTATATTCAATACTAAATACATATTTTACACAAATAAAGTTAATGATGCATTCCTGCATATTTTAAAATTATGTGAAATAATACTTTTGAATAAATAATTACGGTCTCATTGCGAAAAAAATAATTTTAGTCAAACAAAAAAATCATTTCAGATTATTAGTTTTAAATTATATGGAAGAGAGCATCCTTTTCATTTGTATGCAAAAGAAAGAATGAAAATATATTTTGTTTTTCCTCCTAATGATGAATTTCCATGACAAAATGATATCAGGAGATCTGCACAATTTCGAAAAATATCTTGAGAAAATTGAATCTTCACATGAAAGATATGAGTGCTGTAATACTTTTTTTTCTTAAGTCATGAATGAAGCAACGCTCTGCATGCATAAATAACTACACTGCTTGTGCACAATATTCTGTAAAATATGGAAGCACATTTAAGATTCTAAACGTTCCCATATTTCATTTGTAAACGAAGTATTTTCTAAAATATCGCTTTAAAATTTATACATTTTGAATTTTCGAAATATTCTGCTAACTCTAGTGCATTTGAATGACAAATTAGTCTACCCTAAATTTTTAATGAATCAAAAGCACACGACTGTCGATTTAAAAAAGATAAGCTTTTATTATATACAACTAAGATTGTCTGCAATTAGTAAAAGATACAATTAAATGTGCTTCAAATAATTATGTTCAGATTATATATTTTTTATTTTTTTACTGAGAATAAATAAAAATAAACCTACTATATTATATTCAAATAAGTATTCACTAATTTCGTTGAAATTATAATGCTATTCCAAGTATTCACATGTTATTTATATCCACTACTACATCTTCGGCACAAACAAAGTTAATGATGCATTACTGCATACATAAAAATTATGAGAAACAAAAATTTTGCATAAATAATTCCGGTCTCACTGCAAAAAAAAAAAAAAAAAAAAAAAAAAAAAAAAAAAAATAACTTCATTGAAAAAAAATATCATTTCAGAATATTCGTTTTAAATTATAAGGAAGAGAGCGTCGTCTTCATTAGTATGCAAAAGAAAGAATGAAAATAAATTTTGTTTTTCCTCCTAATGATGTATTTGCATGACGTAACAATATCAGGAGATATGCACGATTTCGAAAAATATCTTGAGAAAATTCAATCTTCACATGAAAGATATAAGTGCTGTAATACTTTTTTTTCTTAAGTCATGAATAAAGCAACGCTATGCATACATAAATAACTATACTTCTTGTGCACAATATTCTGTGAAATATGGAAGCACATTTAAAATTCTAAACGTTCATATATTTCACTTGCAAACGAAGTCTTTTCTAAAATATCCCTTTACAATTTATACATTTTGAATTTTCGAAACATTCTGCTAACTTTAATGCATTTGGGTGACAAATTACTCTACTCTAAATTTTTAATGAATCAAAAGCAAACAATTATCAATTTCAGAAAGATAGCAATACTATTTTACTTGTTATAAAAATTAGTTACCTATAAATATTTGTTTATATTTAAAGGGTTCACGTTGTATAATTGATAATAGTATTATTTGAATGAAAATTGATAACTGGAAAATTATTTACAGTATCTAGAGGAATATTTAACGAATCCTTATGGAACTTCAGTAATGAAAAGAAAAAGTTTATATTTGTCAGAGAAAAGCGAGACAAATTACAAATCAAACAACAAAATAAACTAGTCATTGGGGGCAACGGTAGTGCATCATGGTAAGCCAAATAAAGTTAATGATTCATTCCTGTATGCATTAAAATTATGTGAAACAAAATTTTGCATACATAATTCCAGTCTCATTGCGAAAAAAAACTTTAGAGAAAAAAATTACCATTTCAGAATATTCGTTTTAAATTACAAGGAAGAGAACATCATCTTCATTAGTATGCAAAGGGAAGAATGAAAATATATTTTGTTTTTCCTCCTAAGGATGAATTTCCATGACAAAACGATATCAGGAGATCTGCACGATTTCGAAAAATATCTTGAGAAAATTGAATCTTCACATGAAAGATATGTTTGCTATAACATTTATTTTTCCAAAGTCATAAATAAAGTAACGCTATGCATGCATAAATAACTATACTTCTTGTGCACAATATTCTGTGAAACATAGAAGTTCATTTAAGATTCTAAACGTTCTCATCTTTCATTTGTAAATGAAGCCTTTTCTAAAATATCCTTCAATAATTTATGCATTTTGAATTTTCGAAATATTCTGCTATCTTTAATGCATTTTGGTGACAAATTAGTCTATTCTAAATTTTTAATGAATCAAAAGCAAACGACTATTGATTTCAGAAAAAGAGCAATTTTATTTGACTTGTTATAAAGATTAGTTACCTATAAATATTTTGTTTATATTTAAAGGGTTCACGTTGTAAAATTGGTAATAGTATCATTTGAATCTAAATCGATAACTGGAAAATTATTTACAGTATCTAGAGGAATATTTAACGAATTCTTCTGGAACTCCAGTAATAAAATGAAAATAGCTTATATTTTTCGGAGAATATCGAGATAAATTACAGGTCAAACAAAAAAATAAACTAGTCGATACTGTCTGTGGTCCAAGATAATGCGTATTGGTAAGGCATCATGGATATGCATAACATAAAATATGAAAAGAAAACAGATGAAAACTATTCATAAAATGCATTGCATCTCCAAAATATAATTTAAACGTTTATTTAAACATTTTAAATACTCTAAGATTCCTAACTCTCTAATTCTCTGCTTTTCTAAATATTTTTAATAATCTATTACGGAATTACGGGTATTACTTGATAATCCCATTAACCCATTCCAACAAATTATATAAATTACAAAACTACTCGTAGATTATACAAATTGGAATAATTTTTATTTTAAATAAAAATAATACATATAAATTAGTAAACTGTTAATAAAAATGCGAATTAAACGTCGAATAAAAAAGGGCTTGATGTTGTAACAAAGATGTGTAACGTGTTTAATATCAAGTGAATACGACATGTGCGTTAAGCTATTATTTTCATTTAATCTTATAGTTTGGCAATAATTTTTAGTAGAGAGCATAATCAAGTAGTAAAAGAAATAACTTTATAAATCCAAAAATAATAATCGTATTAACTAACAGTTTACTGCATCGGATTAATCATCTCAAATCCAATTAAAATATATCTTTGAATTAAATTTTGAACAAAATACAGGGTAATAAAATATCAACGAATGTGAAAAATAGGATTACAAATATCTCGACAACTAAACGAAAAACCATCACAACCGGGTCATTCAAATTATAAGTTTATTAAAAGATTATAACGTAATAACAATAACATATATTTTATAACAGAAAGGTAAGAACTGGTACTATACATAATTATTTTATTTATTACTTTATTAATACGTTACTTTATTAATAAAACATTTAAAATATATCATTTTTATTAATAAAGCTATTTTTATTTAAAGTAACGTTTTATAAGCAAAATAATCATTTATAATATAAGTTCTATTCTTTTGGTTGTAGAATATTTTATTAGTATTACAATATAGTTGCTAATGGGCGTATTCAAGACTTATTGCTTTTACATTTCACATTGATATTGAAAAATTGACTCACCTGTACTTGTTCTAAAAGAGCTAATAATAGGGAATAAAGATTAATGTCGAGTTTTAAAATGTATTTAAATGTAATGGCTGCAAAATAAGAAATTGTCTTTAATTTATTAACATTACTCTATGTACACTACTCTAGCATCCTACATTTCCCTTAAAAAATCTTTTAGCAAATACTATTATTAATTTCCTCGTTAGAAAAGTAGTTTTCGAAAATTCTTAAGTGATTTGAAAAATACTGAATATTAAAATAATGTATTTTTCATATGTTAAAATTTAATGTTTAAAAATTTCTTAAACATTTAAAAACAAGTTTTTAAATTAGAAATATGTTTGTAAAGATTTACATCACAGAGATTATATTTTTACAATGTCCGATCAAAAGGAAACTAACACTACATTTTTTAAATGTATAGTTTTTATTTAACTTTTATATAACATTCATAAAAAGTAAAAGGAAGATTTCTAAATATATATAATATTAATATTAGTATGAATAATATATAATATATAGAATATATAATATTAGTATGAATTATAATAAATATAATAAACTAAGGGTTTTCTTGTCTTTGTTTTGCATTTAAGGTACTCTGGGGTAATAACGCCACGTTAAGGTTCTACCAATTTTCACGGCTTAGTTTTAGATTGTATTTTTCAAACAAATATAGGATCTGATACAGCAACTCATTGACTATCTATATAAAATAAAATAATTTAACAGATATGTATTCATAAAATGTAATGGCGTTTTTTCTTGACCAAAGCTATTTGGCGTTATTACCCACCTATATGGGTAATAACGCCATGCAAACAAAACTATGAAATAAGATGGAATAATTGCATGTAGATAGCCCAATTCTAAAAGTATAAACTCTACAAATTAGAAATTGACAAATTGCATTCTAAGCTATTGAAATTGTTCAATTTTTTGTGAAAGTGTAAGAAAAATAAAGGTGTGGTGTGGGAGGGGGGATGAGGCAAAAGAATATCAGACCGTGAGCTTCTTTTTGCTTAAAAAGGACCATTTAAATAGAAATATAAGAAACATTGCACAGTTTTAACTGTGTTTATTTGAATCAGTATTTAGGATGTAGCTAGGCCACTGTAGGGAATCAACCGGGGTATTAAACCAAGGATTGGCGTTATTACCCCGGTATAGTTATTGCGCAGTACATTTTAAATTACAAATTATCTCGAGAAGATATCCAAAATCTTCAACAACATTTTAAAAGTACATGAAATGCACTACAAATTTATGTAATTAACAAAGTATTTCCGGATAAAAAGATAGTCTTCACATCACAGAACGTATCTCGCAAATTTTAGATCAAGCGTTAATTTTAGTTGTTTGTAAAAACAATAAGACCTAAAAATGAAACAAATTAACTTGAAGCTGTTTTTTGCGATTTATATGACTCAAAACCCTTCTGCGCAGAGCACATGGGTGTCATTTACCTGATTATTTCATAATTATGCAAAATATAAGCACTTGGCGTTATTACCCCGCCTGGCGTTATTACCCCAGGGTACCTTATTTTAAAACTATAACATTGTTAAAAAATGAAAATAATACTGATTCAGTTATTAATAACGCACTAAAAGATAAAAGAAATATTAAATAAAAATAATATTTCACAATTCAAAACTTAATTGTTATTGACAGAAAAAATAAACTGCCATGTTTCATTTAAGTGAATGGATATTATCTAAATGAATGAATAGTTTTTAGTTTTGACAGTCACGGTAAAACAAGCATAGATTTTAAATAGATTTTGTTTCAATTTTAAACACTATATAGAGCATTTTTACATATTTAAAAACATCGAAATTCACCAATATATTTCTATAATTCGTTTTATTTGCAGAATATTTTATCTCTAAAGAACTTTCATTTAAATTAATAAATATTGAACTGTCTTGTCAGGCATTTTATGAAAGACGACTCATTCACATAAATGATTGATGAATAAAGATTCACAAACTTGTAATAGAATATAGCTTTTAACAAAAATTAGCTTAGCATTAATAAGCTTTAAAAATAACACTTTTTCATAATACTAATCTAATTATTTTCGCCATTAAACAATATACAGAACATTGTATATATTAAGAAACATCCAAATTCACCAATATAAATATATTTCTGTAATTTTTATTTTATTTGCGGATTATTTTATTCCAAAGAAATTTGTTTAAAATTTATTGACATTGTCTTGTCATGCGTATTATGAAGGATGACTCATTAACATAAATGATTAATGGACAAGGTTTTACAAAATTGTGATAGAAGATAACTTTTAAATATATAAACAAACATTTGCTTAGCGATAATGAGTTAAAAATAAGGAAGTGTCTTTCAAAATACGTAAAGTATTTCCCACTTCAATTTTTTAATCTTTCCATCAAAGTTGAAAAGTGATTATACATTCGGTTTCTCTGTCCACCTGGTCCGGTCGTCAGTATGCCTGCCTTCTGGCCGTTTGTTTGTCTATCAGTCCGACCTCTATTTCCTTCTATTTCAATTCTGTTGTAAGTTGAATAATTTTAAATAATCAATTGTCAACTTTTATAACCTTCATAAATGATTTTCTCAATATTAAGCAAGTTAAAACCAATTCAGATATTTTTTTACTTTATAGTATTTGATGGAATGGTATTCATAGGATTTGATTATTGTTAGGGGTGTAGAGAGGATTTTAGCTATATATTGAATTTTGCAGATCATATTCCCAGATTTTCATTATTTAAATCTGACATTCGACGACATTAAGCTAATTGGAAAAGGTACCTTAAAGTAAAGATTTCATTAAAGTTTCAAATAAAAATTTAAGAATTATATCCACAAGTTTCAAATATTATTCTAAGTATGTTTTATGCCGTTTGTCAAATGTATAATAAGTAATGTTTAATGGAGTAATAAATATTTAGATAAACTGTGCAAACAAAGATGCAGACGTTTAGAATAGAGTAGAATAAATTAATCAATTGAATGATTTTTATTTTTTTTATACAATAAACTGAAAATGTGGAATGTATCACTTAAAAATATAAAAAATTCGTAGTAAAATAAGTTCTAAAAAATAAAAAGTATAATTGATAAAATATAATATTTAGTTTATAAACCTTTGTCATTAAGTATTATAAAAAAAAAATAGTGGTATCAACAATCTTTCAGCAATGGATCAAGCAAGGGCTTCTTGCTCGTACGACATATGGCCAAATCCGTTATGCTGGTAAAATATTTTAATTAGTTTTATATAAATTTTCATCATTAAAAAAAATGTTTGGAAGTATTGGGAGCGTAAGGTATACATTCGATGGCCGACGAAAGAGTTACATTACGCTTACCGTAAAAGGACTAACATCATACCGAATGAGATTTATCATCGTACCGAATGAGATTTATATCGTACTGCTTTATAAATATAGATAAAGCATTAAAAGAAGTGTCTAATTAAAATTATACAGTTTTACTAATTATTTCATTTCGGATAATTGTTTTGAATTTTTAATTAAATGAACATGTAAGACTGAATGTTAGAAAACCTTTAATATTGACATATTCAGTCTTTGTGTTTAAACAAAATATTCGACAGAAAATATTCTATGTGATTTGGAAGAATAATTAAATCACGGAACTTTGAGGAATTTCATTATACACTGTAAAAAAAAATTCAAGAGGTTACTAAAAAATGTTTAGTAAATTTGTATTCCACAGATTTTTTTAGTAACCATTACAAACTTTTTTTTTGCAAGCGAAACAAGCATTTCTTTTGTAAACTGAACAAAAGATTTTTTTGTATAACTAACTTAAAAATTTTTAGTATGAGCCACCAAGTAAATTTTAGTAATAGCTCCAAAATTATTTTTAATAACCATTACGTAGGCTCGAAGGGCATACAGACTTCTGAAGCGGAAGATTTTTGGCAAAAATGCAATAGATGGCAGCACTAAATATTATGAACATCCTGCTCCGTCAGGATATTCATAATTCCTTTATTAACGAGTACTTACACTGCATACATTCGGGGCGTATTTGGCAGAGGTTAGTATCGAACCTGGGACCTTTCAGCCTGGAGTCCGTTACTATAACCACTATGCTACCAAGGCCACACCAAGTGAGCTTTAGTAATAGCTATTAAAAATATAAAATTACTAACTCTTATTCGTTGCTAACTTTTTTCTAGTAATTCTTACAGATTTTCTTGTAACCGACTAAGATTACTAAAAATTTTTTAGTAATTACAAGGATCACTAAAGTTTTCTTAGTAGATCGACACTTTTTTTTTACAGTGTAGCAACGCAGTAAAACTTCAAGTTTAATAAAATGAGCTAATAAATTTATGAAAAGATGGAAAGTTCCTGCTATACTTTATACTCTTATTTTCATATAGCTATGCGTATTATACAAATATGAATGTTTAGTGAGTTTGTTGAATATAATATAACACAACTATAATATTTTATGTCACAAATAAACATAACATTTGAAATTAGAGTATCGAAAAACGTAGTGGCTTAAAAAATATTTGAAATAAAAATGGTATACATTAAATAATTTTTATTGAACAATTTTTTATTTTTATAAGCTTCATAAATGACTTTCTCAATATTAAGAAAGTTTAAATTAATTTAAATATTTTTCATTTTTATTATTTTTCCATTTTGATTAAGTGAACATGTAAGTTCGAATGTTAGAAAATCTTCAATATTTACACATTCAATATTTGTGTTTAAACAAATATTCAACAGAAACTATTCTAGCTAATTTGGAAGCATAATTAAATCACAGAACTTTGGAAAATTTCATTAGAGTAAAGTATTAAAACTTCAAGTTTTATAAAATTTGCTAATACATTTCTGAGGAGAGGGAAAGTTCCTGCTATCCCTTAAAGATTGTTGCAGCGTATATAGGGTTCTTTTGATCTTATGGTTAGACAACTTCCAACTCTTGTCTCTTAGAAAAGTAGAAAATAATTTATTTACAGATCTTGAGAACAACAGAGTCTTCGAAACTCAGAAATATTACCAGATATTCAAAAATAACTGCTCAAATCTATCGTACAAGTACAGATATAGGTCCCAGAGACTCTTTATACAATGTCGCAACACTAAATAACATTCAAAATAACGTAGATAAAACTCAAGCAAACTTGTTTATCAATCGCCCAGTTGTTCACTCAATGACTGACTGATAAATAATAACAACAACAGCTCGTATTGCTCTCCTTATATAGTCTCGCAGCATGCGCTGGAAATTTCCACAGGCTTCTCGAATATTCCAGAAAACCACGGAAGAACATTCAATGTATCAGCATATTTAAAGGGGGGGGTTACCATAGAGAGGGAAGGGTTACCATCACCAACAAACGCCAAGTTTGTCGCCAACTTGGCGATACATCGCCAAAGTTGGCGACCAAAATTAGTCGTCAACAGTGACGCCAACTTGGTGATATCTCTAATATTTTGCCAAGCTGCCATAGACATTCACTGAAAATAATAGACAAGTTTGCTGGATAACAGAGACAATGTAACAAAAACTAATATTAGTAAAGGAATGGAGGTTAATAAGATTATTTACATTATGTTAAAGTAACAAACACTAACTATTTACAATATTCGTAACAATATACTCCAACTCATTTGCATGTAGCTATGAGTATTACACAAACATGAATATTTAACAAGTTTGTTAAATGTAATATTACAAAACTATAATTTTTTATCCAGTAAATAAACATAGAATTTGAAAATAGAATATCAAAACCGTAGAGGTTTAAAAAAAATTGTAAGTGAAAATGTTTTACATTGCATTATTTTAATTAATCAATATTTATTACTTATACACATGATACATGTCTCATTCAATATTAGGCCATATACTAACCTAACCTAATTTATTTATTTTATATTTTTATTAGTTTATAGTATATATTGTCTTGGTATGCATAGGACGTGATTTATTGTACAGGTGTATAAAGTGCATTTTAGTTATATTTGTAATTTACAAATTTCATTACCGGTTTTCCTTTATTTATTGGTACATTCGCCAAAATTTATGCCAAAAAATTGAGAAAGACGTGCGAATCTGTAAGCTTTACGGAATTTCATTAAAGTGAATTTCAGCAAAAGTATTAAAATTTGAACCAGATACTTGAAAAGAACTCTTCCATAGAACTCTCTCATATCATCCGGGTCTTTTTCTGTGCCTAGTGTTGGGCCTTAAAAAATAAAATAACTGTCTCGTTTTACCACATGAAAATGTGTAATGCATTTCAAAAGCAAATTTGAACTGATTTCATTTACAATCGGAAAATTATCCGATTTTTAGCATCCTCGTATATGATATAAATCTTATGTAATAATAACAAACTCCAAAATTTAGTTTATTTAAGAAATAAATATATTAAAAATATATTTTGTAGCATGCATATGCTATTAAAATATAGGAAGTCAGAAGCTCTTCTACTGGGTAACACTATAATAATTTTTATTCTTCAATACTAAGTTTAAAAGTAACAGTCTTTTTTATGTAACACAAGAAAGATAAAAAATCATGCGTCAAGCACAGATTATGAACATTTTCCAGCATATTCATAATATTGTAACAAAACTGCATCATTTAAAAAAATTAAAATATTACGTCTCATTTCAATATATAGAAAAGTATACTGGTGTCCAAAAGTTAAGCATAATTGGCAATTAAGTAATTATTTTTAAGTAATGAAAGAAATATAAATTGAAATGTGGTGAAACTCCAGGTGTGCAAACAAAATAGTACGCGTCATATATTTTCACGAAGAGTTTTCCCCGAAATCAAACAGGGGACCGTCAACAAATTGAAAAAGAACGAAGATCTTTTGGATAACCCTGTCAAAACTAATATAGCAAAAGTGTTCAAACTGCACATTATGATTAATTGGCGTATTGTAATGTACTGTGTTTATTTTTATAAGGATAGCATTCATACTCGTAGAGAAATTAAGGTTTTTATAAAAACAGTCCTAAATTTTTCCAAGTTTTTTGCTTATAATTTGCAGAGTTCTTATTATAAAATAATGTTCTTTTTTGAAAATATGACAAACATCATTGTACACAATACCCTGTCATCAGAATTTAAAAATAATAAAAATTGTATGAAGAATGAGTATGTTTAGTAAATAATTTTTCATTGCGCATGCGTCAATGATATCAAAATGTCATTTACATATTATGTTAGCTAAATGTATAGAGCAACTTCTGTAAAAGTTTCAAAAACATTGCTTGAAAATTCTGAAAATGGACGCCTATAGAATCAACTCAAAATGCGTTATTCCTGAAGGAAGCAAAAAAATCTGGAGTTTATACGTGCAATATTGTGTAGGCGCTAAACAATGGAATATGGATACAGCCCCTCATCTTTTTGCTTCATTTAGGGAATAAAGGATTTTGATCTCATTCTATCAACGATAATTTTTAGAATTTTTAAGCTATGTTTTTGAGGCTTTTACAGAAGTTGCTCTATACATTTAGCTAACACAATATGCAAATGAAATTTTGAAATCGTTGACGCATGCGCAATGAAAAATTATTTACTAAACCTACTCATTTTTCATACAATTTTTATTATTTTTAAATTCTGATGACAGGGAATTGTGTACAATGATGTTTGTCATTTTTTTCAAAAAGGAACATTATTTTATATTAAGAACTCTGCAAATTATACGCAAAAAACTTAGGACTGTTTTTATAAAAACCTTAATTTCTCTACGAGTATACATGCTATCCTTGTAAAAATTAACACAGTACATTACAATAAGCCAATTAATCATAATGTGCAGTTTGAACGCTTTTGCTACATTAGTTTTGACAGGGTTATCCAAAAGATCTTCGTTCTTTTTCAATTTGTTGACGGTCCCCTGTTCGATTTCGGGAAAAACTCTTCGCGAAAATATGTGACGCGTACTGTTTTGTTTACACACCTGGAGTTTCAGCACATTCCGATTCATATTTCTTTCATTACTTAAAAATAATTACTTAATTACCAATTATGCTTAACTTTTGGACACCGGTGTATAACGCATGTCAAAACAGAAATTCAGCTGTTCCCACCTTTAATCGGAAGATTATCTAAAATGTTTAGGGCCCTGTCTATGATATATAAATATGTATCTATTAACAACACATATTCCAAAATTTAGTTCATTTAAGATATACATATATTTCAGTTGAATATTCTCCTTCAGCAACTTCCTGCAATAAAGAAAATGCTATGCAATACTTTTGTGCAACCCTATCTATGAGGTATAGGATTTATATATAAAGAGAAATATGTAAAAAACTAATTAAATTGAAAAGGTTTGACCGAATTTTAAAAGGACTCTCCAGAAATTATTACACAAAGACAGTACTGTAACATTTTTTTGTGTCCCTGTAAATTAACAATAAATGCTATAAATGCTCTGTTTTAACGTGATTGTAAAAAAATTTAGTGATATATGTTAATTTCAATGCATTTGAAATGGCGTATTGTCATTAAATTTCTCTCCAAACGGTTTTTCTCCATAGACCATAATGTAATCAATTTCTGGTACCTATAAATGAACCATCAGTCGTATAATACTACAAATTCAATATCAAACATTGTTTGTTGAGCCTAAATAAGATTTATCAATTGCATGAAAGTCCGAGTATATTTAAGGTACTTAGAGCTTCAACAGGCGGGCAGACGGACAGACAAACCGAATCCATAAGCACTTTTCAACTTTGTTGGAAAATTGTAAAAATATATATGACATAATAAATTGAGTTAGTGTAATAAAAAGTTAGAAGCATTACAAAATATTCATGAAATGCATTATTTAAAGATATGAGAGAAAATACACATTCCTATAGAGTGCTCAGCAAAAGTTTAGAAAATGATCGATTACGGGTCTGTTCTGAATGCAACGAATAAGTGTAACTCATTTGTCGCATATTACTTAGATTTATCCTTTAACTATAAACAATAAATTTTAAATTATACATTTTACATAATATATAATGTCAAAAAAATAATAACATTATGGCAAAAGTACAGAAAATCTGCATATTTACAGAAAAATAGCCAAAATTTAAAATCGAACTGCTGACACATTATGTACAATTAATAAAAAATGACTTTTAATTAAAGAAACTATATCCTGCACCTCTTAAGGGTCTATTGTTTACCAAACTTCTTCAACAGTAGTTCAAAGTTCTTTAGCAAAAGAGTCAGAAGCGTATTGTCAAAAATTTGCGTAAACCATACGGAATAGGATGGCTCTAAAATTTTCGATTGGATTCAGATCAGGAATATATGTCGGTCAATCGAAAACATTAATATTTTGAGAGTTAAGCCAAGTTTTTGTTTTGTATGTAACGTGGATAGACGCATTATCTTTCTCAAAAACATAATTGGGACTAGCTACAAGTTCATCAAATGGCTGTAAAATTTCTTCAATATGTATGTGACAATTTAAAGTTAGGGGGGGGGGGGCAGAAACATCATCGCCAGGTTTCCCTTTCTCTGCACAGAAGGCATGGCCAGCGAGGAAAAAAAACGAAATAAATAAATGTAGAAGGTCCAAATAATCACTCTTTGGCTGCTGCAAGTTCATTTTATTAAACTGCAGTTATATTAGAGAGAAAAGTTCCTGTTGCAGACAATATTTTACCGAAACATCCAAAAAATATTCCATCCTTTACTACATCAAGCCAAGCCGTACTCATGCAAGAGCGCACCCAAGAATCCCTTCTTCTCATCTCGAGACTTCCCCTCTTAAATCTAAAAAGAACATTCTAGAATATTCTCTTGTCTCAAACCCTCATTATTTTATGTAAACATAACTCATGCCCATATATGAGACTATTTTCCACAGACGATAATTTTGATTTAAAAAAATATTATTTAACCAATTTATAATCGACTCAGAATTTCTTAGGCAGACGATTTTTATAGATGATTAATTTTAAAAGAAAAAGAAAAGAAATGAATTTATTGATATGCACACTATCAAAGGTTGACGGAGGGAAAATAAATGAATAGATAAAATAAAATAATGATATTTTTTGAAAGGTATGGTTTTGGAATAAATTTAATAAGACTTTCTTAAAAAGGGTTGATAAAAACATAGAAGAAATAAGTTTTATTTGGAATATTAAGAAATAAAGTTTAATTAAGAATATCTTTAATTTAGAGCCATCTTTTAAAATTTACGCATACTGGAATAATATCTTTTAAGGTGAATTAAGAATTTATATCGTTTGCATAAAGATTAACAGATTAGATCTAGAAACAAGATTTAATTTATTAATTTGAAGTAAGTACGGAATATTATTATAAGAAAATTAAAATAGTATAAAGGTTAGTTTTGGCGAAAGAAAATTAAAATTTGTAAAATGAATATATATATATATATATAGTCATGCATTGTTTGTTGACCATCGAGGAGCTCTTGAGATTCTTGAGCATTAAAGCAAAGTGAGGCTCAAATCGTTAGAAAGTCACCTCGTTGTTGATGAGTACTATAGAATGTACAAATCCAATAATATGCCCATCCATCTGGACCATCCAAATTACGCTTTTTTACGTCGCTGAATATCACGATACACCATTTAAAGTCCATTTGACATATGTTTGCGAGCCTAGAGCATTTTCATCAATTTGTAGTGATATTTCAAAGCTGTTGTTTTATCATTTACATTTAAACAAAGTTTTTACTTTCTTTAATTTCTCTACAAATCATTTCCATTGACACAAGTCCTGACTCATTTTTGTGGTTTTTTATTTTGACTAGCAAATATTATTTTTGTAGATGCCAGTTTGTGGACCCTTCTATCACCTCGTTTTTTGGTCACATTGGGCTTTCCAGATCTAAATTTTGTTTAGAAAGAGTCACCCATAGAAAATACTTGATAGATAGACTTTTTTGGACAATTTAAATTTGCTTAAATTTTAGCTTCCGTTCTTCAGTTACTTCACCTGACCGAATATTTCTAGCTCGCAGCATCTTCACTTACTGATGGTATTACGAGAAGCACTTAGGTGCTTCATGTGTGTGACGTGTTAAGTTTGAAATTTGGATTTTTCCGTTAACAGTTGCCAAAAATCCAGAGAGTGTCAAAACTTTTACAATAGGCGAATTTCAGTTTTCTTAAGTCAAATTAAATATTATCATATATTAAAACCATTATTTACGTTCTGAAATGTTTAAAATATATTTAAAAATAAGTATCAACCTAGAGTT
Organism: Maratus speculifer; assembly: GCA_964019185.1. Classification (NCBI taxonomy): domain Eukaryota; kingdom Metazoa; phylum Arthropoda; class Arachnida; order Araneae; family Salticidae; genus Maratus; species Maratus speculifer. The sequence continues at coordinate 92,251,697 of OZ025294.1, read as the reverse complement.
CGTATTTTATTTTTATAAATTAAATCTTACCAATGGCTAAACTTTTAATTTTTATTCTAAGGAGAAAAAAATTAATTGTTTTGAAATTCATTAACATAGTTTTGCAGTAGAATCTTTTTCATAACATATTTCAGTAACAAGAAACATTGACGTATTTTATATAGTACCATAGAATTAAAAATCAATAAAATCACAATGTAAATTTACTCAAAAAAATAATGTTTAAAAATCTCTTCTTTAAAGGACATAAAATGTTAAAGCTATATTGAATGTAAACAGATGCTGCATCTTAAGCACATAAAACGTTTTTCAAATGGAAATCAGTGTAGGAGAATTTTCCTGATTCTTTAGCTATATGTATACATGCTTTCACTTGATAAATTGGATTTGCATCTTCTTTCAAATATAAGAGTGGCATTCTTTTCAAATGGAAACTTTATAGTAAACTCTTACGTAGAAGCAATTGTACATTAATGTTATTTGGCTAGATAAATTATATTTTTCTACCTAAATACTGATAGAAATATCAGGGGATGTAGTGGGATTATAAGATATATGAATCAATTTTTTAAGTATATTCTTGACTAAGGCTTGATAAATATAACTTAAAATTTCAAGCTTAATACCTAAAGAAGCATTTTTGAAAAATGATATCAATCACTTAAATTTAACACTTAAACATCAAAGCTATACGGTATCCAAATTTTCTGTGTGTGCCTGTAAATGAAAGATAAATTCGATGCACAGCATTTTCTACAACAAGCACCTATTAATACAAGTCAGTGATATATAAACATATTTCAATATGTATAAAATTGCGCAACATAATTTAAAAATATCCCAAAAGATTTTCTCCATACACCGTACTGCAATGAACTTCTTTTGATGCACATGTTAATGAATTACAAATGCCACAAACTTCATTTTCATTACGAAATATGTGATAGTAATCCACTATAAGAAACAAACAATTTCATGACAATCTGACAATATTTGCAGCATTTAGATCGCAGACAGGTTACAAAAAGAACAATAGGCAAACCAACTAACCGAACTCATGAATACTTTTCAACTATATTGGAAGTGTTTAAAAAAAAGATAAAAATAAATAAAGATATATATATATAAAATCTGGGAAAAAATACGCAAAGGGAGAAAGGAGGTCAAAATAGATGACATTGTAAACAAATAAAATACAAGAAAGAAAAATCTTGCGCTAAGCTTAGATTATGAAACACTTTTGAACACTTCCTGACATCTTCGTTAATAAAACTTCGTTCTTTAGGAAAAATGGTATGAATCAAAATAAAATGTATCTAAGTAATTTAAGAAACAGATAAAATATTTGAAAATTAGATTTCAAAAGTTACTTTCCACAGCCAAATATGTATTCCAAATCTTATGGAAAATCCTGTATTCGATCAGTAACTTTATATATATTATACGATATAAAGTAAAAAATTAATTCAGCAAGAAAATGCATAACAAACAGAAAATTATCTTTTAACATGTTATACCAATAGATGAAAACATACTTAGATGTAATTTTCTACACTGTGGTTTACCTAGCACCTTTATTACACGTAACTATTTAATTAGAATTTAATTAAAACTAAACATTGTTAAAACGACTAAAATCACATTTCCATACATTATCATACATAAATGGTAATGTATTCAGTTCTCTGCGAGACCCTATGTAACGCGTATCTATATTTTTCAAATATTTCTTAGTAAGCTGAATACCGTTCAGCATAAAAATGCTGAACACATTTTGAAACCACATTTAAGCAATTTATGCTCTGTATTTATACTATCGATAATATATAATATACTCTGTAACCTTTACGAATTTTTTTGTTTAGTCCTGTATATCAACTATAATATTTATACACATCATATAGTATGCATAAATACAGTGAAACTTAAAAGTGCTTATATTAAATAAAAATACATTTCCTGCCATCCTCGCTATTAAAAAGTTTCTCGAATGGAATATACTGTCTGAAATCCTTTGCGTGGCTCTGTACTTCTTTTTATATTTGACTTATAGTAAACCTCAATGATGAATGACAGTTTAATTACAGTTAAATACTTTAATAAAATAAAAATAAGCTGCAAACCATCCCCCCCCCCCCGCTATACCAATATCTAGCGGACTCTGTACACTGTTAAAAATAAATCTGTGAATTCATGGTGAAACTACCGGCATAGCAAAGTAGCCGAATTTTCACCGTTTCGCTAGTAGATTTTTCGTTGTGAAAAATAACAGAAAGGAAAACTCCGCATGAAGAAGCGGGAACTTTCTCTTACAAAATTTGATTTTTAATGATAATAATTTAATACATTTTTTAAAATTAATGAATCGACTGATCGCCAAAGAGTACGAAATTTCCGAGTGATTTTAAGCTTCTGTATTATATTACTTACTTAATTAATTAGTTTTATTATTTTTTTTTGGTATAATTTACCTCAATCCGCCCTGAGGATCGAACTCGAAACCTTTTCATAGCGGAACAAATCCTTACTGACTGAACAAAAGATGCAAGGCCATAATGTGCAAAGTGTGTCTTAAAAGTAGTTTTGTGTAAAAAAGTGGCTTTAGTGGGAAAATCTGTTGTGCTTTTTAAAAATTTCCTTTGAAATATATTTGTTAGAATATTTGTAAACGGTTTATTTTATTTTATTTTAGACTGGTGCACAATACTTATTATTTTTAAAAATCAATTTTATTTTTTAACTAGTTTAAATTAAAAAAAATTACTGTTTAAAAATCAATGATTTTTTCTCCTTTTTTTTGAATGAATGAAAAATTATTCATTTTTTTAAAAAAAATAATATTATAGACAATTTTTTGAAATTGTTGTACACTATTTATTTATTTTTTGGTTAGTTAATTAAAAGATTTTTTAATAAGAATTAATAAAAAAAAATAAATGGAAAAAATGTAATTTAAAAGGGATTTTTTTTATGTTTTCATTACCGCCAGTAGGATTCGAACCCACAATCTGCGCTTCCAGGCGATTCGCGGTGTGGTGCCTCGACCTCTCGGCCACGCAAATTTTATTTTACCTCATAAATGTGTATCTATTTTTAGGTTTAACGGTTTTATCAACTTTAAAACTCATTTAGAACGATTTTTCCCCCATACGTATTGCAAAGAAAAAATTGTTACTGTCCTTATAGATAAACTAAACATGCAGCAAACTTTTATTGAAATAAGGTTAAATAAGGCTTCTGTTAGGATAAACGAATATGACATCCAAAAAGTATCAATTCAGTCAGATTATATTTACGACGTTAGAGTGCGGCGTAACAGCCAAACAGCAAGATAATCTGAAATTATAAACATTTTTATCTTTGTTGGAAAATTTTAATAAAGGGAAGGCTGTTATTTACAAATGTCTTCTAAAAGGATATGTGTTCCAAAAATTATATTACCATAAATACACAAATTACTATGCAATCTGATTAAAAAGGATTAAGGAGAAAGCTACATAAGGGTAAAAAAAAATATATTTTTTAATCTCTTCCGATTGCATTCACAACAAAGGATGCGCCAAACACGAAAGATGTTAGTCGGTGTATAATCTAATACGAATGTAGACATCATTTACAGGCTGTCATAAAACTATCAAATCAGATTATCTTTTGTCAATGGACAATTGATAGAAATATTGTAGCATAGAAATATTAAATGAGTTGTAACGCGTCGAAAAATGTGAAAATATTTTTACACCGAAAAGCAAGTGTACGTAAACCATATATGCGGGAATTTGTGAGTAAATGCTGTTCTAAAACCCAAACGGTCTACACTGTTCAAATATTCTGTAAAATAACATAGAAAAAAAAGTAAGACTTTGTAAATTTACACTAATTCTCGGTTAAATCCATTTCGTGGAGTTTCTCCGACAAAATTTTACAGATATTTCACTTATCTTGCATCAATTAACTGTAAGGAATTCTACGTCTTTATTTAAAGAAAATTTTTATTATTGTTGAAACTTGTAATTGAAAATGCACACTTTTAAAATTTTTTTGCAGTTTTCTTACAAACATTTAAGAAGAAAATTTAGTTTAAAAATTGTTTCTTTAAAACTTTAGAAGAGTAAAATCTTCTCGGAGTTAGTAGGTATTAATATCAATTTGCATTATACGAAATGAATATTTCTAACTGAGCAAAAAAATACCCAACTCTTTTTTTTTTTTTTTTTTTTTTTTTAGTTTGAAGTATTAATTTCGTATGATATTTTATCTATCAGTTTTATTTAGTTAAAATAATAGCTTATCAATTGTTTTTTACAAATGCTAGAAGCTTGGTAATATGAAAAGTAAAGTGTGAGGTATTACTTCAAAGCTGTTGTTATTATTACAATTCTATTGTTAATTATTATTTCAATGATAAATGTGTTATAAAAACATATTTATCTTTTAAAAACGTTTTATACAAAATGAATTAAATAATGATAATATTAAAAACTCTTTTTTAAATAATACATTGCATTTTTCTGTTCATTTTTCTCTTATTTCTTACCAAAACATTCCTTAAAAAATAAATAATGTGCAACATTTTTGAGGAATTCTCTAAAACGTCATCGTTGAAAAATAGAATTAGATCAAATTTTTGAATTTAAAAAAAAAACCATTGATTTTTTTATATCTTTTGTTAAAACCTGTTAAAAATTAAAATTAATAAAAAACATACTAGGTACAATGTATCAGTCTAAAATAAATCAAAATAAAACTTTTGCGACTTTTCTATAGCATATATTAAAAGCGAAATCTTTGAAAAGCGCAAGGGCAATAGATTTTTGCCCCGCTGAATCACAAAAGACATTCTTTATACTAATATTCGGGATTTTAAAATTATTATGAATAATCTTTTAATTAATCAAATATACACTGTAAAAATATCCGTTAATATACAGAAATTGTTCCCTAAAATTCTACGGAATAGTTCCGTTTTTCCGAAAAAACAGCAGAAATTCCGTTATTGATATTTTGAGATTATAAAAACAATAACTTTTCCGTAAAATTTTCTGAAAACGGAGGAGTTCCGTATTAAAACAGCAAAAATTCCATAAATAACACCAGTGTCGCCATATATATCTGGGATACAGAAACATTATAAAGTTGTTTCATGAACAACTTTGTATAATAATGTTCTTTATTTCTTTCTGTTTTAATAATATAAAGCTAACATATTTTTACAATATTAAAAAAATAATAAAAATTATAAAATTTTATTAATCTTTTTTAAGTTTGAGATTAGTTAGTTAGTTTATTTCCATTATCATTTTTAAATAATGTTTACCACATTTATAGCCTATTTTTTAAAATATGCGTAGGATAGTGGAAAAACGTTCGACTTTTAAATTTAATATATTTTAATAAAAGTAATAATAAAATAATAAAAAAATAATTTTAATTTTAATACATTTTAATATTACTTTAAGAATATCCTTTCAAAAATAAATAAGTAAATAAATATGAATAATATTACAATAAACTTTTAAAAATCTCCTTAAAATGAAAAAAAAAAAAACTTTTTAATGTATTTAACTCTTAATACATGTAATATTTTAAAGTCTAAAATTTATTTTTTATAGAACTGAAATTAAAAACTAAATATTCCAAATTATGGAAATAAAATCTGGAATCTGAATAATGGAAAAACGTTCGACTTTTAATTTTAATATATTTTAATAAAAGTAATAATAAAATATTAAGAAAATAACTTTAATTTGAACATATTTTAATACTACTTTAAGAATATCCTTTCAAAAATAAATAAGTAAATAAATATGAATAATATTACAATAAACTTAAAATCTCCTTAAAATGAATAATAAAAAAAAAAACTTTTTAATGCATTCAACTCTTAATACATGTAATATTTTAAAGTCTGAAATTTATTTTGTATAGAACTGAAATTAAAAACTAAATATTCGAAATTATGGAAATAAAATCTGGAATCTGAATAATGGAAAAGCGTTCGACTTTTAATTTTAATATATTTTTATTAATAAAATATTAATAAAATAACTTTAATTTTAACATATTTTAATATTACTTTAAGAATATCCTTTCAAAAATAAATAAGTAAATAAATATGAATAATATTACAATAAACTTTTAAAAATCTCCTTAAAAAAAAAAAAAAAACTTTTTAATGCATTCAACTTTTAATACATGTAATATTTTAAAGTCTAAAATTTGTTTTGTATAGAACTGAAATTAAAAACTAAATATTCGAAATTATGGAAAAAAAATCTGTTAAACATTTAGAACTATACACTCATACAGAAAATAATTCTCAATAAAAATTAATGCCGCGTTTAACATAAGGCCTTTGCTTTATAAAATCATTCGAAATAAGTAAAGTTATTTGCAAGCACTGTATGCGTAACTATGGCGTAATGGTATTACACTACTACAAGCTGCCATGGGACAGGTGCTTGGTTCGATCCCCATCGAGGGTAAGTGACATTTATTCAAAGCTGTTTAAATTAAATGTATGTGTTCTAATCTGATGTGTCCTAGTCTAAAGAATAAAAAAGCCAGTTTGTCCTTGAAAATTCTTTTTTGGCTTTCAAGCGAAAATTTTTATATAAAAAAAAATATGAAAACGGAAACATTTTGTAAAAAAACGGAAATATTGCTGGAAAAAACGCAAAAATTTTTCAGTTAAATAACGGAAATAGTACTGGCGTCAAGATTACCAGAACTATTTCCGTTATTTAACGGGAAAATTTTTTACAGTGTACATAAATTTATATATATTTAAGACAAATTTTGCAATTAATAATTGATTTATTTTATAAAAATTACTTTTTTCGGGTAAGTTTCCAAAGCATCACTCAATCGAGTTATCGTACGTTGACAAAAAACAAACAAATAACAACAACAACAACAACAAAAAAAAACAAAAAAAAAACTTGGAAAGTCCTTATAAATTCATAGCAGAGAACTTTTGAAAATCGAGCACTATCATAAAAAAAATTATTTTCTCTGCGAGATATAACAAGTAATTGTTATCAACCCTTCTTTGAATCAGGAAAAAAAAAATTGCATTTTTCTCCACAGTCTTATCAATTCAAATTTACTGATCTCGTGAAGCCCGGGCATTTATATTTCTAAATTGATGTCAGATGATTATGAAACGGAAAAGCTTATCAAGTTTGAATACTTTTCCAAAGCGGTTTAACGAATCGCTATTTAATGACGGGATTAAATTCGAGGGTTTGAAAACCTTTCAACGATGTTAACGAGGAATTAGATTTCACAAATCGTAAAATAACTAAAAAGCAAATGCATTAATTGGATCATTAGGAAAAGAACTTCGAAGTTTAAATAACAGAATTTTTTAACTGAGTTATTTTGAAACATTTTATTTTATCTATTATTCCTATTCAATTTTCTAAATATTATTGCGAAAATAAGAATTTAGAATTTTTGCATGATTGTGTAATTTTAAATTAAGGAGATATATGACCTTTAAACTTTCAAAAATTTAGTTTTCGGTTTTAGTTTTACTCTGAATGTCTTAAATTTTCTAAACAATTTACACAAAATTACATTAAAAAATATTTTTTTTTTGTGAGTTACAATCATTAATAGACGCTAAATATAATTAACCCTTAACTGCTGTTATCGGTCTCAGAGATCGCTGAGTTTTTCAAGTTTCACAGTTTAACTTCAAATTTTAGTTTAACTATAGATACTGGTCAAATTTCGTTTCGTTTGGAGCAGTATTAATACAATTGGCGACTTTTGAATTGTTTAATTTTATTAACAATGGCCTTGTATATGTTACAGGCCAAACCCGATTTTAGGCCAAACTAGATTGGCCTAGGCCAAACTAGTCTATCCTAACGCCCATCGGATAAACTAGTTTTTCCTAGGCCAAACCGGTCTATCCTAACGCCCATCGGATAAACTAGTTTTTCCTAGGCCACACCGGTTTATCCTAACGCCCATCGGATAGACTAGTTTTTCCTAGGCCAAACTAGTCTATCCTAAGGCCCATAGGACAAACTAGTTTTTCCTAGGCCAAACTAGTTTGGCCTAACTCTCATAGGATAAACTAGTTCAGCCTGCTGTTTATTGGTCTGAACTAGTTTATCCTAGGCCAGTTCAATTTGGCGTGATTTTATTGAATTCAATGACTGCTTCAGCGCCAACATTCTACTTTCTCCTAGGCTGATCTAGTTTGTCCTAGGTCAATATAATTATCCGTGTTTTTAGCTCACGGGCGTCAAAGCCAATGAAATAAAGGACTCACAGGTTCTGTATGTATGTACGTACGCATGTATGTACGTATGTACGTACGAATGTACGTAACGCTATAACTCTTGATATAAATATCCGATTAGCTTCAAATTTTGGATGTAGGTTCCTTCTGATAAGATACTTTTCTGATTAGTTTTGGAAATTCACTGAATGAGAATAAAGGGGGTGAACGGGAGTCTAATCCTCCACCGTTAATTTAGAGAAATGCATTTATCATGCAGAATTATCAGTTTTCATTTAAAATGTTAGATATAGGATTATTCTGACAAGGCGCCTCCGGGATTAGTTGTGGATGTTTATTGTTTAAGTGTTAAAGAAAGGGCAATGTAGGTACCCCCCCATAATTTAGATAAATGATTTTCAACGCAGAAATTACGGATTTGCTTCAAATTTTGGTTATAGGTTCTTTCTGATAACGCAATTCCCTGAATAGTTTTGAGGTTTTAATGGTAAAGTATGAAGAGAAAATGACGGATTTCCCTCTTACCTAGTAAAAACTAGTTTTTCCTACGGGCATATATAGATAAACAAGTTTTGCGTAGGAAATCTAGTTTATATAATTGGCGTTAGGATAAAATAGTTTGGCCTAGCCTCATCTAATTTGGCTCGAAATCGGGTTTGGCCGGTAAAAAACATGTCTTTCATTAGAATAAGTATAAATGTGTGTCAAGAGTAATTGCTTATAACATCAATACAGGAATTTCACATGTCCACCCTAAAGACATAATGCATTTTACATGGTGTTTTTTTTTCCTGCAGACTCGTGCCAACCGAGATCAAACTTGCATTCATTATTATTATTATTATTATTGCATATTCGAGCCAGATTGGAGGTGAACATAATTTGGAATCGAACAGCGTTTTCCATTTTTAAGAAATTAATTTCTTGTCGACATATAAGCTATTCTTGTCACGGCGTCAATTTCTCTTTTCCGTGAAGTCGTAACCAAAAATTCGATTCAAAACGTAGCTTTAATAGTATTTTCTCAAAGGTACATCACTTTTATGGAAAAATGGTTAACGCCATTCGATTACATATTTTCTGAGTGAGAATGCCTGTTAATCTTCTGCCTTTCCGAAAATGAATTAATTCTTAAATGTGTTAGGATGTAGCTCTTTTGGATTTGAGAAAAGTCTTAAGGAATGACAGAGAAACATATTCACAAATTTACTTTTTACTGAACAGTTTAGTTATGATGTTTATAACTCTCCTTTTCTTTCTTTTGTTTTAAACTACATTAATTATTTAATGAATCCCCATTTCAATATTGAAAGGTCTAAGAAACTAAATAATCAATAACACATTATGTATTTTTCATTCTGTGAACACCTCGTAATTTAAAAATACATTGTAAATTTATCCAATATGTATGTATGCAGTATTTTTTAAAGGAATCCTAATTGTATGTTAAGTAAAATTTGAATTTTTTGCAGAAATTGAGTAGGGCCAGATTGAGCGGGACTGAGTCTTTTTTTCACATATTTTTGTAGAGGCAGGGCTCGGCCTGAAATTTTAATTTTTATACAGGGTCACGTCAAAATAACTTTTCTTCGGGAAAGGCGGGGCCCGAAACTCGAAATTCTGGCCCGTGCAAACCTCTAACAGGATTCTACAACGCATCGAATAAAATACATTATCATGGTAATGACAAAACCACTTTGCACAAGGTTAGCAATGGAGCAGTAGTCGGGATCAATATTAAAAAGAATATTGCCCAATTAAACTGATGACTTTGCATTCACAGGCTGTTTACAGTCATTGTGTATTTCAGCCTTTTTTTTTTATAGAATAACACCCTCGAAAAATAAAGTAAGTTGGATTACTTTTTCCCATTTCCCGCACTTATATTTAACCATTGAACCCCCAAAACTAATCACAGATACGCTTTATAAAATTAAACAATTATCCAAAATTTGAACCAAATCAGATAATTCTGCTTAAAAAACCATTCATCTGATTTAGAGAGGGTAATCTCACATTCCTCCCTTTATACTTAATCATTAAACCCTCAAAACAATTCAGGGATTCGCCTTTTAAAGAAAAAACTATAAGCTATATTCAAAATTTACCGTAAATCGGATAAAACTGCATAAAAACCCATTTATCTAATTTAAGGAAGGCGATAAATCGTCTACTAACCCATTGTACATAACCATAAGAAAAGACCCAAATTAATTAAAGAAGCACCTGATCAAATGAATTCATGTCCAAAATTTTAAGCAAATTGGATAATTCTGAATTATAACAAATTTATATGTTTTAAGGAAGGAAATAAATTGCTGGTTCAGACCAAAAACCAAAGAACCACCAAAATTAATCAGTGAAACGCTTTATCAGAATGAACAAATCTAAGATTTGCAGGAAATCGGTTAATTCTGCATGAAAAATCCATTTAACAAAATTAGTCGGGATTCCCCCGTTCTTCCCTTTGTTCTTATTCAATTAATCCCCAAAACCAATTAGGGAAACGCCTTACCAGAATGAATATATTTCTAAAATTTGAAGTAAATCAGTAAATTCTGCGTGAAAAAAGCATTTACATAAATTATGGGGCGTTACCCCTATTCTCCCCTCCCTTTATACTTAAACAATTGACACCCACAACTAAAGAAGGCGCCTCAACAGATCCTATATCTAAAATTTGAATAAAATATGCTAATAATCCATAGAAATCCATTTATTTGAATTAAGGGAAGGGCCGAATCAGCCTCTCGTCCCCTCCCCCCTTATTCTTCTAAAATAACCTCCCAAAATTAATCAGAAAAGCTCCTCATAGCTCCTCATTCTTTGATAGAAATCGAGTATTTCTATCAAAAATTATTGCGTTACGTACTTACGTACATACATAGATGCAGAACCCACGGGCACATTAGTTCTCAGTCTTTGGTAGCTGATGACATAAAAACATGTCAAATTACATTATTTCTATCAAGAGTTATCGCGTTACGTACATGCGTACATACATACGTACATACATGAGTACATAGATACATACAGAACCTGTGAGCCCATTTTTTCTTTGGCTTTGACGCCCATTCGCGAAAAACACGTAAAATTAAATTGGCCTAGGATAAACTAGATCAGCCTAGGACAAACTAGAATTTTGGCGCTGAGGCGGTCATTGAATCAAATAAAATCACGCCAAATTGAATTGGCCTAAGATAAATTAGATCGGCCTAGGATAAACTAGTTCAGACCAATAAACAACAGGCTAAACTAGTTTATCCTATAAGAGTTAGGCCAAACTAGTTTGGCCTAGGAAGAACTAGTTTGTCCTATGGGCCTTAGGATAGACTAGTTTGGTCTAGGAAAAACTAGTTTATCCGATGGGCGTTAGGATAAACCGGTTTGGCCTAGGAAAAACTAGTTTATCCGATGGGCGTTAGGATAGACCGGCTTGGCCTAGGAAAAACTAGTTTATCCGATGGGCGTTAGGATAGACTAGTTTGGCCTAAAATCGTGTTTGGCCTGTAACATATAGACGGAATTTTCTGTAAAGCTCAGGCCAAGGGCGCTAGTGTAGCCGCTTTCAGCTCATACTTCCGCTTGTTGTATAAAACATACGGGATTTGAGTAGGCTGTTTGAAAAAAAAGTTAAATAACTAATTTTACTCTTGTCAGTTTTCATTTTTTCCTCTAGTAATTCGTAAACAAGTAAATACTTATGTACATGGTTTATTTATATTATAATAAAGTGTTTATGTATATTTTTAAAGGAGTAAAAAACTTAGAATACTACCTCGGAATCTGATTAATTACATTAACCCTTACTTTTGGCGGTTGTGCTCGGCGACATTTGTTTATATACAAATCTGAGATAATAAACATGCACACTTTACGGTTCGAGAATTTGCAGAAGATACATTATTTGTTTATTTACTTATTTTTTCTTTTTGTCTGATTACAAATAAATTGTATTTGCAAAAATAAAATCTTATTCAACAATAGAGAAATATATATCTCTATGCATATAAAATTAAATTGCATATCTTTTAATTTATTTTTGGTTGATATTCCTGCAGTTTAAATGTATTCATGATTTTTTTTTTCTTTACAATTTGATTACCAAAAATGTCTTCATTTAATTATTAATTTTTCTCGCTTGTATTCAAATTTTAAAAAGGTTATCTTACACGTAATTCTTATTTACCGTTTGCACAAAAAAATAATGTGTTGACTTTTAGGTTGCCCTTGATTGTGTTTTCATTTTTATAATGTGAAACCATGCCTAGTGAAATAATAACATTATTAAAATTTCGTTTAATAGTGTTTTATTTAAAATACCCTCCTCCCTTAGCAACTTCTAAAACACAAATTGCTCTAATTAAAAAGCATATATTCTTCTTGATATTTTTTAAACTTAATGAATTTGTAAGATGCACATTAAATTCATAAAAATCTAGTGAAAGAAATCAGGATTCTATTTATTAAAAAGCATTAGAAATTGAGAAAGTCATTTTTCTGGCCTTGCTTTTGGATAAATCACCCTTCTAATGATTGTTTGTTATTAATTTTGTTGCGTGAAATGAATAATAAATGTTGCATAGTTAAAAAGCATACAATTAATAGGGGGAAAAAACTAAAGAAAGATCATTCCATATATAAATTGCTAGTTCGATTTTTTACCACAGACATCGAGTTCTTATGTCAGACTCTTTGATTATTTGAATTTTTCTCAGACATCGCATTTCACACACAAAAACAAGAGAACATAAGCAACATTTTCTCAAAAGCAGTAACTTGTCAGTTTTGATTTTTCCCTTGATTGATAATTTTTATTACATTTCATATACAAAAAAATAAAAGTTATCAGTTTTTCTATTTAGTTTTCAAATTCTCTCTCTTTTTGTGTGTTTGTGTGTGTGTGTGTGTAACAGATTGCAGAATATGGAATTATCTTTGAAACTAAAGAAAATGTATTGATTGAACAGCCGATAAATATTTTTTGAAACTGCTGAAGAAGATGACAGAAAGAAAAAAAAAATCAAGAGAATGTCCTTGCTGCTCGGTGTTTTTATAATTAATCGCCTATGCAGTAAGGAACTTCCCTTAGACAAACACCTGGTGCTTAAGTCTCCTTGCTGAAAATTAGCGTAGGAATATTATTGCTGAAGTTGAGACACCATACAATGACAAATGCGTCATAAGCTTTTTTCACCATGAATAGAATATTTCAGGTATTTATTTTTGAACTAGCTTTCATTTATCATTATTTTAACATCAGTAAATTTTTATTAAGTATCTAGCATCTGATTTATTTATAAAAACATAGCTATTTAAAAGTTGCATTCAATGTTTAACAAAGTTTCATTCTAAATATTTTATTAACAAATCGTGTAAAACACAAGATTTACTTTGTGCAAAGGCATCTTCAGTAAAGTTTTCTCCGATTTACTTTTAATTTCTATATTTCATCATAAGTTACTTTGTTAGGAAATTCCTTTATATATATATATATATAAGCTGCTTAAAAAAAAAAAAAAAAAAAAAAAAAAAAAAAAAAAAAAAAAAAAAAAATACTGATTCTGTGTTTGCCAATTTTCATTTTTTTTTTCTGAAAAACGATTAGTAAGTATCAATACTTATGTACATGGCATATTTGCGTTATAAAAATGTTTTCATATATATTTTTATGAGAATAAAAATAAGTCTACCTCTGAATTGGATTAATTACATTAATCCTTATTTTTGAAGGTTACGCTTAGCAATGTTTGTTTGTTTACAAATCTCATAGTATTATATACACACTTTACGACTGGAGAATTTGCAGAAAATACATTGATTTATTTACTAATTTTTTCTTTTTGTCCAATTACAAATTAATTGTAATTGTAAATTCTTATGCAACAATTGCGATATCTGTTTTACCTTTTTATGATGTGAAACCATGCCTAAGAAATAGTAGATTATTAAAATATCGTTTAATAGTGTTTTGTTTTATTTAAAGCACCCTCCAGTCATGATAATTTCTAAAATACAATTTGCCATCAAGTATATCTTCTTGATATTTTTAAAATTTGATGTATTTATAAGAATGCAGATGAAATTTATAAAAATCTCATTCTTACATGGTTGTATTTCTCCATCTTTTTTATTTTTATTTATTTATTTATTTATTTGGTAAATTGGTGATATTGTACAATTGTTAAAAAAGGGAAAGGGAACATCTCTTACTTTTTAATCGTAATAATGTCGTAGACAGATAGTACTGCTTGACTGGGTATTATGTCTACTTTTCGAATCTGAATACAAATTTTAAAAAAGATGTTCTTTACACAATAAAATTTATATGAACTTTGAGTATTTATACAATTTTTAGTTCCACTTATCACAATAACCTGTAGAAATAATCAATCGTATATATCTTTTCATAAATCTTCATAGAATCATATGAGTGAAAAATTTGAGGATTTTAATGTAAACTCACAGGACAAATTTTTATTTATTATCTTTCCAAAAAACCATGCGACAGGTTTTTCTTACATTATTAAAATTAATAGATCCATAGATATTTCAGGAATTGTTTTCAGTTTAACAATATTTTTTAAATTATGAAAATTACTAATAAAATCTGTAAATTTGTTTTCCACTAAAAGTTATGTATAATGATTTTGATAATAAATTGGATATTTCAGATACATATTCTTAAAAGATATTTTCCAACCTGAAAAATTTATATTTACTGTAAACAAAATTCAGTGTCAAAAGGCATCTCTCTCTCATCTCTTCTTGCTAGTTTGGTCATTAAAAAGTATCAATCTGTTTTTTCCCCCTTTCTTTCTCTCACATTTTACTTAGCTGATTATTTGTTTACAAACTCATTAGAATTTTATTTTGGCTCAATAGAAAAAGAATATTAAAAAAAAAAAAAAAAAACTTTTTTTCTTTTACAAAGCTCTAAAATTATGGTATATAATCTGAAAAATGCTGTAATTTTAAATGTTTGCTTGGATATGCATGCAAAATCCTTTTAAATACAATAGAATATCTTTATAATGCAATTCTTCATATAATGCAGAACTTCTGATATATAAACAATGAATTTTACAGTGAAGAAGCACCTAAATTCTCAGATTGTAAAAAATTCTACTCTGTAGAAAACTAAATTTCTGTTTTACTTTTTCCTTTAGATTTCTATAGTTGGATTTTTTTAAGTTAGTGGAATGCAAAATTAGTAAAACAGAAAATATGTTTTTCCTTTTTTCTTTCAAAGCTCTCAGATTAAATTAATAACGAAAAAGTGAAATTTTTGCCTTATTTTCTTTTGTTCCCTCATAATTTTAATTAAAAGTAACACTAATATATTATCAAGCCCAGAGTTGGAGTCCTCATAAGTAATTGTCAATTTTTATGTATTAATATTTTTTGTTTAAACATAAAAATCAGTAAAATTGAAATTTTGACAAGTCGATTTTTCCAACAAGCAAATGTTTTAATCACTTTTACATTAATGTCTGATATTGTACAAATAAAATCTTCGTGAACTAAACAAACAACTAAAGTTCTGTCCCCATGTAGTTTCTCAAAAATAAAAATAAAATAAATGTTTTAATTATTTTTAATGTGCTGAAGCATTTTTCTGCTTCTGCGATTGATACTTAGTGTTACAAAGACAATTTCAAGTGCCTTTGAAAGTTCAGAAAATTCTTCTGAAAGATTATTGGTTTGCATAAATGTTAACAGATTCAAAACTGTTTTCAAAAGTTGTTAATTGAGTGTGTTTATAATGTCCAATTATTGACACAAGGGATATAGGCCCCAATGGAAGATAGTGCCCTCAAAAATTACTTCAGTCATGCTATAGGACTTGCTCACTTATGCTAATCCTATGGAAGCTATTTATAAATATATCTCAATTGCATTCCAATATTTTTATTTATTTATTTTTTCATTGGATAGATGATCTGTATGTAGGTCATTATTTACTTTTTCAATTTCAATGATTTTTTTTTTTTTTTTTTTTATAAGGATACTTTTATTTTTGAAACCAGTTACGAAAATAAAAGTGTCCTCATTAAAAATACCTGTAAACAAAATTGAAAAAGTAAAAACCAACCTTTGTACTGATTGGTCTCAACTATTCAATGAAAACGAATTATTTAAAAATATGTACATTTAAATGAGATACTTTTAAAAATTTATTCCATAGGATAAGTAACAATGACTGGATCTTTTCGCTTGACTGAAGTAGCCTCTTAAATAATTGAGTAAATCTTCTAATGTAGATTCAGAAAGTCACAAAAAATGCTTTAAAACATGAAATTTTCATAAAATCATAATTTAGACATAAAGGGTTCGGAGGTACATCGCCCTTAATTGTTTTATATTCATTTTCCAATGATCACAAACAGGGTTCTCACTGCTGCTCGCCATTGCGACAAACTGTTCCATTTGGTGAGTAAAAGAATAATCAGACTCGCCAAATTGTGAGTTCTCAATTTCTACACCTTTTTTTTTTACACAATTTTTAGCTTATATTTTGGCAACAGTAAATCAACAATAGCTATGTGTAATTTTTATTTAATCTACTAAAAGAATGCTTGAAGCATTCATGCCTTTTGAGTTAGGAGACATTTAGAAAGTTCTCATTTGTAATAGCTTCTATAGAAGATAATCAAAATGCTATTTGATAAGCAGTTAAAAAAAAAAATAGGGTTTTTTCAGAACATTCAGAATAAAAGGATACAATAAAGGGTTAAGAATGCATTTTTCAGTGTTACATGCCAAATCTGTTTTACTAACATTCCTTTTCATTTGGCAAATATTTTTTATTGAGTTAGGAGACATTTAGAAAGTTCTCATTTGTAATAGCTTCTATAGAAGATAATCAAAATGCTATTTGATAAGCAGTTACAAAAAAAAAAAAAAAGGTTTTTTTCAGAACATTCAGAATAAAAGGATACAATAAAGGGTTAAGAATGCATTTTTCAGTGTTACATGCCAAATCTGTTTTACTAACATTCCTTTTCATTTGGCAAATATTTTTTATTGAGTTAGGAGACATTTAGAAAGTTCTCATTTGTAATAGCTTCTATAGAAGATAATCAAAATGCTATTTGATAAGCAGTTACAAAAAAAAAAAAAATAGGTTTTTTTCAGAACATTCAGAATAAAAGGATACAATAAAGGGTTAAGAATGCATTTTTCAGTGTTACATGCCAAATCTGTTTTACTAACATTCCTTTTCATTTGGCAAATATTTTTTATTTCTTATTCGCCAAATTGCTAATGTTGCTCAAATGTTAGCAAGAACCCTGATCACAAAGTATTTTCCATTTAATAAAGTTCTGTCATAGAGAAATTATACATTAGTTAGATTCCTTTATAGACAGGTCCATTTTACCAGTTTTTACAATATTTAGTTTGCTTAAATACTGTATTTGTTGCTAAAAGATGTTAGCCTACCCCAAAAAATTTGGAGCACCTCCCCCCTCCCTGAAATTATTCGCTGATTACGGCTCTGAAGCATACCCAGAAATACTTGCGAGTACCCCAAAAAAAAAAAACTAAGCCTCTTTTACAGGGTTTATTTGGAATTTATTGCTTCATATAACGTCAAACTTCAGCAATGCAACAGATAAATTAACAAGCAAATGCCCATCAATTGAGAGATTTTGATCAAAATTGGATAAAAGCAAAATTGCTGTTTAAAATATCAATGATAAGTAAAAGTTTGTTTAATCTTTCAGGATGCAATTGATTTTGAGGTAGATGTGATTTGTTGCAATTGAAATGAATAAACTTTCAGATTTCCTCTAAAGAAATCTATTCATTTTGTCCAGTATTAAGGGAAAACCAAGTTCATGACTAAAATGATTTAAAACTGGGCAAATACACTAAAGACATATATTATACCCAAAAACTGCTTTATACCTTGGATGTAAAATTCATAGATTTCAGTGATGTCTTTGGACTTCTAAAATTTTGGGTCCCCACAAACAATAAGTCATATTTTAAATGCATAAAATGAACTTGTTCATTTGGAAAAGAAAAATGAAATGCATAAATTGTTTTAATAATAACAAATATCACTATTGTCTGCATTTTTTTAAAAAAAGGGGTAGGTCAGTTTTATGGAAAAAAACATTTTTGCTGAAAAAGATACTTTTATTGAGTAAAAAAGTACTTTTTGTTCAATGAATGGGTGCTAGTCACATTCACTCAAATAAATGGAGCAACCAAAAACAGATTTTGGAGCAGGAAAATTTCTCTCTCTCTCTCTTTTTTTTTTTTTTTTTTTTTTTTTTCCTTTTGAACGAAATTTGCAGTTTTTTTCCACAATCTTTGGACAAAATCTACCAATTTTGATAACATTCTCTACCAATTATTGATAACATTAGGCATTAGAGCATTAATATTATTTTGATAGTATTTTCAAAGAAAAAATTGAATATGTTGCCAAAAGATAACAAACGACAGTAGTTTGTAGAATACATATGAGGATAGAACAAGAAAATTTGATTTCAACTTTTGGGCTTGAGGATTCTACAAAGCTAACTCTAACTCTTGTAAAATGTTTTTTTAATTATAACAAAATATTTTTTCCATTTAACCTTTTGAAATTTACATACATGAAATAAGTTATGTACGTTCGTGCAAAAAAATAAAAAAAGTATTTAAAAAAAGGCTAATGCATTTTCACAAATAAAACTTGCAAGCAACTTGTGCATGCTACTTTTTAACATTAATAGACGTACATAAAGGGGTGTAGTCAGAAAAATAACAGAGGATATATGCTGTAAGCAGAGGGTATACCCTAGAGTGTGTATACTACAGATTTCTTGAGAAACAGAGGCTATACGTTGTTTGTAATTATATGAAATGTACTCTGTGCATTTATTCTAAAAGAAGAAGAAAAAAATTCTCTTTCACATTAAAAAAAAAAATTACACAATGGTTTTGCTTTATCTGTCAATATATGCTAGAAAAGCAATGCCTTTTATGCCTGCACCCTAAGGCAACTACCTTACATATGGTGCCATCTCTAAGACTTTTATGATGTGACAATCACACAAAAGATATTACATTATCATAATTTTTAATGTCCCTATACCTATCTTCATAATGTCCTAATCAGCAAACTTATAATATTTTTTAATAAAAAAAAAAAGTATTTACTAACAAAGTATAACTTAAAATAAACTATAGAAATTAATAGCAGTGTTATAGTAATAAAAAACTCAGAGAATACATGCAATAGGCTGAGTTCAGAATGTTCATGGCTAGAGCTATTAAGGTATCACTAGAACTATTTTTGAAAAACAGAGGGTATACGAAGCTTCTTTAAAAATTTCAAAAGGTATATGGCATATACCTCCGTATACCCTCCACCACATCTCCGATTAATAATAAATCAGAGAAAATTATTGAAGGTACTTTTATACACAGTAAGTCTTTTATGTTTTACATGATTTGTAAAGTATTTAAAATGAAACTTTATTAAACATTGTATGCAACTTTTAGATAACTGTTTTTATAAATAAAAAAAATTATGCTAGATAGTTAAAAATTTTTACATATATTAAAATAATGATAAATAAAATGAAATAAAATAGTCCTTCCGGCAGTGCCGAGAGGAAGAGGTAGCTTTTATATACTTTTATGTATTCTTTTATTTATTTTAAATTAAGTTATATTAGTAGAACCTGATTATGAGCTTGGTCGAAATCTTAATTCAGGTGCACATGCACACTCATATTGAAATCGATTAATATATATATGCAATAACTCAGCCATTTTGTAAGATACAAACAAAACAAAAAATGCTCTGAATCTTTGTAACAAGGTCAAATGCATAAAAGAAATTTTTTTTTCAATTTCTCACTTTCTTGTACCTAATTTTAAATTTTAAAATTTATAAAAAAATTTAAATGGCCGCCATTTTGAAATAAAACGGCGGATGGAACTGAGTATCGAACTCGATTCAGGACTTAGTATATACTATGTACACACCAAGTTACATCGAAATCGATTCATAAACACGCGTGTTATCACGTGACAAAAATCAGATCGTTTCAAAATGTCAGCCATAAGAAAAATTCAAAGTGCTATAACTCAATCATTTTTTAAGATATAGACAAAATAAAAAGTGTTCTGGAATCGTTGTTTTAGGTTCTAACACGTAAAAAAGAAATATTTTTCAACTTTTAATTTTTTCATATTTAGTTTTAAATTTTAAATTTTTTTAAAAATTTAAAATGGCCGCCATTTTGAAACAAAATGGGGGATGATGCTGGCCAACGAACTCGGTTGAGACATTTGTATGTACTATGTACATACCAAATTTCATTCAAGTCCGTTCATAAATACGCGTGTTATCACGAGACAAAAATCAGATCGTTTCAAAATGTCAGCCATAAGAAAAATTCAAAGTGCTATAAGTCAATCATTTTTTAAGATATAGACAAAATAAAAAGTGTTCTGGAATCGTTTTTTTAAGCTCTAACACGTAAAAGAAAAATATTTTTCAACTTTTAATTTTTTTGCATTGAATTTTAAATTTTAAATTTTTTTAAAATTATATGTCAACATTTGAACGGAGGGTGGTTTTGGGGTCTGGGGGTCATGATCGGTGAAAATATACCAAAATTTTCCGGAAGAACTCCGGACGGCTGCAATAGGTAGCTTTTTACTTTTTGTAATGAAAGCTACCTAAAAGATCAATTGTGAATCAAGAGTAAACCTGGAGAAAAAATACCTGAAATATTCTACTAACGGCGAAAAAAAGCTTATGATGCATTTGTCATTGTATGGTGTCTCAACTTCAGCGATAATATTCCTATGCTAATTTTCAGCAAGGAGACTTAAGCACCAGGTGTTTGTCTAAGGGAAGTTCCTTACTGCATAGGCGATTAATTATAAAAACACCGAGCAGCAAGGACATTCTCTTGAATTTTTTTTTCTTTCTGTCATCTTCTTCAGCAGTTTCAAAAAAATCTTTATCGGCTGTTCATGTTCAATCAATACATCTTCTTTAGTTTCAAAGATAATTCCAAAATATATTCTGCAATCTGTTAAAAAAAGAAATATAATATACAGAAAATTTGAAAATTTCACTTCAATACATCAATAACGTAAACATGCAATTTCATGATATATTAATTTCAAAGGATTTTTTGAATAGTTTAAAAAAAATTACAATTTTTATGTTATGTTTTTCTAGTAAAGTATAGAAGTTCTAAAAGTTTTGCAAGCTTACAAGCATACCTACAGATTTAGAAATACTGTAGCATGGGCAAATTTTTTGTACAATAGACGTATAGAAAAATTAGGTGTAGGTATCTCACCATAAAAAAAAAAAAAAAAAAAAAAAAAAAAAAAAAAAAAAAAACTATGATGTATTTGATCGATATTAAG
The DNA here is from genome assembly GCA_964019185.1 of Maratus speculifer. Lineage (NCBI taxonomy): Eukaryota > Metazoa > Arthropoda > Arachnida > Araneae > Salticidae > Maratus > Maratus speculifer. Next base: position 92,230,048 of record OZ025294.1, on the reverse strand, counting down.
AGAGTGCTAGTCTACAGCTTTAAAGTATGGTTTAGGGGGATCACTATTTAGAATTGTTGCTTTAATTTTCTCATTTTCTCACTAAATAAAGGTCTATTTCCTCAAAAAAAAGTGTCCTTAAGTTGAATTTTACTGCCTGAGTATGTTTTAAATCATAATAATTAGTTTCAATAAGTCACATGCACAACTCTGCGTTATTTTTATGAATTCTAGCTTTGTGATTTACAAGAAAGTAAACAAATACCTATATTCTATAAAAATTCCAATCTTGCTACATAAATGCCTGAATACTACTGCCTGAGTATGTTTTAAATCATAATAATTAGTTTCAATAAGTCACATGCACAACTCTGCGTTATTTTTATGAATTCTACACTGTTAAAAATTTTTGTAAAATAATGATGCGTTGAATGTATATTTAACTTTCACTTTACCATTTCTCTAGAAAATTGAAGAAGCACCATTAATCTACAAAGATATCAAACGACCAGCAGTAAAAAAATCCTCTTTTAGCAGTTGCACTTGAATACGGTGAATGAAGCATAAAATAACATCCCATGCAGCCTTGTGATTGGTCAATCTCGCCTCGGGAACAGCGCTAAAACCAACGAGATGGATTTATACCTTGTTCTCTAAACTATCCGTTTCTCTTAATCTAGATTCACGAATGGCAACATATCAGTGTTTGTTTGGCTTTGGCGGGTCGTCTCCCGGTCACGGCATGTGCGTGAAAAAAGTAAGTTCATTTATGCTTTTATATGTATTTTACGCGATTTATTTTTATGTTATTAAATGTTTAAAAATCTAATTTAGATTACCTCGTATATTGTTCTATATAGCGTTTAAAATTCTGTGAAAATTTCTTGAATGTCATCCTTAATAGCTTAAGAATCTGCGATGTGTTTTGCCATACTCAGGGATGGGGAAATTCATTATTTTACTCTCTACAAGCGAGAATTTCTGATAATAAATTTTTATAGAATTTGTTTTTCTATAACTGCAGGCTATAAACTATGCCATATTGGGAAATGTAACTATGGAATTTGTTAAATATTGTTGAATAATTAATATAATGTAAAAAAAAAAAAACTAGAATAAAATAATAATAATTAATATTAAAAAAAAAATATTTTTAATGAAATTTCTTAAAGGGGTCCACAACTGGCCCAATTACTCTATCTGTTATTTAAAATTAAATTTTGATTCATATATTGGGAAATGAAACTATAGGAGTTGTTAAATATTGTGGATTGATTAATTTAATATCGGAAAAAAGAAATATGTATAGCTGTTTGAAAATAAATTCCTTAAGTGTCTCCATTACTGGTACATCTACTCTTTATAAATATATATATATATAATCTGATTTTTTAAAATTGTTAACTTAGGATTATTATAAATGTTTTCACACTTAATTTAAATTAGAAACTAAAACACATGCTTAGTATAAGAGCATAATAAAAAATTATACGTGGTCGATGTGCCAGCTACCAGTGTAATGGGCAGTTCTTGATGCTTTTGGAACATAAAAAAATAACTATTAAATATTTAGCTTTAAATATGTTTTTATAACTCTCTCTTGCACGTTTTATATATTTGGGTTATTGTTGAAACTTTTAGTCAAATCAGTCAGAAAGCAGAAAATAATGTTTCAAAGCTCCACTGTTTGTTAGTGAAAATCTTAAAGAAAATTCTAAGGGCTGACTTTAGTAAATTTGTATATTTATTTTCTTGCAAAATTTGAACATGTTTTTGCTTGAGTAACAATGGAAATGTTTGAATTTTATTTACCAATAGCAATTTACAAATTTTCATTTATTTTTAAGGTGTTAAGAGAAGGGGGGGGGGGAGGATGTCCATTATTGGGATTCTTAATAAGTTATTTTCCAGTTATGGACATTTCATGTAGACATTGCTAAAAATTCAATTTTATTTTAATGTTTATAGAGCAAAAAATATTTTGACTTAACAGAAATCTTAAATGATCAAATTTAATTTTTAAATTACATTTACCAAAATGTAATAATCCCAAAACTTGTATGAATAGCTGATTATAAATTATTTTATGTGGTTAGTAAAATTTCAATATTTTATTTATTTGTTTTTAATGTATATAACTCTGTCTTGCATATCTTATGATCTGACAATCAAACCAGTCATGAAGCAGAAAATATTCTTTCAGGGCACAGTGTGAGAGAGGCTCATAAGGTGTAATCCGTCCCCATTTAAATAAAAACAATTAAGTTACACAAACTATTTATAGTCTATTTTGTATTTTAAATATTTTTCTATTCACCCCCCACCCCCCCCCCCAAAAAAAAAAAAAGTTATGAAGTAACCATAAAGCAACTAAATCTGCAGATTTAGTGGTCTCAAACATCAGTTCTGTGTTTTATTTTGAAATTATTGTATTTGGTATTTAAAATATTCAACTTGCAGATTAATTTATTTTACATATGTAAAATTAACTATAAATGGTGTATAAAATTTTCTATGAAAGGTTAATTGATAAAAAAAAGTGAGACGATAATATTCCAAAAATTATTAATATTATTACCCTTTAGGTACCCCATTGTCTCAATAATTTGATAGTGAAATTGCCTTACATTTTGTAAAACTATCCATCTAAAATTATTAAAATGTTTATCTTCAGATAATTATAATAATTGTTGCAAATGCGAATGATTATTAAATCTGCAGATTTGTGGCCTCAGACATCATTCCTACATTTCTTTTTTAAATTATTTTATTAAGTGCTGAAAATATTCCTTTCACAGTACATTTCTTTAAGATTTGTAATATTTATTATTATAAATTATCAAGTAGTCTGTGGAAGTTTAATTCTTAAAAATAGTGAGATGAAACTATACACTAATATTCCATAATTTATTATTATTTACTTTTTTTTTTACCTTTTACTGTTTCAATAATTTGATAGCAGTTATCGCCTGATATTGCCCTAGTATTTTAAACTATTTATCTACAGCAGGGTTGGCAAGAAACTAATTTCTTTTTTTGTTTAAACCAGGTTCCCCCCCCCCCTCTGTTTTATTAACTAATTACAAGTGCAATCATATTTATTGATAAAAATGTACACTATTGGATTATAAGTTGTGTAACTTCATTTAAAACTAATTTAGATTAAATAATTACAGTGAATTAATATAGAAAATTGAAAAAAAAAATCGAATTTTAATTTAAACTCTTATGCTCAAAGAATAATATGTTCTACACAGTGAAACATTGACACTATGAAAGTCTTTATAAACAATCTTTTGATCTACATCTACCCTGTACTGTTTATTAAACAAGCAGAAAATATCAAGTTTGTTTTTATTCAAAATTGGCAAAAAACCTGTTTTTTTTTTTTTTTTTTTTTTTTTTTTTTTTTTTTAAACCAGATTCTTTTAAAAATATCCTTTCTTATTACATATACATGCATATTTATTGATAAAATTAGATAATGTTGGATTTAATTAGTGTATAACTTCATTTAAAATAATTTAAATTAAATAATTTTAGTGAATTTACGTAGAAAATTGAAAAAAAAAACATATTTTAATTTAAACTGTATAAGCAAGCAGTTTTATGTCCAAAAAATAAACTACTCTACACAGAGAAACATTGACACTCTGAAAATATTTTTAAACAATCTTTTGATAACTAATAATGAACATTTGGATGCAGTTTGATAAATATAATATTCTTTTCCATGGTTATTCCAATAATAACTTTAAAAATTCTTCTTGGGTTTGTTTTTTGAATGACAATTTGAAGTCAACCTTTTTGGTCATTAGATTCATCAGATAATGCAAAGAAAAAAAATTTGTTATTAAAATGCTATAACTAGCACCCAATCTTTGAATACTCTCTTATTCAACTTCACATTTTGATTTTAAACCAGGGTTGCAAAAAAGCTGGCTAAAATTAAAAAGCCAGTATGGTGGCTTTCATTAGTTTTAACCAGCTTTTTTAACATTATTGGCTTTTATACCATGAAACATTTTAATTGTAAGCTACACATTATTAAGTATTTTCTAAGTAGTTTTAATAATGTTTAACTGAATTTAAGTTTAATAAATCTATATATTAAAATGGAAAATTGAAATTTTAATTATGATTCATTATGAAAAATTGGGTTAACCCAATTTCTCAATAATGAAGACATTAATACTAGAATAACACATTGGTGGAGTTGCTAGTATTTTATAGTCAGAATTGCAAGTATGTCAGTATGTGCTAATTTATAAAATGGCCATACCAAGTCCTTTTTTCTGATTTACATTGATCTTTAATCCTACCCTTGTTTTTCCATTTTTATTGCTTTGTAAAATTAAAGAGAACAATGGCTACTAATTACACATTTTATTACTAATTTTAAGCGTTACTCCTTTCCTCTCTGCCCCTTGTATGAAAAAAATAAGCAAACGATAGACCCCTCCCAATTGCTTATGTAAGATTTTATGACATATTAACATCAAAATTGTTTGTCATACAAAATTAGCTATAAATTTATGTTATTAATCCAGCAAATTTATATAAATAAATATATATATATAGGCAGGGGTGGGGAAATACATCATTTTGCTCGCCATTGGGCGAGTGGATTTTCTCACAAGGCGAGTGCATTTTTAGTTTTTGAAAAACTGTGGGCAATAGGCACATTATCAGAAACACTTTTTTAATCTAGATATTTTAACTTTCCAAATTTTTACAGTGTAAATATGGCATTATGTTCTATCTAATATTAATCTTACCTCTGTTATGTATAATTCCTAATATTATAGAAAAAAGAATTATGAAAGTGCATTTTATTAATAGTAATTTTGTCTGTAATCGCGTGCGATTTTGTCATAACTATTTTCAACGGCGTGTGTGTTGCATCTTGCGGGCTGGTGAAATAATTCCTTGGCTGGTAAGAATATGGAAAAATTCCCCACCCCTGTATATAGGGGTTGTGGTATCGAACAATAACAAAATCAGTTTAATAGGTTGTCACTTATTAAATTAAACAGCTCATGGAATACAAAATAGTTTTTAATGCATTATTATTTATAATCTTTAAACGAAAAAGAAAAAAAAAAAACTAAAAATACAAGTTTTTAATTTATTTAGGTACATACCTAAAAATTTAAACCAGAGTCATAGCAATATGTGTTCAGCATTTGCATTTCTATTCTGGTTGTCTTGATCTTTGAATCAATGTTTCTGCATATTGTCTATTATTATGTTTTCAATGTAGTGACAATCTAGAATGTTCATTTTCAATTCTTATTTATGCTCCATATCGTTTTTCTGAAGTAATTCAACATCTGCAGAACAGTCATTCAAGTAATGATCTTTTGATTTTTATTAACTTATAGTTTATTCAAAGCCTAATGCTTATATAAGAATTCTCGTGTCCCCCCCTTCCCCCCACTTATCTGCAAAAATAAGCTGACACTGGACCCCCTCTTCCCTTTACTGCTTATGCTTACGTAATTCTTAAATGACCTCTGATATCATGTAATCATCCTGTCAACTCCCCCCCCCCTACTTTCTTAATGGTATCATTATCAATGTCTAAAATTACTTTTATTTTTGCTGGTGTTTTTTCATTTGTTCAATGTGATGCACAGATATAATTATGCATTTATTATTTGCATACTTCATTGATTCAAATGAAAAGAAGCGAGTAAAATATAATTATGTATGAATAATTTTATATCATATACCATTTAAAAGAAATATATGCTATTTTAAACAATTTAATTGTGCTTTTGCCTTTTGTTACATAATGCATTCAACAATAACAACCTTCTTACACCTACCCGGGGGGGGGGGGGGGGCAGGCCTGTAGCTAGAAGTGAACCATGGGGGGGGGGCTCATATATTTTTTTTCTCTCTCTCTAACGCAGAAAGTTAAATTAATGCATATTCACATTGTATAAGTACTATCTTTCTTATTAAACTGTTGTAATAACTTCATCTTATGCTAAGAAAAGTATAGGATGATGAAAATTTTGAGTGTATAACTGGTGCAAAATTAAACATCTGTTAGCTTCAATAGGATTCAATAGGATGTGTAAATGTTAAAATACTATTTTTAGATACAATTTAGTAACAGCAAAACTGTGAAAAAGTCTCAAAACTAAATTAGAATTTTGAACAGAATTTCATTTGAATTTTAGGAACAGAAATTCATTTAGTGACCTTGGAATCTTTTCCAGGGGGGGGGGGGGGCTCAAAATATTTTAGGGGGGGTTGAGCCGCCCATAGCGCTCCCTTAGCTACAGGCCTGGGAGGGGTAGTAGGCAGGATTTTTTTTTTTTTAAACATTTCCCAACATTGTTTTCTATTTTCAAGTTACAATAAACAACTTTCGCAAGACTGCATCTCATCACTGAAGTATCTGCTTCTTTTCTTGTTTTGCCTCCTATTGAAAATACAGTTTATCTGGGCATTAGTGATTTTCTGATACAGAGAAGTAAATGGTAGCTCAGTATTGTATAGCAAGTTTTAATAATTTGTTGGAAGCTTATAATGATTATATAAATTATTAAAGTAATTCCATTTATAGTTTTCAGAGCATTTTTTGAATTTTAGTGTGCCTGTGTGGGGGGAGGGGAGGAGAATATAAGAAAATTTTTTACTTGTCATCAGTATTTAGGAAATTTGAGTGTAGAGTGATGCAATATTTGTTTAACTCACAGCATCTCCACTAAGCACTACACTGCTAGATTAGTATTTTCGTGAAATGCACATAGAAAAATCAGGGAATTTTATCGCTGTATGATTAGCAACCCTGATGCATAACCATATGACATAAAAATAGGAATGCCAAATGTTGGAAGTATTCCACCGCATTTCTGATTTAGATAAGATAATTTTATAGTCATTTAAAAGTTTTAATTACTTTGTATTTTGATAAGAACAGATTACAAACTATGTTGAAATTTTGAAGCAAATAACTAGTCACAAATAAAAAGAGAGATTTTTGGTTTGGATCAAGCATGATAATGATATGAAAAGACAAATTACCATTCTCTCTAGAGATACTTTAAGACATCTTGTGCCAGGTTACCCCCCCCCCTCTTCCCTAAAGTGATAACATATATTATATATACCAGCCCCTTATCAGTCTGTTCATGTACTTGCTTTTAATTGTTCATCTGTTTCTTTTCAGGGTTTAATTGAAGTTTTTTGATGTTCTGCTTTTTGATATTTCTGATGCCTGCCATTCTGATGTTTTCATAACAAGAAATCTGGTATAATACTTTCAATTCTCATAGTTACATATTTGAAATTTTGCCAAAGATACATTGTATTTCTATTTAATTACATGTTTTGCTAGTTTAAATAATTATTAGCTTGATTTTAATGAATTAATTTTTTTTCATTTGATTTAAATCTATAGTTTGTGTAAGTTGTTTTATATAGAATTTAGATCAAGATTTGTTAAGAAAATTGTGTTTGACTATAAATATCTTGCACATTTTAGGAATAGAGGACATAAGAAAGCAGGCATAAATCCATCCTTTTAAAGCTTTTATATATATATATATATATATATATCAAGTATTGAATTTTAAAATTAAAGTGCTAATAGAGAACTTAAGCTAAAATATGTTAAATGGTTAATGCTATTTATGCTTATCTATTTGACTATTAATTAATATCTAAAAATTTATTAAGAAATATTTAGATGTGTAATTTTTAAGTTATTACTAGAACAGTTTACTTTCTACTAGGATAAGAAAATTTGTTGGGTAAGGTCTTTTGTAATGTATTTTTTAATAATTTAAAATTTGACTTTTTGTTAACATGCTAAGATATGATTTCTTTCTATTGATTGTTATAAATAAACCATCTAAATTTATAAATTAAATTTATACATAATTTTTTGTGTATGATTCAAAAAAGCAGATGTCTTTTATTGACAACTAAAAATGTTTTCTGGCTATCTATGCATACAAATGTATGTGCATGAATGAAAGTGGAAAAGATCTAGATTTTTTTATTTTATTTTTCAAAATTAATAATATGAATGTGGTGGATCAAAATTAAAATGGAGTTCTACTGGTGTATCTTCCAAAAGTTTATTAACTTTTTGAGATCTAGAAAATTGTGCTTTGTAATGTTAAATTTACACCAGAATTTTTTAATAATATTTTTCAATAATAAAAAAAAGCAATTTTACAGCTTTGTTCACTCATGTTATAAAAGTATAATTTGTTCAAAAATTCTGTAAAAATTTTGATTAAATTTAAATGGAATAAAAACTATCTCACATTATAAAAGGTTAAAATAAAAATCCCTATATGATTAATAAAATACTCTTGATTAAATTAAAAATAATGATTGATAATTTCTCAACATTAATGCATGGAAATTTTTTCAGAGAGAAAATTCGCCTTAAATATAACATTTCAAATGAAAATCAAATTTTGAATTGCTTAAAAGGCGCAAATGCCAATTTAGTGAAAAAGGTTCCATGTCGGGAATCAAACCTGGGCCATCAGTATAGCGCACTGATGTTCTACCGACTAAACCACATGGAATGACACCCAGCAAGGAACTCATTGCTATTACATGTTGGCAAGGCTACAAACGCAGCACAAGATGGAATACAATCTGTGAGCCACCGATCTGGGGCTATCACGAAACTCAAATTAATCCAGCATCGAATGAATATCGATGGTTCAACGATCAAACATCGATTGATTCAATCGATGCTGGATTAATGTGAGTTTCGTGACTACCTCAGATAAGTCGCTCGTGGATTGTATTCCATCTTGAGCTGCGTTTGTTGCCTTGCTAATATGTAATAGCGAAAAGTTCCTTGTTGGGTGTCGTTCCATGTGATTTATAGTTGGTAGAACGTCAGTGCGCTATACTGATGTCCCGGGTTCGATTCCCGGCATGGAAACTTTTCCACTAAGTTGGCATTTGTGCCTTTTAAGCAATTCAAAAATTTATTTAATTGCTGTTTTTATTCCCAAGTATTTGGATTTTGAAACCAGTTATGTTGAAAACAAGCACACATTGACTTCTATTTGCAACAAAATGTGGACCAGTAACTACCCCTAAACAGATTTATACATGATTGGAATGCCTTCAACTTTGAAGGTCTGACAAAACTCAATAGAACATGGTGATCACATACATACAACTTATAGACCTTTTAAAAGAGCCGTCAGGGGAATAAAAGAAAAAAAAAGGAATGTCGGTTTTGTAGCCTGTTAAAACAACTTAGATTTAACACTAACATAATAATATGCAACAATTATTTTCAGGGTTGGGAAAAAAACAGGTTTTTTCAAAAAGAAACCAAAAAAAAAAAAAAACAGTTTCTTTGGTTTAAACCAGGTTTTTTTTAAAAAAAATCTTTTCTTATTACATATACATGCATATTTACTGATAAAAACAGACATTATTGGTTTATAAGCAGTGTAACTTCATTTAAAATAATTTAAATTTAATAATTATAGTGAATTTATGCTGAAAATTGAAAAAAATCATTTTTCAATTTAAACAGTTTTAGCAAACAGTCTTATGTTGAAAGTTTTAACTGTTCTACACAGTGAACCATTGAAGCCCTGTAAATCTTTATAAACAATCTTTTGATTACTAATAATAAGCATTTGGATATAATTTGATAAATATTCTTTTCCAAAATTATTCAAATAATAAATTACAAATACTACTTATGATTTTTTCTTTCTGAGTGACAATTTGAAGTTAACATTTTTAGTCGTTAGATTCAGCAGATAGCAGAGGGAAAAAATTATTATAAAAGTGCTATAACTAGCGACCAGTCTTTCTTTTAATTCATCAAGATAATCTCCCAAAAGAAAAATTTCTTTTACAGCTTGTACAAAATCTTAAAAGATCATTGTGTTACATTATTAATTGCATTAAATAATCTGCATTATTATTTAAAAAATTAAAATATTTTATACTAAATATTGAATCTATTTTATCTTTGATGAATTCACATGTTTGAAGTTTTTCTTTAGAGCAATAGATATGTTCACCAATGTGTACTGATTTTAATCCTATGCATAAAAAATGACATAAACTCAATACATCTAATGCTTATTGCTGAAATAAAGTGTTAAAAGTAGAAATTATTTATATCCAATAATCTGAAACTCGTAAATTAAAAAGAAAGAAAATGTCATTAGATTTCTCCTAAAAAACAATTGAAATTATTTATATCTAATAATCTGAAACTCATAAATTATAAAGAAACAAGAAAATGTCATTAGATTTCTTCTAAAAAAGAATTGCTCTTTTTATAGAAAAAAACCAATTGGTTTAATCTTATGCATAAAAAAAAAAAAAAAAAAAAAAAACCCTAAACCCACAACATATAATACTTATTACTGAAATAAAGTGTTAAAAGTAGAAATTATTTATGTCTGATAATTTGAAACACGTAAATTATAAAGAAAAAAAAAAAAAGAAAATGTCATTAGATTTCTTCTAAAAAAACTATTTGGTTTAAACCATGGTTAAAACCAATTGGTTTAAACCGTGCCAACCCTGATTATTTTATTATTCATTGTAAAATTTCTAAAACATACTAATTAGGTGAAACAATTGTCAAAAAAGTATGTATTTTTCATAAATTTAATTTAAAAACTTACATATTTTCTCCAATTTGATTCTATGCAGTTCTTTTTCGCAAGAATGTACTATCCAATGGAATGCAATGAGCTATGGGTTTTGGTTTAAATAAGCCAGGGTGAGGTTTTGATATGATAAGCATGAAAAACTAACACACTAAACAAATTTTAATAACAATATGTAAACATTAAGCAAGCCAGTGATTTTATGTAATATTTTATTTAAAATTATAAAATTTTAATAATTAAAAATATATTAATTGAAATAAAATATTTTCGAATTTTCAATCAGATGAAAATCATTTTGTGCAATTAAATAGTTCGGATCAATTTTACCCCTCAACATGCTGTGGCACATACCTGTTCAGCACATTTATTTATAGCCAAATGATTTATGAGTCTGAGTGTATGAAGCATTAGAAAATGGTCCATTTTCTAAATCTTTCATGGGTGCTGTTTGCAGTCTGCAAACAATCAATTTTGCTGCCCAAAATGCTAAGTAGCACTAGTAATTTTTTAGTAAAATTTTGATCTCATAACAAACGTGATAAGGAGTCTTTTATTATTATCAGATAAATTTTTTGTGATTTGTGTGAATTGGTTGTGTAAGCAATTTTTGAGCAAAAATATCTTGTCCCTGAAAGGGTTAATTGATAGTCAGCTAGATGGACTTGATAGCAAAATCATTACTAGATGAGAAAGTTTTAAAGGAGGCTCGGACAAAAAGCTATTGCATCTAATGATACCATTTCACCATTTGGGTTCCTTCCTATGACACTAAAACTAGGGGATTCTTTACTTTCATAAAATATATCAGAATAATCAGCACTGGCAAGTAACCACAAATTCTCTTTGAAGTTAAATGTGAGCTAAATCAACTGTTCAAACAAAGCATATTTTATGAAGATTTCACTTATTTTTTTTTTAAACTACTTGTTTAAAAAAAAATGTTTAGCATTACAAAACACAACATTAATAACCTGGTTTCAATGTTAATAGAATGGCTATCGTCTAGATTACAGTAAAATTGATGCATATTATCTTGTTTTATATTAATCGCAATTAATGTGACTATTTAGTATTGCCCTTGAAAGCAAGCTAAATATCACATTTTCAATTTTATTTCTAATTCTGACAGCTCCTCTGTGTGATATGGTTTGGCATTAAAAATTTTTTTTTACAGTAATTGATGTTGATTTGTAGTATTATCTGATGGTTCTATATATATATATGTATATATATATATATATATATATATATATATACTTTCCTATTGAAAATTTATCTGAATGTATTTTATCAAAGTATTGTTATATTATAGCTAAGTTTAATGCATTTAATATTCTCTTTAAGGTACTCAATGTTGATATTTATATACACCTACATTAAAATATCTGCACTTTTCTAAATTTATTTTCTTACCCCCCCTCCCCCCCCCAAAAAAGAGCTTTAAGCTTTTAAAAGTAATAATGAAATTAAAAATATTTTAAATAAGAGAAAAAAAAAGTTCTGTTCATGTGAGCTTAGTGTGTATTTTTTAGAAAAGCGTAGTTCTACCCCCCCCCCCTCAAAAAAGTAAAAGTTTTACTCTTTTAAAAAGTTGCACTTAAAAATAATATACTATGTATATATACTAATTATTGATGTACATTAAATAGTGAATTTTAAAAATTATGTGTAATATTGTTATGTGTGACATTTAATGTGAACAGAAAAATATAAACTTTAAAAAACTTAGTCTTTCTTAAAAAAGCGACTAAAATAATAAGAAATATGTTACTATAGTTAAAAATGTACGTTTTATTTAAAACTTCTTAGTATTTCGGGTTGTATTTTCGACTTGTAACTTCTCTTCTATTATTTTAGTTGCCTTTTAAGTAAAACAGGGAGCTTTTAAAGCTCATATTTTAAATCTTTTATTTGGATCAAGGTGAAATTTTTCAAATCGGTGGGGTATTTTGGGTTTTTGATGGGGTTTTTCACAAGATTGATTTGACATCATAATTGAAACGTCAAAAATCACCAACCCTGTAGTCAGTTTTTTTTTAAAATCTTAGCCTTAAGAGGATTTTATAAAACTTTTAATAAATTACTTTTGTATTGAAAATGCATTTGATTTTTTTTTAAAATCAAAATATCGTTATATTATATCTAAGTTTAATGCGTTTAACTTTTTCTTTAAGGTGCTCAATCTTGATGAATCCTGTGTGTGGAACAAACTACAGCAAATCAATTGGCATACTTAATTATATTATTGTATAGTATGGCCAACCAATGAATATTTCTACAAAAAAAATATTTATTAATATAATCATGTATATTAATTTAGTGTAATTTATTAATTATAATAAATGTATTTCTGTATTTTAATTGTTTGTTTTGTGATTATTTCTGATTCACAATTATCTTTATTTTTTTAATGTACTAAAACAAACAAGTTTGACTTTTAAGTATATTTTTTCTAAATACACATGCATAAATTTTTTTATTATTTTCTCTGCCAGTGATTAATATATAGAAGTTTTGTTAAATAGTGTTTGTTCACAATTGTAAAAATTATAAATTTATTGGATTCATTTTAATTAATCAATCAATATTTTTTTCATTTTCATGTTGAAAATGATACTTAATGATTTGCAATTTATACATGTTTTTTATAGTCAATTAAACTTCTACGTATTTGTGAAGGCCCGTTAAGTTAACTTGTATTACACTTTAATACTAAATTCATACATTTCAGATAATCAATGACTGTGCAGGAACTGTATAAGTCATTTAGAGAATAAGTTGTTAATATTTTGATATTGTTTTCAGTTTTTTGCAGTTGTATTAAATTTATTACAAAATATTTATATATATATATATATATATATATAGGAAATATGTTTAAAAAACACAAGTATAGTAATATGTATATTCTTGCTATATCAACTCAAAATCTAAATATTCAAAACTTATTCTGCAAATAAATTAGTCATAATTTCATTAATTCTTTAGTCCCCAATGGCATTTTAAATCACCATTAAAATAACTTGTTCCAAGATTCATCTGGTGCATTGATTGTAGTAATACAATTTAGAATGAACTATACTTATTTTATATTATTTTGTTCTAAAAACATTATTGGTTGCAAAAAATATTTCTAAAAGGATGATTTATTTTCCATTTTCATCTTTTTAACTTTCTTGGCATTGAAAGAATAGAGAGGGGGAGGGGGGGGGGTAATTTAAAGTTTGGAAATATTTCTATATTTCAGTTGTAAGAGCATTATATTTGTACATTTGTTGATTCTATAAATTACAAAACTGGAATTAAAAATATTGCACAGAATCCCTATACATTCAAATTTAATTAATTTTATTTAGCAAAATTCTTCTAAAATTTATTAAATTATTGTGTAAATCTTCTAATGTAGCTTCAAATATTCACGAAAAGTGCTTTGGAAAACAGAAGTTTCACAAATTCATAATTATGAACATAAAGGATTAAAATCCCAACATACTGTAGTAAACTTCTCAGTAAATAATTGATTTATGTTATGATATTGTAAAAAATCTATTAAGTTAACTACATACACAATTTCTGAAAGTCTATTTCATTAGTGTTCTACATTTTAAACTATATACCAAGGTTTGCAAGAATAACAAAACACTATTTTTTCATTTTTAAAAAATCACAAAAGTTTGATTTGCTAGGCAGTGGCAGTTTCAAGCATTTAACTGAAAATAAGAAAATTTAGATAAATTTGTATGTTGAGAGAAAATAAATTCTAATTTACAAATGACAAGAATCTTGGAAGTAAATGTAAAGTTTTGGTCAATTTTATTCTTTGAAAATATGTGATTTTTTTAAATACATTGATGTTCTTGTTCAATAAATACTGATATTCTAATAGGAAAAAGAAACCCATGGATAATAATCTACATTGCATGATTGAAGAAATTTTAATCTAGTGCAGTAATGAATTATTTGTTATATGGCTAAAAGAAAAGTAGGTTCCTGGTTGGGCATAATCAGTATTACATACATCAGTATTACATGGGCATAATCAGTATAGTCTGTTTATATTTTTTAATTTATTATTTATTGTACAAAAACAGCTAATTATTTATTTTATTTTTTTTAAGACTGAAATCAATTTGATACAATTTGACATGTACTTCTGATACTCTTGTTACATAAAATAAGAATTTTTATTTCTAATTTATTACATACATTTTTAATTTATCGTTTTATAACTGTGAAAAATATATATGAGCATTTGATTGTTTCTTTTTAATAAGGTCAAATAATCATATATATATATATATATATATATATATATATATATATATTTGTTATATAAACTTTATATACAGTGGCGCCAGCTTGTATAGGCGCCTACCCAATAATTTGATATCTCCATCCACCCATTAATAATCGAATCCACCCAATAAGTTTGTATTTGTTCAAAAAATTTTGAGCCCATCCAATATTTTTCAAAAGTTGGCACCAATGTGTATATATATATATATAACTTATATAACAAACTGAAAATATGGTTAAATAACTTATCTAAAATTTATAGTCAAAAGACCGAACATGTCCAGGGTGTTTTTAAATTTGACTGACAAATTCTGAGGAGTTATTGTAGTTATATAACTGTATTATGATTTTATTAACATGTGGCTGTAAAATATCTATGTACTATCATTTGATTTTATTGTGGATTTATTAGTATATGCTTATAAAATATACAAGGTGTTACTGAATTTGGACGACAAAATCAGAGGGTTTCTAGTAAGCATCAAGCGAATGAAAATTTTTCATGGAACATGGGGTGGTTTCAAACCACGTTGAGTGAGAGAAAATCACAAAAATAGTTAAATGTGTGTGTTGAGTAGATCAAATAAATAGGAAAACATTTATTTGATCTAAGCAGGAATACAATGCATTACAATTTGACATCAGAAAAGACATGACAAGGCATTTTTACAGGTATTGTTCAAAATTACATATGCGAATGTCATTGCACAGCAATCTTGTAGATGTCTGCTGTGCAATTACCTTTGTGGCCTCAATTTCAAATAATTCCTATGAAAATTCCTCGATATGTCCTTCTGATGTCAAACTGCAATGCATTGTATTCCTGCTTAGGTCAAATAAATGTTTGTCTGCTCATTATTTGTTCCACTGAATGTAACACCCTTCAAAACTACTTTTGTGAATTTCTCCTCTCAATGTGGCTTGCAACCATCAGATGTTCTATGACAATTTTTCATCCTCTTGATGCCTACTATCACCTCTCTGAATTCGTCGATCAAATTCAAAAACACCCTATATATTTTATGGTCATATATTAATAAAACTATAATGCAATCAAATGACCATACATACATATTTTACAGTCATATGTTAATAAAATCATAATACGGTCAAAAAACCATACCATGTACATTTCATGGTCAAATGATCATCTTATACAATTACGGTCTAATGACCATTTCATACAATTACAGTCAAATGACCATTTCATATAATTACGGTCAAATGACCATTTCATACAAATACGGTCAAATGACCATTTCATACAAATACGGCCAAATGACCATTTCATACAAATACGGCCAAATGACCATTTCATACAAATACGGCCAAATGACCATTTCATACAAATACGGCCAAATGACCATTTCATACAAATACGGCCAAATGATCATTTCATACAATTACGGTCAAATGACCATTTCATACAATTACGGTCAAATGACCATTTCATACAATTACGGTCAAATGACCATTTCATACAATTACGGTCAAATGACCATTTCATACAATTACGGTCAAATGATCATTTTATACAATTACGGTCAAATGACCATTTCATTGAATTACGGTCAAATGACCATTTTATACAACTACGGTCAAATGACCATATATATATGTTTTTACGGTCGTATGACAATATATGTTTAATACGGTTAAGTAACCGTTATCTCGAATTACGGTCAAAATGCCGGACAGAATGCTGCCGTTCAAATGACCGTTTTCTGACGAAGAAATTTTTAACAGTGTAGCTTTGTGATTTACAAGAAAGTAAACAAATACCTATATTCAATAAAAATTCCAATCTTGCTACATAAATAAACTGTAGAATAGTTCATATACATTAAAATGTAGATATTTGTAAGGGACACAATTACAGAAGATATGATGTACTTTAAGTAATTTCTCTCAGTGCAAGCACTTGTAGATAGGTACAAGCTTCATATAAAATAAATAAATAAATAAAAAACAATACAAAATAAACCAATTCAAACTTATATAATTTTCAAATCAGATACTAGTATTTTAAGTGTTTCCACAACAATATTACCGGTGCTAGGAAGCTAGAATCTTAATTAAAATTTCTGTTTAAAAATGTTTCTAAAAAATAATATGGTATATTGTAATTTACAAAATAACTGTAATTTTTTTTTAAATTAATAAAAGTTACACATGTAATCGCAAAATTAGAAGTTTATGAATCATTTATTTTTCATAAAATGTTTAAAAAAGCACTGAAAACAACCTCATCCGTTGTTTTAAAAATCTGATATAATTTTAAAGTATAAAAACAAAACGAAAGAAATTTGTAATATTTAAAATAAAAAGATGAATAAACGCCATATATATATTTACAAATTGATTTTTATGAACAGCCAAGTAACGTTTATTATTTTTATTTTTACTGGCTATTTGCAAATAATTTTGAACCATCAAATATAAATTATTAATTCATAGTATAAAAAGTAAACAAACACATACTGCTATATCGTAGAAGGAATTAAACACTTTCACGGTCGCCAGAAAAACGCGATAAACCTTCATTTATAGCACCCATTCCGCCAAAACGACGAAAATAAATATTTATTTAAACAATATTACGTAAAAAAATATGTTATAGACTCACTTTTTAAAGATTTTCTAGTTTTAAAGAAAAACATAAAAAAAAACATTGAAGATGCAAAATGATTCCAAATTCGTTTGAAGAAAAGAAAGAAATGGAACGTTTACCAATGATTTCCAATGAACCGGAAGTAGTACCTGTGGTTCCGGTTAGGCGGGTTTTTGTTTATGTTGACACTGAGAATTCGGTCTATATAAAGTTTAATACATAAAAAGTATTTTGTGAATTAATGTAACATTTTATTCATCTTTAGGTTAAGCAGTCTGACAGGCCGCTCACAGTAGTTATATGACAATTTTTATCACAACAGTTAAGGGTTAAAAGTTCTTAGATATTGAAATTTTAAAAAGTATTTTCTCAGATTACTAAATTTGGAATTTGCGTGAACTGTTATTTTTAAACAATGGAATCTACAGCTTTAAACAACTATCTAAAATGCGTGTCTTTACAGTATACACTCTAAAAATGAATTGTGTAATTTAGAAAAATTTGCACATCATATAAATATATTTCTAGAATTACGCACTTGTCATAAAATGTACAATCTTTTTGCAAAACTTTAAATATTTTTATGTATTCTTTAGCTTATAAAACTAAATGCGTAATTTGTTATTACTTGAAAAACACAAATATATATGTATATGTTGAAACATTAATTTATTTTAATTATTTTAATTTATAAACTGAAAATAAGAAATGAACAAATTCGTTTAAATTACGTCATTTATGCAAATGTTTAAGAAAGGGGAAAAAGAAATTAATAGGGGAAATTGTAATGTAATTTCTCCTGTCATGACATGTCAGGGGTTAGAATATATCATTTTGTCATTGGTTTAATATACTTTAATTAAACAAATTTATAATAACACTAATTTGTATCAGGGGTGTAGTCGTAAAAATAACAGAGATTATACGCTCTGAGCAGAGGGTATGCGCTCAAGGCAGAGGGTATACCCGAGAATGTGTACACTATAGCTTTCTCGAGAAACCGAGGGCATATGATGTTCCTTTAAAAAATCCAGAAGGTATACGGCGTATACCCCCGTATACCCTCCACTACATCCCTGATTTGGATATATTGAACGAGTACATGAAATAATAATTGTTCAACAGAATGCATAGAGGATGAAATTTCCTGCTTACTTTTTGCTCAGTTTACCTTTTCTCTGTCTGTCATCTATAGCAAAGAAAAAAAAAGATTTTCTCTAATATAGAAATACCGTTAAAATTTAAAATCAAATAATGTTTAAAGCATACAAGTTTTCTTTATATTTTAGATTGATATGTTATAAACTTTAAGATTTATTATGAGATTTTTGTAACCATTTAGATATCTCAATACAATACATAAAATAATGGTTGTCCAATTAAATTTTTCCACATTTTTTTTTTTCAATTTTATAAGGAAATGACATTAATTTTTAATTAATAATTTTCATAATTTACACTTTTTCCTCTTTCATTTGCAGCAAGGAAAAGAAATGTGACCACTATTTAAGAAATGCTATTAAAATTTTAAATTAATGTGTCAAAAACATTACTGAATTATGTATTCACACAAAAAATTCAAAGAGAAAACTTCTAAATAATTAAATTAGTATACGTGAAATAAATTTGAAATGAAAATTTCGTCATACATTAAAACTTATATTTAAAACGATATTTTCATAAACAAAATTCCTGAGACGACACATTGGAAATCACATGGGGCAAGCGCACAGCGGTAATAAATTTGTTTAAAGATTTTACAACTGCAATAAATTTATGTAAATGCCTGAAGTAACTATTTTCGATTTATTTTCCACGGAGTATTATTCGATAAATAATTATTATAAAACTGGCACATAACTATGTAACTTATTAAATAAAATAAACAATTTATATTTAAAAATATAGTGATTATCCGCAGGTCTAAGTAGTATTTCCGATTAAACAGAGGTTATTTTTATTTATATTTTATATAATACAAAAGTTGGAATGTTGTCCATAGGATCGTTATTAAAAAATAAATAAATAAAATAAATAATAATAATAATAATAATAATAATAATAATAATAATAATAAACGTGAGAGGCAGCGATATTTAATCCTGACCATTTTTAAAACTTAAACCAAAAAGAAACAAAATCACATATTTAATTAATTTATTTTTTGTTCTTAAAAAAATGAATATTTTTAATTTTGTCGCAAAATTAAAATTTAAACAAAATATTTTATGTGTATTTTGATTTTAGGTTAGAGGTAGGTATATTATGATTCTATTTTCTTCAAAAATTGTTTTCTAAATTAATAATTTAGAGTGTACTAATGCGCGACACATTTAATCACGCATTAGTGATATGAATTTTTAAATATAAAATTCGAATATTAATTTTAGACATACAACATTTATTTTTATTATAATGGAGATAAGGATGTATGTTTTAAGCAGAATGATTAAAAAATATCTTAATTGTATGCTGTTTGTGTTTTGGTACTCTGAGAAAGGCGATGTTCTTTTTAATTGATTCGATAAATTGAAAGGTCTAGTGGCCACTTAAATTATTTTAATGCATCCTAATTTCTAGGGCATGTATTTATATAAAAATACAATGTAAAAAGCTAAAAACAAAATTGATGGGACAACTAATCGTGTAATTACAATAAAAGAATTTCCAGAAAATATTTGAGCGATGACGTTGGAATAGAATACACATGAAAATATAATTAATTCTCAGGATCTCAATTATTCTAAATTTGTACTTTTCTAGCATCGATAAATATTGAAATTTAATTCTTCATTGTATAAATAGAATAATAATAGATGAATAATGAAGAATATAAATAAAATTCTTCATTGTATAAATAAAAAAATATGAATTAGAAATAGAGATAACTAAATTGAAATGCATAACTTAAAAAATGTTTGTACGACAAGTTATCTGTTTAATTATACAATTTGGTCATATAAAAACGTCCCCAGTAAATGAATTCCTAGCAGCATAACCCTTCAACCAATTTATGCGAAATTTTAAATATACTTATTTTAAGATATGCGCTCGAAAACATGACGATTTAAAACAAGAGAGTCTGATAGTTGCGATTGCAGTGAAAAGAATTTCGAAATTTTTGAATTGAAACATCCATTTGTTCAATGCGCCAATTCATCAGAATATTGAAAAACCACAAATGGCATTGAAACGATAGATGTGTAATGAAAACTGATGGCATAGATTACTCTCGAATAGACCATTGCGATGGCGAAGGAGTGGCTACGAAACAAGTTTTTAGCAGCCGATATTTTGTTTTCACTTGCGAACTGAGTAACGTTGTACAATTTGTTTTAAAATGTTCTTTTGCAGTTGTGTTTCTGCTCAAATAGAGAAAATAAAAATATAAAAATTTGTTTTAGAGTAGAGTTTTGAATATTACATTGCATAGGAGCTAATTAGTATCAAGTACCACGATATTATATCGACAATTTTAGTCATACCTGAATCGATCCGAAACAATTTGTGTTTTTTTCGGGACGCTTACAAATATGTGCATGAAAAAATGGGTATTGCCATTCAAAAATTTTAATTTGTTTCACCATAACCGTAACCATGAGAATTTTATGTATTTAAATTACAAGAAAAATCTTTCAAATAACTAAATCTAAAATTTCCTTTCAATTGGTTGTGTGGTTATTTCGTTTGTGGTGCATATATCCTGAAAGGTCCTTAAGACCCTCCCCCCTGAATGTCCTCCGGTGCATTTAGGCACTTGAGATGTAAAGTGTACTTCAGATAAGAGTGAAAGAAACCCCGACACTTTGATGGACTCTTTTGCTGCATTATTTCTCAAAACTGACCCAATTCTTCCTAAATTCCATGATTTAGAAGACGTGATCAATATCTACTTGCACTAACATACGAAATAGGGATAAGCAGCGTTGGCTTTTCACGGGACTCCTATATATTGAGGTCACCGAGAAGTCCGATATTTCGTCTAACCGCAGGGAATTCTGAGTTTCTTGGACGGCAGAATTGGAGACTCCTAAGTAACATTCTCAGTTGTCTTGATTAATTCAGGACGTATGATTGACACTGGAATTTCCAATATAATGTATATATATATTTAACTTGACAGTAATTATTAACGCTATAAAAAGTTATTTTCAAATATTTTCGTTTTGTTTTAGAATGGGTAGAGTATGCAGTTCGTTTTAAATCTTCGAGAAGATGAAAACACCTATGTCGTGGAATAATTTTGATAACGGCTAATAAGGGATAGCTTGTCTTTTTTAATTTTGATATCGTTTTCACTTGCAGATACTTACATATGAGCAAAAGTATAAGTACCATTAGAAATAATTTGCTTTTTGTTTATTTTTAAACATGGTAAATTTAAAATATCCTCATTAGGGATGCTTTTATTTTGAGATCCCTTCTCTTACTCGAAGAGGAAATTTGGTTAACACCTGCACACATGTGGCGCCATTTGCAGACACAACTCGAGTTAGCCGGCGGATAAAAAAACTGTCGAATTTTAAGACTTTTTTTTTAAATTTGATTTTTTTTTTTTTTAATTGGAACACGTAACTAAAGGAAATAAATCCCCTTTGTCTTTGTAGAAGTAAAACATCTGTCCAATGGTCATCCGTCTTGTCTTTAGAATCTTCTAACTATTTAAGAGTCTCTTATTTGGATAAATTCTAATTCTGTAATCCATAAGTTACACTCTTTAACTTTCCCATCCTAATTTTTTAAAAAGTATGGTCAACATAAATTTCTCTGTTTCAAATATTAGCGTCATCGCCGGACAGAGCACGACGTCATTGTTATCAGTTCGACATATGAGTGAATTTATATTACCTTTCTCTAAGTTTTATACGGGGTTAACTGCAAATAAGAATACGGGAAAGGTGCGAGAATTTGCTCGTTCAATCCACTGGCACATGCCCATGCATGGAGGCACAGAACCAAGGAGCGCGGTCTAGATGTTTATAGAGCTGGTACGGGAGAACGAGTCTACATTTTTTCCCTTCCGCATCAAAAAGCAAACCTAAATTATTAGACAATCTGAAGTATTCATTTACTGATTATATAGATTAGCTGAGCATTACAGGTACATTATTGGTACTCGTTCAATAGTAATAATGTAAAACAGATAATCATTCAGAAACATCGGAAGCGAACTTTTTTATCAACTGAAGAATAATCGTATGAAATGACTTCCTTAGAATACGATTGATATGCTCCGGAAGTCATTTACATTATACAAGGAATTGCTGCCAATGAGGAATTTAGAATTTGTATACTGGGAGAAGTTAGAAGAACGTCGCATTAGAAATACCCTAAAGAATTTATTTTCTCCATGTAAAATATAATTAAATAAATGACTGGAGCTAACGAAAAAGCATAGATTCCAACGTAACAGATTCTTTAAATAATATTAAACTGTGTAATTTGCAATCTTTAAATCATATTTAAGTGGGTAATTTTTAGACAAAATATATAAATCAATAGTTACATAGAAATACTAAATCATTAGTTAAATATATTTATTTTGATTGCAAGCATTACGAAATGGTAATATTGTGTTATCGTTAAATTCTGCTATGGAAATACTAAAACATTTTTACAAATCTAGGTACCCTGAATCTACTCTTTGCTATTTTCGTGTCGATACAATGTGTATGTATTATATATACGTGTATGTTTGTATTTAATTTACGCTTTCTGCTCCTTCTTAAGTTTTTTTTTATTATTTCGTTGTGTATTTGTGTATAAGAATGAACAGGATTGTCCAAACCGTGCTTTCGATTCAGATTTCTTTTAGCGAATGCACCGCAGACACTGTCACAAGAGCTGTTTTTATTTTTAAAAAAATCGATCGACAAATATTGTATCAAAATTATTTTTCAACCATTCTGTAACCTTTTCCACCTAAAAAATAAGGATAAGTGTATTCATTTTAAATTCAGCTTAAAATTCAGTTTAATATCATCATTTTTCAATCCTATATTATAATAATAGAATAATCATATTTTGTTGAAACAATAACTACAACGAGCTTTTAAAATTTTTATCCTTTTCTATTAGTCAATTAAAACTAAAACTAAAAACTAAAAAAAAAAAAAAAAAGAAAAAAAAAAAGGGAAATTTCACGTCAAGCTTAGTAAATGAGGTGTGGTCGTACGATAATGAAGATTTTAAAATAAGGTACCCAGGGGTAATAACACCACGTTAAAGTTCTACCAATTTTCACGGCTCAGTTTTAGTTTGTATTTTTTAAACGAAGATATGATACGATACAGCAACTCATTGACTATCTATATAAAAAAAAATAATTTAACAGATATGTATACATAAAACATAATGGCATGATTTCTTGACCAATGCTGTTTGGCGTTATTACCCACCTATATGGGTAATAACGCCATGCAAACAAAACTATGAAATAAGATGGAATAATTGCATGTAGATTGCCCAATTCTAAAAATACAAACTCTACAAACTTAGAATTTGACAAATTGCATTCTTAGCTATTGAAAATGTTCAATTTTTTGTGAAAGTGTAAGAAAAATAAAGGTGTGGGGGAGAGGGAGGATTAGGCCAAAGAATATCAGACCGTGAGCTTCTTTTTGCTTAAATAGAATTATTAGAAACATTGCACAGTTTTAACTGTGTTTATTTGAATCAGTATTTGGGATGTAGTTCGGCGACTGTAGGGAACCAACCGGGGTATTAATGCCAAGGATTGGCGTTATTACCCCGTTATTGTTATTGCGCTGTACATTTTAAATTACAAATTATCTCGAGAAGATATCCAAAATCTTCAACAATATTTTGAAAGTCCTTGAAATGTACTACAAATTTATGTAATTAACAAAGTATTTCCGGATAAAAAAAATAGTCTTCACATCACAAAACGTATCTCGCAAATTTTAGATCAAGCGTTAATTTTAGTTGCTTGTAAAAACAATAAGACCTAAAATTGAAACAAATTAACTTGAAGCTATTTTTTGCGATTTATAAGACTCAAAACCCTTCTGCGCAGAGCACATGGGTGTCATTTACCAGATAATTTCATAATTATACATAATATTAGCACTTGGCGTTGTTTCCCCACCTGGCGTTATTACACCAGACCACTTTACTTAGATATTGGTGCATATACAGCACTCCGAATACACTATAGTAGTCGAAATCTTTCGTGTGTCCTTGTAAATACTATCTGCTTACCATTATACAGGAATTAACATGTAGCAAGCGTCAGTAAGGTATATCTCTTTTGTAGAATGTGAAATAGTTGAATACAATTAATACGCGCCTTAGAGAATGTCCCTCCGTAAACCATTATGTTGTGGAATACTTTTGTGTGCCACCGTAAATTAATAAAAGTATTCTTTACTGCAGACATTGACAGAATGTATGTTCTAGTATATACATCATAGATGCCTATCAATTTTATTATATTAGGAAGAGCGTAATATCATTAAAATGCACTTGAAACTGATTTTTCCTTTGGCCGTAATGTAACAGAATACGTTTGATCGTCAATGTAATTGAACTATGCATTTGATTTTCATAATTTTTGAAATGACTCGACAAAAGTATTCTACAATTATCTTTTCCGAATTTCAAAAGCTATGGGGGAGTAGTTCTCGCATTGTTATATGCTGACAGACGAACAGACGGATAGACTAAACGTCGACTACAAGTGCTGCTTATTTATATAATTACGAACGCATCTAAAACTTTTAGAAACGCAATGAAATATAAACCAATAAATAATAGAAGATAAGTTAATTCTATACATAATGTTACGCAAAATAATGTAATTTTCAATAAATTCATGTATGCAGTACGAATTATAAATATAATAAATTATAATGGTTTTTTAATTAATCTAATGTTACCTATATTTATTTTCTGCTAGCTTTAAATGCAAGGCTTAAAGTGTCAGTGATATTTCACGCAGTTCCTTCCGGAAATATTATCATGGAAGCATTCCAATTATGGCAGAATTTATTTTGCTGCGATATAAATGTTGGAATTTCTCTATTAACAGGAATGCAAAACGTATATTATAAAACTCTACCTCAAATTAATTACATCTGAACTTATAAAGATTTACATACAAATTGTTTTCGTGGAATAAAAATCTATATATTTAAAGATATAGTTAGACCCATCTTCTACACATTCATGTAATCCGTATTTCGGGAATCATTTCCTTTTACATAGTTTTATTAAATTTACAATTTGTATTCAACCTAAACAATAAAAACTGAGAAAAATTTAAAAGTATTAGTAGATATAAGGATTGTCTCAAGCAATTTTATTCTTTTAAAACATTTACCCACTTAATTTGAAATAAAGTATAAATGACATGTTTTAAAAATCTATAATATATTGTTGTTACGTAAAGATTTCTTTTACGTATCAAGTAGTTTTACACAATTTTTTCTTTTTGGTATCAAACTAAAGTCATAGCTGCTAACTTTTACATTTGTTTTCCAATCAATAGAATTTAATATTAAAAGTTTCGATAAAAAAATCGTGGAATACTGCCATTCAATAAGAAAAAAAAATATTTTAAATGTTAGAGGTAGGAAAAAAAATATATAAATTGCCAGCCATGCAGAAGACTACTCTTTCTTATTAAAATCTAGGTTCTGAAAATAGGATCCCATGTTTGATCTAAAGATGTTATCCTGTTTATAGTAGATAAGCAAGAGAATCTCGAGCAGTGGCGATATTCTGTAAGCGGAATGTCCATTAGTTCATTTTGATTCGGGATTTTTTTTATTATTAAGATAACATTTAACGTTTTGATGCAAATTACAAATGTTTTCATGATTGATTAAGGCTTACAAAATGTACATATAAAAATCAGATCCAATCAAAATGTACACTAGAGAGATACCTGGCTTGTTATATCTTTTAGAAAAAAAAATATTTTAGTTGGCCTTACTCACACCCAGACTCCACAAATTCTGAAAAATGGTTCCCGTACTTTGTTTAATAAAGATTATCCTGTTATGAAAAAGAAATGATATTATCACAACCAGCGATGATATTCTGTAATCGGAATGTCCATTATTTCACTTTGATGGGGAAATTTTTTTAACCAAAACACCATTTAACGTTGTTGCTGCAAATTACAACTGTTTTCGTGATTGATTAAAGCTTGTAAACTGTACATGTAAAAATCAATTCCTATCAAAAACTGCATTAGAAAAAGACCTGGCTTTTTATATCTTTCAGAAAAAAAGTATTGAAGATTCCCTTCTAGTAGCTTCGAATGCGTAATCACACCCAGACTCCACATATTCTGAAAACAGGCTCCCGTGCTTTTGTTCTAAAAAAGATTATCCTGTTATAAAAAATTAAACGATATTATCAGGGCCAGCGACGATATTCTGTAATAGGAATGTCAAATATTTCCCTTTGATTGAGGTATTTTTTGTGCGTCCAATTCAGCAAACAGCGTTGTTGCGGCAAGTTACGACTTTTTTTGTCATTGGTTAAGTCAGATCAAATGTACACATAAAAATTATCTTCTATCAAATGGTTCAATAGAAATAGACTTTTTGTTAACTTGTTTTTGTTAACTTTTATATATTTTTTTTATTTTAAAGAAAACAACATTAAACAGATAAAATGTATAATTTTGAATACGACTTAAATATCCCAATTAAATGCATTTTGAACGTTCAAACTTATATTTAAAAAAAAACTTTCTTTTTCAATATTCAGGTTTAAATATATATTGTTATTTTAAAATAGTTGAAGCGTAAGCACAATTTTGTCAGAGAATGATTTAGTGTCAACTACTACGATTCTACGACTACAGACACCCTAAATTTCTATGTATTATTTATATTTATGCTTATACCACTATTTTATGTAAAAAAATATCCAGATAAACTAGAATAACGATCTTTACTATCGAAAGCAACATACACCAGAGCGTGCTTTTGATGCTGTAGTCTGTTTTTCAAAACTACCCTCGAATTTGTAGGATTTTGCATAAAAAAATATCCAAACAAAACTACAGTTTGGGGAACTTCAGCCTTCTGTATGGTACACACAGGCATTATACACATCCGTGTGTCACTCGACGTTTACAAAGGAATATAGTATTTGACATTTTTAACACAGTTAAAAGAAAAATTCTTCAATGAATGTTTGTTTGTTTTAATGCGAAATGATATCTCCGAATACTGCAGTAATAATATAATGTAAGCTGAAAATAGGCCATTGACCCTGTAGCAATTCTATTAAAACATGCAATGATGTTTTCGATGGTACTAAAGAAGACAATATGTCTTGACAATTGCAATAAACAACTTCCAGAAAATATTTGTTTAAAAAAATAAGTATATTTTGTATATTTTAAATCAAAGATATCCTTATAATTGGGAGTCGAATAAGATGGATTTATTTTGTTTATTTTAATCCGAAAAAAGGAAAACAGAATTCAATAATTTGAAAGGATAGAAAGTTAATTTTCATTGTTTTAAAACATTAAATTTTATTATTTTTTAAACGAAAAATACTGCTTTAATTGCTAAAGTACCGTAAGAACTTTCGTTACTTATTTTTGGTTCAATCGAACCTGTTTTTCTCTATCAATATACAAATTTATAGTTACGTGCGTAAGGTAAATTTTAATGACCGTTGCCAACAAACAAACACACATACAAATAGCTTTCGTTTATTACAATATATCGGTATTCTCTTTGACTGTCATTTGAGCATCGAAAAATGTAGAGAATTTCACTATATATGTATGTTTGATTATATAAAGTAATAACTCGCCATAATGCATAAGATTTATCTTATTGCCATAATTAACTTTATAAAATATCTAATTTGAGTATCAAAAAGTGAGTTTCGAGAATTCTACTAAATATTTGTGTTTGATTATATAAAAAAATAACTCGCCATAATACATAAGATTTATCTTATTGTCAAAATTAACTTTATAAAATATCTAATATCATTCGCTGAATCGTATCAAGAATTTCAACAAAGTCTCTTGAAATAACATTCAACAAACTCAGTAACTGAAATTAGAATTTGGAAGTCATAGGAAAGAATCGACTGTATATCCCAGATCTTGCCTATAATTTACGTACAGAGTTTACTGGATGTTTAATCATAAATCTGTTCTTCTACATAATACTTCTTTTATAATCATCGATTTACGAATAATGTTCTATCTAGATGGCTATAACACATGGTTTAGATTTTATAAGTAATAATTAAAAATTATTATCATCATTATTTATAACATTATCCATCTTTTTTTGTTACATTTCGAGTCTAGTGAACTTTTCGATTAAGAATTATTCTTTTATTAGTAATTAGTTTTGACAATTTATTTAGCTATTAGTTCGTTTTTTTTATTTTATTACTTAATAGTAATTAGTTTAAGAACTGTTGTTTAGATTTTTATTAAAGTTATCAGAAGATTACAATGAATGATATTAAAAGTATATCGAGTAGATTCCTTTCTATTAGGACGTATTGGTACTTGTACAATTTATCATGCTAAAACGACGTGAATATGTATGAAAAATAAAGTTAATAGAAATTTTTTCATTTTATTCACGAGATTTTTGGTCAATTAAACTGTGGTATTCCAAATAAACGAAGTCCACTGTATATTCTATGCTTTAAGTTAGAATTATTGAATGTCTGTTCCTTTTAATTGCGGATTAAGGCTTACTATTTACTTTTAAACACTTTCTGGACCGATTTTTTAAAATTTTTTAGAAAAAAAAAACGTAATTTTATTTAATAACTTCAAGTTTAGCTGTCCAAATAGATTAATTTCAGTTTCACAAATATCGTTTTCCACTCTATTACACATGATTCTTTTAGGAAAATAACTTTTATTTTAAACGTAAAAGTGAAATATATGTTTAAAATAAAGGAAACGCAAACGGTGCAATGTAAAGTAAATATATATTTATTATTAATATTATTATTAAATGTCTAAAATTTAATGAAGTAATATAGTAAGTGCATAAACTCATGCTAACACAACTGCGAGTAAACAGTAAGAAAATTATTTGTTAAAACAAAATAATAATTAATTTATAGACATACACTATTAATAATACACCAGACCCGAAAGAGTTGAAATACATGGGTGTTTATCAATATTTTATTTATCGAACATTTATAGCAAGTTGATAAAATATATTCATTAATCACATAAATATGTAAGTAATCAAATTATTGTTTAACATTGGATACATAAACCATTCCGGATTTTTGTTTCATCTTGCAAATGCATGAATTACAATTACTTTCATAGCTTTCAAAATCGAATTTTTCATCGAAATTAGAAACAAATTTTTCTCATTGAAATTAGAGACTAACTTAATAACAGTGTGAATTGATTCAGCAATCACAGTTTTGTACTATTCCATTGAATAAATGGGAAAAAAGGCATAATATGTGTTTGAGATATTTTTGCTTTTATGTTAGACTAGCAGGCGTCGCCCGCTACGCTGGTCTGCTTTTCTAGATGAATCTTTGATTTTTTACAATAGGTTTTGTTATAAAACGACATAACGTTATTCAATTACAAAAAAACATCCTTGAAAATTTATCTAACTAACAGTGTAAGTCTCATAAAAATCCATCTATTAATAGATGTTATATAGACTAAATTTTCATAATCCGGTTTACCTGATTATAGAAATTACTCCAAAATAACAGACTAATTCTATAACTGAGCATTGTAGAACAATACACAACACATAAAAACCACCCCTGAAAAATTATCTAACTGATAATAAAAGTTTCATCAAAATATGTCTAATAGATATTTTTAAAATGAATAATATTCCATAAATGAGTTCTCCTGATTGTAGAACTTTTCCCCACAATTCGATAAATTAGTAACATAAAACGATGTGAAACAATCTAAATGCTTCCAAAAAAATTATTCCATGATATGTTTTCAGCAGGGCACAGGTTATCAACTACCGGAACGAAATACCAATTTGCATTTTATGTATAAAGTAAAAGTAGATAGATGTAACATCATAATAATATTGATAATTAAAATTTATGAAATAGCATGTTATTTTTCGTTATCTCTGCTGAATAAATGCCGTAATTGCGTCAAAATGATGTAAATTTAAAAAACTTTCAATGCACGAATTATGCGGTTTACGATTATGGTTACAAACACTGTATTTAATTTTGTACCGAAGCGATCTCGCTAAACTGAACTAACTGGATTTGCGTTCCGATTACAGAATTTCCCTCATCTTAGTATTTAAATAAAATATATTTTACAATCTCAGTGTTAGTTTCAAGGACACAAATGTCATATATGCACGACATTGGCGCAAATTTTCGTACGCCAATTTGCCGAAAAACTCGTTTTCGAATACCAGTTACATATGTATTTTTTAAAATTCAATAATAGCAATAAATATAAAAAGTTTAATTAATAATTATGGAGTAGAACAATTTGTATAATATATAAAAAAAGTAAATAAAAGATTTATTAATAATTGAACAACAGCATCCGGGTTATCAAGAAAAACAATGACACTTTGGCGCCGATTAAGTACTCTGATGCAAATACAACATTGGCGTCTAAAAACAAATCGCGCCAATGTGGTGTGTACATGACATCTGTTCCCTGTGCCGTTTCAAGCTATATACCAGTTGATTTCTGTGTATTATCCGTGCGGCTGCTGTAAATGACATTATACATGCTGCAGTTTAACGATACTGTACGTTTACGTTGCATCATTCCAAAATCCTCAATAAATCGTAAGTTACAATATCAAAAGCAGATTACAATGTTTGTCAATAAAAATTATTTCACATTTGAGTTGAAATAAATAGCGATTAATGTATATTTTGTCACAATGTTGGTATAACGGAAAAAGTATCAAAGTATATTAATAAAAAATTATGTTCCAAATTACACTAATTTTCTGTAAACTCGATTATTTAAGACGTCAGATCAATTTAATCCTCCATTTGAAATTTCGTTATGCGGCAAACCACGTCAATCAACTTACGCCAATTGTTGATAAAATCAATTATTTAACTTTACCATTTTTATTTAATATATATCTTACAAAACTGAACCCATACTTTCCAATTGTGCATATTTTATATTCAGTTGCTACAGCTAGACGTTTCCCGGCGTAAATATATCTGCCACTATAATGGGATTTTATTTGTTTATTTATTTATTCATTTATTTACTGAATTGTGGCGTATTAATATCATAATATTCAATATGTGTTAATAATAAATAATGTCAGCAATATTTCTGTCATTATAAACAAATCTCGTGGCTGTCATTTTTGGCTACCAATGTATTTTTTTAATTATGTTTCATATAGGTTGCTACAAAAATTGCAACAAAAAGCAATATATTTTATGATAGATAGGCGTGTGTAACAAAATGCCAAATATTGTTTCCATAATTGTCATTGCTATTGTATTCGGTTCATTTAAAATATAAATCATTTGCTCATTTCATTTAGAAAACATAAATGTAATAAAATACTCATATTACGTACATTTAAAATTCAAACCTTTCACACATTTCATTGAAAATATAAAAGAATGAGGAAATATTTCTGCATCTTGTTCTGGTTGGCGCGATTGAAGAAGGAACCAAAATAGAGGCAAAATACTGTTTTAACATCTTCTCAAAATTTTCAAGGTGTATTATATTGGGTCACATTTAGTTTTAACTGATAGGAGTTATTCGTAATTCTAATCTTGTTAGAAATGCGACATCATCCAATAATAATTCCAAATTTGGTTACCTAGGCGTATAACCAACAGAGTAAAAAAAATATCCAATTTTGGAGTAATCTGACCCTTCGGAATCGAACCTAAGTTCGATTCCCGAAGCCCAACGACCTTCTGCCAACGGAACCTATTTGAACAATACTCAGCCTGGTCTTTCTCACTTTCATTTATTGGAAATGCTACAGCGGCATAAGATATAATATTTTTTGATGATCAACCGACCCTATGGTAAATTGAAATTATAGAGAACCCAGCAAAGATGGAATTGAATAAAGCTATATAATTGTTAGAATTTTTGTGTTCCAAGTGGTTCACTGTAAAAATTTTTTGTAAAATTCCAGTAGATGTACCGTAAATTTCACGGTACTTCTACCATTTTCACTCTTTACGGTATGAATACCGTATTTCTAAGGTATATTAAGTGTAAAAAACAGTTTTTTGTACTGTTTCGATTAAAAACGGTATTTACACAGTAAAATTATTATTTTTCCGTAAAAACTCGGTATTTATACCGTAAAATAATTATTTTTCAATAAAAAAAACGACATTGTAAAAATTTTCGTAGCATTTCAATAGATGTACCTAAATTTTACGGTACGTCTACTGTTATCATTCTTTACTGTATGAGTACCGTATTTCTAAGATATATTAGGCATTAAAAAAACCATTTTCTGTGCTATTTCGATTATAAACAGTATTTATACCATAAAATGACCAATTTCTGTGCTATTTCAATTATAAACGGTATTTATACCATAAAATGATTGTTTTTCAGTAAAAAGGCGATATTTATACTGAAAAAAATTATATTTCAGTAAGGGAAAATATGGTATCCTCGCCTCGGTGTACGGCATTTTCTCAAGCGATGTTCTTGTTGTTGCTAGGTAAATGCGCGCAGATCTGAGGAGATGGGGAGGGGGGGGAGTGCAGCCATTAACTTGTTTTGGAGTCCAAAAATCTCAAAGGGTCCCAACTCCTGCAATACACACTGTTTATTATAATTTTTATAGATACCATAATGTAACAATAAAAAAAGAGAAAGGACTGTATTTACTTTTGTTAAATAGTATTAAAGAAGAATAGATAATTATTAGAATTTATAATTATTATCTTTAACTACAAGAAAATAAATAATGTAATTTACGAAAGATGACTAAAGTAGTCTACAAAGTAGACGAGGCTTTATTAAAGATTCACATGCATTTTATGTGTCTGTGTAAGGGGGGGGCGGGGGACTGATTCTGGGCCCGTCACGGTTCTCGACGGCCTGAATAGATGTTGTCTTTCTAGTGGGAACTTTTAATCTATCATACTGAATGATGTCAAATCCATCCTTAATTTTTATTGGAGAATTATACAATTCATAGAAGTGAAATTCTAAGATTTTAAACTAGTTTAATTAATCACTTATTCATAGTCATGCAATTGGAATTGTAATATTATGTACGATTGAATATATATACCAGTGATATTCTTATATGTTAAAAGAGTTTGTTCAACTTTGTGTATGCTCTTTGTGTTTCATTCAGTTGGATCCTCATACCGGAGGTGCAGGACAAAGAAGTATGTAACATTTTAACTATTTTTAATTGAAAGTAACTATTATGCATGTATTTTTATTACATTTTTAACTTGCATTAGTTCTTAATAAACTTCTTCTTTACTGTTATATATTTGTCTTATTAATTTATTTTGGGTTTAAAAATTATGACATTAATAATTAATATTTTTTTAGGTATGACAAATAACAAACTTTTCAGCTAAAAATTATTTGAAATTAAAAGTTCTTAAAAAAAAATCTATTAATACAATGTGAAAAATTTCCGTGGTGGAATTTCAAAGTGGAGTCTATTCATGAAGTAAAATAAAGAGAAGCACCGACATATGGTACTGCTTATTTTTTGAAAACTCCAAGCTGGGCAACACGAAGCGTTTTACCTTTTTCTTTTTCCTTATTCAGCGACACACTAGTAACACGCATGTTCACGTTCTCTACAATTCTAATGTATCGAACGTCGCCTCTCTCAAATAATGAAGATCGGCAGCTAGTAAGTTGTCTGTTAAAAAAAAAAAATGATATGGTATAACGTATCGTGTGTGCTCAGATGGTGAAATTTTGGGGCCTATAAAGACCCATCCCCCGCGAATACCCACGTTCAAAATTTAGACAAAATTATCATAAAACTAGAAAAAAATACATCCTTATCAGAAAAAAATAATAAAATACCAAACAGTCAGTTGGCTTAGTTTTACACTTAAACCACCGGTAAAACTGCAAACACCGGTCCTCTTTCCTCTACCAACCTCATAAATAACTAAAATTCAAAAAATTTTTTCGCTTACGTTGTTAGAATTTTATCGAACTCAGACCCCAATCTCGATGAGCTCAGGAATTTCGTAATTAACAATTCTGTTGATCTAATCCTTAAAAAGGTGGTGAAGTTCAAAAACTCTAAAAACCGCAAATCAAAATTTTAGAACCTATCTCACTCGACGCTCTTTCGCCATACGGCTCAGTATTGAATTCAGACACTTTACTCCGGGAGGGACTTCTGTGGCTCCGGGGGTGGGGGAATGAAACCTTTTTACCCAGTGAAAACACAAGAACTCTATTTTTCCGGGGGGAGGGGACATTTCATTGCACTGGGGGGAGGGGGTTCCCTCTGAGGCACTCCATTAATTCAACACTGATATGGCAAGACTGTTATTTTTGTTAAAAGAAAGGTCTCTCATTCGGTAACTCAATCTCTCCCCTCCAAATTTTGGAAAATTAAACACTAAAAACCATTTAGACAGTTTAAGTTAATTCACAGTCTCATCCATATGTCTTCAAACCTTGGACAATCCCCCCTCCCCCGATCTCTCTTCAGTCCGGCTTGGATAAATTATTCAGACTAGATGTTGAATGATATTTTCAGGTTACTTCAGTGGTCATCAGTGGAATTTTGATGCAAACACTACCACTGATGTTTTTAAAAGAAATAGTCGATGCCTCCTACCCGATTCAGTATGATCCATCGGATGGATCGACCTTGCTCAGTTAAAGATGTCTGTAAAATAATGATTCCCTATTCCCTGATTTTGCACTCACTTTACCATATTTCAAGTAAATTATAGAAACGCGGTTAATGTTAAACGCGGTATAACGTTATTTACTTTTTGGTAATTTTGGACCCTTTCCCTCCCTTTAAATATCATACGTTACTTCCATCAAACTCCCTGGCCCGGTAATGATATCATTATCAAAGTGTAAATTTTTTTTTAGAATTTAGTTCTTTTGTTTTGATTAACATACAAAACGGGTTAAATTTATTTTTCGCAAACTTTATTGATTCAATTGAAGATAATTTAATAAAATATCGCTTTATTCAAATAAAAATATTTAACAAAAAAAAAAAAAAAAAAAAAAAAAGATAATGTACTATTTTGAACAAAATACCACGTTACAGAGAAAAAGAGATAATTATAATTGGGTCAAAAATGATATCGATATCAAAAGGCAAATCCCCCCCCTTCCCCTAGAAATATCTTACGATATCATGTGTCAGACCCTCCCTCCCCCCTAAAAGAATAATGTTATATATGCACAGCACCTAAAAAAAAAAGTTAATATATCATTCTTGTTTCTAGTAAAACCATCGTAAATATTGACTGAACAAAACATTTTCTTTGAAAATGTCTGATTATAGGCAAGATAATACAGAGCGTGAAAGTTTGCTTTCGGCCGAAGTAATGGTGTCAAATTTTCGAGGCAAAAGCCTTTTTTACGGGTAGCAGGATAAGTTTCGTATTTACCAACCAACCAACAAATCTAATGGCGTCAGTTTGTTGATTTCGGGCAATGAAGAACTTGAGATCCAGTCATTCATATTTAAGTAAGTTAATCGGCTGTATTTCTTGTTTTCCTTTAACTTACATAATTAGATAACTAATTTGAACTATACATGTTTTAAATTGTTTTTTTCTTAAAACTATGTTATTCATTTCTTTGGCTAAGTTATATAAAAATTGGAAAATAAATTACTTTGTTTTTGAAATGTGCGTGTTGGATTAAATTGCGTTAAAAATAGCAAACTGACATCTATAAAATTTTGAATATTTTCTGTTCAATATTTCAACTATTTCCTTTTAAATTTAATCATTTTTACTAGAATATTTGCGTAATATTAGTAATTTACATTTATCTTATTCAAAAGAAGGAATTCGACTTATTTCATTCCTCCTTTTGCTAGACTGTCCCACGCCCCTCCGCTATTGTTTTTATGTTAAACTATTTATATTTTTTTTTTGTTCGGTCGTATTTATTCTGTATTTTTGGCAACGATTTTTATCGTCTGCATTTGTTTTTATGAGTTTAGAGTTTTTTTAAGAGAACGCAGCCATGAGCGGCTGAGTTGTGAGCTAGTTAAATAAATATACATTTCATAGAGTTTTTCTTAAATATGAGTTTTATTGAGTATTTTAATTTTTTAAATGAGTTATCGACATAATTTGTGGTCCGCCGACCACGAAGGATCAGCTATAATAAAGTGCAACGCGTAAATTTCTGAATTATTCGAGTTCAAGAAGAAACGATATAGTTTCGTGCAGTGGAATTTTTAAAGTAAGTGAATGTGATTTTTCTAATCTGTACTGTTATATATCAATTTAAAACAATGTTTAAAGGAGCAAAAAAGGAAGATTTAAGGCAAATAGCCACTGAAATAAATTTAAATATTAATGATAAAATGACTATAGCTGATTTAAACAATATTATTGAAAATAGCGAAATATATAAAAATAAACCAGATTTTGTAACAGAAATAGCTAACACCATAATTGAGAGTCGTAAACATGAAGAACAAAGGCAATTTGATCTTGAAAAATTTAAACTTGAACGATCAAAAAACGAATTTGAACGATCAAAAAATGAATTGGAATTAGCTAAAATTAAATCTGAAACTAAATCTTTTATTACTGAAAGTGAAGTAAAAATGGAATCGTTAGATCAAATAATAAAAAGTATTAAAACTTTGACTGTAAAAGTTCCAACTAAGCCTGAAGGATGGGGTTTTTTCTTTTCTTCTTTAGAACGGGCTTTCAAAACTAAAAATGTTTCGGAAGAAAATAAAGCAGAAATTCTGCTGAATTTATTAGGTGACAAAGCGTCTAACATTTTAACTTATTTACACGATACAGATATCGAGAATTATGAAAAATTAAAAGAAATAGTCTTAAAAGAATTTCAACCAACACCTTATTTTTGCCTAGAACAATTTAGAAAAGCTTTTAAACTACCAAATGAGACTCATGTACAATTCGCTTCACGACTGATGACCAATTGGAATTATTATCTAAATTTAAGAAATGTGTCCGATTTCGAGAGTCTAAAACAATTGATTGTGTCAGATAAATTATATGAAACATTAGATAAGGAGACTGCTTCTCACATTAGTGTGAGACAAGGAGATAAATGGTTTTTACCAGAAGAATTAGGACGTGAGATTGATTTATATTTTACATCACGCGGAAAATCTCTTACTGAGAATTTTAGTGTTAATCGAAAGTATAATCCCAAAAGTGTAAATAAAGTATTTTTAACTGATGTTAAAACATTAAACTGTATTTTGTGCCACAAACAGCACCATCTTTCAAAGTGTCCAGATTATTTAAAGTTATCTGTTAATGAGAGAGTAAATGTAATAAAATGTAACAAGTTATGTTTCAATTGTTTAAATTTACACCCAGTAGCCAATTGTACATCAAAGAACATTTGTTTCTGCAAGAAACGACATCATAAAACTATTCATTTTCCCAAAACAAATAATACATATATGAAAGAATATGTTTCTTCAGAACATAATATACAAGGTAAAATAAATGTAGGAGAATGTTCAGATTCAAGACTAGCAAATTATGGCACGTCAATGTTAAACGCTAATGCAGAAGAGTTCGTTCAGAAAACTTTTATTAGTAACTATTCGAATAAAAAGAATAAAGTTTTACTTTCAACGGTTATGTGTTTTCTAATTGATGAATCAGGATCTAAATATAGAGTAAAGTGTTTGTTAGATGTAGGCAGCGAGTCTAATTTTCTATCCCACCATTTAATAGACATGATGAATTTGAAAAAAGAGAGAACAAACATTTTAGTGTCAGGTCTAAATGATGCCACCTTAGTAATAAATCATAAAGTTAATGCATCAATAAGCAATAGAGATGGAAGTTTTATAAAAAATTTAGATTTCTTGATAGTTCCAAAAATAACTGCAGATTTAACCCCTTCGCGTCTAATTGAAATTTCAGCACAGGATTTCCCTAACGTAATATTAGCAGATGAGAGATTTAATATCCCAGAACATGTAGATATGCTTCTCGGAGCAGGAATTTTCTATGAACTTTTAAAACCGGGCCAGATTCGTATTAATAATTCTGATCTTATTCTGCAAGACACAGTTTTCGGTTTTGTAGTATCTGGTTGTTTTCCAATAGAAAATGAAAATAAAGTTCATTGTGGTTTAATAAAGAAAGAAACTAACTTAGATAAAACACTTCGAAAATTCTGGGAAATAGAAAATATCGAGATAGAAAAACCAAAAAGCAAAGAGACTTTAATTTGTGAAAAACATTTCATAGAAAATTATACCCGAGAAAAAAGCGGCAGATATGTTGTTAAAATGCCCCTAAAACAAGATCCAACTACATTAGGAAGTTCTAAACAGATAGCAATTAAAAAATTGAATTCTTTATGGAATCGCTTAGCAAGGGATCCCGAGTATTTAAGATTATATTCCGATTTTTTGAAAGAATACCAACAGTTAGGCCACATGGTCGAAGTTAACGAAAGCGAGGAAGAAAATGGATCCTATTACATTCCCCACCTTGGAGTGTATAGAGGAATAGAAAAAAGTATGTCAACACCTTTGAGAGTAGTTTTTAACGCCTCTTCTTTAACGACAAAAGGAAACTCACTTAATTGTATTCAGTATAATGGGGGTGTAATACAAGATGATTTATTCTCAATTATGCTGAGATTTAGAAAATATATTATCGCTTTCACTGCAGATATTCAAAAAATGTATAGAGCAATTTCTATTCATCCAGATCAAAGGAAACTACAAAAAATTTTATGGAAAGAAGGTATAAACGAACCAATAAAGAATTTTGAACTAACTACTGTTACTTATGGTACTGTTAGTGCACCCTTTTTGGCCATGAGAACACTACTTCAATTGTCTAGGGATGAAGAAAGCAAGTTTCCTTTAGCAGCACCCGTGCTGAGAGAAGACATGTATATGGATGACATCTTATCTGGATCTGATTCTTTAAGTTCTGCATTAGAGCTCCAAAATCAATTAATAGAAATTTTAAAAAGCGGAGGAATGTTATTACATAAATGGTGCAGTAATGCTCCACAACTTTACCAAACAAATGACAAGATATATCCTTTTGGTGATTCAGAAGAATCCAAAACATTAGGTGTCTTGTGGAAATCGAGAAAAGATTGTTTAAGTTTCGATGTAAAAATTCATGATGAGGTAAATGTCACTAAAAGACAAGTGTTATCAATTATATCGAGTTTGTTTGATCCTCTTGGTTTAGTATCGCCTATTATAATTAAAGCGAAAATATTTATGCAGAAATTGTGGTTATTGCAATTAAATTGGGATGACTTGTTACCGGAAAAAGAAGCTAAGGAATGGGGAGAGTTTTCAGATAATCTACAGTTAATTAACAAAATTGAAATTAGTAGGTGTATTTTATTGAAAAATGCTATTATAATCGAGTTACATGGTTTCAGCGATGCTTCCGAAGCAGCCTATGGAGCAGTAATTTACTGCAAATCAGTATCAGAATCTGGAGAATTGTCAGTGAAATTAGTGACAAGTAAATCAAGAGTTTCCCCCTGCAATTAACTGTTCCCAAACTTGAGCTGTGTGCAGCTGTTTTATTATCAAAACTAATTAAACGTGTGATTTCTGCTCTCAAGATCAATATAAACAAAATCTTCTTATGGTCAGATTCTATGATAGTATTGTCATGGATTAAAAAAGAACCGTACATACTAAAAACATTTGTTGCGAACAGAATTTCAACAATACAAGAGCTAACTGAAGGGATGCAGTGGCGACATGTTCCTTCTCAACATAACCCAGCAGACCTTCTAACAAGAGGAATTAATCCTGATAAGCTAATCTCAAATGAGCTGTGGTGGAGTGGCCCAATGTTCCTAAA
Organism: Maratus speculifer; assembly: GCA_964019185.1. Taxonomy (NCBI): domain Eukaryota; kingdom Metazoa; phylum Arthropoda; class Arachnida; order Araneae; family Salticidae; genus Maratus; species Maratus speculifer. The sequence goes on along the minus strand of OZ025294.1, from coordinate 92,189,515 downwards.
AGGAAAAGACTATCCAAATACAACCATACCTGAAGCAGTTGATTCCAATGACTTTTCAAAAGAACTGAAAAACTTTAAAACTAATGACTTTAAAAACACCCCTCCGCTATTGTTTTTATGTTAAACTATTTATATAAACAACAGTGCTGCTTTTAAGTTTAGTTAAAATTATGGATAATGTATAATATTAGGTTTTCTAAAGATGGGAACTATTACAGCTACAGGTAAACAAGTCATTAATATACAGCAAATATTAAAATTATAGTAAGCAAATTTATTTTTTAATAAACAATTTTTTTATACAAATCTAAGTTTATGCTGAAAAGCAACTTTTTTCAACTGAAGATTTGGTTGTCATTGCTCCATCTCAGTGGCTTAGCTAGGATAGGTGATACCCAGAGCGGATGTAAATTGTGTTACCGCCAGCCACCATGGTGTCACCCCCCCACACCGATCCGTTATATTTTTTCATTCACAATTGTACGCTATTATAACAAATGGCCATATCATTTCTCATTTACCTTTTGCCCTGCATTGAGAAAAAAAAAACAGAAGGGCGAATTTTTACTTAACCCATAATCCGCTTAAATCAATGTGGTGTCTGTATGTCGAAGAAAATTCTTTCTTTTAAAGTTTGCTTTTGCTATCCACTCGTTGGATACATTAGATTTTTGTTCTCTGGTGCAAATATCTTATTTAAACACACCAATCTGCATAAAATTTCAACTTCTTTTAGAAAAGAAAATTAACTCTATTTCGTCGTACGCTAGAAATTTAGTTTTATTTCAGAATTTTTTTTCCCAATGGTGTAAGGTTATACATATTTATTTTCAAATAAATATTGGGTGACACCCGGGTTGGACCGCCCCCCCTGCCCCCCACTAGCTACGCCACTGCCTCCATCTAGTATTGTGATTGATGTTTAGAATAATACGTAATGAGGAAAAATTTCTATCCCATTCTCCATTACTAACTAATATTGTAATAAATATTAGTACTATTTATTACTAATATTAGAACTAGTACTAACTAATATATCCCGTACTTGAATAACATTAATTAATTAAAGTTTGAAAACATAGTATATTAACACACGAAAAAAATCATAAAAACCTGATTTAAATAAAAAGAATCTGATTTAAACAAAGATATACATATATATTTTTTAAACTATGATTGTTTTGCTCCTTAGTTGCTATTTAAAAGCATGCATGTTCATGCATATCTTATTCATAATACTAATTTTAAAAATAGTGAGAAAATGGTGTTCATATTAAGACTTTTTTTGGTTTTAAATGTTTATAAAAAAAAAAAGACTTGTGCATTGATTGCTCTTAACCCGGGAGAACACGCCCTTACCCAGTGTTTGAATGGTTTTAACTTTGTCACCAATAAAATCAAAATATAACAACTACTTTTTTTAGACGGAAACAATTCATACAAATTTTGTGATAAAATAAGTTGAAGATTACTTTAAAAAAATTAGTGGCTACAACTGTAAAAACCATACGCACTCAGGGTCTTTTAGGCCCTGCGCGCGTCCTTCCGAGTTAAAATTAGAGTCATCGTCCTGTTTAATTTTATAGAACACAATAAAAAGAGGGGGGTGAGGAAATTAAGTCAATGTAAATCAATAAACCAGTTGATATGGCCCTTTTAAAATTCAGCTGGCATATTTGCAAGTCTGATTAAAAAAATTCACTGGCAACTCATATCTATGTGTTATTACAGTATTTATGTTTTCACTAGTGAGATACTGGGTTATTTATTAAATTTTAAGTTAATTAAATGTCATTAAAACTAGTGTTTGATTAAATAGTCGATTCGGTATTTTGTGATTCCGCATGTTATACGATTATAAGTGTCATTAAACTAATTAAAAAATAATTAAAAATGTGTAGCCTATAATTCAAATACTTCGCTGAATAAATGCGAATTACGGCGTTTCTTCATCCCCCCCCCCCTCCTCTCTAGAAAAAGAAAAGCACCCAGTTAAAGTCAAATTTCTGGAGTGATACTTTTTAGCTCACAGGCTATCATAGCCTGAGAGCTTATGTGCCCGTCCGTTCTGTATGTTCGTTCGTGCGTAACGCGATAACTCGTGATAAAAATATCCGATTCACTTGAAATTTTGTATGTAGGTATATCCTGACAAGGCGCTTCCCTGATTAGTTTTTGGAGTTCATTCGATATGTATACGAGGGGGAACGGGGGGCTCATGACCCTCCCCTTAGTTGATATAAATGGGATTTTCATGCAGAATTAAGTGTTCGTTCAAAATTTAGATTAGGATCATTCTGATGAGGCGATTCCGTGACTGTTATTAGGTGTTCATTGAATAAGTATAAATAGGGGGAACAGGGGTTCTAATGCCCCCATCCCTTAATTTATATAAATGAGTTTTTCAACCAGAATTTTCAGATTTCGTTCAAATCTCTGAATAGTTTTGGAAGTTTAATGGTTAAGTATAAAAGAGGGGGATAACTCCTTTTTAAATTATATAAATGCTAAATGGGTTTTTATTAAGAATTATCTCGTTTGCTCTGAATTTTGGATATAGATTTTTTATATGATAAAGCATGTCTTTGATAGTATAGGAGGTTCAATGATTAAGTATAAAAAAAGAGCAAAGGGGAGAGCTGTTTCCCCTTCTTAATTTTTTTTTCGAACGGAATTAACCCTTGAAAATATAAGGCTTTAATGTACAATTAGTATTTGTAGCCTGTGAGCTCAACGCCATCAGTTTAACTGGGCAGTATTCTTTATTTTAATTTGTCTTTTTTGCACACAGAGTTTATTGAATCGGATTTAAGTCTTTGTGTTAAAAATTTACTTTCTGGTGTATTTTTTTTTTTTTTTTTTTTTTTTTTTTTTTAAATTTGGATGGTAAAAATAATGATGAAATGTCTGATTTTGTGAAAGAGCCTATTATTCAATGAATTTTTTTTTTAAATAGGCCCCAAATTTCGCTTTGATTGTGCCTGATTACGTAAGTTTACATTCAAAATTTACAGTTTTACATATTTAGATTTTAGACCATTGGTGTAAAAATCTAGGCACCAGCGGGGGGGCAATCACTCACCACGGAGTAAAATTTAATAGCATTCTAGCAAGAAATTTATACAAATTATTAGAAGATACAAGTCGAAAAAAAATTAGTAGTGAGAGCATAGGAGCAACTGGCGCAAAGACTTTTGCACCCCTGTCTTAAAACAAAGAGGTGTACCTACCAATCCATATTATATCACATGTTCTCAATATTAGAAGTTTTACGGGAAGTGTAAATTATAATTATCATCTATTTGAGATCTTCGAAATCAGCCTGCGTAATTTTTGTGATAAAATATTAATAATAGTAAAAATCATTGATTTACAGTATAACTATTTAGTTTCTTACACGTCAAAACCTTGTGTGATTTCTTTATTTTTCAAATTGATTACTTAGAGAATTATAAGAATATAGTTATTATATTTTCGGGGTTTTTTTTAAACATTTACTTTTTGATATTGAGTAATTTTAATATGACGGAAAAGCTAGGGGTCTTCCTCTGGTATTTTATTTATTTATTTTCGTAGTCATTATCGTCCAAACTCGTCAAAAATTTTTGGAATTAAAACAAGTTTTCACAGTTTTTGACAAGCAATCCAGAAAAAATATTGATATATATTAATAAAATGGCTGGTATAAAGACTTTTTTCATTTAGTATAGTTAAATCGTTAAGAAATAATATATGTTTATTTTCAATAACAGAAATTTTGGAATGGAGAAGGAATATGGCTACCCAATTTCAATTTTGAAGTATAATGGAGGAGTAGACTTGGAACTAACCCTTGGAACTTGGATACCCAGTACCAAAAAAAATTCTCGATTGTCTGCGGCAGATACTACAGAGGCAGAAAATAATCCATAGGTAAAATGTTTTGCAATTGCAGCGTTAATTAAACATTTACTTTCAACGATTTTACGCGTTTTATTCAGTTCTGTTAATAACTAACTCACATTTTTGCATTCAGTAATAAAGTGTTAAATATAACTTAAAACAAAAGAAATGTTTGATGAAAAAATAATCTACAAAGAAGAAAAGAAAATCTGTAACACCCGTCTCCATTCTTTACCTTTCTGCTATAAGGCTTGCAATATGAATAGTGATTGCAAAAAATAGTGGATATGACTGAGTATCAGCATTTTTTATTGCACAGTCTTGATCATAGTTTCTTATTTTAATTTTAGAAAAACAAATAAAATCAAACACAAAGTCGATATTTGATTTTTTTTAAATCAAAGGCTTGATACATTTCTTGTAATATTTCAAACCCATAATGGTAATAATAATATAATGACTATTAGTTATTACTAATAGCATAATTTTATTTGTAGGTACATTTAACTCACACATAATCTAGCTAAAATAGCGTCTCAGTGTTATCATTGTTAAACGCATGCTTTTTACTTATTTCTAGTTAGAATTTTTTTTAAACTTTTTAACCTCTCTTCCATTCTCCAAATAAACAGAGTTTTTTAATTGACTTCTTTTTCATACCCTGCCCTTCATTATAATTACAGATTCACTGTCGCGAGATGCCACACGCGGCTAATTTTATGCTGCGACCTGTAACTTTCGGTGCTTAAGGGGGTGCGGGAAACAAAAATATTCAAATTTTATTAAACAGTTTTATTACATTAAAAATTCTGCTTAAAATTACGTTTAAAACCTTGTTTCTATTTTAACTGTAATAAGAAATATTATTTTTTTCTTTTTGGTTTCTTTTTAAAATCTAGTTTTCAAAGCAATCGTTCTCATAAAAATGACTTTCTGTGAAAATGCTTTTTTTCTTCATGAGTTTTTTTACTATTTCTTGTATTTAAATTACTTTAACCCAATAGCGGTTTTAAAAAATCTTGTTTAAATTTGGAACAAATCTTTTTCAATTGTTTTATATTAATTTTGCTTCAGCAAATTAAAAAAAAAATATATTTAATTTTAAAAATATGATTTTAAAAAATTACATTTTTTAAAATTTTTTACTTTAAATATTTTTTAATTTTATTCAAATTAATGCTTTTAAAATTCCTAAATCAGAATTAAAGCTTATATATTTCTGTTTATATAAATGAAAATAAATTCTACAAATAATATTTCGAGTTATAACGATTTTAAATTACCCCACTTTTTAATTACTATTAAATAAAAAAAAAAAAATTATGAGAAATTATGTCACGTGCTTTTGTTTCAAAATGATATGGTAAACAATCAGAAAAAATTTCAAAATTTTAACTGAATAAATAACAATTACTTGATAATGTGTGCATTGTTGAGAGAATGTATTAAATTAAGGATTTCATTTCCGACAATTCCATTTTTGTTTAAACACATAGCCTACACTAGGCTCGGTAAGAAATTTTCAATCTAAATATTAATTCTATGGTATTGTTATTTACAGACCTCTTGCCCCCCCCCCCTTTTAACATTTTTAAATGATTTTTTTTCACACAGGGTGCAGTACGTAAATTTTATTGTGCATTTCTACTTTTTTAATTGCTTGTTACAGTTTTAGGTAGCTTTCATTAGAAAAAGTTAAAAGCTATCTATATTGCAACCGTCCGGAGAAAAGCACTTCCGGAAAATTTTGGTATATTTTCATCGATCATGACCCCCAGACCCCAAAACCACCCTCCGTTCAAATGTTGACACACACACACACACACACACACACACATATATATATATATATATATATATATATATATTGGGTGTATCTAAACTATTGGGCAAAACTTTAAGAGGTGATAGTACACATCAAGACAAACAATATTGAATAGGAAACTAAGGGACCCAAACGTCTTCCGAAGGAGATAGGTGCCATTAAAGTTTAGGAACTAAAATTTCAAATAAGCATAAAAAACGGAAAAAATTGTCGATTGATTTGCGGTTTTCACTAAAACTACTCTTTGTGTCAGTATTTTCTTTAGAATAAGTTGTAAAGATAAATTTCAAAAAATGCCAATAGAGCGCGCTTTAGACTTTGGAGTAACAAACAATTATTTTTTGCCGTTATTTTTGCATCTCATTAAATGTTTTCGGAAGCTTAGACTTAAACTTAAATTTTGAGCTCAAAATCTGAATAGTTTTGAGTGCTTAAGTAGCGCAAACTGAACTGTGTTTAGAGGTTCAAATTTCAAATGATTATAAAAAACGGTAAAATATGTCGTTTCGTTTGTGGTTTTTGCTAAAACTACTCTTTAAATCAGTCGTTTCTTTAAAAAAAATTATAAAGATAAATTTCAAAAAATGCCGATAGAGGGTGCTTTAGACTTTTGAGCAACGAACAAGTAATTTTTGCGGTTATTTTTTGCATCTCATTAAATTTTTTTTAAAGCTTAGACATAAACTTGAATTTTGAGCACAAAATCTGAATCCCCGGGAGTGGTTAAGTAGCGCAAACTGAACTGAGTTGAAGTGGAGGGCAAGTTTAAATACCGCAAGCAATTTTCTTCAGTATTTCCGTGAGTATTTTCTTAAAAATAAATTAAAAAAAAATTTCGTTAGAGGGCGCTTTGAACTTAAGAGTAACTAACAGCTATGTTTGACCGTTATTTTTTGTATCTAATTAAATGCAAAAGCTTAGACTTAAATTTTGAGCTCGAATTCTGAATCATTGGGAGGGGTTAAGAAGCGCAAATTGAACTGTGTTCAGGAGTTGAAATTTACCCCCCCCCCCACCTCAAACACAGTTCATTTTTGCACTACCTAATTACTCCCAACGATTCAGAATTTGAGCTCAAAATTTAAGTCTAAGATATTGCATTTAATTAGATACAAAAATTAACGGTTCAAAATAGCTGTTGGTTACTCTTAAGTTTAAAGCGACTTCTACCAAAATTTTTTGAAAGTTATTTTAAAAATTTATTTTCAAATAAACATTTACATATTACATACACATTGACATAAAGAATAGTTTTAGCGAAAACCGCAAACGGATCGACCAATTTTTCCTTTTTTTATAATCATTTGAAATTTGAACCTGCCCCTCCCCTTGAACTCAGCTCAGTTTGCGCTACTTAACCACTCCCAGTGATTCACATTTTGGGCTCAAAATTCAAGTTTATGTCTAAGCTTCTAAAAAAATTAATGAGATGCAAAAAATAACCGCAAAAAATAGTTGTTCGTTGCTCCAAAGTCTAAAGCGCCCTCTATCGACATTTTTTAAAATTTATCTTTCTAATTTATTTTCGAGGAAATACTGATTTTAAGAGTAGTTTTAGCGAAAACCGCAAACGAATCGACCAATTTTTCCGTTTTTTATAATCATTTGATATTCGACCTCTAAACACAGTTCAGTTTGCGCTACTTAACCACTCCCAACTATTCATATTTTGAGCTCAAAATTTAAGTTTAAGTCTAAGCTTCCGAAAACATTTAATGAGATGCGAAAAATAACGGCAAAAAATAATTGTTCGTTACTCCAAAGTCTAAAGCGCCCCCTATCGGCCTTTTTTGAAATTTATCTTTACAATTTATTTTGATGAAAATACTAACAAAAAGAATAGTTTTAGTGAAAACCGCAAATAAATCGACAAATTTTTCCGTTTTTTAAGTTTATTTGAAATTTTGGACCCTAAACTTTAATGGCGCCTATCTCCTTCGGAAGACATTTGGGACCCTTAGTTTCCCGTTCATTATTGTTTGTCTTGATGTGTACTATCACCCCTTAAAGTTTTGCCCAATAGTTTCGATACACCCTGTATATATATATATATATATATATATATGATTTTTGTCACGCTGTAACTATCGTTTTTATGAACCGATTTGAATGAAACTTGGTATGTACATAGTACATAGAAATGGCTCGACCGAGTTCGTTGGGCAGCATCAGATGCCATCTTGTTTCAAAATGGTGTCCATTTAAGTTTATCAAAAATCTTTTAAATGTATAATGATGTACAAAGAAAAATTTAGAAATTGAGGAAATATTCTTTCTAAGGTGTTTGATATTAATAATGAATCCCGGAGTATTTTATGCTTTGTCTTTACCTTAAAAAGCGCGTGAGATATAGCAGTTTGGATTTTTAATGTGGATGACATTTTTTTTTATCAAGTTGCTCACTACAGCACTCGTATATATTAATCGATTTCGATGTGAGTGTGCGCTTGTACATGAATTTTGATTTCGACCAAGCTCATTGGATTGTTTTATCCATTATCATGTTTTAAAATGGCATATACTTCATGATATCGTGGAATTTGGAGACCCTATAAATCGCTTAAAATAAAACCAGCTTCAATAAAAGATGACTAATTTATAAAAATTCCCATTAATATTCAGTATTGCCAAAAACGAGTATTCAATCTTACATAATCGGACTCCACTAATTTGAGCTTCGTATGTTTGAATAACATAACTTAATTTAAAATAAATAAATAAATAAATAAGTTATATCAAAGCTACATTTTCCTCCCGGCACTGCCGGAAGGACTTTTTTATGTGCAGATGCTTCTACTTTGAAAGCAGTTCTGAAAATAAAACTATTTTCGCCTTAAGAAATGGTTACAAAAGTTGAAAAAGTACAAACACACAACAATATATATCAATTTAAAATTTCACATCAAAAAAAAAAAAGTAAAAAGTAAAAATAAAAATACTAAAATACAAGTTAGAAAATTCTAAGAAATTTTCCCGTGAATTTAACATTAAATATTGGCATTTAGCCACGGGACTGGTGTAGGTTTTTAAGAGTCATGGGAAGTACCACACTAGTCATGGGAAGAAACGAACACACTAATGTAAATTCTATGGGAGCGTTATTTTATAATATTTAACATGGATATAAATATTGTTTAGTAATTTCTGTGTAGGATAACTGAGGGCGATGTACCTGCGGTAGTTTTTTAATTTTTAGATCTTAGTTTTAGACTTTTTTTTAGTTTTCCTTCATTTACAGAACTGGTTTGGAAATTGAAACTACCCAAATATATTTAAAAAGTCTATAACTAAAATAGGAAAATGAAAAGTAGCCCAGTAGATCATCTATTGTATGTATATATGTATGTATATTTATATATTAAAATCAAAGCGAGAAAATTGAAAATAACGCTCCCATAGGATTAATATTAGCATTCTTGTTCCTTCTTGTGAATATTGAAATAACCTCTTAAGGTGATTTTGTGAAACCATTTCTACAAATTACTTTTGTATTTTTTTCGATAATATATTTTAATGCTTATATCCATGTTGAATGAATCTTTTTCTTGAAGGTACTCTATGTTGGTCAACCCTGTGTGTGGTACAAACTACAAATAATCAATTGGCGGATAATCAAAATGCAGCAAGTGGGCAAAACTATTGGAATTTTTATATAAATGTAAATGACACAATGTGTAGAAGAAAATAAATTGTATACATAAATATTATAACAATGCATCATGATACAGTGTATTAATGTAATTTAATCGTTATAATAAATATCTTTTTATATTTTAATTGCTTGTTTTAAATATGTCTGAATCATAATGATATTCATTTATTTTGTAAATGTTCTAAAATATTTATATTTGTAATTTTAATATGATTCTCAAAGCCTCTCCTTAACAATGCAATGTTTTAATACAATTTTAAACTTATTTTTAAGCATGAATGTATAAAGTTAGTCTTGACTATTTAAATATTTGGAAGGAAAATATATTTTTCATTTTTTATTAACTTTTTTCGCGTCATAGGCAATTTTGCCCACGACAACTAGTTTTTACTTTTCTTGATCTGTAGGGAGAATTAAAGTTTGTTATTAAGATTATAAGCTATAAATTACATATCAATATAGAATAATATAATAGCACATTTCCATAAAAAAAAATTAAAAAGTGGTGATTTGCTAGACAGTGACATTCTTAAACTTTTACATGAATGTAAGAAATTTTAGATTTGTATGTTGAGAAAATAAAAATAAAAATCCCAATTTCCAAGTAAGTAACAAGAATATTAATGTATATGTATAATTTTGACAACTTTTATTAATTTTACTTTATTTTTTGAAAGTGTATGTGATTTGTATTCTCTTCACGCCCTTTAGTTTTTATAATTATGTCTGTGAAACAACAAAAGAAGTGTGAAATAATTTTTCGGCAGTCAGTACTCTTGAATTATTTGTTAATATTTAATAAAATTTAATAAATTGTTACTATTTAATAAAAATAATATAAGATCAATTAATTATTTTCAGTTTTAATAATTTATAGAAATGTAAGAAAGTAATTTAATATTAGCATTTGATTTTATCAGAGATCATCTCACATTATCATAGCGGTCACAAATGTAAACACTTTTTTGTGATTTTTATTTTTAATTCTCTAAGTGCATACTACTTTTACAGCATCTTTATACCTCTATTTTAAAATAATAATTTTCGCTGTATATTTAAATCTGAAATGTGACAGCAGTAACTATTTTAAAATAGTGGTATAAAAAATGAATGTAGAAAAGGTGTAGTAATTGGCAGCTATGTAAGTATAATTCAAATTCATTGTTTTTAGTTACATTTTACCATAATTTTTTTTGAACAATTGTACGTAATGACAAAAAACAAAAAGAAAAAAAATATTTCTTAAGAAATACAGAAAATTTAATATTTATGAAAAATAATATATATATATGCATTGTTTTTTACCAGCATGCATATCATTCCACAACTTGATGATCTACAAATGGTTTTATTAAAATTTTTATCAAAATATTTAAATGTATCCTCACATATCTAATATTTCTCGCCAAAATAAGTTTTTATAATAAGAGTGAGACTTGTGCTTACCATGTATATTCGTCGATTCTGATTACAGAATAACACACAAGAATATCCCATGTTTGACAGGATAATATAAAACAAAAAAGGACTGTAAATAGAAACTTGTTTGTTTTAAAATATGCAATGGGTATGACACGAGTTTAAAATGACTATGTTTTAGAAATGATGCTTGGTAAGTGTTATCCATTATAAGCAATATAAATTTCTAGACAATATCTGAAATATATCATCCCCTAACTGTCTTGTGGAAGCGGCTACCTCTGCTTGAGACAAACTTGAGACAAGACCTACATTCATTCTCACCTCAAGAGAGTAGAAGTAGCAATTCTCCCACAAGACGATGCGTTCGTGATGATAGATTCCAGACATCGTCTTGAAATCTATATTGCTCGCAATGGAAGACACTTTCCAGAAGTCATTCCTGTAAAATAGTCATTTTAAACTCTCGTCATATCTATTCTATATTTTTAACAAATAAGTTTCTCATTAGAGTCGTTTTTGTTTTTTTAAACCTGTCAAATGTGGGAGGTTTTTTTTTGGATCATCCTGTATTTTTACGGTATATATACCGTATATTTCATTTACGGTACACATACTGATTACAAATGTTTTTACGGTACATATACCGCACATTTAATTTACGGTATATATGTTGTATAAATATTTTTTACGGTACATATGTCGTACATTTAATTTATGGTATCTGTGCTGTAAAAATATTTTTTACGGTACATATACCTTACATTTAATTTACGGTATATATGCTGTAACGATATTTTTTAAAGGTACATGTACTTTAAATACTTTACGGTACATATACCGTCCAGTTAAATTACGGTACATATACTTTAAATATTTTACGGTACATATACCACAAAATATTTAAATTTATGTTCAGTTAAATTACGGTACATGTACTTTAAGTATTTTACGGTATATATACCGTCCAGTAAAATTACGGTAAAAGGAAGTGTCACAAAGTTGACGGTGTAACCACCGTGATTCGAGACCAAAATTTTTTACAGTGTTCGTCTGATTGAACTTCGGTGTGCTATATTCAGGACCCAGGTTCGATTCACGAATGGGATAGTTTTACATTTGTTGGTGATACGGCATTTAAGCAACTAAAATTTTAAATATTATCGAAGGCATATGATGAGAAATCATATATATCATCATATATCATGAGAAATATTCTTCCGAAAATATCCAAGAATTGTTTTAAAAAAAAAACGTCATTTTTTGGAGGATTTTTAAAAAAGTTTATTGACAGTTTTTACTTTTAAATTGGGTAAATTCAAAACATTAAAAATGAATTTGCAATTGAAATTAAGACTGTTTTGATAAGACTGGCCAACAGAAAGTAAAAATTAAAGATTATGAGCGAATTGGGATTTTTACTAATATAATAATGAGGAGACATTGGCATTTTTGTTTCCATTAGAAATATGCATATTTTGATGTGAATGATTAATATAAATCAAATTCGCGATATTACCATTTTTATTTTTCCTACTATAGTACGGGATTATACTTATTGTGCACCTCTCATATTTTCCCAAAAGTCGCTGTATACATTTTGATGTTAGAAAAAGAAATCAGAGTACTTACAAAAATTTTTTAAAAATACCAAAGGACAAGACCAAAAATTACACAGACAAAAAAAATTACACAAACAAAAAAGGAAAATTACCTACAAAACTAAATATATAAAATATAAAATTGTAAAATACAAACCCCCAGGAATACAAAACCCTCTTCAGCTAGTGGGGCCATTCACTAGCGCTTCAATCTCGCCCTAAATTGAAATCAAGTATCCGTAAGTAAAGAAACACTGAGACTCAGAAACTTTCAGTTAACATATAAGATGGATAACAGTTAACCATTAAAATCTTTTTTAAACCACTCATAGCCAATTCTAGATCTGTTTTGTTATTGCAAATCCTGCGGATCCTATTAACTTGTGAATACATAATATTTTTTAAAACTTTATTGCTAATACATGAAAACCAGTAAGTGAGGCTATTAACTTCAAAATTAAAATCTTTCCTTTTATCATAAAGTCCAATCAACCATTTTTCCTTGTTTTTCTTAATTTTAAGATCTAAGAAAGTAATTTGTTCACCATCATCGGTTCGGTTCAGGACGAGCTCTTTAGGGTAAATGTTAAGGCTTATTTCCTCAAAATTATTGCAGTTAAATACTATAAGATCGTCTACATATCTAAAGAAGGAAATATTATTGAAATTTTTTTCGTAAAAATATAAAAATAGATTAGAGAACGCACTTGAAAAACTTGTTCCCATTGGCACCCCCTTATTTTGTTTAAAATAATTAATTCCATTAAATAAAACATTTTCAAATAGGCAAAACTTAATTAAATCAATCCAAAACTTCTTATCTACTTTTAAAACATATTCAAATTCAACATAAATATTTTCAAATACCCCCACAATCAAATTGTGAGGAATGCTGCCAAACAGATTCTCAAAATCAAAAGTGTTTACAGAAGTAATTTTCCATGAGTTATCATTCAAAAAATCTAAAACTTTAAGGTTATTGCCAATGATTGTATTGCAGTCAAAAGTTTCTATTTCCTTTAAAATTAAATTCAGCAAACCAAACAAAATTTTACCCGCTTTGCAATTATAACTATTAGTACCACAGGTAACGAAGCGAAATTTTACTGGTTTCTTATGAAATTCGTCGCAAAAAGGTAAGGAAATACAAAGTAATTCCTACTAATTCCAAATTTTTTATCAAAATCCAAAATACGTTTTTTTATTTTAGAGGGGTTTTCAGTTAACGTTTTATAAGATTCATTACAGGTATATTCCTTCAAAAGAAGATTCCTATAGAAAACTTTACAAATTAAGGCAAAGTTACTACTTGCTTTATCAACAGTAGCAATAACAAACTGTTCTTTTAATTTAGCTATACTGGTTTTTAAATCGAAATTATAATGAAATTTTTTAGAACTACCCTTATTATAATAGTCTCTAAAAAACAAAAAATCTTTTTTAAATAATACCATAAACTTTAATTTCCATTCTCTAAAATCCTCAAAAGGCCAACTATATTTATATGAAACTTTTAAAATAAAGGCATCCAAATCCTTTTCCATAAATTCTATAATTTTAAGATTACTATAATTAAAGTTTAATCTAAATCCAGAACCCAAACCCATAATATTCCTTAACTGAACATCTTTTACAATATTTAAATCTCCTGAAACAATATGTCCGAAATCTGGATTAATATAATCTTTATAGCAGTCTAAATCACAGTAACAATCATCCCCTTTAATTAAATCAAGATTCTTACTATAATCATTATAGTTACAAATAAGATTTTTTAATGTCCTGTCATAACTATAAGTAATTCTAATTTTAAAGCTATTTTTAAGAGGGAAAAGGCTATTACAATCTTTCAGAATATTCTTAAATTTAATAGAATCAAAAATCTTATCTCTAAAACACAAAACAAAATTTTCAAGAGTTTCTTCACTTATAGATTTTATTTTATTTAAATCACTAAAACCAGTTTTATATTTAAATAAATCAATAACAATATCCTTTATATACTGATTTTTAAATTTATAACTATCAAACTTACTCCTCAAAAACCATTTAATAACTTTATTTTTTAATCTAAAAATTTTATTTTTTATTTCATTAATATCATAAAAATTAACATAATCTTTATTTACAGAATCAATAGTATCAAAAATATCTGCTTTAAATTTACTTTTTCCTTTTCCTCTACTCCCTCTCTTGTTAAATGTAAAAAATGAATCCTTTAATCTAAATTTACTGAAACCGCAAAAATTACCCCTATTAACAACATTAATACCATTAAATTCTGAATTCAGGCCATATGGATAAATTGTTTTAAGTCTGTACATAAACATATTTTCAACTTTTAATCTATCTTCCTTATTGGGAACTATATCCAAAATATAAATGCTAATACTTTTAAATTCATGTTTTTGAAAGTGCTCAATCTCAATATCGTTACAATTTTTGTTATTTTTCTTTCTTATATCATTTCTATGCCCAGTAATCCTAATATTTAAACTACCAGAAGTCTGTCCAATATAACCAAATTTACAGATTCCACATTCTAAAAAATAAACAACATTATTAGTTTTACAAAAACTATCTTGATCATTTTCAATCTGTTCTTTGCCAGCATAAGGACAAGTAAGACATCGTTTATCACTACAAATACTAAATTTTTTTAAAGATTTTCTAAATTTTAGATCAACTAAAAACATTTGGTACGGTAGCTTTTTTACCGGGGAAATTCCTGTACCAAAATAATCCCCAGGGCCCCTTGTTTGAGCACGCGACGGACCCGGTGCTATGCAAATTTTTTCTTTATTACTTTCCATGATAAGTTTTTAAAGTACCTGAAAGGGAATCAAAATAAGTAAACTTGAAAGTCAAAGCCGAACTCTAAAACCAAGAAGTATTTCAAAAATGGGGGAGGGGGGGGGAAACCTAATTAAAAAGGAACTATACTAAAAATAAACTTAAAAATAAACTTAAAAAAGGAGAAAACCAGCGCTAATAGCTACTTGGCCAAACCCCATTTTTAATATACACAATTTTATTAAAACCATTCAATTAATTTTTAAAAAATGAAGAAACAAATAAACAGTTTTTTACAGACCAATGCGCAAAATGCTACAAAAGGAAATGTAAAAAATGTATATAACAAAACAAAAAGAAATTCCAAATCCCCAAAATACATGGAAGTCTTCATCAGGGAGGCCCCTCCATGTAGGGGTAAATAAAGAGAAGTTTCTGAAAGGATGTAGGCTCATAAGCTAAATTACATCCTTAGCCCCCAACTTCTCAGATTTCAGAAATCAAACTCAAACCTTCAAAAATATTATAAATATATACACAAAAATTTTTTAAAAATACCAAAGGACAAGACCAAAAATTACACAAACAAAAAAAATTACACAAACAAAAAAGGAAAATTACCTACAAAACTAAATATATAAAATATAAAATTGTAAAATACAAACCCCCAGGAATACAAAACCCTCTTCAGCTAGTGGGGCCATTCACTAGCGCTTCAATCTCGCCCTAAATTGAAATCAAGTATCCGTAAGTAAAGAAACACAAAGGGCGTGTTCAGCGAACTTACCAAAGTGACCAATGTAACCGGTAACTTACCGGAATGGTAAGTAACCGGTAGCTAAACAATTGACTGATTCTCTGGACGCACTGGTTAGTTATGTCATGTAGCGCCATCTATATTCCATTGCTGTAAATATTGTTTTATTTACAAACTATTTCGAATTAACTAACATCGAATTATGATAAAAAGTTAATAAAATCCAATTGATTTTTTAAATCATCAGATTTTAAAACATTCACCTTTTATATAAACATTTTATTTATATTTTAGATCATGGTCTATATTTTAATTTAATTTTTTGCAATAGAGCGCGTGTTTTTTGTTATTTATATCTCATTGTCGCGTGTCATTTGTATTGACCGGGAACTTATTTGAAGGTTCCGAAACATGTCAATGTATTTTATTTTTATTATAACACCTTTCTTAAGTAAAATTAAAATTTTTATTAAAATAACTTCGAATCAATTAATTTTTCGATAGATTCGAAACCAAATCTACCGCCTGTTGATTTGAAGTTGCCATTTATTTTTAACTAAATAACATGTAACCGATCACGTGACCCAACTAACCAAGATTTTTCCCCGGTTAGTTCGGTCACTTACCGGTCACATCGGTCACTTGTGCTGAACGACGTTGGTTGCTTACCGGTTACAGCACTGAACGCATTGGTAACTAACCAATCTTACCGGTTACTTACCGGTGACATTGCTGAACACGCCCTGAGACTCAGAAACTTTCAGTTAACATATAAGATGGATAACAGTTAACCATTAAAATCTTTTTTAAACCACTCATAGCCAATTCTAGATCTGTTTTGTTATTGCAAATCCTGCGGATCCTATTAACTTGTGAATACATAATATTTTTTAAAACTTTATTGCTAATACATGAAAACCAGTAAGTGAGGCTATTAACTTCAAAATTAAAATCTTTCCTTTTATCATAAAGTCCAATCAACCATTTTTCCTTGTTTTTCTTAATTTTAAGATCTAAGAAAGTAATTTGTTCACCATCATCGGTTCGGTTCAGGACGAGCTCTTTAGGGTAAATGTTAAGGCTTATTTCCTCAAAATTATTGCAGTTAAATACTATAAGATCGTCTACATATCTAAAGAAGGAAATATTATTGAAATTTTTTTCGTAAAAATATAAAAATAGATTAGAGAACGCACTTGAAAAACTTGTTCCCATTGGCACCCCCTTATTTTGTTTAAAATAATTAATTCCATTAAATAAAACATTTTCAAATAGGCAAAACTTAATTAAATCAATCCAAAACTTCTTATCTACTTTTAAAACATATTCAAATTCAACATAAATATTTTCAAATACCCCCACAATCAAATTGTGAGGAATGCTGCCAAACAGATTCTCAAAATCAAAAGTGTTTACAGAAGTAATTTTCCATGAGTTATCATTCAAAAAATCTAAAAGTTTAAGGTTATTGCCAATGATTGTATTGCAGTCAAAAGTTTCTATTTCCTTTAAAATTAAATTCAGCAAACCAAACAAAATTTTACCCGCTTTGCAATTATAACTATTAGTACCACAGGTAACGAAGCGAAATTTTACTGGTTTCTTATGAAATTTAACAGTCGCAAAAAGGTAAGGAAATACAAAGTAATTCCTACTAATTCCAAATTTTTTATCAAAATCCAAAATACGTTTTTTTATTTTAGAGGGTTTTATTTTAGAGGAGTTTTTCCCCCCCCCCCCCTCCCCCATTTTTGAAATACTTCTTGGTTTTAGAGTTCGGCTTTGACTTTCAAGTTTACTTATTTTGATTCCCTTTCAGGTACTTTAAAAACTTATCATGGAAAGTAATAAAGAAAAAATTTGCATAGCACCGGGTCCGTCGCGTGCTCAAACAAGGGGCCCTGGGGATTATTTTGGTACAGGAATTTCCCCGGTAAAAAAGCTACCGTACCAAATGTTTTTAGTTGATCTAAAATTTAGAAAATCTTTAAAAAAATTTAGTATTTGTAGTGATAAACGATGTCTTACTTGTCCTTATGCTGGCAAAGAACAGATTGAAAATGATCAAGATAGTTTTTGTAAAACTAATAATGTTGTTTATTTTTTAGAATGTGGAATCTGTAAATTTGGTTATATTGGACAGACTTCTGGTAGTTTAAATATTAGGATTACTGGGCATAGAAATGATATAAGAAAGAAAAATAACAAAAATTGTAACGATATTGAGATTGAGCACTTTCAAAAACATGAATTTAAAAGTATTAGCATTTATATTTTGGATATAGTTCCCAATAAGGAAGATAGATTAAAAGTTGAAAATATGTTTATGTACAGACTTAAAACAATTTATCCATATGGCCTGAATTCAGAATTTAATGGTATTAATGTTGTTAATAGGGGTAATTTTTGCGGTTTCAGTAAATTTAGATTAAAGGATTCATTTTTTACATTTAACAAGAGAGGGAGTAGAGGAAAAGGAAAAAGTAAATTTAAAGCAGATATTTTTGATACTATTGATTCTGTAAATAAAGATTATGTTAATTTTTATGATATTAATGAAATAAAAAATAAAATTTTTAGATTAAAAAATAAAGTTATTAAATGGTTTTTGAGGAGTAAGTTTGATAGTTATAAATTTAAAAATCAGTATATAAAGGATATTGTTATTGATTTATTTAAATATAAAACTGGTTTTAGTGATTTAAATAAAATAAAATCTATAAGTGAAGAAACTCTTGAAAATTTTGTTTTGTGTTTTAGAGATAAGATTTTTGATTCTATTAAATTTAAGAATATTCTGAAAGATTGTAATAGCCTTTTCCCTCTTAAAAATAGCTTTAAAATTAGAATTACTTATAGTTATGACAGGACATTAAAAAATCTTATTTGTAACTATAATGATTATAGTAAGAATCTTGATTTAATTAAAGGGGATGATTGTTACTGTGATTTAGACTGCTATAAAGATTATATTAATCCAGATTTCGGACATATTGTTTCAGGAGATTTAAATATTGTAAAAGATGTTCAGTTAAGGAATATTATGGGTTTGGGTTCTGGATTTAGATTAAACTTTAATTATAGTAATCTTAAAATTATAGAATTTATGGAAAAGGATTTGGATGCCTTTATTTTAAAAGTTTCATATAAATATAGTTGGCCTTTTGAGGATTTTAGAGAATGGAAATTAAAGTTTATGGTATTATTTAAAAAAGATTTTTTGTTTTTTAGAGACTATTATAATAAGGGTAGTTCTAAAAAATTTCATTATAATTTCGATTTAAAAACCAGTATAGCTAAATTAAAAGAACAGTTTGTTATTGCTACTGTTGATAAAGCAAGTAGTAACTTTGCCTTAATTTGTAAAGTTTTCTATAGGAATCTTCTTTTGAAGGAATATACCTGTAATGAATCTTATAAAACGTTAACTGAAAACCCCTCTAAAATAAAAAAACGTATTTTGGATTTTGATAAAAAATTTGGAATTAGTAGGAATTACTTTGTATTTCCTTACCTTTTTGCGACGAATTTCATAAGAAACCAGTAAAATTTCGCTTCGTTACCTGTGGTACTAATAGTTATAATTGCAAAGCGGGTAAAATTTTGTTTGGTTTGCTGAATTTAATTTTAAAGGAAATAGAAACTTTTGACTGCAATACAATCATTGGCAATAACCTTAAAGTTTTAGATTTTTTGAATGATAACTCATGGAAAATTACTTCTGTAAACACTTTTGATTTTGAGAATCTGTTTGGCAGCATTCCTCACAATTTGATTGTGGGGGTATTTGAAAATATTTATGTTGAATTTGAATATGTTTTAAAAGTAGATAAGAAGTTTTGGATTGATTTAATTAAGTTTTGCCTATTTGAAAATGTTTTATTTAATGGAATTAATTATTTTAAACAAAATAAGGGGGTGCCAATGGGAACAAGTTTTTCAAGTGCGTTCTCTAATCTATTTTTATATTTTTACGAAAAAAATTTCAATAATATTTCCTTCTTTAGATATGTAGACGATCTTATAGTATTTAACTGCAATAATTTTGAGGAAATAAGCCTTAACATTTACCCTAAAGAGCTCGTCCTGAACCGAACCGATGATGGTGAACAAATTACTTTCTTAGATCTTAAAATTAAGAAAAACAAGGAAAAATGGTTGATTGGACTTTATGATAAAAGGAAAGATTTTAATTTTGAAGTTAATAGCCTCACTTACTGGTTTTCATGTATTAGCAATAAAGTTTTAAAAAATATTATGTATTCACAAGTTAATAGGATCCGCAGGATTTGCAATAACAAAACAGATCTAGAATTGGCTATGAGTGGTTTAAAAAAGATTTTAATGGTTAACTGTTATCCATCTTATATGTTAACTGAAAGTTTCTGAGTCTCAGTGTTTCTTTACTTACGGATACTTGATTTCAATTTAGGGCGAGATTGAAGCGCTAGTGAATGGCCCCACTAGCTGAAGAGGGTTTTGTATTCCTGGGGGTTTGTATTTTACAATTTTATATTTTATATATTTAGTTTTGTAGGTAATTTTCCTTTTTTGTTTGTGTAATTTTTTTTGTCTGTGTAATTTTTGGTCTTGTCCTTTGGTATTTTTAAAAAATTTTTGTGTATATATTTATAATATTTTTGAAGGTTTGAGTTTGATTTCTGAAATCTGAGAAGTTGGGGGCTAAGGATGTAATTTAGCTTATGAGCCTACATCCTTTCAGAAACTTCTCTTTATTTACCCCTACATGGAGGGGCCTCCCTGATGAAGACTTCCATGTATTTTGGGGATTTGGAATTTCTTTTTGTTTTGTTATATACATTTTTTACATTTCCTTTTGTAGCATTTTGCGCATTGGTCTGTAAAAAACTGTTTATTTGTTTCTTCATTTTTTAAAAATTAATTGAATGGTTTTAATAAAATTGTGTATATATATATATATATATATATATATATATATATATATATATACTTCATATCTTATAGCGAGGATTTGCATTTTTCCTGACATAAATAGCCTATTTAGTAATACAGAGTAGAGATGTTTTTTCGATAATAGGATTCCATTTTAAAGTTCGTTTTACAGCCTATTAGGATCTTTTGTGCTATCCATTTTTATGAATAACAAAAATTATTAAAAAATAATACGGATCCTTTTGAAGAAAAATTGCACGCTCTTAGTTTTATTTATATTTATGTTACATTGCTGAACAATTTCATAAAACATATTAAATCATCAAAACATATTAAAACAGTGCATAATTTAAAAATAAAGTTTAAAGTTAACAATAAAGTTAATAATTTTTTTAAAAGAGGACATAAAAAATGAGATGTTACACAAATGTTCTTTTTATATACATAAATTTTTAGAAGACAAATATCATTTTAAAGTTTTCTCATATTCCAAATTCTTCGTACTTTATCAAATTCTACATTTTGCCCCAGAATACAGACATTAAAGCTTCATATTTGAATGCACTGATAAGAATTCGACAAAGATATGTTGTTTCCATTAGACTAAGTGCCCCACCAGTGGCCGAGAGGGTCTGACCTCTCAACTGGTAGACGGCAGGTGCTGGGTTCGAACCCAATCGCGGCCGTCGGCCTAACCGTTCGGAGTTTTCGTGGTTTTCTTCGAACCTTCCGTAAATACGGGTTAGGTTCCCTTAGAAAGACCCCCACGAAGGGCATCCCTCCCCCGGGCCTATATCCCTAGCGCAGATAATCGGCCGTCACAAAATACACACACACCATTAGACTAAGTACTTCATATGTAATATATATATATATTTAAATGGTATAGCGGTAAGAAAAAAAATGCTGCTATAGAAACAAGTGCAAGAAAATTCTTCTTTCTTTATCGTTTTATCATATGTTTATTTATTTAATTCTTATGCAAATTCCAATAAATAATAAGTGGAATGCCAAATTTTTCCAATAGAAGATTTTGATATTCATCGGATGTCAGTAATTTAATGATTCTTGTTTGCAGAAAAATTGTTACTGGAGTGTTTTTGTAGTAGTATGTGCTTTGAATGTGCTATATATTATGCAATTTAACAACAGGCATCTACAGAAATGAATTTTTACAGATACATATTAGAAAATAACTGTTTAAATATGCAATATGAATAAAAATATTTACATTACAGAGGACATTCAACAAAAACTGATAGTTAAAGTTTTATACCGTGACTACATCGCAAAACTAAAAATTGAAACTCCAGACAATTTTTCCAACTTTTAACTTTATAAATATTGTTAACGAAATATGCGATTTTATTTTCCTAGTTTCGTGCTTACTTAATGAACTGCATTTATTTTCAATACAGGATAGGAGGTTAGTGCTTGAGAGTTAAAAATGAAAATGCGCTGTAATATATATGTTTGTAATCGTTTTGGAAAAACAGTTCCACATACAATTACATTAATGAAAGAAGCTTTCAAAGACAAATGTGTTTTGATAAATATAGCAGTTTTAGATTGCATAATGATAAATAAAAGACTTTGGCTACAGAACTGTTTCCTAAGCCTGGCAATAAGTGCCTGCCAGAATGTGTTGTGAATGATTGATGCGTTAAATATCCTGTCCCCGTCTGCGGAGACTCTTGCAAACTAATGCTATTCCTAGTGGGAGGCATTTTTCTAATAACTCTTTCGCATTAAAAAAAATATATATATATGTATATATATATTGCATTGGATAGCTGAGTTCCGTCTCAAGATCGCTCCTTGATTACTTCTTCGATTTTGGTTGCAGATATTTTTTATAAAGTTACTTTCACTTTCAAAAAGGGTTTAGAAAGTGAAAATAATTTTAAAAAACATTTGCGACCAAAATTGAAAAAGTAATGAAGGGGCGATCGTGATAGGAACCTCAGCTATCCAATGCAAAAGAAATATTTAAAAATGTGAAAATGCGAAAGAGTTATTAGAAAAATGCCTCCCCATAGGAATAGCATTAGCTTGTGAGGTTCATCGCGGATAGGGACAGGAGCCTTAACACGGCGTGTGCAATGCTGTAAAAAAATCGGCTAATGATATGTAAAGAGGTAGCGACACAAATTAACATTTCAGAAACGCTGATGTTTCGCATTCTACAGATGCATTCAGCACGCAACTATGTACAGCATCATCATATTTGTTCGAGATGGATCCCACATCACAATAATAAAGAAAAAATTTAAACAAAAATTCATAATTTTTGTGAGTGGAAACAGATGCTACACAACGATCCGAATCACCTAAAAACTCTAATAATGCGTGGTGAACGTTGGTACCATCATTTTCATTATCTTTAGAAGTTCGTATCAAATGTATAAAAATACACTGATTATTCCTCTATAAAAAAATTCGACAAATCAAATCTGTTGGGAAGCTCATGATGTTTTTTTATTATAAATGTTTAATTTATCAAGTGGCTGTGCCTACAAAAACAACAGTGAATTATTCCAGTTTTGAATTTTTTTCGAAAACACTTTTTGAGAATGTATCATGGACTGAGAGTGAATTGGTCATTACATATCGATAGCGCACAGCCGCATGTCGCTACATCTTTTCTCTAATATGTAAATAAATGAAATATAAAAATATATACTATATCCCTCTTACAGTCCAGAACTCGCACCAAGCGATTTCGTTGCAGAAGATTTGATAAAGATTCTGAATTATTTCAACACTTCTGGATTCTTCAAAGCAGCTTGCGAAAAAATGCTGCTCGACTTGTTTTGAAATTTGAGTTGAACAATCAGACCGTTTCATATCACTTGAGAGAAGGCATTTTAAAAAAGAATGATGCATTTTTTACTGTAAATATATTTCTTGATTTTTTAATCATTTTGCTTTCAGTTTTATGGAATGCCTGTCTATATATGTACATATTTACACACATTGCAGTCATATTAATGTTACCACCTTAAAATTAAATCGTTTTCTTTAATATCAAGACAAATAAATGAGAAATCATTCTGAAATTAAAGGTTTGTAAAAAAAAAAAAAAAATGTAGATTATATATTTTTTTGAAGATGTTTTACCAAGGGCACCATCAACAAATTGAAACATAACAAATATATTTTGATTAACTCTGTCAAAACTAATGTAGCGAAATCATTAAAACTGCAGATTATAATTATAAGGGTTACTGTAATAAACTATGTTCATTTTTATGAAGATAGAATGTACACTCGTAAAAAAAAAGATTTTTATAAATATAGTCCCAAATTTTGCCACGTTTTTTTACCTAAAATTTGCAGAATTATTATTATAAAAAAGTTATTTGCAGAAAACATGACAAACAATATTGTATACAATACCTTGAAATCAGAATTTAAAAAGAACAAAAATTGTTTGGATAATGAGTAGGTTTATTAAATCATTTTTCACTGCGCATGCATTAAAGTAATAAAAATTTAATCTGCATAATGTGCAAAATGCATAGTACAATTTTTGTGAAATTCTCAAAGACATAGCTTGAAAATTCTAAAATTTATCGTCATAGAAAAACCTAAAAATCCGTTTTTCCTCCGAAAAAGCAAAAAGATGAGGATGCAATTTTCACAAAAGTTGCTCTATAAATTTATCTAACATACTATGAAAATTTATTTTGATTGCTTTTACGCATTCGCAGTCATGCTTTAATAGACCTCTTCGTTATTAGTAAAATATTTATTAATTTTTTTTACAGGGCTTTGTGTACAGTATTATTTGTAATGTTTTCTGAAAAGAACTTTCTTTTAAATTAATGTTTTTCAAAAAATAAAAAATAAAATAAAATAAAAAATTTGGCAAAACTTTGGACCGTTTTTATGAAAATCTTAATTTGTTTAGAAGTAATACAGCTATCCTCATTAAAATGAACACATTTTATTAAAGTAATCCATCTAATCACCTTGTACAGTTTTAACGCTTTTGCTAAATATAGTTTTGAAAGGTTTTTCGCTTTTTTTTTCAATTTGTTGACAGTCACCTATGGGATTTCGGAAAAAAATATTTTCGGAAATATATGACCTGTACAATTTTGTTTACATACCTGGAGTTTCAGGATAATTCCTAATGTATTTTTCCAGATAGAAAAATGTAAAAAACCTTGGTGGTTACATTAATATGACTGGCTTGTGTGTATATTAGAGATATGCCATTTGTTGAGGAACGATTCCAAAGAAACGATTCCGGCAGTGGAACTGAAGGAACGATTCCAGTCTGCAAAAAAGGTTCAGTGCATGTCGGACAGATTTCGAAATGGAAAGACACCGCGGATTCATTCCGAAATGAAACGACTCCGAAAAGAACCGAATCCTCGGACTCGATCCAAAATAAAATGTCTCCGAAGAGGACCGATTCCCAGGAATAGATTCCGAAATGTACCGACTCCGAGGAATCCGAAAAGGACCGATTCCTCTGAGTCGGTTCGAAATGGACTGATTCAGAAAGAAAATGGTCCTTGTTCTTGTAGATTGGCTAGTTTTAACAAATAAAAATACACTATTTTATTTTAAAATAACATATCTTGATTTTATTAAAGCAGAGGGTATTGCCCAAATACCCTTCGAATGTGTATGGAAAAAAATGATGTTGTGGGAGGAGAACGGCTTTAATAAACTATAACTGCGCATTATATCCTCTTATATTTTATGTTTAAAAGAATAGAAGTATGTTATTTTACTTGAATTAAGATATTGCTTGTTAAAAATTATTTAATGTCATTTGTGACTTACCATCTCTGACTTAATTACTTTACTGTTTCATTTTTTTGTGCTAAATTAATCTAAAAGAAATAATAAAAAAAATATTTTATACGAGTTAGATTTTTTTCTCCACCTCATGAAAAAAGCCCCAGCTAAGATTCGAACCGAGAAACTTGGCGTGCATTATCGACTGAATACCCTGATCCAAAGGTAATGGAACACCATATAGATTTAGGTACACTAATACTTTCTACTAGGTACTAGGTACACTAATAATATGGTAAATATATCATACGAAATATTTTTTTTCCAAATTAATTCTTATGAAAAACAAAGTAAAACAAGGTTAAAAAAATCTGATTCGAAACGATTTTGAATAATATAAGAAATACATGATTATAGCATAAATTTTGTATTTTAATCATTGCATAACTTAGTGCTCGCAGCGCCGCGGCGCATGTTGGGAGGCAGGGTACACCCCCACCCCATTCATACTAAATCATAATGTCATGTATAGCTTTTTTGGAAATGTTTTCTACTTTCTGAATTTTTAGATTTCTCACCCCCCCCCCCCTCCAAAAAAAAAAAATAAATAAATAAACAATTTTGGCGATCATTTTACTAAAAGTTTTGGAGTGGAGGAGGGGTAATTTGGTGAGAAGTTACAGATTCGGATTCAGTGACCCAAAAACATAAAGTAAGAATTGTTGAAAGTTGAGAAGGGTAACGGGAGGGCAAACACAAACGATGCGAGTGGTTAAGCAGAATTGCATAACTTAGTGCGGCCAGAGACGCAATTTATGTTGAGAGGCAAGCTCCCCCGTCCCTGTTCATAATGTTATGCATCTTATTTGTTGCAAATTTTGTATGTTTTCTAAATTTCTAGATACTTTTTCACTAAAGTAATAAAATATTAATTTTTTTTAAAATTTCTTTTGAAGTGCAAAAATTTTACTCAAATTTGGGAAGGGGGAGATTGAGATGCCCCTCACGGGATGGGGAAAGGAGAGAAAATTTGATGTGAAATTACAAATTCGGATTTAGTGACGCAAACAATTCACACTTCAACTTATTCCATTCACATTACTGATTCTATTTACACTTGATCTTATTCCTAAATAGACAGAGACCGAGGAATTTTCAGGTAGATTTCATATGAAATACTACCTATTGCGATCGCTCCTATGTTGGAACTTCTGAAATTTTTTTGCAGATCTACACCGATTATGACCGCTGGACTCCAAAACTACCGTTAGTAAAAAACTTTATCTATCTATCTATCTATATATATATCTATAACTTTCTGCTGGACAAGATAACTTATATAATTCTGCTCCAATCTTCTCCAAACTGATACATAAAATCAAGGGGTATAAAATCCAGTTGATTAATGGGCAAAATCGGATGAAGGGGGTGGAAGTAGGGAGGGTTTTAGTGAAAACCGAAAAAACGCGAAGATATCGAATCAGCTTAAAGTTTATATTACTTCTAAAAAATATTCCAAAAGTTTACGCATGACAGATTTTTGATAAAGTTAAAATGGGCTCAAGCAGTGAAAAACAACATGGTTTATGGGAGAAGAAAAATCATAACTTCATCAATTCTCAAGATATCAAATGCAGGTAATTTTTTTTACACATGGTCAAAAAATTATCTAAAACTTTTGTATTTACAAGTTTTTGATAGGATCAACTTTTACCAATGAAAAAAATCTAAAACGAAAAGAAAAAGGGGGGCGGGAAAGAAAAAAATCCATAATTTAATCATTTCTTAAGCTATCAAATCTAATTAAATTTATTTTACATTTTTTCAACAATATGTACAACTTTTATACTAACAAGTTTTTTATAGGACCAATTTTCATAGCAAAAATAAATTAAACAAAAATAGGAGTTGAAGAAATCCTCAAATCCAAACTGCTTATAGTTTGACTCACTTTTAAATTTATTTTTTTTAAATGCATTTAAATAATAGGTCCTCTAATTTAGAAACTATATAAATTGATGTATTGGCCAGTTTCTGGATAAAAATAGAATTTATTTAAAAAAAAAAAAAAAAAAAAAAAAAAAAAAAAAAAAAAAAAAAAAACGCTGCCAAAATGAGTATTTTGAATAGAATTTCTCGAAGTGATTGTAATTGAAAAATTGAGTAAGTATTCAAATAACAAATTGTGTTTTTTCTAACTCATTTTAAAATCTACTTTTACTCTCAAACGCATCCAAATTACAGTTCCGCTTATTTAGGAAATATAATGTGACGGATTGGCCAGTTTTTTGATAATATCAGGATATATATTTTTTAAAAAGGCTGCCAAAATGGGTAATTTGAACAGAATATCCCAAAGTGATCGTGATTGAAAAAATTGATGTATTTAAAAAACAAAATTTCGTTTTCCTGACTCATTTTTAAATTCAATTTTGCTCTCAAACGCATCCAATTGACAGGTTCTGTTATTTAGGAACTGTATAATGTGCCGTATTGGTCAGGTTTTTGATATAGACAAAATATATTTTAAGAAAAAGCTCTCTAAGTGGGCGCACATCGTACACATCCGTAATGAAATTTCCTACATAAAATAATAACATAAATAGAGGGTCATTTGAGGATGTTTTGGAGAGGAAAGCAATGATTACGATGGAATGATGAACCGCCGCAACAAGTCTGATGACCAAAACCAGAGCTACAGTAAAATTTCATGGATAAAATATAGCGATAAATAAAAGGTCAACCGAATGTTCAAAAGGAATCATGCTTAATGTCAGAAAACATAAAGTCCAGGAATACTTGAATTATGTTGATTAGAATTATCTATGATAATTAATAGCATACAGAGATCAATATGTTGAAATCTCAAAATCAATATCATTTGTCCAAAATATTAAAAAATTAAGGTGAACGGTAAGAAATGGTATGGAAAAAGATGGATACGTAAGAAAATAAATTAGTACTAAATATTAAGGATTGCATGTCGCTCCAGTCCTTTCATCCCTGCCTCCGGATTCATTCCCTTTTTCTTAAAATGGTTCTCAGACGTGTTTTTCTCCCTGGTATCCGTTTTTTTATGTCTAACCTTTTTTATCGGATCCATTCATTTTTTCTCTCAGATTTGTTCCTTTATTTCTTGGATTCGTTCCTTTCTTTCGGATTCATTCCTTTTTTCGGAACAATTCCAATGGGAACGACTCCGAAGAACTCGTTCTTTTCGGTGAACGATTCCGGTTAGGTCGACTTTTTAAAAGGAACGGTGTTGCCCATCTCTAGTGTATATATGTATGTGTGTGTGTATTATACAGGGTGATTCAAAATAACGTGAACAAATTGATATCACAAATCAGGAATACGACAAGGATAAAAAATAGCAAAGGAACATAGAGCCGCAAACCACTTATTGAGCCACAAATACAGGGTGTTTCATCCTAATTCAATTTGGGTTGACGGTAATAAATTTCAGAAAAATGAATTACATTATAATAAAACATTTTAAATACATTTTCACCTTTGTTTTAAATGTGATAACACCAAACAAAAGTGGTGAAAGCCTGCAATATGCGCACCAGCAATATGCATTTGGCACCTCACATTTTGGACTGTGACAATCAGTTTATACAACATCCTCGATTGCTTGAGCAATATGTTTTTCTAGATTTTTTCGTAAAGTTATCACATTTGACACAAAATAAGATACATATCGTTGCATTTTCATTACAATGTTTTTATTTTCCTCGAAATTATTATTTTTAAACTGGGTGTAGCTAGAATGAAACCCCCTGTATTTGTGATTCAATAAGTAGTTTGCGACCCTATGTTCCTATGTGATTTTTTATCCTTGTTGTATGCTTGATTTGTCATATCATTTTGTCCACGTTTTTTTTAATCACCCTGTATACATTTATATATATGTAAACATAATGTCCGTGAATGTGAAACATATACGGATTTTTGTCAAAAACTTTATTTTTACTCCGTTACTATTTGAAATTTTATTTCAGACTGACGTTTATAACATACATAACAATATAAATATGGTTAGATATCTTCAGCTCTCCTTTCCAGCCTTCTTTTGAAAACACTAATAACCTCAAGAGTACTGGTGAAATGTATTTTGGCACTTTTTTTATTTTTGTTCTTATTCATAGGATTTAAATGAAATAGGTAATAATCCTATGATACTACTTTGTAGATTTTGCAAAATTTTGTTAAAAAAAAATCCATCAACTTTTTAATATATTAAAAAAATGGTAAATTTAGAATGAAAGTAATTATCATAATGTCAAATATATGACATATATGAAAGTTAAAGTTTTTCTATATATTTATCTCATGAAAATAATCAATGGAGAAAAATACGTAAAGAAAAAAGGCTAAAATGTTAAAAATACAAATATTGTGCTATTTTATTTTAAAGAGAAATAACTTTACTTTTAAAATTACGAAAACTCTTAAGATATACCCCTTTATATCTTTCACAAACATTTTGCACATATACCGTGTTTCTTCCTCTTATATTTCCCTTCATTGATTTATAATTAAAAATCTTTTATGAAAGTAAAGCCAAAAGTTATTTAAAAGTTTTTCTAATTGATTATTCGCTTTCATTATTTCTAAAATATTATCTCATATTATGCATATCTCGTAGTTTATAATGACAACAATACATAAAGAATAAATCTTCTTTATATATTCTATAGAAATAAATTATTTATTTTTTGTGGAATATAAAATCGGTATTTAGAAGTATATTTTCTGAGATACTTCCTCTTTTTCTTATTTTACAAAACATTTTCTTCATTTTCTGTGAAATTGTTGTCTAATAGATACTTACTGTATCATCAAGGAAAAATAGTTGAAGTACAAATAGTTCAGCTTTTCTTTTTTTGTAATGCAATCTCTCACAACAGAAGCAGGTTTTTTTTAACATACTTTTGAATTTGTCAAAACAAAGTATATTAAACTTTATTTGTCTGGCATTAAAAAAAAGGTGTACATGATTTATAACTACTTACATTTTACATTTCTTTACAATGAATTCTTGAGACGACTACTTACAAGCGCTGTTTAACGATTTCTCAGAATAGATACATGATGCGGATATACAAATAGTGGCCAGTTAAAATATTCTGTTGTCTTTTATTGTGCCGAAGTAACTAGTTTAACAATTCATTTTTATATTACCTCTATTATTATCATATTCCTTTTAAGGGAAAACATTTTTTAGTTTTATTTTAAAAGCAGTTCTCGATATATGCCTTTAAACTATTTTTATAAAAAAAAAAAAATAATTTCAGTTCCGAGATACTTTTTTCCGTTTTCTAAATACAAGAAACAATATCTGTACATAAAAATAAATTGTTAGATAGAATGGATAGATAAAACGAATAGATAGAATGATGTGCTGAACTGCAATCAAAATATATTTTAAATGGATTTGCGCATATTTGCATTAGTTTAACATGTATGTCAATATGGATTTTGGACTTTTTTTCAACAAAAACGAAGACAGATTAATTTAATAATGTAGTTAACATCTGCGATTATCGCTTTCTTGTTACTTACCTATCATACGTAGTATAGGGTAAGTCTTGCAATCGTTTTGAAAATTGAAAAAACATTTGACGGATTTACACGTTTTAGACACTGGAGATTTCGAAAAACATATTTTTAGAAAAAAAAAATGCCGTCCGTCCGTCTGTATGTCTGTATGTCTGTCTGTCTGTAACCGCTCTATCTCCAGAACAAATTGAGATAGAGACTTGAAATTTTGTATGTACTTAGTATGTAATAATTGGACGAAGTCTATTTAATATCAGTAACCTCGATTATCCGGAGCTATATTTTTCGGACTCCCGAAAAATTCGTTCTGATGAAAGGTATATGTAAATTTTCGAATTTTTTTATTTTAAGAAATGGCAATACAAAAACACAATCTTGCAAGCAGAACGATGTCGATCGGATTATCAGTTGCGGAGATTTGTGTA
Source organism: Maratus speculifer (assembly GCA_964019185.1). Taxonomy (NCBI): domain Eukaryota; kingdom Metazoa; phylum Arthropoda; class Arachnida; order Araneae; family Salticidae; genus Maratus; species Maratus speculifer. The sequence continues at coordinate 92,157,927 of OZ025294.1, read as the reverse complement.
ATCCTGTTTTCCACATTCTTCGATTTTTCATGATCCCGTATTTCTTTCAAATTTCAATTCACAGATATTTTTTAATTGGAAATGAGACGCTTAATTCGACGCAGTAAATTTTTAGTTAATATGATTATTATTTATGGAGTTTTAAGGATGTTTCTTTTACGCAATCGGTGCTACTTGAGTATTTTTGAGTGTTATATAATTTGTTGAAATTGGTTCATCAGCAATTCATTAATAGAGCATTATTATGTATATTAAAATTCTTTAATTATGCGTTTAAATTTTATTTTGGAATTGCCATAGATAGCTTACATATTATGATGGCTAAGTATTACGGTGGCACCCCAACGACTAGTTTTTCTTCTGCTTCTTTTTTTTTTTTTTTTTTTTTTTTTTTTTTTTTTTTTTTTTTTTTAAGGTTGCAGCTGCCGGAATGCTTGATTTTTGAGGTGCAAATTATATTTTTTAATCAAGATTTTTTTTTAAGGTTTTTCGACAACGTATCTTTGTATAGAGTACGTAAAATATTTCGTTTTTAGTTGCATATTATATATTTTTTCATACAGTTTAGCGCATATAATACATATTGTATCTACATTGATTTGTCTAATTGAAACATTCAGTTTTTACCCATACTTGTATTGAAACATATGTGAAATGTATGGAGGTTCTACATTGTTTTCAATAATCTTTATAAAGTAAAAAGATATTCAAATTTGAAAATGTAAATAAAGAAAAAAAAATCAATCTTTATTTTTTTTGAAAATTTTTTCCATATCTGTTAAAAAATCATCTAATTAAAAAACTTTATTTACATACTCAAACGAAACAATACATAATCTTCCAATTTTTTGTTTGCTGGAATATACATTTATAACAATGAAGATTATTTATAGACTGATATTTATGCATTTTGGATTTCGTTACTTAATATCGAAGGTAAAATAAATTTTATTTTTATGCGGAGGCAGATTTGATTTTTACGCATAATATCAATAAAACTAATCTTATATTAAAATAATAAAACCTTTTTTTCCACAGATGTTCTTTTTAATTCCACAAAATATCTATTTCAATAATTTAAAAATACATGCAAATACAACACAATGAAATTCACACACAGTTATATAGAATAAAAAGTAAAAAGGAAATCATGAAAAGTGTTTTTCTATTTTGATACTATTAAAAGATATGCAAGCAAAAACAAAATCAAAGCAGAGAAAAATGGATTTTGAAAGATAATTTATAGGTTTTTTCGAATACGTTAAAAAGAGTGCAAAATAAGAGGAATAAAACGGTAATGAAACTGCTCATGGCAAGAAAAAAAATCCAGCCCTACTTTACACCATTTTGTAAAATCAATATTAATTAACTAGATATCAATTTTATTCATATCAATTTGCTAGATTAAAGAAAAGGCACACATGGAAGTAATCTATTGTTATCTTCATGTAAATGAAGGCGTGAAGGGTAAAATTATTCAGTTTTTTCTTTGTGTTAATAATAAAACGCATAATGTTGAGGTAAATTTAAAAAGCAACGCATGGTCTTTTTTGAACGTATCTTAGAATGTTTAATTTGAATTTTATAATATTTTATTTTGTGTTACTTTACTTCATTTTTTAGAAAAAAAAATACATTACTATATTTTTATTTTAAAATATATAAGTTGGGCGTTGACATTTTATTCCTGTTTCTAAAACGAGGTGAATGAGAAATAAAAATCTGTAATCTAACATTTTTCATATAAAAACGTTTGAATAAAAAACATCCATACATATTAGAGTTAAAAATTTGAAATTTTAAGGAAAAGCTATAAATAATGATGCGTCCAATTATAATAACTGTCTTCAAAGGTGAAAACTAAATATGTGTACGGTTAAAATATCATCTGTACGTATCACTATCTGCGTATCTGTAAAACTACCTGGCACAAAAATTCTCAAATACAACAGCCTCCACCTAAACTTTTTTAAAATCATGATTACACCCTACTTTCTGTAACACATCTTCATTAATCTTTAAAACATTATCTATTTTTCTCATAGCAGAAGCTGTTTGATGAGCGAAACAGATTGTGTAGTTCACAGAGGAGATAGAAAATACATTTGTGTCGTTTAAAGGAGATGGGGGAAAAACACAGTATTCATGAATTTTTTTAAAAAAGGAAGACAATTAAATAGGAAATAACTAAATAATGCTAATTCATTTTTAAATAAATATATGAATTGAAATAAAACACACAAATGCATCAAAACACGCAAAAATATGCGAAATGTATAAAAATATAATAAATTTTTCAAACTTTTTTTTTATTACCGTTAAAAATTTCATGCTGAAAAACACATACTACACCGTTTCAGCTTCGTCAAGTTCTGTCCACTCAATGAATTTTGTTTTTAATTTTATATCTGTAGATAACCGAATGTATATTTACAAAAGTATATGAGTTTCTGTGCAATTTAACTTTACGCAAGTCAATATTAATAACTATGTTTTCTTCTTTTGTTTTTCCTACATTATTTAAAACTGAAACTCTCCATCCTTAAATGCGAAGACTTAGTTTTTTGTACCACTGGTATAAAAAGCATCTATTGTCTGTTATTATTTAAGATTAAATAATTAATTTATTGAATGTTAAATTATGAAGTTTTAAATGATTTCATTTTTGAATCCAAGGTAACATCCGCCAATGAACATAAATCATATGTTATATACTTTAAATATTTCATGTAAAACTTCAAATACTGTTGCTATGTTTCTTACAAGCTAATACCTCTAACTATACATATAAGGTACCCGGGGGTAATAACGCCAAGTGCTAATATTTTGCATAATTATGAAATAATCTGGTCAATGGCAGCCATGTGCTCTGCGCAGAAGGGTTTTGAGTCATATAAATCGCAAAAAACAGCTTCAAGTTAATTTGTTTCATTTTTAGGTCTTATTGTTTTTACAAGCAATTAAAATTAACGCTTGATCTAAAATTTGCGAGATACGTTTTGTGATCTGAAGACTATTTTTTTTATCCGGAAATACTTTGTTAATTACATAAATTTGTAGTACATTTCATGGACTTTCAAAATGTTGTTGAAGATTTTGGATATCTTCTCGAGATAATTCGTAATTTAAAATGTACAGCGCAATAACTATAACGGGGTAATAACGCCAATCCTTGGCATTAATACCCCGGTTGATTCCATGCAGTGGCCGAGCTACATCCTAAATACTGATTCAAGTAAACACAGTTAAAACTGTGCAATGTTTCTAATAATTCTTTTTAAGCGGTCCTTTTTAAGCAAAAAGAAGCTCACGGTCTGATAGTCTTTTGCCTCATCCCCCCCCCACACCACACCTTTATTTTTCTTACACTTTCACAAAAAATTGAACATTTTCAATAGCTTAGAATGCATTTTGTCAACTTCTAAGTTTGTAGAGTTTGTATTTTTAGAATTGGGCAATCTACATGCAATTATTCCATCTTATTTCATAGTTTTGTTTGCATGGCGTTAATACCCATATAGGTGGGTAATAACGCCAAATAGCATTGGTCAAGAAATCATGCCATTACATTTTATGAATACATATCTGTTAAATTATTTTTTTATATAGATAGTCAATGAGTTGCTGTATCAAATCATACATTTGTTTGAAAAATACAAACTAAAACTGAGCCGTGAAAATTGGTAGAACCTTAACGTGGCGTTATTACCCCAGGGTACCTTATTTAAGTATAAATGGTTTTCATAGAGATTAGTTCACGCAATTTGTTAGGTAATGAAATTTGCCAACAGTTAATATTAAGAAAATCCTAACTTTATGTAATACTAAATAATAATTAAAATAATTTTCGACAAACGTTTGTTTTGTAGATTATTTTTGTTTCAGCCATTTCTAACTTAATTTGCCAGTGTGCTAACTAATTTTTAACCTTTATACATTGCTTTTTGCTTGTTTTTACAGGTTACTTCTTTTTTTAATACTTTCTGAGATACCTGATTTTAAATGTTCTACTATATATTAGCACTACTATGTTTACTTACTAGTTATGTTGGACAATTTACTGAGTAAACTTATTTATTCTTCGCCTATTTAAAGATTTTGTTTCTAATCTTTCATGTAAATGGGAACTATGTATCATATTAATTCACATCGTAAATAGAATGTTTAAATAGAAAATTCCCTTTAATTCCGCTAGTGCACATCTCCAATGATTTACGCTTTGCTCTATGGACAGATTGCTCGTAATAAAATACACCCTAAATCTTTCTTAGACATTAGAAGAGTATTTTGTAATTTTCTGGTGTAATGGAAGCGTACATCACTTTCATTGACTTTATAATGTAACTTAAATGGGTTCATTTGCGTTACGTGAGAAAAGATTACTTCAAATTAAGTTAGATTATGTTTACTTTTTTTTTTTAATTTTCAAGGAAACCGCAATGTTCATGTCGTAATGACTATTCATTCAACTTCAAAATACACATAGGATACAATTGGATGTTTTGTATATATTGAAGGACTTATAAATTGAAAAATTGTATTTTAAGCTTAAATGTATTGTGTTTCCTTTTGGCAAAATATCCAATTTAGCGTTTAAAATATTATACAAAAAATATTGAGACACCAATGCCTAGTGTTGCATATAAAATGCATACTGAAAAACCTTAAATCAGATTTTATTCTGTAGATGACAGCAATAGTAGGGTATCATCCCCAGTAATTGGCATGCACCAGTGATTGGCACATCCTAAAAACATGTCCTAAAATAAGATTTATATCCAGTCTTTTAAAAATGCAAGACCATATACCAGTTACATGCTCATTTACGTTAAAGATTATAACTTGATTTATGCTACCAGATGACAATAGTGCCTAGGAAGGAGGAACAATTATGGCTTGTATGAATTAGCCATTTTTGTTGCAAATTGCTTATTTTTGGCTTAAGGAAGGCATGCTTTTCAATTCATTATTATCTGATTTATAATATATTTTAAATTTTATTTGACAACAATTTTGTTTAGTTAAAAAGGGTTACTTTAATTGTGTAAAAGTATTTTCGACACAAATATTTGGATTTCTGAATTAATGATAGATGCCAATTAATGATGCTTCAATTTTGCTAGTTCCAAATAATTGGCACCTATTCCAATTACAAGGAATTCGCAAGGAATTTGAGATTAAACCACTTATTTTGGAAGTACTTTTAAAGTTATAGACTAAGTTTGTTTATCATTTGTTTTTATTTGAAAATATGAAATATTATCAGTAATTTGTATCCACCAAAGCTTCATATGACAATTACTGGGGACAGCATGACAATTACTGGGTATTAATATAAGTATATTGTATTGTTTTAAAGTGTTCACATTTCAGACTGATATGCTGATTTCTTACTCTCAAAACCTGGAATATGGCATCTTCATCTACAGTAAATTCATTTAAATCGATTAAACCCAATGCAAAATGTAAAGTTTTTTTTTAATATAAACTTGTGCCAATTACTGGATCACAAGGTGTCATACATTGGTGCTCTAGGTGCCTATTACTGGTGATTTCAGCAACTTTTTATAAATGTATTTTTGCTTTTAGTGGGCAAAATAGATGCACAGATATGCATTCTTTGATTTAAAAATATTTCCAAGTAAATATCTTATTTCTTTGTAATGAAAATTGAAGCAAGTTTAGAGACAAATTCTTAATGTGCCAATTACTGGGGATGTTACCCTAGGATGAATAATAAAAAATATCGGATTTTGAACATCTGAATTATTGAAAGTATCCATTAAATCAATTCAAAATTTCGAAAGGTAAGTTTACTTTTTATTAAAGAGTAAAGGATTTTTCATGTAAAATTGCTAAGTCTTTAGGAACTTAAAAAGATTAGTTTTCATGTAATTATATGTCATTTCTGTGTACATGTATATCAGGATAATGACAATTTCATTCTAAAATATTTGTTACATTTTTTATAGTCTAACATTTTAATTTGATTAATGGATTTTCTATATAATAGCTCTAATTTCATGTGATGTTAAGTTTGATTTGTTAATTTATAGAAATCAGGAAAATTACTTATAAAAGTCTACTCAATTTTACAAATAAATTAATCACATTATTTTTAAAGACATATCTGAAAGATCTTACTAATAGTCATTATTTTACTATTTCTGACTAGAACTTCTCAAAAACAAGATATATTACTCAGCATCGTCTCATTTATACCTGACGAAAAAAAAAAAGATCATGTCAAGAAAATGACATTCATTTCTGTGATAGTTGTATTTAACTATGGAAAATTATTTGAAAAATATAGAATTTGTTACTTTCCTCATATATTTGTTTTTATAAGGCGTCAATATTAACAAATATATTCACGTGGTCAAACTTATATAAAAATCTCTGTATATAAATGTGAACAAAAGAGATTTGTTTTAGTAACTATAATTCTAGTTTATAAAACCATTCCAGAAATCAAGATATAATATCTCGTTACTAAACCAATTCAATATCGCTTTGTCACCTATAAAACAAGAGATTCGAAATTCTAGATCATTTTGTCTACTCAATTTATTGTTTGCCTTATTCGCATAATTCGGAAATCTACAGTTCTAGTTTAGTGATTCATAAACGGACTAACTATTCATTCTAGGAGAAAGCACTATATTTTACTCTCAGTGTAACAAGTTAATTTTACAAGAAGAACTATTGCCGACCATTGACTTGTGTTATTGTCAATCGTAAACATTTGGTTTTTTTTAAAAGAAGATGATGATATTCTCTTAATCAATGACTGCATTTACAGATAGTTTATGGGATATTGCATTTCGTGTCATTTTTGGGGTTAAAGTTACTAAGAGAAAGTTGCACTGGGATTCATTTCGTTTTCCTGATAAATATGTAAGGCCGCTTATCACAAATCAAGTAAATCACACCGCCTAGATTATCTATAAAAAGTGATATATGAGAGTTCACGAGCATAGTAAATAAAATCTATTTTGAGCAATACTGAAATAGTCCATTTAAAAGTTGTAAAAATATGTTATAACCACTATCACAGTAGGCGAAGTCTGTAAACAGATGCCATTTATGAGAGAGTATGTGAAATCAGTCTTGATTCATCGAAGAAGTGGAAAAAAAATTTTATGCATTTTTAAAATGGACATGTATTCTTATAGCTATAAGCTTTTCCTATATTACTCGCAAATGAGTATTTTTTATACTATTTCAATGATTATTATGAAAAATATTTTATTAGAAAATATGCACATATATATAATTATAATTAACATTTCAGATACATATCAACAGTGAGATTACGCTTGAAATTACTGAATATTTAATAAGTTAAATATCACATTGCTAGCCATTCCTGAAACCAACAGAGTAAAAAATCTCCAAGCCTGGACAGAACCCGGGATCCCTGGAATAGCCTTTAAATATATCTAAATGGTATAGATCATTTCATCTGTAATTTTGTAATGTACTGCAAAAATAAATATAAACATATAAAATACAAATGTAGTTATAACTTTAGGTAACGTAATGAAATCTTTAACATTGTGAAATATTTTTGAACGATTTATTTATTAATTAGCAGAAAATAGTACTTGAGTATTATTACTATATGCAAGTACTACACGTCACGCTCGTAAACCAGAATATCAAAAGTAAAATCTTCTATACCTATTTTTAAGTACAACCTAATTTTATTTTACTTTTTATGGAAAATGAAAATTATTTTTAAATAGATTACCACATTTTTTATTTTGATATTCTTTATTAATGAGAAAACCTACCAGAAAACCTAAAAATGGAATTCTTTAAAAAAAGTATGACTTCGATGAAATTACAATGTAAATTTACCCAGGAAAATAATGTTTAAGAATCTCTTCTTTAAAGGATGTAAAATGTTAAAGCTCTATTGAATGTAAACACATGCTGCATCCTAAGTACATAAAATGTTTTCAAATGGAAATCAACTGAAGAGGATTTCTTTGGTCCTTTAGACTTATAAATTCTTCGTCTTGATAAATTGGATCTGCATTTTCTTTCAAATACAATGGCTTCTTTCAAGTGGAATCTTTATAGTAAACTCATTGGGATAGAAATTTTATTGTGTGTGAGTACTATTTCGCTAAATAAATTAAGTTATCCTAGATAGATATTGATATAAAACATCAAGGAGTTGTATTTATATTAAAAAAAAAAATGTTTTATCCGGACACGTGTAAACTGTTTTAAAAACTTCCAAAAATGCTATTGAAAAAACTGTAAGCGAAATGTATGAGAATGCATTTTCAATAAATTATATCAATTATTTAAATTTAGCATTTAAATCTGTTTGTAATGTGTTCAAGAAAAATTATATATTCTACCCTGTATATATAAAATCCTAATAAAACGAATTTATGAAACTATTTTATGTAACAACTGATTATGTTATACGGAAATTTCTGCTAAAATATGAAATATTATGTTGTGAAATCAACACCAAAAATTCGTATTTATGCTTGGATTTCAAAACTGGCATTAGAATTTTTAAATCTGCATTACTTTTGGAGATATTATTTTTTTCTTATTTTGCAAGTCGAATTAAATTTCTCTAATAATGGCAACAGTATACTATTATTATAATAATGTATTTTTTTAATAAAAGGGAGAAGAGAGGTAACGATGGAGAATATTAGATTTCTTTTTCTAATTTTATTTTCAAATTGAAATCGAAATTTTCTTCTATTTCGAGACACAGTGAAGACGATATCTCCAAACATGGATTATCATACAGTGAAATTAATACCTTTCTTCTATCTTAATTGAAACAGGAGTTATTTTTATCATTATTATTATTATAGTTATTGTTGTTGTTGTTGTCTTGCTGTTATTATTGTTATTATTATTATTATTATTATTATTATTATTATTATTATTATTATTATTATTATTAGCCTCCGATGCTATTTCTTTCAGACAAGCTAAAAAATGTCGTGTCATCAGCCCTGAATTTTCTATTGAACCGATTTTGATAATTATTTTTTTAATTGAAAGCTATTTATTTGTAGTTGTGCCCATTTTAGTTATTTTTTAATTTATTTACATTTTTATATTTTATTTTTAATTTTAAATGCTATTTACCATATTTGTTCGAAATGGTGGCAACTCAGTTTAGCTTTTCTCTCGATAATAAAAATTTATTTTCCAAAATGATTGCGTATAATTATGCACTAATTGAGGTTTAAAAAAAAATATTTACTGAGAAATAATATTAATAATGTAAATAAAATAACAGAAAATAATTTATGATAAAAATTAATGTTTAAAGCAAAATAAGAAAATTTTCAAATAAGGAAAATGATCTCATTCTGCAACCACATAAATGGGAATTACAATAATATTACGGATGCCTTTTTCATATTACTAATAACACTAACTTTTAAAAAACATTTGAAGAGAAAATGACGTCACTATTTAAAACATCACATTTTTACTCATAACGATATTATAGTCTAAGATCCGGCTGCAGAATCAGTGTACTCATCGAGTGTTTGCTGAAAACCAAATTTTTACGCATATTTATGATTAGGAGAATTTATATCTACCAGGTTGCCTATCAAAATGTGGCCGCTAGTATTTTTAATTAAATTATTAATAATTCATAATCCCTAAGAAATTTCACTGACTTGTTTTTTCAATAAAATGTCGTCTACTTTACGGCAACATCTATAAAGACTCTGAAAAATCATGGTTGCCGTTGCGCACCTGGCCGCACCTCTTCGCAGCCAGGTATACACAGGTATGATTTTGTTACATTTATACACCCACAAACGTACATTCATAATTTATATATCAAATTAAAGCTAATTTTTTTCTGTTTATTATTATATACGGTTGCCTAATTAAATCTGGCCGCAAATAAGGGTTGCTGGCTGTTAAATATAGTAAATATTAAAAGTAGAGTGAAAGGGAGCTAGCGCGTAACACCACTAGTCAGACGAGGATAGCAACTGCCAGCTGTCGGACGGTTTAAAGCCATTGCGCATGCGTCAGATGCTAGTGTTCTCAACGGATCAGTTGCGACTTTTATTCTAACAAGGAAGGTCTCCATACGGGCATACTCAGAAAAATCTGAAAAAAAATACAAAATGTTCTTCTCATATAGTTATATACGTTTATAAAAAAAATTTCGGCGGAACCTTGTTATAACGTTCGTAAAAAAAAAAAGAAAAAAAAAATCGTTTATTTGGCGATTTATTTCCGGTTGGCGAAAAAACGAAATTTTGAAAATATGCTTTTACGCTTCGAATTAGCGTTGCAAACGTTAGAAAAAAGCCGGTTTAAACCGGGATTTTAGGAATAAACCTGGAAAAAACCCGGGATTTTTAAGAATAATTCGGTTTTTTGGGAATAAACCCGGGAATAAACCTAGTCTATTGGAAATAAACCCGGGAATAAACCGACTTTTTGCAACTCTACTTCGAATACAAAAATTATGTCATTTGTAAAAGCAGAAATCGGATTTTCTCAAACAGATGATACTTCTTATACGTTAAAGAAGAATCGAATTGAGAAAGATTCAAAGACTCTGAACAGCATTGTTGAAACGTTGGTTGGTTGATTGATTTTTGTCGTCCGATTATCTACGCTAATGGGATATAGGACCAGGGGGAGTGCCCTCCGTGGGGGTCTTTCAAAGGGAACCTAACCCGTATTTACGCAAGGTTCGAAGAAAACCACGGAAAACTCCGAACGGTTAGGCCGACAGCCGCGATTGGGTTCGAACCCAGCACCTGCCGTCTACCAGTTGAGAGGTCTAAACCTCTCGGCCACTGATGGGGCCATTGTTGAAACGATTAAGAAAACGATGAATCCTTTTTCTGAAAATGTAGACAAAGATAGCTTGTTCAATTTTTCAACTGGTAAAGCGGCATCTTCAAATGTTACCAATTTTTTACTAAACGTTAAGTCCTTAGGTCAAGAACAAAAGTTAAAGTTTTTTTCGGATTGCTCTGAAGATTCAACAAGATTCGTGAGACCAATAACTGGTAATAAAATACATAACTTCGCTTCAGAATGTGCTAAAAAAGTATTAAGAGTGCCACCGGAGACAAAAAAAACATTAATTAAAATGGAACGAGATATTTTTGGACGTCTGTTAGCAATTGCTATAAATCAAAAAGTTGACACTGGACATTGTCTATCTTTTCCTCTTGCACCTGTACCTCCTGCACTATTCCACTGTTCAGGCGACATGATGAAGACGGACAAGTCAACTTTAAGTAAGCAATTGACGGCAAAGATTGCACCAACTAATCCGGGACAAGTCGACATAGAAATCATTGATGGATTCTATTATTTATATTTAATTGGCTCTACTTTACCACAAACATTTGGAAAAATTGCAGAATCGATATTGATAAAACTATGTTCAAAAAATGCTCCAGTAGTTCATATCATCTTTGATAGATATTTAACGTCTTCCATTAAAGATTGCGAACGAGAAAACCGAGAAGGAATTGATATTCCATACACAATTAATGGGCCTTTGCAAACAAGACCCAATGATTTTCTAAAGAGCTTAAAGAACTTTCGTTTCAAAGAAGCCCTGGTAAAATTCTTAGCTAATCATTGGGCTGATGATTCTTTTGTAGTAGTATTAGGAAATAAAAAAAAATTTACATTACTGTTGAAGAGAAATGTTTTTCATATTGTTCTGCTGGAAATCTCGTAGTGAAAACTGAAGAAACCGAACTATCATGTTCACATGAAGAAGCTGATACAAGAATTATTTTTCACATAAGTAAAGTACCTGAAAATTAAAAAATTTTGGTGAAAGCAGCAGACACTGATGTTTTAATAATTTTATTAGGAAATATCCATAAATTTCCTAATTTGCAAATTTTGTTGGCCAACAGTGCATCAAAAAAAAAAAAAAAAAACTTAATAATAAGGACGAAGTTTACATCAATTGTACGGACTTATCAATAAAATTAGGTGCAACTTTATGTCTTGCTTTGCCTGCTTTTCACGCATTTACGGGTTGCGACTACACAGCTGCATTCTTTAGCAAAGGGAGAGTTAGACCCTTGAATGTATTTATTAAGCACCCACAAATTCAACAAGTTTTTGCGTCTTTGAAGAATCCTCATGACATTTATAACAAAACCAAAATCGATGCAGTTCAACATTTTACGTGCCTTATGTATGGACTCCCAAAGTGCCAAAGTGTAAATGCCGCAATATTGTTATTATTCAACAAATTGCACGCTTCAAAAGAAAGTAGTGAAAAATTTATGAAAAGAATTAAAGGTTTTGACTCAACGCACATTCCACCGTGCTGGAAATCTTTAAAGCAAAAATTATTGCGGACAATCTTTGTTAATTCGATGTGGTTAAATGCTACTGAGCCGGATTGCATCAAGTTCAGCTCGGAAAATAATGGCTGGCTGTTTTTAGATGGATTTTTAAAACCAAAATGGTTCCTGGGAGACTCAACTCCAGCGCAAGTTGAGAGTGTGCTGTGTGATTCCACGAACAAGCCTTCCGATAATAACGACGATACCGATATTTGCAATGAAAGTGATAGCTGCGATGATAGTATGACTGAGAGCTCCGATGATTCAGATTTTTAAAAAAGAGTCACGGAAATATAAAATACATTTTAAAAATTTATAATTTGCTTAAATTGATGAATATGTAAAATAGATGTAATACTTGAATAAAATAAAATCTTTTTTCATACAGTACTTGCACAACACAATTTTTTTACATAAATAACCTTCGTTTTATTCATCATTAATATTCATTTTTTTTTTTTTGTAAATTTTAAATTTGTCATTTATTTTTTAATATTTTATTTTGAAAAGAAAGACGTTTCTTTTGGAGTATTTATTATTTTGAGGCGTACCTACTATTGTTTGAATCGGAGGTTGAGAACAATAGCATCTGACGCATGCGCAATGGCTTGAAACTGTCCGACAGCTGGCAATCACTATCCTCGTCTGACTAGTGGTGTTACGCGCTAGCTCTCTTTCACTCTACTTTTAATATTTACTATATTTAACAGCCAGCAACCCTTATTTGCGGCCAGATTTAATTAGGCAACCGTATATAATAATAAACAGAAAAAAATTAGCTTTAATTTGATATATAAATTATGAATGTACGTTGTGGGTGTATAAATGTAACAAAATCATACCTGTGTATACCTGGCTGCGAAGAGGTGCGGCCAGGTGCGCAACGGCAACCATGATTTTTCAGAGTCTTTATAGATGTTGCCGTAAAGTAGACGACATTTTATTGAAAAAACAAGTCAGTGAAATTTCTTAGGGATTATGAATTATTAATAATTTAATTAAAAATAAGAGCGGCCACATTTTGATAGGCAACCTGGTAGATATAAATTCTCCTAATCATAAATATGTGTAAAAATTTGGTTTTCAGCAAACACTCGATGAGTACACTGATTCTGCAGCCGGATCTCGTACTATTAGGTACTACTCTTATCTGTTATCCCGTCGACCAATTTTGCCAAATTATACAAATCGCCAAACTAATAGCCAAATTATACATATTAACATAATTTTTATTTTAAATAACGAAAAAACAAATAATCAGTAGAATATTAATAAAAATTTTAATAAAAAGTCGAAATAAAAATCACTTAATGACATTTTAAACACATGAATCGTATTTAATGTCATTGAATGTGACATTCACGTTAATTCATTATTGGCATTTAATCTTACAGTTTGGCGAAAATTTTTTGGTCAACGGGATAACCTAGTAGTACCCGATATTACATTTCAATATTTCTTTTCATTATGGACATTGAGATTGTGGTTTTACTTTTAGATGACTTCAGTTAGTGAAAATAATGTCACAGTAAAAATGAAATTATTTTTTTGTTTAGGTACTACTCTGTTATTCCGTCGACCAATTTCGCCAAATTATACAAATCGACAAACTAATAGCCAAATTATACATATTTACTTAATTTTTATTTTACATAACGAAAAAACAAATAATTAGTAGAATATTAATAAAAATATTAATAAAAAGTCGAAATAAAGAACGTTTAATGACATTTTAAACCCGTGAATCGTATTTAATTTCATTGAATGTGACATTCACGATCATCCATTATTGGCATTCAATCTTATAGTTTGGCGATAATTTTTTGGTCGACGGGATAACCTAGTAGTACCTTTTTTTTAATAAAACTATTTTTCTGTGAGTGCATATAAAATAAAATTTCTTGATTTCGCCGGCACTCATATTACAATTTTAACTGAAGATGTGCGAATATTTGCATGCAAAATTGTAACTGGCAAATTTGACATTTAGTTTGTAAATATATTTATTATATATTGATTCAATAATGTAATTACTTTGCTTTTTTTAAACCAAATCGATAGGGTCTTTTAAACATTTCACTCGTCGAATTCGACGGGATTCCACTCGTTTTATTGTTAAATTGCATTTCCTTTTACAGAGTCTATAAAAAAGCGGTTAAACTAAAGAAAAAAATCCATTTTTGATTAATCTAGTCAATGAAGTAGCACGTCAAATTGTATCTCTTTATTATTCCGCAATTCCAATGTCTCAGAGAGAAATCGCTATTCAATTGGGTATTTCACGCCGTTCTGCTTGCTATTATAGTGATAAACACAAGAAAAATGAGGTTAGTTCATTGTAATCTAAACGGGGTCGCCCTTCTGAAAAACCTCTATCGAATTTTTTTTTCTAATCGGAGGCGAAACTCAATTCTGCAGTGGCAGAATCTACATTCAACTTGTTATTATTATTATTTCAAAATCTAGCTTTAAAGTAATGACTGTCATGGAAACATCTTCTTATAAAAATGCATTTTTCTTCTGGATGTGATTTCTTTAAAATTTAATTTTTAAATCATTATAAGTCGAAACCACTAAAAATAAATTTCTCAAACTTAGAACATGTCTTTCAGAATTATTTTACTTCTATTGTGATTCAGGAAATTAGAAAAAATAAATTACTTTTGAAAATATGATTTTTTTTATAGATAAAGTTGCAACACTTTATTCTAATTTTTTTGTTCAAATATTTTTTTATTTCAATTAATATTTTAAAAATGCTTAATCAAGATTAAAACTTATAGGTTTTTGTTTATTTAAATGAAAAAAAATGAAATTTTACAAATATTATTTCGAGTATAGCGATTTTAAATTTCCTCAATGTTTTTAGAAAGTTTAAAAATTTAAATTAAAAATATATGTCAGAAATTTAATCATGCGATTTTGTTCACGAATAATATGTATGAACATTTAAAAAAAATCAAAATTTTAACTCAAGGAATAAAAATTATTTTCAAATATAACGCGGACCCACTTAAGATATCAAAAAAGTCTATGTTAAGATCAGTTTATTTAATTTTAATAGAGAATACGACAAAAAATAAATATGTTTTTACTTACCCATCATACGTAGTATAGGGTGTCTTTCAATCGTTTTGAAAATCGAAAAAAAATTTTTGACGGATTTATACGTTTTAGATAGTGGAAATTCCGAAAAACATATTTTTAGAAAAAAATTTTGCCGTCCGTCTGTCTGTGTGTCTGTAAACGCTCTATCTTCCGAACAAATTGAGATAGAGACTTGAAATTTTGTATATAGTTAGTATGTAAGAATGGGACGAAGCCTATTTAATATCAGCAACCTCGATTATCCGGAACTATTTTTTTTGGACTCTCGAAAAATTCGTTCTGATGAAATGTATATAAAAACTGTCGAATTGTTTTGTTCTAAGGAATGGACGTAAAAGGCAATAAAATAAAACTCATTTTGCATACAGAACGAAGTCAATCGAATTATTAGTTGTCGAGATATTTATAATCATGTTTTCCACATTCTTCGATTTTTCATGACCCTGTATTTCATTCAAATTTCGATTCAGAGGTATATTTTAATTGAAAATGAGACGCTTAATCCAACGCAGTAAACTGTTAGTTTATATTTTTATTATTTTTGGAGTTATAAGGATGTTTCTTTTACGCAGTTCGGCATTACTTAAGAAGTTTTGCGTTTTATATAATTTGTCGAAATTGGTACATCAGCAATTCTTTAATAAAACATTACTATGTATATTAACAAGATTTAAATTTTCTTTTGGAATTGCAGTGCATTGTATAAATAGTTTTCACATGTTTTATTTTCATATGCCTATCCATGATGGGTAAGTATTACGGTGGCCTCCAACGACTAGTTACATCATGAAAAAAGTGTTTAAATCAAATTCAACTCCTGCATGGGGCAAAAATTCAATGCGTATATTATTATTTTGATTGACATTATTTAAATATTTTTTTTGTTTACGAATGATGAGAATGACAATTAAAAAAAAATTAAATTTTAACTTAATGAGTAAAAATTATTTTAAAATGTGCCCCAGACACACTTAAGTTTTATAAAAAGTCTATATTAACATCGATTTGATTAATTTAATAAAGTGAATACCGTTGTAACTGCAGTAAATCTGCAGAAAAACGGAAAACGAAAATAAGTAAATATCTTATTAAATCAAGAAAATATGACCCAATTTTAAGTCGAAAATGCAGTTCCTACATGTGACGAAAATCTAATGTATATTTATTATTATTATTATTATTATTATTATTATTATTATTATTATTATTATTTTGATAGCGCAATCAATTAAGTGCGCCTCCTTTTTAAATCTACTATATAAATTATATATTTTTTTATTTAAATGAAAAAAAAATGAAATTATACTAATAATAGGTATAATGATTATAGGTATAACGATTTTAAATGTCCTCACTTTTTTTTTTTTTTATTGTAAATTTTAAATAAAAAAAAATATCAGAAGTTTTATAATGTGATTTTGTTTACAAATGATAAGAATGACTGTAGAAAAATAAAATTTTAAGCTCAAAAAATAAAAAATATTTTTAAATGTTTTTTGGACCCATTTAAGGTATTAAAAAAGTGTATATTATTAACATCAATTTAATTAATTTAAATGGAGTGAATACAGCTATAACTACGGTAAAACTGTACGTAAAACAAAAGTAAATAAATATGTTTTAACATCATGAAAAAATGACCAAAGATTAAATTGAAATGCAATTCCTTCATGTGACGAACATTTAGTGTGTATATTACTATTATTGATAGCACGAACATTAAAATACAAGCATTGACGACCCCCCTTTTTTCTGACTAATTTAACATCATCTTTCACTCGTCAGATATGTCTTAATCTTCATATGAAAATGAATAAAAAAATAAAATCTGGTACTACTCTAATATCCCGTCGACCAATTTCGCCAAATTATACAAATCGTCAAACTAATAGCCAAATTATACATATTGACATAACTTTTATTTTAAATAACGAAAAAAAAATAATTAGTGGAATTTTATTATGAACTACAAATATGAAATACAAATAAAAAGTTGAAATAAAAATCACTTAATGACATTTTAAACACGTGAATCGTATTTAATGTCATTGTATGTGACATTTACGATCATTCATTATTGGCATTTAATCTTATATTTTGGCGATAACTTTTTAGTTGACGGGATAACCAAGTAGTACCTAAAATTTCTGTATCCTTTCCAAATATTTTGATCTCAGTTGTGTAATTACCATCTACAGACGAATTATTGTTATATTGAAAGTTGAATTCAATTCTTTGTACAGTCTAACTACATCAACAGAACTAATCTCACAACGTGTGAGCATTTATTTTTCAAAATGGATGTCACATGATTTTGAAGCTTTTAGAAGTTAGAATACTTCTCCAAAGCGGATTAACAGAATACTGTTTAAACAGAGGATTAAATTCGAGGGATTTAAAACCTTTCAACATAGTTAACAAAGAATTATATTTCATAAATCGTAAAATAGCTAAAAAGTAAACGTATATTAGTTTGGTCATTACAAAAGTGAATTTAAAAGATTACAAAACTGAAATCAGAATTCGAGTTACTTTAAATCATTTTAAAACAAATTTCGCAGTAAAGTAGCTGTCAATTATTTTAATTCAGCAAATTTGAAAAAAGAAAATACTTTTCAAAGATTTCTTTATTTACTTTTGAAAATATGATTTTTTAAAATAAAGTTAAAACATTTATTTTCAATATTTACTTTTTTAGTTAATATTTTTTAAATGCTGAATTAAGATTAAAACTTATGTATTTTTGTTTGTTTAAATGAAAAAAAAAATAAACTTTACGAATAATATTCGGAGTTTTAAAGATTTTATATTTAATCCATTTTTTTAAAAAAATTTAAATTAAAAAAATTATAACAGAAAATTTATTGTGTGATTTCCTTTACAAATAATATGAATGAAAATTAAAAATTAAAAATTAAAAATGAATAAATGAAAGTTATTTTTAAAATGTAGGAGCCCCATTAAGAAATAAAAAAGTCTGTATAACTATGAATTTAATTAATTTTAATAGACTTGAAAACGGCTATATTATTACAATAAAACTGTGTATAAATCGGAAGAAAAAAGTTTTTATATCATGAAAAAAAAATGACTAAAGTATAAATAGAAATGCAATTCCGGCATGTGACGAAAATTTTATGTGTATGTTATTATTGTTATTAGTAATATTAATATTAATATTTAATTTAATTTAATTTAATTTAATTTAATTATTCACTTATTTCAAGGACGATCAACTATGTGAGCCCCCTTTTATAAACCTAATTTAACATTAACTTTCATTCATCAAATGTTTCCTAATCTCCATTATAAAGTAAACATTAAAAATAAAATTACTATATCATTTACCAAGACATTGCTCTGAGTCGTGTAATTTCACTCTAGAGAAATATTATTGTAATTTGAAAGGTTGAATTTAATTCTTTCTACAGAATAACGGAATCAACATAACTAATATCACAAAGAGAGAACATTCATTTTGAAACTTTTAGTAGTTAGAATACTACTCCAAAGCGGATTAATAAAATACTGTTTAAAAAGGGGATTAAAATTGGAGGATTGAAATGCTTTCAACATAGTTAACGAAGAATTATATTTATAAATCGTAAAGTAACTAAAAAGTAAACCCATTAGTTTGCTCATTACGAATTAGAAATTTAAGAGTTTAAAAAACTGAAATAAGAATTAGAGTTACTTAAAATAATTTTAAATAAATTTCGTAGTCAATTAGCAATCAAAAATTTTCAGACTTTTTTCTTTTTATTGTTACTACGTTTGAGTTCAATTGCTACAGAAGAAAATTTAGCTAAAATTAATAGTACTTTGAAAAAATATTGTATCAAATATGAATTCTAAATTTTTACGTGATTGTAAAGTTTTAGATTAATCTTTTCCTTTAAAATTTCAAGTTTTCTAGAAAATTGAACAGTCACATAAGGCCGAACAAAAATGTCAAATAAGATATTTTTTATGTATTTAAAACCAAAAATAACATAAAAATTTTCATATATTCATATATATTTATAAGGAAATATCTTATGGCATGTCAAATATTGCCATTTGAAGTAAAGGTTTATCAAGACTGAACAATCTATCAGTCACATTAGCATATTCTGAATTTGAAGCAACTTAATTAGATGATTTAAAAAATTGAGACATTTTACCACCACAAAGTCTTGGAATGTTACATAAAATTCATTCATAAGATTTGACATAAAATTTAACAAAACTTTAGTGTGTAATTCAGAATTCTTCTCTCAACATTCAATTTTTTTTTTTTTTTTTTTTTTTTTTTTAAATAAACAAATTCTTCTTTTGCAATATCTTTATCAAGCCCATGCTTTGATCTTCCACGATCCGGATGTAAACCGCGGTGCGCCAGTTGCCGACCTTGCTGCTAATTAATTGATTATACGAAATAAATATTTTTGTGTGTTTCAATACAACAGAATGGAATTTTCCAAAATAGGAGTATGCTATAATGTATAGTCAAAAACATTTTCTAAAAACTAATTAAGTCTAAAATATAACATTAAATCCCCCCAAAAAATTATTTTGATGTTTTTGTTTATTGTGTTATTAAGAAGTCGGGTATTTTTAGGCTAAATTTTCTTTGTTAAATTACTGTCGTATATAATTGCGTAATGTTTACTAAAATTGCAGATAGATTATCAGGGCTGGCATCATAAAAAATTATTGTGAAACATTCAATTATTGGGATGTATCGGAAACGAAATGGTTAAGTCAATTAAGTTCTTGGGGAGAATACTTTCAGGTGCGCTGTACACGAATTACGTTTGTTAAAGAATGATTGCATCAGATGTTATTAGAATTGCACATGAGAAAAAGACTTCCTTTCGTTTAGATGTATACGGTGTTCTTGAAACAAGATAGAATAGAATGAATGACCCGATGTAACGACAAGATATTCCTGCCAATGTAACTGTTTCTTTTAATCGTATTAAAGAAAGAAACATTTCAAATTAATAAAAAAATAAATAATAGACACTTACAAATGATGAACCTTTCAAAAAAGGTATTGATAATAGAGAATTTTTTGAAAATCCTGATGACAGCAAATTTGACGAAAGGATAATGTCCAAGAAAGAAAGCACTATTACGGAAACACTGGAAAAAATAAAAATAAAAAATAAAATCTTTTAAATTTACGGAAAAAATTAGGGGTAATAAAAAATTGTACATCTAATTTTACTGCAATTTTTATGGCAAAAACTGCTGACAGCATTGCTACCAGCAGTAAATTTAACAGATTTTTTTTCTTTTTACAGTATGAGAAACTATCTCTTCCAAACCACTTAAAAAACAGAGTTAAGCGGGGTTTTTCAAATTCCTACGGTTTTTGAATTTATAAATGAACCTAAATCCTAATATCCAGTTCAAATGTGAAACAAAATAATAAGCGAATTTTGATATCAACCATGAAAAATTTTCACGGGCTGTTCGTTTCTTATGAAGCTCTACCCTTCCAAACTTTGGATTAATCATTTGCTTTTTTCGATAGCTTAACCCTTTTAGTGCCAAGGAGCGCCATCGCGCTGTTCTCGCTAGTTTTGATAAATGCCAGCGTCGCGGTAGTTCTCCTTTCGACAGTTCACTTTTGGCGCGCGCAGTGTTTGATAAAGTGTTATTTAAATTTATTTAATTTATTATCGCCTAACAACAGAAATACCAAAATGTAAGAGATATTCTAACTGCAAACGATAAACTGTGAATGAAAGACATTATCATTTTATTTCAGCAGTTTTTTCTAAGCTGTGAAAAAAATCGTTGTTTTTCTTGTGATATAATTTCGAACATTGGATACACATAGTGACGGCCATGTTACCTTGTCCGTATTTTTATTCATTATACTGCATTCTAACAATCTTCGATCGCATATTTAATATAGAAACGTCGTGATTATTATCTTTTTTATATTTCTAATTTTGATTTAAAAATGTAGGACACAAGTGAATTTTTGACTGACCTTTAACGACAATTGCTATGTGCGGAGGAAACACTCCCCCGGCGATTGAAATGACAGTTTCAGTATAATTAAACATACAATTTTGCAAAACTTATCATACAAGAAAATTATAAGACATAAACAGTTACATACACAATAATATTAGGACAAATGCACTATAATACTAGGTTAAATACAGAAATAATATTTTTGAGAGTTTACTTACGATAAGAAAGGAAATTTGTTACTCAACTGGTAAGATACAGATATCTCTAACGTTTCTCTTAAGAATTCGACGATCTGGTAACTGTAAATTTACCGTTCTCACTATGTTATCCCGTCCTTTAAAAACTTCAACTATTCTACCAACTACCCATTTGGTAGAAGGTAAATTTTCCTGCCTTATTAGTACCAAAGTTCCTTTCTGTACATCATCCTTTTTAAATTTCCATTTGCTTGTTTCTTGATGAGTGTTTAAATACTCTCTTTTCCAAAGTTTTACAATTCTCTGGCTAAATTTGGCGATTTTTTCCCATTTTGATAGCTTGTTTTCATTAATATTGTCTAATTGTGGTTCGGGGATCGAAGTAATCGGTCTGCCAATTAAAAAATGGAAAGGGGTCAGAGTTTCAAAATTTTCAAAATCTGTGGATAGCGGAGTAAGGGGGCGGGAGTTTAAGACGCCCTCCATTTCAGCTAGAATCGTTGAAAACTCTTCCAAAGTTGATTTTTGATCACCTATTACCCGTTTTAAATGAAACTTAAATGACTTCATCCCCGCTTCCCAGATGCCACCAAAATTCGGAGATTATGGGGGAATAAATTCCTATTTGATACCTTCGTGAGTTAAAAAATTACATAATTCCTCATCTGGGAAGCAAACTAATTTATGCAATTTTTTCAACTCGATGTCAGCTCCAATAAATATTTTTGAATTGTCCGATAATATTTTTGCACATTTGCCTCTTCTCCCAAAGTAACGTTTTAGACTAGCTATAAAGGCCTGGGTAGTGAGATCTGAATCAAAGTCTAGGTGTATCGCCTTGGTAGACAAACATACATACACTACGACATAAATTTTATTCAATACACCCTTCCTTTGATTTTTAAATTTAATGGAAAATTGGTCACAATGATCTATACCTGTTACCCCAAATACATAATTAGGTGTTATACGTTCCCTTGGCAAATCAGCCATCATTTGGGAGCTGACTACAGGTTTGTTTTTGAAACAATTCACACATTTATGCGCGATTCTGCGGCAATTATTCCTGCCATTAAGTGGCCAAAAATTCTGTCTAACATGAAAAAGCAAGGCTTGTGGACCTAAGTGAAAATATTTCAGATGAAAATAATTCCGTATAATATCCGTTAACTTATGATTAGAGGGTAACACAACTTGAAATTTTGAGTTAAATGGCAAGTCTGAATGACTTAAGCGCCCCCCAACTCTAATCAACCGTCTTCTCCTAAAAATACATTTAATGAAGCAAGTTTACTTTTACTATGAACTGTCTTACCCTTTTCCAGACATTTTAATTCCTCTGGAAATTCTTGTCGTTGTGCTGGACGAATTATAACTGATTCAGCATATCTTACCTCCTCCAGAGTTAATGGTCCACTTCTTCTCTTCTCAGGATTGGAACAGTTAAAATAGAATATAAAAATAAAACTAATTATACGAATTAATTTAGTAAAATTGTTAGTTAGTGAAAAAATTTTATTAATAATAGAATGTTCAGCAGACAAATTTAGAGTTACTAAACTATCACTATAATGTTCTTTCTTAGTTCTTTAATATACATCTGTTGATCTGGTATGACTAAAAATTGTTTCTTTTTGCACATATCTAAGTCTTTTAGGAACTTTGGACCAGTACACCATATAGGATTCTGAAGAAGATTTTCAGACTTTATGCTTCGTGTCAAAAGATCTGCTGGATTCTCGGATCCTGCGCAGTGAAACCACCTAGATGAATCTGTCAGTGACTTTATTTCCTTAACACGGTTTGCCACGACTTTCACTTATTTGCAGATCCTTTGATCCAGTACAAGGTGATCTGCGAATCAGTCCATAAGTACACAGAAGAGGGTCCCTTGCGATCTAATATCTCTTTGACTTGACAAGTCAAGCGCGCTGCGAGTAATGCACCCAAAAGTTCCAATCATGGAAGTGATACCTTTTTTCAAGGGTGCAACTCTACTCTTAGATGTGATCATATTAATGAAGGATTCATTTCTTGAATTTACTAGTAAATATACGACAGCACCGTAAGCCTTTGGACTGGCATCAGAGAAGGTGTGCAGGATTAATTCGTAATCAGAGTTTTCGGGGAACTGAAAAATATTTCTTGGAATTCTTAGATGAATGGATTAGTTGAATGGATGTAAGCACTGCGTATCAACCGCTGCCAATCGTACGTAGCACTCTGTAAATAAATTTTAGTGTTTTGTTTTTGTGTCAACTACTGATCCAGTCATTTTTTAAGTTTAATCAACATATTCAGAAGTCCTTTTGTAAGCTATCGACGAAACAACAAAGTTTTTGCCTCAATCTCTAAGTGGTCGTACTGTATTTTACTTGATGCAAACTGCGGATAAGAAAAAAAGGTAAATTTTGTTTCAATGTACTTGTCATCCCTTATGACTTTCTCAATGTAAAATCTAACATTAAAAAATCACATTGCAGTAAACGTTATGAGAATATAACATGCATATTAATAGTCCGGGAGGCGGCAGCATAGACAATCACCTCATCCAGTTCACAGATGAAAACCTAGGATTAGTTAAATCTCGATTCGTATATTAAAACGCATTCGGTCTGTCAAATCATAGCTTGGGGGGAAAACCTAAAACACCGATTTTAGCGATTGACTCATAGGTTTACCTTGTGCTTTATTGCACCCAAATGTATGAAAACATGGAAGATGTTACATGAAAACATAGAGATAAATCTATAAGTTAACCACTACAACTGAATTTTTAGGCGTTTTCCACCAAGACATGAATTAGCAGACCGATTGAGTTAAATATATGAATCGAGGTAACTAATCCAAGATTTTCATTATTGAACCCAATGAGGTAATTAATTGCCTGTGCTGTAACTTCTCGGTCTATAATTAATCGTTTAATCAAGTAACTGAATACATTGTAAAAAAGATGTAAATTTACAAAATTAGTTTTGTAAATGCTTCGAAAATATACATGTTTTCAAAAATCACATCGGTACATAGAACAGACACACAAAAAAATGCAATTTTACGTAAGTAAGAGTTTAAAATCTACAGAAACCTGTATGCTTACTAAAATTGTATTCTTAATAATAATTACACTATTTTTTGTTATTGTTGCAGTTACATAAAATATTATAGGCATACCATTTCTTTATTTAATTCTTAGTAAATTTATATATTTTTTTGTTTCACAATATAGACATGTACTGTCTTTCTGAGACAAGACTGTCAGACTGAGAAAGACAATACTGTCTTTCTCAGAGTTTTCCTGCTGCTGGAGATTCCAAAACTTGTAGGGAAGGAACTTCGTCAGTAGGAAAAAGAAAAGCTTCGAAAGCAATTCTTGGAATGACAGGTGTAACAGGAGAAAAAGAATGGCAGATTTTCCTAAAATAAATTCCATTTGGCAACAGGATTATTCCAACAGATAATGTGGGATTTTTTTTTTGTTATTTTTTCGTAGTTATATAAAAAGATCTGGTCATTAACGCCACCAAAAGTATTTAATAATAAAGTTTTTTTTCAGTGTATTTACATTCAAAAAGTCTTTTTTTTCTTTTTTTTTTAAAGAAGAATTTCAAATGAAATAAAATTTTTCGAATGGAGTACATCAAAATGTACTGCATAAACGATGCCTGATATTTATTTTTGAATGCATTTCTCCAAGAAAAATATCCTTAAATGATTTCCAATATTACAAATTCTTATTTATTCTCTATCTAATTCAAAATTTCGGCCGCAATAAATCTACAAAACTAGTTTTGTAAATGCTTCGGAAATCTATATGTTTGCAAAAATCACATCTGTACACAGAACAACAACAACAAAAAAAAGATGTAATTTTACAAAATTAACTGTGTAAAAGCTACAAAAATCTGTATGCTTACTAAACTTTTATTCCTGATAATATTTACACGATTTTTTATTACTGTTGGAATTACATAAAATATTATAGGCGTCGCAGTTGCCTATTTAATTCTTAGTAAACTTATAGATATTTTTGTTTCACTATATAAACATGTACTGCCTTTCTGAGACAAGACTGTCAGTCAGTCAGTACTGTCTTTCTCAGAGCCTTCCTGCTACTGGAGGTTCCAAAACTGGTAGGGAAGGAACTTCGTCAGTAGGAAAAGAAAGGCTTCGATAATTCTTGGAATTCCAGATTTAACAAGTGAAAAAAAATAGGAGCCTTCCTTAAAATAAAGTCCATTTGGAAACAGGATTGTGCAAAGAGTAGTTGTGGGAGGATTTTGGTCCGAGTCAGGCAATATCTACAGCTCATATTCAAAATATTAGAATAATTGAGAAAAAGTAATAAGAAAAAATTATTTGTCATTTATTTATTTTTTATACTAAGTAAATGCAATTAAATTTCTTATAAATTAAATCTGGAATGTTTAGATAAGATTTTAACATTTATAAAATATAAAATACAGCACAATAAATTAGGTATACAGCTTCCTTAAACACACCAGAATATTAGAATAAAATTTAGATTGGTTCAAAATATTAGAATATTTTATTTTACGCAACAATATTACCTTATGAATATGAAGTAAATGGTAGTTAATATTTTGTAGCATCCCCTTTAGCTTTCATAACAGCGTACAATCGATCTTGCATACTATATACAAGGTGTTTACAAACATTTCTATCAATATTAGCCCAAATAGACTTTATACGTGCCACTAACTCAGTTTTACTTGAAGGAGGATTTTCTTGAAGTTTTTCTCCATTATACACCATACGTTTTCGATGGGATTAAGATCTGGTGAATTTGGTGGCCAAGGAAGTACCTTAATGTTGCGTTGGCGGAACCAATTCTTAGTTGACACCGAGGTATGCGGGGACGCTAAATCATGTTGAAAGATGAAATCTTCTGATGATGGAATCATGTAATATTCTAAAATTTATTGATATATCAGAGAGTTAACCTTTTCGTAGACGATGCATAACTTTCCAGGTCCTTCTGCACTCATACAACCCCAAACCATGACACTAGCAGCAAATTTTACGGAACGTTTAAGGCATTCTTTATCAAATGCTTCTTGCTTCATTCTCCAAACTCCAATACCTTTATTACCATATGAAACACAAAACATACTTTCATCACTAAATAATATATTTTTCCAATCTTCATTGCTCCATAAACGTCTTGATTTACACTAATTCAATCTTATACGCTTTTGTCTTGCAGTCATGAGAGGTTTTGTTTTCGGTACACGAGATTCAAATTTAAATTTATGGAGACGTCTTAATGTTGTCGATGTAGAAACTACAACTCCTTCTTCTTTCCATTTGCGGTGCAAGAATCGCACACTTTTAAAACGGTTTTTCTTAACTATACGCTTCAGTTTCCTGTCATCTCTAGCAGATGTTTTTGGTTTTCGGCCACCATTTCCGCGATTATTTTGAAATTTTCCAATTTTTGAATATTGTGTTAGTATTTTACTAACGCTCGATTGCGAACAATGTAAATAATTCGCTATAAAACATTGATTTTTACCGTGCCGATACAAATCAACCATACGAAGTTTAGTAGATTCAGGAATATCACTCACACGGCCCATTTTAAGACGAAAAAGAAACAAACTGCAAAAAAGAATACTGGTTTTAAATAAAATAGTCTGAATTTAATCAATGATGCCACCAGTTAAGAATTGGTAATAATTAAAGGAGAATTAATGTGAAATATTCTAATATTTTGAACCACTTGAATAAATATTCTAATATTTTGACTTTTCAAAATAATTTATTTTGCAATTAATCTTTTCAAAAATTATATTAAATTTAAGATAACAAGTCAGTTTAATCAATAATAAGTTCTTAATAAAAATATCGTTTGCATATTTTCATTAAAAGACATTAAATTACCAAACGATATTTTCAATTTCTAAAAAAAAGGTAATTATTCTAATATTTTGAATATGAGCTGTATTACATGAACTTATTTTGTTGCAGTTATATAAAAAGATCTGGGTTATGATGAAAATTTTTAGTAATCATATAGTTTTTTTTCAGTGAACTTTGCTTGCAAAAAGTAAACTTTTAAAAAGAACGTTTTCAAATGAAATACAATTCTTCGTATGGAAATCATCAAAATATATTGCATAAACGATGCTTGGTATTTATTCTTGAATGCATTTCTCCAAAAAACTATCCTTTAAATGGTTTTCAATATTTCAAACTCTTTTTTATTCTTTATCAAATTTAAAATTTCGGCCACAATGAAGTCATGAAAATGTCATTCCCCAAAGCACTGATAGAAATTCGAGAAGGATATGCAATTTCAGCTCCATTAAGTACTTGAAAGTTTGATAGAAAAAGTTTTGAACAACGTATTGAACAAACAAACATGTAAAAAATAAAAATTCTTTTCTAAAAAAAATAAACCGAGAAATATCATTCTCTTTTTTTCGGATTTTTTTTTCTATTAACCCATTACTCCGGAATTATTTCGTTCTTCAAAATTTAAATTTTGGATTTCCTACCATTTTATAAAAGAAGAGTAAATTGTATTTTATTTTATCAAGAAATTTTTCTTGTGAAAGATAGGGTACATTTATTTTCATATTTACTGGTGTGAAAATTATTTCCTTGCCACTAAGCGTAGCGATCTAAAAATGTACTGCTGATTGTTAATGGGTTAATCACATATTTTAGATGGAAAAAACATATGGAATGTGATAATTCTTATGGTAATATCAATATACAGGGTGGTCATAAAAAAAACTTTGTCGATATACGGAGCTCTAGCGGCCAGTCCGCTCAACCGATCGAAATGAAATTTCAGATATATCTATTCAGAGGTATGAGCTCGAGATTATGTGAACAACAACAAAATGCCGCTCACGGTTACGGTTATAGTTACAGAAACTCGAAAATTTCCAATGGCAACACCCATTTTTTTCCATCGCAAAATGCTCAGCGCATGCGAAAACCCTAAAGAGCTTTGGAACCGTACGTGTATCGTACGAAACGGACATGTTATGCACGCACAAAAAACCGTTCTGGGAATCCTTCCCCTCATAGAAAAAACTCGATTGGGGCGTAAGGAGGAAATTTGCATATGACGCAGAGTCAGTACACTAATCTCTGATTACAATACAGATCGGAGAAACTAAAAATGTTATTTTGATTACACATTTTCCATGCCATTTCCCACATGGGTGCCATGCTTGTGATGGCACACATATGGAAAATGTTTAATCAAAATAAAAGTTTTAGTTTCTCCGATCTGTATTGTAATCAGAGATTAGTGTACTGACTCTGTGTCATATGCAAATTTCCTCCTTGCGCCCCAATCGAGTTTTTTCTATGGGGGGGGGAGGATTCCCAGAACAGTTTTTTGTGCGTACATAACATGTCCGTTTCTTGCGATACACGTACGGTTCCAACGCTCCTTAGGGTTTTCGCATGCGCTGAGCATTTTGCGATGGAAAAAAATGGGTGTTGCCATTGGAAATTTTCGAGTTTCTGTAACTATAACCGTAACCGTGAACACCATTTTGTTGCCGTTCGCAGAATCTCGAGCTCATACCTCTGAAGAGCTATATCTGAAATTTCACCTCGATCGGTTGAGCGAACTGGCCGCTAGAGCTCCATATATCGGCAAAGTTTTTTATGACCACCCTGTATTATAACTTAAGTACTAATTTTTACAAAAGTAGACTTTGATATTCATATGTAAATTGTAATTTTTATAATAATTTTTATTTTCATACTTAATAATACCATGCTTTATAGAAATATGTGATACGAATATATTTTCCGTAAAATAATTTTATTTTTCAGTTTTTAGACGGGTAATAAGGCTTTCGTTGATAATTATTGGACGCCGGTATTATTTTATAACTTTATGTTTAATATTTGTTTCTTTACAGCAATAGTCATTTGTTTAATAAAAGTGAGACAACATGTGTCAGTTAATGTACTTAAAATTAAAATAATTCCTTGCTAGTTTTTAGATATTGAACTCTTGGAAGCAGAAATTTGATATACATAGCTTAGTTTTAAATTTGATAACATGTAGCATGCCTCTCATAAAATTACACTGTCAATAAATCATCCACAGTATTTAATTTAAATATTTCAGACAATCATACTACATTAAATTCATTTTCTTTCTTAGAATATTTATTACGTAATCCTCATTAAGTTTTCTTTTGTAAACATTCGTTATTATTTTACTCTATTATTTTACATCAACATTATAGGTTTCTCCTAGCATTAAGTATTATTAGAAGCATTTTATGTCAATCATTAATTAAAAATATTTTGTTGATAAAATGTTTTACATTACCAACCTCTATTTTCAGATATACCTTCAATGCATTTCTAAGATCTAAAAATGCAAGGAAAAACAAAAAAGTGTTTAATCTTCGAGACTCTTCAGTTAACTACATTATATGTAATAGAACGACCTATTTCTTTACGGGTTTAAGCATGATTTTTATTTTAATTATTCACAGAGAGAAATTGAAAATTGCAGATATTTCAAATTCTACTTTTCTGAGTACTTTAAAATTAAACTGAACTTTTGAATTACATTAATTAAAAATCAGAATTAAAATCAATTTTAAAATTTCAAATAGATTTTTTTTAGGTAGCTTTCATTACAAAAAGTAAAAAATCTGCCTATTGCAGCCGTCCGGATGAAAGCACTTCCAGAAACTTCTGGTATATTTTCACCGATCATGACCCCCAAACCTCAAAACCACCCTCCGTTCAAATGTTGACAGATATATATGTATATATATATATATATGTTAGGGGGATTAGGGGGAAATTAGGGGGATTCCGTAGGGGTTAAGTTGCAGTTCAATTTTAGCAGATATTTTTTTATTTATGTACGAAGAACAATTAGTAATATCTAGAGACTGTAAATGTTTCAGATATATAGATGACATTTTACTTATATTATGTAATGATGTGAAAAATTACCAATTCAGTAACTATCCTAGCAGCTTGAATTTAAAACCGACTTCAAATTGTCACAATAATGTATATTATTTGGATATTAATATTGTTTTAAAAAATGGGGAGTTAAGTACGGGTATTTATGATAAACGTAATAGTTTTAATTTTGATACTTCAAAGATGCTATATTCCGGTTCTAATGTTCATATATCTATTTATAGAAATATTTTTATCAATGGTTTAAATCGTATAAATAAATTGATTTCAAATACAGATAAAAAGATTGAGGAATTTTTTAATTGGTATGACCAGGCAGTGAGTTATGGTTATCCTACGAGGTTTTTGAACAGGTTACTCTGGGACTTCACAACAAATTCCAGATAGATGCCGAAAAAAGGTTAATGCAAAGGTTGGTTTAACTGTTTTTGTAACTGTTTAAGATCTGCTCACTTTCATTTGGGGTTTGATAGCTAAGCATCGCCGCCCTATGTATCTTGAATTTTTGTTTTTCAACATGGTCGTGGCGAGGTTTTGGTGAGTGTTACTAGTTTAAGCTAGTTTAAGCCACACCATGGGTCACAAGTCCCACGGCCTCGCCTTCAGTGGTTTATTTTCATTTTTTTTTCATGTTATTCTATGTTCATAAGTTTTTATGATTGGTTTGGATTTTTGTTTATAGGTTGTTGTTTAACTTTTAGTAGTTTTCAAGTTTGTTTAAGAGATATGTTAATTTTTCTTGTTTAGTTTAATATTTTATATTTTTATCAGTTCTGTAAAATTGTATATTATGGTGCTTTTTCGATATATATATATATATATATATATATATATATATATAATTGAAAATTTTGGTATATTTGCACCGATCATGACCCTCGATATATATATAATGATATATATATACATGGTGTCCCTAAACTCATGGTAAATACGATAGGGGGTGATAGAACACATCAAGACGAGTAATAGTAAATGGGAAACCATCATTCCAAATCGGTTTCCAAAAGAGATAGCCGCCATTAAAATTTAGGGTCCAAAATTTCAAATAAACATAAAAAATGGAAAAATTGATTGATTGGTTTGCGATATGCACTAAAACTATTCTTTATGTCGGTATTTTCTTGAAAATAAGTTATAAAGATAATTTTCGAAAAATGCCGATAGAGGGCGCTTTAGACTTTCAAATAACGAACAACTATTTTTTACCGTTATTTTTTGCATCTCATTAAATGATTTCGTAAGCTTAAACTTGAACTTAAATTTATAACACAAAATCTGAAAAGTTGGGAGTGGTTAAGTAACTCAAACTTAACTGTGTTCAGAGGGATCAAATTTCAAATCTATATTATAAAGGCCAAACGTATCTGTGCGTAACGCATACGTCATTTTGCGCATGGCAACACTTTCAAATTTTAAATGAACTTTCGGTATTGCAATTTTTGCTACTAAAAAATTTTATACTTCTAAATGCCGCACGTTTTTAGTTTTTACACCATCGTGTAGGAAAAAAAATGTACTTTTAAATGAAATTTGTTTGAAAACTGTACCTTAATTTGTTTTTGAAATATTAATTTTTTTGTAGCTTTTAATACTGCTTTTCTAATTGTGGTAACAGGTGTACTCCATTTCTATTGAAAGCAAACTAAAACTAGTTGGATGTGTCAATCCCAAAACTTTCTTCTATCTCATAAGTACATTTTAATATTTAAAAAAAAAGAAAACGTGGCGACCCCAAAGTTACCCATTATCAAATTTCCTCCAACATTTGACCTAGCCTAATTAGATTCTGGTATCCGAAAAGCCTAAAATGCAAAATTTAATTAATAGTCTGAGAAAATGAGCTTAGTAGTGCCTTATGTTGGGTAATTTATACTAAAACCTAATAAGCATCTATTTATGTCAAGACCTAACAGAATCTGAAATTTGATGGAATTTCGTCCATTAGTTCTTGAGATATAGCTATAACAAAAAAATTCAAAACGTAGCATAGCAACACCATATCTTGGCCAATTTATGCCAAAACGTAAAAAAGCGTCTAATTATATTATGGTGTAAAAGAATCTGAAGTTTGATGAAATTCTGTGCATTAGTTCTTGAGATGTAGCTAATTTAAAAAAAAAAACGTGTAAAATATAGCACAGCAGCACCATCAGTTGAAGGATTTATAACAAAACGTAATCATCGTGTAATTATGTTATTTGTCATTTTGTAACAAAATCTGAAGTTTGATGAAATTCTGTGCGTTGGTTGTTGAGATATAGCTATCGGAAAAATCATGCAAAATGCAGCATAGCTGCACCATCTGTTGCAAG
Organism: Maratus speculifer; assembly: GCA_964019185.1. Classification (NCBI taxonomy): domain Eukaryota; kingdom Metazoa; phylum Arthropoda; class Arachnida; order Araneae; family Salticidae; genus Maratus; species Maratus speculifer. Next base: position 92,125,041 of record OZ025294.1, on the reverse strand, counting down.
GTTAATACCAAAATGTAATCAGCGTCTAATTATGTTATATATTCTAGTGTAACAGAATCTAAAATTTGATGAAGTTCTCTGCATTAGTTCTTGAGATATAGCTATCGCAAACATAGTGCAAAATGTAGCATAGCAGCGCCACCTATAGGGCGGTTCACACCAAAACCTTATCAGCGGCTATGTATCTCAACGTATCGCGGAATCTGAAGTTTGGTGAAATTCTGTGCATTAGTTCTTGAGATATAGCTATCATGAAAATCATGAAAAACGTGGCACAGCAGCGCCACCTGCTGGCCAAGTTACACCAAAACTTAATCAGCGTCTATTTATATCAAGGGGTCACAGAATCTGAAGTTTGGTGAAATTCTGTGCTTTAGTTCTTGAGATATAGCAATCTTGAAAATCATGGAAAACGTAGTATAGCAGCGCCACCTGCAGGCCAATTTTCACCAAAAACCAATAGGCACTAATTCATATCAAGGTCTAACAGAATATAAAATTTTATTAAATTTCGAGCATTAGTTCTTGAGATAAAGCGCCCACAAATTTTTTGTCACATACAGACAGACAGACACACAGACAGACAGACAGACAGACAGACAGACAGACGGACAGACTCACAGACAGACATTTTCTAAAAATAGTCAAAACGTGTTCAGGACCTTCTAAAACGTATAAATCCGTCGAAAACCGGAAGTCGAAAATTTTCATGAATCCAATACTTTCTTCTTGTAAAGATAGAAGAAAGTAAAAAGGGAAAAAATTCATTGCTATATCTTTATGTTGACATTTTCCTCATTAAAAGGGGAAAAAAATTAAAATTAAATATCTTCTGTTATAAAACCCGGTTAATTTTGATTTAATTTACAAAATTTTATTTACACATAAAATAATATCAAAATTTTGATATCTGTTTCTGCTAATAGCATTGAGACTTCAAGTTTTGAATCAAAATGATCAAATTAAAATGCCATTTTTCTTGAAAAATTAAATACAGATGCGAAGTTTTTGTAAATTTTGATATGGTGAAAATGATGCCGGGTTTAGATTTCACGGGGAAAAAATTTCTATGATTGAGCCAAAGTTGGATGAACATTGCTTTTTTTCATTTTGGAATACTAGCATAAGAACTTTAATTGAAAAGTTTATTATAATAACATATCTTTATTAGTTTTTACTGCTTACATATCCGATTAAGGTTTAATTTTAACAATTTCTACAACTGCATTTTATAGAAATAGTATTTTGTTAATTTGACAATAAAAATAATTTGTTTAAGAGCTAGACGTACCAATATAAAATGCATCTTTTACTGTAACTATTTTTGTGGATTTATTATAAGTTAATGAAACAGTTCCTTCTTAAACATTTTCTTTCGTCAAAATTTGACTGGTTCTACCTCGTGATTATAAAAAACGGAAAAATTGGTCGAATGATTTGCGGTTTTCACTAAAACTATTCTTTATGTCGGTTTTTTATTAAAAAATTATAAAGATAAATTTTTTAAAATGCTAAAAGAGAGCGCTATAGACTTTGGAGTAACGAACAACTACTTTTTGCATCTGATTAAATGTTTTCGTAAGCTTAGTCTTAAAATTTGAGCGCAAAATCTGAACAGTTGGGAGTGGTTAAGTAGCAGTAACTGAACAGTGTTCAGATGGTTTAAATTTCAAATGATTATAAAAAACGGAAAAATTGATCGATTCGTTTGCGTTTTAAAATAAAACAATTCTTTAAGTTAGTATCTTCTTGAAAATAAATTTTAAAGATAAATTTCAAAACATTCCGTTAGAAACAAACATCAGAGTAACCAACAACTATTTTTAACCGTTTTCTTTTGTATCTAATTAAATGCTTTCAAAAGTTTTTTAAATGTTTTCGAAATGTAAAATTTAAACTTAAATTTTGTACTCAAATTCTGAATCTTTGGGGGGGGGGGAGGTTAGAAGCGTAAACTGAAGTGAGTTCAGGAGTTGAAATTTACCCCCACCCCCGTCGAACTCAGTTCAATTTTGCGCTATTTAAAAACTCTCAACGTTTCAGAATTTGAGCTCAAAGTTTAAGTATAAGCATTTGAAAACATTTAATCAGATTAAAAATAAATATCGGTTAAAAATAGTTCAACGCGTGAAACTTGAAATTTATCTTTAAAATTTATTTTCTAGTAAACGCCGATTTAAAGAGTAGTTTTAGAAAAAACCGCAAACGAATCGGCCATTTTTTCCGTTTTTTATAATCATTTGAAATTTGAACCCTCTGAATACAGTCCAGTTTGTGCTACTTAACCACTGCCAACTATTCAGATTTTGAACACAAAATTTAAATTTAAGTCTAAGCTTTCGAAAACATAATCAGACGCAAAAAATAACGGCAAAAATAGTTGTTGGTTACTCCAAAGTCTAAAGCGCCCTCTATTGGCATTTTTTTAAAATTTATCTTTATAATTTATTTTTAATATAATACCGAATTAAAAAATAGTTTTAGTGAAAACCGCAAATCAATCGACCATTTATTCCTTTTTTTATAATCATTTGAAAGTTGAACCCTCTGAACACCGTTCAGTTTGTGTTACTTAATCACTCCGAACTATTCAGATTTTGAGCTCAAAAATTAAGCTTAAGTTTAAGCTTACGAAAGTATTTAATAAGGTGCAAAAAAGAACGGCAAACAATAGTTGTTCATTACTCCAAAGTCTAAAGCGCTCTCTATGGGCATTTTTTGAAATTTATCGTTATAATTTATTTTCAAGAAAATACCGATATAAAGAATAGTTTTAATGAAAACCGTAAATCATTTGACCAATTTTTCCGTCTTTTATGTTTATTTGAAATTCTGGACATTTAACTTTAATGGCGGCTATCTTCTTTGAACACCGTTTGGGACACTTGGATTCATATTTTTATTACTCGACTTGATGCGTTCTATCACCCACTAGCGTATGTACCAGGAGTTTAGGGACACCCTGTATATATATATATATGATTTTTGTCATGCTGTAACTAACGTATTTATGAACCGATTTAAATGAAACTTGGTATGTGCATAGTACTTACAAATGTCTCGGCCGAGTTCGTTCGCCAGCATCATGTGCTATTTTGTTTCAAAATGGCGGCCATTTAAAAAAATTTAAAAAATTTAAAATTTAAAATTAAATGCGGAGAAATTAAAAGTTAAAAAATATTTTTCTTTTATGTGTTAGAATGTTGTAGCATTTTGAATTTTTCTTATGGCTGACATTTAATACAATCTGATTTTTGTTACGTGATAACACTCGTATTTATAAATCGATTTGGATATAACTTGCGTGTACATAGCACATAATAAAGCCTGGACCGAGTTCGTTAGTCAGTTCCATCCGACATCTTGTTTCAAAATGGCGGCCATTTAAATTTTTTTTTAATTTAAAGTTTTATATTAGGCACAAGAAAGTGAGAAATTGAAAAAGATTTTTCTTTTATGCATTTGACCTTGATACAAAGATTTAAGAGCATTTTTTTTGTCTGTATGTTAAAAAAATGGCTGAGTTATAGTACTTTTAATTCCTAGTGTTGCTCACATTTTGAAATGGCCTGATTTTCGTCACGTGATAACACGCGTATTTATAAACCGATTTAGATTAAACTTGGTGCGTACATAGTACATACCGATGTCTGAACCGAGTTCGTTTTCTAATTCCATCCGCCATCTTGTTTAAAAATGGAATATTAAATTAAAAAATATATAAATTTTAATATTAGGTGCAAAAAAGTAAGAAATTAAGGAAGACTTTTCTTTTGTGTGTTTGACCTTGATACAAAGATTTCAGAGCATTTTTTTGTTTCCTCTATATCTTGAAAAATGGCTGAGTTATCACACTTTCAATTTCCAATGTGGTTAACATTTTGAAACGGTCTGAAATATGTCACGAGATAATACGCATATTTATATACTGATTTGGATATAACTCCGTGTGTATATAGTACATAACAATGTCTTGACTGAGTTCACCTGAAAAACTTCATCTGCCCTCTTATTTCAAAATGGAGGTCATTTAAGTTTGTCAAAAATATTTTAAATGTATAAAGATGTACATACAAAAGATTAGAAATTGAAAAAAAGTCTTTCTAAAATATTTAACTTAATGAAATCCGGAGTATTTTTTGCTTTGTCTTTACCTTAAAAACAGCCTGAGATATATAGCAGTTTGAATTTCTAATGTGGGTGACTTTTTTTTAAAATCAATTTGCCTGCGACAGCACTCGTATATATTAATCGATTTCAACATGAGTGTGCATGTGCACATGAATTGTAACGAATGGATGCTCGACGTGGGGGTGAAATGAATACATAACTCGAGATATAAGTTAAAACCAGTTTATATAAACTGTTAGGGGTTAGGGGGAAGTGGAGCGTTCAGTTCATTAATTTCAACACTAGTCACAATATTAAAGGATTAAACTCATAAATATACTCACAGTTCCGTCATTAGACTCAGTCGGGGCACTTCGAATCAACTCCTCACTTAAACTTCAGCTAAACTGCTAGATAAAAGCTTTATTAGACAGCCCGTGGCTGTAACACACTCTTTATTGTCTAAAATACTCAACGTAACCAAATTATCTCTTACCAACGGCAAACTTCTCGAATAGCTCAGCTCTGAATGAACTAAGTCGGCAAATGCTGCTGGCGGCTCACTGCAAAACTCCTTGCTATGTCACTGGAGGCTCAATAATAATTTGCTATAACTCCAATCAAATTCAATTTACAGCTTCACCACACACTACTAGCGGACTTGCGCCGCTAGACACCCGTTCCTTCACACTCAAAGCTTTTATATCCTGCAAACTGAGATACTATAAATTTTTATATTGCTTCTAATCGCGACATAACTTGTAGAACCGAAGAAGACACACACGCTCTAGAAAGAAAGGTCACTCCCTCACAACCCCCTTCTGCATCTACAGAGAAAAAGGTTGGTTGGCTGGTTGATTAGGGTTTACTGGCGCAAAGGCACACTAGGGACATGGTGCGCCAAGAACAGGGTGTAGTAAAAACCAAAAGTTTTTAAAAATTGTTAAAAAAAGTGTAAAAATGTAATATATAAAACAAAGTTAAATGATGAAAGCATTAAGGTGATAAATGTATATAAAACATGTACATGGGTTTAAAACACAATTCAGAAAAAAACAAAAGTTAAAATCAAGCAAATCAATAAAATAGTAAATCAATATAATAATGGTATATAATAATAGTCAATAGCTTTAAAAGAATCATGAAATCTGTGCAAAACTACTAATGAACATTAGAAAATGGAAATGCGGTGACACGTGAAATTAAAAACAATTAAAACCAGCCAAAGACATTTAAAAATGTAAAAAGTTAAAGTTCCAAAAATACTTAAAATTCTAAAGTAATTAACAACAACATAAAAGAAACACAAAAGGCCAAATACAACAGAAAAACTAAAACATAAAACCAATAGCCAATAAAAACAAATCAAGTTCAACCAGGCACATATTCCTCAAACACAGTGTTTTCCTCGGAATCCGAGCCACTGCCATAAGCTTCGGATTCTATAGCCTCTTGAACATAATGCTGGAGTTGCCTGGGATCTTTAAAATTCTTAATGCATGGGCTTAGCGATGAGCTTTTCTTTCTTTTAACAACAGTCTGCCACTTGGGAGATGCTGGAGACGGGGTTTTCTTGGTATCTGTTTGTTTTTTAAGTATATTTGATTTCTGTGGTGTTTTTGAGTTTGTAACAGTTTTGGTCCCAGTCTTTGTCTTTTCTTTTTGAATGGAAGTTTTCACTATCTGACTAGAGTTGGTTTTTTTCATGTTTAGAGCAGATGAACTTGGGGCATTTTTTGGAGAAGTAGCAGGAGAATTGGATGATCCACTAGATAGAGATTTCTGTCGATGTTTTTCTACAAGACATTTAGTAGGGAGACAGATGTCACGGGTTTCTTAAATTGGTGCGCTAGTTGATTGTGTTTTAGTAGATTTATTTGGTAGGTATGAGGAATCAGTTTGAGTACTTATATGTCTTACTGTTGTTGATTGCTGCTTGAGTATACTGGAGTAGGAAATTCCAATGGATGGTGTTCTGGATTCTACAACTTTACGGGCATCGGGGTAAGATAAATTTTGAGTAATTTTGAGAGTAAGAATTTCTTTTTCCCGGTTCCAATTAGGACAAGTGCGAGAATAAGATGTGTGATCACCCTTACAATTTGCGCAGCGTTCGCGTTTTTCACAAGATTTATTGTCGTGGCCGACTTTTGCACAACGTGCGCAGGTAAGAGATCCATGACATTGGCCATTGGAATTAGTATGGCCATAACGCTGGCACTTAAAACATCTGAGAGGGTTTGGTATGTATGGTCGAACTGGACAACTTAGATAACTGGCTTTAATTTTAGTTGGTAAAGTAGGACTATTGAATGTTAGAATGATATGTTTTGTAGGCAGCACTTGTTCATTGCGACGGATAGTAACACGGCGTACATCTATGACATTTTGGTCTTTTAAATTTTCTAAAAGCTCAGTTTTAGTAGAGAATAACAGATCAGGTTCAGATGTAACACCACGACTTGTATTTAAAGTTTTATGTATTTGTACGGAAACAGAAAAGGTGCCTATTGTAGAGCAATTAGAGAGAAATTGTGACTGTTTAGCTGTAGAAATCTCAACTAGCAGATCCCCAGATTGCAGCTTTTTGAGAGAATGGCCATCCCCCAAGACTGACTGGAATGTTTTTGCTATGAGAAATGGTGAAGTTTTTTTAAATGAACTATCAGATAAGCTATCAGTACGTTTAATGATGAAAAAGCGAGTGAATGATACAATCTGTACAGTTTGTTGCTCTCCACAAGGGAGAGGATTAGAAGGAATAGAAAAATTTCCATCCATATTAAAAAATATAAAATTCAGACCCCGGCCGCACCACCCACTACCGAGCCCAACAAGGGGATGCACATTCGTGCACCAGTGTTAACCAGGGTCTATACGGTCACAAAACAATCCTATGTCAGTCTCCTCCCTTAACGAGATGACTAGTAATTGCTCGCTCGCTTGATCCCTAAAGCCAGTGACAAAAGTCAGCTGACCAGCCGATTGGTACATACGGGACCAATATGCACCGCCCGTCTACCTGAAGCAGAGGCCAAAGCAGTGTGTTGGTTTCCCTCAACTGCTAGGATCCCCCTTTCCAGGGACACGGGTCGCCACGCACGGCCAACACGTGGGTGGTTTACAATTCTCCATGAGTCGATATACAGGATGATATCGGCTCATACAGAATTGCCCTCACCTCCGAAAAGGAAACCACAATGAGAGTGAAACAGAGATTAAAGGAAGACGAGAAGAGTAAGAAGAAAAGGAAAAGAGAAAGATCACTCAGGTGCCCGGGGTTGTGAAGCCCGTGAATACCTAAAGAAGGTATACCCCTGGGGGGCAGAGAAAAAGGACTGGGCAAGATGCATGCCCTGGACTTTTTCTTGTTAAAAATTTCGATTCGTTCAAAAACAAAGTGATGGGTGAAATTTGGTACCGAAACATAACTTTCATACTATTATACTTTAACCCAGCACTACAAAATCACCAGTTTGTATCAAAATTCTCACAATCAATCCAATCATCCTCCTATCTTAAAAATAGCCTCCATAAAACTGTCAAAACTCTTAAAACTTCCAAAACTAATTACTTTCTCTTTAAGAATAACCCACGCCACTGGGAGTGCTAAAATTCATCAAAACATTGAACATACGAAATTTTCCTCAATACGTAAATACTACTGCAACATTACCAAAAATTTCTCCACAAAAAACTTTCTGTTACTCGCATAAAGTCCAAAAAACCCCATGCGCAAAAAAAATTTTCTTAGCAAAATTCAGAACTAAAATAAAATTTACTTCATACGATAACTCCATGCAACTACGTAATATCTAAATACCCATAACCCAATGAACTAACTCCCAAAAATTCGATTGAACCAGCTCCACTTGATCAATTCATGGGGTATCATACGTACAGCTTTACATAGCTGTGCTTATGCAATAATCTAAAAGATCAAAAAACACAAAGTGACGTCATCACATATAATTTTTCATCTGTATTAACTAAAAAAGAAATAGCAGTATCAAAACATAACACAGGTATACTTCCTTGCAAGAAAATCACATTAACGTTCAATTTTAATACAATAGAATTCCATATACAAGTGTAACATAAAAATTCGCAACTTGCGGAAAACTACTTCCAACTAAAGTACAAACGCAACGCATAAACTCCGAAACGATAAGAAGAAAGTTAATCTATTAAATGTCAGTATAAATGATAGAAACGCGTGTCAAGGACTTCTTGACCGCAAAACACGAGCCCGTCTAATCCGTGGCGCGTGTACAAAAACAACCAAAGTATACATTTCTGAAAATTCAAACATATATTAACATACATATTATAACACATAAACAATATAACAATATAATAACATTTTCAAAACTAATATAACAATTTAACAATAGATCCAGAATTTTTCAAAGCAGTTAAGACAAAAAAATTTTAACATACATAAAAGTAACAATTTTGCAAACAAATTTTGAACACAATTAAGCACCATTCGTGAGTTCGTAAAAACTTCCAAAAATGGCCAAAAATACAAAACAGTCTATCTGCTTTTCATTCTTTCATATTGCTACCACATAAATGCACTCTAATAAAAATTTAATAAAGAACATTATCACCCAATTAGAGAGAAGATTCGCTGCTAGCCGGCTTCATACTACAGGATGGCTTTCTCCTCTTGTCCTAGAAACCTTGCACGAACGATCTTTCGTCATCAGAGCTGTACGGTGACGCAACAGTTGACTGTCGTGCCTGCAGCTTCGTCCTGAATGGATGCCGTGGGACACTTGTAGACTCCACTCGACGCCTCCGCTCTGATCGGCTCGCTGAGGTCACTCAATGGCGAGATTCAAACTGCTGACGCTGGTACTCTGAATGTTGTCTCCTCTTTCTAGACGCACCCGAAGTTACTGACGAAGCTAGGTCACGTTTCTGTCCAGATCTACGCTGCCTCTTATTGGGCAAAAAGTCAGATTTAAGAGTTCGTTTATCAGTTTGACGCGTGTCCATATAAGTTTTTCTACGAGGATTGCACACTGAAGACGTCGAACTATTGGACTGGAATGACCAATCTCCAGCTTTTCACACAGAGCCTTAAATATATCAGAAATAAAACAAGGGCCATGATCGCTAACTACCCTAATTGGTGCATCATATTTAGAAATATAATTATTGAAAAATGCATCGGCAACTGCAGGTGCAGAAGCCTTCCTGAGGGAGATTAACTCTACCCACTTACTAAAATAATCAACTATAACTAATACAAATCTATATCTTTTAGGATTAGACAATGGATAATGACCGATTAAATCTACACCTACACATTCATTAGGAAAATTTACTTTAATAGGAATTAATTTGCCAGCTGGCCTTACATTTTTATAATTATAATGTTGACATGTGCTACAGTTGGAGATATAAGCGCGCACTGCTCCCCGCATTTTAGAGAAGTAGAAGGATTCACAAATTCGAGCATAAGTTTTCCTGATTCCTAAGTGACCTGCAAATGGATCATCATGAAATTCTTTCAAGATGGCCTTACGAAGACTAGCTGGAATAAAAACTCTTAACTCGCCACGTGAATTTACAATTTTAGAATAAAAAAGAAGACCATTGATAAGCTTAAAAGATATGGATCATTTCTCAAACATAGGCACATTTGCGCTCGGGACATATCAGGATTTTCCAGAAAACGATATAAACTACGAAACTCCTCATCTTGCTTTTGCTCCCTTATTAACTTTTCTCGTGACCTTAATACCAATTAAGACAATGCACAACACTTAACTTCCTCCAAGACCTCTAAACCACCATGCGGGTTTCGAGACAAAGCGTCCGTTACCGCATTTTCCTTTCCTGCCCTATGTTCTATAACAACATTATACTCCGCCAACTTCAAACACCATCTGACCATACGCGAAGACAACCCCTTTCCATTCGTTAACTTCGTCAAAGCTGAATGATCTGTAATGACTTTAACCGGTATATTAGTGAAAAAACAACGAAATTTATTCAAAGCCCAGATTTCTGCAAGACACTCCCTTTCCGTAATCGAATAATTCCTTTCAGCTGCATTTAAAATCCTAGAAGCAAACGCTATCGGTTGACCTTTTTGTGCTAACATAGCTCCAACCCCCACTGCACTCGCATCGCAATAAACTTCAAATTGAGAATTATAATCGGGGTGAGCCAAAACAGGTGGAGAAACTACTGTCTCTTTTAACAACTCAAAAGACCTCTGAGCCGCCGACGACCATGTAAACTTCACTCTTTTCCTTTTTAAATTATACAATGGTTCACCTAATTCTGAAAAACGTGGAATGAACTTGGAGAACCAAGCCACCATCCCTAAAAATGTCGCTACTTCCTTAATATTTTTTTTTGGGGGGGGGGGGAGGATTCATTGACGTAATAGCCTCTATTTTCTCATTATCTATATTAATACCATCCTGCGTAATTTTTACAACTAAATACTTTATTTCTTTTCGCAAAAATATACATTTTTCCACCTTAATTGTTAACCCAGCATCTTTTAACAACGTAAACACTTTCCTCAATAATCTTAAATGTTTCTCAAAAGTAGCTGCCATTATAATTATATCGTACAGGTAGACCAAGACACCCTTACAAAACAAAGGTTTAAGGATATTATTCATGGCCTTCTGGAACGTTGACGGTGCTCCCAATAATCCGAAACTCATTCTCTTAAAAGCGAAAAAACCTTCCCGAGTAATAAACGCAGTTTTAGGTATATCCTCCGGCTTCATTGCAACTTGAAAATAACCTGACGTAAGATCTAAGGTTGACATATAATTCGTACTCGTTATATTAGCCAAAATGTCATCAATAGGATACTGAGGGTATTGCGTTATTGCATTTAATTTCCTATAATCTACTGAAAATCTATACGCCTCTGGATCATCTAAACTCTTCCCATTATTTTTACGACATAACACTACTGGCGATGCAAAAGGAGACTCAATTAGCATAATAGTATCGTCCGATAGCATTTTTTGAATGTGATAGTCAATTATACCTTGCTTAACCTCTTCAGACCCGAGGTGCACATTTGTGTACCTCTGATTTCAACTGCGTATCTCACTTAATATTTGAAATTTTTTTATTGAGACAAGAAGATGTTATTTGTGTTCGTTAGCCTTTTCTAGTTTCAGCAAGAAATGGCGCTAGCAGTCTTAATTCATATAATTTTGGAGGAAATAAACGAGCAATGGCGAAACATTAAGTACATTTTTATATTTAGAAAATTTATATTTATTCATAATAATTTAAAAAAATGCTTATAAACTCTTTAGTATTGCATAAATCATTTAAATTTTTTAGCTAGATCATAATATCTATTTAAAGTAGATGTAATTTGTAAGGTACACATATGTGCACCTCCGGTTTTAATTCTGTGTTTTTGGAAAGAAGTCATCTCACACAAAAAATTGTACTGAATGTTATCTAATTGGTGCAGTGCTAAAGATGTGGAATTATTAAAAAATATATATACTTAATTATAAATAAGAATTCATTTTGTGATGTTTTAAATTAAACATTAATTTTTAAAAATCAAAATTATTATATTTTTGTGAGAGTAAATAAACTGATGAGGCCAATGGTGATGATGAGTCTTCTGGCAATGAAAATTTAGATAACAGATATAATTATTGAGGATATTGCTCCAGTACCTATCCCGAATCCATGTAACATTAATGTTTAACCTAAAGGGCCTTTGTTACGGTAAGCTGAAAATAAGTAAACTTTTAAAACCTGTGTTACACTAGAATAATAATGTTGAGAATAATTTTTTTCTTATCTTTTCGGAAATATTTATTTAATCTTTTTTTCTGCTAATAGTATTTTTAGGATCATTGATTGATGAGGATTATCTAAAAGCAGATTTTACAGCATCGTAAATCCTTTAGAAGCATTTCTAGATTAATTAAATAAAGATTTTTGGGAAAAAGTTTCATATGAAACCAATACCGTTATATTCCGTTCAAACACGAAAACGTTGCTCAATAAAAAAAGACCTGTCAATAGTTAAAATTGCAGATACTATGTCACGTGATCGTTATTTTGAGATTAGAAAATTTCTTCATTTTGCAGATAAATCAAATGATCTTTAAGCAGACGAAAATTATGGAATGTAAATAATATCTTGAATGCAGTAAGAATTAAATATTTGTTCCTGCCCCAGCCAAAACCTTTATCACTAGAAGAACAGAGATCACTGATCCCATTTGCTGGACGTTGTGGATCTAGATTGTACCAGCTGATGATTCAAAATAATTATGATTAGGTCTAGGTGGAGGCATTGTCAAATTGTTTTTTAAATTTATACCAAAAGACAACGCACGGGTGATTTACTAGGATAGGTTTTTTTAGTAGTGTATAATGTGTTGATTTTTTATTGAAAAACAATATCTACCAAATTGGAATGATTCTGAACAAAAGACTAGGGCGAGCAGATAAAAAAATCAAGAATGATCGAGATTTGTAACACGAAGAGTGGGGTGAGTGACTAAGGGAAGGTTATGTGTATACTAAACTGAAAAGATAACAAATGTGTTACTTTGCTTTCGACTTGCATCGATAGCGATCCCGACAGCAGTTGTGTTATGTGATCCAAAGATCAAAACTGTAAAATTAATGTAACACAACCTGCAATTGTGAATACAAAACGTATATGAGTAATACAGATTTAAATGATAGGTGTTTAGCTTACTACCGTTGCTCTATTCACACAAAAAATAGTCAACAAGAGTTTTTGTACATTTTATAGATTTGGTTATTTCCATTTGTTGGATAGTGTATATCACAAATTGCATAACAGGTAAAGTTCCTCGAAAAAACAGATTGTCTCTCTTGCGATATTTTTAGAGATTGCTTAAGTACAGATGAAATATACGAGCAAAGTAAGTGAAGAACGACGACCATGGAGACCACGCAAAATTTATTCATCTGAAGACGATTCAGCAAATAAACCAAAGCGAAAACAACATAAGGGATTTAGAAGCCAATTTACTATATTAGATACGATGAAATTGGACAGTTTCCTCGTTCAACAAATGATAACTTTGCTTCAAAATGCAAGTATGAAGGCTGCAAATCATGAACAAGAGTTATTTGTACAAGATGCAATATATATCACCATACATAAAAATAATGTTTTTTTTAAATAGTCCGTAAAATAAGCTTATATGTATCAATTGTCCACCAAGTTGCTCATTTAAATAATTTTTTGAAGAATGAAGAGTTTTTTTGCAGTATGAACCCGAGGTGCACATATGTGTACCTGCTAGTAAATATAAACTAAAAAAATTATTTTACTTTTTATTACAAAATTATGTTTCTATACGTATAAATAGATTGAACAAACTATGAAATAATTTTTATGATGGCTTAAAATGTGTCAGGTCTGAAGAGGTTAACCTTGTCATAAAGATATGGTTTGCTAGCAACAGGTGCCTTCAAACCAGTATCAATCTCATGCCACGCAACATGCATTAACCCCGGTTAATTCGAAAAAAAATTCACCAAACTTATTCAAAAACGTATTAAACTCCTCTTTCTCAACTTCACTTAAGCCAGACTTCCCGAAATCAACTGACACTGAAAAAGGCTCTTTCTTCCTCACACTCTCATCATTATTCACGATGAAAGACTTTTTAAAGAAATCCAAATTTCTCTATTTTTCATATAATCTACACCAACTATACAATGCACAGTTAACCAATCTAACACACAAAACTCCCACTATGTTTTAATCGAACCAATTTTCACTTCTAAATCTACTGAACCCTTATTATCACAAGCTACTCCCTGCACCGACTGAACCACTATACTTGACCTCTTCAACTTTTTATACGAAAAATATTTACGATAACAATCATAAGAGATAAATGACTTATCTGCCCCTGTATCGAAGACAATTTTAACGACAATACCATCTAACACAATTAACACTTCAGGTAACTCAACCGGATTAATAGTCACTTTATTTAAACTCACAGAAGGCGTTTCCACTTTAACCTGTGACTGCATACCTTCCAAAATACAGACACATATCAGTGTAACTGATCCGACTTCTGAACACACCTCCTTCAAAATTCTCATCCGAAATTAACCTCCTTACTTGCGAAGAAACATTCTTATCCCGTACTCCCCCTTTCCGCCCATAATCACTATTCTGCCTACTTCCACACATATATCTATCACCACTTCTAAAATTACTAACACCACCAAAATTCCTATTACCATTACCAGTATTAGACACATTTCTACGAAATATATAACTATCATTACTCAAATTATTACGCATAAATCGCTGTCCCCCTCTTAAATTCATATACCTCATTTCTCAAATTACTTTCCGTGACAGGTCTCTGTCGAGGGCTACGCGAATCCCATTGATCCGAGCTATGCCGAGTCCCATACTTCAATAAAAATTGGTGCATTTCCGAAGAGTTCTTATGTGCTCTAATCTCGATATAGTCCTGTATATTCGTATAAAAAAGAAGAAGAACTATGTCCAATAATTCCTCAAATGTGATATCTAAATCTAACTTATTTTTCAATTCAAGCTTACGTAGGTAAAATTTGACGCTGATTCATAAATATTCTGCTTACTGCAATAAAATTCTTTCCTTAAAATACTTTTATCTTTAACGGCAGGAAATGCCTTCTTCAGAACAATGACAGTCTGCTCAAATCTTTTAGCTTCATCATTAACTAAGAATTTTCCTATATTTTCTAACCATAAAAGGGCTTCGCCCTTGAGTGAGCGTTTAAGCACTATATATCTATTATTTCAGGTATATTACTAAATAATATACAATCATCCAATTGTACTAAAAATTACTAATGTCACCTTCACCCGTAAAATAAACTCGTGGCACAATCTCACAAAGTACGACTTTCTGCTGGGCGCCATTTGTAACGGATGGATGCTAGACGTGGTTGTGAAACGAATACATAACTCGAGATATAAGTTAAAACCAGTTTATTTAAACTGTTAGGGGTCAGGGGGAAGTGGAGCGTTCAGTTCATTAATTTCAACACTAGTCACACTACTAAAGGATTAAACTCATAAATATACTCACAGCTCTGGCACTAGACTCAGTCGAGGCACTTCGAATCAACTTCTTACTTAAACTTCGGCTACACTGCTAGATAAAAGCTTTATTAGACAGCCCGTGGCTGTAACACACTCTTTATTGTCTAAAATAGTCAACGTAACCGAATTATATCTTACCAACGGAAAACTTCTCGAATAGCTCCTCTCTGAATGAACTAAGTCGGCAAATGCTGCTGGCGGCTCACTGCAAAATTCCTTGCTATGTCACTGGAGGCTCAATAATAACTTGCTATAACTCCCATCTAATTCAATTTACTGCTTCTCCACACACTACTAGTGGGCTTGTGCGCTACACACACTTAGCAGGCTCGCGCCGCTAGACACCCACTCCTTCACACTCAAAGCTTTTATATGCTGCAAACTGAGATACTATAAATTTGCATATTGCTTCTAACCACGACATAACTTGTAGAACCGAGGAAGACACACACGCTGTAGAAAGTTAAAGTAAAAGAGAGGACAGATGTCGCTTCCACGCTACACATGTTAAATCATTGACGTCACGATCTCACAAAAATGATAGAGTGCCTTTATCACAAAGGTCACTCCGTCACAGTATTAAGATTTCGACCTAGCTTATTGGTTTGTTTTATCCCTCATGTTGCTTTAAAATGACATACACTTCATGATATCGTGGAATTTGGCGACTCTTTAAATCGCTTAAAACAAAACCAGGTTGAATAAAAGAAGACTAATTTATAAAAATTCCTATTAATATTCAGTATTGGCGAAAACTAGTATTCAATTTTATTAAATCGAGTTCCACTAATTTCAGCTTCGTATGTTTGAATAATGTAACTTAATTTAAAATAAATAAATAAATAAATAAGTATATTAAAGCTACCTCTTTCTCCCAGCACTGCCAGAAGGACTTTTTTTATTTTACGTTCTTTACCATTTGACAGCTGCCATAATTATACTAAATTGTAATTTATAATGCAAATAAACGGGCAAGTGCGAGTATTACTTACGCTCAGAGGTTTCCGTGCTATAAATATTAGATTTTTTAACGATATTATGCTACTGCGAGTATTTTTTGCTAAAAATATAATAAAACTTTGTTGAAAAATATAAAACCTAGGGCTAGTCTGGTACAAGACAAAGAATTTTAACATCAAAAATTGGTTAAGAAAATGTGTTTTAGTTGAACATGGCCTTACTAGATTTAATTTTAAAACCATTTTTTAGATAAAATTTCCGGTTGGAAACACGTTTGTCTGAAATTAGATTCCGGAATAATTAAAAGACGTTCGCATCTATGAGTCTATCTGTATGTACTAGAAAAGTAAGAATGTCTATATAATAAAATTTCAAAGTTATACGAAAACTAAATAATATTAGATGCATGTATTCTGTATAGTTCTTTTTGAATTTTATATTAATTTAATTTAATTTTTATTATCATTACTATTATTATTACTTTCTTATATCTTTACAAGAAGAAAGTATTGGATTCCTGAAATTTTTCGAAGTCGGGTTTTCGACGAATTTACCCTTTAAGGAACAAAGAACCCCCACAACATGATTTTACAAAATGTATATCTGTCAGTCAGTCTGTCTGTACGTGACAAAAATGTTGGTCGTTCTACCCCAAGAAATAATGCACAGAATTTCACAAAACTGTAGTTTCTGTTAGACTAAACTCTTTCTGTTAGACCTTGACATAAATTAGATCCGATTACTTTTTACTATATATCGCTCAACAGGTAACACTGCTGTTCTGCATTATTCAGAATTTCCACAATAGCCATATATTAAGGACTAATGTATGAATTCTCACAAGCTTTTGACTTAGCATTTCATAGAACATACTTCTGGTTATGTTTTGGAACAAAAATGGTCAATAGTTTTCGCGGCCATAGTGCAATAATTCGGGATTATTGCTATAGCTCTATTTCAAGAAGTATTGCACGGAATTAAAACAAAAACAGATTCTGTTTTACCATGATATATATTAAATCTGATTAGATTTTGTTGTGTATCGCTCGCTGGGTGTCATTGCTATGCTACATTATTTACAATTTACACAATACCCATATTTAAAGAATTAGCACATGGATTTTCACCAAACTTCATATTTAGTTAATACTTGACATAAATGGTGCTGATTACGTTTTGGTGTAAATCGCTCAACAGGTGGTGGTACCATGGAGCATTATTCGTTATTATTGCGATAGCTCTATCTCAAGAACTAATGCACGACATTTTCTAAAAATAAGGATTTAGTTAATTCCCTATATGTATTAGTGATGCTTAATTTTTTATGTGAATAAACTACAGATGGCGCTACTATGCTGCATTCTTCACGATTTTGCAATAAAAGTATCTCAAGGACTAATGCATGGATTTTCACCAAATTTCAGATGCAGTTTTTACCTGATAAATAAAAAATTCCTCTGGATATATTTTTTTTGCACACCACCACATATGTGAAATTGCTGTGTAGCTTTTTTTAAAGATTTTCCATTAGCTCTATCTGAAAAAATTGACGCTATAATCATCCTAACAATAAAGAAACAAATGAATGAAAATGTCCGTATGAGTGAAAATAGATCCAATTTGCTTCATTGTGTGTTTTAAAAAAACAATAGTACAATTAAATTCTAATTCAATAATGCCTTCTTAATTACATACACTTTAGCATATACCAAGGTATGCATAATAATGTACATTCAAATACTTTTTATTTGTTTTTTCGTTAAATATGATTTATACACACACAAAAAAGGGTCAAACAAGATTAAAACATGTGTAAATTTAAAGCAAAGGCATTTACGTAAATAAATACATTTAGATTTACACATATAAATATATATATATGTTATATAAGAAACTCTTTTTGTTGTAACACGAAGAAAAGAACTCTTGTAAAAGAATAAAATAAAATGCATTTAACGAAGATGACATATGAAGAAAATTATAAAATATTTATAAAAGAATAAACTTCCCATTCTACATCCTTTCCACAACATAAAACAATTAATTATGTCTTAAACAGAAACATATTTGTTTAAATATTTTTAAATTCTTCCTAAGCAATAATATCTTAATAATTAAATAAAAATAAGTTATATAACAATGAGTAATAGTAAAATTTTCATAATAAATTGTTTTCACAAGTCTTGAACACTTTGCGTGATGTAGTTTTAACTAAATAAATGTTTATCTTGTCTCATGAATTATACAAGAAGTGTGAATAAATTGTCAAGTTTAGTTGAAAAGCTAATTTTTGGTACTTAACAGAGTGTAAGGAAAAAATATAATAACGTACTAAAATTTTTAAAATGAAAGGCTTAGAAGTGAAAACATAATTATTCTTACAGTAACAGATAAAATGCATTTTGCAAATCTGGTTTTTATTGAAATATGATATTTTTATTTCACTGTTTTCTGTAATGAAGGGACTTTTAGTCAAATATTAAATTATTAGTTTTTTATTTAGTTTTTTATTTCAATTAAAAAAATTAATTGATTTTAACATTAAAGAAGAAATACGTCAATTTTAGTTTCAGATATGTATCCTGAAATATTTTCTTTGCATTTTCATAATTTTTTTTCTTTCACTAATGATTATGTTTTTTTTTAAAACACAGGATATATATTTCTCTGAATTAAACAAACTCATTTGTAAATCCTCGAGGTAAAGAAATTACATCTCATATACACTGAAAAGCTAAAACATGATGACCACTCTCACATTTAACAGTGAATTCGCCTGAATGAACCTGAGTGAGGGAACCCTAATCAGGTGGGAATGGTATTTAACTAACGATAGGGAGCCGGAGAAATAACTTTTGTGATTATTACTGCATGTGATGAGAAAGGCTGATGAATTAAAGGTCTTTGATAGGAGATAGAATTCAATGACCCGATGCTCATGACGACTTCAAAAATGCACGACTTGTGGATTGTTTACGACGTAGCTTTGTTAGTGCTTATGTAACAAGGATGAATGATGGCGAAATCCTCAATAGACACCAAGGCGTTGATAGTCCACATGTTATCAAATAAAAATGATGTTGAAGACTCTCCCGCTTAGTTAAAAAAATAATAGAAACACTAGACCATCTGACATTTGAATATAATGCAGACCCAGAAAGAATTATTTCGGGTCACACAGATGATCTAATACTGTTGGATATGAAACTGTACAATGCGTCCCACTCATGTGCCTCTGTTGAAAAAATCACATCGAATACGGCTTCTATGCTAGGCCTGAAAAAATTGTGATTGGACCATGAATCATTGAGAGGTAAGTTGCTTAATCGGATAAATCACGATTCAGTCTTCAATAGATCGATGGCAGTGTCAAAGTACGCCTTTTTCCAGGTGAATTGTTTCTGTCAGTTAAGCATCAGATCATATACAGCCCGATGGTGACGATATTATACTTTGAGGGACGTTTTCGTAGCCATCTCTGGGGGCTATTGATTATAATATCACTGTCCATGAAGACCACGGACTAACTGAACAATATTGAAATTAATCATTAATTGTTGCACACTGACATGGTATCTATTTCCTCAAATAGAAATGGAATCTTCTAGCAAAAGTTTGGATTTTGTCACAGTGACTCGAATTATGCTGCTGAGGTTCAAAGAACATAATACGGAATTTCAGTTAATTCCTGCAAATCTAACTTAATAAATCTTATTTTGACAGAGAAGATTTGGTTTGAGGTAAAACAACAGCTCTGAGTTCAAAAACAACCATATTTTAATATCTCGGATCTGCGTGATCTCTGCTAGAATATCTAGTGCAGGCTGTCTTCTGCCATCTAACAAGGACTTGCGGCATTCATTCCAAGACAGATTTCAGCTTTAATTGAGGGCCAAAAGTGAGAAATGCATTATTTGGTAAGTGGTCATAATGTTTTGGCTTTTCCGTGTAAATTGTACATAAACATAAATTGTAATTCTGTTGTGATGATTTAACATTGTCATATTACTACGAATGAAGTAGAAAAATATAGTTTCATATTTTAAATAATATTTATTAAATTATCTTTTCAAATGCCAATTTTGTTTTACATAAATCCGAGAAATACATAACTTTCTATTTTCACGCTGTAATAAAAACATTATATTCATCCAGATGGCTATATATATAAACAAAAATACAAGAGAACAAAATACATATTACTAATAAAAATTTCAAACGAAATATCTCAGAAGTATTATTGAATTCAAATGTATAAAAAAATGAACCATATTAGAAAAATATTGCTTCTTTAAGTAATTGTACTTATAAAAACTATTTAAATGGATTTAAAAACTACCTCATACCTAAGTTAAACTAGAAATGATTGAAACTAAAAATAATTTGAAAACAAATATTTTTCAAGAATTATTAAAATTTTCATTTAGTATTAAAATTATAATAATGATTTTCCTAATATGTACTATGCACTAATTTCATTATCTAATGGAGTAAATGAACTAATTTCGGCATCAACTATAATTAGTTAGAGGTAAACATTTTAAACATTTTAAATAACATAGCAACGATATTTTCAATTTCACATAAAATGTTAAAAGCATATAACTTCTGGTCTATGTGAATTGCTGCTTGTTATCTTTGACTCGAAAACGAGAATATTCAATTTTTTACAATTTTATAGGAATTAAAAAATATTTAATCTTAAAAAACAAAAACAAAAACAACAACAAAAACAGCAGATGCTGATAAATACACTATTGGTATCCAAAACAAAGTTTTCGCTTTTAAGTATGTTGAGTTAAAGTTTTAAATGTTGTAGTTTAGAAACAGAAATTTTTAGTGACACTCGTGAGATTAAAATGCAGAGAGGCTCATATAAATTTAAAAATATATATTTTGATATATACAGTTACATTAATAATAATCATCATTATATGAAGGAAAGGGAAACACGTGACGATGGTGTAAAGTTAACACTAAAAAATACCCCAGCAAATAAATTCATTTTATTTTTTAAAATTTCGTATTTTGGTTCTGTTTTGATACACTTTTCTGTTTAATTTCAATTCATAAATCAATGATTTCTTTTCTATTGAACTGTTTGTCCGTTTTTCTTTTTAAACTTTATGATTGTTGTTTGTTTATTTTTTTTCACTTTTCTTTAGACGACATTAATAAATTTTATACCTTTTCTGTTTGAGACATTTTATATTTTCCATAGCAAATAGCTTTTTAGTAGAATTTGAAATGTCGTAATGTTTGACTCCAGAAGGATTGACGTGCTAAGTTTGATATTTTTGTTTTATTCGGCAGATTTTTACATGTAGATTACAAAAATGTTAGGTGCCATTATTTTTACTCATTTTTGAGGTGATTTTTCAAGATGGCGTCCAAGATAGCTAACATTTATTATTATTATTATTATTATTATTATTATTATTATTTTGTGGCATAGTCTTGACTAGTATGTCAAATTATTTTTTGGGATCAATAAATGGGAATCTATTTTAAAATTAAGAGTAAATTGAGTTTTTGTAAGTGTTTTAAGTGATAAAATGCAAATAAAGCACAAAAATAAAGACATTAGATATGCTAGTGTTTTAGTAACCAATTTGACACGACAAATATATTCAAATGAAATGACATTAATAATTAAAGATATTAAACAGCATTTACATGTATATACAGTACAGAGATGGTGCATTTCTTCATCTGAATCATTACTATTGCTCTGTGGATAGTGATAGTCCTTTGTATTTTTGCTGTGACAGTATTATAAAGAGCAGTTCAAACCAGAGAATTCTTTAAGCAAGATCATTTCCCAACTGCACACGACCTTTTACATTCACATGTCCCATTCGTGTCACAAATCACAAATTCATAACATGTTCAATATGTCACAAGCTCAATAACTCTTTTGGTCGTAGGTAATTCCAAGCATTTGACTGGAAAAATTAAATTTTTGCCATTTTTATTTTATTTATTTTTTATTTTTTGCTAACGATCGCCAATAAATGGGGTTACTGTTGGTCGAGGATTTTAGAAGCTCTTTCCACTGGTGTAAAATTAATTGGTTCGTAATCTATGGGGATTAATTATTCCAAAGATTGGTGGCAACTTCTCCAACTCGAAATTTTTGTTTCTGAAAAAATGCCATCTTAGTTTTAAGAGCCTGAAAAATTACTAATTTAAAAAAAAGCCAAATTGATGAATATTTCAAACGACAGATTGGATAATAGATGTATATTAGGTTCTACAAGCTCTTGAAAAGCTGTCATATTATCATCATTACACTGAAGATTGCAATACACTTTACAACAAGATACAGTTTTATGAACTTCTGATTAGAAATGCCTACAAATTTTGCTTCACAGTCTCCACCTGCATATGAATGTAAACCTAGTTAATCTTTTATTTTATGAGCACTTATTGCTCGACATCTATTATTAAGATTAAGTTTTCTGTACTTGTTACATTAGCTTACACATTAATAACATTAATGTGCAAAAATACTTGCATGACTTCCTTTTTAGCGATCGTAATTATGTAAATACGTATCACCTATCGTCGTCGTTCAGTTCGTCCGTCTCACCGCATATAACAGACCAAAAACTACCCAACCGAATGCTATGAAATTTAAAATGTATACTTGCTGTATAATTTTGTTGAGTCATTTTAAGTTTTATGAAAATCTGATGTATAGTTTAATTACAGGGACACTGAAAATATTCCATTGCATTACAGCCAATGGAAAAAAAATAGTTCCAAATGAGCTTTAATAGCAGATTAATTGCATTCCAAACATATTAAAATTGATATGAATCTATGAGCTTTGTACTAATATATACATTCTGAAAATCTGTTCTGAAACGAATATTTGTTATTAATTTACAGCGCCACACAAAAGTATTACAGTACATAATGGTAAGGGGGAGCATTGTCTGGGGGGGCATTTTTACTACATTAAACTAGTTTACATTTTATGAAATATATATATATTGCTATGGTATATTAAAAGTTACTTCGTCTATTAATATAAAACAGATAGCTTACAAGGACACCGAACATATTTCAGTTACTATCATGCATCCAAAGTACTGTGTTCTTTTAAACCAAGATCTAAGTGTTATTCAAACTTCGATGTAGTATTAGAACACCTCATTTGGTACGTTTGACGTGCAGTTTCCGACTTGTAGTTTTCTTTCATTTCTAAGTTTGATTGTTTATGATTTTGCGCGAATTACATTCTGTTATATTAGTATGCATTTTTAAATTATTGGGATAGATATTTTATGGTATTAAAAATGAACTAAGAAAATATTAGACTTCAATAATTTAATGTAATATTAATTTTATAGATTTTATGCGTAAACAAATAAATAAAACATAGATAAATTTAAAAAAAATACGAATAATTAAGAGAAAGTCTGTGCATAAATATAAAATGCATTATACTTTTGATATTAAGTAACGAAATTCAAAATGTATGAATACCATTTTATTAATAATTTTCATATTTAAAGATATATGTTTGAGCAACAAGCAAAATTCTATGATTTTGTATGGTTTCAATTAAGTATATAAAAATTTCTTAATAGGATAAATGTTTAAACTGGTGTGAAATTTTTGGATTAGCATAAAATTTCGTCCTTCTGTTTGCGTCCTCAAATTCGAACATCTTTGAAAACAATACAGAAACTATACTTTTCACAGATGCTTTGTACCAGGAGAATTGATAAAGAATCAAAACTGACCCTTTCAGTTTCAAAAAGAGATATAGATTCAATTTGCATCATTTGCGACAGTCTTTACGAATAAATATATCACATAGAATTAAAAAGCAAGCGTTTTTTCTTAACCCACGTAAAAAAATATATAAATAAAAAAAATACTATGAAAAATTACTTAAAAATTACTTTACTTAATTTTAAAAGTTCATCTTAAAAATCGAGTATTGGCGCATTTGTAGTCTTTAAAATCGAAAAAATTAAAAACAAACAATAAGCACAGATCTTAAATATATAATTCCAATAATATACCTTCGTTTTTGTAGAAAAAAAAGCTCGCATCCATATAAATATACAAGCATGACAATATAAATATGCGCAAAACTATTTAGTATATATTTTGAATGCAATTCAGCATTTTATTCTATCCATTCGTAAACGTATTTTTCTTTCAGTTTATGAAAGCGGAAAATATTATCTCGGAAATGGCGAAATTTAATTTTTATTTTCCATAAAATATTTATTTTTTAAGGCATATTGCGGGAACCACTTTTACAATGAATTCAAAATGAATTTTCTCTTAAAAGAAATACGATAATAAGAAAATTAAGATAAAAATGAATTTTTAATATAGCGATGTCGACACAAAAAGTAAAACAGAAAATTTTAACTCTAGACTATATGTGTAGCCGAATTGTTGTAGCTATTTTCAGAAATCGTTAAACAATGCTTGTAAGAGGACGCCACAAGAGTGCTTTGTAAAGAAATGTAAAATATAAGTAATGATAAAATATTTTTTGTTATGCAAGTCAAAAACTGTTTAATATGTTTTATACTGAGAAAGCGGAAAGTACGTTTAAGAAAATATGGTATATGATTCATTTTTTCTGTTGTAAATAGAAATGCAGATAGCATTACAAAGAAAGAATGTCTGAACTGTTTGTACTCGTTCCATTGTTTTCTCTTAAGGAGAAAGTAACCACAGAATGAATAATAATTTAGAAAAAAGAAAAAGTCTAAGAAAAAATATTTTTAAATTTGAATTTTGCATTCCAGGAAAATTAAATGTTTTATGATTATAATTATTAATATTTGTATGATGTTTGACAAAAAAGAAATTTCTCTTTATAAACTACGAAATCTTCATAATATGAGAAAATATTTTTGAAATAACACAAGCTAATACTCAAATAGTAAAGCTTTTAAATAACTTTTTCTTTCATAAAATAATTTTTTAGGAGGTTTAGGATTTAAATGAGGTTCATGTTAAAATTTTAGTAATTTTATATAAATTATTTTTTTTAAGATAAAATAACAAAGTATTTTTTAATTTTAACATGTTGGCATCTCTGATTTATGTATTTCACGCTATTGATTATTTTCATTTGAATATATAAATCAATTAAATAACTTTAACAATCATTCATATTATACATTTGGTAATTTACAAATTACTTTCTTCATGTATTTATTATTTATTTTAAATATATTAAAAATTGAATTGATTTTTCATCAATAATATTTCGCAAAAGATGCAAAGGAATAAGGTACGGGTGTAACGTATTTGATTTAAATGTTTTAAATATATGTATATTTTGAAAAGCATAGAAATTAATATTAATTAAATAAGAAATAGTCACACTATATTTATTAAACAATTTAAATATTACATTTTAAAACAAATCTCCATATTGATATTAAGACAAATGCATTGTTTTTAGCATGAATACGGTTTATACATATTGTTCCATGTAGGCAGACGATACCGCGCAACCTATAATTAAAATATCAGTGTCGAGAAACTGAAGTGAAATGAATGTGTTTTTTCTGTTTTTATTCTAAAATTGTGTTTGAGATAAGTGCAGACGATAATGCAGCAGTGAGCTGCTAGTGAGTTATTCTTTTTAATAAAGTAAATTAAATATAACCATTGCCTATGGAATAATTGTGTTTTGTGTGCATTTTGTTTACATTGGACCACCGAGCCGTGAGGTGAAAATAATTATTTATGTGGGTGAATAATCATCGATTTTGAACTATGTGCTAATTTATATTAAGAGTTCTATTAAAGATCTGACCAACGTTCAACATGAGAGTCTTCGAATAATATCGGGCTCAAATAAGTGAACTGTTGTGTTTAAGAAGATAAATTTGAGTTAGAATGAGTCTACTTCAGGATTTTCGCAGCAATTTGAGTAAGGTAAGAGCAATTTTCTAGTTTGATTTTCATTAAGTTATGTCTGTTCTTGATAATTTAAATAAAGACGAGCTTAAGCTCGTGATTGAGGAATTGGGATTAACTGATTCTGAAAGAAGTAAAATTATTGATTTAAGAAATAGTATAGAGAATAGTGAATATTACTGAAATGAGCAGTTATTAAAAAGCATTGTTAATTCTGTTGTTGAGGAGTATAAATCGCAAACGGAAACCGAGAAAATAAAATTAGAATTAGAAAAAATAAATTAGCGCAATTAGAAAAGGAGTTAGAATTAGCAAATATTCGTAAAAAACCATACCAAAATTCTAAATTTGAAAAAATTAAATTAGCTCAGTTAGAGAAAGAATTAGAAATAGCCAAATTGCGTAAAGAGTCTCGGGAAAATTTGTCGTCCGTAACAGAAAAATTGGAAACGGAAATAGGGAACAGTAATTGGGAATGTTTTATTAAAATATTAAAACTTTAACTAATCCTTTACCGTCGAGAGCTGAGTCATTTAATCGGTTTTTTTTTTCAATCTCTTGAGAAAGCATTTCGAACTAAAAATGTACCTGAAGAGTTTATGGCAGAAATTCTGTTAAATATTCTCTGGGAAAAGCGAGCAATTTAATGATCTATTTATAAGAGGAAGAGTTCATTAGTTATGATAAATTGAAAAATATAGTCTTAAAGGAATTTCAGCCTACCGCGCAAGAATATTTAAACAATTTCATAAGTGCGCAAAAATTACCATCGGAAAGTTACGTTCATTTTGCAGCTAAGCTGAGTTCAAATTTCCAGTATTACTGTAATCTGCGTGAAGAGAATGATTTTAAATCATTATGTGATCTGATTGTTTCAGATAAAATTTTCAGTTCTTTAGATTGCGAATTAATAAATTATATCGCAATTAAACAAGCAGAGTCATATTTTAAGCCACAGCAACTAGGAAGAGAATGCGATATTTTTTTGTCGATTAAAAATAAATCTAAAGGTGAATCAAATGTGTATTCGAGAAATACGATAAATGAAAATAAACGTATAGCTACAAATAAATTTCAAAATCAGCCTCAAAAGAGCGTTTCACAAAAATTTTTTTTTCGGAAACAAAAAAATGTAAAATGTGTATTGTGTAAATCTAATGAGTATCATGGTTTACATTCTTGTCCGCAATTCAAAAAAAAAATGTCCATAAAAGATAGAATAGAAGTTGTGAAATAAAATAATGTTTCAAATGAATTATAATTGTTGCGTACAGAAATATAAATCTAAAAACTGTCCTAGATGTTAACTACCGCATTCTGAACTAACACATTTTCCTAGAAAAGAAAAGGAATTATCAAAATAAAAATGTTGGTCAGGTGTTTCAATCGGCTACAGGAGAAAGAAAATCACAACCCGAGGAAATTTTTTCCTACCCTCCGAGTCACACTGTCGCCTCTAGTTTTGTGAAAAATTAAACAAAATCCGTTTTATTAAGTACGGCGCGTATCCTCATTAAAGATAAATTTTCGGATAGGCAGGAAGTTAGATGCTTACTAGATGTCGATTCACAAGCATATTTGATTACTTCACAGTGTGCTAATCGATTGCAGCTTAGAATTAATAAAACGAGTACTTTAATTTCGTGTTCGGATGACACTTCTATGACAATAAAAGGCTGCGTAAATACAAAAATCGCGAATAGAGATAAAAATTTTGAAAGAGAATTGACTATGCTAGTAGTAAGGAAAATTACAGATTTAATTCCGCAACAAGTGGTTAACATAAATGTTTAAGTACCAGATTTAATTATTTTAGCAGATTATAGATTTAATTTCCTTGATAGATTTGATATCTTGTTGGGAGCAGAAATATTTTATGAGCTATTAAGACTGGGACAAATATATTCTCAGAGTTCAAATTTACTTTTGCAAAATACCGTATTTGGGTATGTGGCTAGTGGATGCATAGAGAAGGAAAGTGATGTAAGAGTTCATTGTGGGCTAATTCGGAAGGTAGATTTAAACCAAACATTAAAAAAGTTTTGGGAAGTTGATAATGTCGAAGTAGAGTTATCAAAAAGTAAAGAATTTGAGATACGTCAGCAGCATTTTGCGCGTAAGCATTGGAGAAATTAAGAAGGGAGATACGTGGTGAGAATGCATTTAAAGGGAAATCCTTCGTGTTTAGGGCAATCTAGGGAGCTTGCCCTTAAAAAACTCAAATCGCTGTGGCCTCGCTTATCAAAATATAACGAATACTCCAAATTGTATAAAGATTTTTTAAATGAATATGAAATGTTGGGGCATATCAAACAGGTTAAAGAAGTAAAGGAACCTGACGTTGTGTATTATGCTTAACATCATGGTATATTTAGATCAGAAAAGTCCACTACAAAACTGAGAGTTGTATTCAACTGTTCTGCCATAACAACAAATGGCACATCACTTAACCCATTGCAATATAATGGCGGTGTTATTCAGAATGACATATTTACAATTATGTTTAGTTTTCGAGAGCATGTTTATGCACTGACTGCAGATGTCCAAATAATGTATCGAATGATAAACATTGATCCTAGTCAGCACCTATTGTAGAGAATTCCGTTCCACAATTTTGTGGAACGATAATTTCGAGGAAGAGCCTACAGACCGTTACATACGGTACGGTTAGTGTAACTTATTTAGCAATGAAAACTCTCAACCAACTATCGATTGATGAAGGAGATAATTATCCTATGACAGTATCAGTTTTTAGTGAAAATATGTACATGGATGATATTATGTGCGGTGCACTTACGCTCGAGAAAACCAAAGAGTTTCAACGACAGCTCATAGCGATTATGCATAAAGCAGGTATGAGACTCCATAAGTGGTGTGCAAGTGATAAAATTCTTTCGCTGACATATGAAGAAGTATACAGTTTTGAAAATGAAATTGAAACTAAAACGTTAGTGTTTTCGTGGAACACAAGCGATGATTGTTTCATATTTCAAGTTAAAGTGGAATTGAGTAATTCTTATGCCAAGTGAGAAGTATTGTCAAGAATTGCCAGTGCATCAGTGTTGCTAACCACATTGATAAACAGGGTGTTATCATCAACGAAAGTAATAGTGAATAATGATTTCCTTTGGTCAGATTCAATGATTGTGTTAGACTGTGTGACTTGTGTGTGTGACTTGTGGTGGAAATGACCTTCATTTTTTTCAGAACAGTGATTATTCTCAACGTTCAATAACCATACAAGAAACAAATGAGGAATTCAATAAAGAGCTCAAAATTAATGTTAAATCCTTTACTGAATTTAATGTTGTAAATTGTAATATTGCCGAGAATTGTTTTGTATATAACTTGATTAATCTTAGCAATAATTATTTAACGATTGTGTGTATTCTTAGTTATATTTTCAAATTTGTGATGAATGCAAGAAACCCTCTTTATAAATGTAATGGACCCTTGACTACTTCAGAATTTGAATATGCGAAGAAATATTTAATTAAATCAGTGCAAAATGAAGAGTTCAGTGCAGACATACATAGTCTCCAGACTAAAGGATCGGTAAGTCCGAAAAGCAAGTTAAAAGGCCCCAACCCTTATTTAGATGAATTTGGAATTTTAAGGGTTGGTGGCAGGTTAGATAATACGAATTGAACATTTCCAGCTGAGCGAAAAATTGCCCAGGGCGGGAATCGAACCTGAGTACTTGGCTTACAAGGCCAATGCTTAAAAAATCCCAGCCGGCTATCGCCCAGATAGCTTAACAGGTAAAGCATTGGCCTTGTAAGCCAAGTATCCCGGTTCGATTCCCAGCCTGGGCAATTTTTCGCTCAGCTGGAAACATTCAATTCGTATGATAACTTTAGCAATCAGTTTGATTGTGTTAAAATAATAGGTTAGATAATAGTAATTTAAATTTTTCGAAAAAACACCCGGCGATTTTACCAAAGAGTAATAATTTTACTGTAATTGTTATAAATTATTATCATAAGAAATATTTGCGTGTTAGCGCGTCAACTTTACTATCCTTAGTAAGAGATAAATCTTGGTCAATAAATGGTCGTGCAATGTCTCGAAAGGTGGTTCATCAGTGCATTCCATCTTTTAAAGCTAAATCAGTTATTGCAAATCAATTGATGGGCGAGTCCAATTGGACTATTGCATTAATATTTTGGGTGTTGATCTGTGTGGGCCATTTATGATGAAAATTGGTTATGCACGTAGGATCATCTTAAAAAAAAATTATATCTGTATTTTTGTTTGTTTTGTATTTAAGTCTATACATAGGGGGAACTGGGGCACATTGATAAACCCCCTCTACTGCTCACTGGGTCATTACAGGAAGTTTCACAACAGCTCCAAAAGGTGGTGATAGTGCACTCAACCGCATACAGAAAGTCTTGGAATGATTCAGTTGTTTAATGAAATGGGATTGGTGATTTATTTATTTTTTGTAGATCAAAAATAAATTTGAGTTGTACAATTGAACTGGTATTATACAACTGTTCTAGTGCTTTCAAACAAAAAGAATACCCTCCCTGTCAATAAAGCTACTGTTTATCATTTTTTCATTCTTTTTTGTTAGATAAATTATAAAATATTGGATTTGAGACTCATTTTATTCAAAATGGCTGTATGGGGCACATTGATACAGTCTTTGTCGGGGCACATTGATACAACCTAATTCCTTTTCTAGTTCATTTTTTCATTACCTTTTATTATTATTATTTTTACAATACACTCCTTAATCCAACCATTTTTCGGTAAACATTTCTAATATTAGTTTTTATTGAAGTGGATAGCTCTAATTTCTTTATATTAGAAAATTTTATAGCATTTTTGCAAAGAGAAAATATACAAACTTACCCAACATCTAGTGCTAGTAGAACTACCAAAAGAAAAGGACGGCAGCCTGGAAAATCTCAGATTTATATCGATTCTCGAGAGTAAAAGTATTTTCGACATGAAAAATGTTACGTAAGAGAAACAAGCTGCAGAACAGCACAGGATGATTATATTATAAACAGAATTTTTAATATAATTATACTTTATTTTCAGTTTATAAACCGATTTATAAACAGAAAACCTGGTAAATGTTTCATCTTTCCTAAGAAAGAAGATATTGGTGTGGTTGAAGTGCCACATATGACGAAGTTACCGCAGCCAACAATCATACAAGGAACAGCCAGAACATCAGGTCATTATATATTTCATTTTCATTTCTTTAATACTGCTTACATATAAAGTGTGGGTGATTTGAATTTTTATAAATAATATAAAATGGTTTGCTAACTGTTTTTCTATGAAGAATATGCATTGGTGTTATTTTGTCTTCATTTTTCAAAGACGTATCAAAGTGTCCCATGAGGTTATCAATCTGCACAGGGAATGAGGCACATTGATTCAAATGACTTTTTTCGATTTTTTTAAAATTACATGCAAAAATAATAAATGAAAGAACGATTGTACATTTTTATAACACAATACAGAGGTTTTGCTGACATCACATAGGAAAATATCTTGAAATTTCTGCTTTCTGGACACCAAAAAAATTCTTAGAAAAAAGATGTATCAATGTGCCCCAGTTCCCCCTATAGAAACTGTCTCAGATTTAATCTCCGATTCATTTATTGCAGCACTTAAAAGATTCATTGCAGAGGTAAATGTGCCAAATTGTATTGATAATGCGAAAATTTTTATTGGGGCAGATAAGACTCCTAGGTTCTTTTATAAGATAGTGAAAAACCTGATGAGAAATTAGCAGCATATTTGTCTAGTGAAGGTATTGAGTGGAAATTTATTCCCCCCAGACCACCCAATTTCGGGGGTCTTTGAGAGGCCGCAATAAAATCCTTTAAATTTCACTTTAAGAGAATTGTGGGAGGTGCTAACCTCACTTATGAGCTATTTCTTACAGTAGTGATACAAACAGAGGGAATATTAAATTCGAGGTCTCTGAGTCCATTATCAGGTAATGCAAATTATTTTGGAGTCCTAACTCCTGCTCATTTTCTTATAAACAGACCATTAAATGTCATTATTGAGCCTGATTTAACCAATGTAAAAGAAAATCGCCTCAAAAATGGCAAATAGTAACTAAAATTGTACAAATTTTTTGGCGCAAATGGCACCAAAATTATTTAAGTGAAATACAATAGAGGAGTAAGTGGAGATTTGAGAAGGATAATGTAAAAATAGGAGCTCTAGTGTTGTTAGTAGAAGAAAATATATCAACCAATAAATGGCCATTAGGCAGAATTATTGAAGTATACTACGGTAATGATAAGAAAATTCGCGTAGTTCAGGTAAAAATTCAGAATGGATTTTTTAAACGATCGATTAGTAAAATATGTATTTTACCTAAGCCTGAAACCCATGGTACTTAAAAAAAGATAAATGTATATACAGTGTCGGTCAATAGTTTCCGGCCAGCAAAAATTTTCAGTTAATTTGCAAATGTACCCATATAAAGAAGAATCTCAAAGCGATACTTGTACATTTTATTGATATATTAGGTAGGAACTTACTTATAGAAGAACATGTAAATATCAATAAATTTAACTGTCAAAATTAAGTATAGAGGAAAACGCATGTTCTCAAAAGTTTCCGGTCACCTTCACAAGTTTGTAAAAAAAAGTGGTATTGTAATAGAAAATTACAGTGATCAACAACATTTACGATTAGTATTTTAATTTTATTAGCTTTAGCAATAAATACTGCGGCGCAGCAACGTGACATTCATACAATCAACGGTTAAAGATCGTCTATGGTACGTTTTTCCCACATCTCTTGCAATTTTGGCGAAATTTCGGCTGAGTTGGAATATTTATAGTTCCGCAGACTTTTGTCAACTTTTTTTCAATTCCAGAACCAGAAATCCATTCGGGTGATGTAAGTGGTTTATGGTGGCCACGAAACTGCGACATTAAGAAAAATGATACTATCTTTATTTGCAGTACCAACACGTGTAATACACTATATTGCCATTGATTATTGGACACTTGCGATTTTAGACATTTTGTTAAATATCTAGAAAAATACATGAGGAATCATCTCGAAACTCTTAGTGTATAACTACAATAGTATAAGTCATACATCTCCATGAAGATTTTTTCCCGAAACTCCATAGGAGACCATCAACAAATTATAAAAGAATGAATATCTTTTGAATAACCCTGTCAAAACTAATGTAGCAAAAGCGCTCAAACTCTAGATTATGTTTGAATGCCTTATTGTAATACACTGTGTTTATTTTTATGCAAATAGCATGCATGCTCGCAGAATAATTAAGGTTTTTATAAAAATGGTTCCAAATTTTTCCAAGTTTTTTCCTTATAATTTCCAGAGTTCTTAATATAAAATAATATTTTTTTCAGAAAATATGACAAACAACATTGCACACAGCACCCTGTAATCAGAATTAAAAAATAATAAAAATTGTATGAAAAATGAGTAGTTTTACTAAATAATTTTTTACTGCGCATGCGTCAATGATATCAAAATTTCATTTGCATATTATGTTAGCTAAATGTATAGAACAACTTTAGTGAAAGTGACAAAATCATGACTTGAAAATTCTGAAAATAATCGTCAATTGAATAAGTTGAAAATCCGTTATTCTCAAAATGAAGCAAAAACAAGAGGGGTTGTATCCATATATTCATTGATTAGTGTCAATATAGAATACAAAATACGGGATGTACTATTGCATTTGGATAAAATCCCATATTTTTTTGTTTCATTTTGGAAACAACGGATTTTGTCCTTTTTCTATAGACGATTACTTTCAGAATTTTCAAGCTATGATTTTGAGACTTTTACAAAAAGTGCTCTGTACATTTGCCTAACAAAATATGCAAATGAAATTTTGATATCTTTGACGAATGCGCAGTAAAAAATTATTTAGTAAAACTACTTATTTTTCATACAATTTTTATTATTTTTTAATTCTGATTACAGGGTGCTGTGTGCAATGTTGTTTGTCATATTTTCTGAAAAAAATATTTTTTTATATTAAGAACTCTGAAAATTATAAGGGAAAAACTTGGAAAAATTTGGGACCATTTTTATAG
Organism: Maratus speculifer; assembly: GCA_964019185.1. Lineage (NCBI taxonomy): Eukaryota > Metazoa > Arthropoda > Arachnida > Araneae > Salticidae > Maratus > Maratus speculifer. The sequence continues at coordinate 92,090,880 of OZ025294.1, read as the reverse complement.
AAACCTTAATTACTCTGCGAGTATGCATGCTATTTGCATAAAAATAAACACAGTATATTACAATAAGGCATTCAATCATAATCCAGAGTTTGAGCGCTTTTGCGACATTAGTTTTGACAGGGTTATTCAAAAGATATTCATTCTTTTTTAATTTGTTGACGGTCCCCTATGGAGTTTCGGGAAAAAATCTTCACGGAGTTGTATGTCTTATACTATTGTATTTATACACTAAGAGTTTCGAGATGCTTCCTCATGTATTTTTTTAGATATTTAACAAAATGTCTAAAATCGCAAGTGTCCAATAATCAATGGCAATATAGTGTACAAATGTAGAGGCTAATGGAAAATTACCATCTTACATCCATGCAATATCATTAACGACATTTCGTTGCTGAAAGTATGCAACATTGGTGTAATGGGACACTTTTTATATTAGCGGTAGTGATCTCCTCGAAAAAGTATGGACAAAGAACGAATGTGTTTGCAATGTCACCCACACAGTTACTTTAGCTTCGCGCAAAGGCGATGATGTCATATGGTAAGAGTTATTATCAGCCCCATGAACACAATTATTGGAGTTTACGATTCTATTTACAGAGACATGTTCCTTCATCTGTTCATAATATTTGGAATGGCCAACTGTTATCTTCATCATATCGGATGGAAAAATAATTTTCAAAATTGAAATGCTGTTACTAACATTTTATTTTTCTCCTTTTAACCGACCTTGATCAATAAGCATTTCTGTGTTTAACGTCCGGATCCTTTAAACTTTCTTCTCTTATTGCGACACCTTCGCTATTGTGATATTTAGTGCCAGATTCAAAGATCCTTCCCCACGTCCTGCATAGCCGAGTTTTAAGGTTTTTTAAAAAATCAAAAATTGAAACCGGATAAAATTAAAAAAAACACCGAAAAACGGGAGAGGTCGGTTTGAGGCTCCGAAGATATCGAATGACCGCAGGTTTCTCAATCTTATTATTTTTGAACCATTATCTAGCCATTTAAATTGGATAAACTTGAAAATGAATCCAGTAAACTAAATCAGGTAAACTTTTGTCACCTGAATCTGAATCTAATATGCCAAGTTGATTCGAATTTTATAATTTTTCAAATTATTGTTATAATTTTTTTCTTTATTATTATTATTATAATTACTTAGTATTTTTGTAGGTTAAGAAACTTTCTTTTTGGTGAACTGTAAGATTATGTTTTGTAATTTTCATCGATACATTTATTTTCATTAATATTATATTATTTAAATAATCAGATTATTAAATTAATACATACAAGCTTAGAATTATAGAGAACATTTCAGAAATTTAGAAAATTCTTAACGTTTACATTACACCCAAATACTCAAATATAAGTGTTCCCTTAAATAAGAATTTCGTAGAGCAGTGCGACTCTCGAATATTACTATTTCTTTGAAAATTGAAAAATGCAAGATTAGGAAACTGCAGAATTACAAGGTTATCATTTTTCGTGCAACAAAATCAACTAACACTTCATTTAAGTTGCAATTTGTAACCTATAAAAGTGATATATACCCCCATTATAGCAGACAATTCTAAAATCACATTCTAATGTCTACAATTGATTTAGGATATATTTTATTACTAGCAATATGCTCATTTAGCAAGGTGTAATTTTTGGGAGATGTGCACTTTAAAAAGGATATATTAAAGAGAATTATCAAGACTCACTTGTATTTATGGTTTGAATTATTATGATGCTTTGTTTAGATTTCCATTTAGCCTATAAATACAAAAATAAATAGGCCTAGATTAAATACTTTAATTCTGTGTATTGTGTTACGAAAATGACAACAAAATATATTGACGTTAATTATTAATAGAACATTTAAAATATGACAACTCAAACGGAATTAATTTAACATTTTAGAGAAAATTAAATCATATTAAAATATGAATTATATGAAAACATAATTAATTAAATGACTTTATGCCTGTACAAATTATTTATAGTAGGTGTTTATTGATCCAAATATAATTTTCTCAATATTTTATGAAACTAGATATGTTTGAAGGAAAAATAAATTAGAAAACAACTATTTATCGACAATTGTTATAATTATTAAAAGTGTGACAGAAATAAACAAAATTTTAAGAATATGAACTAACGGGCGAATTTAAATATCTAATAAAGTTGATAAATTATTATTTGTGAAAATGACATGTAAAGTATCCTGGGGTAATAGCACCATGTTAAGGTTCTATCAATTTCCACGGCTTGGTTTTAGATGTTAGTTTTCAAACAAATATACGTTTGATACAGGAATTCATCGGCTATCTATGTAAAAAAATAATTCCACAGATATGTATTTATAAAGTGTAATGACGTGATTTCCTGACCAATGCTATATGGCGTTAATACCCACCTATGTGGGTAATAACGCCATGCAAACAAAATTATAAAAGAAAATGGAATAATCCCATATATATTGTCCAATTCTAAAAATACAAAATCTACAGCCCTAGAAATTGACAAATTACATTCTAATCGATAGAACATGTTCCTTATTTAGTGAAAGGAAAAGAAAGGGAAGGGGGAAGGCAAAAGAATATTAGACCCGAAGTTTACTTTTGTTTAAAAAGGATCGCTTAAATATAATTATTAGAAACATTGCATGGTTTTAACTGTGTTTATCTAAATCAGTATTTATGTTTCATCCATGCATTCTATGCGATAGAAAATATTCAATTTTTTGTGAAATTGAAGAAAAAGGACAGAGGGGGAGCTTCAACAGAATATAACGTGCTATAACACCCTCTCTATTTAAAATTTCCGTTTAAATATAGTTATAAGAAACTTTGCTCAATTTCATCCATTCTTAATGTAATATTTTAATCATGTAAAATTTATAATAACTAGAGTTATGCGGGATAAATATTTTTGTTAACGCTGTTATAGAAGCCTTCTAAATAGTTTTAACCCACAAAACTCCAAATTAATGGGGATTCGCGCAAATCTAAAGTTAAATTGTGAACGCCATATAAAACATATGTTCCGCTTCTGTATTGTGTTCTTGTAACATCGCCTTGGCGACAAACACAGCCCACGCCAATTATACGCCAATCGGCAATTTACTGTAACCCTGCTCACGTGTTGTGTGACGCAGTGGATTGAGAAAAACAGTCTCTTAGCAACAAGCTCTAATGCTGCATCAAGCAGCGACTCTTAGAAAAATAAACATTCCATTAAATTTACAGTCTACTTGCTTTTTCTTTTTAGTTTTTCTTTTTAATTTAGTACACCTCCGTACATTTGGTCCTAGCGACCCGGAGGTATGAACGAATCAGTGTCTTTTCTATTGAATTAAATATTGAATTTATCGAATTTCGTCAACAAGATGAATAATGTCGGAAACTGAGATAAAAGCATTGAACAGAAGGCGAGGGAATATCAAGGCCCAAGTCACCAGGATATTTAACGCAACGGATGGAAAAACATTTAATTTATCCGAATGGAAAGCCCACCTGGATTTACTGTCGAAAACTGAAGAAAAGTTTGAAGCTCTTAAACTAGAATATTATAGAATAATAGAGGAAGAAAAGTTGGAAGAAACTGAAAAAATACTGAGTCAACTGGACGAGGATATTCTAAAACTAGAGGTAAGCTTAAAATCCTCTATTAATGCTTATTATGAAAATACTGATTCTAATAAAAAATCTATTGAACAGGACCAAGCTAAAACGTTTAGCATTAAGCTACCTAGGGTCATATTGCCGGTTTTTAGTGGCAGAATTGAAGAATGGTCCGTATTTAAAAGTACATTTAACGAGCTTATTAATGATAATTCAAATTTAAAAGATAATGAAAAATTATTTTATTTGCGTTCTGCTTTGACTGGTGAAGCGAGGAGTTTGCTTACACCAGATGAAAATTATGTTTCACTTTTCAATGCGTTAGAACAAAGATACGAGAATAAAAGAGTTATGGTAAATTGTCATATAAAGAATATTTTAAATCTTTGTGTAATTAAACAGGAATCTGCTAAGGATCTCCGCATTTTATTGGATAACGTGAAGAAAAATTTAAGGGCTTTAAAGATCTTAAAGTATGATAGAGATAATTTCTCGAACGCAATTTTGCTGAATATTATTCTAAATAAACTAGATAACGAAACTCGTAAACAATATGAACTAACATTAAAGGATAATGAAGTGCCTAATTTTGATGAATTTTTAGAATTTCTTGAGCGAAGATGTCAAATCTTAAATAGTATAAGTTCTAATGTATCCTCTAAATATACTGCAAAATCCTTATTCATAAAAACAAACAAACCTCAAAGTAAATGTTGCGTAATTTGTAAAACCGAAAACCACCCCTTATATCATTGTGTTAAATATAAAAATATGAAGTTAAGTGAGCGAATTAACCTTGTTAAGAAAAATAAACTTTGCTTCAATTGTTTAAGTTCAGCCCACCTCAATTATTATTGTAATTCAAAAAGCACTTGTCATGTTTGCAAGAGCGCAAGCCATCATTCATCATTACATAATTATACAACACCAGTAAACAATCCTATAAACAATCTCCCAATACATGAAACAATAAATAGCAATTTTGTTTCGGAAGATTTATCAAAAAACGAAACTACTGCTCATTCATTTTTTTCATATGAAAATGATAATAATAAATCTGTTTAAATAAATTAGCACTGCAATAATTTATTTGACAGATGTAAATGGCATCAAAATTCCTTTCATGGCAATATTAGATTCCGCATCTCAGAATTGTTTTTGTACATTTAAAGCAGCACAAATATTAGGCTTGAAAAAGGAGAAAATAAATATTCCTGTAAGTGGAATAAATAAATTGCCTATTTACATTAAATCTAGAATCAAATCAAAGTTGTCAAATAAAATGAATAGTGCCAGTTATGATATTGAGTTATTAATCGTTCCAAACATTTGTGACTTCCCACCCTCGAAAAAGATAAACATATCAGATTTAAAAATTCCAGCAAATATTTGTTTAGCGGATAAAAAATTTAACATTCCAAGCAGTGTGGAGATAATTATCAGTGCTGAACTGTATTTTTCTCTTTTAAATGAAGAAAAAATAAAGTTAGGCAATAATTTATATTTGCAATCAAGTATTTTCGGTTACATTGTATCTGGTTGTATTTATGACAAAACAGTAAATAATAATAATACTAATTATTGTTTCTTAACAAAAAATCTTGATTTACTTAATGACACTTTGAAGTCTTTTTGGGAAATTGAAGAAGTGCAAAATTTAAAACCCTGTAACAGTGAGGAATTAGAATATTGTAATGATCACTTCGATAAAACGCACTTCAGAAAACCGGATGGTAGGTTTGTGGTCACGATGCCGTTTAAACCACAGGTTTTAGAACCCGATTTGGGAAATTCCAAAAATCTTGCTTTGAAAAGATTAAACTCTCTGTGGCAACGTTTAGATCGAGATCCTGTTATGAAAAATTTATACACAGAATTTATTAAAGAATATAGAGATTTAAATCACATGCATGAAATAAAAGAAAACACGAACTTTAATGATGGCTATTACTTACCACATCACGGCGTTTTACGACCCTCTAGTAAAACCACAAAACTACGTGTCGTTTTTGACGCTAGTGCCAAGTCAACCAACGGAAAATCTTTGAACGATTTATTATGTAAGGGTGGAGTTCTGCAAGATGATCTTTTTTTGATATTAATTAGATTTAGAAAGCATATTTATGCTTTTACTGCGGATATTAAACAAATGTTTAGGATGATAGAAATAAATCCATCCCAGTACAAATATTTAAAAATTTTGTGGAAAGACAGTATGGTATCCCCGGTTAAGGTATTTCAGCTAACAACAGTTTCGTATGGAACATCTTGTGCTCCCTACTTAGCCACCAAAGTATTACAACAATTAGCTCTAGATGAGAAAAAGGAATTCCCGTTAGCATCGAAAATTGTTTTGAAGGACTTTTATATGGATGATTGCCTATCGGGCTCATCCAATTTAGAAGAATTCAGATTAATGAAATCGCAATTAACTGAACTCCTCCTAAAGGGAGGGATGGTTTTACACAAATGGTGTACCAATGAGGTCCAATATACTGATAATCACATGTTTCCCCTGGACAGAAATTCTGAAGAAATAACTGTTAAAACATTAGGGATGTTGTGGAACAGTTTCAATGATACGTTTAGGTATAAAGTTAATATCAACACAAAGAGTGATTTCACAAAAAGAGATGTACTTTCGCAAATTGCCCGCATTTATGATCCTCTCGGTCTCTTAGGGCCAGTGATTGCTAAAGCAAAAATATTCATGCAGGAGCTATGGCTTCTTAAAATAGAGTGGAATGAGAAGCTGCCCTCTCATGTCGCCAAACTATGGAAAACCTTCCTCGAAAGTCTTAAAGAACTGGAATCCATTGAAGTACCAAGATGCTTCCTAGCTGTGAACCAATCAGTGGTGCTAAATGGTTTCGCAGATGCGTCTTCCAAGGCTTATGGCGCAGTGATATACATGCAAACATCTAATTCTAGTGAAACCATCAGTTACTTATTATGTAGTAAATCCCGCGTGTGTCCAACCAAAGTAATAACAGTGCTACGTCTCGAACTGTCAGCATGTCTTCTTCTGGCTAAACTCACTAACAAGGTCTTAAATTCATTAGACAAACAAGTAGCTTCAGTCAATTTGTTTTCTGATTCAACTATTGCTTTAGCTTGGATAGACACTGCTCCTCATCTCCTGAAAACGTTTGTGGGAAACCGCGTTGTGCAAATTAAGGAACAAACTAAGAACTTTCCATGGTTTCATATTCCGTCAGAACACAATCCAGCTGACTTGATATCAAGAGGTGCAAGTGTGGAAAACCTGTCTTCTAACCAGTTGTGGTGGCATGGCCCGCCTCTTTCAATTCTTGAAGAAACAATAGCAAAAACTGACTCTAATATAAGTGACATTAAAGATGAACATTATTCTAGTGAGCTTAAAGCTCCCAGCAACTTGACATTCGCTATTCGTAATGACTCTAATTTCTGTGATAATTTAATTAATCTTAGCAATAATTTCCAAAAATTAATTAGAATTTTAGCTTATATTTTCAGATTCATACATAAATGTAAAAAAGCAACATCTGCAACAGGCCCTCTGTTGCTGGAGGAATTAAGAAAGGCAGAGGTTTATTTAATAAAAAATGAACAGGTAAGGTATTTCAAAAATGAAATTTCGGCCCTCCAAGCGGGATCTTCGGTTCATCGCGCAAGTAAGTTAAAATTCTTAAATCCCTTTTTAGATGGAGATAGCTTATTGAGGGTGGGAGGAAGACTAGCAAAATCAAATTTGAATTTTGATCATAAACACCCCATTATACTTCCGGCGAGCTGTCGCTTGACGAAACTAATTTTTCAATATTATCATAAACGAGATTTTCATGTAGGACCCCAAGCTCTTTTGAACACTGTGCGTCAAAAATATTGGCCTCTCGGTGGCAGAAATATTGCGCGTAAAATTGTACATGAGTGTTTACAATGCTTTAAAATTAAACCTATAACGGCTAGTCAAATGATGGGGGATCTCCCTCCTGAAAGAATAGTGCCCAGTTCCCCATTTTCAAATGTGGGATTAGATTTAAGTGGGCCTTTTGAAATAAAATATAAAGGTCAAAGAAAGGGTACTTTTCAGAAAATCTATGTTGCCATATTTGTATGTATGGTCACTAAAGCTGTGCACTTGGATTTTGTCTCAGATTTGACATCCGAGGCTATAATAGTGACTCTAAAAAGATTCTTCGCTCGTCGTGGGAAAAGCTCTGTAATCTTTAGCGACAATGCTACAAATTTCGTTGGGGCTTCAGCAGAACTAAAACATTTACGTAGACTTGTTACGAGTGATGAAGTTTCGAACTTTTTATCTTCTGAAGGTATTAACTGGAAGTTCTCCCCTCCTAGGGCGCCACATTTTGGTGGCCTTTGGGAGGCAGGAGTCAAATCTTTCAAATACCACTTAAAAAGAGCTGTGGGTTCAGCTCATCTCACGATCGAGGAATTCCTGACAGTTATCACACAGATAGAGGCTATTTTAAATTCGCGACCGCTTTGTCCTTTGTCAACAGATCCTGACGATCTTCAGGTGTTGACTCCTGGTCACTTTCTCATAGGAAAGCCTCTTAATTTAATTCCAGAACCCAATTTAAGTGAGGTCAAAGATAATTTGCTAAATAAATGGCAAAGGACTCAAAAATTAACGCAGTTAATATGGAAACGTTGGCAGAATAATTATCTGAGCCAGTTACAAGAAAGAAACAAGTGGCTATTTAAAAAGCCTAATATTCTGCCAGGAATGCTAGTTTTGCTTAAGGACTCACAATTACCCATTTGCACTTGGTCACTAGGCCGCATTAATAAGGTTTTCCCAGGCGCGGACGGGATAGTCAGGGTAGTTGAAGTTCGTACCGCTAAGGGTAATTTTAAACAACCTATTTCAAAAATAAGTATATTACCCATTGAGGACAACATCATAGATCCTAAACTTTAAATGTGCTTTATTATGTATTAATTTTTCATGTATTATTTGTGTTTATTTATTTTATTTATTTATTTTTGCTTATAATCTGTATCATATTGTATTATTACTTGTATTGCATATGTATCTTGAAATATAAAAATATTTCAACGCCGGGCGGGATGTTCCGCTTCTGTATTGTGTTCTTGTAACATCGCCTTGGCGACAAACACAGCCCACGCCAATTATACGCCAATCGGCAATTTACTGTAACCCTGCACACGTGTTGTTTGACGCAGTGGATTGAGAAAAACAGTCTCTTAGCAACAAGCTCTAATGCTGCATCAAGCAGCGACTCTTAGAAAAATAAACATTCCATTAAATTTACAGTCTACTTGCTTTTTCTTTTTAGTTTTTCTTTTTAATTTAGTACACCTCCGTACAACATATTTCAATAAAATTCTATTTTAATTAATTAAAATAAGATTTTTTGTGAAAATCATTATCCCTGTGAGATCTCGTAGTAAAAACTAAACAGGATTCATGTGGTTATATTTCATTATCTCTATATTAGCAACAAAATTACATTTAACTGCTGTTATCAATCTAGCGCTGTTTTTTTTCACATTTCAGAGTTTAACTTTTAATTTCCAGTTTAACTATAGGTATAACTGAAATTCTCTTTTGGACTTCTCATACTGTTGTTAGAAATATTTGAATAGATTAAATTTAAATAGAATTAATTCTGTACAAAAAGTATAGTGGAAACAGTACTGTATGAATTATAATTATTTGTTGCATTTTAACCTTTAAAAACTGTTACCGGTCTTAGAGACCACTACTTTTTTCAATTTTTGTAGGTTAACTTGTAATTTTCAGTTTAACTTCAAACACTACCGAAATTTTGTTTCATTCAGAACTTTAGTGCTATCACCTAATAGTAAAATTATGAGTAGATGAATATTAATTATAATTATTCAGTACAAAATGTTTAGTACAACAGCATCATCCCATGAGTTAATCCTGCCTTTTATACATCTTTCGATCTTGTGGTCTCACAGACCGCCTCAGACTAATTACGTTACAATTTCTCTCACAACAATTAAAGGTTAAATTTGTAAAATTTAATTTAAAATTTTTCGTTTCGTATTTAGTATTATTATAAAAACAAAGAAACATGAACTGAATAATTTTGCACCTTGAATATTAATTTCGATTAAGGATATAAAGGAAGGAAAAAACATGGTTCTTCAACAGGCGAAGCATTATCCTTCTGGAATACATTTTCTATTCCTTTTCAAATTGTTATGGATTTATAGAAGGAGAAAAGGAGAACCTGAATAATTTCTTGCAACGACCTTGTAGTGTGGTTTCATTTCTTTTATTTTATACTATATTTAATGAACTCTAAAAAGTCGATAAATTATCTTTGAAAACACAAACTGTATTGTTTTTTTTATTTTTATGTCTGTAGAGCCGTCAAAGGTATTAATCTTAAATATATATTTTATATCTGTTTCTTTTTTTTCCTTTTCATTTTTAAGTTTGTTCTTTATTATCATTTTTAATTATTTGCCCAATTGTATGTATTGCGTTGCAACAATAGGCATTTTAAACTGGTTGAAATAATATTTTCATTATAAAAAATGAGACTGTACTTTAATATAAAATTAATTTTATAGATTTTATGGCTAGAAAAATAAGACTAATAATTAAGAACAAGTAAATTTGTCTGAGCATAAAATACATTTTACTTTCGATATAAAGAAGCGAAATTTAAATTCTATGAATGTGACTTTATTAAAAGTTTTTATTTTTAACGTGTATATTTGAACAAACAACAGTAAAAAGCTGGTTTAATGACTTTCTTTCTGTCTAACCGTTGACCAGGCCCCTACCTGCCGAGTTAATAAGCTCAGCTTAACGGGTTAGATACCTGGTATCGGGGCGGACGACCGCCTAATTGCTGCGAAGCGGCAATAAATGATGAACTGCACATGGCTTTGCAAGATGGCCTCGTAATTTAGAGCCTTGCTCAGATGACGAGACCTTCACCTGGCAAGGCATCTCCAGAGGTATAATTCATAGGTAACTTGGAGGACTTTGCACCCACGACGGATTTTACATGCACCAGGTGCCATTAGCGTACATGATGGAATTTTAGCTGGCAGAGTGGGGGTGATCGACGCAGACAAGTGCCGAGGTCGGCTGATTGTGGCTAACGGTTGCTGGACTTAGTAGTTTATTGCCTTTTTTAAAGTACTGAGTTTGGCGCCGCACATCACTCCACTTGCCGTGCCAAGTGAAATGGGGCTGGAGCTAAAATTTTTGAGCCGAGAGGGTGGCATGTCCTTAGCAGACAACAGGGGGGGGGCAATTTTTAGGGAGATTTAGAAAAATAAATAACCAAAACTAAAATGGCCAAAATGCTAATTAATGCCAGAAAAGGGAGAATTTTCGGGCCGAAATGCAAGGCAGTCGAATCGCTGCTGGTGGTGACGAGATCCCGGCTTTCTACCGTACCCCCCCAAAAAAGAAAAAAAAAATGCTTCTTGGGCTGTCCCATTGGAGCGGGTCCGGTAGCTCGTGTTGACAGAGTCCAAATGCACCTAATAAAGAGGTGTAGAAAGAAAACAAGGGAAAAAAGACCCGAACACGTTTCGGACCGCACAGAGTCCCTTGAGTCTCTGCGTTGATGAGGTCAACGAGTGCGGTTCGGGATAGGTGGGCTGGTAGGTTGCTTCCCATTGCTCATCGGACCGCACAGGGTCCCGTGGGCCCCTGCGTTAATGAGGTCAACTTGAAAGCCTGAGAGGCGTTAGTCCACTAGGGAGGGGGTACCAGAACGGTGTCGGACCGGGCAGAGTCCCTTGAGTCTCTGCGTCTATGAGGTCAACCTTTACGGTTCTGGTGCAGTTGACATGATTGGTGCTCCCGTATCTCTTCGGACTGCACAGGGTCCCTTAAGTCCCTGCGTCGAATAGGTCAACTTGAAAATTTCGGGAACCATGTCCAAGGGGAGGGAATCCTGGAAGGTAAATGGGTTAGTAACAATATTATTGTTTACTGTACTGCTTACCTGAGAAACCTGTTAACGTTAAGCTTTTTAAGTTGTAACTGCTGTCTATTTGTCTTTTATGGAGGTGAGGATTAGATAGTTGACTTTTTGGCTGTTGATAGGTGGGGGAATGGTTGAGCTTGTGGCAATAGTGGCTAACCTAGTATTACACTAATTATCACTCCCGCCACAAGCTGCCTTCAGTTTGGATAATATTTGTACTAACCTTAAATTAACCACTGAGTTTACTTAACCCAAGCACTCCCCGTAAATTCCCTTTTGATTTTTTTTATTAAATATATATCTTATGTTGATTAGATCTGGACGGACAAGCAGTTAGGCGGGGGCGAATGAAGCTTTTTGATTTGTCAAAATGTGCAGCTTGCAGATCCGAGATGTCATTCGACGTGCTTGCAATGGTATTATTGCGGGGCACCTGTTTCGGGCCGTGGATACTGCTGTTACTGCACGACTACCGCTTACTGCTGAGATCATAAGATATACCATTATTTTAAGATTTTATGATTTTTTATTGTTGACCGTAGGTTTTTAGACCTAGGCCATTTTTCCTTTAATAACATATAGGACGGACAAGGAGTGCCGGAGGCTGGTGAAGCTTTTTACTATGTCATGGTGTGTGACTTGCAGATCCGTGATGTCTTGCGACGTGTATGCAGGAAGTTCCTGCGGGGCACCTGTTTCGGGCCTTGGATACTGCTGATTACGCACGAGTACCGCACACTGCTGGGACATAAGACAAAATACACTATTTTATAATTTTTTTTTTGGCGATAGAAATCCTAGGCCATTATATATATATATCTATATATATATATTTAACATTTAATAACATGTAACACAAAAATACGCTCGGGTACATGAAGGATTAGTGGCTGTAGTAGAGGATTGAGAGGTTTTTTTTTGTAAGTGTGGTCATTTGTCTATGCGTTCTGATGTATGAGTGACGTGATGTTGTCGCAGTTGTCTTGGAGCCACCTTATTATGATTTTTGCATTTCTCTGTACGTGTTTGTTTTTTGCTAATTGTTTATGCCATAATTTTTCGTTTTCTGTTGTTATGTTTGCTAGGTGATCTGCTTGTGTGAGTGGGCAGTATAGCAGGTAGTGTTTGGGCGTACCCTCCTAACCGCAATCCCAGTCCGGTGTGTGCGCCTTCTTGAATCTGTGGAGGTATTCTGGGAATGCTCCATGAGCTGCGTAAAGTTGTGAGAGTAGGTAGTCGCTAACTAATATATTTTTGTCTACTTTTGGAAAGTACTGGTAAGTTTCCCTGCCTGTGTCCCCATAGTCCCATTCGAACTGCCACTGTTCAGTTGTTAAGTCTTTTAGTGTTCTTTTTAGTTTTGAAATAGGTTTTTTTCAGGTAGTATGCACGTTCATTGTTCTGTTTTAGTGCTGCGTGTTTGGCTAACACATCGGCCTCTTCGTTTCCTTGGATGCCGACATGCGCCTTGACCCAGTTGATTTTAAAATTGTTTCTTGAATCTTTGATTAGGTTGTGTAGTTTGTTGACTGTGTCACTGGTGTTGAATGGTTTGCTTAATGAATCTATTGCTGATTGGCAGTCCGACCTAATGCTGTATGGCTCACATAATGAATTGCCCCATTCCACTGCTTTATATATAGTCAGTAGTTCGGCTTGGAAGACGCTGTTACAATTTTTTAGAGGCACTGACCAAGTCTTTATTTTTTTATTATTTTTGAAAGCTACTAAAGCCGAGCCTGTAGCACCTGTTTCCAATTTTGAGTCGTCTGTATATATGCATGTGTCTTTTAAATTGTGACCTATACGTGGTTCAATTGTTTCTACCGGGTGGTTTTGCCATATGTTTACTTTCTGAGTGTATTCTTTGTGAAAGATGATTTTGTTGTGTATTGTTGCATTCTTCCTTAATCTTGGGATTGTGCCGTATGCCGCTTCATAGTTTACTTTAAGGTGAATTGGAATCAGGCCAGCAAGTACCAATAGGGCCGAGGTTGGGACCGTTCTATAGGCTCTGGCGAAGTATCTTTGGCAGCTCGAGAGGATTTCTTTACACCTCTTCGTAAGGCTGTGCCCCCAAATCGGGTCCGTGCAGGTTAGCGTCCTCTCAACTACTGTGTTGTACCAAATTTTCAATATGTTAGGTTTAAGACCCCATCCTTTAGCTGTCATGTATGCTAGGTTTTTGAAGTTTTTTCTAACCTTGTCGGCTTGTGTTTGACAGTGTGGTTCCCAGTTTAGGTTTTTATGGAGTATGACCCCTAGGTATTTAATTTGTTCCTTGACATGTAGTTCCTGACCATTTAACTCTATTCCCTCTATGCTGTTTGGGTCTGCTATTGGAAGGTTCCATGAGTGGCCCCTGTTTAGATATAGTAATTCAGTTTTTTCTTTGTTTAATGTTAGGTTGTTTTCCTCTATCCAGTCGTTAAACTTTTTTAATATTCTGTTTGCTAGTTTTTTTAGTTTGTCTTTTGACCTAACCCTGAGAATTATTATGAAATCATCTGCAAAGGCTTGTATTCTTACATTTCCCCCCCAGCCTTTTTTGAGAGCTGTTTCCGCGATTAGTAGCCACAGAAGCGGGCCTAGACAACTGCCTTGGGGGCAACCACCATACGTTTGTCTTGTCACCTTCATACCGTTTTCTTCTAATGAAACAAATCTTTGTTGGAGGAAACTCACTACCCAGTTCACTAAGAAATTCGGGCAGGGAGACTGTTTTAAATTTTTTATTAGAATTGGCCATCTTATGTTGTCAAAGGCCCCTTTGATGTCCATGGCTATTAGGAGTGTTTGATAATTGTTGTTGCCGTCTTCTTTAACTGTTTTTAATAGGTTTTCTAGTGCATGTTCTGTTGAGATCCCCTGTTTGAACCCATATTGTTTGTTACTCCAATATTTTTTTTTGTATAAGTGGTAGTTAATTCTCCAATGGATTATTCCCTCTAGAATTTTCCCTAACGCTGGTAGTAGGCAGATTGGTCGATAAATTTCTGGGGTTGTTGGGTCTTTGCCTGGTTTCTCGAAGAGTACGACTACGCCTAACTTAAATGATTTGGGAAAGTATTCTAGTTTTTGACACGTGTTAAACAGAGTTAGTAGTAGTTGTGGAGCTGCTGTGTGTATTCTTTTAATTAGGTTATAGTCTATGTAGTCGTACCCTGGCGCCTTGTTTTGTTTGATGTTTCTTATTATTCTATTGAGTTCCGCTTTAGTTATTGCTGGTGGTTTTGCGTATTCCAATGAATTTTTGTCTGCCTCGATAGTATGTGGTGTTGAACTGTCTGTTAGGTAAAGGTTGTCTAGGAAATGTGTTAATGTTTGTTTTATGGTTGTTGTGCCATCTTGTTTTAGTATGTCAACGAGTTTCACTGGTCCCGTGGTTTTGTTGCTCGCGTATTTGTAGTGCGTTCCGTAGGTGTCCGTTGTTTTACTGCAATAATCCTATAATCCTTCCATGTTTTTGATTTGGTTTTATTTATCAGTTTTTTGAGTTTGGCCCTTTCTTTTTTGAAAATTGTGTGTTGTTGTAGTTTTAGGTTTTTGTCAGTTTGTTTTTGATACCTCCTCCTGAGAGCCCTAACCTTGTTCCTGGCTGTTTTGATTTCGTCCGTCCACCACGGTGGACTAGTGATCACTGGTGTTTTTTTCTTTTTGTAGCACGTGAAAGCTATAGTTGTGATTTCATTTTGCAGTCTCAGTGTAATGTTGTCCAGTTGGTCTTCTGTTGTCACTTTGTTGAGTTCTTTTATGTATTTGTTTCTTATTTTTCTAATGAATTTATCAAATTTGGCATGTTTTCCTACCTTGGTTTGGAGACCATGTCTCTGGTAGTCTATGTTTTTATGATTTTTGATTGTGTAAGTAATGTAGCAGTTATCACTGAATGAGGTTTCGTCGCTGACTTGCCAATCACTGATGTCGTTGCCCAGGGCGACCGTGGATATGGTTAAGTCCGACCAGCCCCTTAATTCCCTCAGCCTCCCGTCCGGAGCTCTCCGTGAGACTCTAAATGAGGGTTTGGCGTCTGGTGGGTTGTGGAGGAACAAGGAGTGTAGCAGGAGGAAGTCTGTGAGTTCCCTGCCCCTTTGGTCAGTGTCTTGGTGCCCCTTTGGTCAGTGTATCCCCAGGCTGTGGAGTGTGCGTTGAAGTCCCCCGTCAGCAGCACTTCGCCCACCGCTTTTTTCAGAGCTTCTTCGATCTCTGTCAGTACGTTCGGGAAGTGCGCTGACGGGGGAGCGTATATGTTAATTATTGTAAATTGGTTGTCTTTGTTTTCTAATGTTATGGCAGTGGTGAATTCTTTCGCGAGTATTGTCATAGGTTTAGTTCCTAGTTTGGTGATTATCGCTGATTTGTTAGATGGTGTTTTCGTTATGTTCCACTTCTTTTGGTTAAACCCTGTGATGTTCCCAGTTTTTTTGTGTTGGTGGAAGTCTTGCAGTAGTATCACCTGGAAGCCCCGCGCTTCGGCGAGACCCCCCAGGCCATCCGTTGCCCTACTTCCACCATGAAGATTTATTTGAATGCATTTAATAGAGTCGTCTTGAGTAACTGTTGAGTTAGGTGTACTGTTTGTGTGTGGGCCTGCCGTGTTCGTGTCTGTTGTTGTGTGTGAAGGTGAAGAAGTGGCTGTTTGTAAATGGAGGGTGACGTTAGTGGAGTTGGTGTTGATGACCACTCTCCTTGAGTGTGTCAATCTCTGACTATCTATGGCCATTGTGGTGTCGACGTGTCGCATTGTAGCTTTTTTTCCTCTCTATGTCTGCTCACGACCTCGTCATTAGCCTCTCTTGGTTACCAAACGAATTGATCGTCACCCTCCCTGTGAGCACCTCAACGCCTTTAGACAGTGCCTACCCTGTTCTGTCTGAATTTGCCTGATCCGGAGGAGAGTCCGCCAGACCCAGCATGCACCCGGGTTCAACGGATGTTTCGTATCCTTGTCGACTGGGATGTATCCTTTCATGTTGATGTTGTAGTTGTAGCACGCGATGCAGCAGACTCTGTCCGTACTGCACTCTGTGTGCACATGCTCTCCCGCACACTTGGAACACCTCTGGGGCCTGTTGCAATACGTTGCCACGTGATCAAACTCTAAACATTTGTGGCAGCGGATGATGCTGATGAAAGGCCTAATTGGGCATTCCCTGAGCCCCAGGCAGATCGTCCTTGCCTTAAGCAGGCGATCTGCCAGTGGTTCAGGGAGCAGGACCTGTTGGTGTTTTCTCCCGCGGGCCAACGTGTGCCTGGACAGAGTGACCGCATCGTCTGCGCGTCGTGGGTCAAATCCAATCCTATTCTCAATCTTCTGATTGATTTGGGCTTCTGTCACATGGTCTGGGATGTTAAAAATAATTATTTTCTTCTTCCTTATGCTTGCTGTCTTCACTGTTATATCTTCGCTCTCTTCAATTTTTTTCCGTCAGTGTTTCTTTGATCTTCGAAGCTTCTTCTGCGTTTTCGCAAATTATTTTTATGCCCTTGTTTATTCTTTTTAGATTCTTCACTCCTTGGTGGTGCTCCATCGTTGCAGCTCTTACAGTGTTCTTGATTTCCTCTGCATTCCTATCTAAGTTTGACTGGATGATGAGGGTGGAGGTTGACGCTTTCAACACTTCCGAATACCCTTTTTGGGTCTTTGTCTCTGTTGGAGCGACAGCTTCCTCCCTCTGAGCCACTTCTGTCTCACCTGTGCTGATGACCGTGCTGGGTATCGCCTGGATTTGACACTCGTAGATTGCTGCCTTGGCTTCCGCTGCATTCATTTTTATTTCCTGCTCTATTAGATTCGTCATGATTATGTCTGTAGCTTTATCTATTTCTTCACTTGTGGTCTTCAATACACCTTTGCATTTGTGTTGCAACGCTTGAATGTAGCTGAAAGCCCTCAGAATTCTTTCTGATTCTTTGCTTCGTTTTATGCCGATATCTAATTCCTCACAGATGTTGAGTAACTCTTTCCTCATCTCCTTCAATAGTTGCGTTTCTTCTGGTCTTTGTGACTTTTCATTACCTTCGCTCGTCTCTTTTTCTTTATCTTCTAATTCCACTGTGCCGTCTGACTCACTATCTTCATCTTTCTTCTTCATGTTGAATTTCTCTTCAATTTTCCGCATAGTTTCGTTTGCTTGTAATTTCTTCGACTTTACTTCTTTGCTGTCCTTTTCTTTCTGGCTTTGTGATGGCCCGGATGCATCTTTCACCAACAAACTACCCCTCCGAAGGCTGGCACTGAGTGTGTTCTGCTTGGTTGCATTCTTTGTGGGCAAGGGTGGGGAGGCACTATTGACGCCATTCTTGGCATTGCCTGATCCGCGTGTCATGTTTATTATATGTTGATAATGTTCAGGTGTGTAATACTAGCCACTAATTTTTTATCAAATTAAATTAGATCCTCTTCTGGAAAGCTGACGACCATGGGATGTGGGACCCCCTGGCCAGCCAGCGAGACCGCACCAGCCCAAAAAATAATAGGTGGACAAAAACCCCTTAAAAAGAATATTCAACTGAAAACAAAACAAAAAAAAACTAAGTAAACAGAAACCGCGTGTGAACCGCGTGAAACAGATGATCTAAATTGGATGATCTTTTGAATTGATATCAAAAAGTTTTGGAATAACTTCAAGTTTCGATTTATTTCTTGCATCCTCATATTCAGGCCGCTTTTGTAGTATCATGATAAATAAATAAATAAATAACATATTTGATATATTTAATATTAATTTATCTGGGATTTCATACATAATTTTTTCAGGATAATTTTGAACAAGGAACCGCAATAAATAGTGAGAATTGCGCACTTCGGTTTCAAAAAAGAATGTAGACTAAACTGGTTGAAAATCTGCAATGCCAGAGCTAATCTTTAAGAATAAATGTAACACATAGAATTAAACAGAAATTTATATGGCATAAAAACTGCACTTTTCGTTTATCTTGCTTCATTCAAAGATGTAATCCGTATCTTTAAAAAACAAGTATTTGCTCATCTGCAGACTTTAAAAACATATAATTAAAGAAAAAAGTATCTATTCTTATAGATGTGTTTGGATAATTCACATTGAACAAATAAATTTAAATTATATTATGCCTGAAATTTACAACAGCATTCTACTTATTCGTGCACTGTAAAAAGAAAAATCTGTAATTTCCCGAAATCTGTTTGCTTACTAAAATTTCATTCTTACACTGTACAAAAAAAGAATGACAATCAACATAACTTGTTGGATAAATTGTCATCATTGGATAAATACATCTGTAACTTTACAAAGGTATCTGCTAAAAAATTGGTAATCTTACTAACATTTTATTTGTAACCCTAGTTATCGATACTTAAAAAGTTCTAAGAATCCTAATTTTCTTAAAAAAATTCATAGAAACATAAAAAAAAATTGATTTACCGTACAAATCTGTATCTGTTTCTTTTTTTCTTGCCATTGCATATAAAGTTCTTGGAATACAATTTGTACTAGACAAATTTTAATAATTTTCCAACTTTTTTTAGAGTGTTCACATATATTTCATTCAATTTACTAGAATGTAAAAAGAAATCATTGAAATAGAAACTTTATTTTTTTTTCACTTTTTGTAAAATACTTTTTGTTCAGACATGCTTTGTGAAACACTTTTACAATAAAACTATAGTAAGGTTGTTCTTAAAATGAATATGATAATAAGTGAAATTAAATAAAAGGAAATTGAAACAAACATACGTCTGCATAACAAAAGAAAACATAAATTGTTGTTTGAGACTGCTAGTGTATTCTGAATTGTAGTAACAATTGAGAGAAATCTTTAACCAATGCTGTATGAAACCATCTCAATAGTGAATTTAAAAAAAACATGAAACTCAAATATTTTTTTTTCATATTGTTAGGACGATTGCCGATTGACGATTGACGATTGCCATTCTTTATCCAGACAAAATAATATATATGTTTAAGTAAATATGATAAAAAAATTATTTTCCGAAGTGATAGCTGGCATAAAAAACGAATATCTCTTTGTACATGTACGCTCCCAACTCCTCATGGATAAAGTAACAATCGAATAATCAACAATATAGAAGAAACAAAATATTTATCGTTAAAATATATATATATATATATATATATATATATATATTGTAAAAAAAAAATCTATTACTAAAGAAAATATATTTACCATGTAAAAAAAACATCTCTAAAGTTAAAAATTATTTTTGGAACTGGATTCCTAAACCTTTTTATGCAACGGCAAAATTAAAAATTCATCTGACAGGATCAGTTACATATTTTTTTATTTTACTGTTACATGAAAAAGTTCTAGAAATCTCACTTTCCAAGAAAACATTTAGTATATTTACAGTTTTTTTTACAGTGCAGATTTTATGTTCTATTAAAATTAAAAGTTTTAACTTTTATTTCAATGCATTTAAAAACAATATATGTGTCGGCATTTTGTTATGAATTTTATCTTATAAACTACGAAATCTGGATAATATCAGAACTGATTTTATAAAATTTTTAAACAATACACTGTAAAAAATTGTTAAGTTACTAAACATTTTCTGGGAAATTGAGATTTCCAGAACTTTCTAAGTAACGGCAACAGCAAAATACCATGTAAGAGATACAGTTTTAAACTGTTAAATTTAAAAATCTGTAAAGATACTAAAATTATTTTAGGAAACTGGGATTCCTAGAATTTTTTATGTAATTGCAACCCAGGGTACAGATAAAATTTTAAAAAGATAAATGTAATTTTAGAAGATTCATTAATAAGTTGCAGATTTCTGTAGATTTACAAAAATTAATTTTGTGGACTTTCATCTTTTCATGTACAGTACACAGATAAAGTGTTAGTAAGCATATAAATTTCGGCAACTTTGCATCTGAAAGGTTACAGAATTTTATTTACAGTATATGAGATAAATAATTGAATACTTTAATCAGTATTCAATTAATAAAGAGTAGAAATGCTTTATGGCTTTTGTAACTTACCATTCATATAAGATTATTCTTTATAACTATTGAAGGAAAAATCTAGAAGATAAAACACGCTACTTACACAAAATGGTCTTTTGAAATAAAAGTTCGAACATGTTATAATTTTCGCAGAAATTGATTTATTTTTAAGATTAACTATCACAGCATTATTATAAATAACTGTAATATTGCTTTATCTATTTCACTTAGATTTAAAAAAAAATATTTATACATTGAAAAACATAGAAACTATAATTAATTAAGATACATTCATACAATACTTAGGGAAATTTGGGAAAGTTTACCTTCTGTTCAATTTTCCTATTTAAAAGTATGTTAGAGTTTCACCGATAAGTGACAAACAAAACTAGCTGTATCAACTGTATCAACTGTCTTAGGTTAATGAAGATAATTGAAACTGATGCTGAAAGAATGAACTCTGAGAGTTTTCCTCTTCAATAGTGAGTTCTTTACAAATATTTTGTAAGTTTATCTCACATAAAATGTATTATAGAAAATTCTGAAAAAAGTTTCGGCTTCCATTGTTGGCAAAAAAATTGCACAATAAATTAGGTTTAATAAAATTGTGTGCTATTCTTTACAAAATAACTACTAGAAGACGCTTGACTCAATCAATTTATGGGAGAATTGTCCGGATAGTAAAAGTTTTTTTAGAAATATTTTCATTATACATTTAAATAATGAAGTATGAATTATTGTGTTTGTACAAGAATGCAATGTGTTCTGTAAAACTAGAATAAGATGGGGTAATGGGAAATATTATGTTTAAAATTGATTAAAGGAATACATGATTTTTTTTATCCACAAAAAGAAAGAAATAATGAAATATAAATGAGAAAGTTGAATCAAACTTTTTTTTTCCTTTTAATATCACCTGCAGTATGCAAATAGAATGAGTGTAAGACACTGGAAAATACTATAAAGAATGAAAGTAACTGGTTATAGAGATGTTATGATACGTTAAGTGCTTATCAGGTTCTTTTATTAATCGAAAACTTTAGGAATATATGTAGACAAATTTCATTAAGATGAACACAATGAGATGAAGGCAGATTATGTGGTATATAGTGTTGACTTGTTAAGCCCACAACAAGTCGGACAAGACGCAAAAAATGTATAGTGAATTCTAAATCATGATATAAAATACGGTAAGGCTTATGAAAGTGTAAAATGTCTATAAAAGAATAATGTCTAAAATGTTGATGTTTCATTTACAATGCTACACAACTATTCTTGTTCTGACTACAGCTTGTTTAAAACGAATGTTTATCTTATGCCTTGCGTATTCGTCTAACCTGAACTGTCATGATATATTCCCACACATTTTTTCTATTACAATTTAATCATGAAGCAGAACGTTATTTTTAAAAATGATTTTATTTCTATTAAAAAGTATTTCAGTATAAAATAAAGATACTAAAGCCTGTTACATGCAGGAAGCCTTTAACCTGCTAATTTTTCATGATTAAAATCAATCGCTTTTCTAGTTTCTTGTGTGCAACATTTATTTCGCCATTTTATTTTAATTACTGTTTACATAGCAAATAAAAAGATATATGAAACTTCTTTCTAGTTTTAGTATTTAAAAAGCAAAAATAAATAAGTAAATAAATAAATAATTTTGTAAAAAATGGGTCAATAATCTCTAGTCTCTCCATTACATGTATATTTCAAGAAATGTTCACTGCCATATAACGCTTTCTGCCAATGCTCTTTCTACACATATATTTCATATTTTAACACTCACGTTTTAAAAAACAGGTCAAACCAAACATTTTGTTTCTTAGAGTAAATAAAAGTGACTACGCCTGGAGTACAAAAAGTAATGTAAAAATAAAACTTAAAGTTTGTCATAGCTAAAAGCAAATAAAAGAAAATTCCTTCGTGTTTTGACCATGTACATAAAGCTTTTTATCAAAGTTGTGACATTTGGGACATTATTTAAATAATACATGCATCTAAAATATTTAGCTTAATCTTACGGGATTAAATGAATATATACAAGATTTCTAAATGTCTTAAAAAGATTTAGCTACGAGTTTCAAAGATTAAATCGGAAATAAATAGTTTTCTAAAAGATATGTAGTTGCTTTTTATGTCACAATTATAGAATACGGTTCGTAAATATCAAGGAGTTCTGGAAATTTTATGTATTTTATTAGCAAAAATTTCGTGAAGTGCTGATCTTTTTATGTGAAAATAGATTTTCATATTCATTAAATAACCGAAGTATTACATTCATAAATTAAGAGAAAAGTTCTTTGAATGCCTTTGAAAAATACGAGCTCTCTAAAAAACTTTTATTGCAAAATTTTAGTTTATATTGAGCAAACTTTTCTACATCTAAAATAGTATTTCATTACTTTTATTAAGAAATATCTAACATTTATGTCAGTTTATAAGTAATAATATTATATCTCTTATAAACTGGTTATTTATTAACTGGCTATACCAGTTATTGAGATTCGTAAGGTAAAATCAGTCTTTTAGTTGATGTTTTAGAGACTCGTGTGAACGTGTGTAACCCGTGTTGAATATTTGAGATAACCCAGTGGTAGGGGAGGGAAAAAAAGGCCGAATTTGAAATTAATTAGGCAAAAGTTGGAAATTATTTTAAGCCCTTTTGTTTGGGTGGAATGAATATTCTAAATTCCACCCCCCCTCGTAGTAAATGAGTGTTAAAAATACGTACAGATTTTCAGCTGAAAAACGGGCTTTTTTTAAAAATCATAACACAATCTTCAAAGCACTAACTCTTCTATAACATTATCAGAAAAAAAGTTCTAGAGCTTAAAATTTTGAATGAAATGAGGACCTACACTTAATATTTTTGTTGAATATTAAGGTCAAAAATATGCTTCAAAGTTTTACCCTGTAGTCGAGTTAAAATCAGAATTAATTAAAGTGGTAACCGAAAATTATTTTAATAGTTTCAGCTTAGGTCTAAAATGAATATGATATGTTTTCCCCATTGTACTGTGTGAGCATAAGAAACTATGTGCATATTTATAGCCAAAATTTATCTTTTGCTTTTTCTAATAATATCTCAAATTCCGAACTAAACGTTAAACAAAAAATATTAATGTGGGTATTCTTTTTATTCAGAATTTTAAGCTCTATAACCACAGTATTTGCAATTTTTTGGCATAGCGAGTTATTTTGAGATATTATTAAGATAATTTTGTCTCTCCGTGCTTAAAGCTCCTGATTAGTGACTAATGCAAAATTTTGAAACAGAGTTGCGACTTTAAGTTTAAACAAAAATATTAATGTAGACTCTCATTTGTTTCTGAATTTCAAGCATTTGTATTGACAGTGTTTTTGATTGAGTTAGCTGATTTGACATATTGTTCAGAAAATTTAAAAAGTAACGTGTTTTTCGTCTATAAAAATGTACGAGGGGAGGGGGACGTAACTCATTCTTTTTAGACATAACCATGAAGAGGTTAAAATAATTTCCAGTTTCATAATAATTAATTCTTAATTTAACTCTCTGAGAATGGTCAGAGCAATTCTACCGGAAAGCTTTAGCTTTGCGGTAGAATTACGACCTTGATATCCAACAAAAAGACTGAGTGCAGGTACCCATTTTTTTGGAATAATATGCTCTCTGTATCTAGTGTTTTTATTTATTATTATTTTTTTTAGTATACACCACTTCATATTTTTCAACGCTTATCTAATACGAGGGGAAAATATATCATATTCATTTTAGGCTACACTGAAATGATTAAAACAAATAACAGCTTTATATTAAAAAAATCAGCAAAGAGAAAAATGTTACCTTTCACTGATAGGGAAAAGGTCGATATGCATTCATCTACGGAATAAAAAATAAAAATCGTTTAGACTCTTATTGATTATACTGTTAGACATTTCCCAACTTGCTTTGTCACTTAACAGTTCTCTATGTGTTTCTGCCTTACATTAGAACATCACAGTTAATAATGTCTAGTAATTTTACAACTTAATTTAGACTATGTATTTCCATATGAAAATTGATTTTTTGATGTGAACTGTCATCACTTAAAGTTGGAACATTTTTTTTTTAAATGAAAAGCAATATATATACATACATATGTATATGTGTATATATATATATATATATATATATATATATATATATATATATATATTTATATATACATACATGTATGTGTATATATACAATATATATATATATACATGTATGCGTATATAAATATATATATATATATATATATATGTGTGTATATATATATACATATGTATATGTGTATATTGGTTTATTGTTTTATTGATAAAATTTATTGTTGAATTTTGTCTACTTTTAATGGTATTATATATGTATATATACAGGGTGATTCATAAAAGATGGGCAGAACTTTAAGGGGTTATAGTACACTTAAAGACAAATAATATTAAATAGGAGACTGAGGGTCCCAGACGTATTCCCAAGGAGATAGGGGGCATTAAAGTTTAGGGTCCGAAATTTCAAATGATTATAAAAAATGGAAAAATTGGTCGATTCGTTTGCGGTTTTTGCAAAAAATTTTCTTTATGCCAGTATTTTCTTGAAATAAAATTTTAAAGTTCAATTTCAAAAAATGCCGATAGGGGGCGCTTTAGACTTTGGAGTAACAAACAACTATTTTTTAACGTTATTTTTGTATTTCTTTAAATGATTTCGAAAGCTTAGACTTAAACTTAAATTTTGATCTAAAAATCTGAGTCCTAACGAGTAGTTAAGTAGCGTAAACTGAAATTTGAAATTTGAAACCCTTCTCCCCCCAGAACAAAAATCAGTTATTCCTGATCTTTGTGTCGTAGATTAGGCTCTAACTACTGCCGCGAGTATTTTCTTGAAAATAAATTTTAAAGAAAATTTTCAAAAAATTCCGATAGAGGGCGCTTTAGACTTTGGAGTAACGAACAACTATTTTATACCGTTATTTTTTGTGTCTCATTAAATGCTTTCTAAAGCTTAGACTTAAACTTAAATTTTCAGCTCAAAATCTCAATCGCTGAGCGTGGTTCAGTAGCGAGGGGAGGGGGTTCAAATTTCAACTTTTGAACATAGTTCAGTTTGCACTACTTAACCATCCCCAACGGTTCTGTGCTGTGATACGAGGCAAAAATACAACTTTCGTCAAGGACTGCATAGTCGGAATTCACTCATAAAGGCACTGGCACAGTTAGAAACGTCGCTCATGCAAACGTTAAAGCTCCATTCCTGACGCTAGTCACCGGGTGAAGAAGGAGACAGAAAGTATGCAAATGTCAAATGGGGAAGAAGAAGAACACGTATGCAAAATTTCGACACGATTCAGGCATAAAAACCACTGAACGGTGAGTCAAGTGTAAGTCGCTGTAGGTTCGCGTAGTAACGCGGCAGTAGTTAGAGCCTAATCTACGACACAAAGATCGGGAATAACTGATTTTTGTTCTGGGGGGAAAAGGGTTTCAAATTTCAAATTTCAGTTTACGCTACTTAACTACTCGTTAGGACTCAGATTTTTAGATCAAAATTTAAGTTTAAGTCTAAGCTTTCGAAATCATTTAAAGAAATACAAAAAATAACGTTAAAAAATAGTTGTTTGTTACTCCAAAGTCTAAAGCGCCCCCTATCGGCATTTTTTGAAATTGAACTTTAAAATTTTATTTCAAGAAAATACTGGCATAAAGAAAATTTTTTGCAAAAACCGCAAACGAATCGACCAATTTTTCCATTTTTTATAATCATTTGAAATTTCGGACCCTAAACTTTAATGCCCCCTATCTCCTTGGGAATACGTCTGGGACCCTTAGTCTCCTATTTAATATTATTTGTCTTTAAGTGTACTATAACTCCTTAAAGTTCTGCCCATCTTTTATGAATCACCCTGTATTTACATGTATATATTTATATATGTATATATATATATATATATATAATGAGAGACATTTTAATATATTTGCTTTAATTATCGATTTTAATATCGATGGCGAGCATACCTACTCTTGTATAATTTACGATGAATGCGAAATCGTAGTTATGTAAATGGTATATTAAGAATATTTAGAAATAATTATATTTATGAATATTTTAAAATTAAAGAATATTTAAATATTTAGTATGGTGTTATTAGAAGTATTACATCATTCTTAAACTTAGAATATACTTTTTACATCACTTTCATATTGTTTTATTATAAAATAAAACATATAAAAAAAACATTTTATTAAGGTATTCTTTAAGACACTGTTAAAAAATATTTTTCTGAAAATTTTCACAACAGAAAAAGAATTATCATTTAAAAAAGTGAAAATTGTATCTATATATGCTTTTAAAAAATGTATTTACAGTTTAAGCACAATCAAAATAACACTAGGTTTAGTTAAAACGTAAACTAATTAATACTTAATTGCGAATTATATTAATTTATTTTTTTCCTCTATAACTAAATATAAGATTGTTTGAAAGTATTTTGAATTAATTCCGATTTGTCATTTCCTTTTGAATAAAAAAATCTAAATTTAAGATTTTAAAAACTTAAATAATATAATGAAATTTATAATACTATAAAAGTTTACTTTGGTAATGTTACAAATATTAGAAGAAATTGGCATCTTGACAGAGCTTTCTATTAAGATTCTTTAAAGTAATTATTTAATTTTCCATCGAATATTTTTCTGCTATTTTTTAAGCTTTTTTTGATGCACCTTCTTGTTTATTAAACTAATAAAACTACTGCAAAACAAGGAAGAAAATTCTAATTAACTTAATTCCGTTTTTAACGTTAGACAGAGAATTCTTTGTATAAAGACACGTTTAAATAAAAAAGCAAACTTCAAACATTAAATTCACAATTTATAAGGATTCAAAAGAATTCACTTAAATAATTTGTGACTTTATTTTGAAACCACCAATTTCGTTATTCTTACAAATTATTTTGAACTGTCTTTTGGAATTAACTACGTCTTTTAATATATCTTTATTTCACACAAGGTTATCTTAAAATTGCTGCTGGTTCAATGTGAAGTGCGCTAATATATTTATTTTGCTATAGAACTTTAAAATTAAAAAAAATATATTTTTAAAGATAATTATTATGTTAAATAAATTATTGAGCATTAAAAAGTTCGTTTTATTCCTTTGGATGACTACAGGTAATAAATTACTGTTAACTCATTTCATTAAATAGTATAAAAAAACATTCTTTTTATTAAAAATCAGTATATGAAAATTTTTCCCTTTTTATTGGTAAAATATTAATTTTACAGTTTGGAAGAACTTAAACGTACCTCCAAAGTACATACATTAAGAAAGGAATATGTTTGGAAAAAAATGACATTAAGCAAAGATGACATAGGATTGAAAATTATTAAAAATTTTAGAATGACTAAACTTCATAATCTTCTTCCTTTTGACGACACAAACCAAATTATAAAAAAATAAATAATGTTTTAATAATTAAATTACACTAAGTTTTATTGAAAGGAATTGTAATAAACACACTAAATTGTTTTCACAACTCAAGAAATTTCCGTGTGATATAGTTTTAACTAAATACATATTTATCTTGTTTGATGAATTCTTCACAAAGTTTAAATAAAGGTGTCAAGTCTGGCTTTAAAAGCTAATTTTATGAAGTTTATAAAATGCGAGAAAAAATATAAAAAACTTGTTTTAAATTGGGAAATGAATGGCTTAGAAGAGAAAAATGTTAATATTGTTACTTTAAAAAACAAAATAATATTTTGTTTTTCTTATTGTTCAAAAAGATTTAATTCATACCATTGTTTGTCTTAATGAATAAATGATTTGCTAAATGTTAAAATCAGTTATGTTTTTCTTTTTATTTACTTATTTACATATTTTAACTTAAAAAAAGGAAAAAGTGAAGTTATAATCATTCTAACAATAAAACAGGCAAAAGCACAAAAATCAAAACTGATGCATGTAACACATCATTTTTAAATTTAAAATTGATTTTTTAAAAGCTAATTTGCTATCATTTGTTTTTAAAGTTAATTTTGGATAAAGTATGAAATTTTTAATAATATAAATTTGAAAATATTTTATTTTATAATGAAATCATAATTTATGGAAAAAAGATTCTATAATATTAAATTAACTATACATCCGAAGATTAGGCATTTACTTATATGAATATATTTTTGAATATTTATATACATCTACATATGTATATAAACACATATATGCATGTGTGTATATATATATATGCATACAAATTTATATATGGCATGGTTTGAATTTTTGACAAGTGTATGAAGTTTAAAATAGGAAACATTTTGGAAGAAAAAGCACATTAAAAATTGTGACACATAGAAAATTTTAAGGTAATTTTAAAGGACTAAACGTCACATTCTATTTTCTTTTGACTACATAAGATAAATTAAGTATACCTTAATAATCAAATTACAATAAGTCACATAAAAGTGCAAATAATAATGCAAAGTGTAAATAAGCCGTCAAGATTTGTTTTAAAAGCTGATAATATGTAGTTTATAGAATGTGTGAAAAAAGTACAACACCGTGTTTTAGGTATTAAAATAAATGACTCAGAAGAGAAAAAAAAAACACTAAAAGTTACTGAAAGTTACATTAAAAAGAAAAAATAATGTTTTGTTATTGTCATTGTTTAAATAGATTTATTTCATATAATTTTTTATTCTAATGCAAGTATGATTAACTAAATGTTAAAATTGGTTTTCTCTTTTATTTTTATTAATTTATTTAAACATTTTACTCTTAAAATAATGAAAAGTGAACCATTCAAACAATAAAAATAACAAAAGCACATAAAAATCAAAATAGATACAGTTAAATCCATTATTTGTAAATGTAATTTGATTTTATTAAATGCTAATTCACTATTATGTGTTATTTGAAGAAATTGATTTTGGGGTAAAACAAGAAATTTGTAATAATGTAAATTTGAAAATATTCTGTTTTCTAATAAAATTATAATTTAGGGGAAAAAGACTCAAAAATTAAAATAAAAATACATCCAAAGAATAAGTATTTACTTGTATAAATACGTTTGTGAAGATGTAAATTTATGTATCTATTTTGTGCATATAAATTTATATATAGAAGTATAAGGCATGCTTATTTCTAAAACACGAATTTTAAGATAGGAATTTTTTAAAGCACTTTCAAAGGACTAAATGTCACATTGTACTTCTTTTGACAATATAAAATAAATTAAATAATGCCTTAATAATTAAATTACTCTAAGTTATAAAGCAATGAATTGTTCAAATAGCTTTACTTAAAAACATTGTTTGCTCTTATGAAGGGATGTTATGCTAAATGCTGAAATCAGTTTTTATTTATATTTTTACATATTTTAATATATATATATATATATATATATATATATATATATATATATATATATATATATATATTTATATATATACAGGATGTTTCAAAAATGACCGGTATATTTGAAAAATCAATAAAAATTAAACGGGCAGCGATAGAAATACATCGTTTGTTGCAATATGTTTGAGACAATAGTAAATTTTCAGGCTGACAATCTTTCAAAATTAGTTACAATTTTCAACAACAGATGGCACTGCAGGAAATTTAAAAGCTATAGAAGAAAACGAGTCTGTGAGTTCGCATTCTGTAAGTCGTGTTTCTGCTGTAAGGATCTGTTGTTCACAGATTGCAAGTGTGCTGTGAAAAAATGGTTAATCCTTGGAATAGAGTATTTCTGACTTGAAAGAGCAGGTACACAGCCACAATCGAGAAAAAATTGAACAAATGAAGCAGTATATCTCTTCTGCATGTGAATCCACCCCGCTGACTGACACGTTTACAAAGGTTTATGGTAATTTCTTTCAGAGACTACGCCATATTATTGCTGTGCATGGTGGATACGTGGAAAATATCGTACTTTAAATTTTTCCTGACTACAGCGCCATCTGTTGTTGAAAATTGTAACTAATTTCGAAAGTTTGTCTGCTTTAAAATTTACTGTTGTCCCAAGCATATTGCAACAAACAGTGTATTTCTATCGCTGACCGTTTAGTTTTTATTGATTTTTTAAATATACCGGTCATTTTTGAAACACCCTGTGTACATACATATATATATATATATACACACATTAATGTATAGTAAGTATAAGACATTCTTACATTTAAAACATGAATAAAGGTGTCCAGTTGTGTTTTAAAAGCTAATTCTATGTAGTTCATAGAATGTCAGAAAAAAAATATAATAGCTTTAAATTTGAAAATGAATGGCTTAGAAAAGAAAAAGTTACTATTGTTACATTCAAAAGAAAAAATAATATTTTGGTATTGTTATTGTTCAAATAGATTTACTTCATATCATTGTTTGATCTAATGATGGGATGTTTCGCTAAATATTAAAATCAGTTTTTTTTTTATTATTTTTTTCTTAACTTAGTAGATTTAATTAGAAGACAGGAGACATATAAAAGCCAATAATAGGTTTTATTTTTTTATACGAAAAGTTATAGTCATTTTAACAATGTAAAAATAGAATCATATGAAGTATAAACAAATGCATTTTGATTTTTTTAAATTAAATTTGGTTTTCGTAAATGCTAATTCGCTTTTATTTCTTGTCTGAAGTATATTTATTTTGGATAAAACGAGAAACATATTGTAGTCTAAACTTTAAAGAATTTTATTTTATTATTCATGAAATCATCCTTCTATAGTAAGAAAAAAACTAGCCTTAAACAAATCTCCAGGAATGTCTCCTGGAACGATGCTGATGTGTAAGGTTTCCGGAAATAATGCGTCCGGGTGGACCACACATTCCATGAGTCGAATAGATCAATCAGGAAAGGGCTCCATTTATGCTTCGACCAATGAGGAGAATGGATGAATTCCATACACTGTTAAAATTCTGCTGCATTTTGTTGTAATGTACTCCACGCTTGTATATAATATCTCTATTCCAACCAATGAGAAAGCTCCATTTCACGTCCAAGTAACCGTTTTCTATACAAGCAGGGGAGTGCGTTGCAACAAAATGCAGCTGATTTTTAACAGTGTATGGAAATTAAGGTATCGCGAAGCGATTCCATGGGGTACTGGCGGGCGCAGCGAGTAGGGGTAGCCTACAACTTGAAATCCCGAAGCGATTACTCGGGAGGGGGGGTTGGCGAGCGTAGCGAGCAGGGGGGAGGAGCCCCCCTAGTCTAGTATTTTAGAAAAAAATAGATTCTGATAAATTAAAGTAATCATACATCCAAAGTACAAGCATTAAGATGAGAATACGTTTAGAAAAAAAGTATATTAAACGGAAATAACATAAGACAGAAAATGATAATCTACTTTTAAAAAGACTAAAGTTCACACTCCTCTTCCTTTTGACAACATAAATTCAAAAATACCTTAATAATTAAATTAAAATATGTTTTTTAGCAATGAATTGTAATAAACACAATAAGTTGTTTTCACAAGTCGTGTGATGTTGTTTTAACGAAATAAATGTTTATCTTGTCCGACGAATTCTTCACAAAGTGTAAATAATGTGTCGAGTTTGTTTTAAGAGCTAATTCTATATAGTTTATAGAATATTAGGGAAAAAATATAACAGCGAGATTTAAATTCGAAAAAGAATGTCTTATAAAAGAAAAAGTTAGTATTGCTACATTAAAAGGACAAAATAATGTTTTGTTATTGTTATTATTTAAACAGATTTACATCGTATAATTTTTTGCTGTAATGAAGGGCTATTTTATTGAATGTTAACCTTCTGACTGCTATGCAGCGGTATCACGCTTCCAGATTTCAAATCCAACCAACTAAGTGGCGCTTTCGCGCTTCCATATTTCATATCCAAACAAGCTAAGCGGCGGTATCGCGCTTCCAGATTTTGAGCCTGTAGCCTCCATGAACTTGTAAAAATTCCGTTCATTTGTTGGCAACAAAAAGGCAGACGATATTGTTGTTATTAAAAGAATAAAAATGTTGTTTGTTGTTGATATGCTGAAGGCGTTCTATTTATTATTATTTTACAAGTAATTTAATATAGTAAAATTATTTTAATTAGTTTTTTTTATATTAAGTAATATATAATGATTTTAATCAATTAATTATTTGATACGCGTAAATAGAAATAAGCGCAATACCGGGCTCTCTTACAAGCCCATACAAGCTAAGCGGGCTATCGTTCTGTCATTTCGGTACGATTCTGTATCTCTGCGCGTGTATCTCTTACCGATCTTGCTGAGATACATACTCGTATTGAAATGGCAGCTGCATATCCGTCAAATTATTAAAACCAATTGTTTTTAGCTCACAGGCTATCATAGCCTGAGAGCTTATGTGCCCGTCCGTTCTGTATGTTTGTTCGTGCGTAACGCGATAACTCATGATAAAAATATCCAATCAACTTGAAATTTTGTATATAGGTATATCCTGACAAGGCGCTTCCCTGATTAGTTTTCGGAATTCATTCGATATGTATAAGAGGGGGAACGGGGGGCTCATGCCCCTCCTCTTAGTTGATATTGATGGGATTTTCATGCAGAATTAAGTTTTTGTTCAAAATTTAGATTAGGATCATTCTGATGAGGCGATTCCGTGACTCTTATTAGGCGTTCATTGAATAAATATAAACAAGGGGTACGGTGGTTCTAATGCCCCCCCCCCTTAATTTATATAAATGGGTTCTTCAAGCATAATTTTCAGATTTCGTTCAATTCTCTGAATAGTTTTGGAAGTTTAATGGTTAAGTGTAAAAGAGGGGGATAACTCCTCTTAAATTTTATAAATGCTAAATGGGTTTTTATTAAGAATTATCCGATTTGCTCTGAATTTTGGATATAGATTTTTTAATATGATAAAGCATGCACTTGATAGTTTAGGAGGTTCAATGATTAAGTATAAAAAAGGAGAAAGGGGAGAGCTGTTTCCCCTTCTTAATTTTTTTTTCGAATGGAATTAACGAAAATACAAGGTTGTAATGTACAATTAGCATTCGTAGCCTGTGAGCCCAATGTCATCAGTTTAACTGGGCAATATTCTTTTTATTTTATTATTTATTTATTTACATATTTTAACATGAAAACTGCACTGGGTAAACTCTATAACATGATTAAAAGAGATAGTAATCGCTTAAAAATTTTGAAATTTATGAAACACGTAATGGAAATTATTCTGATTACATATGTGAAATTAAAATCAGGATACTTAATTTCCATTTAATGTTAATTCAACATTGTCATCAACATTTAACATTAATGTTAAGTCCTATTTTTCTAAATAAATTTTTTTGTTTGACTGTCTTTTTTCAAAAAGTCCAATTATATCACCTTTCAAAATCATTAGTTTTTGCTGTTTGCTAAAGGTGACTAACATTCAGAACATTACAGTAATGTCAACACCTACGAAACTATGCAAAAACCATTTTATATGTACTCACGGTTCCAAAAAATTGTTCTATAGAAACCAATATGTTTTAGGTTTGAAGAATCATCTGTAAGAAAAAATTCATATATCTCTTATATAAAAGTTTGTATTAATTTGTCATGTTTGCTGAGTAATGACCTGATGGCGTTGGTGAAGATTGAACCAGTTACTTCTGAATACGCAAGGAGCGGCTTTGAGTCCAGAGAAATGCTAAAGTACTAGCTTCATACTAGAAGTTTATTTTATACAGTTGGTAAAATTTGTTGTCTAGTTTTTTTTTTTTTTTTTTTTTTTTTTTTTTTTTTTTTTTTGAGAGATGGAAACACTCTTTGTGTGTTGCCACTGTTTGTAAAAAAAATTAACATGAAAATGTTCACTTGAGTATTGATAACATCCTTTAGCTTATCCTCCTCAACCCTTATATCACTTGTTATAGAAGACAATGAAAAACAGCCTTTAAATTAATTTAAAAGTTTTTGAAATATCTAAAATTACTTCTAACCTTTTAAATAAATGCCTGAATATCATAAGTATTTATATATAAAATGAAGCATCATTGGAAATAATGTATAGTACATTAATGTTAGTTTCTGTTCTCCCTCCTAATTCTAGGTTGAGCAAAGTTTTCTGGGAAATTCGTGAATTATTCGTTGCTATGCGCAAATTAACAACAAAAGCAACAAGGACTATTCTTCCACATAGAGACCATCATAGTCCACGACTTTCTGCCAGATTCAGAAATTGCTAAAAGAACCACAGGGGTTTCTTGGAATCGAAAAATTCTTGAAGTGCTTCTTCAGTTTCATTAAAGGATTTAGATTGGCGACCTTGAAAAAAATGTTGCATTGATCGAAAACTGCAATAATCGGACGGATCCAAGTCTGGACCAAAATACCTATACTTATATTGATATACCACTAGTATTCTTATATACAATATAAATTATGATAACTATTAAATGAAAATTTTCTCAGAACTTTTTGCTTAACCTAATGTTTGTCTTAGGACTGAAGAGGTTATATTTCAGATTTTAAAAAAGGATTAATATTTTATAAAACTATTTGGGATTTTTTAGAAAAATCATTTGCAGCAGATCAAACTTTGGTTTTAGAAATGTCTCTTCTGATGTCAAGAATTATATTATATTTGCGGTTATTTAAAAATAAAGAAAACTTTCTGGAATCGGCAGTTACTCAGACAGAATCCTTCTTTCTTCATTATTTTATATTTTAATAGATTAAGAATATTTAAGCAATAATAGACAGTTTATTATAATTTCCATCATTTTGACATTGCATAAGTTTATTAATTTTAAATCAACTAATCACAAATCAACTAATAGTTAATTTAAGTTTCATTATATAGCCAATAAAAGTGAAATATACTTCCATTACAGCAGAAAATTACAAAGTCGCAAAATCCTCTTCTAATGTCTACGAAAGCTTTAGGGAGTATTTTATTACAAGCAATCTGTCCATAAAGCAACCTGTAAATCTTTGGAGAAGTGCACTTTAAGAAAACGGAATTAAAGGGAATTATCAAGATAGAGCTTCTTGTGAATTAATATGATACATTACTTGCATCTACATTAATGTTTAGAGACAAAATTCGTTAATAGATGAAGATAAAATATTTCTACTCTGTATAATATATTACGAAGTAGGAAGATGAATATTGAAGGTAACAAACATACCATTTAAAATAAGCTATTTAAAAAAGATTTCTTTCAATATTTTAGACTAATTTAAATCTAACTAAAAAATAAATTGTTTCACATGATACTTAATTATGTGCATTTAGGTCTGTAAAACTAATAATAGTATGTTTACAATGATTAAAATTTAATTAATATATTGCTAAATTATTTTATTGTCGGTTAAAATTAAAACTAAACTAACTAACTAAATAAAAAACAATAAAACATTTGTAGAGAAATATCTTTATTATATTTCTCTATTACAGAAAAATAATCATAACTTTAAGAACTATGGTTAAATTTCAATATGTTATAAAGTTGATAAATTAATATATATATGTAGCTATAAATCTAAAGACAATTAGAGCATTATAATTAAAATTTAAGTAACACAGAGAAAGTTTATAAAATTTTGATCTATTTAGATTGCTGCAAAATATTTAAAAATTCATAATTTAACAATTCATTGAAGTAATTATTCAATAAAAAAAGAAAAAAATCACGTTATTTTTAAATGATACCTAGAAACAGGTCTTCACACCAAATGGTGCGGAGTTAGATTCATTTTAAATGCATAGTTCTAAAATAGATATTAATAGTGAGTTTTGTAAAGTTGAAAGGCAAATGAACTCATATGCAATTTATAAACATATTCGTATGTGTAGATTTCTCATTTTACAAACAAAATACACCAAACGGTCACTAAGTTATGGTGATTAAAATACGTACTATGCATTTTTGTACAATGGATTTTTAACAGTAATATAAGCCCTAAAAACTGAAAAAAAATTATTTTGCATTTATACATTTTGTAACATTTTATGTTTTGATACTTCTATTGTTTCATGTATTTATTTAAAAATGAATTAATATTTAAATATTTATTTGCAATTAAACTGTTTTTCTTTTCAACACTTTCCAACTTGGTTGAAATATATTTTTGAATTTTGTTTCCTTGACCATCTATCTGTCTGTCGTATTCTAACTCGCGTAGATACAGTTCGATTGAATGAAATGTATATTTGTTATTTAGTATCACTATGACGTGTTCAGTACTAAAAATGATATGTGCAAATGTGTAAATTTTACAATTCATTTGTAGGAAAACTCAAAAGAATATTTAGAACTAAGGCCTATGGGAGAATATCGTTTTCAGTGTTTTGCAATCATATTGCACAATTTTAAACATATTGAAATTGATATTTATCAGTGACATATACTCCAAAGTTCTTACTACACTGTTAAAAATAAATCTGTGAATTCCAGGTGAAACTACCGGCAGCAATGTAGCCGAACTTTTACCGTTCCGTTAGTAGATTTTCCGCTGTGGGAAATACAAGAAGGGAAAACTCCGGTGTAAGAATCAGTAACTTTCCGTTACAAAGTTTGATTTGTAATAGTAATAATTTAATATAATTTTTAAAAATGATTCACCGATAAATCTTCAAAGAATTCGAAATCACCGAGGGATTTTAAGGTACTATGTTATTTTACTTATTTGTTATTTTGGATAATTTAGTTCACGCCGTCCTCAGGACCGAACTCGGAACCTTCAGATCCCGGAACAAATTCTTACGAACTGAGCCAAAGTTGCTGACGCTAAACGGTACAGAGTATGTCTTTT
Source organism: Maratus speculifer (assembly GCA_964019185.1). Lineage (NCBI taxonomy): Eukaryota > Metazoa > Arthropoda > Arachnida > Araneae > Salticidae > Maratus > Maratus speculifer. Next base: position 92,053,618 of record OZ025294.1, on the reverse strand, counting down.
ATGAGTTAGTGGGAAAATCTGTTGTGCTTTTTAAAGATTTCCTTTCAAATATTTTCCTTAGAATGTTTGTAAGCGGATTATTTTAGACTGATGCATAATACTTATTATTTTTTAAAATCATTTTTAATTTTTTAAATAGTTTAAATTAAAAAACATCACTGTTTGAAACCACTGTTTTTTTTTATAAAAATTTTTTATTAACAATTTTTTTACAATATATATATAGAGAGAGACTTTTTTTTTTTTTTTTTTTTTTTTTTTGAAATTGTCGTACATTATTTATTTCTTTATTTATTTATTTTTCGGCTAATAAATTAAAAGATTTTTAATAAGAAAAAAAGAGAAAAATAAACAGAAAAATGCAATTTAAAAGGAAAATTATGTTTCGTTATTCCATGCCGCCAATGGGACTCGAACCCACAATCTGCGCTCGCAGGCGATTAGCGGTGTGGTGCCTTGACCACTCGGCCATGGAGCTCCCCACACAACGGACTGTCTCCGTTTTTTGTTTTTATTTTCATCCGTTTAATTTTTTTTCAGGAAATATGATGGAACTTTGTGATTTGTAACGGAAAATACCCTTTAGTTGTTAAAAGGGAGCTTTTCTGTGAAATTCAGGAAAAAAATGTTCGTGAATTTCAGAATTTTTTTAACAGTGTATAGTATATGGTAATCATAGAATTTTTCGTTAATTTACAAGGACACACAAATGAATTTGGCTATAGAGCTAAATGAATGATAAATCATATATTGAATCCTATAAACAATGATTGATTAAAGTAGTTTTTCACTTGTGGTATGCTTTTGTAAATTTAATTATTTTTAAAATGTTACCTAGTTTACACAAATTATGTAGATCATATACATGGTTGCACAAATTTTTTCAACAACAACTGTTTACTATCGGAAATTGCTGAGTAGAAATTTCCAACTGTCCTTTTCACATAGATTAATTAATTTTTATCATGCCATATAGTAAAAGTACACATAAAAAAGTAATAGTCAGAGCTACACAAAAAATGTACATTTTATAGACTATTCATGATAACAGCAAGAAATGATTTTTTAAATGTACTATGTATTTTTCAAATTGTGTATTTGCACAAAATCTGTTTCCTTAGTATATAGGGAAGTTTTGTTATGGTAGTCTCAATGTGTTTGAAAATGCTTTATAATCTGTGCCATATTTTTTATTTGTTTTTATTTAATATATATTTTTTAATAATTTCATGAAGATTTTGTTTTTAAACTTCTTACAAAAGCATAAATATCTTTTATGTCTTCTCTCTTGATATTTACAGTCCGAAAATAGCTACTGTGGTGAGAACAAATAATAATAATTTAATCTAGCACTATCTAACCTGGCGGCCACTAGCTTCTTAGCAACCTTTGAAGGTTTTCTTAGCGCCCCTTTGAAACTTTCCCGTTACAAGCACATAAAAAATCAAATTAAAGGATGTTTTGTTTAAAATTATTCATATACGCTTGAGAAATATTTTTAAAACTTCTACAAGTGTAATTCAGCATCAAATATCAAAACCTATTTTCAAATAACAATCATGTGTAATTGTTGTTGTTTTTTTTACTTATTTATAATTATTTTTTATAAGATTGAAATTATAAGGTGGAATTATAAGATGGAAATTATAAAGACGAGAAATGATAAAAATTGAAAATAATTTTATTAATAGATTTAGAAATAAAATATAGAAAATAAGCGTCCCCATATCCACCCCTCCATCGTGTCGTTTAAAATTTTGGATAATTTTAATCTTTTTTTATGTATAACATGTGCAAAATATTTTTTTTTTATCATGCTCTTTCAAGCAACCTGTGGGATTGGTTACTCTATCATGCTTGTCTATATTTCTGTACTTTTTATAAAAACAAATGTTCACTTTTAAAATAGATCAAGGAGTATTTTTGCGCCCCTTCCCCCCACGCACACAAACATACACAGAAAAATAAATATCTGATTAGAATTTTATTTTAATAATAGGAAAGTTATAACTTTTTGAAAATTAAAGAAATTGTGCGCTCTCCCAATTAAAGAAATTGTGCGATAGTACCTTGCAGAAAAATGTTAAAATCAAAATTTACACAGATTTACAGTTATTTTGAAGGATTTTGTTTTTATTTATTGTAACTCTTCAGGTTCATAGGAACCTTGTGTTTTCCACAACGAAATGGTCTTCCATATGTTTATTACTACTAATCCTGTAAGATAATTTTGCAGACAATTTTTAGGCCATATTAATAATGACGTCCTTTATTGTTTAGCAAGTGTTGTGATACCCACCCCCCTTGTGCTTAATGGAATGTTGGTCAGGATTGATTTAAATAAAAAGTAAGACATGTCACGGAATGGAGGGTGTCATTCTTATTCTTGTGTTGTTTAGATGAGGACCGTTTATGTTGTTTCTTGTAGTTTTACAGATAAATATAAAAAGATGCATACAATGAGCGGTAAACATACGGATATTTATTTTTATCCTTAAATGACTGCAATTAATACATTGATGACGTTGCATCTCTTGTCCGTAAAATTTCAATATTGTGTATCTATAAAAAATCTGAACATATTTCAATTAAAATTATAGTCATAGGTAGAATTTTAAATTTTAGTACGTCTTTTTCATTCATTTCGATAAAAAACAGAGAAAAAAACCTATGTCTACCTAATATTAGCTGAAAAAAATTGCTTTTTTTTTACAAAAAAAAATGAAAAATAATAAACTTAAATAAACATAAAATTAAACAGTGAAAGTTGTTAAACTAAAAAAATCTTTGATCGTATGATGCAATTCGAAATTCTCTCCACTATACGTGTTTTATTACAAAAATAAAGAAACACGAACTGAATAATATCAGACTTTTGCCTTCATTTACGCTCATGAAAAAAAGAAGATTTACAATGATATTCTTTTGTAGATATTTTTTTTACATTTTTGTATTTTGATGTGCATCTACAGTATGATGTATAGAAAAGCTCATTTATTAGTTGATACGAATAGACACATTATCGCTTTATTGTTTTTATTTTTTACTACTTTTGATTCTCTTCAAAAAATCGATAAATCATTTTTGAAAATTCATCCTGTTCTTTTTGTTTTTGTTTATGTTTGCAAAACCATTAACGGTATTGGATTGAAAAATATTTTTGATATTTTGATTATTTTTGCACTATGTTTTATCTTTTATGACTCTAGGCATTGTGTTGTATTAATATCCATTTTTAAGCTATTAAATATAGATATGTTTGGGAATTAAAAAAACGATCTCAGACAATATTAGACTTCAATAAGGTAAATGTTATACATGTTGTGTGTATAAAAATTTTACAAGTATTCAGGAACCTGTAAATATGTCTAAGTATAAAAAATACAATAAATTTTACTTTTGATATAAAGTAAGAAATTCAAAATGTATGAATATATGTTTTTTTAATAATTCTCGTAATTAAAAATATTTTTTTAAGCAAACAAAAAAATTCTGTGTTAACGTAATGTTTCATTTAAATATATAAGTAAATTATATTAATTGTAATTATTGTCTGAATCGATATTAAAAAAAAGGTTTGAAATTTAATTAACTTTCATGTATTGTTTGTATATTAAAATTTAAACACAAGTATTTTCTGTGAAGGCAGTATAAAATATTATAAAAAGCTATGTACCTTTTTCAGCTGTTTTTGTACAATGAATATGAACAAAGGCATCACAACTCAGTATTTCAATTTGAAAATGAATGCACAATTATGGGGGGGGAGTAAACACCCTCTTATAACACCTCAACAAACTATCATGGAAGAAAATTTTTGGTACTGAACAATTGGAAAGAAAGGTCTTCTTTAATAATGTATAAAAATTTTGCCTAGGGGGCGATCTAGATATTAAACATATCCAAACTTTTTTTCCGATGACAATACTCAATTAAAATAATAATAATAATAATAATAATAAATATATCGTCGGTTTAAACCGTGCCTGTACACCAAATATCGTGATAAGTGTTTGAATGATAAGTTTTCGAACAATAAAAATTATAATTGATAGGTATTTGAACTCTAAATATTCAAAATTTAGTGCTTCTAATATTAAATTACATTTTAATGTTTTTATTAATATCTCCTGAAATTATGTGCAATATTTTTTTATGTAGCAATATTACTAAAGTACCCAAACGTAACTGCGTTGAATTTGCAAATTTTGAAATTTTATGATAGGAATTTTAAATTATGAAATTAATTTTCGAAAAAAATATGAATTTCAAATTACATTTTTTTTCATGGATTTAGATTTATCAAGTCCTGCTTAACCGTTTAAAAGCCAATGTTCCCAAATGGGAACATTGTATTATTTGTAATACAAAACATATATTTTCCAACATAATGACAATGTCCTTATTTTTCCTATAAAATATAAGGTTGATTTAAACTTTTGAAAAAAAAATATTTACGTTTAAGCATTTATCATAGGTATAAAGAATATGTGAATTCATTAATTTGCATAAAAAATATATTATATGCTTTTATCGGATTCTCTATACTACTTACATTTAACCGCTTGGAATCTAAATGTTTTTGGAATTCGAGAAAATACTCAAGAACAATGTACAATAGAATATAGCGGAAAATAATTTGTTTTATTTGCATAAGTTGCCAATCAATAATCATGTTCCAAAAAGCGAACACTGAAATGAAAACAGCTAAAAAACTACAGAAACATTTTTTTTTGTTATTTTCTAAATTTGTATGCATAAATTAAAACATTTGAATCAGTCATAGAGGAAAATCAAAATTATTATTACATTGTGACATTAATTCGGTGTTTAAATAAATAATGGAAATCCAAATATAAAATTTCTCTTCTAAGTAGTTTTCAAATTATGCTTAAAAATGACAAAATGATATTTTAAGGGCCGTCTACAATAGAATTGACTAGATATTTTGAAACTTCTTACGTTATTTTGCAATCTAGAAGTTTTTAATTATTGACTGATTGATGCCTACGATGCCTTTATCAAGAAGGAGGCTCTCTCGGTCAACAATCTTGTGCCAAACTTCAATTTGGATACAACTCCTAAAATATGCTCGTTTTAAAATAATGAATTTCTAGAAAGTTTATGGTTCGAATTTCATGATTTGTTTTTAAGACTAATTAATAAGTATAGAGTTTATTTATGCTGTTGGAGAAAACAAAGTTGAAGTTCGTTTTAATATATAGATAGCCTCTTAAACAAATTTTATATGCCGCTTTCGTCATAAATTCGTGCAAACTTTAAAAAGCAGATTAAAGACCAAGCACTGTCAGTTTGTAACTTTTAAAATCGAAAAAAAAAAAGATTTTCTGTATATTATAAATAAATAATAGGTTTTGTTTTCGTTTAAACAAATTGTATGTAAGCTTATTATAATCTTCCAAATATACTCAAATTCATGTCAGGTATATTTCGATTACAATTCAGCACAATTTGTATATTTACATGCGTTTTCTTGCGCGGACATTATCTTCCCTTCAGTTCAGTTAAATAAAAAATATATACTTATATATTTATCAAAAGTATCAAAATGGATTTTTTCCTATTGAAAATTGCTTATTTTTTGAGGCTGATCCACAAATCTTGCTTGAAAAATAAAAATGAAACAAGTTTTCTTTTAAAAGGAATATGATAATAAGCGTATTAAAATAAAAATAAATTTTACTATCTGTACAACAATAGAAAACAGAAAATGTTGCCCAAGACTACTTGTGTATTCAGCATTCTCATTGCGATTCAGGGAAATCATTAAACAATGCTTGTAAGAGACAGTCTCAAGAGCGCACTGTAAAGAAATATAAAATGTAAGCAAAGATGAAACATTTTTTGTTATGTAAAACAATTGATGTTTACTATACTTTATTCAGAGAAAATCAAAGGTATGTTTAAACAAATATGATACATTATTTATTTTTCGGTTGTAATAGATGGTATTACAAATAAAGAAAGGATAAAATATTTTCACTCGTACGACATTGTTCTCATAAGGATAAAGTAAGTAGCGAAAAGACAACAGTTCAGCAGAAAAAAAATCAATATATATTTATTAAATTAAATATATTTATTTATTTTGTAAAAAGAAAAAGTATTTTGTAAGAAGAACTATTTCCAAAGAAAGAACATTTGGAATCTATATTGCACCCAAATTAATAGTTTTCAATTTATTTCTATAGTATTTGAAAGGAAGATTTAATCCTTATGTATTATTATCTATTATAAAGTATGAGAACAACATAATGTCGAAAATATTTTATAAACAATAGAAATGATTATTTAATTTTTAAAGCGTTTAATTTTTTTTTACATATTTATGTTTTATGAAATATTTTATTTATATATCTTGAAGGGAAAGACAAGAACATAAAAAAATGTGATGTATTAAAAAAATCTGTAAAATTAATAACATTTTTCTAGGAAGCTGGGAATATTATAACTTTTTGTGCAACTAAAAAAATTAATATATATATATACAGGGTGTTTCACAAAGGACCCCTAACTTTAAAAATCTATAACTCGGAAACGGTGATAGAGAGAAGCATGAAACCAGTGGTGTGTTTATAAAAGAAATCATAAGAATCTTATACATAAATAAAAAAATAGTTAAAAATAGCGCTCATAAATGGCGCTGTGAGCATTAAGACCTTCTAAAGAGAGTTAAGAAGCATTGAACGACCAGACGTCGAAGTCCCACTCCCTATGCCTCTGCTTCTTCAAGCCTCGGCCACGCTATGATCGTCCCAGAATAGGGTCTATGTCTCTGTGTTTCCTTTATTTTAAAGAAGATAGGTTTTAAGGATAAGTGCAAGACAACACCAGATACCGGGCTTGCTTATTCCTTTCGTGACGTCACAAAAGTTGGCTGAATGACATCCAGCGATTGGTACAAAATGATGGGTGCGTCACTTTGAGGCCTGTTTGTACCAATCGCAGATAGCGGCCCGCCACCTTTTGTGACGTCGTGATAAGGAATGAGCAAGCCCGGTACCTAATGTAGCCCTGATAAGGGGGGTCTCTGTGGCCGAGTGGTCAAAGCACCATGCCGCTAATCGCCTTCGAGTGTAGGAGGTTGGGGGTTCGTATCTCACTGGCTACATTGCACGCATTCTTTGTGTGAAGCTCCCTGTTGTCTATCTCTTGTGTTGTAAAATTTCCTTGTGCTATCTCGTCCTATAATATTGACGATCATTTATAAGCAGGCATAAAGAAGACGCAGAGATATAGAGCCTGTTCTGGGACGAACATCGCGTCGCCGAGACTTGAAGGAGAGATTTCGCAAAGATTTAGTCATGCATAAATGCATGCATAGATTTAGTGACACAAATACATATATATAAATAGATAAATATACGTATGCATATATATATATACTAGCGGACCCGACATACGTTGTCCTGTCACCGACAGACGGATTCCTTCTTGGCACCGATTCCAGAAAATCAAATAAATGTACGTAAATATGGTAATACGCACGATAAACACTATGCTCTTAATTTAATTTCTTATTACAATTATGTAAGGAAGTTATTTTTCACTCTTCAGTATTTTTTGAAGTCGGTTCAATTTTTGATAGAAAAGTTTATTTTTCTCTTTTTAGTTAAAAGTTAACGATTTTCTGAAGTCGGTTAATCAAAATTATAATACGGGAAATATTATTGTAAAGTATACACGTTTGTCAGGAGGGGGGTTCGATCACGCGATCTCTTTCCTCAAGAAGCTGAACTTGAATCTGGCGCCTTAGACCGCTAGGACATGCCGTGAGCACTCTAATTATCGAACTTATTCAACACTTTTAATTCGCGAAAAATCACTAACTATTAGTTTCTGCCTAATTACTAAAAAAGTACTGAATCAATTTCGAGGAAATGTGAATCAAAACCATTCTCGAATCCACTGGAACGCACACACAGAATTTCATTAAAATCGATCCAGTCGTTTAGGAGGAGTTCAGTGACATACACACGCACAGAAGATTTATATATATAAAGATACACACATACACACGCATATATATATATATATATATATATATGTATACATATCATACAAGTATTTCAAGAAATGTTCACTTAAAAATAATACATTCTGCCTATACTAAATATAAAGGCATTTCTACACATATATTTCATACAATAAGGATCACATTTTGAAAAAGGTCAAGTCGAACTTTCAGATTCTTGGAGTGAATAAAACTAACTACGCCTACAGTCTAAAGAAAAAGCACAAAAATAAAACAAAAACTTTGTTACAGATCAAAGTAAAGAAAAGAAAATTTCTTCGACTTTTTGACCAAGAAGAAAAAACATTTTATCAAAACTGTGACATTTGAGCCATTACTTAAAAAAATAAATAAATCTAAAATCTTTGCTAGGTAAAACATATTAAGAAGTATTAAAGTAGATTCAACTAAGAATTTGGACAGGCAAACTGGAAATGAAATTTTCTGAAAGATATGAAAAGTTTAATGTTAGTAGAAGAGAAAAGTTTTTATCACAAAATTTTCATTTATATGTACCAAGCTTTTCTAAATTGGATGCATTAGTTTATTTCTTTTATTAAGGACGTATATCATGCATACAGATTCTAGTAACAGATTCTAGTATACAAATTCTAGTTAGAGAATTAAGACTAAGACATAGATTTTGAAGTATGCATTCATGATATTGATTATAAAAAGCATGCGTCCGAAAATTGTCATTTTTTTTTATAGTACATTGACAAAATTGAAAAAAAAAGTATTACTTATGTTTTCGCATGACAATTTAACCTGAAAAAAGAAGTCTTGATTTTTTTATCGAGAATCTTTGGACTTGTTGATGGATTAAGGAAGTAAATTCATCTGAGAAGGTAAGCAACATGATGCAATGCTTAGCATACATTTAATGAAAACCAAACTAGTCGCCAGAGGCAGCTCGTTATGTAAAAGCATTTCAACACAGAATTTATTATTAAATCTACTAATGAAATAAGAAATATTCAAACAATATTAAAAGTATATTTTTTAATAAATCACCACATTAATATTAATAGAAAAAAATTTATTTATAGCTAAATACCATTCTAACATGAATTGCTCGCAAATATATAGGCATGCATAAATGCTTGCATAAAATTAGCGACACACACACATATATATAAATAGATAGACACACGTATACAAATACATATATATAACATATGTGTATTTCAAGAAACTTTCACTTAAAAATCATGCACTCTGCCAATACTAATAATAAAGACATTTCTACACATATAATTCATACAATAAGGATCACATTTTAAAATAGATCAAGTCGAGCTTTTAGATTCTTGTAGTAAATAAAACTAACTACGCCTGCAGTATAAAGAAAAGACATAAAAATAAAACAGAAACTTTGGTATTGCTCAAAGTAAAGAAAATAAAATTTCTTCGACTTTTTGACGAAGAAGAGAAAACGTTTTATCAAAACTGTGACATTACATAAAAAAATATAAATAAATCTAAAATCTTTTGCTAGATTTTACAGAATAAGACAAAATAATAATAAGACATTTTAAGAAGTATTAAAGTAAATTCAACTAAGAATTTGGACAGGTAAACCGGAAATGAAATTTTCTGAAAGATATGAGAAGTTTAATATTATCAGAAGAGAAAAGTTTTTATCACAAAACTTTCATTTTCCGGAAGTATTAATTAATTAATTTAATTAAGGATGGATATCATGCATATGTTATAGAGATTTTAGTGACACAAATGATTGAAGTTAGAGAATTAAGACTAAGACATACATTTTGAACGTATACATTTGAGATATTGATAAGAAACATCATACGTCTGAAAATCGTCATTTATCGTCTTATAGTACGTCGATAAAATTGAAAAATGGTAATACTTATGTTTTCACATAACAATTTACTGTGCGAGTAAAAGATCGTAAATTGTTACTGAATCTTTCATATTAAAAGTAGATGCTTAACACAAATACAAGTGTTTTCAGTGTTCTTTTGAAAAACTTGAAGAACAACTTTGAAGAACCACTTAGTGGGATTCGATTACGATATGTCGATGTTACGCATTATTGTGGTCTGTACGGTAAACTCAAAGAAGTATTATCATCCGAAAAAACCAAATTTTTTCATTGAACGTAAGATATTAAAACACTTAGCTTAATAGTGTAATAAATGATATAGCATGACAACAAAATAGGAAATAAAACGCAGCAACCGTTTGTAATTGAAATACCTATGTCATTTTAACGTAAATATAGTAAAGTATTTCAGCATTAAAAATCAAAATGTTCGTCTTCTGTAACAAGGGGGCAGAAGTAAACGATTTCTCTGACAATACCCTTAAAATAGGCAATAAAATCTTCAAAATGACATAGCATACACTGAAATTTTGTTTCGTGTTATTTAAAAATAAAGCCTTCACTTTAGGGATAATAAAAGTAATGATCATTTTCTGAAAACCAGAAATTTCTTGTCAGATTAAAACATTGTTAAAAAGCATATCATACTTAGCAAACTGTTTATTTATTATTTTTTTACCCAAGTTGTTTAGTGATATTGAAAGGACTAGACTTAAATAGATTTTTTAAATACAGAAAAATGAAATAACATTCTATGCCATTTTAACACATGTATAATTAAAGTGTCTATATATATATATATATATATATATATATATATATGTATATATATAATTATTAAACTATCATTAAATTGCATCAACTGCTTAATTAATAGCTTGTAATATTCTATTAACTTATCATTTACTGATGAAACCTTATTGCCTTAATTCGTAATTCAATGTGTGACATACTAATTGTTAAAACATTTATAATTTATCAAGTAAGTTATCAAGTTAAATTATCAAAATTAATATATTTTTTATGAAGTTCTACAATATATTATTAATTCTCCTTTAGTTGATTCAGATCAATTTGTCATGATGTTTTTTATATATTTATAATGAATATTACATGCTTAAATAGTCATTTACACTCTTTTATCAAAATATTTCATACAAAACACCGTTTGTAAATAGATGGCCCATAGATGGCACCATCAAGCATTTTATTAATCCTTCTTTTTCGCAACATCTGACGTCATTCTTTTTAAACTTTTTATCATTTTAATAAAATAGAATTTCAATTAATTTACAGACCATGTCTTGTTTAATATGATTTAATAATTCAATATTATTAATAATAGGAGAGTGTGGTGTACCTTGGACATAAGTTCAGCTAGGACATATGCAAATTCTTGCGTTACTGGTTTAGATTATTAAACAAGAACATTTGTAAATTAAATATTTGCCACCAGAGATCTCATTTAAGTTCTTAACATTCGGTAAGAAGCGCAACTAATTGTACAATTTTTAATAAAGGAAATTCACTTTTCAAAAGTAAATTTTTCTTAGATATTTCAATGTTACTTTTATACTAAAACACATCTTTAAAAAATGAGAATGATTCAGAATAAAGCAATGCTCTAACTACTACACCATGTGCTTTAAATAAAGTTAGGCCTAACCTTAACATCATGATTGGTAGTTTTGTTTTCAAGTGTCAAGTGGTGGGCCTTGAACCTATTAAATGTGGTTAACCTTGGACTGTGTCCAAGGTACATTAGGTATTGTCTAATAAATCTGAAGTTAAATAGAAGTCTAATAAATTACTGAAGTCTAATAAATCTGAAGTTAGCTCAAGAAGTTAACATTTGGAATTGACTTATCTAATTATAATCTTGGCTAAAATAAATATAATTACTATTATAAATAATTTTAATGTTTTTTTCGTGATTATAGTAAGTGTAATTGCTCTGAATTTTTTTGGTCTATTTAGACCTTCTTATATTTAAAACATAATAAACAATGAAATGCATAAAAAATGTATATATCTGGCTTCTTGTTTAATAAATAAATAATTTATTCACTAAAAACAAGTTTTTTTTCCCATTCTCAGTAATGAGACCACGGTACATCACTAGTGGTGTACCTCGGTCAAAATTTCATTTTATTTTTAATTTAAAATTTTTCATGAAATTTTTTTATATAAAAACTTAAGATAAATATATGTGGTGTATAACATCATAAGGTTTTATCAAATCTTTTTTTTTTTTTTTTTTTTTTTTTTTTTTTTTTTTTTTTTTTTAGTTTTGGAATTTTTTTAAATTAAAAATTAAAAAGTCAAAATAGGTCCAAGGTACACCACCTTCACACAGTTTTTTTTAATTAAAATAATATATGTATATATATGGTTTCTGTTGTTTACAAGTTATCATTAATCGTATTTTATCTCTTAACTGTTATTGAAATGAAATTGCAAATTTGAATTTTCCCCCTACCTGTTGCCGAATGTATACTGTAAGTTTTACTATTTTCTCATTATATTGTTATTGGTCTAATATATGTCTTGTTTTTTCATTGACTTAAATTTTGATCTTACGGTTAATCGTGTATTTTAGAAATCACTTCTAGGATTTTCCTGATTTCTAATCAGAAATTAATCTTAATTGATGTGTTTACTTGGTAATACCTTGAAAACGAGCCAAGTATCACAGTTTCCAACAATTTATTATTGTTCCAATATTACTAACTCCTCTTGTCTTGTTTAAGTTTGTTATTTATTGGATTATTATATATTCATTGTAGATGTTAAAAAGTATTTCTGTATAATGGATATATATATATATATATGAAAAATGTGCATGTTCTTCATTGAATGACGTAAATTTCAAAAACAGCAAAAATACACTGAGGTAATTTGATCTTTTAAAGACATTTTAAAATAAAGAATTCGTCCTATCATTGTATTCATTACTGAACAATTCAGTGTGTGGCAACAGGAAAAAAATGAAGGAATTAGAAAATGTACAAAGTGCTATTTCTGTAATATTAAATTATGGAAGGTGGGTATAAATGTAAGTATATAGCACTTTTATGATTTTTCAAAGTTAACAGGGATCTTTTCCATGTTCTAACACGTATTTGCAGCAAGTATAGTGCAAAGTGCAGCAAGTGTCTTGGAAATCTGTCAAAAATTAAAGATTTGAATAAGGAACATACACACAGAGAACGACTTACATATACAGATTTAGATAGATAGATGTGATGAGTCTGCGCCTGGAAATAATTCTTAAGTGCTTTGTATAATGACGATAAAAATAAAAGTTTTTTTTTAAATAAAATTATATGAAGATGTATTAGACTTCACTACTATAGCGCATATATCAGTAAAAGATTATATTAAATGCAATTCTAGATAAATCTAAAAATATATGCAGAGACTTGTATAGCAAGCATTTAAAATGCATCAGGGTATACTTCAATACTACCACAAGGCACACTTGATATTGTAATATCAAGTGTGCCTTGCGTTCAGAGCTAAAAGAGCAAAAATATAAATCGTGTATAGCACGTACGCGTGTATAACGTACACTCCAACTTTACAAGTAAAAAATGCGATTTCTTAAAATCTCGTATATGACGCGCACCAAAATTTTGATACGCTAATGAAGAATGACCAAATAAATTTCAGTAAAAAAAAGTCGGAAAAACATTACACCAAACCAGAAAACGAGACGAAAATGCATTTTTAGATTTCGGTTTGTAAGAGAATGACGAGAAATAGAAATGAGTGACGGTAAAGAGAATTGCTAATTAGCGTTTAGATAATGTCACTAGCTCTGTTGTATAAAAAACTGCAAGGCGTGAAATAAATGTGCAGTAAGGTGGATGGAAAAAATTGAATTTTTTCATATCCACTATTAATAGTGCGGAAAAGTTGCCTTTTGTAATTAGAAGAATAATGCAAAAAAATTTTTGAAATCGGTTAATATCTTTAGGTAGCGCATCGCACTTGAAGTTCGGAAAATTTGACCAAAAATGACATTTATTGAAATTAATGATGAAAATTAAAAAATTTTCGAACCTGCATCTAATAGTGTGAAAAAGTTTCCGTTTATAACTAAAAAGATAACGTAAAAACTTTTTTGAAATCTGTTAATATCTTTAGGTCGCCCATCGCACTTGAAGTTCGGAAAATTTGATTAAAAATGACATTTTTTGGAATTAATGAGAAAAATTAAAAAAAAATTCGAACTTGCTTGTAATAGTACACTAAATGAACCTTTTACAATTAAAACATAACTTTTTTTTCTTTTTTAAATCTATTAATGCCTTTAAGTCCATTTAAGTTAGCGAAATTTTATGAAAATTGACGTTTCATATAAAAGATAAAAAGTCGTCTTCTTTTCTCATTTTTTTCTAATAACATAAAAATATTCCATTATATGCATAGAAACGTAAAATAAAATCAATTTTAAAATTGGTTAATAATTTTTCATAATGCATTGTTTAAAATTACGAAAAAGTTTAGAAAAGTATATTTTTTAACTATTTTATTTATTTAAAGTTAAACATTTATATTGAACAGATTTAGAACACTACTTAATGAGACATTCTTCAACGAAAAAATTTAAATCAATTTTAAAGAAGTTTTACTCATGCAATATTAGGCTATTTGCATTATAGTAATTTTAGAAAATAGTTATTTTTCTTTTTAACCTTCATTTTTTACATCATGTAAAGCCTTGTAGTGAGATTTGTTATCAAATGTTGACATTAGTGATCGCGAAAGCAAAGATGATCAAATATAGCCGTATCTGCTATTAGTGCCACATCCTTTTCCAGAAGCCTCAGTCACAAGTTTCACACATCATTTCACCGCTTGTGTGTGTGGTACGGAAATGCCCTTATTGTTTTCATTTCCAATTCTGAGAGAGATTTCGATTCAATAAAAGAGAAAATTCTCTCTGGACAGATTCTGAGCACTGGGAAAAAGATTTAGTTCCCGCATATAGAATCTAAATTGTAGCTCTAGAAAAAATAGTTCCATGTCATCCTTATAAATTCTAGTTTTATTTGTTAGCGAGTTCTAGAGTCTCCTATTAGAATTCAAGAGCGTTTTTCTGTTTTTTAGTTGTCAAATTTATTTACAAATTCCTCCAAATTGAGGAGATCGCAAGAGGTTCTATTTAGTAACGATAATTCTAGTTTATGAAACCATTCCCAAAAACAAGCTATAATTTCTTGTAACTGAAATGATTTAATATCGTCTCGTTACTTAGAAAACAAGAGACTAGAAATGCCAGGTCATTTTGTTTATTCAGCATAGTCGTTTAACCTATTCGCATAGTTCGGCGATCTGTAATTCTAGTTTAGGTATTCAGAAAGTGAGTAACTATTCATTCTAGGTGAAGGCAGTATATATTTTTTCTCAGTGTGTAAAAAGGTGGTGAAGTAACTTTGCAGCTCGACCAATCAGTTAGTTCAGTCTAATCCTTAGCACCAAAATTTAACTTGCGTATCACAAAATCTCTCACAGTTGCCATTTGTTCTGTCACCAGTTTCATTGCTTTCAAAACTTGTCGTAATCCTCTCGCACATGCTCCCTCTCATCTGCAATCATTGCCAATAATAGGTTTTATGGATGAGTGAACTAAGCGTTACCCTCAATAACAGGGTCTGTAACTTCCTGCAGACTTTTTGATAGGTAACGCGATGTTATTATTGTCTTGTGTACGTGCTTTGATCCATATATGTATAATGGAATTATTCTTCTTAATTTCAAACCATACAGGCACATATGTTTCTATGATGAATAAAACTAACTGCTTCGTTTCAGTTCTACGGTTTTTTAGTGGATATATACAGTCTGAACATTCTATTGGCGGTCGTTAGAAATGAGAAATGGTCCCTGGATCTCGGACAGAAAGATCCCCAGGACAGAATCCCGATCACACAGCATTTGATTTTTTAAAAAGATATTTTTGATCTTTACTGAGGTCATTTGGGTTTTCAACAGTTACTGTTGGGCGAGAGCAATTGATTGGTTCAAACTTTATGACAGGTTGTCTTTAGCAAGCAGGTAGTTGCTTGCCTACAAGACGAGAAAATAATGCTGGCCGTTTGTTTTTATCTTTAATGCATTGAAACAAGTGCCTAAAAGGCAATTCGATGAAATGCAACAAGTAAATGCACCGCTGCAAGGGCCTGCATATCTTCATTTCCAAGTTTGGAATAACCCTTTTTTTTTCAATTCCGTATTGATAGAGGAGCTATCACATCCAAATACAAAGACTTCATCTAAGCAGATATTCTTCTGAGGCAGATATAAAACGATACTTTCACAAATATTTTTTCCGGTTCTATTCATAAGCGTTAGATGACCAATATATTTTGATCATCCGGTTCCTGAATTAAAGAAATGTGCCCTTCCCTATTAGAATTTCGATAGTGTTTAACACCGATTTTTCTTTGATATAACGTAACTGTTTGTGGTAATTACATGACAAGCCGGAAAACCAGCTGTGTTCACAGCTTATATGCGCACTGAGCAATTGGAATAGAAAAAAATCGGTTTATCAGTTGTTTTTGTAATCAGCCTATGTCAATTTTGATCATATTTTCCAAATTTCAGGTACGATGCGCGATTTAAAGGTATTAACAGATTTTTTTTAAAAAAAGTTATTTTTTAATTGTAAAAAGTTACTTTAACGTACTATTACAAAAAAGTTCGAATTTTTTTTTAATTTTCCTCATTAATTCCAAAAAATATCATTTTTGATCAAATTTTCCGAACTTCAAGTGCGATGGGCAACCTAAAGATATTAACCAATTTAAAAAAAAAAATGCGTTATCTTTTTAGTTATAAAAGGAAACTTCTCCGCAGTATTAGAAGTAGGTTCGAATTTTCTTTAATTTTCATCATTAATTTCAAAAAATGTCATTTTTGGTCAAATTTTCCGAACTTCAAGTGCGATGCGCGACCTAAAGATATTAACCGATTTCAAAAACCTTTTTTGCGTTATACTTCTAATTACAAATGGCAACTTTTCCGCAATATTAATAGTGGATTTGAAAAAATTCGATTTTTTCGACCCATCCTAATGTGCAACTTCAATTAAGTAACATTTTCCGAGTTTTAATATCTTCTTTGAATAATTTCTTGTTTCATATGTATATCGTTCGACTGCATCCAACAGTAAAAAATTTGTCCATGTATAAGGCGCACCTTGGAGTTTTGCCCTAAAATTTTCAAAAAAAAAAAAAAAAAAAAAAAAAAAAAAAAAAAAAAAAAAACAGTGCACTTTATACACGAGTAAATATGGTATTTAAAAAAAAATCAGGTATTAAAAAAAATTAATTAAATATGCAGTTTATTTTAATGTTCTTTTAAATCAATATTCAAATGATGTTCAAAATTCACTATTTGATCATATTTTTCAAAATAAAGAAAATTGTTAAGTAGGTAAACGGTCCTCTTATATCTGCTACAGTGGAAAATAACTAATATTTTTTACATAATCGTTAGCTTTATTTATATAAAAGTAATTAAATTTTATTTAAAAATAATTACAATTAAATCACAATTAAAATAACAAATGGATTTAGGCATTATGAAATTGCAGTTAAATAACTGCAAATTATTTAGAGTAATTTATTTTAATTCATTTTTGTTTTGTTTTTCAACTATATAAACGTTTATAGGAAAGTTTTTTAAATTAATTACGACATAGTATATTTGAATATTATATTTTAAATTTCAATTAAAATATATTTATTTCATACTGTTACGTAATATTAAAAGAATTGATACCCTGACAGAAGTCTCTATTAAGATTCTTTAAATAAATTAGTTAATATTCCATTATGTTTTTCTTCCATTGTTTGATGGAAGGTTTCTTTATTAGACATTTTTGTTCTTAACCAAATATAATAATTACTGCAAAATAAAGTCTGCTTAACTTAATTGCAGTTTTAATTTTAGACAGATATTTTTTCCCGAAGAGTTTTTTAAAATGACGTGAACTTGAAAAATAAAAGTTTCTTTTTGTAAGAATTCAAAAGCATTCACTTAAAATATTTGTCACTTTATTTTGAAACATGCAATTTTATTATTGTTCCTAATTATCTGGAACTGCTTTTTTAAATATGTTTTAATTGATCTTTATTTAAGAAAAGTCTTTCTTAAAAAGGCTATTGATGCAACCTGATATGACACTTGTATTTCTATTTTATGGAGTATTTTAAATTTTTAATATGGTTTCTTTACATTTTTGTATTGATTTAACTAAAGTAAAAAGTATTGTAGATTCTGTAGCTCAGATATATGTTTTATTATTTTTTTCTTATTTGCATGAGTGATTGGAAATTATAAAATAATGTTGATGCATTTAATTAACGAAAATATGAATTTCTACTATTAAGTAATATTTACTGATGATCCTTTTCATACATTTCTTTTGAATTAAAAATTTCCATCCCCACGATCCGGATAAAAAAAAAAAAAAAATCTAATGACAGAATCTATTTTTGTCGTATTAACTCAAAGAAAATACACCATTAATACAAAGAAATGAAAATTTTCACTGTTTAAAAAAAATATATTTTTTAATCTTGTTTTTAAATTTTTACGTTAGTTTGCATGTTTAAATTTTCATGTAAATTTGTTAAATTTGCCATGCTTGTAGCCTGGGTGAACCATAAAAAACACCTACGAATGATATTTACCTTCACTGTATTAACAATTACAAAAAAAAAAACACTGTTGACAAACACTATCTTCTTCGCGTTAACAGTATTTTTAATTTTTGATATTTCAATATTTACTATTGAAAAAGTCTCTTTTTTACTTTCTTCTATCTTTACAAGAAGAAAGTATTGGATTCATGAAAATTTCTGACTTCCGGTTTTCGACGGATTTATACGTTTTAGAAGGCCCTGAACACGTTTTGACTATTTTTAGAAAATGTCTGTCTGTGAGTCTGTCCGTCTGTCTGTCTGTGAGTCTCTGTATGTGACAAAAAAATTGTGGACGCTCTATCTCAAGAACTAATACTCGAAATTTAATAAAATTTTATATTCAGTTAGACCTTGATATGAATTAGAGCCTATTAATTTTTGGTGAAAATTGGCCTGCAGGTGGAGCTGCTATACTACGTTTTTCATAATTTTCAAGATTGCTATATCTCAAGAACTAATGCACAGAATTTCACCAAACTGCAGATTCTGTGACCCCTTGATATACATAGATGCGGATTAAGTTTTGGTGTAAATTGGCCAGCAGGTGGCGCTGCAATGCTACGTTTTTCATGATTTTCATGATAGCTATATATCAAGAACTAATGCACAGAATTTCACCAAACTTCAGATTCCGCGATACCTTGAAATACATAGCCGCTGATAATGTTTTGGTGTGAACTGCCCTATAGGTGGCGCTGCTATGCTACATTTTGCACGATTTTTGCGATAGCTAAATGCAGAGAACTTCATCAAATTTTAGATTCTGTTACACTAGAATATATAACATAATTAGACGCTGATTACATTTTGGTATTAACCTTGTAACAGGTGGTGCAGCTATGCTGTATTTTGCACGATTTTTCCGATAGCTATATCTCAACAACCAACGCACAGAATTTCATCATACTGCAGATTTTGTTACAAAATGACATATAACATAATTACACGATGATTACGTTTTGTTCTAAATCCTTCAACTGATGGCGCTGCTGTGCTATATTTTACACGGTTTTTTTAAACTAGCTATATCTCAAGAACTAATGCACAGAATTTCGTCAAACTTCAGATTCTTTTGCACCGTAACATAGACGCTTTTTTACGTTTTGGCATAAATTGTCCAAGATATGGTGTTGCTGTGCTACGTTTTGCAAATTTTTTGTTATAACTATATCTCAAGAACTAATGGACGAAATTACATCAAATTTCAGATTCTGTTAGGTCTTGACATAAATAGATGCTTATTAGGTCTTAGTATAAATTACCCAACATGAGGCACGACTAAGCTCATTTTCTCAGAATATTAATTAAATTTTGCGTTTTAGGTTTTTCGGATACCAGAATCTCTTTAGGCTAGGTCAAATGTTCGAGGAAATTGGATAGTGAGTAACTTTGGGGTCACCACGTTTTTTTTTTTTTTTTTTTTTTTTTTTTTTTTTTTTTTTTTTTTAAATATTAAAATGTACTTATGAGATAGAAGAAAATTTTGGGATGGACACATCCAACTAGTTTTATATATTAATGTTAAGAAATTGACCGAATTTATGCAGGGGGAAAGAGGGGGGAGTACAGAATTAGATGCACTCAAATATACCAGACTTCTAAATCAATTAAAGCTTTATACAAGTGGTATAGATGAGTCTTATAAATTATAAGGCTTTGAAAAATGTCGGTTTGTTTATAAAAAAGTAATATATTTAGACTGTTACTCAAATCGAAGTATTCTGTTTATAGTAAAATATGCAATGTATTTCCACATCTATTTGTTAGCAATATGCGGAATTTTCAAAAGTCCAAAATAAGTGTCATTGCACTAAAATGTATTGATGCCTATTTAATGTATTCGGAAATGTAAGTACAAATTTCGTACGAATTATTAATAAAAACTGTCATCTATAATTCCATTAAGGATGATGAAATATTAGCAGTTTCAAAAATTTCGTTGAGAAAGCATTGCTACAAGCAAAGTATAAAAACTTAAAAAAAAAATAACTTTATCAAACTTTTTTTCGAACATCTAGATATAACTAACGTATTCATATTTAAAATTAAATGATTCAAGATTACTTTACAAGATTAATAAATAAATAAATAAATAATCGGTCTAAATTATTTGTTTTTAAAAATATTTAGCTTTTTATACAAATTATTTTAATTTTCCAAATTTACAAAATGAAACTGCTAATGACATAAAAACATACATATAAAAGGAATAATTTTGCCGGAGTTTTTCCTCACTTGTAAAAATAAAGATGACAAACCTGTTGCATTTGGCGTCCAGGGGTGAAAAGGTGCCATCATTTGACACCTGTGGGTGTGAAAATGTGTTTGAGGTGCCGTTTGATTCCTCAATGGGAGATTCACGCTAATTTAAAATTTTCATAAAGCAGGACTGATACCTAAAAGAGTTTAAAAATGTAGATTGCAATTCAAAATTTCTCGAATATTAACTTCATAATTCATATCATAAAATTATAAAAATTGCAAATTCAACTTATTTATTTTTGAATATTTTAGTACTATTTTTACATAGAAAAATTAGCACATTAGAATTATAATTTCTGGAGATATTACTACAAATTTCAAAATGTAATTTAACATTTCAAGCACTAATTTTGATATGTTTATAGTACAAAAATTATCATTCAAATGACTTAAAAACTGGTTTCTAGGCATAATTTATGCCATTAATTTGAAGTATCTTGTTAAAATTGGGTATTGCTGAAAATAAAATAAATGTTAAGTCACCTTCTTTTTATAATTGTTTAACAAATTTTATATATATCATTTAAAAGTGGACTTTATTTCCTATTTTTCAATTTCAGGAAATTTCTTCTAAAGATAACTTGTTGAGGAATTAATTGGAGATGTTTATTTTATTTATTTATTTTTCATAACTGTACATATAGCACAATAAATAGATTTTCCATGTCACTACACTTATGAAAGATGTATCAGTGGAATAAAATGATGTTTTTTTTTTTTTTTTTTTTTTTTTTTTTTTTTTTTTTTTTTCTAGATGTGCAACTTTTTCAACGGATGAGCAGCGATATGTGCTATCAGTTGAACCCCCTAAAGCAAAAAGTTCGGTGTTTAGTTGGACCTGCAGATTGACAGAAAGTCTTATTGATTCCTACACTAATGGCCTTCGTTAAAACAATATTTTAATTGAAACTGAAAAATTATGTTGAAGGTTTTTTTTTTCTTTATAATTTTTTGAAATATATATTTTTACAATTTTCTTTGTTGCGTTTTGAAATGCATACGTAAAACGGAAGAAGGATATTACTTTAGCTCGTTTTTCATGATACGCTAAATAATATTAACGAAAATTTTGTTACAATTTAAGAAACTTATACTTTTATTTTTTAAAACAATTTTTTTCTTTCATGCCACTTAATGAAATATTTTAAAAAGAAAAACAGAGTTAAAAAAGCAAAATTCAAGTATTGAAAACTAGTATGATACTGATATTAAATCGTGAGCAGTTTAAGAAATACATTTTAAAGAAATTCTCAAAAGATTTTATTGTAACAAGGGTGTAAAATCGATAACTATATTTCTCAAAAAAGTACAATTTGAATATTTTATTTCTAAAATCTTAAATCAAATTCTGCAGAAAGAAAGAATATTTGATACAGAGTTACGTCAACAATTTCTCAAGTCAGAAATATGCATGTATAAATCTATTTTCATGAAATTTCGAGATTCCAGTCACATATTCGCTTAAAATATGTGTTTACAAATTTTGTTAAGCATACACGGTTCGATATGAAATTTAATATCAATATTTAAATAATTTATACATTTCATTTGAAGGGAAAATGCTAATATTTCTCTATCTGAAGAAGTTCTTGAAAGCAGCTGATAAAAATAAGGGGATTTTTTTCATTCAAATTTATTTATAGAAATTTTAGACAATCTTTTAAAAAATGATACATATGTATATACGTGCGTAATCTTGAAGAAATTTATAGTAATAAATTTTAGTTTAGGCTGAGGAAAGGGAATATTTTAACAAATGTGAAGTAATTAAATAATTTATAATATACATATTTACAAATGTATTTTCTTTATGAAGTAAGTTATTGTTCAGTTAAATAATTCATTTTTCACATTTACTTTATGATCATACTTAGAAGGTTATTAAACTTATCGATATCAGGTAATATCTAAATCTGATGCTTAATAAAAATTTGGGTATTTGTTCTTGAGATATTGCAAAAAAAAAGAATAATGCTTCATTTTAGCGCCACCCGTTGGGTACATTACGAAATAAAGCAATTAGCACCATTTTATATCATAGATTAACGGTATCTGAAGTATTTTTATACGTCTCCATTAGATCTAGAGAAGAAATGATAAATCAGCATAGTGGCGCAACATATGGGCGATTTAGACTAAAAAGTTATTAACAACAGATTATATCAGAGACTAACATAAGACAGAATTGCATTGGATTTCGCTCATTAGATCTTGAGATAGAGCTCCCTCAAAATGTGTGTCACATTACAAAGAAAAACAGATTTTCAAACAGACTTACTCATAGACATTTTGTAAAATCATTTTTCTTCAAGTTCCCTGAACAATAAAACGTGTAAATACGTCAAAAACCGGAGTTTTTAAATTTTTCATCAATCCAATATTTTTTTCTTGTTACGATAGAAAGAAGTAAAGGTAGGCAAAATAAAAAATAGCACACTTTTTAAAAAGATGACTAGTTAGAAGTGGCAATTCAAAAACTTTCTTATATTTCATGTATGTTAATACTTCAAAATTCGCTACCAAAATTAAATAACCAACAGTTTCTTACTCGTTTCTTAAAAAAATTACTCAAATTTTAGGTCTGACTAATAAATTATTTAAAACAATAAAAAATATGATGTTACAAATTTTAGGATTTTGATAGTTTTCATATCAAATATTTTAACTTTATTTTATTTAAGCCAAAATTAAAATTGCTTCTCATTATTTTCAAATAGTATGTTTTCTGATATAAAAACAAACTTTAAGGTAATATGGACAACAGTTTTTTTTTCTTAAGTGTACCAAACAAACAAGTTACTTAGAAAAAAAAAAACTACTTTGCTTTTAAGCTACTTATTTTGCTTCAGAATGTTAATTAATGCCTGAAATTTACATCTTTGTATTTATATATGTGCTATGTTTGTATTTTGCTTGAAAAATATATTTCTGTCTGTAATTTTAAATAAAATACAGGTGAAATATTTCGAAAAATCTGTCTCATTTTAGTTTTCGATGTGCTCCATGTGCCCTCAATAAATGTTATATTATTAAGGAGAATATAACTTTTAAACTTAAAAATAATTCTTGGTTTTTGTTTCATGTTGAATCTTTTAATATTTCTTAACATCTTAACAATATACAAAACAAAAAACGCATTCAAAATTCTGCAGTATTTCTTAAGCTACAATCATTTAGATACGTTGTGTAACATTGAATATCCGTAGATATCCGAGTTTCTAATTTTAGTATTCTCATATTAGTAAACTAGAAATTTGAGAGCATAGGTATTTCCAAATATGTAATCTGCAATGTTTTTTTAAATAACAAACGATAAAACAAAATGATAAAACAAAATAAATAAACATATAGGATATATTATGTATTTATTTATATATATATGTATATATATTTATTTATTTATCGGATGAAACAAAATAAATAAATAAAAAAATATAGATAAAAAATAAAAACTCCACATACTTTGTAATTTACTTAAAATGCATTAAACTTGAAAAAAAATTGTATTACAATCGAAATTTTTTTCGACTTCCGGTTTTCGACGGATTTACACGTTTTAGGGGTCAGAGATTCCAAAAAACATGTCTTTACAAAATGTCTGTCTGTCCGTGTGTCTGTGTGTCTGTCTGTATGTCGCCATTCTACCATCAAAAAATGTATGAAGTTATGCATAGAATTGAACCAATTTTTTTGTGAATGTCTTTGGCTGTGGCAGGCAGGTCCTCCTTCAGTTTTGAAATATTCCGCCGCATCAGGGCGCTGCAATCGCGATTTTTGTGCCGTTTTCAATATTGTACCGACCAAAAGTATATGAAGTTATGCATCGAATTGAACCAAATTTTTTGTGTAAGTTTATGACTATGGCTAGTGGGCCCCCCTGAATTTGAAAATAATCCGCCGGAAGGGGGTGCTGTAATCGCCATTTATGTGTCATTTTCAATATTGTACCGACCAAAAGTATATGAAGTTATGCATCGAACTGAACCAATTTTTTTGTGTATATGTATGACTATGACTAGTTGGTCCTCCCTGAATTTGAAAAAAATCCGTTGGAAGGGGGCGCTGCAATCGCGATTTTTCTGCCGTTTTCAATATTGTACAGACCAAAAGTACATGAAGTTATGCATCGAACTGAACGAAATTTTTTGTGTAAGTGTAGGCTATGGCTAGTTGGATCGTCCTGAATCTGAAAAAAATTCGCAGGAAGGGGGCGCTGCAATAGCGAATTTTATGCTATTTTCAATATTGCACCGCATAAAAGTGTATGAAGTTAGTTCTAGAACTGAACTAAATTTTTTGTATATGATTATTTTTTGGTAAGGCAAGTAGGTCCTCCCTGAATTTGAAAAAAAAAAAATCTGCCTATCATTCTATTGTCCATCAGATCATGCAGAGATGGAAATTCGTTTTTACTCCGATTAATTGATTGAAGCAGAAATTTAAGATGAAAATCAAAGTTGGTAAGGCATTGAATTAAAATTATTAAAGCATTAAAATGAGTAACTATTTTTTTTATATTAAAATGTATGTATGAGATAGAAGAAAGTTTTGGGATTGGCACATCCAACTAGTTTTTTTCATTGCTGCCTTCACAAAAACCCTATTTTTTTTCTAGTGTAAGTAAAGTTTTTTTGCGTTCAGAAGCAATATCTGCTTTATAATCAACTGGGAAAGTTTGAATTGGACTTGAGGACCATAAACCACAATAAAGGAATGGAAGTTCATTGCATATTAATTATGTTTTTGTACACTGAAAAAGATGTTTTTGATTGTTTTGTCAAAATCAAAGCTCCTGTGCTTCCTTAAATAAAGTATGAAACGTATACAATCTTATGCTATTAAAACAAATTAAATCCCACTGAGAATATAATATTCCATGCTATCATGAATACATAAATGTACAAATCAGTTTCCCTTTTTACCTGCTTCAATAAGATATATCACATATAAGTGAACAAACAATAGTCAATTTGATAAAGTAAAAAAAAAAAAAAAAAAAAAAAAAAAAAAAAAAAAAACTTATTTTATATTGTTATTTTATAGCGAGGAGTTCAGCATTTTTTTTTTCTTTTTTCTTTTCTTTTTTTTTTTTTTTTTTTTTTTGCTGTTTTTAAATTCAGAGTTTTGAACTTTAATTAATGTATTTTCATCAATGTTGTATATGATCTAAACTAGTTTTAAGCATTTCAACGGACTAAAATCTTACTTTATTTCATTCACAAAAAATGTCTATTAAAATACCTTTTTATATATTTACTTGCCATAAAAGAGTAGTGCGTCTTCGGATAACAAATACTGATGTTATTAATACGTGCATTATAATTTTAAACTGATTTTTACGTATTATTTGTATTTTTAATTCTTTTAATGTTTTCCGTTAGTTAAAAAAATATGTTTACTATACATATGTCTTATGAGAAAACATAAATATCTTTTACATTACTAAAATAATTCGTGAATGAACTGTTAAAGAGAGTAAATATAAACAAAGAAGAGATGTAATTTAATTTTGTAATGCATTTGCTTGAGATAATAGACTAATGCAAATTTGTATAATACACACTAGTGTTATTAGTACATGTATGGTAAATCTTACTGAATTTTACGTATTATTTGTAATACGTAATTTGTAGTTTTTAATTATTTTTAATGTCTTCCTTTAGTTAAAAAAATATGTTTATTATGCATATATCATATGAGAAAACATACAAATGCATAATATTGCTAAAATATCTCGTGAATGAACTGTTAAAGAGAATAAGCAAAACCAAAGAAAAGACGTAATTTAATTTTGTTATATTGTACCGATAGCAATAGTTTCTTTAGTGATAACTCTTTTTAAAAAACACTAAAACACAATCTACTAAAGAACATTTTTCTTTTGTAAAAGCATCAATGTACTTTTCAAGAAAAACAGATATGAATATTTTATAGCCCGAATCTCAAATCAAATTTTTAAGACTGTATCTATGCAACATTACTTCAAGACTTATACGCTCATAAAATATGCTTGTATCAATCTATTTTTTTTTCATACTCGGAAATTCCGAAGGATATATTCACTCAAAATATTTATTCATCACTTTTAAATATGTTTTTCGTAAGGCATCCTCTTTTCTTCGTAAAATTTAATATTAATACTTCGAAATTTCATTCCCTAACTTTAAAAAGTAATTTAAAAAATATTTTTGACAGGCATTAATAAAAGCTGTGAGATTCAAAATGCAGGATTTCTTAAAATTTAAATATTTGATCAACTTTATTTCTATAAGTGTGTAATTAATCAATTTTGCATATTTAAAAAAATTAAATTAGATTAATAAACTTTTTTTTTTTTGAGAATGAAACATTATGTTGAAAATTTCAGATCAACAATGAAATGCAGACTATGATTAACAAATTAGAATATTTTTGTATAAAATGTATCTTTATAGTACTAAAACTAATTAAAATGCACACATGCACTTCTTTTGATTAACGTATTTTCATAATTACTTTTAAAAAATATTTTTGATAATAACTTTTAAAAGATATTTATTATAAATACGATTAAATCTTAATTAATTATAATAGTACAGAAGAAATTAAATAACTAAAAAAAAATTTTGTAAAAACCATCAATACGAGAATGCATTTACGGCATTTTGTTTTGAATATTTTATATTTTGAATAACTTTTTCCATTTTCGAATATTAATTGTCATCTTAGGTATTTTTTTTACTATGCAACAGAGAATTACCATTGTGGTGCTGTAGTATATTAAAATATAAACACCATAAGATATGCGTATAAATGACATTTATCGATAAGGGGGTCAACATTTGAACAGTCGAAGAAGCTTAATATATTTTACAATTTAACTGAACTTTGCTCCCTCTCTAGGAACAATATCTAAAAATTCGGGAACCAAATGAGAAAAGAAATATCCAAATTTTGTTTAGTCTTGGGATTAATTGGATGATGTAATAAACAGTGGGCAAACAGTGCACATTGATTTATGCGCTTCAGATATTACTTCAATTTTATACATGATTTTTTTACAAGTTTTCAGATTAATGTGTATCTATTTGATGAGCCATTGGAAACTAAACAAGTTTACAATTAGCTATAACACTACATAATACATTTATAATAAAATACAAGTGAAAATGAATAAAAAGTACAGAGTAGGCAATTTAATATAAATTTTTAGTACAGTGTAAAATATGCTAGGTTGAAAATCGAAATGGCAATTTAAAAAATCTTATTGAGTAAAATTTCAGAGAAAATTAAGATTTCATTAGAAAAGAATAATTTAATACAGCTTGATATTCATCTATAAAATAAAAGTCATGTGACTGTCATCAACAGTTCCGGGGTTCACACTTCACGTTTTAAAAGCCAGGTGGCTACTTTGATACTTTTATGTTAGCTGGGTGCAGATGGTTTATTCGCCAATTGAGACATTTAAAATATAAAACTATCACTGACTTCTTCTTTTTCTTCTAAAAAATGAATTTCATTAAAGTATATCAATTTAAAATACATACATCAAATGCGTTTAAATTACAAGTCTTTCTTACATCTTATTTTAAATACAATAAATAAATAAAAAAAGGTAATTTTTCAGTATAGATACTTGACGAAAAGGTGCTTAGCGGGAAAAGAAATTTGGCAACTAATTTTCTGGCAACCAATTTATTGTTTCATATACACAAGCATTTTTTCCCGTGTGAATTCAATTTCTTGAATATAAAGAAGCCATTTATCTTTTTTTTAATACTAAGGTATTTGTACCCTATTTGGACAGGGCTCTCTATATGGACACCCCTAATATTTTTAAAGGCAATAATTTTGATCGAGAGATGGCTAAACGTTTTCGCGAAGAAAAGCAGTTGAAAAGATAATTAAGTCTGGAAAGTGTACAAAAGCGCGCTGTTCCCCATTTAGGCGGAAACTTGTTATTTCGAGATGTGCTGATCTTAATTACTTGTAAGTTTAAATTCTTATTAGATATGGTAAAATTTCATTAAATGTTGAAAAGTGGAGTATTTTAGAAAGGTAATAAAACATATTTTCAAGTGCTATTGCATATTTTGCTTAAAATATTTTCCTTATTCATTTGGTTCAAGATTCAGTAAAACTACACCCGGCTCCCAATATGGACAGTTTATGTCTCCATCGACTACAACTGTAAGAAAGAAGAAAATTCAACGTTGCCAAGCAATAACTTGAAAAGTCATCAAAGTGGTAAAATCTTTGTTCAACAAGATGCTATTTGAACAATCCCCCCAAAACCTTCCTCCAAAAAACCCTTGCAGAAAAATAAAAAGAACCCCCCCCCCCCAGTACGATATCTGTCGGTGAAATCGTAAGTACCAATGGTATGACTTCCTCAACAAAAGAGAGCTGGTACTGTTTCTTTTGCAGTATTGATGTTTTTTCAAACATGCGGCCATGCATCACATGTGGCAGATACTTTCATGAGGATTATGTGGGACTTACTGCCCACCAATATTGGGAAACCAATAACCAGTATAACCAAGTCTTAGGCATTTTGGATACAAGTATTTTAATCCCGAATGTGTTATTTTATTTAATTTGAATTTTTGGGTGATTTAAAAGAACAACATTATCTCTGAGATAATAGTGGTGCACAAACAACCAGAGACATGGCAATTCTGAATCACTAACACAAAATAAATCCCTGTCTGACACTTTATTTATAAAGATTAAAAAATATATATTTCAAAGAATTTATTTAAAAAATGCTACAACCTTTATTATAAAATCAAAATATATAAACTTTTTTTTTTTTTTTTTTTTTTTTTTTACATATGATATGATGCATATGTCATGTTTTTTTTTTTTCATGTTTTAAATTTTTACAGATGCAGGAATTTAATAACTTCCAATTTCTATCAGGGCAGGGCGGAACAACTTAAATCTCAAAGGTGTTAAGTACAAGATAAATTTTATTTAGTAGCATGTTTCTTAAGCTGTTCAAGTACTAGTTTTTTGACTTTCTTTAATAAATCCAAAAATTAACAGTCGGAGACTGCTGAAGTTATGTAATTGGAAGCAATATTTGGCACCCCGCCATCTATTATGTTAAATTAAGAAATCTAGAAATTTTAAATCATTATTTTTATATATCATACTCATAATGTAACTAATTTTTACAGGTATAGATTTAAGAAAAAAATTGTGATATTTGCATTGCAGATTTAAAAAAATTAAATTTAGAATTAACATATAGATTACAAAATGGTATTATTTTTTGTTGTTGTTCTCGAAAATATTTTCCTATTTGAACACGTTTTTTCCCCCTAGTGGTAAATAAATTGACTCCAAAATAAGAAGTTTAAGTTACTACTTTTTAAATTATCTTTAGATGTCATTATCTTGTAGAATTTTACGAGAAAATGTTTATTTGAGATAAAATTTTGCTAAAGTGTCAGTTACTGGTTAGGTGTCAATAGCTGGGGAATTCTGTCTGTATCGCGAATAAAAAAAATATTTTAAAACGCCGGAATTTTATGAGTTAATCTCTAGTTAGTTTCTTTTTTTTTTTTTTTTACTTGAAATTATTTCTGGAAACCAATTTTAAATATAATATGGTTTACATATGTAAATGCATCACTTTATTAATGTTTTTTCGTACTTTTATGATCTGAATTAATGCTAATGCCATTCCTTTTAATATTTTTAGGTTTTTGTTATTATTTTCAAGAAATTGGATAAGCTTCATTAAATATACACAGTCTTAACCGTAATCTAAAACAGATTTTGCAAAATCCTTAAAATGTAATTCTACAACCATTGAAGAAAGTGAGCGAGAAATAAAGCTAAATTATCATTATGAGGTAGAAAAAAATTGTAGAAATATCATTTTTTTTCTGTTATTCGAAATGTAGGTATTAAAAAAGTGTTATTGGAAATATTTTGGAAAAATCAAAATTAAAAATTTTTAATTATAACTTAAATTTATGTATTAAATTTATATTAAAAAAGCGTTATACATGTGTAATTTATTGCTACTTCAAAATAATTTAGTTGTGTAGTTCTTCTGAGTGAAAGTAGCATATGAATTAAAATACAACATTAAACTTATAAATATCATTAAAAACTATACTTAAAAAATAATTTTTTTCTTAGTTCTAATCGTATAATAAATATGCAATATTTCAAAAAATGAAAATTACTTATTGTCAATGAAGAAAATAAAACCATAAAATTTAACAATGCGTTATTGAAACTTAATACGCCTAAGAAAGTTCTGTGTTGACTTAGTGGTACATTTTAAAAATTACAAAATGTATGGAAACAAAATTTTCAAATGAATAAAAGCAAATTCTTAGAACATTCTTATTTTTTGTCACGAACAAAGAAATCATGCTTGCAAAAGTATTAAATTCCACTTATGTAATGAATCCATTAATGATAAGAAGAATCTATTAAGATAAATCATTATATGTTTTATGTTTTTTTTTTTAAATAAATTTATTTGAAGAATATCTCCTTCCACGCTTATAAAATTGCATTCATAACCATTCTTAAAATAATGTGTAACTAATTTAAATAATATTCGTTCAAGTAAACGATTTTTCCTGAGTTCTGAACATTAATAGAAAAGAAGAAAATTGATACTGCAATATTTTCTATTTCATACTACTTAAGTATAAATTACTAAAAATAAGATTTTTAATGTTTGCATTTCATTTAAAGATTTAAATAACGTGGTTTACATAAACTATTGAATTCCATCTGTATTTTCATTTCTAAAAAAAGTTATTTTTATAAATAAAATTTATTTTTCTTAAGAATTATATGAATAAGTTACGGTACTGAAAATGTATATTGAAGCAGTTTCAGTTCGAAATATCCATTTTTAAGCATTTATAATAACTAAAAAAAAACAGGATTGTGATAATGTTTATAAAAATCTCTGATTATTGTAGAAATATATGCCAGAAAAATTATTACAGTCCTAACAAACATATTCTTGGGAATTTTAAAGTATTGTCAGCTGTCAGTTATTCCACGTAATTAAGAGCTCTTAATTTTCTGGACACCATTAATCTCTTATATCTTCATCTATTAGTATATATATGTGTGTGTGTAAATTATGAAACTAACAGATAAATTTACTTAAACGGACTTTGAAAATTGCTGTTGACCAGACTTTTTTTAATACATATAAATTACTTTAGTAGTACGAACGACGCCACCAGAGCCGTAAAAATTAGTTAGATTACCAGATTGCATTAAGACATAGCAAATAAATCAATTTATGCTGTCTTAGACCTTGATCTCGAATTGTGATAAATAATTTGTACAAAAAGTCTAGATCATAACGACTGGATGTAAAATTAAACTTAATTGTAAAGTTTGAATTAAGTAATAACGTCTTTTGATAGTAAGAAAGTTAAATATCTCAACTTGGAATGGATTTTGCAATGTTCATAAGAGATATCAAAAAATTAAAATTGTAAAATATGAAAAAAATCAATATTTAATGTCTTAAAATGTATATGATATTAGGAAACACTATTTTTTACTGGCATTTAAGATACATGCGTATTCTTTCACTTCATATATTTATAATTTAGCCAGATGCAATGTTGGCATTTACAGGGGATTCCAAAATGTTAGCCTTTTGATGAGCAGAAAATTGATCAACAGTTTGCGCAGAAGATCACAAATTAAATGTTGCAGCTAGAATAAAAATTTTGCTATCTACGTATATTTCATATTTTATAGAAATAAAGCAGAGTTAAAAAATGCGCTATTTAAGTGTGGTGTTACCTCAATTTTATACCACATTGATATAAAGTTTAATTCGAAATAACTGTTCGATTTATTCATTCATCTTCATTGTTAAACTTAACAAGTAAAGATAGACAAATGGTTGTTATGTTTATCAAGAGCATGGTTTTCAGGATATATTACTAACATAACTTATAACTACAACTAAGGAGTGAACTGAAGCTCATCGGTTCAATCTTCCATCCACCACATTCCATGGACTTGTTTCTCATTGTATATGCGTACTCAATACATAAAATGGAATAAAAATATGCATATGATTACAGTTAAAAGAGTCGAAATGGAACAAGAAATACCGGGACGGAACGATAACTTACCAATAAACCACATGACAAATTTGGTAGGATGGGCCTTTGACAAGGTATCGTATATGCAACAGTTCCATCAGTGGCAAGAATTTCCTTTTTCTTTTACAATTAAAATAAATAAATATCAAAAATAACTCTAAAATATTACATGTAGTAAAGGTCTCTTTAATATATCCTTTATTAAATTTAGAATGTACATGTTTTTTCCCCGAAACTTTTTCATCGATTATTCGAAGAAAAATTTATATTTTTGTCAACATATTTCATTTCATTTATTTATTTGCTATTTTTCGAAAAATAAGTAGCATATTCGTTATCACAGTCTTGAACTAGTTTTATTTTATCACATAGATTAAATTCAAATAGAATGAGTCACATAAATTGACAAATGAAATATTTGTATTTTTCTATTTAATTTATAATCATCATCTTTTTTTCATTCATTTTTTATAAATTTAAAATTCTACAATACTCAATTAATTCCTTTATACTTTCAATTAATGAGATTAAACTCAGACACCATATAACTGAGTACAATATATACGTATCTGTTGCTTTGATGATTTCCAAGAAAACAGGACGTTACAGATACAAATTAGAATGACTTGAATGTCGTTCAGTAAGTTGACATCTCTAATTAGCATCTGAATATCTACATTAATATTCAAATAAATGACTTTTTTTACTCCTTCTCTCAGGTACTGTCGTAGGTCTTTTCCAATAGCCTTTTTTTACGTGTTTTACGCTGATAATTATCATCGTACGTGTATCATTCCAACGCCATTTACGGCTTTTCAATGCGTTAATGAATTTGTGCATTACAAAAATTGTTGTTGCTTTTGAAAATTTGTAAATGTAGATAAAGACACTGTAACCGTTACCATGTGAGCTCTATTATTTTAAATCCTCAATATCGAGAGCACATTTTCAAATTATGTAAAAAACAAAAATCTTTTACAACTATCTAATAAAATGATTTAACTAAATAATTGATTTTATAAATCTTGTAAAATAGTATCTAAATCTCAAATGTATGAATACTTCTGAAAGAATAAAAATATATCTAGTAATTTTTTATAAAGGTTATACACTTTACCTTCTTGAAAGAAAAAAAAACAGTAAGAAAAATATTCCGTGACAAATGTAGCTTCTTCCGTAAATTAATATTACACGACAGTTTCGATATATAACAGAATATATTTTTCTTCAACGCCCTATTAATACTGACTTTTTACACTGGAAAGCTATATTTTATGAAATTTTAATCTTATTTTTCTTTTTGATATTTTACAAAGTGAGAATTTCTCATAAGTCTCCTAATTTCATATCACTCAATGAAGCTTGGCGCCTAGTGGCGCAAATCCATACGTCAGATGTCAGTAAAGCCCATTTGATACAATAATAACTTATTGAAGATGCTGCATGGATAAGGGATATTTGTTTTATTTTTTATAGGAAGAAAAATGAACGTATATCAAGCACAACTGTATTTTAAAGTGAGGATATATAAATATGTGTATAAACGTTAATGAATTCCTCTTAAGGACAAAATGGGATATAAAAAAATAACCCACACTTTAAAAACTGCTTAAAATAACATTTATAATTAAAAAATACATTGCATGTGTTTTCAATTTAATTTATATATATATTTTTTTTTTAAGAATTGAGAATTTATATATTTGTTTTTTACGTGAGATCAAACTGACTTATTGAACAATATTTATTGATGCATATGCAGTGGGAGATGAATGTTTTTATACACAAGAAAGTGTATATTCAGGAAATGCAGTTGTCCTTTTTCCAGGAACGATATTATCTTAGGGGCTGTGCAAGTATATTTTTATCATTAGGGGGAGGGAGTCTGGCATATGATATCTCTAAAAGAGGGGGCGGGACTAATTTTTTAAAAAAATCCGTCCAATTTTGAAAATAGGATTTTTTAATAAAAGTTATATCATTTTTTTTTTTCAAATTGTTACATCTTTTTGTTTAATTAATATTTTTAAAAAATTCCGAATGAAAATTAAAATCTAGATACGCCTGTTTATTTAAATCCAAAAAAAAAAAAAAAAAAAAAAAAAAAAAAAAAAAAAAGAGAGATTCCAAATAACATTGTGAGTTATAACGATTTTAAATCTTTTTGTAATTAAAATTTTTTCGAAGTTTTATCATGATATTTTATTTACAAATAATATGGTTAAACTTGACAAAAATTTCAAAATTTTAACTCGTTAAAAAAAAAAAAATAATGATAAAACGTGTCCCGGTCCCGCCTTAAATGTAAGTTTATAGAGTTTAAAAGTATTCATAGAAATTGATAATTAATATTTAAAGTTTTTTATGCTAGTATCATTTCTTTCTTTTTTCCTTTTTTTTTTTACGACATTAATTTTTGAATTTATTTGATACTCATTTATTAGCCGATTCCTCTACACTGGAGTAAAATAATGCCCACAATTACCCGTCTTATACACGAAAATATACTGTATATATTATATAACAGTATATACTGTGCAGAAACTATACAGCATCCCAAAATCTCTCAAGTTGTTTTAATATCAGCATTTGTAGATTGGCTCTTGCTGTACACTTAAAAAAAAGCTGCAGCAGAAATTCCAGACAATAACCATAAAAAATGGACTTTGGAATAACAGTAACGTGTTTTGGCAGTAAAACATAAAAAATACGGGAGTTGACCGTTTATGTGAAAAAAAAAGGGACACATTCCGTAAATCTACTGGATAATTCACGGTAAAGTATCGTAAATTTACAACTTTTTTTACAGTGTATAATAACTGACTATAAATTCCCAAATCGTTCAAAAGATAAAATATTGCCTCATTGATTTACATATGTATAATAACGTCATTTCTAACACTCTAAAATATTTTACTGTTGTTAAATTAAGATATTCCTGTAACAAAATAATTTTTAGCTATGCCAAGTAATTCTTACAATGTTATATTAGGCCAGTCAAATTGTCAGAAAAAAGGGCCGATAGATGCAAAAATTCTGCTGGAAGATTTTATGTTTTTCAAATGTTTATGGGTATGCTAGTAACAAGAATTAATGGTTTTCCAACAAAATATCTCGAGGCTAAATTTTGTGGAGCCAAACAACCACAACATTTTCGGGCTTTTTTCATTTTTTTGCTTATAACTCAAAAACCATAAAATTTTTGAGTACCATACTCAGTTACAAAAAGAAAGAACATTAAATTCTCTACAAATTTCATACTAAAAATGTTTTTCTAAAGTCAATATTAAGCGCGCTTCAGCTTTCTGAAAGTGACTCTTTTTTTCTAACTTTGTAGAAAATTTTCAAAAACGAAAATTTGACACAATTTTTCATAATTTTATGCTCTTTAATGTAACTTATTTAAATTCCAGGTATTTGCATGATAACAATAATGATGAATTACAACGGTAACATTGTAAAAAAATTAAGAACATTATAACTTTTTTGTATTTAGAGCTTTAGTAAAGAACATTAATATTAGCTATTTAACTGAATGTAAGAAAACAATGTTTTCGGTATTTTGCCTGTAACTCGAAAATTATAAAATTTTTGGGTAACATACACCGTTACAAAAAGAAAGAACATTAAATTCTCTATAATTTTGTTACAAAAACGGTTTTCTAAACCCATTACTAAGCGCGCTACGATTTTTTGAAAATGTCACTTTTTTTAACTTTACTGAAAGTGACCTATTTTTCGCCTCCCATCTCAAAAAAAAATTTCATCACTAACAATGAAAATTAAATAGATCTATTGATTGATGAAAAATGAAAGTTTAAAAAAAGGCAGGCAGAAGATGCACAAATTCTAGAAACCCTATAAGAAAACAATATAAGCAAACAGGCCGGGGATAAAAAAACAGAATGCAGATGGAAGATCGTAGTCAGTGACGTTCCCGAGCCGCTTTCGTTCAGATGCAAGTGTTCTTTTTTAAATACATACTCTTCTAATATGTTGCTATTAAGTTTATTGCATCTCTTCTCGCGCAGTAAACAAAAATGAGTGAGCTCTACCCAAAATTGGTTTCATTTGCTAAACGGCTTCAAAAAGTGATACCCGAGTTGTGAGCCAGAAAGGACTTACCAAGCTCTTTGAACATAGCGTTTAGCGTCAAAGTTATATTCCTCAGAAGTAATATTCATCAGTTTTTTGAAAAGTAGCAAGGAAATTAGAATACAGAAGGATTGCCGAAAAACATATGCGAATAAGAAAATGATAGCAGCATACGGTCGTCGAGATGAAGATTCTACACAGACTATAGTTTGTCCCTCAGATCAAGCACTTCTTTCAAGCTTCAAGATAATTGCTTCTTATGTGACAAAAGTAATCCCGGTGATTTAAACGAAAAACGATAGAAAAAGTCCTTCGCAAAGAGAAATTTTATTCACAAAGTAATGAAATTAGAAGCGAAAATTACATTTTTGAAAGCTGTTGAAAAACGTGGGGATGTAGGGTCCCAAAAAGTAATTGAGCGTATTCAACACGAACCTGATTTGCAGATGCGAGCCTGACTTTCAGATGCATTGTATTATAGTTTTTGTCGCGTAAAACTAGATCAATCTGTAACAAGTGGAGAGAAAAGAGGGCGTCGACCCGCATCATCCGTTGACGAAGCCAATGACAGAAACAAGAGCCGCTTTATTTCATTGCTTAAAATAAATTAAATATTTCAAAACAAGAATTTCAAAATAACAGAATTCAAGTTGAGCAGGCAAAGGATGAAGCTGATGTCATGATAGTTACCTCAGATATTTCAAGAGCCGAATCTTTTGAAAGTGTTTATTGTCGGAGAAGAAATTGACCTTCTCGTGATAATGACGAGCTTAGGCTATTCACAAAAATCTGATTTTCTAAAAGCCAGGAAGAAGTAACATCGAAACCAAGTGGTTTTAAACAATGTCGTTCAAATACAGTTACAACAATGTTCTTTTCACTCATGCAATCTGTGGATGCGATACAATATCCGCCCTTTTTAGGCAAAAAAATTCAAAGTTTTGTAACATTTTGAAAAAACATGATCAGCTTAGGGAATGGCCTGCGTATTCAATAAAATAGGTTCTACCCGTCAAGAAATCATCATGGTTCGGAAAAAAATTCCCTATTGTACTATACAGAGGATGCATAGCTACCACACAGAATTTCAACACCTTAAGGTTCCAGTTATTTGCTAAATCTGCCACAAAAAAGCAATGTTCAATTTGCAAGATTACCACCAACACAAGAGGCTGCGCAGCATCATTTTCTCCGATGTTATTATCAGGTACAAGCTAGGCTAGGAAACAACACCCTCCTGAAGGATGTGGGTGGGCTCACAGATTCTCTTTCAACCAGTTCAAATGTGCCAAGACCCGGCACTTGAATCCTTGCTCCATCTTGTGTCATATAGCCGTAGAAAAAGGTGCAACAAAGCATTTTCTTTTAATAAATTAAGACTCAAATGCTCGGCAATTTGTAAAACAAATGTAATGGGATCAACTACGAAAATGTTGACGACATTATTTATCATGAAGGATGTAAAAATGTCACTGTAAGTATTTTTTATTTACATTCAGTTAAATACCTAATATTAATGTTCGCCACTAAAGCTCTAAATACAAAAAAGTTATAATGTTCTTAATCTTTTCATAATGATACCGTTGTAATCCATCAAGATTGTTATCATGAAAATATCTGTAATTTAAATAAGTTACATTAAAGAGGATAAAATAATAAAAAATTGTGTCAAATTTTCGTTTTTGCAATTTTTTCACAAAGTTAGAAAAAAAGATTCACTTTCATAAAGCTGTAGCGCGCTTAATATTGCCTTTGGAAAATCAATTTTAATATGAAATTTGTATCAATTGAAGAATGTAATGTTCTTTCTTTTTGTAATTGAGTATGGTACGCAAAAATTTTATAATTTTTGAGTTATAGGCAAAAAACTGAAAAAAGTCCGACAATCTTGCAGTTTTTTGGCTCCATAAAATTTAGCCTCGAGATATTTTGTTGGAAAACCATTAATTCTTGTTACTAGCATCACCATAAACAGTTTAAAAACATAAAATCTTCTAGCAGAATTTTTGCATCTATTTATGACAATTTGACTGGCCTATGTATTACTTTTTGTATTAAACAATATAACATAAATCCCCAAATACACTCAAAGTAATTCCACAGTTCAGCTCTTTTCTAATCCTCTTATTTCAGATACCAAACAATATTCGCATTAAGTGCTTTTTCTCCGTTTATATCTGTTGTTTCTAGTGCAGTAATTGTCTAGAATTAAGATAAAAAGATTTTTTTCTAAGGAAACCAACTTTCTCTCTACGAATTTCTCTTAACAAAGATAGCTTGCTTTAGAAAAGGATTCATTAATCGATTCTTCAATGTCCATTTAACAAGACCAAATCATTTGTTTGCTACAAAGCACTGATGAAATATTTTAGTCTAAACGGACATTTTGCGTTATTTATATATATATATATATATATTAGGGTGGTCCTTAAAAATGAACTTTTAAAATTTGTATGGGGCACCCCTTTATGTTGTTCTATGTTTAAAAAAAAGGCCTTCACAAAAATTTCAGAATTTTAAAACAAATTTTAAGGGTCGCTACCAAGGATTGAATATTTGAAAAATTAGAAAATTTACCATCTTTTTAGTCTAATTTTTAAGTTATTAATACATATCCATAGTCATCGCGAAATTTAATCATAGTAACACATTAGGCAATATAAACTGTCGAATGCTTAAATTTTTTTCCAAATTTCAGACTGTGTTTTTAAAATTTTCAGCACTTTTTTAATATATACGAGTTATGAGCGCTTTTTTTAAGGAGCTGAGCAATGCCGACGGGTCGGCTAATTTAACATAAAATACTGCTTAAATCAATTAAAAAATCAAGAAAACAATAATAATCGAGCTTTAACTTTAATAAATTAACTTTAAATAATTATGTAATAAAATATGTTTTCGTTATGCAAAGAACATTTTGAACAAATGAAACAGCGTGATGAAGTAAACAAATCATTGCTTTTTGATAAAGCAATCAATTCCTTCATACATATTTTAAGAAGAAGCAAGCTCAAGTGATAATGTAACTTATTCCAATCAGGAAGAAGTAGCTTCATGCTCTCACAGTGATCCACCTCCTAAAAAAACAGGTAGAAAGAACATTTTGGACAATAGCGTAGTTGCTGTAAAGTTGAGTGATAGAAAGGAGCTATTTTTTTTTACTAGAACACTAAAACGTGTGGGTTGTGATCCTGCCAATTATAATGTTAAGAAATCTCCTATTCTACACCTTAGAATCAAAAGCCGAACTAGCAGAGCCGAAAATTAAAAAAAAGAGTTTTCGGCAAGTGTTCAATTGACTGTTCACTGCAAAATTTTAGAAAACATTTCAGGATCTTAAGCTATTGATAGATTACCAAATATTTCCGATAAAAATATTGCCCATTTACTTGCAGTTCCAAAACTTCAGTCAGGAGCAGGTGAAGCAATATCTTTTGCTGTTAACAAAACATTGGAGTCATGGGGAATTACAGAGCAAGTAAGATCTATGTGTACTGATACAACCTATGAAAATTCCGGATTATCAAGAGGAGCTTGTGCTCTTTTGGAACAGAAAATTAAGAAAGAAATGCTTTGATTGTCTTGCCGTCATCACATCCTGTAGATTATGCTGGAGGCAGTTATTATTAAGTCACTCGGAGTTCCAAACAAGCCAGACATACTCTTATTTAAATGATTTAAAATTTCGTGAAATTCTATTGATCATGACATATTTCAGGCTTCCGTAACTTATAATTTTATCAATGAAAAAAACAACAGAAAATGCATCAGAAATCATAGAGTTTGCACAAAATCAACTTAATGATTTGCAACCAAGAGACGATTACAAATAACTCTTAGAGCTTGCCATCGTTTTTCCTAGGACGGATACTCGAAATAGGTGTTCACTTTAGATCCCCTGGTGGCTTGCATCGAGCATGATGGATGGCAAAGGCCACATACTTGCTCAAGATTTATTTATTTAGAGATCAGTTCAAACTTTCTTAGCACGAAAATCTGGAGTTCGTCAAGTTAGCTTGTTTGTGGTAAAAATCTACATTAACACTTGGTATCATGCACCATCTGCTTGTTCTCTGCTTAGAAATGATTTATTGCTCCTTAAAATATAAATAATTAATATTAATATTAAATAAAAACATTTCTTTGTGTGCTATGAAGAAATACCTAGGACATTTGTGATATTTGTCTGAAAAAATTTTTGCTTTTCGATGACAATGTCTCATATAAAATTAAAAGAAAAATGGTGTATTCTTTGAAAAATGTGAAAAATGAGAAACATTTGAAACGTGCATGGGTTGATCCTGGTGACATCCTCAAAAAGAACTTGCAAGATTTTGTAACAAGTAAAAATCTGAGGTCTTTTAAAATTGTGGAATTACCTTCAGACTTTTTTAAACAGATGTGACAAATTGGAATAAAAATAAATCTTACAAAAGGCTTTTGCGGCTTCAGTGAAAGTTATAAATGATGTAGTCGAACGTGGAGTAGCACTTATTGAGGAATATATTAAACTTCATACAAAAGATGAAAAACAAGTACCGGACAGTAGTTATTGTTGTTATTCAAGTAGTGTAGAAGCAAATATCCAGACTCAAAAAATCTTCATTAGTGCCTTAAAAAAGGTAAATATAAGGATTTTATAATAATGATAGTTTTTTTCTTATTCTTTAAATGCATATAACAATGTAATTGCTGTAGAATTTACTGAAATATTTAATAAAAATATGTTTACTTGTTATTAAAAATAATTATGTATTTTCTTTCAATATTGTTGAATAAGTCTAAACATTAAATGGTGGTAGTGAATCCTAAAATCATACTAAAAAAATTGAAAAAATTGCTGTAATTCTTTTTTAATGAATATAACAAAATGGCAGGGTGCCCCGGTATAAATCGTGAATTTTAGGTAGATTTCGTAAGAAATACTACCTATTACAATCGCACCAGTTTATATATCTATCTATCTATCTATCTATATATATATATATATATATATATATATCTCACTTTTTTATGGACA
Organism: Maratus speculifer; assembly: GCA_964019185.1. Lineage (NCBI taxonomy): Eukaryota > Metazoa > Arthropoda > Arachnida > Araneae > Salticidae > Maratus > Maratus speculifer. The sequence continues at coordinate 92,011,542 of OZ025294.1, read as the reverse complement.
CGATAACTTCTATAATTCTTCACCAATCTCCACCAAACTTGGACATAAAATCAATGGGGATAAAATCTTGGATGAGTTCGTTAATGGGCAAAATCGGACCAAGGGGCGTTTTTGTGAAAACCGAAAAAACGCCATAACCTCTTAATTAAAGTAGATATCGAATCGGTTTAAAGTTTATATTACTTCTTAAAAATGGGCCAAAAGTATATATATGACAGATTTTTGATAAATTTAGAAGTGGGCTCAAGGGGCGAAAAAAACAGGGATTTTAAGAGAAAAAAATTCATAACTTTGTCAATTTTCAAGATATCAAGTCCAACTAAATTTTTTATAAATGTTCTTAAAATTATCTAAAACTTTTGTATTTACAAGTTTTTGATAGAACCAACTTTTACCGATGAAAAAAATTAAAAACGAAAAGAAAAAGGGCGCTGAAAAAAGAGAAAAATCCATAACTCCGTCAATTTTTAAGATATCAAATCTGATAAAATTTATTTTACATCTTCTCAAAAATATCTACAATTTTTATATTGACAAGTTTTTCATAGGACCAATTCGTATAGCAAAAAGAAATTAAACAAAAATAGGAGTTGGAGAAAAAAACCTCAAATCCAAACGGCTTATATTCTGACTCATTTTTAAATTCATTTTTGATTTTAAACGCATCCAAATGGTAGATCCTCTTATTTAGAAACTGTATAAAGTGACACATTGGTCAATTTTCTGATAAAGACAGAATAAATTTCAAAAAAAGGCTACCAAAAAGGGTATTTTGAACAGAATTTCCGAAAGTCATCGGGACTGAAAATTGAAGGAAGTATTCAAATAAGAAATCGCGTTTTTTTCTGACTCGTTTTTAAATCCATTTTTGTTCTCAAACGCATCCCATTTACAGATCCTCTTATTTAGGAACTATATAATGTGATGCATTGGTCAGTTTTTTGATAAAGACGGAATATATTTCAAAAAAGGCTACAAAAAAGGGTATTTTGAACAGAATTTTCAGAAATCATCGAGACTGAAAATTTAAGGAAGTGTTCAAATAAGAAATTGCGTTTTTTTCTGACTCGTTTTTAAATCCATTTTTGCTCTCAAATGCATCCAATTTACAGATCCTTTTATTTAGGAACTATATAATGTGATGCATTGATCGGTTTTTTGATAAAGACAGAATATATTTTGAAAAAGGCTACCAAAAAGGGTATTTTTAACAGAATTTCCCGAAGTCTTCGAGATTTGAAAATTTAAGGAAGTTTTCACATAGCAAATTGCGTTTTTTATGACTCGTTTTAAAATCCATTTTTGCTCTCAAATGCATCCAATTTACAGATCCTCTTATTTAGAAACTATATACTGTGACGCATTGGCCAGTTTTTTGATAAAGATAGAATATATTTTTAAAAATGCTGTCAAAGTGAGTATTTCGCACAAAATTTTCCGAAGCAAGCATGATTAAAGAATTAAGGATGTATTCAAACAACAAATCGGTTATTTTATGACTCATTTTTAAATTCAATTTTTTTCTCAAATGCTTTCAACTGACAGTTTTTTGTTATTTAGGAAATATATAATGTACTGTTTTGGTCGATTTTTTAATAAATTTAGAATCTATTTCAAAATATGTTGTCACAATGGGCATTTGAGCTGAATTTTTCTTAAGATGATTCTGATAAAACCAGTTTTTGCAGGAAAATGAAATTAAAAACTTTTCATAAACGGCCAAATGAAGTTATTAAACTGGGTTTATCTCTAATCATATATATTTTTTTGTTGAAATGAGCACACTTCGAAATCTACCTCCGCCTATAGACCCAGCCGACAGGGATTTTTTTTTTTTTTTTTTTTTTTTTTTTTTTTTTTTTTTTTACCAACGTTTAAGGAGCACCCTAATATATATATATATATGTATAAAATTTTATATTTGTAATTGATATCTTTTCATTTTGAATATTCATTATGAATTTTTTCCTATTAAGGTATCATATATATATATTAATATGTAACATCCGTCGCAAAATTTAGCAATTTTATAAATATCATGAACAAAGGTAATTGCTGCGATGCTTTGTGTACTGTCAGAAAGGTTTCTACTGTGTAGTTTTCCGATACCACTAAATAGGATTTTCCATTAAGAGTAGCAATATCGTTTCATCATGCATTTATTTTGTGAATTATTTATTTAAATTTTTCCTCATGATCAATATGTTTTTTCTGTTAATTTAAAATGGTTAATATTGATTACTATTAATAGCCTTATATATATATATAGGACCATTAGATAATACTACACATCAACATATATATATATGTAATAAAATAAAAAATTTTCGCCATTTTTTTTTTGTTCTCTCTTAGCTTCAATTCTAAATTTGTGGAACATATTTCAATCTTAGTTTCGTAACTTGTAACAGCTAAAATTCTTTTTCTTACTTTTGTTATTAATAAATTATTTCTTGCTTCTCACAAAGGCGGGAGGTATTTCGTAAGTTTTTTACTTTCTGGAATATTCCTGGGATTTTAATTTTATTTTTTATTTTTAACATCGCGTGACAGGTGTTACTACGCGTAGCTAAAGGGTTTGTTCTTCCGAGGAAAAAATATAGTTCTTGCCAAGGACCGCCTGCTACGACCAATTAGAATTGATCATTTTTGTCCGTTTGAGGCTCGAGTTCATCCTAATTGATTTTTTAAAATGATTGACGCGGAGTAGGAGGGCGCTAGTTTTGTCGTGAAAATGATTTTTTCATTTGGTCTGTTAGGAGGTTAGAATGCATCTCTCCTTTAAACTACTCGGAAGCCATGTCATTTTTTCCGAGAATGCGATTGACTTTTAAAATATTAGGATGCTGTTTCTTTTTCCCCGAAAAATTCTAATATCTTGGAATGCAGCTTAATCACGAAATTTTGGAATATTTGATGATCAGGCCAAGGTGAATGTGGGGAAGAACTTACGTAGTTTATGAGTTTATAAATAAAGGAATTGAAAGACTCATGGATTTTGTTTTTATAATGGGGAAATTCCCCAATGCAACTCTTCCACTGCTTGCCAACTGCCGGAGCGACTACTCTGCTCGTGCTGCTGCTGATTCTTAGAAGTAACATTCTTGGAAGTTTACGGAACATAGCCTTCGTCGAATTATTATTACACTGAAATCCGGCAGGATTTATGAGCCGGCGTGCATCTCTGGGAAAATATTAAACTAGTATGGTTTGCCAACTGCACACTGTTCCTGTCAGAGAAACCTACAGCGATGAGTGTGTGCTCGCCATGTTCTAGGAAGAAATGTGTTTGTCTTACACTTCCCGTTCCAACTACATCAAGAGAACTGCACGCGCCATTTTCGCCGAATACACCGATTCTTCATGTGCATAAATGATAAACCCTTCAGCTGGGAAACGGATCGTCTTATGAAGTTTTGTGTGACTATGTCTAGCATCTGCAAATTTTTAAGTGTGAGATATGCCTGCAGTATTTTTTTTTTCTTGACAGCGATGAAAAACGTATGCTGATTATTTAATCTAAAGAACACCTGCACGACAAATTTCAACAACATTTACTTTTATTTATTTATTACTGTATTTTCTAGGTAAAAGTGCAGAAATATTATGATAAATTTTCATTTCATAATAAATGAACACTTCATCACGATTGCGAAACCACGGTTGATACCATCGGTAATATAAGCTAATTGAAATTTGCACCTGTGAGTCGTATCTACGAAGTGCTTTATTTTTGTTTATTTTAATAAATTTTAGGTATTTGAACAAGGCCATATCGAGGTGTCTTTAAGTTATTATTTATTATTTTATTTGTTTATTGATTAAGAAATTTTAATAATAATTTCTTTGTTTAAATTCTTGATTTTTTCTTTCTCTGTTATTACAGATATTAAAAAATAAAATTGTTCTTAAATTATAATTAATTTAAATTTTCTGCTCATAGAAATTTTATTTAGTTTTAAAGGTGTTTTTTTTAATACGAAATATGGATTATTTTGTTCTTAAAAAATACTCTGTTGCTAAATTTATTTTCAATACGTAAAGAAAAGTATTTTTGTTCTTAAAATTATTTGTTATTTCCCATGTATGGAAAACCGATATTTATTATTTTATTATTTTATTACTTATTTATTTATTATTTATGTATTTCACATGAATTCAAACAGAATTGATTTATTCATTCTTTATTATTTTTATTGTTATTTATTGAAGTATTTGAAGTATAGTAATTGAATTTTAGTAATTGAAGTATAGCATTTAAATATTTTCCTTATGAATTATCCTTCTTTCATATTATTAAGGTCAGGATTAGTAAAAGAAGAAAATATGTCAGAAAATAAACTTGATATTGTCCCTTTTGACTTTGAGTCAGGCATGGACATTTTTAAGTGGTTTAAACACTTTGATAATGAATGTTCTGGAGAAAAAAAAGATAATGAGGGGAAAAAACAAAATCTTTCAAAATATTTAAAGGGGGAAGCGCTAAAAGCTTATATAAATGATTGTTTGGATTGTGCTACTTATGAGGAAATTGTCGAGATTTTAACTGAAAAATTCATTAAAATTAGAGTTCCAAAATTTTCTGAGTTTACCTCCTTAAAGATGAATGATCTAAGTGATTTGGATTCTTATTTTAGAAAGAAAGTTGAGATTGGAAGGCAACTTCAGCTTGGGGAAAATTTAATTATACAGGGATTAACTGATGGACTTCAGCCGGAGTATCAAAATTGTTTGATGGTTAACCCTCCTTCCAATACTCGTGAATGGTTTGGCATTGCTAAACAATTAGCAGCGATTCCAAATCATACCTCTAATAACAACAATAGAAATTTTCAACAAACTAGACCTATGCACAATCCAAATCCTCAGCCCAGACATTGGACTCGACCTACTCCAAACAATCCATTCCAAAATTTTAATCCTAGATTTTTCATTCCTAGAATGCCTGCAACTCATTATCAAAACAACTACCCTAGTCGTCCGTGCAGAATATGTTTAAACAGAGGCATAGAAAATGCATATCATTGGGAGAGGAGTTGTATATTTAACACAAATTCCTTTCAAGCTCAAACTCCTGCTCATATTCAACCACCCCCTACTAATAATATTTGACAATTAATCATCCCTGGATATGTGGGCAATAACAAAGTGTATAGTGTGGTTGATAGTGGATCAACTGTCTCAATTTTACCCCTCAAATTTGTTCGATATTTAAATGGTAATTTTCATAATGTTACCCCTATTACTATTAGACAGGCACAAGGTACTCTTACAATTAATAAATCTTGTCGATTATGTATTAAATTTGGTAATATAAAGAGATATGTTAATTTTTTAGTAAGTAAGCTTGATTTGGACTATGCTATTTTAGGTTTACCTGATTGTGTCAAATTTAAATTGAAAATTGATTGTGCAAAAAGCCAGGTGTTACAAGACAATATTTCGTTAAACCAATATGTCAACATATCCAGTGATAACTTAGAATTGCTTCATTTTGATATTATAAAAAATGATACTACTGTGCAACCCGATTATAGAAATACCATAACTCCTCAATCCTTGCCGCGAACTAATAATGATGATTATAATCTATTGGGGAGTCTGAGTGCTATTCAAAATAAAAATGTAAGGGAACTTTTAAGGGATTATTTAGATATTTTTGCAAAAAATAAATATGATGTAGGGAGAATTAATATTGAACCTCAGCGTATTTATCTTATATCTGACCTACCAATATCTTTGAGGCCTTATCGTACATCCAATGCTGATGAAAAAGAAATATCTCAGCAAATCCAATCCTTATTAGCTGCTGGGTTAATCAAAGAAAGTTATAGCCCATATTCGTCTCCAGTTACGTTAGTAAATAAACGAGATGAAGGCAAAAAAACCCGAATGTGTGTTGATTACCGAAAATTAAATTCTATTATGAAAAATGACGCTGAACCTTTGCCCCGAATAGATGAAATTTTAGACAAATTAAGTGGTGCCCAATATTTCTCTACACTAGATTTAGCCTCAGGCTATTGGCACATACCTATTCACCCAGCCGATTCCGAAAAGTTAGCCTTTACTACTAATTGTGGGCTCTGGGAATGGAATGTTCTCCCCTTTGGCGTAAAGGTAGGCCCCCCAATTTTCAACAGGACAATTAGAAGAATTCTTACAAAATATAAAATAGACTTTGCTTGTTATTACTTTGATGATATAATTATTTTTTCTAAATCAATAGATGAACATATACAGCATCTCATCCAAATTTTTGATTTATGCCGAATAGAAAATATTAAATTAAAATTATCTAAATGTACTTTTGCTCAAAAACAAATCAATTTTCTAGGGTATAAAATCCAAAATGGAACTTTAACTCCAGCTAATACTAATATAGAAACAATTAAAAAATTAAAACCTCCTACTAATACTAAAGAATTACAAAGATTTCTTGGTTCTATAAATGTGTATCATAAATTTATTGACAAATATGCTGAAATTAGACACCCCCTAAATAAATTACTTAAGAAAGATACTATTTGGGAATGGAATACTGAATGTCAAAACTCTTTTCAAAAATTAAAAGATTCCCTCATTGCTAAACCAATTTTAAAGATTCATGACCCAAAATTACCCCTACACATGTTTGTTGACGCTTCTCAGGTAGCGGTAGGTGCAGTTCTTAAACAACCCGACCATAATAACTTTTTACATCCAATTGCTTATTTTTCTAGAGGATTGAGAAGTTATGAGAAAAATTATTTCATTACCGAACTAGAGTGTCTTGCTATCATTGATACTTTAGATAAATTTTATCATTACTTTCACGGTGTACAATTTACCATCCATACTGATCATGCATCTCTTGTTTGGTTAAAAAATGTCAAACATTTAAGAGGACGATTATTTAGGTGGTCATTGAAGTTAAGTATGTTCGATTACAAAATAGAGCACTTAAAAGGATCTACAAATGTCGAAGCCGACATGTTGTCCCGAAAACCTATTTCTCATTTTTGTAAACCCCTTACTTTTCTTCTTGACGTTAAAGAGATTATTGAGATGCAAGAAAAAGAAAATGTGTGTGGATCAAATTATATTAATGACAATGGACTGATTATAGTTAAAAGAAAAGGTTTTCGTAAAGTGGTAGTTCCCATGTCCCTAGGAAAAAAATTGCTTAGTGTTGCGCATGAACAGTTTGGTCACCCTGGTGTTCAAAAAATGCAAAATTTAATTTCTCCTAACTATTATTGGCCAGATATGACCCAAGACATTACTAACTTTGTTAAATACTGTGATATTTGCCAGAAAAATAAAAAATCTAGACCGAAAAAATTTGGCTTATTACAAGCTATGCCCACTACAGATCAACCTTTTGACTGTCTGTCTGTTGATACTGTAGGAGGGTTCAATTATTATAATTCTACAAAAAAAATGTCTCCATATTATAATAGACCATGCCACAAGATATGTTTGGGCATTCCCTTCCAAAAGTGTCACTACAGAAACTTATACAAATTGTCTGAAACAAATCTTCAATATCAAAATCCCTCAACATTTATTCTGTTTTAGTAAGATTTCAAGTGTACAGTCCCCTCAAAAAATACTTAGTGACAGGAATGCTGCTTTTACTTCTTCAAGATTCAAAAAATTCCTGCGAAATCATAATATTAAACAACGTTTGACCACTGCCCATCATCCACAAACGAATGGGAAATGTGAAAGAGTAAATCAGACTATAGTAACTAGATTAAAATGTAATGTAAACTCCACTACCTCTAAAATTCCCTGGACTAAGCTTTTAACTGAGGTAATTAATGAATATAATAATACACCCCATTCTATTACTAAATTTCCACCTGCTTACTTGCTTTTTGGCCAATTATCTTATGACTCCCCCTTACAACAAAATTATTATCCCCTGTTCATGAAGCACTTAAAATTGCAAAAGCAAGAACTGATGAATTTCATTTAAAAAATAAAAGATATTATGATAAAGATTATATCGAACCAAAATTTAAAGTAGGAGATCTAGTTATCTATGAAGAATTTCAGTACCCTAATACTAGAAAGTTATCACAAGTATTTAGTGGCCCTTATAAAATTCTTAACAAATTATCCGAAGTAAATTTTGAAATTGATAGGCAAAACCAGTTCAAAAGTTCAGAAATAGTACATGTATCTAAATTAAGGCCTTATTATTCCCCTGATAAATTTAAATTAAGTCATGAGCAACAACCCCCTAATCAACAACAACAAACTCAAGTAAAAACTGTAGCTTAGACTATATCTCTAGTTTATCATTTTTTTTCTCTTAAACAGTAAATTTCTTTCCATATTTTAATTCAGATAATATCTTGTAATTCTTACAGAATGGCAATGATATCTCTTGACTGCAGCGAGAGTGTCACTTGTCTGGAAATTTTTATATTTGATTGTTTATGCCGGCGTAGACGAACAAAGTGGAAATTTCTTATTCTGTACTGAATTACCCTACTTAGAATAATATAATAACAAATAAATATTTAAATATATATATTTTTCAACTGCACCTATTTGTAATTTTAAATTTAATCTATCAATTAATAAATTAATTATTTGCCAAGTAACAAAATTTTTATCACTTTATTTTAATTTTTTTTCTTTCTCTCTTTCTTTGCTTCTGCATTCCAGTCCAAGTACATGTCAATTATAATATAATTTTGTTTCTTTTTCTCTTTCCTACTTGCATCTTGCAATGTTTTATCACACCGAGAGAATATTTATTGCGTAATTATTTGACATGAATTGACATTAATAATCTTGTCTTTTATTTTTATTATTTATTAATATTTCTTTTAAAGAGTCTTAGTAGTTTGAAGGTCACGTGCATTCTCAAACATGAACAAAATTTTTATTTATCTTTATCTTTATTTTAATTTATCATATTATATATATATTTTTTGTACATTTTCCTACTTAATCCTGTACTCGAATTACCAGATTAAGTAAATGATTAAATAATTGCTTATATTCTTTATTCTATTCCACTTCTCTCTATATTTCATCCCAAATGCCTGAGATGAGATAAACGAGATTAAGTATTTAAAGAATGTATTTTGTGATATTTATTATTACTTATTAAGAGATTTACTTATACCCATTATGAGCAGACTTGTATAAAACCAAAAACTTTCTGCGCACATAATATTGGGTCAAAAACTTTCTGCAAATTAATTTAATATTTAATAAAATTACCCATTATATTATTGTGGCAGAAACGAAATTTGCTTTTATTACGTAATTCATGGGTGTCGTTCGCGTTTTCGGCACGATTCATAGGCGTAATTCGCGTTTATTATGTGATTCATGAACGTAATTTGCGTTTTTTGAGACATTTATGGACGTGATTTGCTTTTTTTTTTTTTTTTTTTTTTTTTTGCAATTCATGGACGTAATTTGCATTTTTTGAGCTATCTGTCGATGATATTTGCATTTTTTGAGCGATTTACGGACATAATTTGCTTTTTTGAGTGATTTTTAAACATGATTCGCATTTTTTTTTTGCGATATATGAACATAATTCGCGTTTTTTATACGACTTTTGAATGAAATTCGCGTTTTTTACTTGAATCTTGGTCGTAATTTGCGTTTTTTACGCAATTCATGGACGAAATTTGCATTTTTTTACGCAAATCTTGCACAAAATTCACGTTTTTTACGCGATTCATGCATGAAATTGGTCTTTTTTTACGCAATTCATGGCTTGAATTTGCGTTTTTAGCGCAGTCTTTGGACGAAATTTGCGTTTTATAAACTGTCTTTGGGTGAAATTGATGTTTTTTGCGCACTCCTTTGTAGAAATGCTCATTTTTTACACGATTCTCTGTGGAAATGCACATTTTTTACACAATTCTTTCTCAAAATTCACGTTTTATACGCGATTCTCTGTTGAAATTCGCGATTTTTTTCAAGGTCTTTTGACGAAAATCGCGTTAACAATAGATAATTCATACGTAAAATTGAGGGAATATTTTATTTTTTGATACAAAAAAAAGTTACAAAAATAAAAATTGTTTCTTTCCTAAAATTTTCTGCAAAGTTCATAAAACTTTCTGCGCACGGCGTGCTCGCGTGCGTCTATATTATGCAACTCTGATTATGAGATTTACTTATACTTATGATAATTATTATTATTGATATTTTTCCTTATTATGTTTCTTACTTATATTGTTTATTATTTACATTGTTAAAGTTTATTATTACTATATTATAAAATGTCTTACTATATTGAATTTGGACAATTAATAACGATATAATTAGACATCCTTGAAAAGAGGCAATGGACGATACCACTCCAAATATGACTCTTGGACAATTAATAAGATATAATTAGACTTCCTTGAAAAGAGATCATGAATACTCCAAATATGACTCTTAAATGGATTTTTGAAACAAACTTTCAACATTGATTTCAAGAAAGTTCTATTAAATTCCTTCATTTCTAGATTTGACATTGTTAAAAAGGAATTCAACGTTATTGTTTTTCATTTTTATGTTTCATTTTTATGTTATTATTATGGGTAATTGCTTTATGATGTGTACTTTAAACAAGATTATATCTTGTATTTGTACTGATGCCTATTTTATTGTATTTAAATTTAAAGTTATTCCACGCATCACCTTGGTGTTCTTAAATTTGAATTCTATATTTATATAAAAAAGAGAAATTAATTTAAATTTTTTTTATTTAGTATCTAATTATTATTACTTATATCAACAACTTCGTGAGCTAAGTCTGCATCATCTCCCTTTCTGTGAAATTGCAGGTCTCAGACCTACTTTTTCACCCGTCTTTCTGGGAGGGGGATTTGTAATAAAATAAAAAAAATTCGCCATTTTTTTTTGTTCTCTCTTAGCTTCATTTCTAAATTTGTGGAACATATTTCAATCTTAGTTTCGTAACCTGTAACAGCTAAAATTCTTTTTCTTACTTTAGTTATTAATAAATTATTTCTTGCTTCTCACAAAGGCGGGAGGTATTTCGTAAGTTTTTTACTTTCTCGAATATTCCTGGGATTTTAATTTAATTTTTTATTTTTAACATCGCGTGACAGGTGTTACTACGCGTAGCTAAAGGGTTTGTTCTTCCGAGGAAAAAATATAGTTCTTGCCAAGGACCGCCTGCTACGACCAATTAGAATTGATCATTTTTGTCCGTTTGAGGCTCGAGTTCATCCTAATTGATTTTTTAAAATGATTGACGCGGAGTAGGAGGGCGCTAGTTTTGTCGTGAAAATGATTTTTTCATTTGGTCTTTTAGGAGGTTAGAATGCATCTCTCCTTTAAACTACTCGGAAGCCATGTCATTTTTTCCGAGAATGCGATTGACTTTTAAAATATTAGGATGCTGTTTCTTTTTCCCCGAAAAATTCTAATATCTTGGAATGCAGCTTAATCACGAAGTTTTGGAATATTTGATGATCAGGCCAAGGTGAATGTGGGGAAGAACTTACGTAGTTTATGAATTAATAAATAAAAGGAATTGAAAGACTCATGGATTTTGTTTTTATAATGGGGAAATTCCCCAATGCAACTCTTCCACTGCTTGCCAACTGCCGGAGCGACTACTCTGCTCGTGCTGCTGCTGATTCTTAGAAGTAACATTCTTGGAAGTTTACGGAACATAGCCTTCGTCGAATTATTATTACATATATATATATACACTATATTGCCATTGATTATGGGACACTTGCGGTTTTAGACATTTTAGTTAATATCTAGAAAAATACATGAAGAATCATCTCGAAACTCTTAGTGTATAAATATAATAGTATACGTCATACATCTCCGTGAAGATGTTTTACCGAAACGCCTTAGGGGACCGTCAACAAATTAAAAAAAATGAATATCTTTTGAATAACCCTGTCAAAACTAATGTAGAAAAAGCACTCAAACTCTAGATTATGATTGAATGCCTTATTGTCATACACTGTGTTCATTTTTATGCAAATAGCATGCATACTCGCAGAGTAATTAAGGTTTTTATAAAAATGGTCCCAAATTTTTCCAAGTTTTTCCATTATAATTTTCAGAGTTCTTAATATAAAATAACATTTTTTTTCAGAAAATATGACAAACAACATTGCACACAATACCCTGTAATCAGAATTAAAAAATTATGAAAATTGTATACAAAATGAGTAGGTTTACTATATAATTTTTTACTGCGCATGCGTCAAAGATATCGAAATTTCATTTGCGTATTATGTTAGCTAAATGTATAGAAAAACTTTTGTAAAAGTCACAAAATCATAGCTTGAAAATTCTGAAAGTAATCATCAATAGAAAAAGGACAAAATCCGTTGTTTCCAAAATGAAGTAAAAAAATGAGGGATTTTATCCAAATGCAGTAGTACATCCCATATTGTGTACTCTATATTGACACTAATCAATGAATATATGGATACAACCCCTCTTGTTTTTGCTTTATTTTGAGAATAACGGATTTTCGACTTATTCAATTGACGATTATTGTCAGAATTTTCAAGTTATGATTTTGTGACTTTCATAAAAGTTGCTCTATAAATTTAGCTAACATAATATGCAAATGAAATTTTGATATCGTTGACGCATGAGCAGTAAAAAATTATTTAGTAAACCAACTCATTTTTTATACAATTTTCATTATTTTTAAATTCTGATTACTGGGTACTGTGTGCAAAGTTGTTTGTCATATTTTCTGAAAAAAATAATATTTTATATTAAGAACTCTGAAAATTATAAGGAAAAAACTTGGAAAAATTTGGGATCATTTTTATTAAAACCTTAATTACTCTGCGAGTATGCATGCTATTTGCATAAACATGAACAAGGCTTATTACAATAGGGCATTCAATCACAATCTAGAGTTTGAGCGCTTTTGCTACATTAGTTTTGACAGAGTTATTCAAAAGATATTCATTCTTTTTTAATTTGTTGACGGTCCCCTTTGGAGTTTCGGGACAAAATCGCCACGGAGATGTATGACTTATACTATTATATTTATACACTATGAGCTTCAAGATGATTCCTCTTGTATTTTTCTAGATATTTAGTAAAATGTCTAAAATCGCAAGTGTCCCATAATCAATGGCAATATAGTGTATATATATATATATATACACTAATTTCCAAATCTTTAATAATACCTCTCATTTATTTTATTAAATTCCCCAACATTCAGCACCATGACTGCAAATACTGCGATTCAGTGTTCTTTGCAAATCGTATATCAAGCGTTTCACAATTGTGTTACTGAATTTGTACGCTTCAGATCAGAATTTTACGCACACACACACATACATATCGATTGTTGAAAAGGTTTATTAAGTTTTATAATACATTTAGGAAACAACTGTAAAATTCATTGGATCTAATACTGATTTCAATAAAGAAAATGTAGTATAAGGCATATTTAAAAAAATAACAACGAAATCCCACTTTTTATTTCTTTAACTATTGATATGAAAATATATTTGTTTCATGAAATTTATTTGATCTGGACCAATAATTATCTAGTTTTTTAATAATAATAATAATAATAATAATAATGATAATAACAACAACGATAAAAATAAACAATGATCGAACATTTATAGATGGCGAATTATCGACAAACGATTGCTTCATGTTTAGAGAAATCTGATTCATGGAAATAAAAATGTTTAAATTATATTTCAACATTTTTGTTTGATATAACTTTTTTACGTTGAATTTATTTTTTAATTATTTTATTTTGTTTATTTATTTGCTTATTAAGTTTTCACTTCATTATCAATAACAATAATAATGAAATGTGGAGTAAAATAGTATTGCTATGTAATTATAATTCTATTTGTGTAAATAAACATAATTAAATTAAATTATCTCTGAATTTTATATTATTAGCAAGTCGAAAATACAAGCGTTTACTTATAGCAAATGCAAATATTTACTTGGAAGTTGAAATTCACAAACATCACCAGATGTGTTTGGCACTTATTAATGTTTGATAAATATTACAAATTCATTGGTGACAATCAAAATCACTAGTTGTTTGCATTTAAGACTAATGGAATATTTGAATATATTAAGTATATTAATCCCATTTAATAATCCTATTTAAAAACAATAAATGTATTTGAAAGTATTCCCATTCTCAACAAGTTTTTGAAAATTCAGTGAAAATCACAGATTCCAAGTTTGATATTGAAAGCAATATAGTTTATTATTATGATGGATTTTTAAACCAATTTAATATATAAACCACGTTACAATGTTTATTATTATCTCTCTATTTAAAAAACGTAACTCGAGGTTTATTAGAAAATGTTAAAGTTAGTAAAAAACATTCCTTCAAAAAAGGGAGCAAAATTTACAAGTAGGAATTTAATTATTTTTTCTAAGGTATACGTTAGGAGTTCGCAGTATGCATGATTACATTTATGGGTTTTTATATAAGTTTTAGTTTTTTAGCATTCTGACAGATTTTTTAAAAAAATTTTCCTACAAGACTATTATTTTAATTTAAATTGTCTATTGTTAAAAAAGAGTAATTAAGTTATAATAGGTTAATAAGGATTAATTTAAATAATTTATTTAGATTGTGAATATTGACTTTAAATAATTAGAAATATACTGGATTGAGAACGGTGATTCGTGCACGTATATTATATAGGTCAGAAACCCCTAGTTCTGTAAATTTTTCGTAACAGAATTTTTCAAAACGTGTGATACAACATCAAGTCCAAATTAATAAAATTATTAATGATGATAATATATTTGGTAATGCTCATTTATCTAGAAAAATTGTATCTGTACCATTTTCTTTAAAATCATAAAAACCTCAACATACTTAGAAATACGTTTTAGTTTGAATTATAGTACATAAATTTATTTTAATAAAATGCAATATATACGGCTATACAGGATGATTATAATAAAAGTTGCAATTTAAAAAATTAATATTTTTAAAGCCACCGGTCAGAATGACTTGAGACTTTAGCAGAATGATTGTCAGGCAATGGAATTTTGTTTGGCGAAGTAAAAAAAAAAAAAAAAAAAAAAAAAAAAAAAAAATCTAAAATGTGTCAGTCGATTTACTTAAAATTTATTAGCAAAAGAATGCGTGTTTACCGAAACAACAGAGATAATGACAAAATCAGCTTTATGGAACAAACAACCTACGGATTATTAAAGCATATGCTGTTCGACATTTCCTCTACTTCCTTTTTCCGCTACTAATTGGAATAACTAAACGGCATGATTGGAGGGTATCTGTGTTGATAATATGGGTGTGTTGTGTGATAATTGCCTTCAAGTTGGTTAGAATTCTAAATCCACCCACTGTAAGCAACATTCTTGAGGTATCCCCAAAGTCAGAAATTACAAGGGTTAAAGTCGAAGAAGTGGGGATTCCATGTAGTTGAAAATAGTCACGTATGATCCCATCATCACCGAAATTAGCACTTAGTTGTAGCTTCACAGCAGTAAAGATGTGAAAGGAGTGCCATCTTGCATGAATATTGTGCAATCTACACACTGATGCTGATGAAGTACGAAAGGAAATGGTTACGAATAGTGCTTTTTACCTCTTACCAGTAATGGTGCAAAATCGGGAAACGCAGGAGTTATCTATTCAAAGAATAACGGACCGACGATAATCGCTGCCGTTATTCCGCACCATGAAGTGACCATTTTAAACTAAAGAAGAAAAGGCAGAATCTGGGAAGACTTTCCGATTGCCGATATCCTACAATTTTGCTTATTTACAGAACCTTGCAACTGAAAACGGGCGTGGTTAGACCACTGATGCCCATTTCTATTAGGGCAAGGAGTTGTATTGCAAAAGATTGACGTGCTTCCACGTCAGCAGGTAGCAATTTTTGAACATGAGTTATCTTGCATGGATAACAGCACTAGATGGTCCGTCGAACTTTACGCACCGAACTGTTTGACAGATCCAGCATTTGGCCAATACCCGTGCACTGCCGATTCCAGTATCACTGTTAGTCCGCAATTTCAATGCTGTAGCAACATCAACCACTGCCTCAGTCAAAACTGGCTTCCTTCTTTTTCCTGGTTTAACGTCAAACAAATCGGTCTGATTATATAATGGTCTGAATCTAAATAGATTTAACAATCATTTTTCACAGAACTTTTTAGATTATTACACCCCTCTTCTATGGATTTTAATGACCTAATAGCTGTAAATGCACACTTATCGTTCTTATTAAAAAAAAAAACTTTAAGAGCAGAGCACGATCATTTAAAATGTGAGTTATGATGATGCATTCACGCACAGAGCTGGTGCTCTCATTTATATGACAGTTCTGTCTTAAGATAATGAAAAAATTGACAGCACCATCTATTGTCACATTTTGGAATTATTTTTTCCTTTGCGAAAAAAATTCTATATCCTCACGATTATATGACTAAAATATCAAGTCATTTTGACCAGTAGTTTTAAAACTATCGATTTTGAAATCGTAACTTTAGTTACAACGACCTTGTTTATTCTTTAATTTGACCATTCGCTGTGAGTGAAAAGAGTCTTTTAAATGGCAATACTAAGCACCCTCACTTAAAATATTTAGTTTAGGAGGTGCTATACAGGTATGCACTCTCCGACAATTTTTTCTCTAAGTAGAATTAGATGTTCTTTTGACGCGAAAGAATTTGCGCATTTTGACGTCAGAATCTCCACCGTTGTAAAATGAACAATACTTTATGTAAACATTTTATCTCTCATCTTCTTTTATCTCTCATCTAATCAAATTTTCTTTAATGGTATAAAATGTAACTTATGTACCTCTTTTCAATGTGGTTTTATTTTCAAATTTGTGAATGAATTTAACCAGAAAAGAATTAGAAAAGAGCATAAACGAAAGCTTAAGTTTTAGTTTAAAATATCAGTACATTTCTGAATTTCGCAAATCATATATGATATAAAAATTGCAATAAAAAAGAGTTTGTCGATAAATTTTGTTTATACTTTATTAATGTGCATCTGTAAAATTATGTAATTTTTTTTAGTATTTTGGAGAATTTTATTATCGGAAGATTCAATTGATACAATAAAAAACATTTAAAATATTCATTTATGATACTAAAATTCTAGAATGCCATTTTGTTCAACTATAGCAGTTTCATTTCGAGCAGTTTATTCTTTATATATAAATGGAAGAAGGAAATTGTAAAATAGATTTATTATAACTTGAGCAAAAGTGAAAATAAAAAGATTTTTATTTTTATTTATTTTTCACTTCTTTATTCATTTATTTATTGTATTTATTTTTTTAAAATAATAACTGATGTTGAAGAGTAAAATATTTTAAATATTTTTATTGAGTTTGAATTGATTTAAGTATTGTAAAGAAATATATATCAAGAAAAAATACTGGTTTACAATTTCACAGATAATAAAATTTACATTGGCTTATAATAAATACATAGAAATTTTGAATGGAGCATGTTTTTCTTTGTTAAAACTATTTAAATATTTTTAAATATTTTAAATATTCTTCTTTAGTTGTCTGGGCGAAGCGAAGTCTTATACACATAGTACGTAACGATATTAAAAGTCAAACAAAATTCTTTCGTCAAGCAAATCTAAAAAAATACTTATCGGATTTCGATTCTTTGTCTGCGCGAAGCGAAGTCTTATACACAGTGTACGTAATGATCTTAAAAGTTTAAAACAAATCTTTCATCAAGCAAATCTAAAAAAATACGTATCGGATTTCGATTCTGTTTGTACCAGAATTGGTGAACCTGGTGAATGCACCTGGTAAACCTGGAGAAGCTGGTGAATGTACCTACTTTCAAAAATTAGTTTTTAATAGTTTAAAAGTTATATTTAAAAAACTGATAAAAAAGCACAATTTATTTGCATACGTCACGGAAATTTGGTATGCGTCATTTTTCACCGGCTGGATATTTCCGTTGACAACCAAATCAGAGTGAATGGAGTAAATAGTTATTTTAGTGAAGCGAAGACTGATACACATAATACGTAAATATATTAAAAGTCGAGCAAATCTGAAAAAATACATTCGGATTGCGATTCTGATTGCAGCAAACGATACCTATGAAGATGATTTACTGAATGCACATACTTTCAAAAATTAGTTCCAAATAGTTTAAAAATTATGTTTAAAAAACTGATAAAAAAGCACAATTTATTTGCACAAGTCACAGAAATTTGGTGTACGTCACTTTTCACCGGTTGGATGATTTCGTTAGATTCCCAAATTTAAGCACATGGAGCAAGGAAAATACGCAAACAAGTTTTAAGTACAATAAATCATATTTCAACTTAAAAAACATACTGGAAAATAATTTTGTTGTTGTTGTTAATTTAAAAGAAAAAAGCCTTAATTTTTAGTAACTTAATATCAGTATTTTAGATTTTGCGATCGTCTTTATAATAGCACTTAATAACCGCCATTAGCATTTTTTTATATTTCGCACATGCAAATTGGAAACAATAATGTCGTGTTAAATAAAATACGTGTTTAAATAAAATATTGGTAGTACTTGGTTATCTGGTTGATCAATTTTGCCGAATTCTACATATTGACATATATATATATATATATATATATATATATATATATATATATATATATATATATATATATATATATATATATATATATATATATATATATATATATATAAAATAACGAAAAAAGAAATAAGTTAGTGAAACACTGATAAAAATACAAATAAAAAATGGGTTAGAAAGTCATTTGATGACGTTTTAAACACATGTATCGTGTTTAATGCGATTGAATGCGACATTCACAATCATTCATTATTGACATTTCACCTTATTGTTTGGCGGTACTTTTTTGGTCAATGGGATAATCAAGTAATAATAATAATAATAATAATAAACAATAGTTGAAGGGAAGAATAAACAGTTATAAAAAAAAACATTATAATAAATATAATATAAATATAAATATCACAATAAATCGTAAATCGTAAAACACTTTATAGCAATATTCAAAAACAACGTTTTCACCAACTTGGTGGGAAAAAATTCGCGCTAACTTGTGGGTTATATTTCTATACATAAATGTGACATCTATGTCATATTTACAAGTATAAATAAGCATAAACGATCTTCAGGTTAGAAATCTCAATTTCTGAAGCCCAAACTGGACCATGATTTATAAAAACGCAAAGTTGAAGGTATTATTTGAAAAGTACCATGAAATTAGAGGAGAGATACCATATACGCATTGGGTTTGGCAAAAATTTGGCGAAAATCATTTTTGGATGAATTTCTATTATTTTAAAAAGGAAGTGGTGACAATACTGTCTTTCAACAATAATTTCTGGAAATGCGTTTTCAATTTCGGCATGCGATTTTAAATTTAACTGTTTTTAGGTGTGTCCCTAATTAATATAAATATTTAGTACCTATAGGGTCGTCTGGTCCGCCCGTCTGTCTGTCAGCATATAAATGCACAAAAACTATCCTACCAACACATTTGAAATTTTAAATATCTATTTCTTGCCAAATTTTGTTGTCTTTGCAAAATTTAATAAAATCGGATAGATAGTTCGAATACAGGGAGAGTCAAATGTATTCCGTTACATCACGGCAATTGGGATGAATTAGTTCCAAGTACTTTTTAGTTATGTTAAACCCATTGAAATATAATGAAATTGATATGCATTTATGAAGAGCACTAGAATATATATAATGTAGAACATGACGCGCAAAAAAATAGTTATTATTCATTTACAGGTCACTACAAAAGAATTCCATTACAAAATAGTACGGGGTGGTGGAAACATTAACTTTTCAGCTTTACTAATCTAGGGATTTTATTATAGAATTATTTTCTAAATTGTCACTAACAGGCCTTTTAAATAATAACTTTTTTGTGTAAAACTGCATAGTCGAGTTCACATTGGCGTATTTGAGCCAGCAAGTTATGCTGAAAAAAATATGTTCAGATTTGTAAACCACTTGTGATGACACTTTGCGGCTTAAAGCTTATGCAGACGAGATATTCAAATCTCGTTCATACCTTATACTATATGCATTGGAAACATTGGAATAGTCGTAAATAAACAGAGAATATACGATCACATTAGAGAATATGTCCCAGAATTTATATATTGTAGCTTTTTGAGAAAGAGGTCGAAGGGGTATAACGTGGTTCTTAAAAAATCCAGAAAGTATACGGCGTATGCCTCTATAAACTCTCTACCAAATTCATGATTGCCAATTCGTTTTATTTTATGCATGCTAAAGTGAAATATAGCTCAATTTCATGAAAATGGGTTTAAAACGAAAACAAAACAGTGCATGTAGTGTACAACATGCACGACCCATTTAAATCAGATTGAGCGTATCTGGAACACACTGGAAACGACACGTTGTATTCCTTTGTTGTCATTTTCGGGATTTTTATATATCATTTTTTTAAGAGAGAATACCCGAATTTTTTATCAAAAGCCTCTCATGCACGGAAAACAGGTGTAAATATTATATTATTATATATATTAATTATTTTGTTCTGACTATTTAAGGGCACCACACACCATATTAAAAAATTCCCTAATTTTACTCAATTATCATGATTTGCGCCACATTTAAGAACTAAAATTGATGTGTACATTCTTGACGATATTTCAAAGAGTTTAAATTTTGATACAAGATATTTTAGTGCTTTATAATCTGTATTACTTTTAATGTATTGCGTACTTCAAATTTTATACCCATGTGTGCTTTTTTATATAGTTTGATTTCCATTTTTGTTAACCGTATATAGGAATTTTTATGTAATATTTTGCAATTTTACCATTCACTTTGCTCTTTTTTATCATTTGTGAAATATATAATTAATTAAAGATAGCACATCTTTTTACTTTTACCATATTAGTGTTAAAACGCTGTTCCAAGCAATATCGCTCAGACTAATCTGTCTGAGGGAAATCCTAATATAGCGTGGATTTATGTAATGCTCATTGATACATATTTAATTAAAAAACAGCTAAATGAGACATTAAATTGAAATAGATTTTTTCTTTCTTTATTATTTTATGAGTATAATTTCTATCCATCTTTCCTTTTCTAGGATGTATCATGCTCTTTTAATGGCCCAATCCAAAACTACTTAAATGATATTAACTGTACTTGTTTAGGTCGTTTTTGAAACCTCTCTCTCTCTCTCTCTCTCTATATATATATATATATATATATATTGTTACAAAAAAAAAAAAATACCGATTTTGTCAGGAAAAAAGGTAAATTCAAAAGTTTTGTTGTAACTTCTGACGCTAGGAGCATATGATACGGATTTTAAGAAGATTGAACTCATTGAACTTGGTTTACGTATGTCTTACAAGGGCACCACCAAACATAGTGCACACAGATTTTGATGATTTCTAAGTGTGTTGTAGGGGTCAAACCACTAATTATTCAGCTGAAAGGATTCTATCAAATGGGCCTTAGTTTTTGAGAAATTGGGGGTCTAAGTTCAGCGTATATTTCAAATACGTATTAGTACGAGCGCCGCATGTGAATCCATGGCGTCGTGGTAGCGTACGAGCATGCAAGGCGAAAGGTTGCGGGTTCGAATCAGTCCTCGGTCTTTTACTTATTTTTATGTTTTTTTAAACTTTGCAAATTATAAGCAGAATTGAAAATTCTACAGCTTTGAATCTTTTGATATTTTCTGAAGAGGACAGTTTACTTTGTCAAAAAATTTTTATTATTATTTTTTCAAAATATGGTGAACTGACTGCACTTCAGGATTCAACTAAAAGTACATTTTGCAACAAACAAATAAATAAAAATTTGTATTTAATTAAAATTTTGAAAAAGTATAAGAAAATTTCAATATTTTAAAATCTCCACTAGTTTAAATATTAATATTTTTAGATTAATCAGTCACTTTTTTTCTTTTCAAATGTGTATTACACAATATTGTGCTTGGATTTTTAGATAATTTAATACTGCATTTAATATAATTTATATTACTAAAATACTTAATTCGTGATAAATATGTTTAAAAATATATTAAAAGTAAAAGAAAAAAAAGTTTAATCATCATTTATAAAAGTGCAAAAATAAGACCAATAAAAAGAAATCTTCATTTATTCTGATAATTACGGAGGAAAGCAGACGATTAAAAATGTATTTTCATATGTATTATAAATTTTATATCATTAAACAGATGATTTTCGTACTTCAGTTGAATTACGGAAAGAGCGTTTTGATTTGTTATAAAAATAGATGTAATATATCATTTCTTATTTGTGCAAACGATAGCTTATGTTCATGTTGAACTTTGGAGATAAATGTATTTACAGAAAATTGGAAAATTGAAAACTTGGATAGCTGGTAACAACTTGCATTTTAACATTACTGCATTAATATTTTATTATTTTTTCGAAGATACGCATTACTTGAATAATCTAATCTTAAAGACGTTTAAAAAATTGCACCCTAAAATTATTTTGTATTATTTATACATATACAAAAAAGGCAAGTTTCGCTTTAGAATGCTATAAAATAAAAAAGGCGATAGGAAAAAAACCCCATTATTTCAGGATTGTGCTTAAAATAAAAAACGCGAGTAATAATTAATAAAAAAAAGTTTCTATGCGTAAACTAGTTTTGTAGTTTTGTCAATAGAAATATTCGTTTGAAAATTGCAGAAAAAAAATAAATTTTCATGAAAAAATTTAAAAATGTAAATGTAATTTATTAAGAAAATATCAAAAGCTGTATCATATTTGTAATAAAAATACTTAAAATTTGTAACGTGTAAAAATACAAAAATAAATAAATAACAGCCGATGACAAATTCGAACCCGCAACCTTTCGACTTGTAGGATCGTACGTTACCACGACGCCACGGATTCACATGCGGTGCTCGTACTAATAAGTATTTGAAATATACGCTGAACTTTGACCCTCAATTTTTCAAAAACCAAGGCCCATTTGAAAGAATCCTTTCAGCTGAATAATTAGTGGTATGACCCCTACAACATACTTAGAAATCATCAAAATCTGTGTGCACCATGTTTGGTGGTGTCCTTGTTAGTCTTTTAAATTTCGTCTGGTACTGCCAGGATAGGATATTTATATCTGATACATTTAGTACGATTTAAACAGGATTGGCTCATGCAACGGAATTTTCCATTGCCTTAGAAAGATTTTTCAGTTCCATCTTCCATTTACGTGAGGCATTTTTGTGTTTTGTTGACTAGATTTTAATAGATTTTGACTCTTTTTATTTTGTTTTCGATTCTCTAAATAGTTTTTTGTTTCATGTACACAACCAGAAACGTATTCTTAAATATGACCGATTTCAACAGGTTTAGCTCATTCAAATTGATTTTAGAATGTCTTACAGTGTTGAATTCAACATTACATCAAAATGGGGAAACTTATACCGGAAATTAATGAACCTGATTTCTACGGCATTTGTTTCTTTTAACTAAGCTTACTATTCTGTTCAATTTTTCCATCCCATCACTGAGTATCGTAGTAGCACATAAGTATCGTAGACGGAGTGACCTGCGACGGAGGTGCATTCCGAAAGAATCTTATTTGAAACACATTGTTTAGAACAACCAGTGAAATGAACAGCATTCAACTCTAGAGGATACTCTTGATAGAGTAATTATGTTCAAAATTTCAATACGAATCAGGTTTTAAATCAATTGTTGGACGATCTAAATAGTTTAAGACAAAATCAAACCATTTAAATTTAATATTTACCAAATTTGATAAATGCTTTCATTATAAAATTATGAATATTTAGGTATTTTACTTTTGAATACAAATACGATATATATACATAATTATATATATATATATATATGTGTGTGTGTGTGTGCCTGTGTATATGCATACAAAAGGTGATAAATAGTGCACCAGTGGGCAGCCTCTTACAAACTAGATTTTCACATAACTATATATTATATATTATTATACATAAAATTCACAATACAAGTTTATTCATGTATAAATTTTTTAAAAATAATAGCTATAATTATACTAGCATATCAATAATGAATTTTTACATTATATTTGAAGTTATGTGTTATCTAGAAACAATATATTTTAACGTTTTTTTATATACTTGAAATATATATACATACATATATATATGTATTATTAATGGTTAAAATCCCTCTGGTATTTGTTTAGATTAATTATTATTTTTTCACATCAGCTCGTTTTTTGCATTTTTAAAGAACCAAAAGAAGTTGTGGTGCTTCGCAAATTAGATTTTATCATACATATAATCGATTTTTATACAAAGTGGCAGCGGTTGAAAGCACTCGATAGGTAATCAGTTTATATTACTGTAATAACAATTTAAAAAAAATGCCATCAATAAAGACCAAAAACATCACCTTATCTTCAAAGTCTGACAAGGAAGTTCTTAATACTGGGCATACTCAGATTTTTTGGAAGAAATACCAATTAAACTACTTATGTATGTAATAAAGAATCAGTCAAAATAAGTGACGAAAATATAGTGGAAAATCTTAAAAAATAAAATACTTTCGAACATTTGGCATGCAAAGACAACAACGGCACACGGTTTTTGCGAGCAGCACCTTTCCTCGCCAAAGCAAAAATTTTAATGCAACTGAAAAATGTTGAATTTTTAGATTGCGTGTAAATAGTATTTAGTAAATTTAAAAATAAACCACGAGATATTTTTGTATATTTTATACACAAATATACATTAATTGTTGCGATAGTTATTTATCTAATCGCTGGTAAAAATATTTTCATACATAAAAAATCATATTCAGAAAAAACAATTTTCATGCATTTAAAGAAATTAAAAAATAAAGGACAGGTTTTTCCGTAGCATCAAAGTAGAATAGACAATGCTCAATTGGACTTTACGCTTGAAACAATTTTAATTAATTTAAACTATTAATTTAATTTTAAATCGCGAATTTTGATGGTTAAATTTGAAAATAAATACATGTAAATATTGATAGAACAAAATTATACTCAAAACAAACTAAAACTGACAAAACTAGAGTTATTTAAATTAAATTCATCCAAATAAATTCAACATGATTTTTTTTTACCCTTTAAAACGTGTTTGACATAAAAAAGTGTTTTTTGAAATTGTATTTCATCGGTAACCGATGATAAATCGCCAAATAATGAAATTTTCATTATTTTTTTTACGGGCACTGTATGGAAGTTCCGCCGAAATTTTTGTATAAACGTATATATCCTCAAGATTAGAACATTCTGTAACATTTTTATAACGAAAAAAAATTGTGAGTCAAGGTTTAAAGATTTAATTTGCATTGCTCAAGCCATTTTCATACTCTAATTGCGCCATGCAGTGTCTGGAAATTCAAAGTTTAATTGTTTGAGCAATCTGCAATGGAATGTCTAAAACTCCCGATGCTTAATTATCTTCACCGTCTAGAATGATGTTAAATGCTAGAAATTTATTCTCAATTTTATTAGAGATTTATAAAATAAGAATTTGTTGGCTTAGACTGAAAGTTTTTCTTAACGTTAATATTTAGAAAAGTTCTTCGATTTGTTTTTGATGTTTTTCCTTCATTTAATTTTTGGTTCATGCGTGTTGGTAGACCCAAATTCTTACTATTTTGCTTTATCATGGCTAATACGAAGATGAAACCACACACTTCATTAATAGTTCCAAAGTATTTGGGGCCTAGGGATTCTGCTTCGGTTCTGTAAATTCTATTTGTATTCAGTTATTTTTTTCCTTATTTGATAAAAGGTTGGAATTTTCTTTTAAATTCAATGGTTCATATATTGTAATACAATTAATGGTTATATATATATATATATAACCATTATATATGTATATATATATATATATGAATAAAATTTATTCTTTGTACCGTTGCTAAAATCAGATTCGGCATGATAAAAATAATCACCATGTATATTTATATTACCCTTCCGTATATCTCTTTTCGGTTCACAAATTAATGCGCGTACTATTTCAAGAATCAATTCAATGAAATTTTTACTTAATTACAGAAATGCAAGTAGGAATAAAATATCACTAAATTGTTCAAGCATATTTTTTATTAATGCTTTAATTAGGAAACATAATTGCAAATTTATTGTAATATTTAATCATATGTAAAAATATTTGCTTATACGTTTAAACTTTGTAATTAGTTTTACTTAATTAGTTAAATAGTTATTTAATTAATTAGTTAATAGTTAGTTAATTAGTTATCTAAACATTAATTGAATATGCACACTTGGTGTACAATATAATCTAATTATGAAATACTGCTTTTTTTTATTTTTATTTTTTTATTTATTTTTATTTATTTTTTTAACAAGTGATTGTAAATTAATAGCAATATTTATATGTGTATATTTTTTATTCAAAATTTGTTCTTGAAATTATAATTATTAGCAACTATTAAAAAAATGCAGATAAAAGTTTTATAAATATAAAATGATCCCTCTCTTGTATTTTAGGCTCTGTTATGTCGTCTCTAGTTTTTAATCGGATTATGCACATATATGCATATATATATATATATATATATATATATATATATATATATGTGTGTGTGTGTATATATATGTATGTATGTATATTAGTATGTAGATAGAAGTAGATGCATACATAAAACAAAATTTAGAGTCAAACTGCTAAAAATATTCTCACAGAGCTAACAATATCTGCAAAATCAGAGGGAAAATATTGTGACTCTCTGTGCGTTTACACGCATATATATATATATATTTATTTATATTATTTTTTGTATAGTTGCTGAAATCAAATTTTGCATGATAAAAAATAATCACAATGTGTATTTATATTACCCTTCCTTATATCTCTTTTCTGTTCAGAAATTAATGCGATTTCTACTTCAAGAATCAGTTTAATGAAATTTTTACTTAATTTCAGAAATGCAGGAAGAAATAAAATATAAATAAATTCATCAAGCATGTTTTTATTAATGCTATAATTAGGAAACAATACGTAATATTTATTGTAATATTTTATCACACGTAAAAAAGATTTGCTTATGCGTTTAAACATTGTAATTAGCTTTAATTATTAATTAAATTTGCACATTAGATGTACAAAATGGTCTAATTATGAAATGCTCTTTTTATTTTTATATTTTACAAGTAATTTTTATTTAATAGCAATATTTATATTAGTATTTTTTTTTTTTTTTTGCTTAAAATTTGTTTTGGGAATTATTATTATTATTAGCAGCTATAAAAATAAAGAAAAAAATTTCAGATATAAGAATCAGTTTAATGAAATTTTTACTTAATTTCAGAAATGCAGGAAGAAATAAAATATAAATAAATTTATCAAGCATGTTTTTATTAATTCTATGATTAGGAAACAATACGTAATATTTATTGTAATATTTTATCACACGTAAAAAAAGATTTGCTTATGCGTTTAAACATTGTAATTAGCTTTAATTATTAATTAAATTTGCACATTAGATGTACAATATGGTCTAATTATGAAATGCTCTTTTTATTTTTATATTTTACAAGTAATTTTTATTTAATAGCAATATTTATATTAGTATATTTTTTTTACTTAAAGTTTGTTTTGGGAATTATTATTATTATTAGCAGCTATAAAAATAAAGAAAAAAAATTGCAGATATAAAATTTATAAACACAAAATGATCCTACTCGTTTATATAAGGTTCTGTTATGTCGTATGTAGTTTTGAATTGAATTATATAGGTATGTGCATATATATACAATTGATATTTATATGTATATATATGAATATGTAGATAGAAGTAAATGCATACATAAAAGAAAATTTAGTGTCAAACTGCTAAAAATATTGTCACACAGCTAAAAATATCTTCAAAATAAGAAGAAAAATACTGTGACTCTCAGTGCATTTACAAGAATTCTCGGTTAAATGCATTCTATTGAATTTATGCGTCATCATTTTACACACATTTCTCATTTATTATGTTCATTTCCTTGTAGAGATTCCCAAGGCTTTATAAATAAATATTTTTTATTTGTTAAAATTTCTTTCTCAAAATACACACTTTTAAAATTCTTTCGTAATTTTATTAGACATAGTAAAGGAGACAATTTAACGAAATAAATATTTTATTTTAAATTTAGAATTATCTACAACACAAAAAAACATCTCCTCGGAGTTAGTGAAGATTTTTATCGATAATCACTTTGCTGATATTTCTGTCACCATGTTGCAGATGTTGATATTATTAGACCGTTCCGCAATGTCAGCCACACTAAAAATTTAAAGTGCTATAAATCATCCATTTTTAAAGGTATCGTAAAAAATGCTGTGGTATCTTTGAATCTAGTTCAAACACATCAAAGAAAAATACGTTTAAATTTCTATTTTTTTTACTTAATTTTAAATTAAAAATTTAAAAAATAAATAAATGACCGTCAATTTGAATCTACGTGGCTCGGCGGATGAAACTGACCAACGAACTCGATTCAGACATTGGTATACGCTATACACACACCAAGTTACATCCAAATAAGTTCATTAATCTATGTATTATCACGGGACAAAAGTCAGATGATTCCAAAGTTTCTCCCATATTAGATATTCAAAGTTCTATAACGCAGCCATTTTTTCTGATACAGACAAAACAAAAAATGCTCTGGACTTTTTGTATTAAGTTAAAACATACAAAAGTAAAATCTTTTTCGAAAATTAAATTTTGTGTACTTAATTTTAAATTAAATATTTTTTAAATTTAAATGGGTGCCATTTTGAAACAAGATGGCAGATGAAACTGGCAATTGAACTCGGTTCAGACATCGGTATATACTATATACACACCAAGTAACATTGAAACCGGTTCATAAACACGCCTGTTATCAGGTGACGAATATCAGACTGTTTCAAATTGTTAGCTGCACTAGAAATTCAAAGTGCCTTTTTTAAGATATCGATAAAACAAAAATGCCCTGGAACTTTTGTATTAAGGTAAAAACAGACAAGAAAAACATTTTTCAATTTCTAATATTTTTTGCATTTAATTTTGAATTATATTTTAAAAAAGTAAATTTTCCGCCATTTTGAAACAAGATGGCGGATGATGCTGGCCAACGAACTCGTTCGAGACATTAATATGTACTATGTATGCAGAGTTTAATTCAGATCGGTTCGTAAGTACGATAGTAACAACAAGACAGTATATATATATATATATGTATATGTCAACATTTGAAAGAAAGGTGCTTATCGGGTCTGAGGGTCATGATCGGTGAGAATATACAATATTTTTCCGGAAGTGCTTTCTTTCGGACATACAATAGGATGAATTTACTTTTTGCAATGAAAGGCTATCTAAAACTGGTTTAACCATTAAATATTTTTTTACAGTGTAATATTATTTATCTTTAAATATTATCCTACAATACGGAAAAACATAATCTTATTTCAAATAACATGACCTCTATAAAACTATCTATTTCGTATACTTAGTTTCTGCCTCACTGTTATTTACTTGCTTAACATAGTCTACGCAACAGCATTGTAGTTATCTTTTTACATAAAAAACATAGACAAATTTTGTGTATTTAAAAAAAATTATTAAATATATTTTCATTTACTTAATCAAGTCACCTTCACTAACCACTAAGATACACTGAAATGATTTCATCATATATTTAGTTAATTTAGTATCACAACGAAATTTTAGTACCGAAAAAGGAATGCATACAGTAAGAAAAGTAACTGACGCATATGCTCACCAGAGAATATTTGCTCTTCAATTAATTTTTTATTTCTTCGCAAAGAGATAACTAATTCATTTACAACCAACGCTTCTATGAATGTCATTTGCATGCATCTAAATGTAAACATCAAGGAAGCGTAAAGAAAGTCGTCAGTTTTTTTAGCTAATATTACATTTAATCACATTAATGATTCCAGATAATGAGTTATTTGTTCTATAAGATTTATGTAAACTATTGACACAGTGCACAATTTAAAAGGGGAAAAAAATCAAAATTTCGTAGCTATGCTAATTGCTGTACCCTATTTAGTTCTGCTTGTTTAAGATATATTAGAAAAAAAAGAAAAAAGAAAAAAAAAGATGAATGTAGATTCTGCCATTGCAAAATTTAGTTTCGCCTCCGATTAGAAAAAAAAATCGACAGGGTCTTTTAGAAGGGCGACCCAGTTTAGAATGCAATGAATTAACTTCATTTTTCTTGTGTTTATCAATATAATAGCAAACAGAACGGCGTGAAATACCCAATTGATTAGCAATTTCTCTCTGAGTCATTGGAATTGCGGAGTAATAAAGAGATACAATTTGACGTGCTACTTCTTCATATACTAGATTCATCAAAAACGGATTTTTTCTTTAGTTTAAACGCTTTTTTATAGACGCTGAGAAAAATGTTGGTTGATTTTTGTCGTCCGATTATCTACTCTAATGGGATATAGGACCAGTGGGAGTGCCCTCCGTGGGGGTCTTTTTAAGGGAACCTAACCCGTATTTACGCAAGGTTCGAAGAAAACCACGGAAAACTCCGAACGGTTAGGCCGACAGCCGCGATTGGGTTCGAACCCAGCACCTGCCATCTACCAGTTGAGAGGCCCGAACCTCTTGGCCACTGGTGGGGCCGTTGAGAAAAAGGAAATGTATTTTAACAATAAAACGAGTAGAATCCCATCGAATTCGACGAATGAAATATTTAAAAGACCCGATCGATTTGGTTTAAAAAAAAAACAAAAGTAATTTTATTATTGAATCAATATATAATAAATATATTTCCAAACTTAATGTCAAGTTTGTCAGTTATAATTTTGCAGGCAAATATTCGCACATCTTCAGTTAAAATTGTAATCTGAGTGCCGGCGAAATCCAGAAATTCTATTTTATATGCACTCACAAAAAAATAGTTTTATAAAAAAAAAAAAAAAAAAAAATATTTTTACTGTGACATTATTTTCACTAACTGAAGTAATCAGGAAGTAAAATCTCAATACCAGTGTCCATAATGAAAAGAAATATTGAAATGTAATATCGTTATGAGTAAAAATGCGATGTTTTAAATAGTGACGCCATTTTCTCTTCAAATGTTTTTAAAAGTTACTGTTATTAGTAATATGAAAGGCATTAGTAATATAAAGACATCCGTTATAATATTGTTATTCCCATTTATCTGGTTGCTGA
The DNA here is from genome assembly GCA_964019185.1 of Maratus speculifer. Lineage (NCBI taxonomy): Eukaryota > Metazoa > Arthropoda > Arachnida > Araneae > Salticidae > Maratus > Maratus speculifer. The sequence continues at coordinate 91,980,366 of OZ025294.1, read as the reverse complement.
ATGAGATCATTTTCCTCATTTGAAATTTTTCTTTACATATTAATTTTTATCATAAATTATTTTCTGTAATTTATTTACATTATTATCATTATTTCTCAGTACATAATTTTTTTTACCTCAATTAGTGCATAATTATACGCAATCATTTTATTGTGGTTAAATTTTACGAAAACAATTGACTTTTTTCTTTTAAATGCAAGGACATGTTCACTGATGAAATAAAGCTTCTGACTCGTGGAACGTGATGATGGAAAATGAATTTTTATTATCGAGAGAAAAACTAAACTGAATTTCCACCATATTTAAGAAATATCGTAAAAAAACATTTAAAATTTAAAATAAAATATAAAAATGGAAATAAATTAAAAAATAGCTAAAATGGGCACAACTACAAATAAATAGCTTTCATTTAAAAAAATAATTATCAAAATCGGTTGAGTAGAAAACTCAGAGCTGACGACAAGACATTTTTTAGCTTGTCTGAAAGAAATAGCATCGGAAGCTAAAAAAAAGATATATACGATGTGAAGGCTCTCCAAGAATAGTTTCGGAAGTTACTCTAAATTTAAAAGGGGTAAAAATGCTTGAAAAGCGTTCTTAATTGCAATTTCTACGTTTAGGAAATATCAAACCATTATCAAAAGTAGTGGTTGCAAATTGATACTGACAGACCCAGCCCAACTGCAATATAAGCTGTGTTTTATGTTGATATCACAACTATTTGAGGTAAACAAAAGTAAAAGTATGTTATAAATTTCGTTTTTTGTACAACTGAGAAGTCTAACATTTTGAAATTTGGCATGATAATTACTAAAAAGATGCAAATGCTTTCTTATAATCGTAAAAATAAATTTCCAAATTTAGAAGAATGAAGTAAACGTTCTAAAATATGATTTTTATTTATCTTAGGAAATATCAAAGCAATTAAAAAAATTAATGATTACAAATTGGTGGTAATAGAACCTGTTTAAATATAAGCTTAATTTTGGTTGATATCACTACCACCGGTGTGTTGCAAGAGGCAAAGTTATTCTAAATTGCGATTTTTGTGATCTAAAGAGGCTACAAAATTTGCATATGGTGTGATAGTTACTGATAAAATATGATTTTCCTCTAAGAATAATAAAAAGTAAATTCAAAATTTAAAAGTTGTGAAGCGGCAAAAAATAGCGAAAGGCGTTCCAAAAGATTGCGAAATTACGATTTTGATGCAATTTTAGAATATAATAAAAAGATTATAAAAGTAATGGTCTCGAATAAATGTTGACAATCTATATCTCTATTTTTTCGTTTATAACATACTCTTTTTGAGTGTAGTTTCATGGACTTATTCTGTTTTTGTTCTGATGTTATTTTCATATATAGCATGGGATAAAACTCTACCGAACTATACAATCTTCAGAGCCTGACCAACTTGGACATTTATTTAGTTTATTCAGACATCCTTTTAGTTAATTGTACATTTTCAGCTTTAATTACAGACTTATTGTAACACTTGTTGGAGACACAATTATTTTTAAAGTTATATACAGTGGCGGTCAAAAATTTCTGGCCAGTTAGTTTCTTCGTTTTTTTTTTTTATCAAAAGGCTTCAGCAAAGAAGAAGTACAATTGCTTCTAAAGTTAGGAATATGTGAATGACCTCTGACCACGTGATCATTTTCATTGGACATAGAAGATGCTTCACGCAATGGGTTAAAATTCGAAGTTCGCGTGTGCAAAAGTTTCCGGCCACTTATCATTCTTTAGTTTTTTTCTATCGGTAAACTATTTTTTGGTTGTGTTTATGAATGAATCAACGTGTATAGCATAGACTGAATTAAAAATTGTAAGGTTCAACAGTTATTGTTTATAAAGGAGTGATTTGATTGTCGCTAGAAGGCCAATCTTCTCGAGATATTGCGGCAAAGTTATCGATCGGTAAAAATCGACCGCAAACGATATTTAAAAATTATATAAAGACTTTCAGAGGTTCGGGAGATTCCGGAAAATTACTATTCCTGTGTACAGAATTATCATGAGAAAAACAATTGATAATCCGAATAAAAATTCCGCTGCAATATACTGCGATTTACGGAATGAAAATATTCCTGAAATAAGTCCCTATACCGTATCAACATGCCGACGTGAAGCATAACTTTATGGTAGAGTCGGTGTTAAAAAATTTTCAGAGTTAAAAAAAAAATACAAACGTACCCGATTGGCGTTTTCCAAAAAACACAAAGTCTGGTCAAGTGAAAACTGTAAAAAAGTTCTATTTTTCCATCAATCGAATTCGAAACAGTTTTGGAAGTGATGGCAGACACAATGTCCGATGACCTAACAATAAAAAATAAGATTCGACCTATGTTATTCTTACAATGAAGCATGGCGGAGGACACGTTATACCGTGGGGAGTATTTTATTCAAAAAGTGTCGGTCCGTTATATGAAATTCACAGGCAGGTGAATGATACAATGTATAAGGATATTTTGCAAGACTATTGTCTGCCTTATTAGAGAAAAAATTTGGTCGCAACTATTTTTCTTAACATGTTAACGACATAAATAATGTTTGAAAACCTCGATAAGCAATGGTTATCGCAAAAAAATTTCGTTTTTGAAATGATCAGCCCAAGCGCCACACATGAATCCAATAGAAAATTTTTGAAAAGAAGTTAACAAAAGTCTGCGGAACTATAAATATTCCAACTCAGTCGAAATTTCGCTAAAATTGCAAGAAATGTGAGAAAAACATACCATAGACGATCTTTAACCGTTGATTGTATGAATGTCACGTTGCAGAGCTGCAGTACTTATTACTAAAGCTAATAAAATAGTAATACAATAAAATACTAATTGTAAATGTTGTTGATCACTGTAATTTTCTATTACAATACCACTTTTTTACAAACTTGTGAAGGTGGCCGGAAACTTTTGAGAACATGCGTTTTCCATTATACTTAATTTTGTCAGTTAAATTTATTGATATTTACATGTTCTTCTATAAGTTCCTAACTATTATGTCAATAAAATGTATAAATATCACTTTGAGATTCCTCTTCATATGGGTATATTTACAAATTAACTGAAAACTTTTTGCTGGCCGGAAACTTTTGACCGACACTGTATATCTATACATTCATAGTACTTTTCGCTCGCATATGTAATATCATATTTGTTTTCGCATTGTACGTTAGGGTGGGTCGAAAAATAGAAATTTGGATAATCGAATCGGCGCGGGTTGCAAAAGTTGCATTTTATGCATACTAATTCACATATTTTTTTTAATTGAAATCCATTCATATCTTCCGCTGCCCCAAACACCTAAAACACAGTTAAAATTGAAAATTTTATAAAATTTTATAATTTTCTTGTTTTTAATTTTTCAAAAAATATTTTTGGCGCGGGTTGCGAAAATTGCCTTATGTATATATTAGTTCACACACATTTATTTTTTTAAAATCCATTCATATCTTCCGATGCCTTAAGCTCCCCAAAATAGTAAACAAATTGAAATTTTTATAAAAATTTATGATTTTTGTTTTTTTTAATTTCTTTTATATTACTTTATTAGCGGGATACAAAAGATGCCTTTATAGTATATTAGCATGCATCCAAATAATTTTCGATTTTGATAAATTTCTTTCAGTGTCCCAAAACTCTTACGTATTTACCGAAAATTGTTATTGGACACCTTACAGTTTTAACTGGCGAAACAACAGCTGTAAAAGAAGAAATAATAAGTTTTTTCATCCCATAGCATGCAATTAAATGAACATAAAGTAATTGGATGCGATGGAACGAATGTAATTGTTGGACATAAAGGCGGAGTTATTTACCTGTTTTAACTGGAACTCAAAAGACCTTTACAATGGTGCATTTGTTTACTTCATACAAATACCTTTATGACATTTATTAAATTATTTAGATGGTGCAACACTTGGTCCTACTGTTTTTTATGGGTTAATTGGAACAGCAATCAAAACCTGCAAGGAGCTACATATAGCTTCTTTTTCTTCAATACGTGCGAGCAATATGCGAAATAATATAGACAGAAGGGTTCGCAGGAATGACCAGCAATATTTGTATGATATTTACATTGCAATATCACGTGGTGAATGTGGTTCTGATCTGGCATTAATGAAACTTGGTCCAGTTTATCATTCAAGATGGCTAATAACTGCGTGTAGAATTTTAGGGTTATATATGGCTACAGAAAATCCTTCTGATAGTCTCATTACTCTTACAACATATATTATGAAGGTATATACACCTGTATGGTTCCATATCAAGACAAAGTCATCCATAACTGAAGGAGCGCGTCATATTTAGAAACTCATCACATATTCTAGATATTTGGAACCCAATTTAAGAAAGATAGTTGTTATTCAACGAAATAGCTATTTTTGCCACGCTGAAAATTTGCTATTGTCAATGCTCACAGACAACAGAGAGCATATCAGATCTTTAGCAATACGAAAGCTAATTTGTGCAAGAAATAAAAAAAAAATCACCAGAATTGAGAATTTTTCAAGTATCCCAAATAAATTTCAAAGCGATGGATTATTTTGAAATTATTGACTGGCAACGAGTTGGACGTTTTGAACCACCTCTTTTAATGAATGTGCCTTCCGAAGAAATTGAGAATATGATAAAAGTAGTAAAAACGAATGAATGGTCAAAATATCCATGCCATACCTAAGCGGTTGAAAGGGGCATTCGACTAGTGTCTGAGGCATCAGAAACTGTATCTGGACAAGAAAAGAGACACGATTTTATGTTGAATATAATAAAATCAAGAAGCCATGTAAAACACTTTAAAAACCAAAAAAGATTACAAACTTTAAAAATATGTAAATTTCCAAGATGAAAGATTCAAAACTTTTCTCTATGTGAGTTCGATTTTTATAATTTTTATGATTTAATGCTTTGATTTTTAAATTTATATGTCACTTATTATTGTAAAATTAATGTTATTTATAACTTTATACGGTATTAATTACACTGTTTTCAAAATTTGTAAATATTTTTCGTAAATTATAATTCTCAATACATTTTTGTAAAAATTTCAGTTTTTAATTATAATTGGTGCATTAAAGATGTGAATAGATTTTGATTAAAAAAATGTATGGGAACTGCAGAGTTATGTATTATACTAATAACAACTTTCCAACCGAGTGCCAAATGAATTTCAAAAAGTAAAGTAAAATAAAATAAAATAAAATAAAATAAAACAAAAAATATTTTTTTCAATATAATTTTAATTTTAAACTATTTTTGGGGTGCTTCTGGCAGCGGAAGATATGAATGAATTTTATTTTAAAAAATATGTAAGCTAAGATAGATAAAAGACAGCTTTTGTACCCCGCCCCAAAAGTAATTAAGAAAGAATAAATAAACAAAAAGTTTTAAAAAAATCTTAAAAAACTCAATTTTTAATTATTTTTGGGGCGCTTGGGGCACCGGAAGATTTGAATGTATTTTAATTAAAAAAAAACCTGTAAACTAGTATGCATAAAAGGCAACTTTTGCACGCCGCGCCCATAGTGGTTTCTAAAAAAATGTTTTTTTCGTATGTTTTTCGATCCACCCTATTGTACGTATCATTATTTTTTTTATATAATTTAGTTATCAGATTAATGTATTTTGTAACTTGTCTGAATTTATAATTTGTTCTTTGTATATACGATCATCAAATTAATAGACTTTTGTGCATGTAAAATGCTTGATAAAGGGGAAAAAAGATTTAAAAGAAAATATTATATATTAGGTTTTCTAAACTGCATATAATTATTATTTAGTGCTCTTTTTCTTTTCATTTCTTTTGTATTTTTTAGGGTGTGTAGCTTTCGAGCCTATAGTCTTGGTTTTGATTTGTCTTGTGCTGACAAGGGTTGTTTTCTTGCGAGGGGAACACACGTTTGCCATATTTTGTTTGATGCCTCGGATGGGTGATCGTGACAATCTGTGATCATACACAGAATATTTAACTCTTAACTGCACGGTGTGCCATATATGGAACATACCGATAAAACCCTTCTATTTTCCTAAAGATCTTAAATTTAGGTTATCTAAGCTTTGTGGCATACGTAATACATTGGAACAAAGAGTTTTGTATCAGTTTTTCTCAATTAATGGCAATACCTCAGTAGTTATTAAGTTTTTATCTTGAAGAAAAATTTCGAGTTTGCATCGTACACAACAGTAGAATTTGCTTCAACATTTCTCCCCAAAATATTGAAAGTATCGCAAGATAAAATTTTAGACGTTTATGTATATCAAATATTTATAATTATGGTTGCTCAAAACTAAAATATTTCAGTACTTTAGCTTGGAATCTTGTTTCTGTGTTTGTGCCAGATATGGAGCATAGATCATAAAGCTCATAAAACATTCTAATGAAAAATGGCGCACAAAGAGCTGACGCAAGGTTAAATCAATGCAATATTATTTGCATCTGATAATGATGATCAGTCTTTGGGAATTTCATATGATAGCCGGGATGATTCAATATACATTCCAGTTAAAAATAACTGAAAATGCTATTTCTTCATATGAATCAGCCACTGACTGCAATAAATTTGATTCAAGAAATTGATTCAACTGCCACAGGAGAAACATTTTCGTAAGTAATACTAAAGTAATTTTAAATTTCATTAAAAGTATTATATAAAATTTAAAATCAACAAGTGAAATTCAACAATACTGACGTCAGACCTTTTTCAGCTAGCGGGAAATTTTTATGTGCCTTAAAAGATTGTTTATTCTTTCAGATGCTGCAAATATCCCTGCTAGATCCAGTATTGATATTAGAAAGTTACAAAGAATAGACAAATACCTTAAGCACAAATAAAATATAGAGGAAGCAATTCCTTAAGTGCTGAAATTATGGCTCTAGAAACCCCCTATCAGTTTTTGCCCTGAACATTTAAATATTACTTCAGAAGAGAGACATAGATACAACATAGGAAAGGATTCTTATCAACCTTCCATTACAGATATTACTGAAGATATGTTTTAGATAACCAAACAAGTAAAGAGACAATGTCTGCCAATGAATTTGAAAAAATCCGAAAATTTTCACATTTTAATGATAATACTAATGAAATTCCTAAATGCATGAAGAGCCGTGATAGACTTTTAGAATTAAAGGTCTCTAATAGAGTGTATCATGGCAGTGGGATTTATTATATACAACCTAATTTGAATCAAGATTCGCAGCAGAAGCTTTTATTTAAATTTTATATCTCTAACTTTGGAAAAAAAATTCAAAATTGATTTCTTTAATTTTTTTCAAATATTCCGGCGTGAATTCAACATTATAGAAAAATTGTTTACCTCTCATAGGGTTAAATACCTAAAATAAAATTTTAATGCATATTATAATATTTTTGTATATATAATATAACAGTATTGTGAACTTCATGCCACATTTTGTAAAAAAATGAAAACATCTCATTATGCGCTTTGGGACACATAAGGCACATAGCACAAAAATCCATATTAAAAAAATATATATGAAGTCAGAATTTTTTTTATCATTTTTCCTGTATTTGTGACTACCTATAATAATCAAAATAATTTTTTCATATAGGAAAGAAAAATCGTGCAGTAAAGGGTGAAAGCCAGTGCCACTACCACTTAGGCGTTGGTAGGAACAATAAACCCTTAAAAAAAGCATCTGATTTTTTAAAATTACGTTTCTATGGTATAATAGGAAATACCTGATCGATTTCAAAATTAATGTTGTCAGTTCCTGCTTCAACATACGCCTTTTATGTTGTGCCACTATCCCTCGATCAATGTAAGACGTTAGAAAAGAATCTTTGAATTCGTCAAGATGGTTAATTTTAAGATATTTGTGCATACTCAGAAGATAGTTTTTAAAAAATTCAGAACTTCAAATGAATACTGAAATAAACATATGTATTGAGCATAAAAGTTTCAAATGTTTTTCTAACTTATAATTTATTTAGAATTAGCTTTAGTTCTTGTCATTTATTTCATCGTTTTTTTTTTGTCTAATGCAGTGCAATGATGTAGTTTAGTCAAACTGTGACATAAATGTTAATTTTTGATTTAGTCCTAAATTCATAATTTCTTATAATAAAATTTAGTCATATAAATATCACTTTACATATTTCCACTATTACGCAAGAAAACCGCGAGAGTTGTTAGTTACTTATAAAATATAATTGTCCTTAGAAGTCAGTCAGAAGTAAATTCGAAATTTAAAACTTTTGTAGTGAAAGGAAAGAGCGAAAAATGTTTTGAAAAATTCCTAAATTTTGATTTCTATGCAAGCTCAGGCCAGGTGGGCCTGGTAGGGACCTACGGGGCCAGGTAGAAAAAAACCGATTATAAAGGTGATGGTTACTAATCATGATGACACTCTCAAGGTCCGACTTACTCTACATTCAATGTCGGTACTACTATCACTTTTGTGTCGGAAGCAACAAAAGGAACAAAAAATAAAAAAAAAAGACTTTAAAAATTTATAAAAAACGTTTCTATTAATTAGAAAATACCAAACGGATTTCAAAATTAACATTGGCACGTTTAAGGTGAAAGTTTCTGTTTTTAACGTATAAATTTGTAATAATGTTATTATATGTTAAAATACATGTTAAAACCATTACCCCTTAGAGCATTTTTAAAATAAATATAAAAATCCTTGAATTTTGACATGATGGCAATTTTAAAATGTGAATGAAATTTAAAAGATTATAGAAAATTAAATGCAAAAAGAACACGGGAACAGAGCATAACTCTTCGAAAATATTTTCTATATTATTATTTATTTAGAATTATGTTAAGTTCTTCTAATTATTTTAAGGCTCAATTCGGAATAATGCAGTGTGATAATGAAATTTGGTCATACAATAAATGGAAAATTTTGAATTATTTCGGAATAAATATATAAGTATTTCCATTAAAAATCAGACATGCAAATATCACTTGGTACATTTCAACTATTACGGGGCCAAAGATGTGGGATTTGCTAGTTTACCAATATTAAAGAAGCTATTTTTGTGATTTTATCAGTGATTTTTCATATTAGATATTCCGGTTATGGAGTTGTAATATTTTGTAAATTATAATTATAATCTATTTCAAAACAGAAGGATGTTTAATAAAATAAAAAAGTTTTTGAAAGTTTACTTACTTTTTTCGAGAATTAAAAATGAAACTATTAAAACTATTAAAAAAAAGATTTTTCAAACGATATGGTATGTATTGGACAAAAGACACAAGTTCCTCATATTTCTATAGTATTTTGTATTTTAATTTCTTTTAATACATAGTGAAAGGATAATTCAATTTTGCTACAAACCCTCCATTTTATCTTTATTATAACGTACAAAACATAGTATGGTATGAAATTTAAAGGCCGTGACAGTATATCATATTAAACCGTCGAACCAAAATAGACTTTTCCGAAGATATAAATACAATATCTTTACCTTTTTAAAAACTCTCTAATTGAAGAATAATGTAACAGACATTTTGAACTTTAAAGAAAATTTAAATTTCTAAAATAGATTTTGTAAATAATCTGTGAATAAAAATACATATTATAAAGAGTTTAAGGATAATCCGTTTCTTAAGAACGTTTACAAGGATTGAATTTTCGCAAATGATAGTATATCATTAATTTTTTTTATTTTAAGTTAAGTTGTTGTCAAATTTATAATAGCACATTAAATAATGTTAAACGAAAATTTTCAAAATAGATAAAATAATATTTGTTTCCTACATATTATAAATGATATATTCTTTACATATTTACAGATTTTGTATTATTTCTGAAATAAGAGGGTAAAGTAACTTACGCATTCATAATACGTTAATAATATGTTATTTAAAAAGTTTATTGCAATTACTTACTTTATTAAGTTTCAGTACAATGTTACAATACATTTCCTAATAAATATTTGTTAATATTCCAAGAAAAACAAACAGATATAACATCTTTTAGACTACTCTTAAAAGGACTTGAAAACAAAGCTTTTATTGTTTTCTTAAAAAGAATACTTAATAGCCAATTTGAATTTTACTGAGTAAAATTATTTTTCTTTCCAAAACATTAACAATATCCAAAATAATATACTTAAGTCAAAAAACATGTGTTACATTTTGAAATATTTAGAATTGTTTTTACTCTAATGTTTCAAAAATAAATTGCGTTTCTTATGTAATTTTCGCAGGAAAATAACTGTTGTAGATTATTACTGTAAATTGCATTTCTTTCCATTCTGGACATAATTTAAAACGTAAAAAAATATAAACATAGCCATAAATGGTCATAATTGATCTGGGGGATACGTAGCTAGAATTACGTCCTAAACGGTTTTAGATTATAATGCACTTTAGCGAAAAACATATTTAAATTATCTTAAGTACTAAATAAGTGCCAAAATAGTAAAACCTTTTAAAGAAAGCATCATATTAAACTTATTCTGAATGCCATTAAATCCAGCCGTCGAGAACAATTAAATGAAAACGGTTTCGTCAGAGTTTGCAAGAACGACAGAAAAAATTAAATTAAAAAAAAAAGATGAAAAGTATGGAAATAAAAGTGCATATTGCGTTTAATATTGTATAAAATAAGATAATTATTTACTTTAGAGAAAATGAAAATATGTAAATTGTGTGAAAATTTTGTTATATTGTTTATAATCAAACGATTTCCATATGAAATACAACGTATATTTTCATTACAATATGGGACATTTTCATAATGGGAAACATATTACATGATATTTGTTAACTTTGCTTCTCAAACTCTTGTTCTTTGTATGGATATGCAAAATCTCGCGATGTATTACTTTTTGCTTCTCAATAGAATGAAAAAAATTACTAAATATAATTTGTAAGAAACCGCCATTGTGTTAAATTTAAAATTACACAGAAATACCATTTTTTAGTAAACTGTTTTAGTACTGATTGTTATTTTTTTTTTTGGTGGGGGGCAATTGAAACATTGTAGCATAAAACTAATGACTATGAAATTATTCGTTGGATGCGATATTCTTGGCATTGGAAGCATTGTTTCAAATTTTATTCTTTAGACATTTCTAATGATTACGTAATAATAGCAATAAAGGTCTGAAAGACTAGAATTATTCTCAATAAACCTGAAATATTTACACTTTAATTTACAGATCATTTATGAGTATTATTTAAAAGGTTTTTGGTGAAGTAAAAATATGTTTAAAGTCCAAATAGATGAATAGATGAAATTAATGTGTGATTACGTGCTTCTAAAAATAAAATAAAACAAAATAAAAAATCATGAACGTTGTTTTTCATTTTCGTGGCACTCATAAAAAAAAAATATTTTTGTTAGAGTTATTCTTTTTAAATAAAAGTCTCGAATGCGGACACATCTTAGCTTTTCCATAGCACGCATTTTTTAATAAACAGTAATGAAACTTGTTATCAAAATGCAAAGTGCATCTTCTCCTTGTGTGTGAATAGAATTGATTTGCTATCGGATATAATATAATATCTGTGACCATTTTTTTTAAAGTAATGAAAAAACAATTCGTAAGGTAACGCTTTAGACTCTATTTCTATTTGGCAACATTGAAAATTCAATGAATATAATACTCGGAGCTATTTTTAACTTTCAACCATCTGTAAAAAATAGATATTATAAATCACAAGCTAATTTATTCAAATTCCTCGTTATTATTATTATTATACCCCAGGCATTCCCCCTTTGTTTAGACAAGGTTTAGTCAATATTTTTGCTGGTTAGATATTGCTCTCCTACATCCATTCATTCTTTATTGCCTTGTACAGCAGCGAATTTTATAGCTTTACGTGTGCATTTTTTTTTATTAAAAATAAACACATTATTCATAAAAACATAAAAAAATACTTTTAATATAGTGGAATTAGCGCGAAAAAGAAAATATTGATAAATTAATTATTGCCATATCAATGTTTATAAAAATAATTATTCATGCATGTATATGTACAATTTTACGGTATTTGTTTATAAAACAACTATTAGAAAACAGTTGCATTGTTTGTACCAAGCATATAGAAGACTACTAACACTAGAAGATTAAGAAAAGCAATATACACAGTAAACAGTGACCACTTAGGAGTAAGAAAATTGTCCTGAAAACTTTAATGGTCGGTATTCTCTGACCACGGTAAAAGGGATCTCTTTTCGTGAAAATTACGAGAAAATCATAATGTATGCATGGGGTGTACGACAGTTATCTGTTCGTTAGACAATATAAAGTCCAATAAAATAAATCTGGTTAAAACCAGGAACTTATATAAAAAGGGCTTATTTGAAACTACATATATATCTATGTACAAACGAGCCTCTATATAACGAAATCCATGTTCCAGTAAAAAATTCGTTATATAGAGAAATTCGATGTATAGAGTATGATGTTAAAAATAGTATTTAATGTGTAAATTTTGAACAAATATTATTTTTGATCTTTTTAATTAAGAATTTGAAATGTTTAAAAGTATATATTAACCTAACATTTTATTTCTTATTTATTTAAGCAGTTTCAAAAAAGAGAAAAGACATTTATTTGAAAGCTTAATGAAAATCAAATAAGGAAGACTTACATAAATTTCAGAGGAAGAAATCTGTAATTTTTTGTTGTTTTGATTTTAAAATTACGATTGTTACGCTCTCAAAAAAAAATTCTCAAATTCTAGCAAGGAATGAAAAATTGTAGTTGATATTTTCCTCCATTTGAAGGTCTCTCTTATGTGCTCTCATTGATTCCTCTCTTATATGTGTAACAATTCAATTGACTGTGTTTTGAGAAGGATGTTGAAAGGTGTGTGGGAGGTGGGATGAACTTATTAGATTTAAAGAATAAGGAGAGAAGTAATATTTATATATAAAAAAAAAACCTCTCCACTGAACGATAAATCAAAAATAAGTGATGGAAAATTGATTCCATATGATTTCGGAACTTTTTTAAAACTGAATAGATTAAGACCAATTTATGAAAAAATTGATTATAAGGAGATAGATATTTCGCTATATAGAGTCTGTTTTTAATGTAATCATGCGAAAAGGGGACCGTTCTTACTAAAAATTCGTTATATGGAGAAATTCGATGTATGGAGTTTCGTTATATAGAGGTTCGACTGTATATATATGTATATGGGTGTTTCCATGAGCACTTGTAATGTAAGTCACTTTAGTAATTGTAAACCACAGTTGTTTTCGAATGATTTGCTTGATCTTATTAAACTAATAATGTATCGCCGGTAAAATAAGTCACATTTTCCAATTCTAAAGTACTGGTATCCAAAATCTTAGAATGTGACTTACACAACCATTGCTCATAGAAATAGCCATATGTAAAGAAAGAAAGAAAAGAAAGAATCGAAGTTATAGTGTCTAGTAAAAGGTGAATATATAGAGTTCCACTGATCGTGTGGAGAACTGAAATCGCGAAGACATAGATTTTAAAGATGCATCTTACCAAAAAATTAACAAGATCTAGTATAAAATATTTTTAAACAGATGTCTCATTCAATTAATAGGAAAAGTGACTATATTTTGTTCAAGGGATGATTCAGCGTGCTGAGCTAGAAGCAAGATATATTTAGAGATGTTCTCTTTCTAATAACTAATTTTGTGTCTATTTGGTTTATTATATTCCTAAAGATTTCCATGAACCCCATTTATGATGACTAGTATAAAATAAATGAATAAGATGATGGATTTAATAATATAAAATATTATATGTCAAAAAGTAATAGTCATAAGACAATGTTTATTAAATAATGGTGTTTAAATTTGTCCAATCACACAGCCTCACTTAGGAAACACATGAATTTCTTTATTCTATTCTTTTTTTTTTTGTTTTTTTTTAATCTTTCCTAAATTTAATTAAATAAAATATAAATTAATAACTGAGTTTAATTGATCTCTGTTTGTACTTATTAGAGTATGCGTGAAATCAAGCTCTCTGCTTTCATCTTGTTCAACTCAATTTCTTTTAGAGGCAATTGTGATTTACTTTTCCCGGCCGAATTTAATTGATTGATTTTTTTAATAAAATGTCATGTTTAGTTACAGTTACCATTAACAAATGCCAAATTTCAAAAGTAATTGGACTTCTTAAAATTTACACAAAGTATTCTTTTTATAGTTTGCTTTCTTAACTCTTTCGGATTTGGTGTACTAATAATAAGCATGTATTTCAATGTATTATTTTGTTTTAAGAAATACTTTTGTTACAGTTTACTTGTGGTAATGTTAGTATATATCTATGCATTTACTATATGACTTCTTTATGATTAGCCATTCAGTATTAATAAAAAATATTATTATTTGCTTAATTCTCTTTTAATCGATTCTGTTTTTTTTTAAATATATATTTCAAATTGAAATAAAAGTTGCATTTTTGGAAGAATTATGTGTAATAAAGCACAGAAAATATTAGAATGTCGTTATATAAGTTTAATATTACTGTAATATAATATTTTCTAAACATCTTTAACAATTCTTCATTATCCTATAGTCATCTGAATATGAATTTATTAGTATGGATGAAAGCATTATTCGTTATCTTTCAAATAAGAAATATTCGTTAAATACTAATTAATCTATTTGGATTGCTAATGTTAATGATATAAACGTAAAAAGTATTTTTTTCTAAAAACTGATAGATAATTTGGATCCCAAATGGTTAATGTTTAACGTGAATGTTGCTATTATTAGTAGTAGTATTTGTAAAAGTAAAGTTCAAAATTTGCCTTTACCAGAATGATATTTTCATAATTATGGTCACAATTCTTTAATTTCGATAAAGTAATTTAGTTGTATCTATACGACTTGATTGTGGCGTTGAAAATGATGGTCAGAAATGGTATAAATCCAGATTTAATAATAAGGTACCTATTTCAGTTCAACATTTCCTATCAAAAGTTGATCTGGAGCCGTCTTGTAGGCCTTTTGCAATTAGTACATTAACTTTTATAGGATTAAAAATGAACGTATAGATTGTTGTGTAATTTAAAATATAGGTGACAGTGTCTAATGTATTTTAAAACATTTGTTTGCAAAAAGTTAAAAATATTTTCTAAAATTATTAGTTTAATTATTGATGGTGATATTTACTTTCTACGTTACACACATACAGTTATTATTAAAAATTGTACAACGCTTAAAATTAAACCTTAAAACTTTATAATTTATTAATTTCGTAAAATGGACAGTTAAGATTCTAGTTTTAGGCATGGCGGTGGTCAGGGTATGAAACTTTTGGCTCTCCCAATTTCGTTATTTATACATGAATAATACATATTGAATTTTCTCACTTACATCATTTTTTTCATAGTAAATAAAACACTACACTGCTCCAAACATTCCAAATATTTTATCCAAGATTCAGACAATATTTTATATTTTATGGAAATTATTTTCGTGATGACAAAAAACATGTCAACATATCCTTTCTGTATTCTTAAATATTTTACTTCTTTTGCATTCCCTATTCGTTTGTTTTATGATTCAAAATATCTACACTCCAGCAGTAGATATACAATCCACTCTTTTATCTGTACATATCACATAGGGAACAAAATATATCATGTAATTCTAGACACTAAGAGTAAAGCAATTTGCAGATACATTTAAATTGCAGATGATATTCATTTTACTTTCAAATATCCAGCCAAGATCCATTTGTGGCTAGGATTTGTCAGACAAAAAATAAATTAAAATAATACTTTCAGTTTCCTTTAAGTTTCAAATCTATCAAAAAGCAGTTTATTTTGGAGAAAATAACTTATGTTAACGCCTTTGTCGGTTTGTAATATCCTGGCAATTTACTTGATTCTGTTTTATTTTATTTTATTTTATTTTCCTTTTTTAATTTGTTTGTAAGGAAACTTTTTGTTATTGCATTATTATTTTTTTTTACCCTTTTCTATATTTGTTCTTTTTTTTATAAATAGTAAAATGAAAAAGTTACAAACGTTATGTTTTAATCTAGCCAATCACTGTTTAGTAATTTGTTTGAGATAAGATGTTCTATTTTAAAGCTCCAAATTTTTTGGAATAATATCTTTAGTTTTAGACACATTTTTTATAATTTTGTCATTTTATTAAAAATCTTTTTAACGCTGCATATTTTGGACATTAACTCGGATCAAATTTCTTATGATTAGTCAATAAAATAAAAAAACTCGATGAAATATACGCAGTTTTTGTACTCTGATTGCCAAAGTAAATATGAAAAATTGGCTGATATATTCGGTACAAAACTAGTCATAGTATCGAATTAAAAGTTATTTATTTAGCCTCATGAAAACAATGATAAAAATAAAATACAAGGGAATTTTTATTTAACAACTTCTCATTCTTACACCTAAACACTTCGTTACATAGAAAATTCATAAAATAGATAACAACAGAAAATCATGACATTTGTATAATAAATTAAACGTAAAATAAAATGTATACATAACATGGAAATTTTGGAAAAAGTATTTTAATTCTGGCAGTATATACATACATGTTTTAAACTTCATTAGACTTAACGTATCATATAGAACTCAGATATTTGATTTTTTTCTGCACATAAATAACGTAAAAAAATTGAAATCGATATGAATGTAGCCTAATAGATGGAACAACAACAACAGCAGCAAAAATAGAAATTGGTTTCTTATAGCGCTTTTTTAGCAAACTACGTGTTTTATAATTTGGATTCCAGTAGAAATCAAGTAAATGTACAATTTTGAATACTTAAATAATTTTATTGTGAGTTAAAACATGTCCTGTAGAATCCATTAGTAATGAAAACTATTGGCGCATTCAACGCCATTGCTCTCAATTTGGGAACATTACTTTAGGATTTTTTTTCTCAAATGAGTAGTTTATATATCCCGCGAGTAGTCGAGACTTTTTTCACAACGTCTTTAGTCGCGCTCGGTCTTTTCGTCGCTGGCCCCCCGTATACCAAATATGTAAAATAAAAAATATTTTTCACCTAATATACGAAAATAACATTACAACGAAGATATAAATTTGCAGTTTTCTTAAATTATGCATTTTATTCGTGAGATCTGGAGTAATTGGAAAAATTAAAAATGAGCTAACATTAGTAACTTTTACGTAGACTTTTTCGCCGATTTCAACTTTGTTTCTAAAAATGTACATGAAAGAAAAACAGAGGTGTCCTGTTACTTCACTAAGGTGGTCGAGAAAGCTTCAAAGTCAGCTACATAGTAGATCTCCGTTGTATTTGTAATGTGATATAAGTTAAGAGAAGATAAGTTACACGGAGGCGAAAAGACCGACACGCGACTACTGACGGGATATTGTCAAAACATTATGTTATTTGTATTTTGAATATATGAGATAACTTTCAAAATTTTTTAAAAGTCTTTTTTTCTTTTTTTTTTTTTTTTTTTTGTATTTTTCATTTTTTTAAACGTGTTTAAAAATATGAAATTTAGCTTTTTGACTACTTTCGCAAGAAGAAAAAAAATCTTACTATTAAAAATTATATTTTTTATTTCAAGTATGTTTATAATTGTCTGTTGTCTCATGGGACATAAATCTTTAGATTGAATAGATTGATCACTATTCATCAAAGAGCGATCTGCTCCCGTAGCAGGAGCCATGGCATTTTCGTTAATTTTCAAAGCCAGGCGGAATTCCCCGAATTACAAAGATTCAATACGGTGCTCTTATTGCGTTAACAAATACAGGCTGTACAGATGGTTTGGAAATGCTTATTAGTTCATTCCCAGCAAACGTTTCTCGGAAGTATTGCTATTAAAATGTGTTTCTTACTTTACAAGCTATCTTCTTTTATATAAAAGATGTATATTTTACAGACGTTTCTATATTTTATATGATATATTTCGATTTCGTAGAAAATGTACTATTAGATAGTCTTCAGATACAGAGTATATTTCGAAAATTTTACATCGGTCGTTGACTCTTGTGTGCTTTTTCCAGTAATAAAATCTAAAAATTATACAAATTGATTCTTAGCCGTCGTTTGTGATTCAGAAAACTGAGAACTCTTCTGCACAGAATCGGTAGGTACCATAGTCCAGATTAATTGACGATTACGTGTAATATTAACACTCGGTATCATTACACCGTGATTTCATATGTAACTTATGTTTTTCTTACTTTCGCGGAAAACGCATAATTTTCAAATTATCTCGAAAAGAAAACAGGTAAGATTTTCTGGCTGGTTTTTGAAAATTATCGTCCAAAAATACGAAGAAAGAAATAGTGGGGGCCATTTTTCATCAACAAACTAAGTATGGGAGTTTTACGAGCTTGGCGAATCCTTAAGGAATCTAAAGAAAAATATATTATTGTAGCATTTTTCCGTGATATTGCATAGTCATCGATGAAAATAGAACAAAAAACAGAAGGATGTGTCCATTCAGTTCATTCTAGAATTTTGTCAAATAACGTTCGTTTTGATGGAGTCAACCATTTTCATAAAATTCTGTGAAACAATGTCAAAAATACTCGAGTTTTCTGCAGAAAATGCAATGTAGTGCAACATAAAAATTGTACTGTCGTTGTTCATGTGAAGTAATGAGAAAAGGTAATGTAATGATGGAAAATAAAAAGATCATAATGAAACAGCTTATGAACATGCAAATTGTTTTTTTTTATTTTAATAAAAATGAAGATTTTATTATAAATGTAGATGTAATTTATCTGAATTTCTCATAAAATGTCTGTTTCAGAATGATTTAGTCCATTTTATTTTTAAAGAAGTGAAAAATAACTTTTATAACTACACAGAGACAAAAATATATTTTTGTAAAATTTTACCCCCATTAAGCGCCATTGCTCCCTTTCCCTGTTTTTCATAAATAATCATTTTTTTTTTCTTTAGAAGTACTTTAAAGACATCCTGTTCATTATGCAAAAACAATGACTCCATAAAAAAATCGGTTTATATAAGTAGTAGCGCTTAATGGGTTAAATGCATATCAATTTTCTTTTCTTTCAATGTTTTTGCAATGCGATAATTGTAATTATCAAGTTTTATATACAAAAAATAAATTTTAATTATTTTCGCTATTCAATCTTTTATAGTTATAATTTAAATAAATTTAATATAAAACCATAGTAGTTAACATAAAACCATAACTGAAAAAAACGCATATAAACATCCTGGGGTATGGAAAGATTAATGCAATGCAGACATATAAAAGATATACTTCAAGCAGTTACCTACATTGTATCTTTATTGCAGCTGGTTTTTTAGCCATTAGTTTTGAATTCTCCAAAATTTGTACAATTGAAAAAACAGTTGAACAAAGCCTTTGCCAAAATTTTATGCTTCTATTAAAAGTTCGGGTGCCTACCATCTTAAATTTCACTGAAAATTTCCTTTGATTTCACGCCACAGTAATACGCCACGTTGAGCATACATACCCAGGAAATATCAGCGACCAAACACTGACATCATCTGACATCTTCCAATGTGATTATTTTTTGCTCCCGAAGCTAAAATTACAACTTCGAGGAAAGTGTTTTGAATAAATTGAGATTTAACTAGAAAATATTTTATGCGAGAACAGGAGCTGGAATTCATAGTTTCAGCAGCCTACTAAAAATATACAGGTTATTGAATTAGATGGGATATATTTTTATCGGAGTCTATAGTGCTTATTTCGAATTTGATATAATACATTTCGGGAATAAATAAAATAAATTGCGTTTTTTATTTATCAATTATAGATAAATAAAAAATTATACATATTCTGATGAAGTGGGCATTGCATTTTATAAATCACTTTATAAATAAATATCTCCTAAATAGTATAATGCCAATTAAATTAACTTCATTTCTATTTAAATCACAAATGAAACGTTTCTTAAAATAACTCACTAGATTTTTAATGACTTTTGCATGTATGACGCGTTTGAATCTCATAATTTTCTGTAATAAATTTATGTACTAAAGTAACATCGTACAGTTAATTCATTGATCCCTTTAATAACCAAAAAAAAAAAAAAAATGGGGTAAAAAAAGGCGACAGCAATGGTAAAAATAAAAAACTAAAAATGAAACGCTATGGGAGACTAAATAATGTACAGATTTTTTACAGATTGTTTTTTTTTTATATATTTTAGTAGTCTTAAATTTTTTTATAATGTATAGGCATCTGTAGAAACTTACAGGTTGTATTGTAGAAATGTAACTTTTTAATGCATTAGATTTTCGAAGAAAGCCAAATTTGAAACATGCGCATTTACGCTTAATTCATTTTATCGATTATTTTTTTCAATTACTTGCGTTATGTGATGCAATTTTAAAATTGCATGATATGATAAATTCTGGTTGCATGATACAATTATATGGACATCATATACATTAATCAGGGAATGCATATTTAGTCATATACTATTTCTGACAGTTAGATAAATAAGAAAATTACTTTAATGTATTTATTAAAAACATTAAAGTAGCTTTGGTTTCTAATTTTGCACAAAAATAGAAATCAACCATTAAAAATACTATTTTTATGTTATTAAGAGAAAATAATTACTTGTTTAATAAATTCCATACTTTTCAATTTTTAAAATACTACTAAACTAAAATAGAAATATCTCAATTGCAATCCTAGTACAAACATAAAATATAAATCTATGTAATCTCATGGCAAAAAAAATATAATCTGCTATTAATAAACGTGGGGAAATGACAATCTTCATTTGAACAATTTAACACTTAGATTTCAAGAATGTTTTAAGGTAACTGTTTCTCTTACACAACTCATTATTTATTTAGGCCTTTCTATTTCATCGAAAACTCTATAACAAAGTAAACATGAATCTTTAACTTATTTACCTAAAAAACCAGAACTGTCATTCTTTTTCGTCTATTAATTTATACTGTACTTCACTTAGAAAATAAATTTGTTTTTCTCTTGTTAACAATCTCGAAAGTGTTCTAAATGATTTGATTATTTGCATATCATTATCCTTGAAGTGGTCCATTTGAAACTTCAGCAAATTATTGTTCTTTTAATACAGGGCATAAAGATTTTTTTCTTTTTTAAGTACACTGAATCTTTAAATGGTTTGTATCATAGTGAACTCTTATAATTAATAACTATTTAGGAAGTTAGGTATATATTTTATCACTTAATTTAACGCTTTACTGTACCACCTGCCTTATCTGGCTCATATAAAAAAACATTTTAATTTTCATTATGTGCCATTGATTCGCGTATATGATCGCTGTACCTGATCGGGAACAATCCAAACAAATGAATAACATATATTTTATTAGATTAATTTACAAAACTGTTATTCAATCGGTAAATAATTTATAAGAGGTGTAGTTTTTTCAAATGGGTTGGAAAAGGCGGGTCATGATTCGAACCATGGATGATCGCTGAAGACGTCGATTACCTTCCAACTGAGCCAACCCATACGAATACTAGATTGGACTTTTACCCAAGGGCTATATATCCAACTAACCTTAACAATCACACAATTTGACCTAATACATTGGATCAACCCAACAGAATAAATCGGAGGTCAATATATGGAACTGTATAAAACGATGCATGTAAAATTATATTAAAATTCTATTATTTACATCGGTTATAATTCATTTACCGATTGAATAATCGTAATATCAATTAATCTATACAATTTCGTATGCAGAGTTTGGTGCAGTTCTATAAATTGGCATTCGATTTATTCTGTTGAGCTAATCCAATGTAACAGATCAGATTGTGTGATTGTTAAGTTTAGTTGAGTGCATTATTTCTACAGTGTTCATCCGGGAATGACTCACATGGGAAAACATCTGTGTCTTTAGACAATACATCCCTCGATAGAATATTGTCCCTGACTTTTTTCACCCATTTGGAAAATTTACATCTGGTAACACTTATTTTGCCCATGTCACACGGCTGCACTAGAAAAAACAAAATAAAATTTGTTTTTCAAAAATAACAGAAATTTTGATCAAGCTATTAATGTAAAATTTACTTTCACTACTTTTTCCTGAATACTTTGATAATATCAATATAAAATAAAGTTGTAGTGTATTGCGCAGATAAAAGTAATTATTTTCAATTCACTTAGTTGCAAAACGTAGTAATGCAATATTTCCAAACCATTATTTTTGTACATATGTCGCACACAGTAAAATATCAATTTATACCTGAAAATGTAACAATTACTAAATTTTTAATATTTTAACCAATATTAGACTGATATATAGATTTCAAATAGTATTTTTTGATAAAAATAGAAAAATTCGTGCAGTGAACGGTTAACTTAATATTTTGAAATTATTTTTAAATATATTGTAAAAAAATTTCTTTAATAGCATTACAATATTCTGAAAACATGTATGCAAATTTATTACTTTTACATGTCTAAAATATGTAAATTTGTAAAGTAACACTTTGTCATAAAACCTTCACTTCTGCTGAAAATATTTATCTGTATTTATGTGTGTTATTCGGCTTAATGCAAGTGTGTTATTTACTATACCTTCAAAGAACTCAGTAAATATTAGTAAATTATACGGCTTTATTTTAATCGATGTATTAATGTAAATTTAAAAGTTTTGCTCTTTATACATGTGTGTGTGTTTTGCATGTGTAATATATGTAAGAATATTACTCAAATATATCTGTAAAAGCAAAATGTTACAAAGAGTGTACACGAATTAAAACAAAAGAAAATGAATGCATTTTTTATTAAACGTAGTATAGCATGTATGTGGAATGGTTTGCTTCTATTCAGAAATATGTTAGTATTTTTTAATAATTTCGCAAATAAAATCTTAACTGCTTAATTTCTCTTTCTAATTTAATTTAAAAAAAGAATGAATTTTATCCTTTAAAATTTTTCTAAATACTTAGATTAAAATTTAATTATTCTTTTCGAAGAGGAATGCGTATTAAAAAAATGTAATGCAAGATAAATTGGATTAAAGAAAATCTGAAGCGGTTTTTTTGCCAGCTGTCTATTAAAAAATGTACAAGTAGAATTTCGAATTATGAAGTATGAAAGCGCTGTTCGATATTCATATAGATTTCCTATTTTATACAATGTATTTCTAAAAGAATATTTATTATGTTTCTTTCTGCAACTCATTTTGCATGCAAAATTAGTATTTAGGCAATTGCATGACTAGTTATAAATTATAAGAGATTTATTCAGGATTGACTAAAATTGTACATATTCAAACACTGGAACTTTAACAAATGTAATTATGGAGAACATATATCAGTTATTCTTTCTTTAGTCCAAGTTGACACGTGCTTCTTGAATTTTCATTCCTTTTTTATAATGAATAAACAGCATGCATGCAAAACATGTATGCAATATTTAAAAAAGTAGGTATGTAAGCCATATTTAAAAAGTTGGTACCTGTTTAAAAATTTGTTGAAAAATATATAGTAATATCATGTTTTACTTTGTATTCAATCATTCATATAAAATAGTTACAAAATAATATTTTCCTTTCACCAAACATTATTAAAGTTAGTGCAATAATATATTTTATCATAAAACGTTTTTACCAAACATAAGAATTTGAAACATTATCTAATATTTGTATTATCTCGTGCAATAATAATTATTTCAGACATGCAGCTTCACAATTATATAATTTATAAAGCAGCAAACACAAATATATTTTTTGAATTCAGCATAAGAGTACAGTTTTAATAGCACTATTTTCCCAGAGAAATAGTTTATCGCAGTGTTAAAAACATTTTCAAGATTCTGAAATAATAAAAACTTTCAGACAATAGAAGACTTTTAGAGGATATTTTAGTAATGACATAAAATTATATTATCTACTATTAGGATTTATTTAAATTTTTATTGCCAGAATTTGTAGTAACATATTTTAACGACATTCACGCTGCACGTTTAAGTGATTTATAGGATGCGTAAGTACTTTCATATCTTTTAGTTGTTTTGAATTTGAGAATCAATATACAGCGTTTATATGTCTAGATGTCTAAATAGCGTTTATATGTCTAGGGAACGGTTTTATATCTCTAAATGACAAAGGAATTTTGTAGTAAAATAGATATATACACACAAGCACTTGAAAATTATTATCTAAAATTTTATTACCAGATGTTATTAAAAAAGATCTTTTTAAGGAGTTTTAAAGCGTATTTTGAAGAGTTTTCTAAATTGTTTTATTAAAATTCTTTTATATTTGATAACAAATATTTTCTTTTGCATTGTACGTTTAAGTGAATATCATTTTTTCCTTTTAATTATAAAGTATCATGTGCAAGTAATAAGTTCATAATAGCTTCTACTTCATTTTTTCGTTTGCTGAAATGGTTGCTGTAACATTAATAATGTCTGGAGATGTGTCAGGATATATGATTGAGACAAACAAAATGAATGCATCACAAAAGTTGTATCCTGAACAACTATCCGTAGAATGTCAAGTTAAACGAAAATTACACAATTCCGCTTCAGTTTATACAAATACATTACATTGTAGAAAAATACCTGCATAATTTTCATTAAACCATCAAGAGCATCTATGAGCTAATATACATTTAATGTAAGGTGCCTTGGGGTAATAACTCTAGGGTGGGTAATAAAGTCAAATGCTAATATTACGCGCAATTATGAAATAAATCGTTTAATAGCACATACAGGTTTTACGCAATCCCTGTGCCATCTCAATCACGAACAACCATTAAAAGTTAATTTGTTCAGTTTGTAGACCTTATCGCTGGAAGAAGCTCGCAAGAATCAAGCCCGCAAATTTTAGGAGTAAATTCTCCTAAAATTTTAGTTAACTTTGATCAACTTATAATCATGGGTTAACTCTGATTACATATATATTTATTAGGCAATGCATTGTTCCTTACATGTATTTCTAATGTATTTCGTGAATTATTAAATCTTGTGAAAGATTCTGAATATGTTCGGAAAGTTGTTTGTAGTTTAAAATATACAGCTCAATATGTATAATGGGATAATAATGCCATCGAATGCAGTTATTGCCATATTTACTCGTATATAACGCGGACAGTTTTTTTGCAAAAATTAAGGGCAACAATCTTAGGTACGCGTTATAGATGGGATATGTATGTATGTTGGATGCAATAACATGATATACGTATGAATGAATAAATTTATTCAAAAAATATTTCAAAACTCGAAATTTTTTACCTATTAAAATTATTGTTGCTTCTTTATTTCACTCTTTGCAATTTTTTATGTAACAGCGCTAGTAATATTATTTAATTTCCGCTACTAAGGTTGTCCTCGTCAACTCTGGAACAGTCAATATCTTCATAAACCATATCGTGTTCAATTCCATACATTTGTTTCGAATAGTTACTTTTTTTCATCTTTTCGGTGATGGAACTTTAAATTTCACATATCCACTTCCATACAGTGGGAATGGTGAGTTCTCCATTTTTCCGGTTTGGGTGAAATTGTTTTCTGTTGCTCCCTTTCAGAAATTGTAGGCATGCTGAATTGCAACTTTAAAAAGAAGATTAATGGCAACGTCCAAAGCCTGCAGATTTTCTATTATCCGAGCCTGTGTCACAAGCAAATCAATTGAGATACGAATTTTCGCTTTTACCCCAGGTGTTACGTGTCTTCGGAAGCTAGCCAGGATCAATATCGATGACAGACTTAAAGCACTTTCTGACATTGCCAAACAACGTTAATCAATCTTTTCTGAGCTCTCTCATTATCCATTATTATTCTGTTTTCTATATCCAAATATATTTTTATCAATTTTATGATAAATAGGATGTGATTTTCTTAGCAAATATTATGGCTAACCATCACAAAAAAAGAAAAAAAAATCAAAATTCTAATTCAAAAGATAGATTTTTTACACGTTTCCTCGAACAGTTAAAGTAACTTTGTCATTTGAATTGCTCGCATTTCAATTTGTGTCTAACCCTTTAAAACCTAATGAATTATTCAAACGGCTATAACTCTGCGAGTTTTGAAGATATGAAGATGCAACTTTTTGTGTATTATTCAGGACTGGATAAGGAAAATTTTCCTAACTGGAATTTTTATCCCACGGGCCCCGTATAAAAAGTTAATTTTCGTACTTTTTCAAATAGAACCCCCATGGAGTTGCAACTTATCTTATCAAAAATTTTACCTTTTTTAATGAATTTTTGCAATTGGAAGTATGGTTCTAGGGGAAATATTTAAGGAGATAGCCTATTGTTTCTATAATTATGACTCACCCTGTATATACCCATATATAAATGAAAAAGATTTTTTTGAAATAGTTTCATATTTAAAAACAAAATATTTGTTAACTTGCTACGCTAGCCGTAATCGCCAGCATACGGGTGCATCGTTGCTTGTTTTCCTCTATTATGAGCACTTTATCGATTCTATCTCCAAAAGGATGAACGATTGGGGTTTCCGGCATATTAAACCATAATGGTGATTTATCTGCTTTCCCTGTTTATGACATCTGATATATCTGTTGTTTTCATATCTTATAACTTTGTGGATGAACTCGGTACGCTGTTTTTCATATTTTTCAAGCGGTTTATGTGATATTGTTGTTTTACTCTTTATAGAAAGAGTGTTACGAATCATATAGCGTCGCATCCAGCCCTAACACCAACTGAAATCTTGTCTTCGAGAATACTCGTTTTTCTAGCATTTCTACAAGCTTCGAACATTATAATTTACATTGCAATTGAGCTCTCCGAATACCTCAAATTCGTTAATCATTAAAAGCTGCTGCACTAATTGCGAATATTTACACAGTTTCCTCAGAAAACATACTTTTTGGATGATGAATTTTTCTTTTCTAACCTCCCATTTTCACAGATTTGACTTACCAGTGCCGGTCTTCTAACTTGATTATATTTATCATTTTCTGTTGTATAATGCGCTATTTTCAACTTTTCTTAAATGTGGCAGTAAAACTACATAGACCTTTACAAGCACATTCACAAATTACGCTATCAAATATTTCTTTAAGCGAGTGCCTTCACCACATCATGGCAGGATGATACATTCATTTCTACCGCCCGTCGCTCTTTTTTCCCTACATTCATTCCCTACCCGATGTCAACATTCACTTCCTATTCGATTTTGGTCTTTTTTATTAGCTTTATGTAACATGTCTTTCAAATATCTTTATTGGAATTCATCTGCTCATTCATTCACTAGCATGTCAAATTTATGATTCGTGTTATATACGAGAAAAAAAATATCATCGTTCTTTCTTGTAAAGTCGGGATGCACGTTATACACGAGTAAATACTATACTGTAGTTTAAAATTTTCAGTGCTGGAACTACTTTCGAAGATTGTTTATTTTTTGTTTATAAGCATGAAAATGCGTTATTGTGTCACTGTTGTAAACCAAAAACAATACAGAGGGTTTTGTAAGCTCTAAGTAATGCTAATTTTTTCATGTCAAAAAATAAAATACAAAATGATACTTACTGCATCCTCATATTGGTATGAATGGTAAGTAATAGAACATTTACAATTTTTAAGACGTGCAGATTTTGTACCATTACGTTTGGCTAACTTACATGCTATTCTGGTATCTTATGTTACATTTTTTATTGAATAGTCAAAAACCTGAACAAAAAATTACGTTCAGCTCTATTCATAATTTAATACACTTATCGATGATACAATAAAGGAAATGGCGTAAAATCCTCAAGCGGCGGAATATGTTCAAATGCAAGAAGAAATTATTGGCATATACAAAAAATATATAAACTAGCTTAATTTTGTACGTAGATTCATACAGTTTCCGATGAAACAATATTGAAAATCCCACAAAAAATGTAAATTATTTGTTCAATTTTTTTTCACATTATAGAAAAACCCCGCAATCATCACTATTATATCTTTCTTTTTGGATTTTGAATAATTAAACTTTTCTTTAAAACAGCAGTTTTCTTTACCTTATGTTTATAGTTATTCGCTTCCATGCTTTACTTTATGATTTTTATTATAATAGATAAAAAAAAATAAAAAAAAAATGAAAAAGAAATAAATTGTAAATTTTGAGCTTCTTTTCTTATTTTATTTAATTATTTATTTTTCATTTCAAAATTTATTTCATGTTGATAAGATGTCAAAACATGAAGAGCATGTTTCCTGGCCCTGTCTGTACTTTAACTTAACAAATCTTGCCAATTTGAGTAGTGTAGCGTCAGCCTTTTTGCGAGTCAATCTCTTCCCAATATACTCTTTCCTTTCCGCTTTCGAAACTTTTGCTGTCACTGAAATTATTGCCTAATTATGTAAAATATATTTTGTGCGTTTATATAGACGTAAATCGCGTGTATATAAAACCCTGCATTTAGACAGTAAACTATTATGAAATACTAAAAAGTACAAAATTACAGTCCAAAGCGTACATTTAATCGAAATTCATTTGTTAATTTTCAAATTTGTGCTTGTATATCAGGTTCAATTTAAGCAACTAAAATTGCATTGCCTTTTTTATTTTATTTTATTTTATTATTATTATTTAAAAAAAAAAAAAAATATATAATCTAAATATAATCTCTAAAAAAGGAAAACAATCAAAATGAATAAAAAATATTCGCAATAAACATATGAATTTAGAAATGTATTTTAAGACAAAGCTAACCTTAATTTGAAAATATTTCCTTATGTTTAGTAAGTAAATTTTAGATCGGGCAGCTTATTTTAGCTTATTTTAATTGTCTCAGAACAGCACATACTTCTTATCAAAGACATTCGTCGCGTCGGTCAGATGAAGTAGTATTTGAGCGCCAGAAGGATAGTAATTCTGTAATTAACAGCATAATCGCAGCGGTTTATTTATAGCAGCTGTCAAATTATGGCTACTCCCTTAAACGCAAAGACGATAGATTTTTCCATGTTTGCTCAACTCAATTATCACTAAAATTAAATTTTATTCAACAAATGCTGAAAAAAAATCAATTACTGTATTATTATGAATCATTTTTTAATTAGTTTTAATCTGATTATCTTTTTAATATAATTCTTTGTTTATTAACTTCATAATCTTTTCAATTTAATTTAGCATTATTAAATGCTGAAATTAAACATTTCAATTTATGACTGAAAAATATTTAAAAAAAATGAATGCTAAAACGTCATATACAAAAACATCATAAATTGAATTTGCTAGATTACAAATTACTTTTCAAATAATAAACAATTGATTAAATTAAAAGAAAAGAATCATACTTAAATGCATTGTTTTATTTTATGCTATTTTTAAATTCTATATTTCGTAGAATTCCTTCCCGTTTTGCGATGCAATTACCATTCAAAACTGGACATTTAATAGATGAAAAATTAAATTATAAACAAAGTAGATTACGTCATATGTTACGAAATAAAAAAATTTAAATAATGAAGCATTTTTTTCTTTCAAAAACAACTTGATTAATTTAAATAGATACCTGGTAAATTTCCATTTCATGTAAGTTGCATAACAAAAGAAATGTTTATACATTTTTTAAATGTTTGTTTGTTTATTGAACACATACATCTGACTTGTGTGCTCGACATGAAGCCTGCTTATAAGCCATCGTCAATATACAGGGACGAGATAGCACACAAGGAAATATTACAACACAAGAGAAGTACAACCAGGAGCTCCACACAAAGTGTGTGTGCAATGGAGCCAGTGGGATTCGAACCCACAACCTCACGATTAGCGGCGTGATGTCTTAACCACACAGCCACGGAGGCCCCACATTTTTTAAATTTATTTCCTTATTTCCTCGTATCTGTTATTATTGTAGAAATTATCAAGAGAAGTACCCAAATTAATTAAATATCTTAATTAGTTTCTTAGATATATTCTGTTTATCCATGTCATAAGCATAAATATTATTTTAAAGCTTAATTAAACAAATATTACTTATATGCATTGCGCTCGAAAAATAAAATGAAACTGACCAACCAAATAGAGAAAAAAAATTAAAAGTATTTTAATAAACATTTATGTTGTAATTTTCAGATTAACAATCTTTAAAATTATAATAAATTTCATCTTTCTGAAAAATATGCTTATTTTGATTTAATATACAGAAAAATGTCAGCTGATGCATTTTGCCAAGAACTATTTTTATGTTTCAATTTTATTCCAGCTTGTACTTTTTTCAATGAGTATAATGACACAGTCTTTTAAAAATGACACTAAAGTGTAATAAAAGAGTGTATTTTTTTAGATATTTGACCACGGGCAAAAATTGCAAGTGGACGGTAACGGCCATATATTGTATGTATCATTATATATGTATGCAGATTTAGCTTTAACACTCTTTTACATATGCAAAACAACTGAACAACCAAATAGAGAAAAAAATTTTATAAGTATTTTAATAAAAATTTATGTTGTAATTTTTAGATTAACAATCTTTAAAATTATAATAAATTTCATCTTTCTGAAAAATATGCTTATTTTGATTTAATATGCAGAAAAATGTAAGCTGATGCATTTTGCCAAGAACTATTTTGTATGTTTCAATTTTATTCCAGCTTGTACTTTTTTCAATGAGTATAATGACACAGTCTTTTAAAAATGACACTAAAGTGTAATAAAAGAGTGTATTTTTTTAGATATTTGACCACGGGCAAAAATTGCAAGTGGCCGGTAACGGCCATATATTGTATGTATCACTATATATGTATGCAGATTTAGCTTTAACACTCTTTTACATATGCAAAACAAGCTAAAGTGTTCTGCTTATAAATTTATATATAATTCGTTTCATTTTGCAAACATATGTTTTTATATAACACAGAAATATAAGTACTTTTTTATCTTTTTATTACCATAATTATTGTGCAGTGGTGGAAGATCGATGTACAATTAGAATCTTTTTGACAATGCTATTTTGATAAGGTATTTTTCACCTTAATTAAATCTTTGAAATTTTGCCATTAAATAGGTCAAAAAATAATGCTAAATATTAGTGGAGTCGATAGGTTCTTCCTCTGTGCCAGTTTTCCACTACTGTATTGTGGTAGTTATATGGCAATTGTACTTTAATTCATTTAAAAAGCCGAAATACGTAAATCTTTGATAATTTTCACCAAAAAATATGCATTAACTGTTTGACTCAAAATCAAACTATCATCGTACTATTCAGCAAGTTACAAGGAAATTTCATTGTGCTAGATTTAACTTTAAAAAATGTACAAAAAAAAAATATCATGAAGTATGACATGATATATTTTTACGACCAAATAATTAAACAGGTTTTTTTACATGGTAACGAATTTAACAGCACAAAAATTAAAACGGGTTTGTTTTATTATTTTTATCTATTTGTAAACATATGTTTATTACAAATAATTAAAAATGATAAAATCTTTTCTCGCAAAGGGTATTATAAAATGGTATCTACATTATTCGCTTAAATGCTCACTATTTAAAATCGTACATTTTGTTGGAAGTATGTCAATACCTTTCGGCATAAAGTATGTCAAAATTTTGGTCTTGTAATTGTGCTAATTTCAAATGAGCCAAACATGATAGCAGAGTTTGTATTCGAAAATTATAGCATAACAATAATATAAAAAAATTAGTAAATTTCAGTTAAATCAAGACTATCTAGTACAATGCGTTCTACTTTTCGAGAAAACGAACACTTTATTTTTTAAACTGGAAGCGTGCTTCGGTTTATTTCCAGTTGGTGAAAAAAATCTCTAGTACACTTTTCTTTACTTAAGCTATCGACTTCAAATGGCACACTAAAAAATATGAATTGAAATAAACAATTTAATATTCTTATAGGTAATTCGTATAAATCATTGACAGCTGGCACTTATAATCAACAGATTGCTTTAACTACATTATGAAGATGCTACGAATGTTATGTATCTCTTGATAACATTGCTCTTGATACGAAGTCATTGACTTTAGCATAGGAAATTAAATAATACGATTCGAGAGCTTATTTAATGAAAAATTTTGAAAGGATGTTGCTCTTAGAAAAAATTATTAGAATATACATTTAGGAAAAAAGAATGTTTAAAAAAACTAAAAAAATTATATTAAATAATCAAATGTTCAATGCTAAAAAAATCGCCGTTACATTGCAGCACTTACACATATGCTTATTACTCCATCTTTGAAATTTGTCACGAATGCGAATTTTATTATAACTACCTTTTTAAATTCATTCACATGCCGCACGACAAAACGAATATTTTGCAATGTTGCTTTTCATTTCAAACTTCGCAGTTATAAATTAATAAAAAATAGATTCTGATAACAATATTAAATATATTTTGATAATAGCACAAAATAATAATGGGTTAACCATTTACCTTTAATAATAAATAAGAAATAATAATAATAATAATACAAATAAAAAATAACCTCTACAAATATTAAAAAAATCAGAAAATTTTGCTTTACTTTTTTTTTACCTAAAGCGTGTCAACCTTATTAAAAAAATTAATCTATGTCTTCAAGCTCCTCAAAAATCTTCTTCAATTTTATTCTTTGGTATGGTTTGGTTTATTTCATGACAGCAAATTATCAACACGTGGGATATAGACCCGAAAGAGATGATGCCTAACCCGTATTTATGCAAGGGAGTCCAAGATTCGAAGAAAACAACAGAAAACTCCGAACGGTTAGGCAGATGGCAGAGATTGGATTTGAACTCAGCATCTGCCGTCTACTAGTTGAGAAGTCATAATCTCTCGGCCACAGATGAGGCCCATTTTATACTTTGAAATTACTCATCCTTTCAGTATAATCGACTATTTGGTAATCACCTGTTAAACACAAACACTTGGCATATTCTTGCGTCACTAAGACATTTAGAATTTAGTCTTGTCTTTAGGTTCTACTTAATATTTTTTCTGATAAATAAAATGCGTATTTCAGATTTATTTTTCCAAGGACGAATATATTTGCAAGTTTAAATTTCTTATTTGCCTATCTTATTTTCAAGGAAATCTTTTAAGTTTTTTGACAAACATTAAGTTAGAGAATATTTGTAAACAACTTATCTTTCATAAAATATATTAAACAGCCATGTTTTACATACAAGATACTTTTTGTTTACGTAGGAAAATGTTTATTTATTTATTTTTTTAAGCACATATGAATAAGAATGTTAATTAAGCTAACTTTGTGCATTAGTTCTGAAAGTACAGTTACAGCAGAAATAGGAATAAACATAACAGCTGTTATATTGGTTGAACGAGAACAGAATAAGCATATATTTCATTCAAAATCTAATAGAATATAAAAGGTTTAAAAAGTTCCGTGCGAAAGTTCTTGAGATGTACAAGTATTTTGCATCCCAGAAATTGTGCAAAAGTAATCATTGTACTGCCATTTGTTGTGCAGTTTACACAAATATTTAATTAGCATAATACATGTTAATTTTTACAGTAAAGGAATTTTGATGAATTTTCCTCCATTATTTTTTTAAATATAGGCATTTCGAAAATTGTTAAAATTGCAGTTAATCAATATATAAAATAAATATTATGAAATTTTGAAGTGAAATTCAAGTATTTCAATGTTTTTTTTTATCATAAAAACTTGTGTAAATTAGTATTTTTATCTATCTTCAATAGAAATTACTTATACTGACTCAGATAAATGTGCAAAAGTTTTTTGAAAAACAAAATTTTTTTTCTATTTCTTGTAATAAATGATCTTAATTTATGCTTCAAATATTTCAATAATAATAAAAAAAAATAGTCATGTTCGGCCACCGTAATGCTTGACAGTAGTACATATGCATACTATAAAATATGAAAAAATAACACGTGTGAACTATTTATCAGTTACATTGCAATTCAGTAATTAAAATTTAAACGCATATTTAGATATTTTTAATACATAGTAATGCTCAATTACGGAACTACGAGTACTACCTGATTATCCCATCGACCCATAGGTGCCAACTTTTACGCATTTTTCCTATCGCAAAAGTTTTATAGTAAATATTGTCTTTAATCGTTGAAATCTTATGATTAAACAAATGGAAAATCTGTAAAATTTTAGTGGTAGCAAAAATTTGTATAAGTTGGCAGCTATGCATCGACTCAATTTAACAAATTATATAAATCGTAAAACGTCTCGTTAATTATAAAAATTGACATAATTTTTATTTTAAACAACGAAATAACAAAAAAATAGTAAAAGTTTAATAAAAACACAAATAAACGCCAAATTAAAAATCAATTATGATATACCAACAAATGTTACGTGTTTAATGATGAACGCATGTGACACTTACGATAAGCCATTATTGAAATTTAATCTTATAGCTTGGTGAATGGTTTTGATCAACGTAATAATCAAGTAAAAGAAACATCATTATAACGTCAAAAATGATAAACCTATTAACTTACATATTGACTCTAACTTATTTAACTTTACTAACTTAACTAACTTAATTAACTTTATTAACTTAACTAACTATTGAGTCGTATGAAGTGTCTCATTTCCAGTTAAAATATATATTTGAATTAAAATTTGAATGAAAAATCGAAGATTGTAGAAAATATGAGTAAAAATACACCAACAACTAATTATCCGATCGATTTCATTTTTTAAGGCAAAATATATAATTTTATTTTGTCTTTTCTGCTTAGTACTTAAAAATAAAAAAAACTATGTACCTTTCATCATTTACAAATATATCGAAAGTCAAAAAAAAAAAAAAAAAAAAAAAAAAACTTCGGACAATCGAGGTTGCTGACATTTAATAGGCTTATTTCCATTATTACACCCCCCCCCCCACCAGTTGCCGAGAGGTTCTGACCTCTCAACTGGTAGACGGCAGGTGCTGGGTTCGAACCCAATCGCGGCCGTCGCCCTAACCATTCAGAATTTTCGTGGTTTCATTCGAACCTTGCGTAAATACGGGTTAGGTTCCCTTAGAAAGACTCCCACGAAGGACACTCACCCCCTGGTCCTACATCCCTAGTGTAGATAATCGGACGACAAAAATAAACCAAACCAAAACCAAACCATTGTTACACACTAAGAGTGCACAAAATTTAAATCCCTATCTAAAATTCATCGGGAGCGTTTACAGAAAGACACACACACACACAGCATTTTTTTCTTCTAAAAATCTCTTTTTCGAATCAAGAGTTTCTAAACCTTGTAAATCCGTCAAAAAAATTTTTTTTTCGATTTTCAAAACAATTGCAAGATTTATCCTATACATGTTGTGGATAAATAAAACATCAAAAACATGTTTTTTGGCTAAACATATGTTCAGATATAGCGATGATTACACAGAAAGCAACATTCAATGCGCTCTGTAATAGTTTTTAATAAATTATTTTGATGACAAATTTTCTTGAACTCGCAGTAAAAGAATTGCTAATGCATTTTGCAATAATTTTTGCAATAAATAAATAAATAAATAAAAATAAAATATATATATATATATAAATAAATATTTAAATAAATAAAATAATAATAATAATAATAGTAATAATAATAATAATAATAATAAGGAAAATATATTCCGCATGAAATAAACGTTTTGATTTTCAGACGAGTATTGAGAAAACATTATTCTGCAAACTTTTTTATTAAATGAAAAAGTTTTAAAAAAATTGAGTTTTTTTATCATAATACTAGCTTTTGCCCGCGGCTTTGCTCGCGTTAAATACAATAAACTATGTAATCGACCTTTTAAAAACTCATAGAATTATTGAGGGATAAGTGGAAATAAATTACTTATTATTTTTTTATATATTTACTTTATACAGAAAACAACAAAACCAATTCACGAAGCAAAACTAAATCCAAAACCAAAGCGACTGTCCTATTCTTTAAAAGGCTCGACTTTCGATTTAAAGTTTTAGGGGAATCCCGAGGGGGAGGGGGTAATGCAAACTCATTGCCATTTCGACATACATAAACAATACCAACGAACATACGTTGTTATTATTTACAATATGACATTCCAGTTAATAACTTATAAGGCCTTTTGGCAACCGAATTAACATTTTTACATTGAAAGATATTTAAGACAATATTGAAACTAATTTACATACAATGCTTAAATGAGAACATTAAATAATTAATACACAATCAAATGTTGGATGCAAGTAATATTTTTCTTGCCTTAATTGACTTGATAGAATTACATTATATATAAGGCAAAATGCTACATTATGAGCATTAAAATATTGATCTAGTAATAATTTTCTTAATATCAATAATTTTTACATATTTCATATATATCACGATTATCAATTAAAGTTATGTTTTATGTTAATCAATATTTACAGATAGCTATACAATAAACTGTAGAATAAACTATATTAGCTAATGAAGCAGTAGTTATTTGACTCTTCTTAAAAATACTCAGAAAACATGTAAGTGGGGGGGGGGAATTAAGATCTTGGTAAAGAAAAATATATATCGGATGAGCACAGGATAAATTAGAATGAAACATAAAGAGAAAAACCAACTGTCCCACTGTCTTCCACTACCTCCTTTTTATTGTGCGGAACACCGAGAGCACAGAGCATTACCTTGTTTTAAAAACCTACCAGCGCCATCTATCGGATTTCATGAGTAACACTTTAGCTTTCTACCTTGAAGTTTCGGAACGCTCCACACAAACTTCCACCCCCTTCCCCCATTTTAGGGAATTGGGGTTAGAAAGAGACAAAAAGTAGCTTATGTCACTCTCCATCCCTTCAAATATCTCCACTTAAATAAATTACGTCAATTCGTCGCTCTGTTTTTAGGGGTGCAGTCGTAAAAATAACAGAGGATATACGTTCTAAGCAGAGGGTATACGCTCAAGGCAAAAAGTATACCCTAGAATGTGTATACTATAAGCTTTCATGAAAAACAGAGGGTATACTGTGCTCCCTTAAAAAATCCAGAGGATATACGGCGTATACCCCCGTATACCATCCAATACATCCCTGTCCGTTTTGCCGTGAAAGACAGACAAACAGACACAAACACACACTTTCCCATTTATAGTATTAGTATGGATTGATAAAGAAAAATATACATCGAAAGAACACAGAATAAATTAGAATGAAACATAAAGACAAAAACCAAGTGACTCATTCTATTCCACTCTCTTCTTTTTAATGTACGGAAAACTGAGAGCTCACAAGGTTTTCTTGTTTTAGAAACCTATCAGCGCCATCTTTCAAAATACATGAATAACACTTTAGCTTTTTACCTTGAAGTTTCGGAACGCTCCATGCAAATCCCCCCCCCCCAGTTTAAAAAAGGGGGGTGGTGGTTAGAAAGAGACGAAAAGTAGCTTATGTCACTCTCCATCACTTCAAATATCTCCACTTAAAAATTACGTCAATTCGTCGCTCCGTTTTGCCGTGAAAGACGGACAAACATACACACTTTCTCTTTTATAATATTTATAAGGATTATATTTGTTACACCATTATTATATTTACCTATTACGCATGAATAAATAAAATATCATCATTTTCATTAAATACAATGTTGGTTTTAATTAAACGTTTTAATAAAATGAAAACGTGGCAAAATTATTTCAACTAAATCATAAAATGACTTTCAAATCACGGCTTTGCATTTTATGTGCACAAGATGATAACGGTGCCTTAAAAGAACATTTTTTACACCTATGAATTTTGACTTACACTGCATGCTTGACACATTT
The DNA here is from genome assembly GCA_964019185.1 of Maratus speculifer. Taxonomy (NCBI): domain Eukaryota; kingdom Metazoa; phylum Arthropoda; class Arachnida; order Araneae; family Salticidae; genus Maratus; species Maratus speculifer. The sequence continues at coordinate 91,942,748 of OZ025294.1, read as the reverse complement.
CTTAATTATCTCGCCTAATAAAAATAATAACTTTGTTAGACTAGGCTAGAAAAATTAGGCGCAAAATTTTACTTCTTTAGTAGCTTAATTTCTTCGATTTAGATTTTTTCAAGCGAACATATATTTAGAAATTTATTTGAGTTCTATTTTTAAGCAAGTAACGGGATAAATGTTTATTATCTATTTCAAAGTTTAAAAAGTTTTCTCTAGTGAAAATTTATCCTTTTTATATACTGCCTAAACATGTATTTATTTTTCAGTATTAATTCGGGACCTCAGAAGCCATGGATTGCAAGTGACAAACATTTCATTTGGTGTGAATTGAGTTCAAAGATAATTGACGTTAATTAATAATTATTGCCTGATTTAAAACAGAAAACTGCCGCTTTTTCTGAGGTTTTTGAATTCTTATTTGAATAACTGTGAAAAAAGTAGAATGCAATTTTATTTAAGTGTATAATCTAATTAACCGAATAATAATCAATACTGATTATTATTCGGAGAAAGTGTTTGATCTCTAGAACGCAGCACATAATTAAAAAAACCCTTATATTTCATTACTTGAAATGAAGCATGTTACCAGGTCGTCTGTGCATTTAATTCAATTTTTTCAAAGTCCCACTTATACCCTTTGGCTTCTAGGGTTCTCAATTCAGTAAATTTTCTGTTTTAACATACATATATTTTTTATAAAAATATTATCCAATTTAAATAGTATATTATAACTGTTTGATTTAGACAATTTTCAAAAAATCATATATGAAATTAAAGATTTAAAAAAAAATTATTGTTCTTACAAATGTTGATTATGTAAACCTTTAGTTATAAGCACACATAAAAACTAAAGTTCAATTCTTCAAATGGTTGACAACTCCGGAGAAATTACAGTTATCTCTCCTGTATTAAAACTCTAGCAATAATTGGCGGCAGGAATGTAGACCCTATCTTTTATAAGCCCCCAAACGAAAATATAAGGCTATAATAGTTTTTAAATCTTTAACCAAGAAGTAACAATTTCCACTCAGGAGTCATTGTTTTGCGTTAATGGCATCGTAAGAGTGTAAATATCTATACGAATAATTGTAAATATCTAGACGAAGAGAAGTACTTACATATGCGCTTATACACACCTGCTTGAGATACTACCGTACATTTTCGTGCATAATCTGAAAATTCTGGTCAATGTTTTCGCTCCAAAGTGGGGTGTGTGCTTATACACTAGCCAAAGAATATTGTAAAAATTTATGTTCTAAAATAAATAAAAAAAAGTTTATAAATATAAAACAAAATCATACTACGTACTTTCAAACTTTAAAAAAATAGTACTTCAATTCTCTATCCTTTTACAGTAGAAAAGTCACCTATCTGCACTTTCAAGATACATCTTAAATTCTATTTCCTTCATTGGTATATGAGGATGAATATCATCAGTGTCTAATTCATAATCATCGCCATCTTCTTCTTCAAAAAAAAAAAAAAAAAAAAACATCACCTTCTGTTCCATCCAATTCATTATAGACGCGCAATTTTTTGAAACATCGGATGGTCATGTTTATAATAACTCAAACCAAGATTTTTTCATCCATTAAGAGATAGTGACGATGTCTTTTATTATTATTATTAACGCAATTTGTGATAATTACGTTAACAATATTTGTGAAAATAATATTTGTGTATTTTTGACAGCGCAATTTGTGAAATTTGCATTGAATCCACAGATGACATACATTTACAAGGAGAGGGTCCAAGGTTTGTGTCCCGGAACTGGAGGAACGTTTTTGTATTGTTAGAGTGTAGTTGGTATATAAATATATGACAGCCATAAAGCGCAACCCTCGGAGTTTTAATGACAAAATAAGCTTTAAATTTGATGCTACAATTTCTAATCCGAAAAATTTCCACCCATGATCGGCGGCTCAATAGCCTGTTCGGTAGCGCAAGGGAATTGTGTTTTTTCTTCCAGAAATCGATTCCCTCCCCCCCCTGACCGGAAATAAATATTTCAGGAACAAATATTTTCATTGGTTATTTTCAAACCGAAACTGCAAGAATATGCATAATAAGTGAAATTTACGAAAATTATCAATTCAATGTATTTTTATTCACATAAGTGCATTTTTTAAAACGTAATTTTGCATGTATAAATGCCCACACACACACGCATATATATACATGTCTATACAATACAATACAAAAAACCCTTAACGGTTAAAAGTTTTGAGGCAGCTGTATATCTTATGGCTCTAAGAATTTTAAATATGAATTTAAAAAATAAAAAGAACTAATTCTGGGGGAAAATTCCTTACCCCAGTCAAAAAAATTCCAACACTCCTATAGTTGAATGGCAACCGCAGGCATTTTTGCCGATCCCACCGAAGCTAGCACATAGAAAAAAAAATACAGGCTTGTGATTGGTTGAATAATTTAAAGAGCATTTTGTTTTGGTTCATTTTTGAGTTTACATTTATTTAATCATCAATTTTCTAAGATAGATTTTGATTAATTTCCTTTTGATTTTACATATTTATTAACAGATAAAAAGAAAGATTTTCTAGAATTTAGAATCAAAAAAGTTAATGATGATATTTCTCAATTGTTCCGTATTACTTAAAAAATAATAATGAAAATGAAATTGGAATTTCCTCTTAAATATTTTAACATGATAGAACAATTTATTTACAAACAATACTTATATTTCCTTTTAACGGCGTCAATTATGCGATATTTACAAACCCAGTTGTTCTATATTACTTTTAAAAAATTCTTATTATTTTTTTTTAATATCTCTTTTTTATTATTTTAACACGATATACCCATACATACCCTTATTACGTACATCCACATTTAGAATAATTTATTTACAAACAACAATTGCTCTTTAAATTATTCAACCAATCAGATGCTCATATTTACTTCCCTATGCTTGCTTCGGTGGTATCGGCAAGAATGCCAACCGCCGTCAAAAGGCGTGGATTGACACTGTCCAGATAGAAGGAAAGAGGATGCTCTCCTCTTATGCACTCAGTAAAAGGGGAGAAAAATTCTTCAGCTAGCAGTATTTTGGTCAGAAAAACAGACAGCAGAACCCGTGTTTAGGAGGTTAAATAAAAGTTCAAAGACCACAAAGAAACAAGTGGCAGTTTCCTATTTCAATTCAGTTAGTTATTATTGATGTTCAAATTTAACTTATATTATTTTTAAACTCAATTTACTTCTGACAAAAATCCGTCAGAACACCAAAATACTATTCCTTCTCCCCCCATTCTTTAGTATATATATTCGAAACACAAGAATATTCAATACACCCAATTTCCGTAAAATTATAACAAGACTCTCTTATAATGTAAAAAATGTACAATTACAATGACCTGATTCCTTGCCTGATTCAAAACTCCCTCTCAAATTAAAGTTTACTACTAACATTTGATGAGTTTAAAGAGAAATGCAGAAGATAAAAACTGTCAAAGTAGTCTTTCTAGTTTCTAAAAACAACAATCAATTGTTGAAACAATGAAAAATTAAGAAATGATTATTAAAAACAAGTATTGAAAAAGTTTTAACAGACAAAAATTCTGAAATCTTTTGTTCTTTTCAGATTTCTCACAATTAGTTGCAAATTATTCTATATGACAAGTTTAAAATTATGTCTGCGTGAAAAAAAAAAAAAAAAAAAAAAAAAAAAAGCTCGAATTGCAATTTAAAATAGAAGTTTAATGGCAACTTTTCAAGGTACTGAAAAATTAAATTTTTTCCAGTACGTAGATATGCAATATAGGATAGGAATTACGAAGTTATTAATTGAGGCTTTGATTTTTGGTATTAAGAAATTAAAAATCAAAGTAATCCGAATGACTGTGAGATAATATTTTTTTTCACAAATTCGAAAAACATCGTTGTTTTTATTGTCGTATAATTTTCACATTCATATTCTGTATTTTAAAAATATTTTAATGTAGATATATTTTTGGATATTATCTTCATAATTTCGGTCCTAAAATTGATGTTTGTCAGTTACTTTAGTATCTGAACATTGCTTGTTTTGAATTGCTAATATGAGTGTCGAAAAAATATAGAAATTTGTAGTTTTATAGACGAATTCGTAATAAAATATTTGATATTGTCAAAGTAAATATTTATTTCATTTTATAATTTATAATAAATGCCCATTTTAATAATAAAAAGAAGCTTATATAAATTTAATTTTAAAACATAATTATTGAAATTCATTCAAAATGAAATTTTATTTAAATGAGTTATAGTTGTAAATTGATTTTGTTTAACTTATTACTTATTTAAAAAATATTAAAATTTCATTTAATCGTCTAATTGACAAAAAAAAAAAAAAAAAAAAAAAAAAGTACGAATGATAAAGGTCAAAGGTTTAACGGAAGATTAAAAAAAACGTTTATGCCACGGAGAGGAGAAAACTCGGAACTTTCCGACCTCCATCCCAATTACTTACTAATCAGGCAAGACATTTACCTGGAAAGTTGGAGAAAAAAGAAGGCGAAGATAAAGCAAGAGCAGGCATGAATGCAGTAAATGGCTTATGGAATATTTGCATTGAGATTTCGATTGAAAAGCAAAAAATACAGTTCGGTTTTTCATGAGGATTACATAACGAACAAGAGTTTTCCTAGAAACAGGCCTAGTCTTACTCCACTCATTTGAAATAAATTCATATAATATATTAATTTAAAAAAAATCGCCCAGGCCGATTGAAAAAAAATCTTAGGAATGTTTTTTATGCTTTATTTTATGACGGCCGATTATCATTATGTGGGATATAGGCATTAAAGAGGTAGAGTGCCCTCCGTGGGGGTCTTTCTAAGGGAACCTAACCCATATTTACGCAAGAAAATCCAAGGTTCTAAGAAAAGCATGAAAAACCTGGAATGCTTTGGCCGACGGCCGCGAGATCGGGTTCGTCTAAAGTAGTGATGCACAACCTTTTTGCCAGAAAATCGTTTGCCACCAGAATATTTGAAAAGTGACGTTTTTTTTTTATTTCATGGCAAAGTTTCTGTCATTATTACATGGAAAATTATTCTGCATAAAATTAGTGGTAGAAGTTTGGCCCGCGGGCCACAGGTTGTGCATCTCTAGTCTAAAGGATAGATACCATCGACTTTTCTTAAAAATGGGTATCGAGAACTTGAAATGTACTCCATGTTAAAATATAGGAAAAATCAAAATATAATTAGAATGGAGATATAAGGCTGTTTTACAGAAACTTGGATGTTTAAGTTGAAATGTACTGCATGTAAAAATATAAGAAAAATCAAAATAGGATTAGAATGCAGATATAAGGCTGTGTTACAGAGACTTGACTGTTTAACTTGAAATGTATTGCATGTAAAAATATAAGAAAAATCAAAATAGGATTAGAATGCGGATATAAGGCTGTTTTACAGAAATCAGACCAATATGAGTTATATTTGAAGGCAGCTTTTAGCATTTTCTTTGATCTCAAATTAGATATGAGCTAGATATAAGTTCCGCCTTTCGACCATTCTACGATACGATTTTAGGCTTAAGGATGCGCCACAGGAATATTGTCCCCTGTATATTTATATATGTATATATGTGTGTATTTAAAAAAGTAAGCATATTTATATGTCGGTAGAAAAGAAATTTTTGTTGTTAATTAAAATTATTTACAGTTACGTGTATAATTTGGTAATATTTTTAACAGTAAAATATACTTTTTTTTATGGATTTTTGATTTTTTATTAGAATAAGCGTCAAAGTAGTATTTTTTCGGAAGTTTTTTCTTTCTTAATATATTTGTATAATGCAGTTTAATTATATAAATACAATTTCAACTCAGAATCTTTGCAAATACTTTATAAAAAAAGTTAAAAAATATATATATTATAAGGAAAGAAAGACCATCAGAAGTTTTATGGATTGTAAAATTTATTTACTGCTATTTACACAAATAATCTATTATTTTACAAAGCAAAATAAATTTAAATATGTTTAATAGAAATTTGTAAATAGAAACATTTTTTTATTATTGTAGTTTTTTAATTATCGTAAATATTTTGCTTTTTAACAAATGGCATTTTGATTTTTCAATTTTTTAAATATTGGATGCTTAAAGATATAATATATCTGTATTTGCTTTAAAAAAAAAAAAAGAAAAAAGTTCTTAAGAAATATTGTATTGCTGGCATAGCTATTAAGTAGGCAAAAATTAGAAAACCTAATATTCGAAATATTACAAATTAAAATAATATAATAGTATAAACATTCAGAAATTTATATCATGAATTTTAATTTATTCCTCTGTACTTATTAGTCGATTTTCATAAAAATACTGCATATAATTTTAAATAACAATGAAACAGTTGTAGTCTATAAACAAATTAATTTGAACTACTTTTTATATAAAATATTTAATGCAGAATTTTGTAGTTAAAAAGCATTTTTTATGGTACAATGTTTTTTCACAAATTTCATTTATTATACATATTTTTTCAATTGTGGTTCGAAAGTAATTGTGGTGTTTGCATGGATTGGAACGTTTTAAGCTGTTCCGAAAAAGAATTAATAATTTTTCTAGTACATTACGTCTTGTGGCCGCAAAAGACCCATGGACGTGACCGACAGAGATCATCAATTTTTTTGAACAGATGTAAGGGAAAATAAACAGAATAATAGAATAATTGCTTACCTACAGGAACTTGAAAAAAAATGGAACAAAAAAAAAACATTAATAAGGATGCAGGAAGTTTCTCTTCTTTAAAAAAGAATTTTTATTTTTTGTTGCAAAAATCTTGTTTTTTATTTTTGCGGAAAAGCAGATAAAATACAATGTGGTCTCTCATTTTTCTAGAGACCTGGCAATGTAGCATCACTTTTAAAATCCAAATTTGATGATTAAGAAAATATTTGAAATGAATTGAATTTCTCCTGGGGAATTAGGGGAGACATGTTCCTTTTTGGAATCTTGATGTAATTCTTTGAATACAATAAAGTGCATCTGAAATAAATGATTATGGTTCGACGAAGCTTTTCCATACACCTCAGGTCCTATTTTTCGAGGACCCATCTAATGCTGCAAGGAAATTCATAAGCGTTACATCACCACCTTTCTATTTTAAAAAATTTACTTTTAATTTTAAATTATTTTTCGTATCAGAACAAACGGTCATTTCCGTCCTTTTTTTGGAAATCATCGCAGACATCGGACAAGCACACCCTCACAGGATTCTGCACTGTTTTGCTCTGCCAAAGAAAACGAACACAGCAGAAAAGGTAAGGGAGGGGGGTTGCCACAATCTCATAATACGCCAATTGGCAGGGTTATAGAAGTGGCGAAAAAACAGATAGGTCAAATGCTTAAACACTAATAGGGAAAAATGAATTTTTAAAATTAAACTTTTATTGCACCAGAAAGATGCGAAGCCAATAATGTATATAAGGGGTCACCTATTTTAAATTACGCATCAGTAGAATAGAGTCCGATTGGACGGAATGAGGGGCTATAAAACGGAAGTACATCCCCTTTCGAATATTCGAGAAAACTCAGGAACAAACCACAACCGGAAGTAACAAATTCGAAATCATTTTATCATTTTGAAATAAACGAAAAGTTAAAGAAAAGAACCTTTATAGGGAAGTTTAAAAAGGGCGAGAATTAAAATAAATTTTAGAATGCGAACTTTTTATAATAAATGAATAAGGATTAATAAAATACATGATAAATTAAATTGAATAAAAATATGGCAGTGGTTATCAGTAACCACAACAGTAATTGATAAAAATTTTTGTTTTGTAAAAAGGTTCTTAATAGGCTTCGATCTCAGGAAGGAAACTCTCAATTCCCATGTATAACGGAGGCGAAGCGACCAGGCTACTGAGTCACTTAACCGGAAGAAAATATTTCGGATTATAAACTGTAGCGTAAACTTTAAGGCTTATTTTCACAAGAACTGCGGGATATGCACTTTATGGTTGTCATATAGACATACAATATACACTGTTAAAACTACAGGTGGCACATTGCTTGTCTCACTGGTGACACCCTTACGGGAGCCCGAATGGCACCCTTAATTAAGGTAAAAAGATGATACCCTTAATCTAGAATGCCCAATAGAAAAAAATACATAAACCGACTTTTGGCCCGCGAAGGATTCGAACCCCCAACGTCTGCAAGCTCAACGCTCTAAACGTTCGGCCAGCGATCTCACCTTCAAAGACACCCTGAAATGTTCAAATATCCCAAAATTCAAAGACTGCATTATGTAAAATGATTGTCAAAAGTTAGCCATCCGAAATTTTAATTGAAATCGTAATAGTGCATGCGCTGCGATAGCGTTCTTAGGGAGAAATTGCTGTTTTGATCCACCAGTGACGGGGAGTTCAAGGGTCACACGTCAAGTTGAAGGGCGAGTAAAAAACACACGTCACAGAGTATGCGCAAATGACTAAGGGGTGAAAATCTTCCAAAGTATGTGTCGGACGCTCCTCTCAGTCCACCAAACTTCGAAGAATGTCCTAGGTAGTTTTAGCTGCCACCACCGATATTAATGGGTGATATCGGTCACCTGCTGTGAGGATTGTGTAAAATAACACTGACGCTGTTAATGAACTGAACTAACAGTTTATTTAAGATATAGATATGTACACAAGAAACAATATTTACAACTATTTACAATTACAACTCGGATATAGATGATCCGGTTCAACATTAAATTAACTACAATAAACGTTGGTTGTGTACCGTTCAACTTACACTTTCTTCCTCACACTCAACGCACGTTGGATACGCTTTATCAGAGATTACTGCAGAATCTCAATACACAAGGGTACTAGGCCTCACTTCTCGGCCTATAACACTATCCACCGGGACGCCTTGTCCCACGCTCAAAATGTACACTATCCAACAGGACCACAAATCCTGAGCGACCTATCGGTCTCAACGCCAAGCGAGAACTGTCTAACCTCTCCGTCCAGAGTTGACCTTGTCAGAGATCTTCCTTCCCCCAGCAGGACTCCTTAGAGCTCATCCATTGGTTCAATCCCGCACTCCAACCTTGAGTCATGACATCTCCTGTTTACACATCACTCCAATAGCTAGATGACAGCTGAGGCACGCCCCGCGGCCATCACTTTCATTCATCAACGAGTGCGTCATCTGCACACCTGCGCCTGGATAACCACCTGTCATTTGTCATTATAAGAAAAGAAAGAAAGGTATTTCGAAAGCTTCACGGATACACAACCCACAATACATAAAATATTCAGATAAGGAAATGTTATTCCTTTCTAATTCAGGGCAGATGTCTTCTAGGAACCTGATAGTATGCATTGCGTGGCACCCTAATTAGCGTGAATGACCCAGTGATGTATCAAACGGCACCCTAAACATATTTGCAAGTCCGCGGGTGTAAAATAGTAACACCTTTTTCAACCCTGGGCGCTAAATGCAACTGGTTTGTCATCTTTACTTTTAACAGTGTAGTTAGTGTCACACAAGAACTATACTGTATCGATACACAAACGTTCATTCAATTCGGTGATACAAACCTTGGACCCTCTCCTTGAGAGTCAATTTCGAACATTTATTTTTAAATGTCAGGTTTATGCAAACTTTTAGCGGAATCTAATTTAACAGATTTGCCAGAGCGCTAAAACACAATGACAGAAATAAATAATTTTGGAGGACGCATTTTTTTCTATTTAATGTTTCTATTAGTTTTCGATCACCAAACTCTTCATAATCTTTTTTTAAACATTGCTTACAGATAGATTTTCTATTGCAGACAATTTTTTACTCAAAAGTCGTATACACGGCTTATACATGGAAATATATTGTATTTTTTGTGTCCTTGGACAACACTATCTACAATACTTACAAATGATGCTATTAAAATTTATAGTTGCAGATACTTCTATGGACACAAGATAATTATAATAAATTATTGTGGTGTTTAACATGACTTAAGATTAACAATATTGAAACTTGTTTTCTATATTTTCTTTAATAACAGAGAAATGACTGTTACGAATGATATGTGTTGAATGAATCTGAATGACTTCAGAAGCTGCTAAAATCGATTGTAATACTAAAAATGCTATATCACATCATTTTTAAATTTTTCACAGTTTGTGTGGCTTTTTTGCGAACATTTTACCGTAATATTGTTTTTTATGTTTAATACGGGACGAATGGCATACAGCGCAAAAAAAGACATATATCTCTTAATCTTTGAAGTTATATTAAAATCATGGATGAAAATATGCAATAGTAGTTCCTTGGTCATTTATAATTCTGAAAAGCGTTTTTTATATTTGAAAAATAACAAACCCAAAACCTTTTGGATTTGAAGAAGCATTTATGAAAAGAGAGTATTTCAGCTGCCACTGATTTTCAAAACGTTCGTAAGTAGTTTTATAAGTTTAAGTGTAATAATTTTTATTCTTGATTCGAAATATAAATACAGGGTATTAAAGTATTGTGGCTAGAAACTTTCAGGACAGACAGAGCACACATAGCAGGTGATAAATCACATAGCAATGCAATGTCAATAACTCCTTTCTGTCTGTTTCCAACAAAATTGAAAAGTGTATAGGACTTCAGTTTGTATATTTGTCTGCCCGCGCTGTAATTCTCGTAAATACAATCGTACCAACCATAAAATTACCCTCAATCTTTTAAAAATTATTAACGGTGAATCTGGCATTAACCTATTTTAAGTGAAATTTTTATCGGAGCAAGTTTGTTTACACAAACAGTCAAAAGTAATCCGAAATTTTTATCGGAGCAAGTTTGTTTACACAAACAGTCAAAAGTAATCCGTTACATTACGAGAAATGGGAATAAATCGTTTCGAAAAATTTAAAAAGTTGTTATAAACTTTTAAACATATTAAATTGATATGCATTTACGAAGTGCACTAAAATATGCAAAAAGATGCATTTTGTAGAATGTGTAATGAAAATAATATTCATTTTGAGTGTCACACAAGAGAATTCCATTACATAATGGCTTAGAGGAGTGGAATGCGTAGGCGATATACAGTTGGGACATAATTTAATTATATTAAGCTATATCATGTATAATGAAATGGATATACGTTGCTGAAGCTTAATATAAGTTATTTCATGTATAATACAGAAAACACAGAATTTACTGTGTGAGACAAAATTTCCAAACAGTTTCTTCTATCCGAAGTAATGTATATTAGCAATGATTCGAACAAGCCGTATCAATAGAATAAAAAAAAAAAAAAAAAAAAACGAGCGGGTTGATGCCAATAAAAAATCTGAACATGTAAAGACAAAAATTAGGAAAAAAACTTTAAAGGGTTATTTTTCAAAAGTTATTGTTTAAATAAAATGAGACATTTAAACAAAACAGAGAGAAGATGAAAGAGACTAAAGTTGAACTGAATGAGAAGTTTAAGCTACAGGAAGAAGGCACTTACTCAACTGCCAGCTTTGAAAAGACATTTCAACGTTCTATTAGATGATAATCAATCTTTAAGTTGTTTTCCAACCCACAATTCACCGTTTTTGCGAAATGTTTCTTTTTTGTTTAGATTATTACAAAATTTCAATTTAAGACATTTTTTGAAAAATATTTTTCGAAAGGTTAACTGCATCATTTTAAAGATTTTCTTATAGGATTTGAGACATAGACGTGAGATCTTTCTAAATATGTCTTTTTAAGTTTAACAGCAGATAGCAGTTTGGTTAATTTGGATTTAAACAAAATGATCAAGAAAGAGAAATAAATTCGGATAAAATGGTTCTTCCTTCGTTTCGATGCGTAAATGAGTTTGTGTGCATATGCAAGAGATTTTGCTCCCCGGGCATTAAAAATATGACACTTTGATGAGAGTGAGTTCCGATTCATAATTGATATATCTGAAATTAGTCAAAAAATTAAAACTTTGAGTTTTAGGTAAATCAGGAGAGATCTTCGGCTAACTTCACACTCACACTCACATACACATACAGAGAAAATAAATAGTTTCGTACGTGCCGTAGTTTTCGCTAGCCATAGCATGTATATAAAGGCAGAGGGATTTGTTCTTTTATTAGAATACTTAGAAAGAAAGACAGAAAGAAAAGAACATATTGCATTCTGCTAATCAGTGCAATTCTAGAGATGCAATAAACGAGGGCAATTTTTTACAATTTTTAATTTCTGAAAATAAAAAAAAGACTGTTTTTATTTTAATCTTCTTTCATGTAAATTTACATTACTAAAATTTTAGATAATTAATTTGAATTTCAGCCTTTTTCTTTAAGCATTCTAAAATAATTCTAAAATTTTTGTGAGACATTATATCATCAAGCTCATTTTTTGTTTTCGAATTTGCAGTTTAAAATGGAATTTTTAAGCTTAGAAAAACAACCAACAAGTAAATTGAATTTTTATTCATTGCAAAAGTTATTTTCTTCACATAAGAATAATAAAGTAATCTAAAAACAAGTTTACAAGGTAATTGAGATTCAGATCTATTGTAAACAGCATCTTCTGAAAAAACTCAGGAATACAAACAAGGCTATTTAAATTCCTGTTTATTCATTTTTGTTTTCTACGAGAATTTTTGTTGCTGTATTCCGAATTGATTAAACTGGCTTCCTCTTATTTTCGCTTCAATAACAAAAGATTTATTTTCCTTTATCTGAAAACAAGGAAATTTGTGTTTACAGTTACATATATTAGAAGTAATTTTTTTCCGAACAATATGATTTAATTAAAAAATGTATTTAAAATATATCAAATTCCTTTAAGTTTAAAATGATTTAACATAAAAATCTATCACTAGACTTAAGTATATAAACATTTCTGTTTATTATTGAAAATTGAACTGTATAAACGACTTAAATTCTATTTTAAATATATGTGTTATAGTTAAAAATGTAATTCGAATTTTTAGCCCATTATTACCCATTCAGTTTGATTACACAGATAAATCTGTATTTTTCCTTAGATTATATTTTTTATGGTTTAAATTAAAGAAGCTTTTTTTATTTAACAACATTTCAGTTTAAAAAAGATGAATATCAGAAAAAATCGTTTAGAATAACTTTAATTGATCCTCTGCCCAGTGTATAATAGTTTAAAAATAATAATGATTCTAGCTAATATAATATTAGTAATATATAATATAATAACACTTATATAATAATAAAACCCTTTTCTACGTCTCGTGTAACATAAAATCAAATCTAGTCCTTCTTTCACCATGTATTTTTGTCGTGATTCTTGAAAAAATATATTTTCAAGTAAAAGTTTCGGTTAAAGAAGGCCGGTTTTTTTTTTCTAACTTAAAAAAAATCTAAAAATTCCATTTTATTAAAACTGCTTTTAAATTTTATGTACACTAGAAAATTTTGTTTTCAAGTAACAAAACTAAATTTCCTTTTTAAAGCATTTAAATGTAGATTATTAAATAAAATGTGTGTGTAAAATACAGTATTTTGTACATATTAATTATATATAATTACTAATTCACAATGTGTTTTCTTCGAAAAAAAATAATGTTATTAAAAAGAAAAAAAAAGTCTGATTTGAAAATTGTTAATCTTGATTTCATGTTTTGCATTTGTTATATTTTTTTTTCTCTGCGTCAAATGTCAACTATTTATTTTAGTTTGATATTTACATATTGTTAACATAGATGCACGCTTTTCCTTTTAAATGAAGAGGCCAAAAACGTAGAATAATCAATTAGGAAAATTTCAGATACATATGTATATTTATTTTGTTATAATGGATTAGATATTTAAAAAAATTCAAGTTAAAGCGCACAAAATTGATCTAAATTGTGAGATTTAATTTAAATCATAATCTTTTATAATTGGTGTATGTTACTAAAAGTTAAGGTATCATACTGTAATTTAAATTAGATTTTGCATGCGTTCGCAATAAAAATCTGAAGACCTGAAACAACAACAACAACATAAAAAAAGATAAGCAATATTACCTCAAAAATTAAATATATTGGCCAAAAAACTGAGAAAATTTGCGTATATTTTCCCTCTTTTTATGGGTGAAAATAGCTCACTTCAAAAAAACACTTCATACAATGTATGGAAATTCAATAACGCTTCAAGGAACAATTTGTATACTTATAAAAAACTTGTAATTCTACAGAAATAAAAAGAAATCTTCAAAACTTACAGAAATCCCTATTCTTACAAAAATTTAATCTGTTTAACGTTTAAAAAGTTATGTAAATCTACAAAATTAGTTTCTACAAAAATACAGGACTGTGTAGTTTTGCAGTTGAAAAAAAAGGCCTACTTATTCAAGTTAAAAAAAAATCCAAATTTTTAGACAAAAGACTTTTAAAATGATGAAATTTATAAAGGAAGAAATACCCACTAGCACTGATTTTACTTAATCCTTGGTTTAATCAAAAATAAATGTACTTTTGCCGACAAAGAATAACAGGAGGGGAAATCAGAATCTATTAAAAGAGCTCACCACATAATCACGCTGTGTAGTAAGTTAGGCATATATAAATAATTATAACGTGTTTAAAATCCAAATTAAAATCCAGTTTAAAATGCATTTTTTAGAACAATGGTATACGTTAGAAAAGCAGGCATTTTCGATTGTAAACGAATTCCACGGTTATAGGTACCCGCTATCGATTTTATTAAATTAGGACATATACTTTTCATTGTTAAAGTTATTATCACTCTAGAAATTAAAAATATTGATTATAATCAGTATAGTGTTCAATTTGTTTCTCACGAAAAATGCATAGGAAATTTTGGAGCCCTAAAATGGCACATTTTAGAGCTGAAGAGGAGCATTTAATGGCCCAATTTTTTTTTAGAAACCGAACATGGCTACGTACAAAGATAAAAAAAAATAATTGCTACAGTTTACACAGTTTAAGTATATGAATTTCAGACTAAAACAAAAAGCCTGAAAAAATTGACAGTTCTTAAATTGCCTAAAATCTGAACACTCCATTTTAGACACTTAAATGTCTCAGACATTTTAGTTTATTGTGTTGTTGTTACTTATATAGGTTATACTAATAATTGTTCAGTAAATTTGTATCTGCTTTAGCAAACACTTAAATTATCGTGAAAGAAGTTTACTAATAATATACATTTCCAAAACACTCGCCTAATCATCGCCCGTTATTTGAAATGCGAAACTATTTTCAAGTTATATATTGAAATTTCCGTTAGAATTATTATAATTTGATCATCCTTTACTGGCAAATTTTTAAAGCTAACAAATGTTAATAATATTTGCTTCAGTAGGATAGTAATAGTTCTTGGTATTTTTATTATTATTATTATTTCGATTTTCGAAAAAAAACATTTATAAGAATTTCATGTACATAATATAGTGGAAACTACATATCTCTAGTGTTTTTATATCTGCATTGGGAAATGAAAGAAATTGAATTTTCATGAATATGAGAATTGTGGTCGAACTTTGAATTTTATAAAATGTACAGAATAACTGGGAATATCGGGAATATATAAAACTTTTTAAAATGTATTCAAATATAACGATCAAACATTGGGTGAATAAAATGTTTTCCCCTTTAGTTCATATGAAGGTTATATTTTAAAGTAACCATTTATTTTATTAATATATGTATATATATATATATAATTGTGACGATTTAAAAGTTAGGAGCTAGAGACATAAACGCCGGGTTTCCCCTTCACCGCAGAGAAGTCATGGCCACCGAGGAAAATAAATAGATAGATGTAGAGAATCCAAATAATTACTCATTGGCTGCTGTAAGTTCATTTATTTAATCCGTAATCATGAGAAAGGGAAAAGCTCCTTTTGCAAACATTTCACCATTATTTCAGCGAGCCGTACTCATCAAGAAAAAACCCAATAATCCTCCTTCTCAACTCGAGGCTTCCCCTTTTAAATCTAAAATGAAAATTCTGGAACATTATGTAACCTCAAACCATCATTCTTTTATGTAAACAGAATTCTTGTCCAGCTACGAGACTATTTTCCACAGACGATAAATTTATTTTTTAAAAAATATTATTTTACCAATTTATAATCGACTCAGGATTTTTTTTGGAAGACGATTTTTATAAATGATTAATTTTAAGAGAAAAAGAAAAGAAATGAATTTATTAATATGCACACATCACGGCGGAAAAATAAATAAATAGATAAAATAAAATAATGATATTTTTTGAAAGGTATGGTTTTGGAATAAATTTAATAAGACTTCTTTAAAAAGGGTTGATAAAAACATAGAAGAAATTAGTTTTATTTGAAATATTAAGAAATAAAGTTTAATTAAGAATATATTTAATTTAGAGCCATCTTTTTAAGTTTACGCATACTGGAATAATGTTTTTTAAGGCAAATTAAGAATTTATATCGTCTGCATAAAGATTAACAGATTAGATTTAGAAACAAGATTTTAATTTTATAATTTGAAGTAAGTACGGAATATTATTATAAGAAAATTAAGATAGTATAAAGGTTAGTTGTGGCGAAAAAATTTTAAATTTGTAATATTTATATATAATATATATTATATTATAATAGTTATATTCTTTGTATGAAATTGATAGTTAAATAAAACTACAAGTTCAGACAACAGAAATATAATAATTCAGAAAAGTTACATTTTGGAATAAAACTGTCAAACTCCGGAAGCCAAGAGCTGGAAGAAAAGAAAATTAACGCAATATAAAATATATTAGCGATTAAAAAAAAATAGTGAAGAGAAAATTAATCTGAATTAAATTTAGGTTGGGGCATTTCCCTGAAAGAAATACAATAATATTACAATATCACTTACCATTTGTATGTGCATAGGAGATAATATATACAATAACAGAAAACAAGTTTTAAAAATTAATAAGTAAGAGATAAAAAATATAATAAAAACAATAAAAACTCTTTCTCATGAAAGTTTTAATAATTACAATAACTTAATGGATAGTTTATTTTAAATAAAGTCCTTCAAATGTAAAAAGTCTTTCAATAGTGTATAAAAGAGTCTTTTCCAATGTTCACTGAATACAGTCTCTTTAATTAAAGATCTTCAAATTTAGTTTAATCTTTGGGTTTAATGTTATGTTGGAATCTTTGTTGGATTCAACATCTCTTAATAATATATCAATTTTTTCTTTCAATAATATATAAATTTTTTAATAATAAATAGCATCACTCTCAATATCAATAATAAATAATATAGAAAAATTTAAATAATAATAATAACAATAATAATAAGTAGCATAATAAGATTCCATATCTTAATATTTCTCAATAAGAGTATAATTAATACTAAACTTCATTATAGAAATCACAATAATAATAATAATAGTAAAACAAGAGTATAATCAAAAGAAAATATCACTGTTTATTATTGATAGGGAAAATATTGGTTGAGGATAAAAATAATTACATAGCAACTAAATAATTTTCTTATCTTCTAATAGCATAAGAAAGTATTTTTTGCTAGCCGAAAGTATGCATAAAAAAAATCATAATAATTTCAAAATCCAAATAAAATTAAATCTAACTATTTAGAAAATGGACTCTCAACCAGTATTTCCTTACAATAATTCCTCTGTGATACTCTTTTACAAAATTGTCAAATTTGGTTATAAGTTTTCAAATGCCAAATGTAGAATAATGTTTTATCTACACATGATTTATAAACTTTAATAATAAAATACAAATAGGAATAAAAGGTGTCATTCTTAATTGTGAAATGGAAATTAAAATAGTGTGCTTTTTTGAAAAACTCTTAATATCTGTAGTTTTCACAATCACTGAAAATCACATATTAAGTTATAGGTTTGAGTAAAGTCATCAAATTTTATAACTATTATCACCTAATATCTGTTGAATAAGTAGAATAATACTAATGTCAAATAATGAGTAAATATAGTTAGACTTAAATACACTTAAAATTAATTTATCAACATCAATTTGAAAGTTTTTACAATCAAATTGTACACCTTATGCCTGCATAAGGAGCCCAATTTAATCCCAAAAACAAGTAATATTCTTGTTGCGCACCAAGAACATACCTGCTAATGTTGAAAATTATGGTGATAAAATATTTAAAGAATAAGAATTAAAACTTAATCTACTGTCTTGACTTTAGTTTGATCTAGTGATTGTGATTGTATCTGAGGTTTTGTTTGTTTTTTGTGTTGCTCATGAAACAGTTTAAAATCTTCGGGTGAAAAATAGGGTCTTAATTTAGAAACATGCACAATAACGGAATTCTGTCCTGTCTCATAATTAAATTTATCTATTTCATAAGTTACATCAGAAAGTTTATTTATAATTTTATATGTTCCAGAGAAAGTAGGTTCTAATTTCCAAGTGTTAGGGTATTTAAATTCTTCATAAGTTACAGAGTCTTGTATTTTTAATGGCCATTCGACAAAATTTCGATGATAGAGTCTTTCACTTTTAAGATGAAATTTATGAGTTCACGCTTTCCAATTTTGATGGCTTTGTATACTGGAGGGTAATAGTTTTGTTTTAAAGGAGATTCATAAGGAAATTGACCATAAAATAAATAGGCAGGTGGGAATTTGGTGATAGAATGGGGCGTATTGTTGTATTCTTCGATGACATGGTTTAATAATCTAGTCCAAGGTATTTTAGAAGAAGTGGAATCAACTTTACATTTAAGCCTGGTAACTATAGTCTGATTAACGCGCTCTACTTTCCCATTGGTCTGAGGATGATGTGCGGATGTAAAACGCTGTTGAACATGATGATTTCTAAGAAATTTCTTAAATCTTGGAGATCTGAAAGATTTATGCCTGTCACTAAGAATTTTTTGATGTGCTTTGATATTGAAAAAATGGTTTTAAACAGTTAGTGTATGTTTCAGTAGTAACATTTTTGGAGGGAAAAGCCCAAACAAACCTAGTTGCATGATCTATTATTATGTGTAAGAATTTTTTTGTTGAGTTGTAATAGTTAAATCCACCAACAGTATCAATAGAAAGACATTCAAAAGGTTGATCTGTTGCTGGCATAGCTTGTAATAAGCCGAATCTTTTCTGTTTTGGTTTTTTATTTTTCTGACAGGTATCGCAATGTTTAACAAATTCTGTAATGTCTATTGTCATATTAGGCCAATAATAGTTGGGAGATATTAAATTAGGCATTTTTTGAATCCCTAAATGTCCAAAATTATCATGAGCAATATGGAGTAATTTTTTTCTTAATGACATTGGTACAACAATTTTTTTGAATCCCTTTTTCTGAACTATAATAATTCCATTCTCTTTTTTATATTTTTTGTCACAAACATTGTCTTTGTCTTGCATCTTTATAATTTCTTTCCTATCTAGCAATAAACTAATATGTTGATTAAAATGACAAACAGGATTTCGTGTAAAAATGTCTGCTTCGACATTTGTTGAACCCTTTTTATATTTTATCTCATAATCAAACATACTAAGTTTGAGTGACCATCTAAAAAGCCTACCTCTTAAGTTTATAACACTCTTTAACCATACTAGAGATGCGTGGTCCGTATGAATTGTAAACTTGACACCATGAAAATAATCATAGAATTTGTCAAGAGTATCTATAATAGCTAAACATTCTAATTCAGTTATGAAATAATTTTGCTCATAACTCTTCAAAATTCTAGAATGATAAGCAATAGGATGTAAGAAATTATCTTTATCAGGTTGTTTTAGAACGGCACCTACTGCTATCTGAGAGGCATCTACAAACATATGTAAAGGTAATTTAGGATCATAAATTTTTTGGATGGGTTTTGCAATTAAAGAATTTTTTAATTTTTCAAAAGACTCCTGGCACTCTGAGTTCCATTCCCATATGGTGTCTTTTTTAAATAATCGATTTACAGGATATCTAATTTCAGCATATTTATTTATGAATTTATGGTAAAAATTAATGGAACCTAGAAATCGTTGTAACTCTTTCACATTGGAAGGAGGTTTTAAATTTTTGATGGTTTCAATCTTGGCATTTGCTGGTGTTATAGTTCCATTAGTGATTTCATAACCTAAGAAATTGATTTTATTTTGGCCTAATTTACATTTAGAAAGTTTATGTTTAATGTTTTCGTGTTTGCAAATGTCAAAAATTTGAGCTAAATGGTTTAAATGTTCTTCTAAAGAGGAAGAGAAAATTATAATATCATCAAAATAGTGGCACGCAAAGTCGATTTTATATTTATTAAGGATCCTTCGAATGGTTCTATTGAATATGGGAGGGCCAGTTTTTATGCCAAAAGGGAGCACGAACCACTCAAAAAGTCCAAAATTGGTCTCAAATGTTAATTTTTCTATATCGGATGGATGTATTGGTATGTGCCAGTAGCCAGAGGCTAAATCCAAAGTTGAAAATACTGAGCACTATTCAATTTATCTAAAATTCCATCGATACGGGTTCTGCATCGTTTTTAATAATTGCGTTTAATTTTCAATAGTCTATACATAATCGCGTTTTTTTACCTTCCTCTCTTTTCATAACTAGTGTAATAGGGGCAGAATAGGGGCTATTACTTTCCTTTATCAGTCCGGTAGCTAACAATGATTGAATTTGGATTTTTATTTGTATTTCTTCTAGGGGAGATGTTCGGTAGGGCCTCAAAGATATAGGTAGGTCTGAGTTTAGTATAACGCGTTGTGGTTCAATATTTATCCCACCCACATCATATTTATGCTTTGCAAAAATATCACTATAAATATGAACTAATTCCCTTAAATTTACATCTTGAATTAAATTTATTTCCCCAGTTAAATCTGAATCCGAATTATCGCGAAAATTTTGAAGAGTCATGGAACCACTATAATCAGGATACACATTAATTTCGTGATCATATTCCACACAGTCTTCAGTTTTCTTAATATTTCCACAAGTAGATTGTAACTCTATATCATGATTACTTTCATTCAGTGTTTTTATATCATAATTATCTATAGCTACATTATTACCAGTATTTAATTTCATATTTTTTTATACTCTGAGGTTACAAATTCATTAGATTGATCCCTGTTCTGTTGTACTTGGTCCATATTTAAGTGTATTGAAATGAAGGGATCTCTCATTATGTATGGATATACGGTTAGTTATAATTTTCCTTCCCTGCCTTACAATACAATTTTTACATTTTATGGTTAATTTAAATTTAGAACATTCTTTTAACCCCAAAATAGCATAATCTAATTTTGTATCGCATACTAAAAAGTTAACATATTTTTTAATTTTACCCACTTTTAGAAGAACACTACATTTTTTATTTATATGTAAAAATCCTTTTGCCTGACCAATGGTAACTGAGGGTATAGTCTCAATTTTAGCATTAAGTTTTTTAACAAATTTAAGTGACAATATTGCAATAGTTGAGCCAGTATCTACAACACATGGTAAATTATAATTATTTGTACATCCATACACAATTAATTGCCAAACATTATGAGAAATATTTTGTGAGCTATTTGGAAGAGTATCAGAGGATGGCAACTCATTCCTAAAAATACATTCTCTTTCCCAATGAAAAGCATTAATCACACCCCTATTTGTGCATATCCTACAAGGTCTTGAAGGAAATGAATTCTGAATATAATTATCTTGACAAATTCTAGGCCTTTGAAACTGAGATTGCCTTTTGGGAATCCAATTCCTAGGTGTATTATTCGGCCTAACTGGCTGAATCCAGGGCCTAGTTGGTTGAAAAGGTTGACATTTTTGTCTAGCTGATTGTTGATTTATTACTTGGTTTGAAACTAGTGGGGTGGAAACTTCCACGAATTGTTTGACAACCCGGTACCATTCTGTGGTACTACTAGGAGGCTTTATAATAATACTGTTTTTGAATTCTGTTTTTAAACCATCAGTTAAATCCTGTAATAGTATACTTTCACTAAGATGTAATTTCCTACCAATTTCCTATTTTTTACGAAAATAAGTTTCTAAATTGTCTAAATTATCTAATTTCAGATTTGAAAAATCAGAAAAACTCGGGATGTCTAATTCAATGAATCTTTCTATCAAAATTTTCTTAATTTGTTCATAATCCGTACAATTTAAACAGTCATTGATATAAATTTTTTGCGCTTCCCCTTTCAAATATTGCGCAATAAAATTAATTTTCCATTCTAGATTTTTCTGTTCCCTATCACATGTTTTATCAAAATAAGTTAACCAAGACAAAATGTTCATTCCAGAACTCGGGTCAAACGGTACGAATTTAGGATCTTCCAAATTTTTTTTAATTTTATAGATCATAAACAGATTCAAAAATTTTAATTATAGGCAATTTCTTGCTTAAAATCACAAAATTTACTGAAAAAAATAATCATATTTATCAGTCAAAATTCTAGCAACAGCCTTGCACAGTTCCATCTTTCTCACTGAATTTTAATAAATTATTAGAATCCGGGAACCAAAGCTCACTGTAACCAGAAATTCTAACAAATAAAAGGAAAAACATAAATGTAACTTAATTTTCAGCACAAATGTTTAGTTGTAGGAACATTATCATGAAAATACTGTATTCTGAGAATAGTTCTTGATAACAAACAAATGTCAATAAAATAGAAAATTTACTTTTTAAAAAATAACTTGAGCTTCTAAATTCTTTTATACTTCATTATTATTACGATCTTATCTTTAAACGTACATAAAAATATCATAATAATCTTTAATATGCAACAGTAATTGTCTAAGAATATCATACTCTTCAATTTAATCCTTAAGAACAAAAATGTTTCAATCTCTAACACATAATAATGATAATAATAATACTCATAAATAAGTAAATAAAATTCACAGACAAATAATCAAATGAATAAACCTGACAAACAGACAATAATTAATTTAAATAAATACATAAAAAGTATACAAATAATAATAATCAAAACACTACGAAAAAATTCTCACCGAAATCTTATTGGGCTCAACTACCTCGAAAAATATATGTCTATTCACCAATTTACAAGAAATGGTCTTGTAGTTATTATTTTTTTTCTTCTTTTTCATCATCACGAGGACTACTTTTTCTCGACCAAAGCACTTTACAGGAACAATTCCTCTGTTTTTGTCACTCCAGAAATCAAGAGACTATGGCAGTTCTTGTTTAAGAACACATCCAATAATGACGGGCAAGTTATTCAGCGATCCACAATTTTTATTATCACTTCGTTCCATAGCCGACTCCATTAGCAAGCTAAAAATTTTCTTTAAATATCCGAAAAAGGCAGCGCAGAAAAATAATCCTGTCGGACTTTAGAGTTTATTGTGACGATTTAAAAGTTAGGAGACAGAGACATCAACGCCGGGTTTCCCTTTCACCGCAGAGAAGTCATGGCCACCGAGGAAAATAAATAGATAGATGTAGAGAATCCAAATAATTACTCATTGGCTGCTGTAAGTTCATTTATTTAATCCGTAATCATGAGAAAGGGAAAAGCTCCTTTTGCAAACATTCCATCAGTATTTCAGCGAGCCGTACTCATCCAAGAAAAAACCCGAGAATCCTCCTTCTCAACTCGAGGCTTCCCCTTTTAAATCTAAAATGAAAATTCTGGAACATTCTGCAACCTCAAACCATCATTCTTTTATGTAAACAGAATTCTTGTCCAGCTACGAGATTATTTTCCACAAACGATAAATTTATTTAATAAAAAATATTATTTAACCAATTTATAATTGACTCAGAATTTTAAATATCTTAGGCAGACGATTTTTATAAATGATTAATTTTAAGAGAAAAATAAAAGAAATGAATTTATTAATATGCACACATCAAAGGTTGACGGCGGAAAAATAAATAAATAGATAAAATAAAATAATGATATTTTTTGAAAGGTATGGTTTTGGAATAAATTTAATAAGACTTTCTTAAAAATGGTTGATAAAAACACAGAAGAAATTAGTTTTATTTGGAATATTAAGAAATAAAGTTTAATTAAGAATATTTTTAATTTAGAGCCATCTTTTTAAGTTTACGCATACTGGAATAATGTTTTTTAAGGCAAATTAAGAATTTATATCGTCTGCATAAAGATTAACAGATTAGATTTAGAAACAAGATTTTAATTTAATAATTTGAAGTAAGTACGGAACATTATTATAAGAAAATTAAGATAGTATAAAGGTTAGTTTTGGCGAAAAAAAATATCTAATTTGGTTCTAACAGTTTATTATTTCGAATTAAGACGGATGAAACTGTAGATTACCCAAACATTGAAGTGCTTGCAATAGTCTTTTGCAAACTTTAGGCATTGAATTTAAAAGTGGTTGATATCCAGCGTGCCATTTAAAATGTTACCATGAGCTTAGACATAGCCAAAGATGTATCCAAGAAAAAAGTGTCTAGATATAATAAAATGTGTAAATGCCACAAGACTTTTTGACATCATAAGACCACTTGTCTGAAAATTGGTGTACCTATCTCTAACAAGTGCAAGACACATAAAAAATAACTATGATGCTACAGAATTAATCATACAAATGCTTTAACTACTTCTTCAAGGCAGCTCATTATATATATGAAGTCGAAAGTTAAGAAAATTAAAATAATTTAGTCCTTGGTCGATTGTACACTATGTTACCAAAATAAGCACGTTTAAATTTGAATGATTTATTACAGCCAGAAAGCGATATATTTTTTGTAATAAATGTATTTGTTAAGATTTTAAAAAGAAAAAATTACTTGAGATGAATAGCTTAATATAAGACGGATTGATTTACGAATGTAATGGTATAGAGATTATTCATTATGCTTTACGAAATTTCGAAAATAATTAATTTAAATGAAATTTTTGTTAGAACGAATGACACAAACATTAATAATATTTAAAAATAAATAAATAAACAAATAAATAAATAAAATAAAAATAAATAAATTAGATTGTCATGTTTCAAAAAGAATTAATCACTTATTCGATATATTCCTTTTCAACATTAATTCATTTTAAATTGTTTACTTGTAGAAAGAAATAACTTTCTGATCATCTTCTAATTTCTATACAAACCATATTTTCAAAATTAATACAATTTTATCTCAATATAACAATGATTAATTATAGGATATTTTTTTGTTTTCCTTAAAACTTATTTAAAAATCTACCTATTAGCTACAAAGTACTGTGGCCTAAACTTTTATTTAATATCTAATAATTAAATCAAGCTTTAATATCGTAGCTGGCAATAAATATTAAATATTAATACAGTTTGTGATGTAACGGTTAATGCTATCAGCAAAATTTATGAATATCGATAGACATTCTTAAAAAACAACTACACGAGACGTCAAAGTCGCTTCAAATTCCAGACGTCCTCATACTATCCTATGGCTGCTGGGGAGTCGCTCGGAAAGAAAGCAACTAGTTTGTGTTGGAGCGACTTTGATGCCTGAAACGAAGCGAGTCGCCAGTAACTGCTAATCAAATTTTTGGAAATCCGGTTGAATGTAAAGCTTCTTCTCCAATAGTCTATGAAATGCTTACAGAACGAAACAAAGCAGGCGATTTTTCTCCCTTGGACTTTGTACGTTTAATAGCATTTTAAAAGTGCTAGTACACGAGAGGTGAAAGTCGCTTCAAACTCCAGGCGTCTCTATGTTATAGTATGGGAGCAGGGGAGTCGCTTCAAAAGCAAGCAACTCGCCTAGTGCCATAGGATAACAGGGAGACGTCTGGAATTTGAAGCGACTTTCAGCTCTCGTGTACTAGCACTTTTAAAGTGCTATTACACGAAGGGTCAAAGACGCTTCAAATTCCAGGCGTCTCCATGTAATACTACGGCACGAAGGGAGACGCTTCAAAAGCAAGCAACTCTCCTGGTGTCATAGGATAACATGGAAACGCCTGGAATTTTGACCATTCGTGTAATAGCATCATTAAAATGCTATCCCGTTAAGTGAAAATCAAAAGCATCCAGCGCGAGTGAAACATGTCATATCTGTTATCACAATGTGTAAAACTTAAAGGAAGATGGGATAATAACTCTAAAATACTGTCCCTCAAAGAAGATGTTAGCTGATATCCTCACGAAACCCCTCCCCAAGACTCATTTTTAGAATCTTCGAACTCAACGAAAACTTCTACCACCATCAAATTCAGATAAAAACTGTGGGTATCAGTAAACAGTGATTCCATATTTCATGTGCTCCAAAGAACCCTTTAACTCTAATTCAGACTTGTAGGTGACGCCACCAAATGGAAGCATTAAAAGAACAATTATCCTTCATCAGTTTAACTAAAGAAAAAACTTTCTCTGCTGCATACGAACTGAAAAGACAAACTAGATGTTGAACAATCAAGTTTCCTGAAACTTTGCATCTTCTATAAGACGCGTACTTTCACTTATAGTCGTATATCTCCTGCGAAACCGAAATAAAAACTTTAATTGCAGGACTTCAATAAAATTATATATGGGAAGCTAAATAATTGCTCTAATATCTTGCCCCAAATGATAAACATTATTTAATTGTTATCCTATATGTATAATCAATACTTATTTTATATATTAAACGTATTATATAAGACGATAAGAATGTATATATGTATATATAAATTATATACGTGTTTTAATATTAATGTAATTTTTTTTAGTTTCATTAAACAGAAACACATTCAGCACCAAGTTAGTCTATTTTAGATAAATAAAAATTAGATTTCGATTTGGAGATACAGTTGGCGGTCTACCAGATGCTGTGCTATTGAATGGTGAGTTTATTGTTTCACTTACCTATACATTCTAAAAATTATTATTAAATAGATGAGAGTTGATATACATAAATGAATGATAAATTTTGTTGTGAGAACAATGCTAGCGACTTGAGACCTTCACCTACAAGAAAAAAAAATCGGAAATTGCACGTCAAATGTAGAAAACAAGGTGCGTTCGCACTATAAGTTGAAGATTTAAAACATTCAGATCTTGGTGTAATAGTTTATACACACTTCGGATAAAATATTGAATCAGAAATATTTTCTGTGTTTCTGTAAATACTAGTTTTCAATTATACAAAGAGTTACTTGTAATAAACATGAATAAGGCACATCAATTTGTTAAAATGTGAAATAATTTAATGTGATCCAATCGCGGCACTTTGATGAAGATTTCTACGTGCTCTTAAAAAGCTGAAGATTTAACCTTTTTTAGCTTGAACTAAATATTCGAATACTCTTTGAGAAACTCATTCATAATTTAAAGCCTAACGTTAAAAAGAAGTAGAAAATTTCATATACAAATCAAAGTGGTACTACTAAGTTATCCCGTCGACCAAAAAATTATCGCCAATCTATAAGATTAAATGCCAATAATGGATGATCGTGAATGTGGCATTCAATGACATTAAATACGATTCACGTGTTTAAAATGTCATTAAGTGATTTTTAATTCGACTTTTTATTTGCATTTTTATTAATATTCCACTAATTATTTGTTTTTTCGTTATTTCAAATAAAAATTATGTCAATGTGTATAGTTTGCCTATTAGATTGGCGATTTGTATAATTTGGTAAAATTGGTCGACGGGATAACAGAGTAGTACCATCAAAGTTCATCCTACCAAAAAAAAAAAAAAAAAAAAAAAAAAAAAAACAGAAAAAGAACACAAGGGCAGAAATCGTGGTGTTGCAAAAATATCTATTTTGCTGCCGTAAATGTGAAATTCGATTGCTCACCTTATTTTGTATTTTATTTTTATTTTACTATATTTATTTTTTGAGAAAGGATGACCTAAAAAGGTCTCAACAATGTGATTTACCATAATCCATATCATGAAGTATTACAGACAGAATTGAATCCTGTCAAACACAACAAAGTGATGCAGACGCTGTTGGAGTCGCCAGAAGTGTTGTTGCAAGGCTGTGGAACTGATTCTAAGAAACAAGGAATATTTGTCGTCTACCAGAGCAAGGTTGGCACGCGCCACTAGAACAACTGATATATATTGTTAACAGTTCGTCGAGGCAGAAAAGACAATGCTATTTAGCAGCAATGACCGTTGTTCATGGCAACAGGACGAAGGATTTCCAGGAAAACAGTACATAATAGGCTTTATCAGGGAGGTATCTGTGCATATAGGGCAATAATCTGCATTTTGCTGACCTGAAGCCACAGTGCGGTCCGAAGAAGATGGCTGCTTAACATCGAGATTGGAAGCATCATGATTGGAATCAAGTGTAATTAATAGTTGAGTCTTAATTCAGTCTGGAGTGCAACACCTGTGTTTTGATATGGAGAGAAAGGGGCACTCTAAATAATCGCACATTCGTTCGTGAAAGTTCATGAGGTGGTTTGATGCTATGGGGTGGAATCAGCATAAGTGGATGTTCGAACCTGCATATCATTCGGAATGGTACTTTGTCAGATCAAAAAGTATGCAGAAAAGATACTGAGCTGATGTCATACCTAATACTGCAGCGATCGGAGATTATTTTATTTTCAGGTATGATAATGCCAGACCGCAAACAGCTCGTCTTGTGGAGAACATGCTTGAAGCTGAAACAGTACAGCGTATGTAATGGCCAGTGTGCTCTCCTGGATCGAATCCGATCGAGCATGTTTAGGACATGCTCAGACGACACACTGCTGCGAGAAGAAGGCCTCCTTATGCGGCCAGAATCTTGAATATTGCACTTCTTGAGAAGCTAGACAGCATTCCTAAAAGTCTTATGAATAACATCATCGTATCTATGGAGAACAGGTGAGCATCAGTTTTAGCTGTTCGAAGAGACCTTACGCCATATTAAAT
Organism: Maratus speculifer; assembly: GCA_964019185.1. Lineage (NCBI taxonomy): Eukaryota > Metazoa > Arthropoda > Arachnida > Araneae > Salticidae > Maratus > Maratus speculifer. The sequence goes on along the minus strand of OZ025294.1, from coordinate 91,914,045 downwards.
ATCTTGCATCTTCTCTAAATAATGTATTTTTTATCATTTACATATAACCAAGTTGTCTAAATCATCCTTTTGTGTTTTTTCCATCTTTTCAAAGAATTAAAGCTTAATTACAACTTTTTTTACGTTTTTTTCCCGTATTCCAAATTGATACGCGTTTACTAACCATTTTATGCTTATTCATTGCTGTCTCGCAAGGCTTTCTTTCCTTGTTCTCCAATTTTTTAAGCCTTGTATCCCTTTAAAAAATAATCTTTGACACAAAAACGTTAATCAATATGCATGAACGGATTAAATATAAAATATAATAAATAAAAATAATAAAATTAGAATAACAGAAATGAAATTTATTTCTCATCCAATCATAGAAAACGAGTTTAAAGAAATTTCGAGCTAACGGAAGAAATTTAAATAATCACCGTCATATAAAAAATTAGCTAATTGCGATCATATGTGTTTCTACTATAAAACACGTTAAATGATTAACTACAAATGCTTTTAATCATCGAAACTTTTTGCTTGATTGATGAATTTATTATTCTTTGAATGTTATGTGAAAGAAGTTATGGGTAACAGCTAATATAATGTAAGGGAAATGCCTGTAAAATGATGCCAGAGAAACTCGATCGAATGCATTCAATCGGGATATAGTGTACATTTACAATGAGTATCGCTTTTTTCTGTGTTTTTACATAAATTTTTAACAGTGTAGCATAAGTTATCTAAATAGCTAAGCTAGAATGTTTATGAGAGTTACACAATTGCTAGACAGCGTGATAGATTAACAGACTTACAGAGAAATCAAAATCGTAAAATAATTTAAACTCGGTTGGAAAATGTTAAAAAGAAACTGATTTCATTTTTTTTACCGGGAATCCCTCTTTATTGTTAAGTATGTTAAAGAAGCAATACATTTAGTACAGTGCAAGTAATTAGGATACTTATTTATACACAAATTTAATATTTTTCAAAGAAAAAAACAGAAAGAAAGAAAATATCGCGTAATCATTATCTAATGTTGTGGTGTAATTCTTTTTTGGATATTTAAAAACTCTTTTAAAAGCTCTTTCTAATATTTTCTGTCAACATTATCCTGTGTATATCAACAAAGACTTCCTTAATTATGCCTCATTACTTCGAAACTTTTGCATGTTATCTTTGTTAAGTTCTTTTCAGAATTTTGCGGAAAATAATTTTTGGAATATCAACTTAATATAAAGAGAAATATTTTCTTTCATGAAAGTTATTATTATTAAAAATTCACTACTAAAATACTTTTATCTGTATAGCTTTCATTTTGTTTGTTTGCTATATTGTGATAAAAGTCATAAAGGAGAGTTTGTTTATTTTGTTTGGTATAAAATACTTTTAAAGTTTAATTCAGTGGAAAAAAATGGAGGTTCTTTATATTTTCCATAAATGCAGATTGCGAATTTTATTATTATGAATTTAATTTGGCATATTTTAACACAACAATGTCCGTCAGTTTTCTTTTTAAGAATATATTATGGCATTTTCTGTTAAAAGAAAATAATTACATATTATGCTATTGTGTATTATAAGTAAATTATACTATTTATTTGCTATATTTAATTTATATGTGATATTTGTTCTGTTATGGAGTGTATGCTTAAATATTTATGATATAAAATTTGCATACATCGTATTACTATAATTCAGTTATTGTATTTATTTAACTTTAGGGTATAGTTAATGTCTTTTTTAAAACTTTTTTTTTCTTTTTTTTATAATTATAAATTGCTAACATCTTTTTTCATGATTATATCAAAAAAGCAACAAAAAATTCCGTTCTGTTTTCGTTTTCGGCGCAAAATCCGAGTTTTGGTGTAGAATTTTTTTCGGTAAAAGTGCTGTCAAAAATCCCGCCAAATCGAAAATTGGCAAAATTTCCGAATCTACGAAATCCGCCTATTAAAAAAAAAACTTGTTACTTCCTACGTAAATTTTTGACACCGCTAATTGAATTAAGACAAATAAACTGAAATAAGACAATATTTATTTAATGCAATAAACCTCACTATTTGCAATTATCAGTCTTGACGCACACAAGACTTAATTGCAAATTATAAAGGAAGAAACACATGTATGACTAAACTTTAAAGTTACTTTTTTGCACATTAAACGCTGCAAATTAAACAGTAATCGAACGTTTTCGTTGTTTGAAACCGCAATTGTTTCGAATCCTTTCTGAGAAAGTTATGATACAGCAGATGATCATTTGTGACATTCCATGGTAACTTACGTTACATTTAGAACTATTTTCAGTAATTTTAGTCATGTAACATATTGCAACGCAAAATTATTTTTCTAGTAACGAAGGTGTTGAGCTTTGCGCCAAATAAACAGCGTTTGCGGGAAGTGTTGTTTTACTTCTTTAATCTGAAAAAAAAATTGCAGCTGAAGGACATCGTTTGTTAAGGAGACTTGCGACAAATATTCACCATATGAAAATACCTGTAAAGGTTTATTTAATGCTTTAGAAAGGTGATCTGCAAGCGTTATTAGAGAAAGATGATAACAAAATAGCAAGATTCAATTAGGGAGACACTAAACATGACTTGCCAAAGTATTTCCAAACGCTTACATGTCATGAAAAAAATTCAAAAGAAAGGAAAATGGATTGGTGCTGCATGAATTGACTGGAGACAGAAGAAAAAACGAATATCCATTATCGTAATTTTGCTTTTGCGCCCATAAGAAAGAATTTCCTGCATCTAATTGTTATTGGCGATGAAAAGTAGATGTATTTTGAGAATCCCAAATGCAAAAAATCGTGGCTTTCACCTGTCTAAGCATCAACATCGAACGGCATAGCCAATTCGCTTCGGAAAGAAGACAATGCCGTGCGTTTGGTGGGGCCAGAAAGATATAATGTACTAAGAGCTGCTGAAACCGCCTGAAACTGACAAAGAGCATCACTACTGAGAACAAATAATAAAATTGAATCATGCATTTCTTGAAAAACAGCGAAAAAGAAACACAAGACACAAACTATTGATATTGCAGCATGACAACGTTCCGTGCTATCGCAATTTATCGTTCTGGACACCACCAAAACGCTGAAATAGATCTGCTACCGCACCAGCCATACTTGCTAGACCTGGCACCTTCTGATTATCACTTGTTCGGTTGATTGCGCATGACTTATCTGAGATACACTTAACTAATTTTTAAGAGGTGCAAAATTGATTGGATAAATAATTTCGGTTCAAAGAAGCGTTGTTTTCTTGTTACGGTATTCATATATTGCCAGAGAGACGGCGAAAATATATAGCTAGCGAGGGATGATACTTTCAATAAATCATTTTTGTACATCTCTTGAAATTTTCCAGTTTTCATGGATAAAAAACCCCAGAAAATTAGTTGCGTATCTGATGTTATGACATAAAAGAATACAATAATTTAGAAATACTGCCAAATTATTTGAAGGAAGTTCGGATACATATATATTAATGCAAAATGAATGAAAATGAAAAATGTATACAAGTTAAATGCAATGTAATATATATATATACATATATGATTTAGCAAAAGTCTTGAAATAAATGAAAAGTTTTGTTTAGAATATCATAGTTTTCTAGAAGTCTTTGAAAGTTGTTTGGATTAAAAAGAGTTTCATTCGAATTTTCCGGCAAAGTTTTTTTTTTTTTTTTGGTTTAATCAAAACGAAAATTATGTTTGCGCTGAGTAGCGCACATACACCTTCTGAAATTGCGTGTCTGTGTGACATAACACTAGGAAATTTGTGAAGCACCGGCTCCGCGAATTTTTGGGTTCATTAGAGCCTGTATTGCCGAAATGAAGGCTTTTCGCTTCGCACCAAGACATTCTTTTTTTTTTCTCTCTTGGTTCATTCTTTTTTTCTTTTTTCTTTCACTTGATTTCTTTTTTTTACAATATTTTTTTTAAAAAAATATGATAAATTATATAATTTCATAAAGTATTTTCAATTTGTCACAGAAATATAATAAATTTACGTTCATAAAATTATTCTTGATAACATTTCATAAAGAGAAATTTTCAAAGGTATAGATGTTTGTTAATTATTACGTTTGAATGATTTTCCAAGATATACAACACACAAATTCTCCTACGCATGCATCATCCTGTTTTATAAAAATTTAAAAATGAAAATGATTTTTTTTTCTCTAAAATATACACTTTGTATGACAAAATAGCACTAATCTTTCTAAAACAGGAAAAAGCGTCGTTAAAGTTATCTAGACCTTCTCGAAAATATATTGCCTATAAAATATTCTTATATACTAAGTAAGTACTTTCTTCGATAGATTCAAAATCCTTCAAACTTGAGGAGATCCGATAAAAAATCTTAATATGCCATTTAAATTTGGAAAGGGGTATTTTTTCCTCCAAAGTAAATTTCAAGCACTCTCTTATGCTTGATAACATTTTTCATTAATTATGAGATAAAATTTCCCGTGACATTTTTTAAAATATGTCCATATCTCTATAGTTTTTCCCTTGGAAGTAGTTTTAATTCTTAAATTTAGTTTCACTTGCATAACTTATATTTATTCCATTTAATTGAACAGTTATAAGATGTAATTAATTTCCATTCAAATTTATAAAATTATATAATATTTATGTAAATAAAATATGACTGTATGGTGTTTTTAATTCTTTAGCTGAAACGTGGGTCTGGTGGAGGGAGTAGGTTTGCTACGTTACATATTCTCATGGGTAAAAGTAATTGTAGTAAATATTTCTGAAAAATTGCATTTAAAATTTTTCATTTCCTTGTACGAATATGTAAAAACTGAAACTGTGTGGAATTTCGGAATTTTAAAAATTGCAGTAGCTATCCGAAGGCTTTGCTAAACATTTCACTAGAGATCAGTGCTTCATATATTTTTAATAATTTATAATTGTAGTACTATTAAGCGCCAATTAAATATGGATAATATAAATTTTCTTGTTATTATTTATTGGAGAAATTTTAATGGTGTTATGGTACATTAAACTCGAAAAATAAAATTATGAATGATTTATATTTTATCAGAAAACGGTTTATTTTCTGTTGCTATAAAGCGATATAATATGACAAAGTTTAATATTTAAGAAAAAAATACTTTTTTTTTTCTTTGAAAAGTGTCCGCTGCGACACCTCTATTTCAACAACACCTCTAATTTTATTTAAGCGTATATTCGTTATTTTTTAAAGATCTTAAAGACATTTTGGAAGCTTATAATTATCTTTATAATTATCTTTAATTTAATTAATGTATTTTTATTTAAAAGGAATTACGTACCGAGTTTGAGTTACTTCATAAGAAAAAGTCGAAAAAAATAGTATTCTAAAATACTTGATTTTTTATTCTTTTTTTCCAACAAACTTGTCATTTGAAACTTCACTAATGGAGTTTTAATCGAATTTTAAAGGTTATTCCTGTTTGGTAACCATTAAATACGTAAAAATATTTGATGTCGAATATATGATTTGTTTAAAAAAATACGCTTTATTATCACTTTTTTTCGTACATCGTATAGCGTATTGGTTAGCTGCACTTCATTGATATAAAACAAGCTCGAAATTTTACGGCTTGTATAAAAAATGAGATGAGAATGTCACATAAATTCTTTAAAAAAGTACTCAGATCTTGACGCGATAGCTGTTGCATTGTTATGCATAAGAGGATAAAAGTAAAATTTATTACGAATGTGGAATATTAGAATCAATAATACTTAAATAAAATGACTCCATCTTAATAAGAACGTAATAACCATGGCAAGCTTGAATCATCATTAGCTATCATGGGATATCACTGGATTAAATACGGATGATAGAATTTCATAGAAATAAGAATACTTTTATTAATACACTTTAAAGTTCTGATTGCAATTCGATAATGTATACAAAATTATAAACCATTTTTTTCTGCGTTATTACATTGGGATAGACAAGCGGACTATATAACGACTATAAACACTACACTCTAAAAAATAAAAGTGTAAAGTAGACAAATTCACATATATATGCGTGTAAATTCCTAAAATTACACTCCTGACATGAAAATTACCCACTTTTTTGCAAAATTTTGCCTGTTTTTATGTGTATTTTAGCTTACAAAACTAAGTATGTATTTTGTTATCACTTGGAAATCACAAATAAATGTGTAAAAAGTGAAAAATGCCTGAATTTACACAAATTTGTACGTTATTGTAATTAACACTTAATGATATACACATAGGTAAGTGTGTAAATTTCTAAACTCATCCTATTTGTCACAAAAAATATACATAAAATACAAAAAAATACCTATCTTAATGATTGTTTAGTTTATGGCATTATGTTTGTAAGTTGCTATCAGTTCATAAACCCAGAAAAATCTATAAATGTAGATAACACTTGAAATTACTCTAATTAGCGTGTTTCAAAAATTATAAATGCGTGAATTTTAAAGTAAACGTTACGAAAGGGATGGGAGGCTTACATATTATTCAGAGCTACACTTTTTATTTCAGTAATCCCATTCATAAAGAACATGATGTCATTGCATTGGTGTAACATCATATTTGAATAATAAACTAATATAATTATTTATTTTTATAGAATATTCTGACCACTTCTCTCACCCTCCCCGTTTCAGCAGTTTCTTGAACATTTGAAAGAAGTTTAAAAAAAATAATCTGGACAATATGTAACAATATTTCGTCCCATGTCACGTAAAATTTTATTCATTTAATAAGTTAATTTTAATTTCGTTTTCCGAATTACCTTTAGAAATTTGTACATTAAATTTAAGAATGCTTGATTTTATAATTCCAGGCTTTATTTAAATCGTAATTTCTTTCAGCCGTCTCGCAGACCGCTGTTTTTTCACAATTTTACTTGTAATTTTCAGTAATAGTGTTAGATATCATTCTTAAAGCAAAATCAGGAAGTCTTCCTAAAGAGGCTTTATAATTGAGATATAATCCCACTTTATACTTATTCATAAATTTAAATTATATTTTTTGTACTGTTGTTAATTTTTCTGCTGCTCTCCCCCTCCCCTTAATTTAAAGAACAGTAGCTTAACCTTCAGTAGAATCTAACAACTATTTCGAATTCATTTAATATGTAACATAAAATATAATTCATGTAATTAAGATAATTCTAAATTCGTAACTTAAATTATTTGTACATTTTGCACATCGAATATAAGTATGCCTTATTTTACCCTAAATTATTTTAGCCGTCTCAAAGCTTGTAAGCTTTTACTCATTTCAAAGTTTAACTTGTAATTTTAGTTTAATTTTAGCTCGCGGTACAATTTATTGTCATGTTCCCGAACTACTTCAATCCCGAGTTAGACGCGAATCTAGCATCAAAACGTAAAATCGTAATCATGGTTGACTTGGCTTCATCAGGTTTAAGTTGAGAACTAATGGTGGGTCCAGCTGAATGCTAGGACTCGCGTTATATTTATGTATAAATGTAAATGCTATAAGTTGGATTTTTTTTTACATATAAGATTTTTTTATATGAATAATTTACTTTCCTTAAAAAAAGTCAACATTACCTAACTCCTGATAAAGTCTATTAAAATAACAACTGTTGCATCTAAGGTTATTTATTTCTTGAAATTTTTTCATCTTAAAAGGAATTTATGAATGTATTTTAACAGAAGCAAAGTAAACGTTAACATATTTTTTTTTGGGGGGGGGGGAGGTACGGTATTAAATTTTGGGTCGGCTGTGTGAAAGATATTATAGTTTATTTATAAACTGCTATACAAATGTATATCATATCTATAAAATATATATTCTGATTTATAAGTTAAACAGTTCATCTGAGTTTTATTTATTTATTGAAATTTCATTGTAATTTTTTTTTTAATTATGAAACTTATAATGTTAACTAAGTTTATCAACGATTAAAACTATAGCGTTGTTTTTAGTTTCTACGCTACATCTTCCAATTTTGAGAAATTTGGAATATGTATTTATCATAATTGCATTTAATTTTCAGCTGTGTTTTAATTTGAAAATATTACACCAGAAGAACTATGTTCCACTAAAATAATCATAGTAAAGAACGCATAATTTTTGCTTGTTATTTATATATTTAATAAAAATACACAGAAGTAAATTTCAAAAGGACAAAAATACGTTGATTTAAAATAACTTTAGACTGAAAATTCTGAAGAAAATTTGCATTAAAATACAGGGTGATCAGAAAGTCAGTATACATTTGATAAATTAATAATTCACTGAATAATGTAGGTAGAGAGGTAAAAATTGACACACATGCTTGGAATGACATGGGGTTTTATTTAACAAAAAATAAATAAAAAATTCAAAAAATGGCCGACAGATGGCGCTTCATGTGATAAGAAAATCATTAATTAGCATAACAAATTACGACAAAGCAAAGACGATGTTCTTAAGACAAAATGCTCAACATGTCCACCGTCATTCCTCAACAATAGCTGCAGTCGAGGGACAATGTTGTGCACAGCACTGTACAGCATATCTGAAGTTATGTTGCGAAATTGCCGCAGGATGTTGTCTTTTAGCATCCCTATTGATGTCGGTCGATCGCGGTAGACTTGCGACTTCATGTAACCCCAGAGCCAAAAATCACACGGAGTGATATCTGGGGACCTGGAAGGCCACGCATGAGGAAAATGGCGGCTCAGCACGCGATCATCACCAAACGACGTGTGCAAGAGATCTTTCACACGTCTATGAATATGGGGTGGAGCGCCATCCTGCATAAAAATCGTAGTTTCCAGCAGATGTTTATCAGCCAGGCTAAGGATGATATGATTTTGTAACATATCGGCGTACCTCTCACCCGTCACGGAAACAGTTACAAAACCAGAATCACGACTTTCCTGGAAGAAAAAAGGCCCGATAACGGTAGATGTGGTAAATCCACACCACACAGTGACTTTCTCGTCTTGCAATGGAGTTTGCACGAAAGTTCTGGGATTTTCGGTAGCCCAAATTCTGCAGCTGTGGGTGTTGACAGACCCTCGGAGTGTGAAATGGGCTTCGTCGGTCCATAACACGTTAGACAACCAATCGTCTTCTTCCGCCATCTTTTGAAACGCCCACACCGCAAATGCTCTTCGCTGCTCAAAATCGCCGGGTAACAGTTCATGATGCCGCTGGATTTTGAACGGATAGTGTCGGAGGGTAAGCCTTAGTGCTGCCCAAACAGTACTGTATGGAATGCCAGTACGACGTGCAACATCACGAGCACTCACTTCTCCATGCGTAGACGAACCCGCTACAACCTCCATTTCGTCCTGAACAGTCTGAGCAACATTAGCACTTGTGGTCGGTCGGCCACTACGGGGTCCATCGTCTAAACAACCTGTGACTTCGAACTTCGACATCATTCTCTTCACAGCTGCAATTGTCATAGGACCTTTACCCGTTCGAGTACCTTTCGTATGGCGATAGGATCGTAAAGCTGCAGTAGCAGATTTACCTTTCTGATAGTAGAGCTTCACTAACAATGCCTTCTCTGGTAACGTCAACATGCTGCGATTGCTGGTGCATCTGATTCTCTGTCTCATTTACAGCGCCTTTTATACACGATTCTCAGGTAGCGTCACTGACGTTTTGCTGTGCAGCGCCATCTGTCGGCCATTTTTTGAACTTTTTATTTATTTTTTGTTAAATAAAACCCCATGTCATTCCAAGCATGTGTGTCAATTTTTACCTCTCTACCTACATTATTCAGTGAATTATTAATTTATCAAATGTATACTGACTTTCTGATCACCCTGTAATGGCTTTTTATTCAAATAAACATTTTTCCATTGCTATTTTGCCTATTTTTACAGAATTTATATGACTTAAAACATATGATTGTATGTAAAAAAAAAAAAAAAAAAAAAAAGTTGTGTCATAATGAATATTCAAAATCGAACCTATTAACCCCGCCCCTACATAAATATCCCCCGCCGGGTGAGTTTTATATACTTCAAACACAAATGGTAATTGCCAAATAAATTCTACGAACATTAATTTCGAAAATTTATAAGAGTCAATTGATATTTGGATATATTCACAGTATTTTTTACTATAGCTGATGAATACAAATACTCATTAGTTTGATTCCTAAGATTTTAGTTAGAATATATGAAAATTTCATTTATGAAAACACGAGTCATTTCATTAATATTAAAATATATTTGTATATATATATATTTTTTTGAAAAAAGACACAAATTTCTAAATATAATCTTAAATGCAAAAGATTTTAATGATTCAACAGCCTTTTTGATAATCTTGATAATTTCTAAGGTAAATTCTTTGTAATGATGAATATTTTTAAAAAGAAAACAAATCAACATATAATATTGGCGATTTATGTATATACTGTTGCGTCTATAGGGTTCTTTTGATCTTATGGTTAGACAACTTCAAACTCTTGTCTCTTAGAAAAGTAGAAAATAATTTATTTACAGATCTTCAGAACAACAGAGTCTTCGAAACTCACAAATATTACTAGATATTCAAAAATAACTGTTCAAATCTATCGTACAAGTACAGATATAGGTCCCAGAGACTCTTTATACAATGTCTCAACGCTAAATCACATTCAAAACAACGTAGAGAAAACTCAAGCAAACTTGCTTAAACAATCGCAGCTCACTCAATAACTGACTGATCAATAATAACCACCACAGCTCGCATTGCTCTCCTTATTTAGGCTCGCAGCATGCGCCGGAAATTTCCACAGGCTTCTCGAATATTCCAGAAAACCACGAAATAACATTCAATGTATCAGCATATCTAAAGGGGGGTTACCATAGAGAGGGAAGGGTTACCATCGCCAACAATCGCCAAGTTTGCCGCCAACTTGGCGATATATCGCCAAATTTCGCGACCAAAATTAGTTGTCAAAAGTGACACCAACTTGGCGATATCTCAGATATTTCGCCAAGTTGTCATAGACATTCACTGAAAATAATAGACAAGTTTGCTTGATAACAGGGACAATGTAACAAAAACTAATATTAGTAAAGGAATGGAGCTTAATAAGATTATTTACATTATTTTTCAGTACAAACACTAACTATTTACAAAATTCGTAACATTATAAACAAATCAGCTAAAATTTTTGCAGGTAATATGTGTATGTGTGTGAGATGAAGATTACATAACTTTTTCTATTTTTTATAGTATTTTAAATTTTACTTTCATAACTGCATGTAACACAGTGTCTTGAGTATATTTGACTTTGTATCTTGAGTCTGAAAAATAAAAAATGAAAAATTGAGTCTGAACTCTGAAAACAAAAAGTGTGGAGATTGCAAGTTTACCAACTATCATTATTCCATCTGACTAGTCTAAAATCTATCATTAATTAATTAATTTTTTTCTTTATCTTAATTTTTAATTGCATGTACTAAATAATATCTAAATAAGGGGAAATATAAATTTAAGAAGCAAGGAAGAATATAGAAAAAAAACAGCAGTTTTTATCTGTATATTTAGATGAGAGTGGTGAAGAATGGGACACGTTTTACAAAAATAATAAAATCAACTTTATTTGACAAAAATACGAAAATTTTGATTTATATAATACAAAATGAAACACTTTCTAATGTCCTTGAACAATATAGAAACATAATTTGAAAAATCAATCTTATACTTAAAGAAATTGCAAATTTCAAAATGTGTCCCATACTTCCCTATTAACAGAGAAGTAATTTTTGTACTACGATAGCTGATGAGGAATATGGAAAACTAATGTCTTAAATAGCAATATGCTGAATTTTAGAACCGTAGCTGCTATAGTAACATTGTTTAAGAGGGAGGGGTGAAGTTCTAAAAACTTATTTAGAGGGAGTTTTTAAGAAGAGGGGGGGGGGAGTGTGGGAGTGAGTTGTAATATACACAGTTCTTTGCGTAATATGTAAAATACGCATAGTCGATGGTGGTTCAATAACTATTGTGTCTAGTGTACATAGAATATCTGTCCTGCAAAGGGTTGATGTATAATATCGAAATCTAATGTCTTAGTTGATTTTATGCTTAGTTTCAGAACCGTAGCTGCAATATTCATATAGTTTTGGATGGAGGAGTAAAATGGGGAAGGGGATGTAGTTGAAAGCCTGATTTTAGCTTATGAGGCTACACTTATGATAGTGGATGTGAAGTGGGTACATCACTATGATCCCGAGTCCAAATTACAGTAGTTTTATCTCATCCACTGTCACAAATCTAGCCCCATAAGCTAAAAATCACTCTTTCAACTACACCCCCTCCTCATTTTACTCCTACATCCAAAACTATATGAATATTGTAGCTAAGGTTCTGAAACTAAGCATAAAATCAACTAAGACATTAGACTTCGATACCATATATCAACCTTTGCAGTACACATATTCTATATATACAGTAGACACAATAGTTATTGAACCTCCATCGAATATGAGTATTTTACATATTGCGCAAAGAACTGTGTCAATTTCAATAACACAATAATATGTTATTTTCGCCTAATACACATTAATCCGTGTAATCACTGAAAATTTCACAGATAAATGAGTAAGAATATTATACAGATATACCTGTATTCTAGCGCAATTTACACATTAATGTGGGTATTTCATGAGTGATCATTATAACTTTTACACACTTAGTGTTATCTTCAAATCACGCACTGAAATGTGTATTTTGAAATTTACACATTAGGTGTGTATTTTGCCAATTTACACACAAATTTACACATATAAGCAAGTCGTTTTTGTATCATCGATTTACACATTTTTGTATGTAAATTTACACTTTTATTTTTTAGAGTGTACGTATATACGTAATTACAACATATCCCCACGAGTCATAATGCAATGGAATGCTTTTAAGTGTCCCTGTAAGTAAATTATGAACGCTACATATTCCTTTTTCCAATACTAAAGCTGGCATATTAAAAATTAATAACATATATCAGTTACAGACCTTTATTGGGTGTTATATATTAATTGGATGATTTTTTGCAGTCGTTCATTTTACTTACTATATTTTTAGACATGGCACTTATTTTTTAAATATATTATCAGTATATAAATTCATTTAATGCACACTTTTTATGACAGTAATGGCTACAATTATATAAAAAAAACTATTATTTATCACGATTATAGGTGTTCCGTTAAGTATTTCCTTCATAGATACTCATTTTCGTGTTTAAACATAATAACTCAAATCTCACTTTCAACATTTCACTGAAAAAAGAGATAAAGGAAAAAGAATGGGTATAGATAACAATAGTAATTTCACTTAAGCACAGTTATAAATCTGAAAACTATTTTAGAAATTCTTATATTTTTTTCAGTAATTTTAAACTGAAAACAGTCTAGCATAAAAAGTCGATTGCTTGTTAAATTATTTTTTGGAGCGATAGAAATTGTATGGTAAAGGTTTAGTATTGTGTAAATAAATATGTTTAAAAAATGAATGTCAGGAAAATTAATTGCGACAGAATATTAATGATTCTATGATTATATATAATAACTATATATATATCAATAGGTAAATTAATGGATTTATAATGATATTTTACTATATATTTTTATTTTTTTTAATGCAATATAGTGTACAGCCCTCTGGGGGAGAAAAATTGCGTGCATTATAATAATTAAAAATGTAAATTGCATACAATTTGTTTTAAAATAATAATAAATATATAGATGTGATATGTTAGGTTAATCCAAAATTTTTCTTCTTTTTCTACAAAAAATAAACTATTCAGAATTGGGGAGGACTTCATTGAAGTATATACGCGCCTTTCTATCTAACAACATTTTTTCATCTCTCCGGTACTCTCATAATATTTCGATTCGAAACTGCGATTCACTTTCGAAATAATTATGTTGGGAGGTGGGGTATCTGTTTTGTCAATCAAAAAATCAAGTTTTTTGGAAAAGATTTTTTTTTTTTAAACTACCTGATATTCTTTTGAACCTCAATGAATAGTATGACAGAAAACTTTTAATGTAACTATGTGTACACTGCCATGTTTTAAAGTTAAGACGTTGAAATGTCTCCAGAAATGAGCATAACATTTCATCATTAAAATATTTCGATACAAATTTGCAAATGATAATATTCTCGTAAATGAAAGAGAACATGAAAGCAGGAAACTTCAAAAGAGTAACTGTGCACAAGAAATTCTTAGTTTACCTCAAATTTATCCGAGATAAAATATTGAAATAGTACACGGAAACCACATTAACTCAAACCACCCAGCCAAACATTTCATTTTTATTAACCGACTTCCAAAAAGGAGAGGAGGTTATCAATTCAACGCGTATGTATTTTTTTTATGTATGTTCACCGATTACTCCGAAACTATCCAACCAATTAATTTGATTTTGGTGTTAAGTGAGAGAGCTTATTCTCGAATCGGTACCACTTCCGTTTCATAGAAATTGGTTCAGTACTTTTTTAGTAATTAGGCAAAAACTAATAAAATTAGTGATTTCTCGCAAATCAGTAGTAATATGGATGTCGAATAAGTTTACCGATGCTAGGATGGCCGAGCGGTCTAAGGCGCTTGATTTAAGATCTGGTTTTCGAAAGGCAGCGTGGGTTCGAACCCCACTCCTGATGTACTTGTATACAATAGTCTTTTCCGTATTATAATTTTTACATATATATTTAACAAGTTAAATACTAATTATGCTATTAGAGATATTTTGTATTTAACCGTTACCACAGAGTATCAGAGATTTTTTATTAACTCAATACTTTATCAGTTAAAGAGTACTCAAAAAGAACTTAGGCTTGCGAAAAGTAACATGACATTGAATAAGTTCTCTGAAGAGAATGAAATCCGGACAGCCAAGCGGTCTAAGGCACCAGATTTAATCTCTGGTTTTGAAAGAGAGTGTCGTTTCGAACCTCACTCCTGACATGTGTGTATAGAAAACAAAAAAAAATTCCGTGTTATGTATATTTTTTAAGTGACTTCAAAAAAGGAGAGGATATTATCAATTCGGCGCGAATGTATTTTTTTCTATGTATGTTAACCGATTACTCCGAAACTATCCAACCGATTAATTTGTTTTTTGTGTTAAATGAAAGAGGCTACTGTTCCATTAGTACTTCTTCCATTTCATTGAAAGTGGTTCGGTACTTTTTTAGTAATTAGGTAAAAACTAATAAAATTAGTGATTTCTCGCAAACTAAAAGTAACATGGACGATGACTGAGCTCGCCGATTGGAGTGCAGTCAGGTGGCTGAGCGGTGTAAGACAGCAGATTTGATTTCTGGTTCTTGAAAGAGATCGTGGGTTCGAACCCCACTCCTGACATACGTGTATGGTTCGCCGTGATTTTTCCCGTATTAAAATTTTTATTAACTGACTTCAAAAAATCGTTAACTTTTAACTAAAAAGAAAAAAATAAACTTTTCTACCAAAAATTGAACCGACGTCAAAAGCTACTGCAAAGTGAAAAATAATTTTTTTACAGAATAGTATTAAGAAATTAAATTAAGAGCGTAGTATTTATCATGCGTATTATTATATTTATGTAGATTAATTTGATTTTTTGAAGTCGGTGCCAGCCAAGCCAAGTTCAAAATTAAAATTAATTATCCAATGCAAATCGTAAAAGAATAAAGTTAAATTTTTAACTAAATATTAAATCGTAAAAAAACTCGTAGATATTTGGATGCGTGTCTATTGGAAAATTACATGCAACTTGGCTTGGCTGGCACCGACTTCAAAAACTCAAATTAATCTACATAAATATAATAATACGCATGATAAATACTACGCTCTTAATTTAATTTCTTAATACTATTCTGTAAAAAAAAACTTTTTTTCACTTTGCAGTAGCTTTTGAAGTCGGTTCAATTTTTGATAGAAAAGTTTATTATCAAAAAGAAACACACGTCTTTTTCAATTTTGTCCAACTCTTCTCGAAGCCTGCACTTTCTTTATTAAAACAAAATTGTAATTCGTTACTGAACAGGGATTCGCTCTACCTTTACTAATGCGCCTCTGATCTGGGCTTTTCAAAAGTATGGTTATGATTCCTCTCTGAAGACCTCATTAAATACTTACGTATCATTAGGAACGTCCCTAATTTTCCCCAAAGTTTGACTATCAATAGAGATCTCTGCATTACTTACCTGAAAAAATGTATTAGTTGTTCGAGACAAGAGGCTCGGATAGAGCATTCTATCAGTGATGTAAAAAGTTCAGTTTCGCGTTTATCAACGATGGACTGTTGGACTGAAGAGGGTTTATGTTAATCACTTAATCTTTGCGCTCGAGACATTCACGCGCTGCAAGTTCAAAGATCACTAAGAAGTAAGCAAAAATTTCATATCTCAATTCGTTGAATTGCAATTGATGTTAAACTTTGAACTCAATTTACTCGAAATCTAAATTTTGTCACTTGTACCCCTTGGCTTCTGGGCTCCTCATATATAATATATATATATACAGGCTGGTCATAAAAAAACTTTGCCAATATATGGAGCTCTAGCGGCCAGTCAGTTCAACCGATCGAGGTGAAATTTTAGAGGTATGAGCTCGAGATTCTTTGAACGGCAACAAAATAGCACTTACGGTTACGGTTATAGTTACAGAAACTCGAAGTTTTCCAAAAGCAACACCCATTTTTTTTCAGCGCATGTGAAAACCCTAAAGAGCGTTGGAACGGTATGGTTATTGCTATAAACGGACGCGTTATTCTCGCACATAATCAGCTCTACGAACAGCCCCCGAAAACACGGTCAAGGCGCACGAAGATATTTTGAATATGACAGAGACAAAATACCAATCACGGAACATCGTTTGCCAGATAGTCAGAGTAGAAAAGAGATAAAAAGTAGGGTGGGAATGTTAGTTCTTCAGTTGGAACTCGCAGGTGCCAACAAAATGACTTCGTTCGTGGTGAGTTGGTAAAACTATGATCAAAATGAGATGAATGCTGTGAAAATCTGGCACGTTTACCATCGAAACCATCTCCAAATACGGCGCCTATGCATTTCACGAGCTTTTCGTGATTTAGTAATGAAATTCGAAGAAATTCGCTGAACTTGTAATAATCTGCGATCCGGACGACCAACTGTTCCTGAGGATACTGTTATGGAAGTGCATCACATAGTGACCAGAGGACGCATGTAAACTACAAAAGGTGCATCTCGTGTATTTGATATACCAAAATCAATGGTCTTAAATTTACAGCACTCTGTATTCAGCATGTTTCTTTACCGCTACCAGCGCGCCCAGATGTTGGAAGTGAGAGATCATCAACAATATATAGACTTTGTTAATGAATTTCTTATCCAATATGATAGAGATAACGATCGGCCTCTTCGCATATTATGAACGGATGAAGTTTCACCTAAACTCTTAACGTCAATGACCTCTGCTATAACGCCAACTCACTCCTATGGATTTCAGATTCTGGGGATATCTAAAATTTAGAGTGTACGCGTGCAATCCGCAATCTTTGCCGGATTTGAAAGATTCTATTAAACGTGAGATTGCAAACATGCCTCATGCGATGTAACGTTCGGTTGTATTGTCCGCAATCGCCACCATGCATGTGTAATTGCATGTGGTGGCACTCATGTAGAAAATGTGTAAACAAAATAAAATTTTATCTGATCTGTTTTGTAATCAGAGATTAGTGTACTGACTCTGTGTCATATGCAAATTTACTCCTTGCGCCCCAATCGTGTTTTTTATGGGGGAGGGGATTGTCAGAATAAGTTTTTGTGCGTGCATAACGTGTCCGTTTCTTCCTATGCACGGGCGGTTCGTATTTTGCTAATTTGACGTTAAATATCGTTTATTTTAAAGTTAGATTTACTTTTAGGTGCATTTTTTACTATAACTAATTTTGTAGGTTTATTATAAATTAATCTAACAGTTGCTTTTTAAACATTTTCTTTCGTCGATATTCGACGGGTTCTACCTTGTATACATAAAGTTTAAGCCATAGATAAAACCCACTGACATAAACCGTGCCAACCCTTATTTAAAACAAAAATCGGTAAATTAATAATACATTATATTATTATAAGATATACCATCAAAGTATAGCTTATTTTTATAACTAAAATAAGAATTTAAAATGTTGTAAAAGCATTAAAATTTAATATTAAATGATCAACCATTGATCAGCCTCAAATTGCATTACATATTTAATCCAGAGGCATAAACAAGGAATCCTATAACAATACATTACCATATATAATGAATTAACACTATATTATTGTTGTATTGCACAATTTTCCTACCGCAAACACCTCTCCCCCACTTTTTTTAAAAATATAAATATTAACATAACCGCATTTTCCAGCATATATATATATATATATATATATATATATATAGTATATATATATATATATATATATATATATATGTATGTATGTCTATATATATACACATACATACATAAATGTATATATATATATATATATATATATATATATATATATATATATATATATATATATATATATATATATATATATATATGTATGTCTATATATATACACATACATACATAAATGTATATATATATATATATATATATATATATATTTCCGTAACATCATATTATCTCCCTATTATTGGTACTGTTACTTATCTTATTGCCAAATTTTTAATACCCTTCTTTCCCTTTTATGCATTTCTAATTATCATAAAATAATAAATTCTTATGAATATGTTTGTAAATAAAAAAGTTTTAATCTATCCAATTATTCTATGCTTTCTCTTGATGTCAAAACTTTATTTACTAATGTCCCGATTGGAAGTGCTTGAAACAAGATGACATGAATCTTATTTCTCTGATATTAAATTAGAAGATTTTGTTAATTTAACTAAAACTTGCATTACTAAAACTATTTTTCAATTTGGTGGCGAATTTTTCAAATAATCAAACGCCTTAAGTGTATTTAATCATTTATTTCAAATTTCTTATGATGTTTATATGCAATATTTTGGAGAAACATTATTAAATCAGATTCATTTTAAATGTTGGACGCGTTATGTCGACGATACTTTTGTTTTCATCAACGTTTGATATTTTAACCATATACTTCAAACTGTCAATTCCATTAACCCACAATTTCAGTTTACTTTTTAGTTAGAAAATTGTATTAAATTCCCATTCCATGATATTTTAGTTCGTAATTGTGATTCTTCTTTCAAAACATGTGTTTATACAAAACCTTTTGCTGTTTCTAATCTACCCCATGCTCTTTCAAAAATGTACTACCTCTGACAATAAAATTCTGTGAATGAATTCAGAACGGCCGAGCTAGCAGTACTGGGGAAACAAAACACTGCATCTATATAGAGGCAAGTGTTTACCATTTTCCCCCACCATTGTTCCATTGAGCGTCGTTTATGTTCCGTGTAAGACGTGCTTTACTAAGTGCTTGTTCAGTGTGTTGGTTTTTAACTGAGAACAGGAAAATGAAGGAACAAAAGATCAATTTAAAGTTTGGTTTTATACTTTGCAAAACACCGAAAGAAATTCATGAGTGATGGTTCAAATCGAACATCCACCATACTCGCAAGATATCAATCCTCTAGACTTCTTCCTATCTCCACGACTGAATCTCTCTTTGAAAGAGATTTGCCCCTATTGTTGACATCCAACGAAACGTGACGAAGCTTTTGAACTTCATTCCAAAAGAAGACATCTTGCGAATTTCCCAGGACTTGCATAGCAATTCTCAGCAGTGCATAGTTATTGGAGATGATTATTTCGAAGGATGGTATGGTAACTTTCGTTAATATTTCATCTACATTAATGCTATGGGACTATTCACCAAACTTTATTGTCAAAGGTAGTATTTTTTATACGTATATAAATCATGTTTTCAAAAAAATTTTCCGATCCCGTATCCTTGAATTATTTAGAATCAGTTGTTATCAAAAGATGTTTTAATCCTAAAATAATTAATATTCCTGTGAAGAAATTCAATAGACCGTCTCATAAATCAACTCTTTAATTCTGTTAAAAGTAAATCTGACAATTTGTTCGTCTTTTCCTTTTATCCAGCTTCATGTTTCAAATTAGCTAAAATTTTAGGAGCACTACTGACGGAAAAATCTCGGATGATAATGTTAAGTCTAAGGAGGCGTTCTTTTAAAATATTTCGCTCAAATATTTATATTTTTACATGATTTTTTGCATGGGACAGCTAAGGATGATCTACAACCGGACTAGTTTTTACCTTTTCAATTTTGATTATATATTTATATTTTTTTTATATTGCAATAATTTTAATTTTAGAACCGCTTCTAACTGGTTTCGCGAGTTAAAGTAATTTCTTAAAAAAAATCTAAAATCCAAATTGAAAAAGTAAAAATTTTTCCGGTTGTAGATCGTCCTCAGCTACTCCATGTGAAAAAATCAGGTAAAAGAATTGAAATTTGAGTGAAATATTTGAAAAGAACGCCCCCATTGACTTAAGATTATTACCCGGGTCTTTTTCAGCCAGTAATGTGGGCTTTTAAGACGTTTTAATTTTAACGCTTTCTTTAAACCTATCAATAAATTCAAATCCCCTTCCATTAAATTTCCCGTTCCTGGTTTTTGAAAATGGGAAATTTATAATGTTCCATGCATTAGTTTTATTTATCTTACATTTGTCAAACTAAAAGAAATCTCAAAATTCGCTTAAAAGCACACTCTCGTTATGTCATTAATCAAGTAATTTCCAAATTTTCTGTTGCCAAGTTCTCTTGGGATTCCGGGCATAGTTTTAATTTTAAAACTGCTAAATAATCTTTAATGCCAATAGTACATTTGAATAAGATTTTCTTGAAAATTTAGCTAAATTTCTTAATCGTTAAGTTATTGTTAATGATAAATCAGATACTAAAACGCTCTCCATAGCCTGAGAAATCCTTTTCAGCACTATCATATAATTATCATTCTGTATTAATTATGAATATACATATTAATAAATATGTATGTACATGTAAGTGTGTATATAAATATACATATATATAATCATTGATTTATTCATTTATTATTATTATTACTATTACTATTATTATTATTATTATATTTTTTATTTACTTATTTATTTATAATTGAGTTCTCATTTATGTGTGTATTTTCATTTTATTATAATCAATTTTTAATTTCCGTTTTCCCCTTAAAATTTCGCTTCTTCCTTCCCTTTCTCTACCTTGTCCATTGTCGGATTTAATTATACTGTTCCTTGATTGGTTGTCTTCTGCTTTCCCATTGGCTGTTCCTTCTGCTTGTTCCTTGCAGTGTGCAGTTCTGTAACTTTCTCTTGAGGAATCAATCTCAGAACAAGACGTAGAAATTCGCCACCTTTCATTTTAACTAATCGCACATTTCCCTCTTTGGCAGGATACAGTTTAACAACATTCGCAAGCGGCCATTAAAGTTTTCTAACATTCTTACTGGATACTAGAATAACATCACCAATTTGGATAGGTCTCGGATTTTTGTCAATTTTCGAGGATTGTATCAAAAATCCCAAATATTCAGAACGGAATCTTTTTCGCAAATCTTCTTTTAGTCGTTGTCTAGAAGCATGTCTCTTATTAATAGACAATTAATCCAAAATGTCAAGGTCAGGAATACCTGGTTATCTGATGTCTTGTAAAAACATGAAAAGAGTAAATAATGTTAAATCATCAATTTCCTCTGAAACATACAGTGGCGGCCAAAAGTTTCTGCCAAGCAAAAATTTTTCAGCTAATTTGTAAATAGACCCATCTGAAGAGGAAATCTCAAAGCGATACTTATACATTTTATTGACATATTAGCCAGGAACTTACTTATAGAATAACGTGTAAATATCAATAAATTTAATTGACAAAATTAAGTATTTAAGAAAACGCATGTTCTCAAAAGTTCCCGAGCACCTTCACAATTTCGTAAAAAAGTGGTATTGTAATAGAAAATTACAGTGATCAACAACATTTACAAATACTATTTTATCTTATTACTATTTTATTAGCTTTAGTAATAAGTACTGCGGCGCTGCAACGTGACATTCATACAATCAACGGTTAAAGATCGTCTATGGTACATATTTTCCACATTTCTTGCAATTTTGGCTAAATTTTGGCTGAGTTGCAATATTTATAGTTCCGCAGACATTTCCCAACTTCTTTCCAAAGATTTTCTATTGGATTCATGTTGGGCGTTTGGGCTGAACATTTCAAAAACGAAATTTTTTGTGCGAAAACTATTGCTTATCGAGGCTTGCATACATTATTTACGTCGTTATCATGTTACGAAAAATAGTTGCGACCAAATTTGTTTCTCTAATAAGGCAAAAAATTGTCTTGCAAGATATCCTTATACATTGTATCATTCATCTGGCTGTGGATTTCAAATAACTGACCGACACTTTTTTAAGAAAATACTCCCCACGGCATAACTGTCCTTCGCCATGCTTCATTATAGGAATAACATAGGTCGAATCATACCTTTTCTTGTTAGGTCATCGTATGTAGTGTCTGCCATCACTACCAAAAAATTTTCAAATTCGATTAATGGAAAAATAGAAGTTTTGTCCAGTTTTCACTTGACCAGGTTTTGTGTTCCTTTGAAAAGTTTAGTAAGGCACGTCTGTATTTTTTTTACCTCTGAAAATTTTTTACCACCGACACTTCCATAAAGTTCTGTATCACGTCAGCATCATAATACGGTAGACTAACTTATTTCAGCAATATTTTCATTCCATAAATTGCAGTATATTGCAACGGAATTTTCATGCGGATTACCAGTGGTTTTTCTCCTGATAATTCTGCCCACAGGAATAGTAATTTTCCGGGGTCTCCCGGACCTCTGAAAGTCTTGAAAGCCATGGCCATCTTTGTATAATTTTTAACTATCGCTTATAGTTGATTTTACCGATCGATAACTTAGCCGAAATATCTTGAGAAGATTGGCTTTTTAGCAACAAACTAATCACTCATTTATGAACAATAATTGTTGAACTTTCCAAATTTGAATTCAAACTATGCTGTACACGTTGATTATTTCATAAACACAACCAAAAAACACTTTATGGATAGAAAAGAAAAACTAAAGAATGATAAGTGGCCGGAAACTTTTGAGAACATGCGTTTTCTTTTATACTTAATTTTGTAAATTAAATTTATTGATATTTACACGTTCTTCTATAAGTAGGTTCCTAACTAATATGTCAATAACATGTATATGTATCGCTTTCAGATTAATCTTCATATGGGTATATTTACAAATTAACTGAAAATTTTTGCTGGCAGGAAACTTTTGACCGCCACTGTAGGTCAAAGGCCGCTGATTAACAATTTTTTCAGTATCGCAAATAACAGTTTGCATTTTTTCTAAATTTAAAGAGCTACGTCCTAAGACTTTTCGAAGGATCTCCTTTACTATCCCTATCAAACGCTGCCAACATCCATCCACCACGGCACAGATGGTGGGTTAAATCTCCAAATGATCTTCTGAGATGTGCTGTACTGAGAAATAACATCCCAATCGATTTTTTTAGGAAATTTTCAGCATCCGTAATTTTTTTCCATTGTCAGAATATACTATTGCAGGTCTACCTAATTGTGCTATAAATTTTCTTAAAGCTTGCCATATTTGTCAGTCGATAAGGATGTGGCTATCTCGAAATGTATGGCTCTCTGGACAGAGCATGTAAAAATAACAATCGAAGCTTTTTGACAGCCGCAGTAAGGCCCGGCCGTAAAGTAAAAGTAGTCAGTTCCTACAACTTCGAATACTGCAGCTTCTTTTATACGATTTTCCAGAAGAGGGGCTTCTATAATCGGTTTAGGTTTTTAATTGAATCTTTTACAGCGTGCACAGCTTTTGATTACTTTTCTATCAGTCTTCCTGCATTTAAAAATCCAAAAATCTTCTCTTACGTTACTCATTAATGCCTGTGTGCTGGCATGATTTAAACTAAGATGTCTTGTCCGAATAAGTATTTCGACAATTGGATGACTGCAGGGTATTAGTATTGGAAATCAAAAATTTCTTTTATCTTATCTCATCAGAATACGAGTCTTAACTTTAAGTAGTCCATTTGATTCTTCATAACACTGAAGTGAATTTAAGCGTTTACCTTCAGTTCCTAAAAATGATTCATTTTGTACTGTTTTTAACAAAGATATTTCAGCTCTATTTATTTATTCTAACGTTAAGAGTCCAGAAATCCGGTTGGCAAGTTTCACTTTACAGTTAGTAAAATATCTATAAATCCAAGCAATAATTCGTATAAATTTGTCGTGCGACGAAAATCTTTTATAATTTTTTCCAGTTGATTCTTCATGATTTGTAGTGCTAATAACAGTTTTCCTCTTATCTGAATATAGTACGTGGAAATCAGGAACAACGTTGAATTTTGGCTATTCTTTTTCTAGTCTTCGCAACCATTCTGTGCCCTCCCACCATTTAGATTTCGCAAAAGTTTCTGCTTCGCAACCATGAGAAAGGAGCTCTGCAGCATTTAATGATTTTGGGATATGATACAATTTTTAGGTTCCGTCAAAAATCAGATTTCTTTAACTATATTGAAAACAAAGGGAGCCCGATTTTCAGTTCCTTTGATCCAATATAAAGCATTTGCTGAATAAGACCAGAGAAATTTCGGGATAGGTTTCAAATGGAGATCAATTATAACACTCTGTGCTAGTCTAGATCCAATATTACAGGAAAACAGCTCCAATCGAGAAATAGAAATGGTTTTCATTGGAGCAACTCTTCTCCTACCCAAATCAAAATTTATGCTTGTACCAGCAACAAAAATATGCTAGTTATTGCTAGGTATTGCTATGTCTGCTGGATTTCTATGCTTTTATATGCTAGCTAGCATCACATGCTATATCGCTAGCTTGCACAACAAAAGCATGATAAGCTATATGCAAGCATTTCATGCTTATTTCCAGCAAAGTGGGCCAATACACACCATGAATTGTTGGAAATTTAGCTGGAACCAGCAATGTGAAATGCTAGTTTATGCTATTTTACTTGTTGGGTTATAGTACTTGGTGCTTGTCTAGCAAACAAATACCAGCATGAATTTCGACCTGAGTACCTTGAACAAGTTGACAAGATATTGTGTTTTCAGTCGCACATCTTAAAACTATACAAGTAAAATATGAATTCTTGCTTGCATCGCATAATATGTGCAATGAAAGATTCTTAGATTATAAAGATTACACTTAAAAGAATATCAACAGTTTAAGATCTCTTTTAGCTTATAGCATCAAGTTTTGAATCAAAATTATCAAATTAAAACGCCATTTTTTTGAAAAGGTTAATACAGATACGAAATATGAATTTGTAAATTTTGATTTGGTGAAAATGATGCCAGGTTTAAACTTCACTGTGAAAAAATTCTGTGACTGAGTCAAAGTTGAATAAATTTTGCTTTTTTTCATTTTGGAATACTAGCATAAGAGTCTTAATTGATAACGTTAGCATAATAACAACTTTATTATTTTTTACTGCCTACATGTATGATTAAAGTTTAATTTTAATAATTTCTACAACTGAGTTTTATATAGAAATAGTATTTTGTTAACTTTAAGTTGAATATGATATGTTTAAAAGTAGACTTGAAATATAAGGTGGATTTTTTACTATAACTAATTTTGTAGGTTTATTGTAAATCAATGAAACAGTTTCTTCTTACACATTTTGTTTCGTCAAAATTTGACGGGTTCTACCTTGTCTGAATAAAATTCATACTGCATTTAAGAGTTAAAAAAAGTTCCATTCAAAAAAGTTCTAGCAAATTCAAAATGTAAACAAAAAATATTATCGTTTGCGCGAGGCGCAAATTAAACACGGTTAAATTAAACCATGGAGGCAGCGATAATACGCAACACATTAATTTGCAACAGTTTCAACTTTTTTCGTCATTATTTCACAGTTAATTCGCCTACAAATCAATTTTTCATTTCTTCTTCTGCTTTGTCCTTGCTTTTAGAAATAAGTAAACTCAGCTCATTCATTAAATTCGGTTCATTAAATTCAGCTCATTCAAAAAACTTAAAATATCTGTCAAACATATTACTTTGATAATTCAGTAGAAATTATTAAAATGTTCTTTCAAAAGGAATTTTGAATCTAATAAAAATAACCATTCTTCTTTTTGTAGTGGAAAAATAAGATTTAATTGTTTTCTTTGGGACTGTCACAGAAATATCTAAGACCGTAAATAACAAAAATTATCACGAAGAAAATTTAATAATTATACTTAAAGTGTTTCTTTACAGTTGGTTCCTGGTTTTTCCGAAACAAGATTGAAAAATGTATTCAAATGTAATTACCCGGGTGCTTAAACTAGCACTTTTTACATTTCAAACATTTAAATTACTTTTTTAAACTTTGAACTTCAAATCTCACCTCATCGATTCTCAAATAAATAAATAAATAAATAAATAAATAAATGAAAAAAATAAGTAAATAAATAAAACAAAATTCTTTCAAGGAAAACAAAGTTTATCATGATAAAGCTTTATCATCAAACTCAATATTTTTTCTTGATCTTGTGAATTGGACATCAATAGGGACATTCAGAAAATTTCAATGTCACTACAAATATTCAAAATTGTGTTGAAACGAGAGCTATAAACTTCCTTTATCCAACACTCAAAGTTTAAAGCTTGAAGAAAGTAGAAAATTGCAACTTTATAATTAGACAAAAATGCATGGCAGTTTTTGATATTTTTAAGAATTTATTATATTTCAATCCAGCGTAAAGAAAAATGCGAAAGATTAAATTATATTCAAATGTAAAGAATTTAAATGCTATGTGCTTATTCAAAAATTCTCAACACAAATTTGAAAGTGTCAAAAATAAAAGAATTGAAGAAATATGTTCGATTGTATATAACAATGATCGCAACAATTTACTAATCTTTACAATGTATATTTATATTTGATTCTTAATTGTGATAAGATAAGTTTAAAATATAAATTATTATTGTTTAAAATAATATAATTTAAATTTCAAAACATTTGATCTGTTTTCAAACATTGAGTATCAAATCTTTACGCATCGATTCACATAAAAACAAAATTCTTTCAAGGAAAAGAGAAGTTCATTTTACCTCCATGATGTGAACTTGACATCAATAGGCATATTCAGGAGATTTAAATGTCATCGTAAGTACACAGGAATATCTTGAAATGAAAGTGATGAGCTTGATTTATCGAATTCTCAAAATTTGAAGCTTAAAGAAAGTAGCAAACTGTGACATTATAGTTTCTGGACATACTTTTATCTCTATTATTCATATTATTTATAGTTTATCATATTTGAATCCTGTACAAAGAATTAATAAGAAAGATTAAACTATATTCATATAAAATCATTTCCGATGCTTTACAATAGTTATAAAATCTATGCAGATGTCAATTCTTAAATGAGAAATATATTTTGATTTGACAGATTTTAGTTACGCAATCTATTCATTAAAACTAACATAGATAAATTGATTTTTAAAATATGAAAAGCACATTAACATAGTAGTATATATTTACTCATGTAATGGCATTTTTTTATTTTTATGCATTTACTTTTTAAGTTTTAAACTTTGAGGATTAAAATTCTACGCATCGAATCTCATAAAAACATAATTCTTTGCAATAAATAAGAAAAACGTTTTATCTTCATGTTGTCATCTTGACATTAATAGAGACATTCATACGTTTTGAATGTTATCGTAACTATTTAGAAAACTCTTGAAACAAAAAATATGAGCTTCCTTTATTGAACTCTTAAAATTTAAAGCTAGAAAAAACTAGCAAACTGTAACTTTATACTTTCTTGACTAAATGTAATTACAGTGTTTTATATTCTTTAACATTAATCATGTTTCCTCCATTTTACTAATTATATTAAAATGTGTATATATTTGATTCATTGGTGTTATAAAACAAGATTAAAAGTTACATTATGTTTAACCGTAGTGCTTAAAGTAACATATTTAAAATTTCGAAACATAAATTTCATTTTTAAATTTTGAGCACCGATTCTCATAGAAAAAATAACTTGAAGAAAGAATGAAGTTTATGTTGTCTTTATGTTGATAACTTGACATCAATAGAGACAATGAGAAAATTTAAATGACATAATGCGCAAACAGAAATCTCTTGAATTATAAGCTATGAGCTTGATTTATCGAACAACAGTAGGAAAAACTTTAAGTATTAAACTACATTCAAATGTACACATTTAAAATGCTGTGTTTATTTAAAAATTGTTGTGATTAAATAACTGAATATGTAAAAATAAAAGATTTCAAGCACAACATTCGACGGTAAACATCAATAATAATAATTATTTTTAAAATGTATATTTATATTTCATTTCTAGTTGCTTAATTTAAGATTAATAAATATATAATTGTTAACCCTGTTGTTTAAATCAACACAATTTAAATTTCAAAATATAATTTCTTTTTTCAATCTTTAAGTATCATATCTCTGCACATCGATTCTCAAATAAGAAAAGGAAAGGGCTATTATATTTTATCTCCATGTCGTCAATGTGACATCAATATGGACACTCATCAGATTTAAATGTCAACGTAGGCCAACAAAAATCTTTTGAAACGAGAAGAGATGAGTTGATTTATCGAATTTCCAAAATTTGAAGCTTAAAAAAAGCAGAAAACTGTACTCAATATCTTCGTCATTAAATTTTATTGCAGTTTTTTTTTTTTCATGTTCTTTAGCGTTTATTATGTGTCAAACCTACGTAAAGAATAAATACGAAAAATTAAATATGTTTAAATGTAATCAATTCAAATGCTGTGCCGTAAATTAGCTGTAAAATACAATGTCATGCATATTATCTATTGCCATTATAAAACGAGAAAACGATATCAAATTTACATATTTTAGTTATGTAATCTATTTGATAAAATGAAGACAACGTAATTTAAAAAATGAAAATAACATTAAAAAACTAGTATTTAATTACTCATATATGTATTTTTTATTATTATGCATATACACTTTAAATTTTAATCGTAGTGGATCAAATCTCCATGCATCGATTCTCATAAAAACAAAATTCTTTTTATTTATTTTTATGTCAACAGCTTTACATAAATGGGACATTCAAAATGTTATCGTAATTAAACAGAACAGAAATAGAAATTAAGCAGAAATTTCTTGAAACCAAAGTTAAGAATTTCACTTATCAAACTCTTAAAATATGAATCTTGAGAAAAGTAGCAAATTGTAATTTTACAGTTCGCTTATTAAATTTTATCACAGTTTTTCATATTTTATATAAATTATCATGTTTCAGTAAATTTACAAACTATATTTACAATGTGTTTAGATAAGATTATTTGATTTTATGAAACAAGATAAAAAATCACATTATATTTACCATATTGTTAAAAGTTACACAAATCAAAATTCAAAACATAATTTTTATCCCTGAATATGAAATTTCATAAAAACAAAATTATTCGAAGGAAAAATTAAGTTCGTTTTTATTGTTATCTTGACATTAATAAGGACATTCAAAAAGTTTAAATGTTATTATAAGTTAAAAATTTCGCTTAAAATGAGAGCTATGAATTAATTTTAGTAGCTTGTATAGTTTTTCAGTTAGGTATTTGAGTTTGTATAGTTTCTTGATTAAATTATTTCGAATTTTTCGAATTGTTTAGAGTTTATTGTGTTTCAATCATATATAAAGAACATACGATGGATTAAACTTTTTCATTCTGTACCTTACAGAGGCTGTAAAATACTAAGTTAGGGGAAAATATTAAAGGAAAAAAGGAAGCTTACATTATCATCATGTGTCAGTTGCACTTCAATAATGAAATTCATAAGATTTAAATGTGATTGTAATTAAACAAAAATTCTTGAAACGAGAGCGATTATTTCTATTTATAGAGGTACTAAAATTTAAAGATTCGAGAAAATAACTGATTGTAATTTTTTGGTTTCTTGAATAAATTTTATCGCATTTTTTTATTTCCTATTCTTCAGAGTTAATCAGTTTTAAACTCTGCTTAAAGAATAAATACGGAGCATTAATCTATATTCAAATGTAAATATAATAAATGGTTTGCTGTGCATTAATTGTAATACATAAATCATATTGATATTAATTCCTAAATTAGTAAAAAATAACGGTTTTACAGATTTAATTCCGCACTCTATTTGTTATGTTTTTTATATTTGTTGTATGAACATATTAATATGGTGATGCTATAAAGACGTTAAGATATTCGTAAATGTTTACGCACATATGTATTTTTTTTATTTTTGTGCATTTACTTGTTAAGCTATAATCATTGAACATTAAAGCTATATGTATTGATTCTCATAAAAATAAAAATATGTCAATGAAAAAGAAAGTTTTTACCTTCATAGATTCTGTTTGACATCAATAGGTACATTTAGAAGATTTAAATATAATCGTGTGTCAACTGAAATATCTTGAAACGAGAAAGACAAGTTCGTTATATCGAACGCTCAAAATTTACAGAAAGTAGCAAACAGTAATTTTATAGTTGCTTGACTACATTTTATCATAGTTTTTCAATTTCTTAAGAGTTTATAATGCTTCAATCTTGCTTTAAGATTAAATACGAATGATTAAATTGTATTCAAATGAAAACAATTCAAATTCTGTGATTTTACCTGCTGTAAAATATTCAGTTATGCAGATTTTAATTCCTAAATGAGAAAAATGTGTCGATTATAAAATCGATATCTTTATATTATCATATAAAGATTATAATCGCTATGCACACTATTTGTTAAAATGAGCATACATTGGCTACTTTTAAAAATATTAAAAGCACATTACTATACGTAATTGTTTGTACTGAATCACATATGTAATTTTTTATGCATCTATCATTAGGTTCATCCGAAATTATATAAATACGTAGCGCATATAGTACCTTTTCACATGCAATAGCGCAAAAATTACCCAACCAAAGGACTTGACATGCAATATAGAGGGGGAGCTGGGGCATTTTGAAACGCTTTTTAGTAAAGAATATTTCTAAATTTTACTAACATTTATTCTTATTTTAAAACCTGTTGAATATATAGAATAAACATTTCTGCATCAAATACAAATCACAATAATCTAATATCTCACATAGGAAAAAAAACTTTCTAGTTTTAATCAAAAATACATGCGAAATTTTATATTTAATTGGTGAAAAAAAGCTTTAATTATAAAATTTTAGATAATATGGAATAATTTAAGCATTCAAACACTTTAATAATTTAAATTGTAACACATGTCTTTATTACCAGATTGTGTATTTGATGTGAAAAAATAATGTTTTTAAAATTCTAATAAAACACATCTTTGAAATATTTTGTTTCTTAACAGTGCCAACTTTTATAAGAAAATATGTTTAATATACAAATGAGCTATCATGCTTATCAGGATTGAAAAAAAAGACAAATCTTGATCTTGTCTTCTCAAAATAGATAGCTCATACTTGTTACTGTCTTCAATATTTTAAACATGCCCTACATAAGCAATAATGCTTTGTTTTCCTGCAAACGTTACCAATGCACACTATCCCACAGTAGATTTACCTGTAAATTTCTTGAACTATTTTGAGCAAGTTTTCAACCTGTAGGACAATCAGCATGACATGGACAGTTAAATTCCCCACTTTTGCCTTACACATATCACTTATTTTTTTTTCCTTACAAGGGTAATTTTCACAAATTTTTCTAGTGCAACTTCCTCATCCTCACTGTCTCATGAAAATCTTAACTTATTGTTTATTTTTCTTGTTTTCTATGAGTACATTGCATTTTAGTCATTTCGGCATCTTTGAATGTCTCAAGGTGCCCCCACTTGAGTGTCCGAACCTGTCTCATCTCGCACTATAATTAATAAAAACATGTACCCTGTTAAACTTAGCATTAGAGTCTATTTTTTACCATTAAAATAACAATAAATCCACGTTTTTCACCACAACATGCTCCCACTTTTATTATTTCATTTGTTTAATAAAAAAGTTTTTTTTTTTTTTTAAACACACATTAATGGTATTTAAAACAAAAATAATGTTATCAAAATTATTAGTTGCCAGCAAACTCCAGTGATTCAAAAAAAAAAAAAAAAAAAAAAAAAAAAAAAAAAAAAAAAAAAAACATGAGGGAGTAGATTGTAGTATTATATATTGGAACTTATGTGTGCTAGTTTTTAATTGCAATAGAAAGTCTTAAAATTGAGGTGTTTAAAGCTGGGCCATTTCTAAACGTACCCCACCTATCCCTACCTTAAAAGTAATCCAGATCCTTTGTACAGCTCTGTAACTAGCATATAGATTTGTATTTATTCTACATAGTATTATAAAATTTAGTAAATTCTGAATAGCGTAAGATAAGGCGGTAAGGCACAAAACTGGCAGCCTACCAGACAAATTTTGGAATTAAAGCACGTTTTTCTTTTGCACTTGTTTCAAACCCTTTTATTTTTCTAAGAAGCGCTCTTGCATTTCTGTATATGTGTAAGTCTCCATTTTAAATATGTAGCAAATTAAATAAATAAATGAAATAAAATAAATAAAAACTAAATTAATTAGTTAAATAAATAAATAAATTTGAAAAATTAAAAAATAAAATAAAAAGACATTTGTGTATGCTATGCAAATAAATACATAACAAAATTTACAATTCTCATACGTTTATCAACTATTTTCAAACGTATTTTGATATGTTTATAGATAGAATCTTTATATTGTTCAGTAGTTTATATTATATTAGAAGTAGATTGCAGGTAGTTTTCTTTTTCGATCTGTGTTTAACCCTTGTGATCTGGTCACTGTTAATTTTTTTTTTCATTCGACCAGCACTTATTTTTAAAATGAAGTTAGCTTCAATTACACAGTTTCGTAAATACTCTAATTTTTATTTTCATTTATTACTGGAGCCAAAAGCAAGTTTTTTGAAGAATAATAACACCGAGACAAACTCAGCGTTGTGCTGCAAAGTGTTAACTCAGTGGATAAAATCTGTTTAATGGTAACGCTAGAACCATCTGAAATTCCACTCAAGTTTCATTTTAAATATATACATCAGTATTTTTATTTTATTTTTTTTATCTTATGTATATATCCTATTTTTGTGATAAATCGATTTATTTCTTTTTTAAAAAATCCAAAATCAGGTTTAAATAGATTTGTACATATTTGTAGCTGTCAAACTAAATGATCGTGGTTCTTCGTATGTTAATAGTTGAAGCAAGTAACTAATACTTCCTCTGAGCGATTTACATTATTTGTTAAATTAAATACAATACAGTCAAACCTCGTGAACATAAACCTCCGGGGGGAGTCAAAATTTTGTTCATGTTAAAAGTAATTCATGTTATCAGTATCAATTCTTTGTATTTGCTCTTATAGTGGACTGTGAATATTATTCATGTTAAAAGTAATTCATGCTAAGAGTGTTCATGTTAACGAAGTTAGACTGTATCTGCTTTATTTACGGCTATGGTCTTCACTAAAACAGTATTATTTAACACTTATACGTATTAAATTTCTATCTGTCTTAATTTTTTTATAATTTTTATTTTAATGTTTGCTTATCGTATTATACTTTTTGGAATTTGGAATATCAATGTTTGAGTTATATTTGCATTAATATCTGTTTTATCTGTTTTTTTCAGTATATTTAAGAATACATTTCTGACTTAAAAATAGTCTGAGATCCGGATGCATCAATCTGTATTCCTTTAAAGTTTAGCCATTTTTCTGTTCTTTTCTTTTTCTTTTTTCTTTTATTCTTTTTTTTTTAGTTTTTTAAATAAATTTTTAATTATAGAAAAAAAGGAATGGTCCCTAAAGAATACAATAACAATGTTTCTCTCTAACAAAAAGTTCCACCAGAAGCAGATTCTGGAATAAATGTTTAGATCTTATTTACCTTTGTTCCTGGTACTCTAACAATGTTCACCAAATGAGTATAATTGATGTAACCACGGGATCTACAATGTTTATTGTTTCATTTACAGAATATATTTAGTTATTTTGCGCAAAAATTAATAATAATATTTTATATCCGAAGAAAATGAGATTGTATATAAAAAAGAGTTTAATATGCTTTCATCTTATCATTGAATGAAGTAAAATGTGAAATCTAAATTAAATGTTTCCCAAACCATTCTATTGTGTATAGCATATATTTATAATATAAATTAAAATACATCAAATCCATGTTCAATCTTTAAATCAGAGGAAATAGTTGATTTACAACACCATTAACATTTACTTATACCAATGAAATCTTGTTAATTTCTTCTTTTCTTGCCCATTGATAATGTTCGCTTAATGTTTATAATGAATACAATTGCAAAGGCAATTATGTTTCTTGTTTTGCTTACAGAACACTACCAGATAAGTAAATGGGAAACGATAAATGTCAGTAATAAATGTCCTTAACATAAAATACATAAAATCTTATCAAAAGTTTTATAAAATATTTATATAAGTATTATTTTTTAATTTCAAAATACTTCTAAACTGATGTTTATAGCATATATTGCTAATTAAATGATTCATGAAATGAAAACCTTTCATGATTTAATTTTGAAAAGTTCTGAAACAAATAACTTTTCAAAATATGCTTCAAACATTTTTTTAAATCTCAATAATATTAAAATAGGAGAAATCTGATACTTTAGTATTAGTTTTTGAAATTATTTTAAATTGCAACTGATTTTAAATACTCCATTAAGATATTAGTGAAAACTGATGTTCGTAATAATTTGGAATATGATGACGAAAAGTATTACTTAACATGAGCATTAACTAGTATCTTAAAGCAGTTCTTAAAGTCACTCATTTAACCCGTCAGTAGTCGCGTGTCGGTCTTTTCGCCACCCGTATAACTTATCTTCTCTTAACTTATATCACATTACAAATACAATGGAGATCAACCATGTAGCTGACTTTGAAGCTTTCTAGACCACCTTAGTGAAGTAACAGGACACCTCTGTTTTTCTTTCAGGTACATTTTTAGAAACAAAGTTGAAATTGGCGTAAAAGTCTACGTAAAAATCATTAATGTGAGTTCATTTTTACTTTTTCCAATTACCCCAGATCTCATGAAGAAAATGCATAATTTAAGAAAACTGCAAATTTAAATCTTCGTTGTAATGTTATTTTCATATATTAGGTGAAAAATATTTCTTATTTTACATATTTGGTATGTGGGGGGGGGGGGGGCAGCGGCAAAAAGACAGAGCGCGACTACTGTCGTTGTGAAAAAAGTCGCGACTACTCGCGGGTTAACGTAATTTTAAAGTGCAGGAAAGGGAACTTTTAGCAAGACTTAACATGGAGCAGAACTGGGAAGGGTAATATTATTCATTGATGGAGGATTTTCTACAGTCAAATACAAATTTTGATATTTAGTTACTTATGGTTCAGTTTTTTTTTTTTAAAATGGAGTATCTTTCCCGAACTAGTAGTGTATTTAACTATAAAGTCTGAATAAATGAACAAAATTATATTTATATATTTAATTTTTAATAATAATAATAATAATAATAATAATTATAATTATTATTATTATTATTATTATTATTTTGTAAAAATCGCATTTTACCTGGTATTTATATTAGATATTTTTTAATTAATTTCTAAATGAAATTTTGACTTTCCAAAATATCCAAGATTAAACTTATATATGTACTACAAACGTTTTTGCTATAAGAAACAAAAAGGGGCTTGATGGGGGGGGGGGGGTGCAACTTTGCCGGACTTAATGTACAATTTATTTATTTATTGGACGATGAGAAGAAGAGATGTGAGTAAGAAAAGAGTATGAATACTTGTGAAATGTAATAGAATGAAAAAATGTTTAATGCTATATTTAACGTTATCAGTATTGTAAACATAGAAAAACTACGTACGCTTAATGTCACGAAAGTTCATAGTTTTAATATGTGCTGCAGAATTATTTGAGAAGTTGGGAGTACATGATTTTTTTTTTTTTTGTAAAGGTTATAGGGCAGATATCGTTCACTTCATTTCATCTCGAATCTTTCGGCTGTAGTTTTCTTGTTTAGCTATATTTTTTTCCCAATTCATGAGACTCCAAAAAGATTAGAAGACGAAAAAATATGATAAAATTGCATGGTTGAAGCATAACATAATATTTTATTAGTTGGATTAGGAAAAAAAATCTGAAATATGAGAAAAGAAATAATTTCGAGCTCTGAAAGCTAAGTATAGAAAAACTTTTTATAAGTCTCATGTTTTCTGTTCTTTATAAGTAGCTTAAACTAGGTTTTTATGTAAATGAAAGACTTTTATTTGGATTATCATTTTAGAAATATTTCAGAAAATATATACTATAGTATTTAAAAAAAATTTAGAAACGTTTATTTAAAATGGATTAAAATTTCAGAGTACTTCTGAAACAATTTTAATGCTTAAATTGTATCTTGTACAATTATAAATGCAGTTTAAGCTTGTTAATTTTCTATATGTAGGGTATGCGGGGGTAGAATGCATACATATTTGCGAAAATAAAACTTTAAAATATTAAAAATAATATAAGTAGTTAGAGTTGTAAGACTAAATAAGATAAATATCTTTTTGTGTTGTTTTGTTTTGTTTAGAAGACAGTCTTTACATTGAATGAAGTATTCAGATTTCATAGGTTCTGTTTATAAATTGCTTCTATACGATCATAGTCTTCCACACCAATTTTATAAAAAAGAAAATTCACTGTAAGTTTAATTTCTGTTGATTCTTTGTAATGTAAAAATAATATATCGATTATAAGAAATTGATTTCTCATTGCATTAAAAAAATGTCAAAATGGATTGTCTGTATAATTTTTTCTGGGCATGAAACAATACTAGTAAAAAAAAAAAAAAAAAAAAAAAAAAAAAAGCTTATTTAGCATATGCGATTGGATAACATTTAGATCAGAACTTAATCTCACTAAAGTACAAAGGAAAGAAAAATAGTTACATACACAAACATTCTGTTTAGTTGGTGTCTTACATAAAGATCTGTGCAACTTGAATAGCATAAAAATACATAAAAATAAGTTAACATAAAAGTATGTGTAATCAGAAATCATTACACAAATAAATGTTTAAGGACATTACTCAGAAATATGTGTATTCTTGTTCAATTGACAAACTAATATGTGTCTTTCAAGCATGATCAGATATATTTTACGTACATATTGTTATCATAAAATAGTGCATTAAAATGTGCATTTTCTAATTTTTATATTATTTGAATATTTTATCAATTTATACACGACTTTATACACATTCAGAAATCGTTTTTGTATCATCGATAAACGTATGCTTGTTTGTAAATTTACACATATATTTTTTAAAGTGTGTTTTTCTTATTAATAAACTGCATGCGTCATTTTGCCTTTTACAATAAGACATCTAGTATAAAGCGTGGCATTTTCAAGTAATAATGCAGTACATACAATGATATCGAATTCTATAAATTAGGCGGATTACGAAAGAACTTTAAAACGAAGTCAAATCTTTCATGCTTGTAATTTTGAATTTATGAGCGAAATGTTCATTTATAGAATATTCTGTACCATTTTACACATGTTTTATGGTAGTGTGCTATAGTATTTATCCAAATGTCTTGCAATCTTTAATACTAGCACTGATCAAGCGGTTCTTATGACTGCCGAATTTTCAGACTAAAAATATATCGATTCCAATTAGAAATGTTTTTCCAAAATATGTTCAATATGTACCATATCGAAATGAATTAAATTAATAAGCTGAAACGTTTTAAATAAAAATTTTGAAGTGTAAAATGTTGACACTTCAGTCCGATTCTTATTCTCCTTATTGAAAAGAACTAAGTCCCGCTTGCAGGCATTCATTATATAGTTCAAGGAAGTGGGGTTTATGTTCCCTATAAAGCATCTTAATTACCTCGAGATGTAATCCATCCACTCTTGGTGCTTTACCTATATTCAGAGATTGGAAAACTGCTTAAACCTCTTTCTGGGTGAATTCTGAATCCTCTTCACCGAGTTTGTGTATCACGTTTAAAGTTTCACACTGAACAAGGCGGCATCTTCCCCACTCTCAACGGGAAAGTTGTATTGTAACAACTTTTCAATAATAGAGGAAAAGTGAGCAGTTTTGTCCCTACTGCGGTCGACAATTGAACTCAGCTTGAGGCAATTCGAAGATCTGCCTCTCGGCCAGTCAACGTGTGAATAAAATGGCTTATTTATATATCTTTGAAAATCATGTGATGTATCCATTTAACCCTCCGGACCGATCGTCTAAACTTTCCTTGGAGTCTACAAAAAAAACATGTTGGTACTCCTTTCCTTGCAGATTATCTGTGACTTCATCTTTACACATGTCTGAAAACGGTGCATAGGCTGTTGAAATTCTTTACGTTCGATCAGCAGACTGGGACTCCACCATGGAGCCTTTTTCTTACGTCCCCTTTTCATTTTGATGTTTTCATTACAGAATCTTCGAACGACATCAGTAAGGGACTCGACACACACTTTGACCGAATTTCTTTCTAGCCAGTCCAAGGACATGCTTCCAAGGACATGCTCACTAGATAGGGCCACCCGGATATTTCTGAGATCCAAATCCCCGACTCTAACCTGATATTTGGGACCAGGAGCGGGTATCTCAGTGGTGAGTACCGTTCTAATACGACTTGGTTGAGTCGCCGACTCATGAAGGTCGATTTTCCATTTGACCGCTCCCGTTGGATGTACAAACCTCCTCAGAGCAAGGTCTATCCAGCTGACACCATTGCCGTTCCGGAACTTCTCCTCGTTCAATATATGAAGGTCATTCTCCCCACAAAATTCAGCTATCAGGTCTCTACGGGCATCAATAGCATGCAAAGGATTTCCCACAACGAGCTCTTAGCGTTAAAGTCACCTACTAGAATTACACTTTTATTCTGCTATTTCCCGAGCAAGTCCTGCAACAAATACAACTCTGCATCGACCTCTACAACGGGCAGAAAAGAGATACGAATACGATTTTAATTTCAGGGCTTATGCCTGTTGCGACTGCAACTATGTTG
This sequence comes from Maratus speculifer, assembly GCA_964019185.1. NCBI lineage: Eukaryota > Metazoa > Arthropoda > Arachnida > Araneae > Salticidae > Maratus > Maratus speculifer. The sequence goes on along the minus strand of OZ025294.1, from coordinate 91,874,996 downwards.
CTAGCCGTGAGAATTTTCTTTACCTGAATGGTGTTGTTCACCACGGCGACAGAGGCAAGACGTCTTAGAGTAATAAATTACTACAATCTTGGGAATTCCACCAATCTTTCCATCTAGGTTATAAAGCACCTGAATACACAGTATGTAATAGTATTTGAGGTCCGGCTGCAAAGCGTTCATTGGAGTCATGGCCTTGTCGACATTCTGTTGACCAATGATGATTTTTTCTGATATAATCAATCCTTCGTTCCAAACGACTGAATTCCAAGGCTCGTGTGAAACATGAGGATCAAGAGCTGAATGTTCTGTATTAGCTCTGTGATGTAAGGGGCAAAGCTTGTTTAATTCCCGACAATTCAAACAACTCAGCTTACAGGCGTTTTTTTTTTTTTTTTTTTTTTTTGCACTTCTTTGACTTTGCTTCTTCCTCCACATTCAAGTCAAATTTCTTGAATTTTTCACATTCTACCGATGTTCTTATATCATCCACACTTTTAGAACTGAGTCTTCCTCAAGTTCTCTGATATCTTAGACCTAGACCAGTTAAGAACCAGCCTCCTGAGACCAAGTAATTTGTGGAAGGTTGCTGGTTCGGTTTCTAACATCCAATTTCTTTCCTTAAATTTGATTGAAGCTGACTCCACCTCCACATTCGATTGCACCGAGGCTGCTTTCAACATATCGGCTCAAACATACTCATTTAGGATATTAAATATAACGATCCGGGAGATTCGAAACCGAGGAACAGTGCATTGCATCGTCTCCCTAAGCTGTTCCTTCTCCTTCACAGCCTTCTCGAGAAATTAAACATTGTTCATAGAGCCGAGACAAACAAAGAGGCCTCCTGAGTTAATTTCCTTTTTCCCGAGGACTTCTATTTTCAGCTTGTTGGGTCTTATGGCCTTTGAATCTCTCTTCTCCACTGACCTACTCCCTTCCTTCCCGTGCTTCCCGGGATAGATAAGAAGTACATGGTCTGTGGCCGGACCTTTGACTAGGGTCTTCCCTCTTTCTTCGCCAGGACTCTTACTTTTCTCTCCATTTGAAACTTCGGGAACCGGCAGCCTTGTGGCATCTGCGTATGATTCCATGCACTGGGCTTTCGCAGCCACAATTTTTTCAAAGTCTCGATTTCTTTTATGGCCGCAGCCAATGCCAACGGTTGTTCTATGAACAACTCATAAACGTCATCCAGCTGTGAGACAACAGCGTTCACCCCCAACTTCTCCTTCTAAGTTTTTGCAGTACGCAGAATGAACACATTCTTCATTCGTGAAATCAAAGCTTTTGCCTTTATTCACACATCTGTTGACTCATCTTTGCATGAATCGTGTAAGCTGCTTGTTCTTTCATGTTGACGTTGAGAACCTTTTAGCAGATAGTCTTACACCTATCGCTATGTGTATTTAGTAAAACAAATTTAGTAAAATATGTTTTATTTAATATTACTCCCCATTTAAATAACAATCTAATATTAATTAATAATAACACATTGCTCAGTGGTGCACAAAACAGGAATTTTAATATACATTTGTACAATTAAAATAAAATAAAACTTTCAATGTTTCGCGCCGTCTTCTGCTGGCGTCTTCAGGAAAATATGTTAATGGAAGGACTACGTTTGCATCTTGATCGAGAGATAATATTTCTACTAAATTAAAATCTAAATAAATTAAAATTTTAATAAAAGTTGCCACTTACACGTGAGTAAAAATTAAAATATTGCAAGGAAATAATTTTTTTTAAGATTTTATGATGTTGTGCCATATTTTTGGTACATTGAAAAACTTTATTTCTTTGCAATATTTTAATTTTTACTCACGTGTAAGAGGCAACATTTTTTAAAATTTTAATTCATTTAGATTTTAATTTAGTAGAAATATTATCTTTCGATCAAGATGCAAACGTAGTCCTTCCATTATCATATTTTCCTGAAGACGCCCGCAGAAGACGGCGCGAAACGTTGAAAGTTTTATTTTATTTTAATTGTACAAATGTATATTAAAATTCCTGTTTTGTGCACCACTGAGCAATGTGTTATTATTAGTTTCTATTATTAGTTTATTATTAGTTAAATTCTATGGTGCAACTGTCCTATATATATTTATAATCTAATATTATTTTTTTCAAAAACAGTAATTCCATACACATAATTTTTTTTTTCTTTTAATAAAAGAATTTTTTTGAAAAACGATGTGGTTATGAATGTTGATATAGCCATTTTTATAAAAGAAACACTGTGTTTCCAAATACAATTATTAGTTCCTTGCACACCGATAACATATGTTTCTAACTTCGAAATAAATAACATATGTTTAATCATGAATTATAGTAGTAAATTATTATTATTATTATTATTATTATTATTATTATTATTATTATCAAGTAATTATACATAGAGACGACTAAATAAATATTCAGTTTTAAAAAATATTAATTTGCAAATAGTCATTTATATAAATTAATATATTATTGTAAGTATAAATTATAATTATCAACTTAACCATAAATCACTTTAACGATCATATTCAAATTTTGTGATTGCATTATATTCCAAAGCTGATGAATATAGTAACACTTAACATTAGTCAATTTCATTTTGATAGTTCTAGAGAAACAGAAATCAGCTTTTATAACATTGCATGAATCTTGTTGTATTCAACGGGGTATTTAAATTCAGTAGTTCTTAATCTATTGCATGTAATTAAATGTTACTAAGCAATGTCTTTTCTCTGTACAAGTATGACTGCTTTTATGAATTTGGTTAATGAGAACTGTTTAAATCATTTTTCTCAAAATAGTCTCAGTATAACCACAATAAATTCTCCTAAAACTGAGTAATCTATCACCATATGTATTCGAAAGCAAAGACAGACATAAACTTGTAGATTCCATCTGTTAGCTGCTAAAGAAATTAAAACGATTCCACATAAAAGCATTGCACTTTAAGTAAATTTTAGAATTGTTACATTTATTTATTTCAAGACCTTCTTCATTAATTACATTTTGGTTTAAAAATTAAACAAAATTCTCTTAACACTTCTATTATAAATAGCTGTTTTAGTAGTTAGCGTCTATTGAAAGCATTATTTCTTTACAAAAAATAGAATATGAATTAAATTAAAAAAAAACAGTAATTAAATTTACTTAAGCGTTTTTATAACTATCTAACCTGCCCGGTATACCCCAAGGACACGAAATTATTCAGTTTTCAAATGTGTTATCCGTTTTTCAAATGACCCTTAATGAAACTAAAATTTAATGATTTTATATCTTTATGTCGATTTTGTCAGAATACATGTTTTTAAATAAAAAATCGCCATAAGATATTGAAATGAAAGAATATACTGCATGGTATTTTGTCTTCGTGTAATTTGATTTTTGCAGTTAGTGTTTATGGAAAGCGAACGACACAGCGATTTTGGCAAAAAATTTGACACATTTTATTTTGTAATAATAATAATAATAATAATAATAATAATAATAATAATAATAAAATTTCATTTGAAAGATTTAAAATTTTTGTAAATGATCCAAATTTAGTTATTGAAATGCTCTAGAGAGATTGTGTTAAAATACTGATATTTAGTTACTTTTCAAATCGGAAAAAATGTAGTATCCATGAAGTGATTTGCGTTTGCCGGTGTATTTCAAAGAGTAAAGCCTCGCATTTGTAAAAACCCGATTGCTACATAGGTCACATTAGATTTAAGAATATATATTTTTAGTTATTCAATACCTATAAAATTGCGCCCCAAAGAAGAAAAAACACAATAAAATTGTCTGGGTTTTATTGATTTCGTCAAATGCTTCGCACATTCTATTTTGCAAAAAAGAAAAAAAAACCCATCGGAATTTTTCAAAGTTTTTGCAAGGAAGGTAAATCAAATCTTTTGAGATGCTTTTAAAATATTGTTTTGAAATACGTACATTTATTTTCTTTTAGCGTAGAAAAAGTATCTTATCCGAGATTCGCTTAATCTTTCATTTGCCAGTGTTTTTGAAAGGGTTAACATCCATATCTTTTAACACTAATTGCATAATTACGTTTAAATTTAAGTTTCATTTTTAAGGGAATGATTCTGGTTTGTTTATATCACTTAAATGTTTTTTTTTTTTTTCGAAATTTTTAAAAGTTTTTTTGAATTCTATATAGCTTTTGAGATTCAAACTACGATATCTCGAAATATGTTTTTCAAATTTAACTGCGCCGAACGATTTAATTGATTTGGATTTAAATAAAATGTTCCAGAAATAGAAATAAAATCTAAAAGTTTTTTCTTACTTCAGTTTGGTGTGTATATGTTTTGTGCGTATTTGCAAGCTTTTTCGGTACCCAAGCATAAAAGAATTGACATTTTGATGAAAGTGAGTTGTACTTCGTAATTTCTCGGACACTAACCAAAAATTAAATTTATGAACTTCAGTTACATCAGGACAGACCTTGAACTAACTTCACAAAACATTTGAGCCTCATACGTATGAAAATTTTGTTATAGTCATCGCACACACACACACATCATAAAACCGTTTCTAGTTGGTGTGTCAATATATATATATATATATATAAATTTAATAATATGTTATTTGTTGATTATAGAAAAAATGACTTTTTAAGATGCTTTAAGATTACCCAACTGCTTAAATTATCGCTTTATTTTTAACTACACACACAAAAGAAATAATTTAATGGCAATTTTATGTAATGATATGCATAAAACCCTATCAATTACAGCCTTAAATGCTTTCTAAAGCTTTCATAAACTTAAATAAATAAATTGCTTATTTATTTAAATTTATGAAAAGACGTTTTTCTATTATCACACATATATATACATACATATTATAAATATACATACATACACACATATATATATATATATAATTTCAAATTTATCAATTTAGCAAGAACCAGCACACCCCCTCACAAAACAAAACTAATCTCCCTTAAAATTAAAAATTCAACAATCAAGATACAAAAACAATAGGCTGCCAGCCTCGTCAGCGATGGGTTTTATTAGACAAAAGCAGCCAGACATTCGAGTTTACAAAAACAAAATATATTTAAGTGGCAGTGGGTTTCGGCCAGAGCGGTGAATAGCAAAAAATCAGATGTTAAACACCCGAAGGCTATAATTCACGCGCTCCCCCACCGGACCCTACGCCACATTAGTAAACGAATGTCTCACCTGGAATATTGTAAACGATGCAAACGTATGTTCTCTGAATAAAAACCACATCCCCAACTTAGCTGCAATGCCATAACTCAAAACAAATTAAACAGAACAAAGTAGAAACCGTATTCCAACCAATCCAAAAACATTCCAGGTCTGTTGCCACACAATGCAGCTCATCATCATAAAACCGTCCTTAAGCAGGCTTTAGGTAATAAAAGTCATTTAGCTGTCACTGAGTAGCAAACGATCAAAAATGTTGAGAATCTGCAAAATCAGCCGACCCAGCGGCTTGGTTGGTAGCGTCAGCTCCTCCCACACCGCTGGACCCTAGTTCGAGTCCAGCTAGCGGCATGGGTGTCTGTGTTGTCCCTGTGATAATGTATGTACCGAATATTCTGTAATAAAGTGTTCTATATGGTTTCTTGTGATCATTGGAGGTTATGCCGGCGAATAGCTGTAGCGCCTACCTCAAAGCAAGTAAATGTAAATGTAAATGCAAAATCAGAGTACTTTTATAGAAACTCGAGAGGAATATTGTTTTTATAATGAAGTTTAATTTTAAATTGAAAAAGCTCACTATTTCTGAACAGATTTCAGAACAATTCGTAGGGTCCGGTGGGGGAGCGGGTGAATTATAGCCATCGGTTGTTTAACATCTGATTTTTTGCTATTCACCGCTCTGGCCGAAACCCACTGCCACTTACTGCCACTTTTGTTTTTGTAAACTGGAATGTCCGGCTGCTTTTGTCTAATAAAACCCATCGCTGACGAGGCTGGCAGCCTATTGTTTTTGTATCTTGATTGTTGAATTTTTAATTTTAAGGGAGTTTAGTTTTGTTTTGTGAGGGGGGGTGTGCTGGTTATTGCTAAATTGATAAGTTTGAAATTATATATTTAATTTATGTGTTTCAATACAGCGTTTCGGCGCAATTCCCATGAATTTGTATTGCTTATTGTTGATTGTTTTATATGTTGTATATATATATATATATATATATATATATATATATATATATATATATATATATATATATATATATATATATATATATATATATATATGTATGTATGTATATATATATATATATATATATATATATATATATATATATATATATATATATATACAGGGTGTTTCGCTACTAGACCGACAACTCTGAGGGGTGATAGTAGACATAGAGACAAACATTATTAAATAGGAAACCATGGGGCGCAAACGTCTTCTGTAGGAGCTAGGGGCCATTAAAGTTTGAGGTCCAAAACTTCAAACGCTAATAAAAAACGGATAAAAGGGTCGATTTGTTTGCAGTTTTCACTAAAATCATTCTTTATATCACGATTTTTTTAGAAAAAAATTTTAAAGGTTACGTTCAAAAACTATCGATAGAGGGCGCTTTAGACTTTAGAGTAACGAATAACTACTTTTTACCGTTATTTTGTGCATGGAGTTCAAGTTATACTAAAGTTTATTTTTTGACTTAAATTTTAAGCCCAAAATCGGAAACACTGAGATCGGGTAACTATTGAAAATTGAACTGTGAACAGAGGGGAGAATTTTAAACACTCATAAACATTGGAAAAACTAATCGATTTTGTTGCGGTTTGCGTTTAAGTCATTCCCTTGGAATTATTTTATTCAAAATGGCGTACAGGTTTGGTATCTCCATTTTTTGATAGAAGTCGCTTCCGACACGTCTTCGACATTTCAATGGCATTACTCCTAGATGTTTTACTACCAGAACAACATACTTCCAGAATGTGTTAGGGATGCAAAGACTATTCGGAATCACATAGGAATGTAACTTTGGAAATGCATTTTTTGGAGTTACGGTTAAAGGAAGCAGAGAAAAAGGCAACAGAAACAGCAGAGTAAGAGCAACACGTTAATGTGAAAGAAAACAGTTTATTTAAATGTTTTACTAGAAAAGGTGTTCGAAATTACGACCAGAAGTAGTCCGTCATGCTTGATAGATGCGTCACATGGAATCCCTCACATTTTGAAGGATTCCTGGCATCTCAGAAAGCTTTCTGGCAGCTACAGAAATATCAGCTGCGAGGTCTTCAACTGATGGTACGGAAGTCTCATACACCCAACTTTTTACTTGACCCCAGCTGAAGAAGTCCATACATGATCGGTCTGGCGATCTGGCAGTCCAATGAACCAGGCCACCAAGACCTATCCACCGCTATCCATATGTTACTTTGAAGTGTCAGCAAACGTCATTGGTAAAATGTCGATGAGTCCCATCGTGCTGTTCATCGTTCAAATACTTCCTTCTGCTACCTTTGGAACCGTTTCGCGAATGATCGCTTCAAAATGATCACTGTTCACGCGCCGTTTAGCGCCATTTACCGACACTGTCAAACTTGCCGGAATATTTGTGGTCGTAATTTTGAATACCTTTTCTAGTAAAACCTTTAAATTTGCTGTTTTCTTTCACATTAATGGATTGCTCTTTCTCTTCTGTTTCTGTTGCTTTTTTCTCTGTGTCCCTTAACCGTAACTCCCAAAAAATGCATTTCCAAATTTACATTCCTATGTGATTCCGATTAGTCTCTGCATCCTGGAAGTATATTGTTCTGGTAGTAAAACACCTAGGAGTAAAGCCATTGAAATGTCGGAGAGGTGTTGGAAGCGCCCTGTATAAAAAAATAGGGACATCAAAGCTGTACGTCATTTTAAATAAAATAATTACCAAGGGAAAGACTTACACGCAAACCGCAACAAAATCGATTAGTTTGTCCAATGTTATGAGCGTTTAAAATTCTCCCCTCTGTTCACAGTTCAATTTTCACTAGTTATCCGATCCAAATGTTTCCGATTTTGGGCTTAAAATTTAAGTTAAAGACTAAACTTAAGTATAACTTGAACTCCATGCACAAAATAACCGTAAAAAGTAGTTGTTCGTTACTCTAAAGTCTAAAGCGCTCTCTATCGACAATTTTTTAACGTAACCTTTAAAAATTTTTCCTAAACGAATCGTGATATAAAAAATGATTTTAGTGAAAACTGCAAACAAATCGACCCTTTTATCCGTTTTTTATCATCGTTTGAAGTTTTGGACCTCAAACTTTAATGGCCCCTAGCTCCTACAGAAGACGTTTGCGCCCCATGGTTTCCTATTTAATAATGTTTGTCTCTATGTATGCTATCACCCCTCAGAGTTTGTCGGTCTGGTAGTGAAACACCCTGTATATATATATATACAGGGTGATTCCAAAATTTTTTACAATAAAAGAGGGGTGATAGTACACATCAAGTCAAACAATATAAAATAGGAGACCAAGGGTCCAAAACGTTTTCCTAAGGAGATAACCGCCATTAAAGTTTAGGGACCAAAATTTCAAATCATTTGAAATTTGAACCCTCTGAACGCAGCTCAGTTTGTGTTACTTAACCACACCCAACTACAGATTTTGAGCTCAAAATTTAAGTTTGAGTGTAAACTTACGAAAACCTTTAATGAGATGCAAAAAATACCGGCAAAAAATTGTTGTTCGTTACTCCAAAGTCTAAAGCGCCCTCTATCGGCATTTTTTGAAATTTATCTTTATAATTTAATTTCAAGAAAATGCTGACACATAGAATAATTTTAGTGAAAACCGCAAATCAATCGACCAATTTTTCCTTTTTTTATGTTTATTTGAAATTTTGATTCCTAAACTTTAATGGCGGCTATTTCCTCAGGATAACGTTTTGGACCCTTGGTCTCATATTTAATATTGTTTGTCTTGATGTGTACTATCACCCCTCTTTTCTTGTAAAAAAAATTCGGAATCACCCTGTATATATATATATATATATATATATATATATATATATATATGACAGGAGAATGATGGATGTAGCTTGAACTCATGTACTGTCACAAATATTATAAGTTGAAGCGTGATTTATTCAAATTCAGAGATTATTCAAAAGATTCTTGTGTGTGAAAAAGAATTAAACATCATTACTTTAAAATTTCTAAAAATATAGTGATAATGAAAAAATGATAGATGTTTAAGCTTTTTATTTAATTATTATTTATTTTTCTTTATAGATATTTGTGTTTTTATCAGATTAAAAATAAATAAAATTTCGGAAGGCAAGGTATTTTATAATGGTCTTAAATCTGAAAATCAAGAACATATTTATCATTTTCATGTTTTATAAACAATAGCAGAATTTAAATTAATGGACATTTACAAATTTCTAAATGATACGTTGATGACTGCTTGTTACAAGAGTGTCTAGCACAATTGGGAGCTACCACATGTGCAGTACATAATTAAATTTATTGAAATGTTATAATATTTAATGTTAATAGTTTATTTTAAAGTGATATTACTAAAGTAGAAATTAATAAATAATTTACTGTCTCCAATAATAATAAACATAAATACAATTAAAATCCTGAATAAATAACGTCATTTTTTAAGTAAATACAAATCAAAGAATGAAATCACTGATCAGTTAACCTATGTTTATAAATTTTAAAGTAAATACAAATGAAATTATGAAAGAATGAAAAGAAGAATGAAATTACTGATCAGTTGACCTGTGTTTATAAAAGGAAAAGTTTTATTATCAATGCTTCTATGAAAAATATAATTAAAAAAATAAAATAAATAAAAAACAAATAAATTAAAGAACTTTCAAAACTATGCATTTTTATATTAAATATTTGGAAGTAAAATCTGTGATAGAAAAAAGTCGACAAAAGGTCAGTTAATTACGGGCTATCATCTTTTATACATTTATACGAAACAGAATAGAGACTGTGTTTAAAGTAATATATAACCCACAAAAGGCGTAATGCCCGAACTGAAATTTGAGCATGCCATCGCCTTATAACTATTGTACTTATACTTAAATAAGTAGGTTGTCCTAATTCGTAGAAGAAAAAAATAAGTTTTTTATTTTATTTTGAAACTACATGTAATAGCATTTCTTTTTATAATTTTAAGTTTATTAGTTTGCTCAATTGAAAACTCAATTGAATTTATTAGATATTTTTCAGTCGAAACCTATTTAGATATGAAAGAGTAAATCATTTAATAAATTAAAATTTATGATTTGTATTTTACATAAAATATTTTTCAGAAATTTTTACAAATTTCTTAATTTTTATTTAAGAAACATAAGCGGCCGAAAAAACGCTACAAAATATAACTAACTTTAATTACAATTATGTTTAGACAAATGAGAATAATAATTAATAGATATGATTAGTTAGATATTATTAGTTATAGACTTATTTTTTATATTGATTCAGTGTGAAATTTTTTTTCTTCAATATATGTGAAGTAGGAGAATTTACACGTTGTTTTTTGCATTTATTTAAGCAAATTAAAAATAAAATAAAATTTATACTATTTTAAATTGTTTAATGTAACTACTATTAAATGTAATGTTTGCCTAATGTGTCGCTACTTTAATCTATTATAATTTTTGAATTTTTGCTACGCCAAGAAAAACCTGAACTTGTGCTGATATTTTTTTATTGCTTTTATGACAAAATAAAATTAATAAACATTAAAAACTTTCTTTCTTGTAATAACATTGATTTTCGTTAGCCGTTTATAAGTTGATGTTATCACACGCTAAACATGCCCCATCAGTGGCCGCGAGGTTCTGACCTCGAAACTGGTAGACGGTAGGTGCTGGGTTCGAACCCAATCGCGACCGTCGGTTTTCGTGGCTTTCTTCGAACCTTGGATTTCCTTGGGTAAATACGGGTTATATTCCCTTAAAAAGACCCCCATGGAAGGCACCCCGCCCATTAGGGCCTATATCCCAAGCGTAGATAATTGACCGGCATGAACAAAACCAAATCACACGCTAAACAATTTTGCGTATTTCTGAATTTTGTTACCAACCGCTTTTATACTTTGACGACAAATAAAAACAATCAGCCATCAGTTTTTATAGTTGACGCTTAAGCCCATTAACATGCTACGAGATTTAAATTTTTTCATGCGATATAAAATAAAAAAAAATTCTACATTAAATTTTTCTACAGTTTGCAGCATAAAAAATAAGAATACTTTTATTAATCTCGATAAAAAATATTCATATGCAATTGTTTTTAACTTGAACAAATTACATAACAAGTTTATCACTCTCACACAAAAATATATTTTCCTAAATTTTGAACAAATTTTGTCATGTGATATAAAATAATAATATTTCTACATTCAGTTATATTACGGTTTACAGCAGTTACATTGTGTAACAAGAGTCTGAATTTGCTAAGACATATGCACAAACAAAGAAAAAAAATAAAAACGTAATCAACTATCAGGAGAAGAAGTCAAGTTAATCTAAAAATCCCAGAACTTAGAAGCTGTCTTAGAAACAATTTTCTCAAAGCTGAAATCACAAAAACAGAAATCGTGATATCTCAAAGGAAAACGAAAATTTGAATTTTTTCAATATGCACTGATAAACATATTTTTATACTAACGGTAAAATTTTATTTAAAATGTGACATTTGAATAACATTCGAGAATTTCAAGGATATGAAGCTTGAATGCAAACTATATATACCGGGTGTCCCAAAAATGACTGATGGATTTTAAAATTCAATAATTTGCAAACGGTAACAGCTATTTAAAGAAAAATTTGCAGGAGGGTTATGTATAATGTCAGGAGTTTTTTTTTTATTGCAATTTTTTATTTTAGTTCGCATCTCAAACAATAGGTGGCGCTAATGGCGATTGAAGGCCAGGTAATCAGTGCCAAGTAAAGCGTCAAACTGGCCTTCAATCACCGTCAGCGCCACCTATTGTTTGAGATGCGAACTAAAATAAAAAATTGAGGTAAAAAAAAACTCCTGCCATTATATATAACCCTCCTGAAATGTTTTTAAATAGCTGCCAGCATTTGCAAATTATTGAATTTTAAAATCCATCTGTCATTTTTGTGACACCCGGTATATATATATATATGTGTGTGTGTGTGTGTGTGTATGTATACAGGGTGATTAAAAAAAACATGGAAAAAATTTTAAGAGGTGATAGTACACACCCAAACAAACATTTTGTACCAAAGAATGCATAGTCGAAAACTAAACGTAAAAAAGTTAGAGGGCGCCAAATGTTATGTTCTTATACGAGACAAAAACACACGATGAAGGATTAAGTTAAGTTGCGAAAACAAATTTAATGGCATTTTATTACAATAAATGAACAAAACATTGACCGGCAGTTGTTATTCACGGAGTACAACGGCGAAGAACAGATTGGGGAATTTTCTGAAACACACCAGGCATATCGAGAACTTCCCCTACAGCAGCCGAAAGCTTGGCAACAAGTTCTTCTGCGGATTCAATGGGAGTCTCATACACAAGAACCTTTAGCTGTCACCACAAAAAAATCGAGACATGAAGGATCTGGCGAGAGCGGTGGCCAAGCTACAGGACCACCTCGCCCAATCCATTTGTTTGGAAAGGTTACATCAAGATAGTTTCGAACTGATCGTGCGTTAGGAGCTGGCGCTCCATCTTGTTGAAACCACATTACCTGCCGGATGTGAGGACGTACTTGTCTTAAACATGCCCGGTAGCACCTGTTGCAGAAACACGAAGTAGTCATTCCCATCAATGTGTTTTGGCAGAAGATAAGGGCCTAGTAAGTGGTCGCCGATTATTCCTGGCCAAACATTGATAGAAAAATGTTGCTGATGCGAATGTGGATAAATGGCATGGGGATTTACTTCTGCCCATACATGCTGATTTTGGGTGTTAAATGCACCATCACACGTGAAGGTACAGTCATCCATGAAAAGAACTGTTGAAATAAAATTTGGATTTACAGCATTCTGCTGCAGAAACCAGCGGGCTAAATCCACACGACGAGGATAATCGCTTTGCTTCATTGCCTGGACTATTTGAACATGGTAAGGGTGCAAACGTTCATCATGAAGTACTCACCATGTTCTGGATTGCGATATTTGTAATCCTCTACTCACTGCTCGTGTACTTGTACTAGGCTCATCAGCCAAAATGGCTTCTTCGACCATAACATCCCTCTTTGGACGACCTGCTTCCAACCGGGATGCAAAAAGGAACTCGTCTCGCACAACTGCCGATGCAAGCGTTCAAATGTTTTCGGATTGGGTAACCGCCTGTTGGGAAATCACTCTCCGTACAACCGTTGAGCTTCTACGCTATTTCCATTTGCAGCTCCGTAAACAAAATGCATATCGACTTTTTTCTTATTAGAGAAGGGCAACATCTTCAGATGCGTTACTACAGAGATTGACAATTGCACTCTCGTATCAGGGGCTTTTATGTATCAGCTCTTCTTCTTCCCATAACATGCAATTATTATTTGCAGCGCGGTAACTTGCAACAGGAATGCAGCTTTCTGTTTTGAGCACTTATTGTAATCAAATGCCATTAAATTTGTTTCCGTAAATTAACTTAATCGTTCATTGTGTGTTTTTGCCTCGTATAAGAATATAACTTTCGGCGCCCTCTAACATTTTTACGTTTAGTTTTCGACCATTCTTTGATACAAAATGTTTGTTTGGGTGTGTACTATCACCTCTTAAAATTTTCCCATCTTTTTTTAATCACCCTGTATATACACAGTATTTCGATTATTTAATATTTTTATTTTGAATTTACTATAAGGTACTGGCATATTAGGAAATATGCAGCAATTGTTAACGGAAATTTAATTTATTTAGACAAATAGATGTGTGGCGAAAAAGTCCGTCTAAAATTTTGTGTCATTGAAATAAATTCGGTTGTGAATATTCGACTTTAACGAGTATTAGTCTATAGTCATATAAGTTTTTTTGTTGTTGTTGTTAATTATTTCAGCTAATTTTTCCAATCGTATATTTACTATCATACTTTAAACAATTTTTTATAAAGTGTAAAAATATTTTGAAAAAACTAATTTTAATTGCTTTCAAATATATTAATAGGGGAAGAAAATAAATATGTGCTCATTATTTCCAATGTTTGACAATGGGTCAGTTCTACTATAAATTCGGATTATGGTTAATAAATACGTATACTACAGACGGAATTAATATGGCTTTTTGCGCTAAAAAGTAGTGTCATGTAATAAACACAAGGGAGGAAATCTGGGTGAAAATTAACACTACACAGAAAGTTTACATATTTATGCATTACATTGTAATACTTTGGTATATCAATATTATTATTCATATATTTGCATAACACTAGTGTAAACTCTCAAGATGGATAATTATTATAATGACATCGATCGCGTACATAGATTTTTACACATACTCAAAATAAATAAATTAATAACAACAATTAGTCTCATATAAATTTAAAAAAAAGTTCTATTAGTAAATCCTGCAGATGAAACAGAAAGGAATAATTTTGAATTGTATGCGGATTACATTACAATGTACGCAGTGCATTTATTTTATAAAAAAATTTACAAAAACAAATTAATTAATTGCTGAACTGGCATACTGAAGGTCACGTTAGACTTAAGGAAAAAAAACTGCTGTAAATGTTTCTAAAAACAAATCCCAACCGCATTACTATAAATAATACTACAATTGCTTGGCACATCACACTAAATATCTTGGAGTTACCCTACATAGAACACATAAAAAAAAAAGACATAACTTTTTTGGATCAATATACTAACTTATCTTCGTACTATACGAAGAATTATGTATAAAACCGGTATGAGCTATCTAGTATACAGCACTCACATCTACAGCCTCTGTGACATTTAAAATGGTCATCGGTACATTCGCAATACCGTAATTCACAGGGTAAATTAAAACGTATTGTTAATAATAACTATCCTCTAAACCTTTAATAAACGTACTGCAGCTAAACATATCAACTTAAAAAAAAAAAAAAAAAAAAAATCAACTTTAAAAAAAAAAAATCAAAATTGTCTATTATCTCCATAGCAAAATTGTTGCAGAATTACCAGATTACGAATTATCCGACCTTTTTAACAGAATACGCCTAAATACACGCTTTTACATAATGATGAAGATTGAGAGTTCCTCATTCCTAATCTGTCTATGTTTGTTTCTGTGTCTCTGTCCTTTTTTTTCTTTTAACCTGCTAATTTTTTGTAGTAATTCTTACTTGTTTGTTCTTAATTGTATAGTATCTAAAAAAAAGTTTTTTTTTCTTCAAAATTGGCCTGCTCTCGTTACCTTTTCTACCTGTTCTTTGTTTTACTAATGGATTTATTTCCTCTTTTCTTTTCTTCTTTTCCTTATATACATTGATATCCTTCAAGTATTTGTGCATATTATTAAATCTTACAATAACAGTTAAACTCCTTTTCACTTTTTCATAGTTATTTTTTATTGTAGCTGCCAGCTGCATTTAAATATTATACCATTAACTTTAATGCTCATTAAAGCTCTTGCAATACAAGGTACCTCTGCGCTGGATGCTATGTTGCCACGCAACTACCTAATCTAACAACATAATCAGTTTTTTGCATTGTTCCTGGAGTTGGAGAGAAATTTTTATTCTCTAACTGTGCAATCGTTGTTCAATTATATTATTTGATGCAATAGTTCCTATCACTGATGGGAAACTACCATTATACAATGCATGTATAGATTCCGATTTATACAATGTATTGCAATTATCAACAGTTCACAGACCGCATGTTTCACTATGGATTCCACTTTGACGGATTGACCTGTTCATGTTATCGCGCGGTAAGAGCGTACTCTATCAAGATAGACTACTGTTATACAGATTTTCTATTTGATATAATTTACAAATTTATGTAAGCAACAGACTGATAAAATTTAAAATACATAATTAATTCATACATTTGTAAAATATTTTAGAATTTTATATGGGTCATTTCATGGTAACTTACGTTACATTTTGAATTAATTTCTGTAATTTTAGTAATATAACACAGAAAAAAATTCGAAATGCAAATTTGACATGGTTTGCTAATTAAATTTATTCAAAGCCCAATTTAGATAAAAATTACCTCATCTTAATGTTATTTCTGAAATGTTGATAGTTTTATCTTCATAGTAACTGCCATTACTGAAAAAGGAATGAAAGTTGCCATTTCAAGTACAATTTTCATGATAATTTTTTAGGTAGTTTTCATCCAAATTGATCCTTTTATAGGTTTTATTGACAAATCATGTTAATTTTACATTTGAATATTTTTTTGTGATACATTACTAAAATTACTGCAGTAAATTGTTTTAAATGTAACGTAAGTAAAAGAATGACTCATATCAGAGTTTTTTTATATTCATATAAAATTTATCCATAAATTTTCACAGAAATAATACTCTGAGTGAATATTTAGCATACGGAATTTTTAGAGATATACAGTATTAAACATTTCGTAACTGTTTGAATATAAATTCATTTTAATTTTGTTAATAATATATGAAATTAATAATACTGCGTGAAGACATTAAAGGGCCTCATTTTAATTTTAATGGGTATACATATATTGCAGACTCATCGTTGGCAATATTTCTCTGAATTTTAATAAGAAATTTACTTACTAATACCTGATAAATTATTGTATGATGAAATTGATTTGGCATAATTTTTTTCAGTGAGTCATTTACTTGATCAACAGTTGTTGTACTCAAAAAGCAATCAATTTCAATCTGGTTAATTACCCATGTGATAATAATAAAAAAAATCTAATGGAATTTCAGACAGTTTTTTTAATAACAATAATTTATTCATTTTTATTAATATAAAAATAAGAAAAAAGGACCATTGACATTTTTTACATAATAGATTAAAAATACTTATAATAAACTGATTTTTCTTACTAAAATATTAATTTGATACAAAAACGATTGTACATTGAAAAAAAAAATCAAAGGTTGCAGTTAAAATATAGCTGTATACAAACGTTTTGTACGTTAAATATGCATACTCCCATTGCCCGAGAGATGTTCAAGCAAAACATTTAATTGGTTAAACATGTTCATACATGTTCCGACTTTATTCGTTCTTGTATTTTTCAACACATTTACTCAGTTATTTAACTATTATTATTCTAGGATATTAGGTAAAGTTGTTGTGTAACTTTCTACAGAAAGAAACGAATTTTTTAGGGACCTTAAAAAAGAAACGCCCTTGTTTTCACGGGAATACTGCACTGGGTCAGTTTGTTTCACAGTAATTTTTTTAACTGATTGTGCCATTTGCAATTCCAGAACATAATAGGGTGTCCGTTTTAAAATTTTACTCTTCATCATTAACTCCTTGCTGCGTAGGAAAATTGTCTACAACTAATTAAAATAAATAATATAATAAAAATAATTAAATAATTAAAGTAAATAATAATCAAACAAAATTCTAATACAGTTTTCGCAATAATATTAAATATAAATATTAAAAAAGAAGAACTTAATTATTTATATAATATAATCCTTTACAGTTTTAATCATTACTCTTTGGTAACTGCCTTACATTAAAAAAATTATGTGATTTTTAGTAATGCTACAATTGCAGTGATACATAAAACTTAATAATTAGACATTTCAATTTACGAGTTTGAAAATCTTAAGAATTGTTAGTAGTTCTCACTTTCATTTGTTTGGTGTTTATTATTTGTACTTTATTCAACCGCTCTAGGTATTTTAAGTTTCTTGATATTTCAAGTGAGAATCTGAATGCGTGTGTGGTGGAACAAAAGAATTGCATACATCCACTAGATTTGAATTACTCTTGTCTTTTCTATGTTCTATGTTTCCCTGGTGCTTATCTTGTCAAGAATTTTAAAAGTTTCAGCAAAGTCAGTGATACTTCTCTAAATGTATCGTGTTTGAAGGTCGTTCTAATTTAAATCTTCGGTCTTAAATCTTTTATTCAGTGACTTTATAAAAATTACGTTAGAAGCGAATCAATTGCTAAAATTAATTATTAAGATGCATGTAAAATATGTTGTTTTATCTAAAATAATTTTGTTTGCTAAAGTTAATTATTAACATTTATGTAAATAGGTGTTTTTTCCTCAAAAAAGATACAGTCAAACCCCGTTAATACGCGAATCAGGGATCCGATGTAAATTCGTGTATTAAACGGGTTCGCGTATTAACCGAAGGTCTCGAATTTTCGTCGAATGGTCTATCTAATAGCAATCTATGCGGGAAAAATATATTTTTTGTCAATTTCTAACGTTTTTAAGGCATAAAATAACATTTTATTTATTTTAATCATTATGTGCTTTTTAAGCAAGAACATTTTAAAGCTCAAAATTCAAATATTCAAATATTCTCAAGTAAAAATCCTATGTCTTTTCAAATTTAGATTTATTATACATGACAACATAATAACCATATTAAATAAACTAATGTTAACAAAATTGAAATCTTTGTTAGCTATACAGACCAGTTAGATGCTATAATAAATAGTGTTGATAATAATAAGAAGTCAATAAAAAAAGAAAAACTTACTGAAGTCAATAAAAATTACTTTTTGGAAAAATAGCTGTCAATTTTTGCCTGGTTGACATGCGGTCGCACCATCACCATGACGTTTTCCGACTTATTTAGGTAGTGCTAAAGTTCGCTTGTTGAGGGTCTTTCGTCAAGTCACGACGCATATTGTCTTAGGAAATTGAATGCCTCTGTATCTTTGGAGAATGGGGATGGAGCCGGAAGCGCAGGTTCTTCATCTTCTTTTTCTTTATCCGGTTCCTCAGTCGCAGTTACATCGGCGATGTTATCATCCAGACGTGTAAGTTCGGAGGTAACTAGATCTTTGTCGATGATAATGAACATGTCTAAATCGACAAATTTTCCCCTTCAATTTCTTGGGCGGCCAGCCAATCTTCTTCAACATGAGAGTGCGAAGATGGCTCTGTGCAAGCGATGTTCTCGCTACTTCTAAAACAAGCTTTGTGGAATCAAGTTGTAATCGTTGTTGGTGTGACTCTCCTGCATGATGCAATATGCATGTGCATAGCGTCGAGGACGACACTCGTAGAAGAAGGATTGCTGCCGTGTTCCATTTGGTGAAGGTATTGGGGAACTAAAACGGCCTATAGAGGCGCTGCTCACAGCCTTCGATACAGGGTAACTGTCCCTTTAATTTCCCTTTAACTAATGCTAAACTCCCATTGAAACAATTCGTTATCATAAATGTATTTAAAAATTTTAGATATTCAAATTCGTATAATATTTACTTCGTCATATAAGACAGAAAACAAATGTCACGGGAAATCTGAAATTGTGCAAAAGAATTATTATTCTGAACAAATTTAAAACGCGTGTAATGCAATGAGTTACACAGCGTTATCCTGAATGGAGAAGTTACATCTTTTCTCCATCAGATGGCGTATTCGAGCGCTTGAATCGCCAATCGCCGTACGACGTGAGTCTCGTAATTTACTTTGGTGCTGTTAATTCCTTGGTCCATTGGCTGGGTGACACTAATCGAATTTGGAGGTAGAAATTATACTTGGACATTATTCAGGTCTTCCTTATCTTTTGGATGCGCAGGGCGGTTGTCCACAAGCAGTAACACATGGAGCGATTCTTTTCTCAAACGCCGATCAAAATTACGAAGCTATGTTGTAAAAATGTTGCTCATCATCCATGTTCTACGTTGACTTTCGTTCGTACAGGCATGGGATATTCTTGACATTTTTAAAGCCTCGCGGGTTGCCTATGACCAGCAGCTTTAATTTATCTGAACCATTAGAGTTGGCACCGAACAGAATAGTAAGACGCTCTTTGCTCAGTTTGCCTGCATGACATGTTTCCCCTTTCATGGCGATTGTTTTATTGGGTGTCAATTTGTAAAAAAGCCCTAATTCGTCCATGTTGTAAATATTCCTACTTGAGTAGTCTTTTATAAGCTGCGGAAGCACATTAATTTTCCGACAGTGAACATCTTCAATGTTAACTGCAACTTACTCACCGCACACTTGCTTGAATTTTATGCCGTACCGAGTTTTAAATCGATCCAGCCATCCATTTGCATAGCTATCAACTCTTCCAATTTTTTGGTCAGGAAAAATTTATTTGAAATTTTTGGCTTACTTAGCAGATTACGGCGATTTGAAATGATAAGATTTGCTATAAAATTTTTCCGGGCCAAAAAAGCGGATGATGCTGGCAGCTATGTATTGAGGCATTGAAATCTAGCAATCCCAATTTTGCTGCGATTTCAAAAGCTTTTTCTTGTATTAACAAGCTGCTTATTGGGATATTCGTAGAACGCGCTAGAACATATACCACCCGTGAAGGCCCTTTTTCATGTCCTCAAACTTGGCGGTTTTTATTTGCTTGTTCTTTGTTCCTACAACTACAGCTTGATTAACGATGACATTCCTATTCTTTAATTAAGTCCTTAAAGTTGACTCAGGTAAGCCTTTTTTTTTTTTTTTTTTTTGACAAACGCAGATTTATTTGAGACAGCTTGGTCATCGTATTGATTTATAATTTGTTACTTCTCAGTGATGGAGAGAGCCTTTCGTTTGATATGTTTTGCTCCTTTCACCATAGTTTAGACTAGATTATAAAAGAATAGATGGATATCGTAGACTAGATAATATTGGAAAGACAAGCGACTCTCTTCTTTTAAAAATAACACAGCACTGGTGAAACAGCGATTAGATAGACTCACGTGATTAATTTGCAATTGTAGCACATGCTTCATCTATCGGTTCTACCGCTCTAATTTAGGGGAGGGGAGGAGTCAGATCATTCTTTAATTATGGGGAAAAGTTCTTTCATTTTTGCTTTTTATAAAAATTAGCTGACTCGCGCAGCCTGCGCCCGCGATGAATAAACCTTACATGAATTTCAGATTCGTATGAATTTATAAATTTAGTTCGCTTTTTGTCTACATTTACATTTTTAAATAACAAAAATCGCAAGAAAAGTATTGAATTGAAAGTATATTCTGGTTTGCGTAGTTTGATTTTTTGAGCCTATGCGCACAGGAAGCGTTGCGGAACCACGACAAAACACTCAGGTTTCTACTTATTTGAAAAAGTTTTGAATCAATTAATTTTTAATTAAAATATTCTTAATCAGCATCTCATGGCCCTGAATGGCCTCATGGCATCTCATAGGCCGAAATACATAAGTTAAAAATCTCTAAATGCTATATTTCATAAAAATTTAAATTTCCATTGAAAATTTACACTTGGTTTTATATATTCTCCAAATGAAAACAGGTGTTTTTCAAAGCAGACATAATGTCTTTAAATTTTGCACAACGCTAGCCTCGCCTCACTTATGAGATTTCTTTGGGAGAGTTTTGATTGGGCAGTCTTGTGCTAGCCTCAGATCGGGGTCCAAATCTAGTCAGTGTGTGGTTTTGAGGGGGGGGGGGGGGAAACTCAGTTTCATTGGGTGTAAGTAATTATTGTATAAAACATAAGTTAAATAATTGTTGTATAAAATGCTTGTGAAAATATTTCATTTAAAAACTCGTATGTTTAGAACTAAGCTCATTCGCGTATTAAACGTAGGTTTTTCTTTCTAGGGACTGAAAAAATTTCGCGTATTAAACGGGTTCGCGTATTAACCATTCGCGTATTAAAGGGGGCAGTTTATATGCGAAAGATAGGAGTATTTTAAGGGACCAAAGAAAATTCGCATATTAAGCGGTTTCGCGTATTAAGCGGGGCGCGTATTAACGGGCTTTGACTGTACTTTTAATACAGATATTACTTTTTTTTTCTTCCTGAGAAACATAAAATTAATTTTTTTTTCATTAAAATCTAGCTTGAAATGAAAAAAGGATATTAATACATTATAATAAAAAAAACTGTTACACAACCAGAAAAACAAAAGTATAAATTGTTGCAGAGCCGCTGATTTTATTTCTTTTTGAGTGTAGCGGAAGATTTGAATGTACTAAAATTAATTCAGGATGTATAGTGTTATAAGCATTGGTTTTCTGCTCCTATTAGGATTAAAATACGCATTTGTTAATAAAGAAATGATCTGCTTTTAGAATTCCGTACTTAAAAAGTCAAAACAGAATGATTAAAAGATCACTACCATGTCTGTCTGCCATAGCCATTTTATTTGTAAAATATGAAACACGGAAAGCTTAAATTGGAGGAATTGATATATAATATTGAGGCACATATTTACAGATGATTAAACATTCACAAATATATTTAGGACGGGTAATGACTAGTGAATTACTTCAGGAAAAAAACTTTTTCTTAGTATTTCATGAATTTTTTTATAAAACTGAACTCAAAAATGCATTTCTTTTAATTTTATACATTTTATTTTCAGAGATATTCTTGAAAAATATATTTCAAAAATATGTTTCGCCGGTTATCTAATTAAAATATTGGAAATTCCATTTTAATTTAATTTAATCGGAGCATTTGTAACTGGATAAAAATAAATAACTTCCTTTTATTATGCTTTTAGAATTAAATTTATTGTTGCTACCATCTATGTAACAGTTTATTAATTATACATTAGCAATCTAGATTTTTAATTAAAGTATAAATTGTTTTCAAAGAGACATATTAAACAAAACCCACTACACAATCCTGTGATTATGCTTACACACTTGTTTATTGTTACTCGATTTTATAAGCAAAGTTAAAAATCGAAAGCGACTAGGTGTTATCATTTTGAAGTAACACGTAAATTATTTTACATTAAATATTTTATTTTTGAAGAAAAGCCAGTACAGATAATACGAGGTATAAAAAAAAGTTTTCTTTTTTTAATTCCAGTATGGAGTTTCTCTGAATTTTTTAATATTCTTTTTGTAAAAAAAAAAAAAATAAAATAAAATAAAATAAAAATAAATAAATAAAAATAAAAATAAAAAGATAAAAAATAAAAAATAAAAAATAAAAATAAAAAAAGATTTTTTTTTTAATTTGTTTTCAAATTCTAGGAGAAAGTTTTACATAAATAGGAAATAACAATTTCTTAGATAGTGTTTTTAAAATTATTTAAATTGCTTGAAAACGGCTTCTTGATATTTAAAACGTGAAAAGGGTACACTATTAAAAATAAATCTGTGAATTCCAGGTGAAACTACCGGCAGCAATGTAGCCGAACTGTTACCGTTCCGTAAGTAGATTTACCGTTGTGGGACATACAAGAAAGGAAAACTCCGTTTGAAGAAGCGGTAACTTTCTGTTATAAAGTCTGATTTTTAATGATAATAATTTAATATATTTTTTAAAATTAATAAATCGATTAATCGTCAAAGAATTCGAAATTACCGAGTGATTTTAAGCTGCTATATTATTTTACTTATTATTACCATTGCACAATTTAGTTCACGCCATCTTCAAGATCGAACTCGGGACCTTTTGATAGCGGAATAAATCCTTAACTAACCAAGCCAAAGCTGCTGATACCGGGTTGTACAGAATATGTCTTTTATGAGTTAGTGGGAAAATCTGTTGTGCTTTTTAAAGATTTCCTTTTAAATAAATTCTTTATGATATTTGTAAACGGTTTATTTTATTTTATTTTAGACTGATGCATAATGCTTATTATTTTTTAAAATCAGTTTTTCTTTTTAAATAGTAAAAAAAATCACTGATTAAAACCACTGTTTATTTTATTTATTTATTTTTTGAATGAATGAATGAATGAAAAAAACTTTTTATTAACAACTGTTTTTTAGAAAAATAATGTTATAGACAATTTTTTGAAATTGTCGTACACTATTTATTTATTTATTGGCTAATTAATTAAAAGATTTTTTAATAAGAAATAAGAGAAAAATAAACAGAAAAAATGTAATTTAAAAGGGACTTTTTATATTTTCATTATTTCTTGTCGCCAGTGGGATACGAACCCACAATCTGCGCTCGCAGGAAGTTAATGTTATGGTGCCTTGACCACTCGGCCACGGAGCCCTTTACTCAAGGGAGTGTCTCCGTTTTGTGTTTTTATTTCCACCCATTTCGTTATTTTCAGGAAATATGGTGGGATTTGCTGATTTGTAACGGACAATGCCCTTTTGTTGTGAAAAGGGACTTTTTCTGTGAAGTTCAGGAAAAAAATATTCGTGAATTTCAGAATTTTTTTAACAGTGTATAATTAGGAAGTATTAAAGTTATCTTTGAGGTTAACTATCCCAAAGGCTTTTTGGGCTGTGCAAAAGACCAGGGTATTTTTTAGTCATCAGCCCTGAGTTTCTACTGGAACGATTTTGATAATTATTATTTTTTTCATGAAAGCTGTTGATATGTAGATGTGCCCATTCTTACTATTTTTATATTTATTTCCATTTTTATATGTTATTTTTAAATTTTAAAATCTTTTTTAGGAAGTTTTTTCAAACAGTGACAACCCGATTGCTTATATTGCTGCAGAGAGAAATGAAAAATAATGAAAAATATCCAAACACTTGGCTTTTTTAACTTTCTTTGTGAATTAAATTTCGTAAAAAAATATTTATAAAGATATACTTTACTTTGGTAAGTGATTAAAAATTCATACTTATTCTGACATTACCAGAATATTGCTTGTTGGTTTTATTTTATCTTTATGGAGAACTGGTGTAAATTGATGTAAGTGGCACATTGATACACCCCCTCTTCTGCTCACAGGGTCATTATAGGAAGTTTCACACCATTTCCAAAAGGTGAAGCTAGTGTACACAACTACATACGGAACGTCTTGGCATGATTCAGCAGTTTTTTGAAATGGGGCGGGTGATTTATTGTTTTTGTAGGTCAAAAGTAAATTTGAATTGTACAATTGAAATGGTATTATACAACTGTTCCAGCATTTTCAACCGAAAAGAATACTCTCCTTGGCAAGTAAACCTACTCTTTATCAGTTCCTGATTCTTTTGTTAGGTAAATTATTAAGTGTTGGATTTGAGACTCATTTTATTCAAAATAGCTGTATGGGACACATTGATACAGTCTATGTCGGAGCACCTTTATACAACATAAATCCTTTTCCAATTTATTTTTTATTACTTTTTATCATTATTTTAACCATACACTCCTTAATCCAACCAATTGTCGCGAAAAATTTCAAATATTATTTTTTTTATGTGAAATAGTTCTAGTTTTTTAAATTAGAACATTTTACAGTATTTTTGCAAAAAGAAATTCAAGAAGAAAAAAGTGCACGAATTTATCGAACATCTAGTGCTAATCGAACTAACAAAAGAAAAAGACGGCAGCCTGGCAAAACTCGAATTTATATCGATTTTCCACAGAAAAAAGTATTTTCGAGATGCAAAATGTTACTCTCTTAAAACGAAAAAGCTGAATTAACTCAAGTTGAGTTGAAATCCACTCTTTTCCCATGTTGAAAGGAACCTTCTCAAGAAGAGCTGAAACAACTCAAGTGAATGAGCTGTTTTTAATCAACTCATGATTGAGTGATCTCTGTTTTACTCATACTTGAGTGAAATCAAATCAATAAAGGTTAAATCCAGTAGTACTTGAGTGATTTGTAATCAAGTCATACTTGAGTGAAATGAAGTCATTTAAGACTGAATCTCGTAGCACTTGAGCGATTAGTAACCAAATCATACTTGAGTGAAATGAAGTCTTTAGAATTAAATCGAGTAGCACTTGAGTTAGCTGCAGCCAACTCGTATTTGAGTGAAGTGAAATAATTTAAGGCAAATCCAGTAGCACTTGAGCGATTTGTTATCAATTCAAGTTGGAGTGAAATGTTGTCATTTTTTATTTAATCCAGTAGCACTTAGGCGATTTGTAACCAATTCATACATGAATGAAATCAACTCATTTAAGAGTTAATCCAAAACTCCTTGAATTTGTAGAATTGAATAAATTCACTCTTAAGAAAAGCAAAATTGCTTAAAATTACAAAAATCTTCAAGCGATTTCTAAATCGTCTAAATAAAATCACATCATTTAAAACTAAATTCAGTAATCCTCGATTAATTTTTATCAATGAAATTCAATATAACATGGAATTATTGCCACATTTTAAAGTGTTGCAATTAAATTCTCATTTCGGATTTAAATTTCTGTTTATTGACATTACAAGGGTATATATATATATATATATAAAGAGAGAGAGAGAGAGATTGGAAAACTGTAACATGGATTCTCCAATATT
Organism: Maratus speculifer; assembly: GCA_964019185.1. Taxonomy (NCBI): domain Eukaryota; kingdom Metazoa; phylum Arthropoda; class Arachnida; order Araneae; family Salticidae; genus Maratus; species Maratus speculifer. The sequence goes on along the minus strand of OZ025294.1, from coordinate 91,848,806 downwards.
TCTTCCAAGTCTTTAATTAACAAGACTTAAAACATTCTAATTTATATGACTAAAAGTTCTCTAATGAATCATAAAAACATTTTTTTTTCTTTCTAATTCAATGAAACTGTTTCCTATGTCAATTTAGGGGAAAAGGCAATTGAATCGTTATACAAAATTAAATAGAGCTTACATGAATTTTTTATTATTCTGTCAAATCAGAAATTTTTAACATCAATATTTTCTTTTGTTAAATTTAAAAGTACATATATTTATTAAATTGAAAATACTGGTGATCTCAAAATTGCAAATTTGAAAACACTTATTCATGCAAACTGCCTAAATTTGCATAACTGTACAACAGCACCCGAACAACATTAAACAGAATATCAGCTTCTGATGCTGTGGTGCTAATGGGATTTTTCCTTTCTTTTCTTGGGCAATTTCAAGTTTACATATTTTCCAATGATACTTATAGCTTCAGATATGCTTATATACAATTTTAATTTTTTCATTAGCTTCTGATTTAATTGCAAATAACAATTATTTTTTTATTAAAAATTTACGATTTCAATCAAATAAACCAATCTTAGGCATCTTACTAAAAAAATATTGAAAAAATAAACTTGATATCAGCCCAACGACTCAACTTCAGCACCACAATGTCAGAAGCTGATTGTTCCCCTTAAGAGTTTAGATAATCCTATGCAGAAGTTATTTTCAAATATCTTGTTTGGATTTTAAAATTTTTACCTTTTTTTTGGGGGGGGGGGCATAGAATATTTGAGGATGATCTGTAAGTGGGTTAGTTTTTACTTTTGCAATTTTGGTTAGTTTTTTTTTTAAATATTAATAGGAGTTTCAGAACCAGTTTTGAAAAAGAAAGTATTAAAAAACATAAAACCTAAATTTAAAAAAGTATCCCCCCCCCCCACACACACATGGCCAGTGCAGGGTTTAAATAAATGAAATTGAAAATATTTTAAATGGATAAACATCAACCCATGATACCTTGTTGTAATTATTCCTCGATTTAAATCTCAATCAAAATCTTATATTTCTTAAACTGACTAAATTTTAAAAAAATATTTTAATTCTTTAGTTTGAAATCTAAAATGGCTTTGAAATCTTAGATAAAATAATTGTTACCCATAGCATTTATATAAGCACATTGCAATTGGGAAATGTGGAGGAATGCCATTAAAAAACTTGTATAGCTAAAATTTGGATTATGGACAATTATTTTATTGTATGAAGAACCTTCAACTAAATATTGTAGTACAAAAATTAAATGCAGAAATAACTGAGAAATGGATTTATTGACCATGTGCAATTGTTCTTTATATTATTTAAAACATTTGTTAAAACATGAATTTATATTCAAGAACAACTTATTTCTTCTTAATTAATCTTTTAATTTTTATTTTATTCAATGTTTCTTAAATCAACTAACTTTTAAATAAATATAAAAGCATAAGACTGCAGCATTTTATGTCAAAAGTTAGAGCCAAATGTGCAATTTAGAATGTTGCAAGAAAGAAAAAAAACTAATTTTATTTAACAACAAAAACATTTTATTTAGCAAGAACAAAATAAACCTAACATTATAATTGATAACAATTCTTTCCAACATCAGATAAACAAGTTTCAATAATATCTTTAACAGGACCTTTATAAATATAACAGTCCATATGCATTAAACATTAAATACATAAAGAGCATATTGTAATCTGTCCACTGGTTTGTCCAACTTTTAAAATCTTAGGCAAAATAGACGCTTTCTTGAAAATCCTTGAGATTAAATAAGATTGTTGAATTTGACTCCTCACAGTAGAATTTTACTGCTCCATGAAATCATCTTCCTGTGTTAAAAGAAAATATTGAAATTAAGTTAAATAGCAATAAATATAATGTTAAGGAATGATTATGAACATATTAAAATATTTTGCAGTTTTCAGATTAAATGTTTTATAAAATTTCCCATCCATAGTCTAAACAAAAAATGAACCATACACTAAAAATTTTAGCTTTATAAATATTACACTACTGAAAATTCAGCCAATCATGAATAAAATGGAAATTGAATAAATAAATCCTGTGCGATTACACTTATCTGCTTGTTTAAATCATGGTGTTACTTCTGGTACAATCTTAAAATAAATCACCATTTTAAAAACAAATTTAAAATGAAAGTTCTTAAAGCAACATTATAAAATATTGTTAAAAATTCACCTTTGTTGCTACTTTCAAAATGTATCAGCGTTGGCAAATATCCAACCAATACAGGTTTTTGTGGATTTTTAGTTGTTTTTCTATATATTTGCATATTTATATAATACAAGATAGAACCTACAACAATTAGACCAGGGTTGGCACGGTTTAAACCAATTGGTTTTAACTATGGTTTAAACAACTGTTTACTCATTTTGGTTTAAACAGCGGTTTAGTTTAAACCAACTGGTTTTTTTTTCGAAAAAAAGAATTTTTTTTTTTTTTTTTTTTTTTTTTTTTTTTTTTTTTTTTCAGAAGAAATCTAATGACATTTTCTCTTTTTCTTAATAATTTATGTATGTCAGATTATTGAATATAAATAACTTCTATTTTTAACATTTTATATCAGCAATAAGCATTGGATGTAGCAGGTTTAGATCATTTTTTGGGTATAGGATTAAAATCAGTCTGCATTGGTGAATATATTTATTTCGCTTTAGAAAAAGCTTCGAACATGTGAATTGATCTAATATAAGATAGATTAAAAATATTCAATATTTAATAGAAAATATCTTATTTTTTTTAAAACTGCAGATTATTTAACGCAATAACATAATACAATTTATAAGATTTCAAGCTGTAAAAGAAATCCCCAATCTTAATTGGGGAGGTTATCTTAAGCATTAAAATCAAAATATGAAGTCGAATAAGAGAGTTTTCAAAGATTGGATGCTACTTATAGCATTTTAATAATAGTGATTTTCCCCCCCTGTTAGTTATCTACTAAATCTATGACCAAAAATGTTGACTTCAAATTGTCATTCAAGAAACAAAATCTCAAGAAGTATTTGAAATTTATTATTTGGATAGCTATGGAGAAGAATATTTTATTTATCAGACTACTTTCAATTTACATTAAATACATAAAGAGCATATTGTAATCTGTAATTAAAAGATTAGTTATAAAGATTTTCAGAATATCAATTCTTCACTGTATACAGCACTTTATTCTTAGAACATAAGACAGTTTGCTATTACTGTTTAAATTAAATTTTAATTTCTTTTATTTTTTACATAAATTTATTGTAAATATTTAATTTAAATCATTTTAAAATGAAGTTACAGTTTATAATCCAATGTTTATTTTTATCAATAAAGATGCATGTATATGTAATGGTGATTTTGAATATAGAGACACATAACTCATTGATCTTTAAGATTTTAGTCAAGCTGTAAAAGAAATTCTTCTTGATTAGGAAAATTACCCGGGTGCAGGGGCCTCGCTAAGGGGGGGGAGGCAGTGGGGAGCCTCCCCCCCCCAAATATTCGTAAATGCTGTTACACTTGGCAAATTTAATTAAAATTTTAATAAAAATTGTAGTACATTTTCTATTTTTGATAGAATTTGCAAAAGTTACAACTCTAATTGGAAATATTATTAAACTTTTTACAAATAAGAACTGTATTACATTTTCTATGTGTGGTAACTTGGCAAAATTATAAAACGAGTTGGCAAATATGAAAATTTGACTTGGCAATTTAAGGTCTTCTCCCCCACCAATTAAAAGTCTTAGCGATTGCCCTGCCCGGGTGTCATCCTCTAAAGGGTGACACCAAATCTTTATTTGCAAATAAAAAATACAATTTTATAAGATTTTGGAGTCTAATTAGGAAATAAAATGAGATTTTTAGCTCACGATGCAATACAGCTAGTTTTTTTTTTTCTTTGCTAAAGTGAAGTTTTATACAGAATGGTGTGTCTAAATAAGATATGCACCAGGGAACAAAAACCAACCGATTCAACGAGTGGGTAACAAAAGTAAACTTTAAAAGAAAGAATTTTCTTCTATGTATAGACACGACATTGACTTATGCAGACTATGGGTCGAGTGATGATTCACTGCTGCGGTTTTTTTATGCAGAAGGACAAAAGGTAAATAAGGAATGGTAAGGTTATTTTTTATAAGAATGTAGAATTGAGATTGAAAAAATGTGACAGATTGGAAAGGAGGAGAAAGAAGGGGGGGGGGGCTTGACACCTTTTACATCTGTCCCGGGATGTCACCCATCCTAGCTACTCCACTGCACACCCACTTCATCTCTGACAAGTAAATAAATTGTCCTGCCTGAGAAAACCGTACCAAACACAAACCATAAAATATTACTTGAAAAAATAATTATAAGAAAATATTGCATTAATCCTTACTATCTGTTAAATAAATTATCGGAAATAAAATACGCAATTTTATAGTTTTAGTTTACATACTACATACTTTTTTATAAAATAGTAATTTTCCATTTTATTATGCCAAAAATTTTGTATAACTGCAAAGGAAGTTTGGTTTATTTTACATTCTAGTAGGAGTGTGTGTGTGAAGAGGGGGGGGGGATGGTTAAAAGTATTTTATAGAATTTTATGTAGCAGTCTACTGATGACTATTTCTGACCAGTAAACTTTCATGCGTACTGGTATTTGGGACCAGTAACTTTTTTTAAAATCAATTCTACCACTGGGCTATGCATAAAAAATGTTAAGGGAAAGGGAAAGCAATGATATTGCAAGGTATTTTCTAAAGAGAAAGAGGATTTGCTTTTTGGTTATCGTTGCATAATATTTAGGAAATAATACTTGCATTTACCAGTATAGAAAGACAAATTTTTGTCCACTGTTTTCGTTTTATTTATAAATTCTCATTTAGATTTAAAGCTACCTGGGAAGCAGGCACAAGAAAACTATTATTTCTGCATGCATTATGTAACAACTTATAAATATTAAGCAGATTATTATAATACAGACCATGCATGCAATAATTTTGTCCAACAATAGTATGAAACTTTGCCAAACAAAACAGTAACACACGTTCAACATTAAGAATGAAAAAAAAATCTTGGAAATGTGTTCAAAAACTACATATTATGCCATATATGTAGCCTCTCTATATAAATATATATGTAATCCGGAGCACGTTTTTACTAAGACACTGCAAACAAGAAAAAAATACAATGTTTTGATAAATTTATATGAATAAAGATATAATAATTACAAAACTTTAATACAAGGCAATTAAATAACGAGATATTTACATTGCATTAACATTTTTTACTCTGATTAAATATACTAATTTATTTTATTAAAGCACGAAAGTTTTGTAGCAGCACTGTAACACCAATTATTAATATAGAAATGCATTAAACACATCCTCAATACGACATTTTAATTTTGACATGACACGACATTTCAATTTCAAGGTATGATACTGTTATGAATTTTAGTCTGTTAAAAAGAGAAGGGAAATTTATTAAAAGAAAGCATAATTAAAGTAAAATACTTATATAAAACTTACTTACTTCGTAAAAAAGGCATTTTCAGCAAATTGTTTAGCGAACGGCGGAAGAAGTCTCCATCTTATCTTGCAAGGTCACGTGACGACTCAGCGGCGAAAATCAGAGCGGGAAAAGAGCTGTTTCATTATTGAGTTGAGTTGTTTAGTTTTAAAGCTGTATGAGTAGATTAGAAAGAGAAAAAATCAAACCAAGATGACTGAATCGGTTAAAAATCAACTCATTCACGATCCAATAAATTAGAACTCTTTCTTGAGCAGCCAAATCCACTCTTTCGTTTTAAGAGAGTAAGTAAGAGTAACAGACTGCAGAACAAGCAAAGGATAGTTATATAATAAACAGAATTTTTAATATAATTATGCTTTATTTTCTGTTTATAAACCGATTTATAAACAGAAAACCTGTTAATTTTTTCATCTTTCCTAAGAAAGAAGATAATGCTGGGTTTGAAGTACCAAATATGACAACCATAACCAACAATCAGACAAGGAACAGCCAGAACATTGTCATTATTCATTTAATTTTGATTGATTTAATATTATGTATAAATAAATTATGGCTGTTTTGAATTTCTATAAATAAATATAAAAAGGTTTGCTAACTAATTTTTTATGAAAAATATGTATTCGTGTTATTTTATCTCCATTTTTCCCAAACGTATCAAAGTCCCCCATCAGGTGTATCAGGATGGGGCACATTGATACAAACGACAATTTTGATTTTTTTAAAATTACATGAAAAATATTGTATAAAACAACGATTGTACATTTTTGTAACACACTACACAAGTTTTGCTGACACCACATGGAAAAATAACTTGCCATTAATACTTCCTAGGCACCAAAAAAATTCTTAGAAAAAAACTGTATCAATGTGTCCCAGTTCCCCCTATGCATTTTAATTTCATTGATGTTATTTTTTTCGTTATAATAATATAGGTCATATATCTTTTATTTTCGTATAAGTTGAGCATAGTAAATTAAAATCTAAATGACTTAAAAGTTTAAAATTGTTGCCATTTACACGTGAGTAAAAATTAAAATATTGCAATAATGCATATGGCATAACATCATAAAATTTTAAAATTTTTATTTCGTTGCAATATTTTAATTTTTACTCACGTGTAAGTAGTAACATTTTTAATCTTTTAAGTCATTTAGATTTTTATTTACTAGAAATATTATCTCTCGATCAAGATGCAAACTTAGACCTTTTAATTTTTACTCACGTGTAAGTAGTAACATTTTTAATCTTTTAAGTCATTTAGATTTTTATTTACTAGAAATATTATCTCTCGATCAAGATGCAAACTTAGACCTTCCATTATCATATTTTCCTGAAGACGCTTGGAGAAGACGGCGCAAAACGTTGATAGTTTTATTTTATTTTAATTGTACAAATGTATATTAAAATTCTTGTTTTGTGCACCACTGAGCAATATGTTGAATTTTAATAAATACATTCTTATTAGTAAAATTTATTTGATAACTGGCTCTCAATTTAACGACATTATAAATTATTTTTAAGCATTAATTTTTTTTTTTCAAATCAATTTTAACCAACTCGTAAAAAAGTTGTTAAAAATAAAATAAATAAATAAATTATAAGATTAGATTGTCCATAGAATGCAGCATTCTGTCACTAAATTGAAATTTGCTAATCAAAAAGACCGATATTCAGTTTATGCTGTAGATGGAATTAATATCATGTCATTCTGCTTGATATACGTTTTGAATTAGACTACAATGGGAATTATAATTAATTATTTCTTAAGAATAAATTAGATATGTTACTTTATAACAAGGAAAGTATCTCCGTTCATGGATATGAACAAGGAAGCGATGAAAAGAAATTATCAGTCGAAAATTTTAAAATTCCGTTTCATCTGCAAATTGCCTAATTATTATGAAAAAAAAAATTCTCCATTTTTTACGCAAAAATTAATTATCTGAAAACTATGAATAGTTGTTTCAGAAGAAATTTAAACGAAGAATGATTGATGAGAGCATTTTAATACTTTTTTTTTAAACGTCGAGTTTCGGTGTAACTTAAACCTATATCAGTTTTTTCCTGATTCCATAAAATTTTTTGTATATCATATAATCCATGTTATTTTCCTGTGTATAATTTTTTTCTGGAGAAGTACAAAAATCTAACTTTTTAACCATTCTTAGGTATAATCCACCGACTTCTTTAATAAGAAATCTTCATAAGATAAATAGAAAAAATAAATTAAAGAGGATAAAAAGCATATTACTTATTACATTTCATGTCAACTGACAGAGGAAATAATTTTTTGTAAGTAAATAGCATGCTCATTAAATAAAAAATCATAATTGTTTTTCTTACGTTTCCTTTTATTTGTATAACCGTCGTATAAACTGCAACTTTCAAAGATTTACCGCATAATTAAAAGTGCGCTTTAGGAGTTATTATGGAGCACGAAAAAATACTCTTTTTTATTTAAATTTTTTCTTACTACATAATTTTTAGTTTTTTGATAAAAGAAGAATTGTATTTGTTTTCTATTTCAAACATCCGTTAAAAATACTTTTCATTATTATGAAAACGGTTTTGTGTTTAAATGCAACTGTTCTGTTTACTGTTTAAGATAAACTGATTTCTACGATGTATGATTTTCTTCTTATGAATATTTGCTCAGAAAAGTACAAAATGTTATTTATAGCATATATACGTATAAAATATTAATGTAGAAATGTACATATATAGGTACAAAATATTAAATGCTTTTATTAAATTGAAATTTTATCGACCGTCTAGTGATATTCTACATTATTTTGATAATTATAATAATAATAATAATAAAAAGTGCGTATTTTAAGCCATAAAATTGAACTTTCTTTCATGTTCTCTATATTTAAGCATAGTCGTGAATTTGCTTTGATCCGAGGTGTCACTAAATTCTGAAAAAGCAGAGTTCCTGTTTTGTGTGTTTATTTTGTAATTTAATTTAAGTTATAAATTATGACGATTCATTTGCTCTTTAAACCGCTAACTTTCTAAAACTGTAAAATAATAATAATAATAATAATAATAATAATAATTAAAAATCGCTTAAATAAAAAAAAGCTTTTTGTTTTTCACTTTTTTTGAATAGAATTTTAATTAATCTTATTTAAATGCTTTAATGTATTTACTATTTGGTTTTAATAGAGATTATTTTAATGCGCCTGAAAGAATATTCGGCGAAAGTAATGATTTATTTACAATTCTGAGAAGATTAGAAGAACAGTATTTCTATTTACTTATTTTATTTTGTAATTTGATTTAAATTACACATTTTAACGATTTATATGCTAATTAAAACAGTCAATTTTCCAAAATTGTATATAATTGCATGTAACCATAACAGTATTATCAATACAAATATATATATATTTTTTATCGTTCATATAAAACTGCGAAATAGATGAACTTTTTCTAAATATGTAAACAAAGATATATTTATTTTCTACATCAGCAGTACACTGTAAAAAAAAAAAGGTCGATCTACTAAAAAAACTTTAGTGATCATTGTAATTACTAAAAAATTTTTAGTAATCTTAGTCGGTTACTAGAAAATCTGTAAGAATTACTAGAAAAAAGTTAGCAACGAATAGAGTTAATAGCTTTATATTTTTAATAGCTATTACTAAAACTCGCTTCGCGTGGCCTCGATAGCATAGTGGTTATAGTAACAGACTCCAGGCTAAAAGGTCCCGGGTTCAAAACTGGACAGCGCCAAGTGCACCCCGAATGTATGTAGTGTAAGTACTCTATAATAAAGGGGTTATGAATTTCCTGTTGGAGCTGGTCGCGATGTTTGGTGCTGCCATCTATTGCGTTTTTCCGTAAATCTATCGCTTCAGAAGTCTGGATGTAGCTCGAAGGAAGCTCCTGCCCTTCGGACGCACGTAATTGTTATTAAAAATAATTTTGGAGCTATTACTAAAATTTGCTTGTTGGCTCATACTAAAAAATTTTAGGTTAGTTATACAAAATATTCTTTTGTTCAGTTTACAAAAGAAATGCTTGTTTCACTTGCAAAAAAAAGTTTGTAATGGTTACTAAAAAATTCTGTGGAATACAAATTTACTAAGAAATTTTTAGTAACCTCTTGAATTTTTTTTTACAGTGTAGCCCAACTTTTAAAGGAAGAATCTGTCAATAAATTTGTTGTTTATGACTTCGCAGATAGCAATGTTTTGTTTACTCAGTAAATGCAGTTGAATTTTTTTTCTCTTGGGATAATTAATTTAAGATTTTCTACATGTTTGTACATGTGATTTTATATGTGATTCATATTTGAGAAAAATATATTGTTTTCAGATTCTTTAAAATTAAATTTTAATGAATCTAGTTTAAATGCTTTAACTTATTTGGCTTTTTTGAATTTTGAAAGAAATAATTTTAATAAGAAGTAGGAATAATCTTCGAAAATAATGATTTATATACGATAATGCGAAAATTCTCAAAAAGCGGAATTCATGTTTTCTGTGTTTATTTTTTAATTTGATTTAAATCATAAATTATAACAATTTATAAAACAGTCATTTTTCTAGAACTGTATAGGTTGAAAAGTGACCATAACACTAATATCAAAACCAATATGTACACATTTATTTTATCATTCAAACTTGCAGTTACCGAAGAATTAAGAGGTAGAGTTAGTTGCTTTAATATATCTGCTGTTTGTGTTTTGAAACAAAATATATTAATGCGAATGGAAGAATACTTATCGACTTATGTACGATTCTTCAAAAATATTTAAATCTTCCCGATTTACATTATTTTTTTCTTGACGCAAAAATGTAACAACACAAAATTTATATTTTTAACGTTCTTCTTCTTTTTTTAACCTTAAAATTTTGAATGAAACGAAACATTTGAAACTGCCAAGTTATTGTCAAAGAAAGTAGTTTGCAGAAAATCCAATCACAACTCTGGAAACTCGTGATATCTCAAATAAGGCGAAAACGTGAGCATATTTAATATGCTCTGGGAAAAGTATTTTCAAGCAAAAAGTAAAATTTTTGTTTTGAAGTGTGACATTTGAAATACAGTTCCTGAATTTGAGGAATAGGATGAAAAAGTCTGAATTTAAATGAGAAATGTATGTATATATAAATATATATTCTTAGATGTTCGCGATTTTTCAGATTTTAGTTTTAATATCCTTCACGAATTATAGTGAATAGTGCATTACTCAAAACAATAAATACAGTATTGAGAAACAACGAAAAAACTAGCGATAAATATATATCAATAAATATAAAAACTTTGTTAAATCACCATAAAAGAAAAATTATACAGGACGAGTTTCGAGTATCTAGGTCTTCCATTGCTTATCACTGTTGGTCTTCCGGTCATTTTTTCAATTTTTCCATGGCCAGAATTATTTCTAATCCTGCCTCTCCTTCTCATTTAGATACTCACGAAGCTTATTTTATTTATAAAAATTGTAATACTCTTGTCAACGATCTCTCTTCATCCCCCTCCCTTTCTCCTGCATGGAAATTACTTTTGTAGTTTATTATTATTACTATAATTATTTTTAGTTTTTATTTAATTATTTTTTTAAATTAATTTAACTTTATTTTATTTTGATTTTTATTTATTTATTTATTTTTATTTTATTTTATTTTATTTTATTTTTATTTATTTATTTATTTTATTTTATTTTATTTTATTTTATTTTATTTATTTTTCAATTGTTTTCTTTATCTTTCATTAGTTTTTCTCTGCCACCTGGTTTTTTAGCCAGCGCCACCTGGGGCACTCTTTGTAATCTCTTCCCTCCTTCTTTGAGTTTATCTTTACTTTTCTCTTTCTCCTTGGCTCTGACAAGCAGCGCCACCTGTCGCACTCTGTGTAATCTCCTCTCTCTTTATTTCACTGTTACTTCCACTCTGTCCGTTGTGACACGTGTTTGGGCCTGCTGATGACGAGCGGCAATTTTGCAGCTCGAAACGCGTCCTGTATAATTTTTCTTTTATGGTGATTTAACAAAGTTTTTATATTTATTGACAATAAATACACGTTGCAATAAACTTAAATAACTGTATATGGCTTTTATTGTATAAGGATTGATATATTTCTTAATATTAAAAATTCATTGTCGTTCTCTAACGAAAATATAATATGCATAGTTTGAATAAAATCACAAATATGTACAACAGTGACCTATACCTGTTATGCGTATATTGTTATTTATAATTCGCATTATGCAATGAAAGTTCAAAATTTTCAAGGAAAGAGTGTATGTCAATAAGGTAAACAATGAACTATGAAGAATTAAAAAATTAAAAAACAAACAAATACAGGCAAGAAAAAAAAACAGTCTGTTCTTCTTCAGAGGGAGGACAGACGAAACCTAGCCCCACCCCCCTACTTTAAAAAATGAAATGTTTCAGGTTTCTGAACGTCCACCAAACTGCATTCAAAAATAACAACAGAAAAATATATACCAAATTTTTGAAAACAAAACCAATGATATGAAATATATGAAAAAATCTTTACTATGTAAAAAATCTGTGCAGTAGCTTATAAACTATTTTAAAATGAATGCAGAGTTTGGCAAGCCTCCTCCCTGACCTAAAACAAAACATTGAAATTATGAACAATCATACCTGCTTCAAACTCTTGCCTGTAAAAACAACAAAATAACTAGAATGCTCTCTCCAAGTCCAAATTGCATAAAACTTCAAAAGCCAGGTCTGCATTACCTCCCTAAAACTCGAAACATCCAGTCATATTCGTTCTAAAAATATAGACTTTAGAATAAAATTTTCATAAAGAATGTCAAGGAAGCATGCTATCAAATTACAAGCTACGCCAACAGTCCGCAGCGTTGCCAATTATTTTTTACAATAGTTTTTACATAATATCTTAAAAAAATTAATTGGATAATTGTTATTATAAAAAAGATTTGCTGTAAATTTATAAACCTGCTTATAAAAATGTTTTTCATTATTACAAATTTTATAAAATCGAATTAGTTGATTAATTATTATATTTATATAAATGTAACTAACTTACATAAAAAAATTTATATAAATATAATAATTAATCAACTAATTCGATTTTATAAAATTTGTAATAATGAAAAACATTTTTATAAGCAGGTTTATAAATTTACAGCAAATCTTTTTTATAATAACAATTATCCAATTAATTTTTTTAAGATATTATGTAAAAACTATTGTAAAAAATAATTGGCAACGCTGCGGACTGTTGGCGTAGCTTGTACTTTGATAGCATGCTTCCTTGACATTCTCTATGAAAATTTTATTCTAAAGTCTATATTTTTAGAACGAATATGACTGGATGTTTCGAGTTTTAGGGAGGTAATGCAGACCTGGCTTTTGAAGTTTTATGCAATTTGGACTTGGAGAGATCATTCTAGTTATTTTGTTGTTTTTACAGGCAAGAGTTTGAAGCAGGTATGATTGTTCATAATTTCAATGTTTTGTTTTAGGTCAGGGAGGAGGCTTGCCAAACTCTGCATTCATTTTAAAATAGTTTATAAGCTACTGCACAGATTTTTTACATGTTAAAGATTTTTTCATATATTTCATATCATTGGTTTTGTTTTCAAAAATTTGGTATATATTTTTCTGTTGTTATTTTTAAATGCAGGTTTGGTGGGCGTTCAGAAACCTGAAACATTTCATTTTTTAAAGTAGGGGAGTGGGTCTAGGTTTCGTCTGTCCTCCCTCTGAAGAAGAACAGACTGTTTTTTTTTTCTTGCCTGTATTTGTTTGTTTTTTATTTTTTTAATTCTTCATAGTTCATTGTTTACCTTTTTGACATACACTCTTTCCTTGAAAATTTTGAACTTTCATTGCATAATGTGAATTATAACTTGTGGCATTATATATGAGCAGCTTAAAGCGCCAATGGTGCTGCAATTTTTCCATGGTGAATTGACACTATTGTTATTTATAAATATTTTTCATTCAAAAATAATTTAGAGAATAAAGGCAAAAAATGGAGAATGGTTTTGAGAGAAAGAATTTAAGAATGGATTCTGCTTTTTTTTCAGAATTTAGTCTCGCACGACAATCAGAAGATCGAATTACTATTATTAATGTTACATGGTGGAACTCTTTGAATTTTGATGAAAGAAAATGTTTAAGATGGGACTGTGTCATTAATTTATAATAAAGCTACAAAATTGATTACAATGAAACATACATCTTATATCGCTTAGCATACAAAATTAGTCAAACAAATATTATTTTAAAATGAAGATAGCTCTTCCTATAAAAACTAGTAAGATGTGGCAATCTCAAAACTTTCTTCTATCTTCTGCATGTTAATACTTCCTGAAAGAGCAACATAGCAGTGCCACCGCTTAGGTAATTTACGTCAAAATCTAGTCAGCAGAAACTTATGTCACCATATCACTGATCTGAAATTTGATCTAAATCCGTACATTAGTTTTTGACATAGAGCTATTGCAAAATCTTTAAACAAAATCTCCATAACAGCGCCACATGCTGGGTGATGTACATCAAAAACTAATCACAATGATTTTTTTTATCAGGTACTGAATGAATCTGAAGTTTGATGAAAATTCATGCATAGTTCTTGAAATGTAGCTATTACGATATCGTGAAAAATTCTGCATAGCAGTGCTATATGTAGGGTGATTTGCGCAATAAACTAAAAACACTAATGTATATCAGTGACTAATAAATCTGAAGTTTCAGAAAATTTCGTGCATTAATTTTTCAGATAGAAAGGTTGCGAGAATCACGAATAATCACCATGCAGCATTATCTATTGAGCGATTAGCACCAAACTCAATCCACTCTCTGTTATATCAAATACTAACTAAATAAGTTTTATCAAAATCCATGCACTAGTTCTGGTATGACTGTATGGAACTTGTTATATTGTAGGAATTGTAAATAATGCATAATAGTAGCGCCACCTGTTGAGTTGTGTATACCAAAAGCTAATTAGATCTAGCTTGTATCAAGTTCTAACAGAATACAAAGTTTTTTGTATTTCCGAGAATTCTTTCTTGTACAAGAGAATTGCAAAATACTTTTGTCGCATAGACAGACACATAGAGAGACAATTTGTAAAAACCTGTTTTTCGGACTCTCCGACCCCTAAAATGTGTCAATCCTTTGAAAACTGGATATCAAAAATTTTTACAAATCCAATACTTTTCTCTTGTAAAGAAAGAAGATTGTAATAATCTCATATTGTGTAAAAATTTCCATTTTATCAGTGGGTGCTTTTAATTGTGTTATTTTCAAAAGTTAAGCGATACTAAATGTCAACAATTCCAGTTCTGCTTGAGTGAAACTGATTTATTTTTTCAAAACGTATTTCGGTTTTAAGGCTTAAAATGAACGTTTTAATTTTATATAAAGTGACGTCATTTGCATTTGCTGATTATTTTGCAAAATCAATACACTTGTAATCTATATAGACATAGATTTTTTCATGCATTATATGTTACAGAAGGATTCCAAACGTTAATATTTTTCATTGAATATTTAATGACTCTTCTAATTGTCATTCTGTTTAAATCACCATTGATACACTAAAAATAATGAGGAACTCGAAAATGAGTAAATCGATCAACTCATATGGAATTCAGTATATATTTGGATAAAAAATGATCTTATTATATTCTCAATTTGAAAACATCATATGTTATCAAATCCAAACAAACGATAATTTTTGTTCTCTGTGTTGGTTTATTTCATTCAATGTGGCATAAACGATGCTCATTAATATAAATAATAAATCATGTACAGTATTTTAAAGTAATTTAAATTGCGTGCAAAAAATGCTCTTGTCATAAAAGTATTTGACTTGGGTACTTTGTAATAATTTTGTTATTTTTTTAATAAATATTCAATTAAACGTTTATCGTTAACAATTTAAAGTAATAAATAAATTACAGAAAATTTTTACTTTAATTTGTAACTTCAGAGGGAGGTTCACAGCGATATATCTTTGAACACTACCATGGAATAAAAAATGAGTGCCTGTGTTTTCAGTTCTGAAAACATATAGATCGGAGCTATTTTAAGTATTTTAAGTATTTAAAATTGAATACATTTCACTCGATTTTGAAACCCTTTTTTTTTTCAGCGTAAATATAATGTGAAACATTTTCTTTATATTTCTGAAGTTTCAGAGGAATCTGGCAATTATATCTTTAAATATTCGACAAAATGTTTAAAATTTAATGTCTCCGGTCATTTATGAGCATGTAATGTATATGTAGGTTGGTATAACATAAGTATCTCTATTTAGATATGTCTTTGGTTTGCAGGAATAAAACAAATAAAAGAAAAACACTGCACTTACTATTCAAAAGGGCGGTGAACAATTGGAGCAATAAAATTAAAAAAAAGAAATAACCACAAACAGGTGGCACTACGTAGAGTAGAACAGACATTACGTAGAATACTATTGCGTAGTATAATCTAAATATTCGGGCAAACTGAAACATAATATTGAACATTGACAGTAGTTTATGGTGGCTCAGCATGCTGATAAATTAAATCATATGTTCTAGCTATTTCAAGCTTCCTTTAAAAAAAAAATGTTTTCATTCATATAAAAATTATATTTTTTATTATGATAAATCGAAGTATTTTTCAGTAGATTTCAAGAGTTTCGAGAGAAGACGTAAAATTAAGAAAATTTAAAATTACTAAATATTTTTCTAGTAAGAATAAAATTGGATTAAAAAGATTAAAACTAATAAGAAAATATTATTTTTTCTGAACTGTACTTTTCTTCGTATCATAAGACTATTTTTATTTCCTTCAAAATAACTATTTTTTTAAGTTCAATAATTAGCCAGTATTAAAATAAAATAAAAAAATGCATTTGATTTTTCTTTAATAAAAAGTACTTTATGCTAACTAATTTTTGCTTATTATACTTTACATTTTTCCTTGAATGAAATTCCCTTTAGCGAATAAAATGATCCAAGTGGACTGTTTTACTTAAGACTAAAATCACATATTTCTAGAAAGTATCAAACAAACAAAAACTATTTAAAAAAAAATGGTAGAAATTTTTATTATCAGTAATGTATATTTAGATGGTAATGCACATTTAATTCTGAACGTACAAAAAACTGCGTTATGGAGAAATATCTACATACCATACGTATCTGTGCGTAACGCATACGTCATTTTATGAATGGCAACACTTTGAATCTTGAAATGAAATTTCGGTTTTGCTATTTTTGCTATTGTAATTTTTTTAATTTCTAAATATTTTACATTTACAATGTTTACGCCGTCGTAAAGCGGAAAATATTTACTTTCATACACAATTTGTTTCAAGGCTGTATCTTAATTTGTTTTCCAAATATATATTTTTTAGTTTTTAATAACGTTTATCTGATTGTGGCAACATAAGTACTCCATTTCTATTAAAAGAAAAGGGAAAAAGCAGATTACTGTATTTTTATGTTGCCATATTCTCATTAAAAATGAAAAAAAAATAAATTAACAAACTTTTCCACAATGATTTACGAAATTTCCTTTATAGTATAGTATATATAATAGTATATAAAAATAGTTTTGTATCTGTTTTTCTAATAACAGCCAAGACTTCGAATTTCGAATTAAAATGATTTCAAAATGATCAAACTAAAATACCATTTTTTTTTTTTTTTTGTAAAAGTAAATACAAATATGAAAGGTACATATATAAATTTTGATATTGTGAAAATGACATCAAGTTTAGATTTCACTAGGGTAAAATTCGATTAGTAAGTTTGTTGATGATAAATTCCTTGATAACTTTATAATAATAGCGAATTTTTAGATATTTTTTACTGCTTACATGTATGATTAAAATTTATTTTTAACATTTCCTACAACTGAGTTTTATAGAAATAGTATTTTGTCAACCTTAGATTAAATATCATTTATTTAAGAGTTAGACTTCAATTATAATGTGCATTTTTTATTGTAAGTAATTTTGTAGGTTTATTATAAATTAATGAAACAATTCCTTCTTAATTTTTTTTTCGTCGAAACTCGGCGGGTTCTCCTTTGTATACAAATAAATTTAGTAAACTGTTTTAATTGTAAACTGTATAATAGTATGGAAAAATGTAATACACGATTTTAGAAAAAAAATTGCTCAATTAATTGAGTTTTTGTTTTCTTTTTTTAGATGCATAAAATCCTGTAAAATTTCAGTTTTTACTTATTTATTTATTTATTTATTTTTATCTTTGAAAACGAATGCATTTTACCGCGTTGAGTTATGTAAAACTTATTTGAAACCAAGGGGAAAAATAAATACAGCACATACAGAAATGAAACGAAGTTTGGCTTTATGCGTGTGTGTCTGAAGAGCAGTAAAAGCTTGGAAAATATATTCCGCGCCAAATTCTGAAATTTTCAGTGAGGATAATCAGAATAAATTTCTGATGCAAGTAAGGCTTAGATTCTTAATATTTTGAGAAAGAGACGAAAAATGAAATAACAACTAATCAAAACGATATTTTTTAGTATTTGCTGAAGAACGGCACATATTCAGAACCCACTTTTTAGTGGAAACAAAGACAGAATGAAATGCAGAATTTTATTTCCCTATTGTCAGGGCTTCCATCAACGAAACTTTCGGAAAACCGGAAAATGGATGATGTATTCTTAAAATTTGTACTTTTGCGTAGCACGCATATAAATCGATTTAAAATCTATCATTGTTAAACGTTTGATTTTTTTTTCAAAATGTGCTTTTACTCTATCGACAATTATCTACCTGAGCACTATTTCTCGGTTATCAATAAACAAAAAAAAAATGCTTAAAGGTGAAACACACTCTAATATAACTTGCATTCGGCTTTAAAAAATGTGAACTTTAAATTTTTAAAAGAAATTAGGGTATTTTGAGTATGATTTTATTCCGCGCTGAAAGTAAATAAACGTCCATATTTCGACACTTTAATTACACTCAAAAATGATGTAAATCGACATCATAAGAAAACACAAGTGGACCTGACTCCTATTGTAATTATATAATTTAATGTCGATAATGCCTACATTATCACTGATAACAAAATGTTACGGAAAAATACAAACTTTTGTTTACGAAGCTGAGACTTATGAGATGTATTAAGCCGAGAAATATTTAAAATTAAATACTTTGGCGGTTGTATTTTAAAAGCAGGAAAATATATATCGTTCATTATGGGAATCGATATTTATTATTATCATACTTACAATTCTTAAAGGATATTTCTCCATTAATAAATTTAATTAAAAAAGTCATATCCTTTAATTAACTGATTTCGTGCATTCTCTTTTCAGAAATGTTGTATTATTTTATTCTGATGAAACTTATTTCTAATTAACATTCTAGGAAAAATGCAATTAATCCTCAGTTTATCGTTGGAACCTTTCCAAGACGTTACGGCGATCACTTCCTGCATTTCGTAGTAAATGATCTTTTAAAACCTTAATTTTTTCCACGGTAAAGAATCTCTGGAACTTAACATTCTCACTACAAATGAAAAAAAAAGCATGATTTAAAAAAAAATTTGTCTTGAAAATGAACCTTTTGTCAAAAAATTCCAGGGCCCTTATTTTATGTATTTTTATAAAAAGAAGAAGACGAATGCAATTCTTTAAGATCAGATTTTATCTTTTTTTAATTTCAAAGATGCGTTCAGAGAAAAATATATCTGATTGGAAGAAACTATTTTGCTTAGTTGTAATTCGATACTTGATTTTATATGTTTAAAACAGGCTCATTAATCAAAATGGTTTCAGTCGAAAACAATTCCAGTATTTTTTTATTAAATAAAAATTTGTTCGAGTTCAAGAACTATTTATCAAGATTTTTACAGTAATTGTTTTGATAGTTTTTTGCATATTTTGTTAAATATTTGTTCTTCTGTATCATGAGTTCACGCCATTAATTGGCCATTGATCTTCAACATGATAAACAATAATCTTGTACTTTTGCTCTTCTCAAGTGATCCTTTTTTAAAGTATAAAATAATAAGTTTGCAAAAATACAAACATTTTGTCAGTTATAGTTTAAAATTAGCAAAATAAATTTCGTTCATTATACGGATCAATTTTTATTATTACTGTACTTAAAACTTTTAAAAAGATTTTGCTCAGGTTATAAGTTTATTTAAAAAAAATAAAAGTCATATTCCTCGATTAATATATTTCGTGCTTTCGCTTTCCAGAAACTGATTCTTATATTTTATTCTTATGAAACTTTTTCTAATTAACATTCTGGGAAAAAATCAATTAATCCTAAGTTTATCATTGGAATCTATTTAATACGTTGCTGCGGCATCACTTCGTGCATTTCGTTTTAAATGAATCTTTCAAAATCTTTATTTTTCCACAGTTTAATAACAAATTTTACTAACAATTTCTTAGAAACTCTCATTTTTATTAAATAAGAATTGGCCCCGAAAATACAGCAAGTAATAGTACAGGTATTTTCATTTTTCTTTTATTTCTTTCTTTTGAATCGGTATCATTAAAGTACAAAGTGTACCATAAATGTGAGCAAACTGTAAAAGGAAAGTGCACTATTATATCCAACGAAGATCCAAGTTTTCTCTGGGAAAGGTAAAAGTTTTTCAAAAATAAAAATGTTATACATATGCTTTCTAATTGTGACATTTAGAACGTTTCTTGTATTCTGGATGAAACATAAAGAAAGAAATTCTAATCTTTTTTTTTGGGGGGGGGGGAAGTAATTGTAGGTGTAGTTATGAGACGTAATAGCAGACAGAAACTATACATATATATTTTTTCAATGAATAAGTATTTCAATAAATGGAATATGAAAATAATTACAATGAATACGACACATTTTCGGTTGGATGTTTGATTGAATTTTACATGATCGTAAAGAGTTATTGATATTTTTATGTTAGTCGGATGCGAATCTCCCAAATAACATTTTTTAACTTCCAAATTAGCGATTTTTTCCCGTTGTAAATTTAAAAAAATGCTTTGAAGTTCGTGATAGTGTAAAATTATTAATATTTTTATGATATATATAAACAAGTATGATCGCAGATAGCACAAAGGGTTTCGTCTAATATCTCCTTCAAAATACTTTATAGATAAATTAACTAACGAAAAATGTTTTTTGGAGCTATTTTAGGATTTCTTCGCCAAAACAGAATTTTGAATTATTCCCGTAAATGCTGCCTTGATCGCATAGATTTGTTAATTTCTCTATCGGAATCTGTAGATTTAGTAAAAGTACGCAAGTAAATCCTTACTAATATTATAAATCGGAAAGTGAGTTTGTTTGTTTGTTCCGCTTTCACGCCGTAACTACTGAACCGATTGCTTTGAAATTTTGCAGACGTAAAGTTAGAAGTCCGGATTAAATAATAGGGTACTTTTTATCCCGGAAAAAATTGATATTCCCGAGAGAAAACAAAAATATAGTTTGCTTGATGGATGGATTGGAGATGGCGCTGTGTGTCGTTTAAAACAAGATAAAATAATGCGATAGATGGCGCTGGGTGTTTTTAAAACGTGGTAATGATGTGCAGTAGCTGTATAATAGTTAGGTTAAGTTAGTTTAGTGGTTTTTTCTAGGTAGATATCTAAAGTAGTTATTGTTTTTTCGATAGGTAATTACGTCACTTTGTTCGTCGTTTAAAATATTATAGTTTAGTTTGGGATTTTACTTTAGTTTAGGTTTATAGTTTACTCATATTTTCACAATACCTCGCAAACGTAAATCTAATTTGTCGAGCACCTCATCTAAAGCTCGGGCAATGAAAATTGCCCGATCTCAAGAATAGTCTCTCCATGCTGAATTAAGAAGGCGCGAAAAAGCAGAGCGTCAGGCTGCTTCGAGAGCTGCTGAGCTACCATCTCAGCGCCAGTAAAGACTTGAGGAGCAAGCCGCTCGCCAAGCTTCTTTGAGGGCTTCTGAGAATGATATTCGTACTCAAGTCCGTTTATCGCAACAGGCTCAACGTCAGACAGCACTAAGGGCGTTAGAGTCACCTCTTCAAACGCAGCTACGTTTGGAAGAGCAAGCAGAAAGACAATCTGTTTTGAGAGCTAACGAGACGCCTCTTGAAACACAGCTTCGTTTAGAGGAGCAAGCAGAAAGACAGGCCATTTTGAGAGCTAACGAGACGCCCCTTGAAACACAGCTTCGTTTAGAGGAGCTAGCAGAAAGACAAGCTATTTTGAGAGCTAATGAGACGCCTCGTCAAACGCAACAACGTTTAGAGGAGCAAGCTGGGCGACAGGCAGCGACTAGAATGGCGGATACTCCAGAAGAGTCTCTGGCGAGAAGAACCGCGCAAGCAGAAATGCAAGCTGAACGGCGTCGAGCTTTTATGAGAAATACTTGGTCTGTGTTTAACAATACTGCATTTGAATACGATCCTTTGATCGATTACAAAAAAACATTCCTTGGTCGTCATCGGGTTAATGAATAAAAAATATAGGTTTTGTGATGCCCTTAAATGGAAGGACGAAACGGCAGGTCTCTGTTGCGTCAATGGGAAAGTATGTATTCCTACATTGGATGCACCAGGAGAACCCTTCAAAACTCTTCTTTTATATGACTCCGATGAGTCACAGCGCTTTTTAAATAGGATTCGAAAATATAATTCCTGTTTCCAGATGACATCTTTCGGGGTAGACTGGGAAATAATCATGCCCGGATTTTCACCAACTTTTACTATCCAGGGCCACGTTTACCACAGGATCGGTTCTATGCTTCCTGTGGCCAATGAACAACATAAATTTCTTCAGATATATTTCATGGGAGATGAAGATAATGAAGCATAACGGCGATGTCAGTACATTCAAGGAATTGAGAGGGAAATCGTACTAAAAATCCGAAGAATGTTGCATGAGCACAATCGAATTATTAATACTTTTAAAACGGCGTTAGACCGCATGCCTCACGAACAATACAAATTGGTTATTCACGCAGATCGCACTCCGCACGGAGAACACGAGAGACGATTCAATGCGCCTCTCATCAATGATGTTGCTGCAGTGGTTTGTGGTGACTTTTCTTCATCACGCAACATCGTTCTCCGAGCGCATTATAATACTTTGACGCGCGTACTCGATACTCACAAGTTCTATGACGCCCTTCAGTATCCCTTGATTTTCAGCAAAGGCCAAGAAAGCTATCATTTTGAGCTGCCATTAATCAACCCAACTACAGGTCAACCCATGCCTAATAAAAAAGTATCCTGTGTGAAGTTTTATGCTTATCACATGATGTTACGTGAGAATGATTTTAACTTGCTGCCCCGTTTCAGGCAAATTTTCCATCAGTTTTTATTGGACATGTGGGTTAAAACCGAGAGCGAGCGCCTCCGTTATATAACTCTTAACCAAAAAAAAAAAAAAAAAAAAAAAATACGAGCTGAACAATACATTCACCTGCAAGATGCAGTAAGTAACGATGCCAATGTAAATCCCAGTGATTTAGGAAAGATGGTTATTCTCCCATCAACTTTTATCAATAGCCCACGCTACTTTCACGAATATACGCAAGATGCTTTTGCATACGTACGGGCTCACGGCCGTCCCGATCTCTTTGTTACATTCACCTGTAACCCATCTTGGAAGGAGATAACCGATGAGTTAATGCCAGGTCAGAAACCAATTGACAGACACGACTTGATAGCGAGAGTATTCAGATTAAAAGTACAGAAACTTATGTATGTCATTACCAAAGGTAAAGTATTTGGCGACGTGCAATGTTATATGTACTCCATCGAATGGCAGAAAAGGGGGCTGCCACATGTTCATATTTTGATTTGGCTCAAGGAGAAATTGCGACCTACCCGCATTGACAATATGATTAGCGCTGAAATTCCTGATCCTACAGAAGATAAGGAGTTGCACGACACTGTGGTTAAAAACATGATGCATGGTCCCTGTGGCATTCGTAACTCTACGTCACCGTGTATGAAGGAGTGGAAATGCACAAAAAAGTACCCGCGATCACTTATTAAAGACACTATCCACAATGAACAGGGCTATCCGTTATACAGAAGATCACCTGAAGACGGAGGCCGAACGGTTACTATCAAATCCCGCAGCGGAGCTTTTGAAACTATGGACAATAGATGGATTGTACCGTACTCGCCAATTTTATGTAAAATATTTAATGCCCATATAAATGCGGAGGCCTGCGGTTCCGTGCGCGCTATCAAATATATTTGTAAATATATTAACAAAGGAACCTATCAAGCCGTGTTCAATTTTATACAGGAAGCTGGATCGTCTGTCATAAACGAAGTGCAAGCTTTCCAACAGGGGCGTTATGAGAGCAGCAATGAGGCAGCATGGCGACATTTAGGATTCCCATTACATGAAAGGCACCCTACTGTCACTCATTTGGCCGTGCATTTAGAAAACGGACAGCGTGTGTATTTTAATGAAAGCAATTTTCATGATAGGATGGCGCCTCCGCCATCCTATCATGAAACCGCAACACTGACCGCATTTTTCCATCTTTGCCAAAACGACCCATTTACAAAAACCCTTTTGTATTCAGAGGTTCCCCGATACTATACATGGAATGTCTCTAGAAAAGAGTGGAAACGTCGCATTCAAGGCACCCCAGGAAGCTGGCCCGGGGTAAAATCAGGGGATGCTCTTGGTCGTGTATATACTGTTCACGTGTGCAATTTTGAGTGTTTTTGTTTAAGAATGCTTCTGCATCATATTCGTGGACCAACTAGCCACAGGGACCTTAAAATTGTGAACGGTCAAGAGTGCGCAACATACAGAGAGGCATGTGAAGTTCTTGGTCTGTTGGAGAATGAGAATCATTGGGAGGAAACCATGATAGAAGCAGTTCAATGCAGATCACCTACAAAAATAAGAGAGTTGATACAAAAATAAGAGAATACTTGATCTCAACCTGCGGTGTTTCTAATGCTCAACAGCTATGGGGAAAATATAAAAATGATATGGCAGAAGATATTTTAAAAAGATTGCAGATGACACATCCGGACATCACGTACAATGATTTTATTTACAACGAGGCTCTCACTAAAATAGAAAATAAAACTATGGAAATAATCGGTAAAAAATTGAGTGAATTTGGAATGACTAGCCCACAACGATCAGAAGAAAGCGTAACTGACATCGCCAGAGAGCTAGATTATAATACTACTATACTGCAACAGCAAGTAAATGACATGGTCCCACAATTGTTACCCGAGCAAAAAAATATATTCGACGAAGTAACACGCTACGTAGAGTCAGGGAATGGCGCACTTTTTTTTCTTGATGCTGCGGTTGTCACTGAAAAAACTTTTTTGCTGAATCTTCTTCTGGCTCATGTCAGAAAGGATAAAAACATTGCAGCAGCCGTTGCTTCCTCTGGAATTGCTGCCACGCTGCTCACTGGAGGACGAACTGCGCACTGCGTTTTGGAACTGCCTCTAAATTTTGCTCACGAGGAATCCCCAATCTGCAATTTTAGTAAAAATAGTGGTCGGGCCGCGATGCTGCACCAGTGTAAGCTGTTAGTTTGGGATGAGTGTACCACGTCGCACATAGGAGCTATTGAAGCTCTCAATAGGACTTTGCAGGATATAAGGGACTGCAAAAACATAATGGGAGGATTGGTAGTTTTATTAGCAGGTGACTTCCGGCAAACACTGCCAGTCATACAAAGGGGGACTCCAGCAGATGAAATAAAAGCTTGCCTGAAATCGTCCAAGTTGTGGGACCATGTCATAAAGTTTCAATTAACCACAAACATGCGAGTGCGATTATTCAACGACATTCAATCGGGTCATTACGCGGAAACATTGTTAAAAAATCGGTGATGGGAAAATGACAGTAGATGCAGAGGGAGTGATAATTTTAACGGAAGAGTTTCGTAATGTTGTGGGCAGCGAATCGGAGTTGGTAGCAAAAGTTTATACTGACTTACACGATCATATAAATGACGACCAATGGCTCTGCGAACGCGCAATATTAGCACCAAAAAATGAAACGGTCACTAAAATAAATGAAAATATTTTGAATGAAGTTATGGGAGAAAATACTGAATATTTATCTGTAGACACAGTGATAGAAACAGAACATAGTACCTCATATCCTGTAAAGTTCTTAAATTCTTTGGAATTATCTGGGGTGCCTTCTCATAAATTAAAACTAAAAATAGGTGTTCCGGTGATGCTCATGCGTAATCTCGATGCCCTAGACTGTGTAATGGTACCAGGCTGCGTGTCACTCAGCTTGGGCGGAACATTATTACAACCACTCTTTTAAATGGCGCAGCAAAGGATGAAAGTGTACTCATTCCTCGGATTCCGATTATTCCAACAGACCTCCCGTTTCAATTTAAAAGACTACAATTTCCTATAAGGGTTTCATTTGCAATGATCATTAATAAAGCACAAGGCCAAACTTTAAGGGTTGCTGGAGTACACTTGAAAAAACATTGTTTTTCGCATGGTCAGCTCTATGTAGTGTGTCCCGGGTTTCCAGTGCCCAAAATCTGCATGTTTTTGCTCAAAAAGGGAAAACATATAATATAGTGTACCATTCAGTTTTGGTTTAACAACTAATCGTATCCAGCGTTACATCGCACTTCTTACATTTTTCCGTGGAAATTCCGTGGAAAGTTTTTTTATAGTTGTGCTTTATACCGCAATATAACCGAATTCCACGCGGGCGTAGCCGCGGGCGGAAAGCTAGTATAATTATAAATGAAAGTAAAATATTTCAAAGCTTAGCATAAATTTCAGGGATACCAAACTGCTCACAAAAGGCGGATAATTTAAATGATTAATAATTTAATGAATAAAAAATATTTGATTTCGCGTGTCAAAATAGATGATAAATATGATTTAATATCTTTAAATAAAAACAAATAAGCACGTTTTTACATGATCTATTTACTCCATTAATTTATATTACATACATAATAATTTTATTTAAACTTGCGTGCAACAATTAGAAAAAATGGAATTTCAATTTTGAAAGATACGATACTGCAAACTTTTGGGATTCTAAATATCGCACATTTTCAATTTTTACACCATCGTAT